>CM061263.1:107198095-109598095 GCA_030848825.1 Tadarida brasiliensis | reverse complement strand
CACAAAAGGATATTATTGTATTTACAAAGTATTGTTTCAGAGGACTAAATGTAATGTTATAAATTATTACAATTATTAATGATAAAAATCATTAAATAATAATCAAGATTTATTTTGTGTATTTGTTGTATGTAAGTAAACCATTCTTTTGTTGAAGTTAAAATGTTAGATAATTAAGTGTGCATTTCATCATATCTATGTATATTTTTCTTCAGTATCTGTTTCAGGGGAGTGGCTAATTATATTAGAGAATGATTCCACACTGATGATTGATCACTTTCAGGTATGTGTGTATGTGTAGTTATATTTGTATAAATATATGAATAATCCTCATGCTTTTAACATCAATAAACTTCAGTGCACACACTGAGAATTACTTTCCTAAAAATTAATTTCCACAAAATTTTCATATTTTTCCAAGCTTTTGACTGATAAGTAATATATAAGACCTTCTTTTTTCAGAAAAACTTTATGAATATCTCTACGCCTGGCCTATTACATATAATCAATTAAATACCCTTGCCTGATCTCAAATCCATGTAATTAAAATGCACACTAAAGTCCAAAGGGGACTAAATTCTCCCTGCTCTCCTGAGTTACCTTGGCTTGAATTTACTATGGCATTTTATTTTTCCAAGAAGCTGTCAAATTCTACATGTTCTGAATCACATTGATATTTGCATCTCTTGCCTAAAGGAAGTGGAGGATTTGGATCAGTCACTACCATTTTGTCAGCATGCATTTCCATTATTTTATCTTTTACAAGCCTTCCTTCACACAGCCGCACCCACAAGCTGAAGGCAATGACAACCTGTAGACAGGATTCAGGCATATTTTCTCCCTCTGTTCCTAGGAATGAGGGGAATTGGAATCAATGCAAAGGATAAAGTTTAGCTTCTCTTTTTTACCTTAAGTCATATATATATATGGCTTTTAGCTACTCACAAAAATGAATGGTTGTAATTCTGCAGAGGTGAGAGTTGAGTTCTCAAAAGGGCTCTTAAATAAGAGTCAACATACATAATTTTTTTTTTCTTTATTGATTTTTGAGAGAGAGGAAGGGAGAGGGAGAGAGAGATAGAAACATCGATGAGAGAGAACATCGACTGGCCTCCTCCTGCATGCCCCCACTGGGGATCAGGCCCGCAACCTGGGCATGTGCCCTGACTGGGAATCGAACTGCAACCTCTTGGTGCATGGGTTGACACTCAACCACTAAGCCACACCAGCCGGGCCAACATATATAAATTTTAAACAAAGCTTTGTCACATTTCAACTTTGATATTATACATTGATTATAAAATACATGTGTCCCAGCCTGACACTAATAAATATGCTTTGTTTTATATAACCCATTATGTTATTGTTAACAGATATTAATGAAAGGACTAGAGATTTAAATATCCTTAAAAATCTAAACAAAGTCTTTACCATTCCTGGTAAAGTTTTGACAAGTTTTCTTTTAATCATAAATGGATGATGAGCATGATCAGTATGTACTTTTTCATTGATTAACACTATCATATAGTTGTTTTCCTGTTAATGTACTAAATTTCACTTGTCCAATTAAATCAATCTTTTATTCCTGAGTCTCTGGGAAAAAGGTTAAAAGAACCATGATGGGTTACCTTACTTAATACTTTTCTGAATTTAGATTTTTAATATTTTGTTAAGGATTTTGACATGTGTCATTATAAATGTAATAAGATTGAAGTTTATTTTTCTTTCATTATTACTACCAGGTTTTTTGTTATACTGATTCTAGTCTTATAAATGAGTTGGGAAATCATCCTTATTGTTCTGTTCCCTGAAAGTGTTTGTGAATGATTCTAATTTTCTGTTCCTTAAATGTTTGTAGAGAGAATTTTTAATTAGACAATAACCATTTTAAATAGTTATGAGATATCTTATTAAAACTTAAATAGAGATAGTATTTCTTATGTCATTTTGTCTTTCTTTTAAATAGACTTTATTATTTTAGAGCACTTCTAGGTTCACAGCAAAATTGAGCAGAAAGTATAGAGAATTCTCATATATTCCCTGCTCCTTATAAAGACAGTCTTCCGCACTATCAATATCCTACACCAGAGTTGCACATTTGTTACAATGGATGAACCTCCATTGATATGTCATTATCAATCAAAGTCAATTTACAGTAAGCTTCATTCTAGATGTTGTATATCATATGTGTTTTCAAAAAGGTGTAATAACAAGTATCCACCATTATATATTCATAGAGAAGTCATAGACTATTCCTAGAGAATTTTTTTCACAGCTCTAAAAGTCATCTTTTCTCTGCTTCTTCATCCCTCTTTCTCTCTTCCCCTTGTAACCACTGGTCTTTTTACTGTCTCCACAGTTTTGACTTTTCCAGAATATTGTTGGAGTTATATAGTATGTAGCCTTTTCAGATTATCCTCTTTTACCTAATAATAAGAATTCAGGTTCTTCACTCTCTATTTATGACCTCATAGATCATTGCTTTTTGGAGCTGGATGATATTCCATATCTGGATCTACCACAGTTAATCTATCCATGCACCTACCAAAGAACATCTTGGTTGCTTCGAAGTTTTGGCAATTATAAATAAAGCTGCTATAAACATTGTACATAGGTATTTCTTGAGACATAGTTTTCAACTTATTTGGGTAAACACTAATATACATGATTACTGGATCATATGATCAGAGTATGTTTAGTTTTGTAAGAAACTGACCAATGTCTTCCAAGGTGGCTGTATTGTTTTGCGTTTCCATCAGCAATGAGTGAGTTCTGTAGTCCCACATCCTCACCAGCATTTGGTGTTGCCAGTGTGTTGGGTTTGGATGATTCTAATAGGTTTGTACTGGTATCTCGTAGTTGTTTTAATCTATTTATCCAATGACATACGATGTAGAGCATCTTTTCATATGCTTATTTGTCATCTGTAGATCCTGATTGGTGAGGTGTCTCTGTAGGTCTTTTGCTCATTTTTTAAAATTGAGTTGTTTGTGTTCTTATTGTTCAGTTTGAAGAAATTTTGTGTTGAATAAAGTACACAGTGTATATATTATATAACAGTCCTTTATCAAATAGATCATTTGCAAATAATTTCTCCCGGTCTCTGGCTTGTCTTCTCATTCTCTTACGAGTGACTCTCAGAACAGAAGTTTTAAATTTTAGTGTAGTCCAGATTATCAGTTATTTCTTTCAGTGATCATACCTTTGATGTTATATCTAAAATTTATCACCAGACCTGATGCCATCTAGATAGTTCAAGAATATTATGGTTTTACATTTTACATTTAGGTAAATGACCCCTTTTGAATTAAGGCTGTAAGATCTGTGTCTAGATTCTTTTTTTATTTTTTTGTATGTGGATGTCCAGTTATTCAGCATTATTTGTTGAAAATACTGTCTTTGTTACATTGTATGATATTGGCTTCATTGTTTAAAAAATATCAGTTGAATATATTACATGAGTCTATTTCTGGGCTCTCGATCCCATTCTGATGATCTATTTGTCTACTCTTCTGCCTATTTTACAGTCTTAATTACTGTAGCTTTTTAGTAATTCTTGAAGTAGGGTAGTGTTCCTCCTCTTACTTTATGCTTCTCCTTCAATATTGTGTTGATTATTCTGAATCTTTGCTTCTTTATATAAACGTTAGAATCAGTTTGTTAATATCCACAAAATAATTTGCTGGGATTTTATTTGTACATATGTTGAATCTATTGATCAAGTCGGGAAGAACTGAACTGACATTTTTGACAATATTGAGTCTTCTTATCCATGAACATAGATTATCTCTTCATTTATTTAGTTCTATATTTATTTCATTCATCAGAGTTTTGTCAGTTTCCTCATATAGATCTTGTATATACAGGGTGGGGCAAATGTGGATTTATAGTTGTTTGTATGGAAAATAATACAATTATAAATAATAATACAAGAATAAACTTTGTTTTGTATACTCATGATTATAAACCTACTTTTTCTACACTCTATATTTTGTAAAAATTACTGTGTTTTTAATTTTGAATGCCATTTGCCCATTGATTGTATATAGAAAACTATTCAACCTTGTATATGCAAAACTGTTTTGGATATCAACCTTGTATTCTACAACCTTGCAATAATTGCTTATTAGTTCCAGGGGAATATTTTTATGATTTTTTTTTTTTTGGATTTTCTACATAGACAATCATGTCATCTGCAAACAGTTTTATTTTCCTCAATAAGTACACCTTTTATTTCTTTTGTTTGTTTGTTTTATTGCAGTAGAATGTATTGTATAAATATCAATATTGTGTTGAAAAGCTGTGGTAAAGAGGCCATTTTTGCCTTATTCCCAATCTTAACTAGAAAGATTCTAGTTTCTCACAATTAGGTATTATGTTAGCTGTAGGTTTTACATAAATGTTTTTTGTCAAGTTAAGGAAGTTCCCCTCTACTAGTAGTTTTCTAGGAGCTTTTATTCTTACAATTTATTTTTTTAAATTTTTATCATGAATGGTTGTTGACTTTTGTCAAATATTTTTCTGCATCTATTGACATAATCATGTGGTTTTTTAAAATCTTTTTAGCCTGTTGATGTAATGGATTGTATTAATTGATTTTCTGATTGTTAAACCAGGCTTGCACATTTGGTAACCCCACTTGATTGAGATATATATTTCTTTATATACATATATTTTTCAATCTGCTAATATTTTGTTGAAAAGTTTTGCATTTATATTCAAGAGAGATATTAGTCTGTAGATTTTTTTTTAAATAATGTATTTATCTGGATTTAGTATTAAGATAATGTTAACCTCATAGAATGACTTAGAAAGTATTACCTATGTGTCTGTCTACTGAAAGACATTGTAGAGAACTGGTATAGTTTCTTCCTTAAATATTTGATACAATTCACCAGTAAACCTATCTGAGCCTGCCACTTCCTATATGGAAAATTACAATTACTGATTCAATATATTTAATATATATAGGCCTATTCAGATTGTCTATATATTCTTCTGTGAGTTTGGCAGATTGTGTTTTTCACGAAATTGGTCCATTTTATCTTGTTTATCAGGTTGGTGGGCATCGATTTTTTTGTAGAATTTCATTATTATCATTTTAATGGACAGGGGATCTGTAATCTGCATTGGTGTATTCTCCTTCATTTCTGATATTAGTTATTTGTATTTTTTTTAACCTAGCCTGTCAAGAGCCTTATTGATTTTACTAGTCATTTTAAAGAACCACTTTTTGGTTTCATTGATATTCTCTGTTGGTTTCCTGTTTTCAAGTTGATTGATCCTGCTCTAATTCTTATTATTTCTTTTCTTCTGCTTACTTTGGAGTTACTTTGCTATTTGTTTTCTCATTACTAAGGTGGAGCTTAGATTATTGATTTTAGCCTTTTCTTTTTTTCTAATAGATGCATTTAATGCTCTAAATTTTCCTCTAAGCACTGCTTTTGCTTAATTTCACAGTTTTGATAAGTAGTATTTTCATTTTCATTTAGGTCAAAATATATTTTTTTAATTCTCTTGATATTTTTACTTTGTCCCATGTATTATTTAGAAGTATATAATTTAACCTCCAAGTATTTTTTTTTTTCAGCTATCATTTCCCTGTTAATTTATAATGTAATTCCATTGTGGTCTGAGAGCAGATATTGCATGACTTTTTAAAAAATTGTTTAGATGTGTTTTATGGTCCACAGTGTGGTCTATGATGATGAATGTTCCATGTGATCTTGAAAAGAATGTGTATTCTATTATTGTTGGATGCTGTAGTCTATAGATATCAACTATATTCAGGTGTTGATGATGCTGTTGAGTTCAGCTATCAGTTCCTACTGATTTTCTGCCTGCTGGATCTGTACATTTGGGATAGAGGGGTGTTGAAGTCTCTAACTATAATAGAGGATTCATCCTTTTCTTGCAGTCTACCAATTTTTGCCTCATATACTTTAATACTCTGTTGTTAGGCACCTATACATTAAGATGTATACATCTTCTTAGTCAGTTGAACTCATTAATCCTAATATAATTATCCATTCCATTTTATCCCTGATAACTTTTCTTGCTCCAGAGTCTACTCTGTCAGAAATTAATAGCTATTCCTTATTAGTTTTGATAGTGTTAGCATGGTATATCTTTCTCCATCTACTTACTTTTAGTCTATATGCATCTTTATATTTAAAGTGAATTTCTTCTAGGTAACACATATTTGTATCTTTTTTCTTGATTCACTTGGACAATCTTTGTTTTCTAATTGGTGCACTTACATCATATGCTCAAAATGATATAGTTAGATTAATATCTATTATATTTGTTATAGCTTTTAATTGTTGCCTTTGTTCTTTGTCCCTATATTTGCCTTCCACTCGTCTCTTGCATTTTTAATTATTTCATTTTCTCTCCTTACTTATCATATCAGTTATATTTCTTTTTTCTAACTTTTTTTAGTTATTCTCTTAGAAGTTGAAACATATATTTACAATGTTTGCAATACATTTAAAATCCAAATCCACTTTCAAATAACCCTATGCTACCTCACGTGTAGTGCCAATAACTTATAACAACAAAATAATGCAAATTCGTTCTCCTTATACCTATCTCATTGCTGTCTTTCTTTTCATTTATACATATACATGCATTAAGTGTGTGTATATACATAATAATATATAATTTAATTCACTGTTGTAATTAGTACTTTGAACAAACAGTTAAGTGTTAAATTAATTGAGAATAATAAAAATTGAAGTATTTTTGTTTTGTGGTTTTTTTTTTTACCTTTACTTATTCCTTTTCAGATGCCTTTTTTATGTAGATCACATTTTAGTAGTACATAATTTTCTTCTCTGTACTTCTTTTTAACACTTCTTGCAAGTTAGGCCTACTGACCACAGCTTCATTCAATTTTATTTGCTGAGATAATCTTTATTTTTCCTTTGGTTTTGAAGGAAAATTTCACAGGGTTTAGAATTCTAGATTAGTGGGTTTTTTCTCTCAACACTTTAAATATTGTTTTGTTTTTCAATGGTGGATGTTACTGAAGTTTTGTCTCTTCAGGGCCAGGAATAGAGAGGTGTGTGTGAAGGAAGGAGGATTAAATCATTTTCAGCTATTAAAATGACTGTAGTTTTTACTCTGAGTAAAACAGGGAGTCAGTGGAGGCTTCAGAAGAGGCATTGTCAGGCTCACTCAAGCTTCTCTCTTGTAAACTGGGGTGGTGGCAATGATGAGAACAGGAATATTGTTAGGAGGCTATAGCTGTAATCATTATGAGAGATATCAGGTATTAGAACCATTTTGATAACAGTGAAAATGATAACACATGGTTGGATTCTAAGTATAATTTGAAGATAGAATCAAGAATTGCAGACAGATAAGATGTGTGGTCTGAGATGAAGTAGTTAAAGATTAATACAAAGTTTTGGGCTCAAACAAAAGACTTAGCTGAGGCAGGGACACAGCTAAGAGTGCAAGTCTGGTGACTATGACAGCCGTTAGATTAGTTATATATATATATATATATATATATATATATATATATATATATACTATATATACACATATATATTATATTATAGTATATTATATATATACTATATATTATATTAGTTATATATACTATATATGTATATAATATATAGTATATATGTATATATTATATACATACTATATATGTATATAATATATAGTATATATATAAACTATATACTATATATTATATATAGTATATATACTATATATATAGTAGTTACTATATATATAGATGTAACTATATAGTTACATCAACTACTGTATATAATTACTACATACATATGTGTGTGTGTATATAATTTGTATAACAGATATGTAACCTAATGAATGCACTCTGCAAAATGCATTTTTTTCTTTTGCAAATTATTTTTTGTCTCCCTGTCCACATGATAATGTAATGTTTTCTGTAACATAATTATTTTATGATCTGTAAATGGTTTTTAAACTGTGTTTTGGCCCTCTGTTACATTTTCCTTCTTTCATTATATTTTATCCAGAACAGTAACATTCATATTTTGGTTTAAGTTGAAATAGACTGATCCCATCATTGAGAAGTACAAATGCATGACATTACTTATTTTATACCATTAAGTGAATCTCCTGACTATATACTACTCTTTCTTTCTTTTTTTTTTTCTACCAGTTTAACCATATTTACCTCACAATCATCTCTTTCTTCTATCACACTTCTTAACAAAACAAATACTTTCATCTACTACTCATCCATACATCTTCATACTCTCTTTCAGTTTCCCACATTCCTCTTGGTTCCTGGAGAATAATATTAAACTCGGAGTAAGTTGATTAATTTTACTATGGAAGGCAATTGCTTTAAACACAGGATTAACTCCAGCCTTATACTCTTTTCCTTACCCAATAAATACAGATTTCCTGACCATATGAGACAAGAAATATTTAGGTAGCATTTATAACTTACGTAGTTTGGCATTGCTAAGTAAAACATATTCATATATACCCTGTGGCATTTTAAAAACCACTTCCCCAATACCCTAGTTCATTTTGATTCTGCTCTTTTCATTTTAATTTTTTGCCAGCATACATAGCTGGCACTTGACTTGGCCTTCTCAGCGTGCCTTTCCTCATCTCAATTTCTACCTCCCTCACAGATGCAGAAATGCAATTACAGGTCATGGAAGTACTATTCTGCAGTCTCCATTATTCCTCAAAGGGCTATATTTCACAGCATATATCCCTGCTTTAATATCCACTTTACCTCTAGTGTCTCTTCCCCAAATTCTCTTCTCTCTTTTTCTAATCATTTCCAACAAACTGCACATTCATTCTCCAGACTAGGGGAGTATTACACAGATAATCTCTCTACAGAAATCCTAAACCAAAATTCAGTCCTATTGGGGACAGGAAATTATTTCAATTGGCTATCTGAATAAAATTATTCCTCAGGTGATTCAAAAATTTAATCTTCTGGTTTCAAGCACACAGTCTGAGTGTCTGACAGTTTTAAGTAGAAATGGGAATAAAACTATTTTCCTAGATCAGATAAGCCTCATGTTAACCATGCCAACTTTCATTAATACATGATCTCAAAGTATTGCTATCTGAGCCATTTTCATTGTTTTTATTTCCTTTTTTAGACAATATCTATTTAACAGGTGGGATTTTGAAATATAAAGCCTATGAGGATTTTAAAAGTGTCTCATGAGAATAAGACTACAGCATTATAAAAATGTCCCCAAACTAGGTCCTTTGGTATTTATACATACTTAAACTTTATAGATTTTCAATAAAACTTTTGATGAACCCTAATTTTAATGAAAGCCTTATATTATTATTGAAAATAAATGTAGAAGACCTTACTCAGATTATTCGAAAGAAATTATGAACAGGTGCTTTATTACATAATTTTATTAAGTGTTTAATCAATGAATTATTAAAACAGTACAGTTTGTAATGCCACCTAGTGGATATCTGAGTGAAAAATGTCCCTTGAGTATAACTGATGTATAATATGAAACATATGCAAAAAAAAGTTAATCTACTTTTCCTATATGTTAACACTGTGTTCTCTCTCTTAAATATATATAACATTATATTGTATATGCAATACACACACATGCACATATATATATATATACATACTCAGTATTTTACCTTGAGATATAAAGCATTAAACATTTAAAGGCATTAAATTGGAACTGAAAGGGAAAAACTATGTCTGAGTACTTTATTTTTAAGCTTTCTGTAGGTATAAAATGTTTAAATAGAATCTCAGAGACCATAGGTAACTACTTGGCATAGTTGGTTATAAATAACCATATATGAAGATGATTACATATATGAAGGTAATGTATAATATATATTTGATATATAAGCATTAAGTCATTACCAGTTAAATATTTAATTTTTAGTCCATTTAAAATTACTTGGATAAGTATATAGCTGTGATTTGTAAATCTGGTAGTGCATGATAATTCTTTTGATTAAAAGTCTCTAAAGAAATGACCCAAGAATGTCTATTTTTGCCAACCTACACAAGTTATTATGATGCACATAATTACTGATAATTGCTGCTGTAAATCAGTATCTAGACTAAGACACAGTGTCCAGACTGCCTCAAACTGGACAAATGAAATCTAATATATAGAGTATTGTCTGAGAATGGTTTATTTTTTGTTTGGTTGTATATGAACATGGCAATAGTCAATGGCTCCACTTCTCTGTTAGTATTAAATACTGGTATATCCTATCATTCATTGTCTTCTCTCCTCTCCTCTCTCCATAATTTTCCTGGATCACATAATTTATTTTCATGGTTTCATATACCACATATATGTTGATATCCTCAAAGTTTATGTAACAAATTCATACCTTTATCTTGACTCCCAAATTTGTGTACAACTGTCTTCTGAATATCCCCATAAATTACACCAATTTCAGAGTTTTCAAAGTTAAAGTCATATTAATCCATCTCTAATCCCCAAATAAATTCATCAAAATTTTTACCTTCTTCATGAATACTCCTCCCAAAATTAAAAAAAAAAAAAAATCAAGTTGGTCTCTGATCTAGAAACCCAGTCGCAAATTGCTGGGAATATTCCAGGGATTGGTTAAGCAGACCGTCACTGATATTAGATTAGTGATATTTGGGCAAGTTTCTGAGACTGATATTCATGTATTGAGACAAGAAATCTGAGGGGAGCCCAAATGCTCCCACATCACATATTTTTCCTGGTTCTTAGCTGAAAAAGATACGAATCCTTTTTGAACAAAAATTATGCTAGTTTAGTCTCACAGTGATTTATTAGATGAAGACATGGCAATGACCCTACAATAAATATCATCAAACACAAAAGTACTGATGTTTAAAATAGAATAAAGAATTTTTAAAATTATCATCTAGGACTTAAATTATTGAAATGGACAGAAACACAATATTAGCAAGCCAAATAATTATATTGGGTTTTCAAACAATTTGAAAATAATGTAGTTTCAGAAATAAGATGTAATTTTTGAAGTATAAAAGGGCAACAACTGGATAAAAGGGAACAGAGAAATAGCTGGAGAGAGAAATGAAGAACTAGAAGATATATTCAAAGACTACAGTAAGTAGAGAATGACAAAGAGATAGACAATACCAAAGGAATGTTAAAATGAATTGAAAAAATAATGAAATTGTTCATTATTTCTTCAGAATCAAAGAATATTGATAGTCACACATTCCCTGATGCCTAAAAATAATCTAAGGGCAGTTCACTCTTAATGGTTATTACTCCTGGAACACATTCTATGCCAATTGAAACATTATTTTATATTCAGTGGGAAAAATAAAGAGTAAATTTTGTTTGGTTTGTTTTTAGGAAATTCAAATTTGAATTAATTGTGTCAGATTCTTATTTTGAGAGATGATCTGAGGATGATTATGCCTCTTTGTTATCCTTAGTTACACGTAAATATTAATTTATGTTTATAATCTTTCCCAATGCCAATAGCAAAAAGTATTGAATCATTCAATGAATTCAGGGGTGCACTTAAATGAATATACATACGTTTTGTCCCATAAAATTAAATCTATGTATATTAGGAAACAAAAACAAACATAAAAACGTTACATAAATTCAAAACACTTTAGTGATTAATTTGTCTTCTCCCTTGGCTAAATTGCTTCCTGGAGAGGATATTTATTTAACAATAAAATATTGTTCAAAATAAGCAAAAATTACAGTTAAATCTGGCCTGTTTTTTCCACACAATTACACTTAATTGAAAACTTACTGCTAATACATTCTTAATTAAAAAACAAAACCCCTGCCATTGGCTCAGTGGTTAGAGGGTCGGCCCGTGGACCAATGAGTCTCAGGTTTGATTCCAGTCAAGGGCATGTATCTTGGTTGCAGTTTGGTCCCCAGTCCTGGTTGGGTCCTGTGGGAGGCAGCCAGTCGATGTGTCTCTCTCACATTGATGTTTCTCTCTCTCTTGCTTTCCCTCCCTCCTACTCTTTCTGAAGATAAATGGAAAAATATCCTCAGGTGAGGATTTAAAAATAAATAAATAAAAATAAAAAACAAAACCCCTGACACATTAAATATTCACAGTATGTTAAAATAAAGGACAATGCTTGTTGACAGGATAGAGTTAAACTCATTGTGCACAAATACTGACAATTGTTTCTATTTTTTTGTATTTTAGGTCAGTTCATTCTATATTTAGTAGTGACATTTAATGCTTGGATTAACAATATTTTTTCTGGCTATGTATTTCTGCCCTGAGTAGGATAAGGAAACAGGAACACATCACTCTCATCCTCTTCAGACAATTCCCCTGAAACTTTATTTATATTGGGATGGATTCAAAATTGCTCTCAGCATTTAAAGATTGTCTTGTTCCAGTATAACTTATGAATCTAAATTCCCTTTTCTAATTTCCTTAACTCTCTACAAGGTCTGTTCTATAACCCTTTCTTTCTCTTTGGGGATTTATTTAGTACTGATGATACAGTTTTGTTTTGTTCTATTCTAATGGATAAATAAGCTTCATCTAGGGACACAGAAAATGGTTGGTTATTTATGTCGGTGTTTTCTTCTACTCTCACACTGTAATAGGGGCTTGGTGTCCAGTTCCAGAAAGGGATAGACTAGTAAATAAATTTCCAAAGCACTAAGATATAACACTGGATGGACAGAGAGAGAAAAGACAGAGAGAGAGAGAGAGAGAGAGAGAGAGAGAGAATGATTAGTGAATGAATAAATGGAAGAATACTAGGCTTTTTAAATTTGTTTGATTGCAATTGTGTTATCATTAAATTGCTTCAAATATTTGTTTTCATAAGCCGTATCAGTACACTATGAATGGTAGACTTTAGAAAGATAACAAATATCCCAACTGTCTCTTCTTCTAGATATTCTTGGCTATACAGGGTGGGGCAAAAGTATGTTTACAGTTGTTTGTATGGAAAATAATACAATAATTAATAAGTAATAGTACAAGAATAAACTGTGTTTCGCATACAAACAGCTATAGACCTACTTTTGCCCAACCTTGTATTGCTGGTGAACATGAGGATATTATCACTCTGGAAAATAGTTCGGCAATAAAGATATATATATACTTACCATATGACTCAGTGATTCACTTCTAGATATTTACCAAAAGAAAAAGGATTTATACAAAAGGATTGATATACAAATGGTTTTAGCAACTAATTATTGTTAATCCAATAGCATAGATAGATCTCAAAAGCATTATGCTGAGGAAAAGAAAAAACTAGACACAATAGTATACATAATACATAATTGTTTATTATACTTTTTTATTTATATGAAGTTCTAAAATTGTTAAACTATAAAAAAGTTGAAATAGTTTACAAATTTGATGTAGGTGAGTTAGTGAAACACCAACAAGATTTCTACAAAATATATCATTCACAGCTTGTATTTTCAGCGATTAATTTAAGTTAGGGTAAAATGTCATGTTATATAATAATTGTGTCACCAATTTCAAACAAAAGGATCCCAACAGAAAAATATTCTCTTACCTATTTTTAAGACTTTTTTTCTAACTTTATAAGTCAAAAGATAAACACACAAGACAAAATATATTAGAAGAAAGGCCTGCAGAAAGTAAAAGCATAGTTGTGAGATTTTCTTTTTAACAATTCATTATTAGGAAGGAGAATATGGAATCCTGCAGAAAACGGTTCTGGTTTTTTCCCCCTTATGTGATGCATGTCATAAAATCCTCAGTGAATAATGTACACCGGAAGGTCTAAATATTTTAACTGTGTGAAATTAAGTGTGAAATACTGAATGTGAGAGAACTCCCCATTTAAATGTATTTTCTATACTCTTATTAAAGAATCTGCTCTTGCTTGTAGTGGCCATCACAAGGATTATGAAATATGAAACTTGTCATTTAGAAAAATAAAGAAAACTATGTTTTCAATAGAGAGGTAACTTGAGGTCTGCAAATAATTATTGTAAGAAATTTGTCTGCAGGTGATACATTTGTTCCAAAATATTATTCAAATTTTTCCATAAGGTATACTCAAAATTCTACAATCAGTTGTTTAGATGTTGGAAACAAGACGATGTTTACCCAGTTTTTCTAATCTCAAAAGTTGCAATTCTGTGGAAAATGCCAACCTAACTATCTAACGACATAAATTCCCATGGCACCAGCACATCCAAGTCTTTTGAATGATTAGGTAGCTGAATAGGTATCTTGGTGCTTCAAAGAGGCAGGGCAGGCTA
Organism: Tadarida brasiliensis; assembly: GCA_030848825.1. NCBI lineage: Eukaryota > Metazoa > Chordata > Mammalia > Chiroptera > Molossidae > Tadarida > Tadarida brasiliensis. The sequence goes on along the minus strand of CM061263.1, from coordinate 109,583,849 downwards.
ATGTACACTGATTTTTTTCAAAAATGCTGACTCATTCTTTGTCACTAATATAAGTACAGATGTGGAAGTATGGAATGTAAAATTAAGCCTCTTTTTATTTTCTCATTTTAAAATCACTAGATTTGCGAGTCATTGATTTTGGGGAAAATGACACTTTCACAGTAATTTGAAAATGTTAACACAGTATTTTTAAACATCATTTCAGCCCATGTCCCAACAGCTAAGCTGAGTTTGTCAAGTATATTCTTTAATTTCTAAGTATAAATTCATTGCATCATATTTGGTATAAGTTTTCAAAGTCCAATGCCCCACCTCCTTTCCCCAGAAAATTTTATTTGTACCCTTATAAGAGCAGTCTCTCCAGGCCATGAGTCACTGGGGAAAAGAACATGGACTTTGGAGACTAAGTGACTACGAGTTTACCTTTAGCTCTACAATTTACCAGTATTATGGTAGTTTCCTCGCCCTAACCCTGACAGCTTATTTTTCTGTTAAATGAGAACAGTGCTTATCCTCCAGATTTGCTGTGAGAATTAATTGATTACACACTATACCTGTAAGTACCCAGGACAATAAATGGCATATAAGTCGCTCAATGATAATTATTCAATATTTTTGGATTATTATTGAAATAGCATCCTAGGGTTATTTAGTACATATTTCTCTTTTCATGACAACCATTTTTGATGAGTAAAAATATATGTTAAATTTAAATTATTCAGTGTGAATTCCCAATATTTTAAGAATGGATAAGTTCTCAGGCATGCATTATGCTTGAGTAAGCTATTATAAGGAATACTATACACCTCAACACTGGATCTGTTGACATAACAATCGAAATCATCCAGAATGAAACACTAAAAAGGTTCAAAAGGATAAATTAATTAAGAGCAGAACACCAGGAAGTGATGAAACAATTTCAAATAGTGTTATATGTAAAGTATGTAATTGCAATCTCCAAAAGAAAGGGTGAGCATAAGAAGTAATTGATGAGATACTGGTGAAAATTTTCCAGCATTTGATAAAAATATTAGCTGACAATTCTAGAATCTCAATGAAACCCTGTCTAAGTAATATAGTGGCAAGCCAGAAGGAAAAATTAGTATACGGCAAATTTGCTTGTTTTAATTTTTTTTATGAAAAGGTTTATTTGAGGCACTGTCTCACGTTGCGTTAACAATTGTCAGTATATCAAAAATATTTTAAGTAATTAGATTGGTATTTTGTAATTTTGAGGAAAGTGCAGATAAACATTATTGACCAATCATTTAATTTTGAGATGTGCAAGCTTTAGCACATAATCTGTACTAACAATTTTGTTTCTATAATACGATATTGATTTTTATTTGATATTGTGTTATGAGGAGATGATATTTACATTTTTTCTCTCTCTGGAAATCAACAGTTAAAGGTCAATAAAGTATCATTATCTTTATTTAAATGAGCCAGGTGATTTTTTTTTCAAGGAGCAAAATAGTAGTTGCTTTACTAAAGTAGAGATAATGGCATAAGAATGGTGATAACTAGCAAAAGTCAGTAATTCTTCTCAAACAAGAAAACATACATTTGTCTAGAGAGAATTACCTCTTTCTAGCTCTGAGGCTCTGCCTTAGCCAGAGAGGACAAGACCATTATGGCTTATGTAAGTCTGAGAAATAATAATCAAAGTTTTCTTTAAGTGCCCTATGAAACTAGAAAGGCAGGATATCTGTAACATTAAATGAAGAGAAAAAAGAATCGTTTAAAATATATATTTATTATTTTAAAGTAACATTCATGATTACCTCAACCAAAAATCTATATCAAAGTTATATTTCTTAAGGGAAAAAGGGAGAGACAAAGCAAATACCTCTTAAGCTCAAATATGCTTTTATAAACTTAAAGATGATATCATTAACTGACTTATTTAAAAGTATAGTTTAATCACATTCTTTGGGAGTGTGAGTGAACGAAAACATTCCCTTCATAAAGCAAACTATGTAAGAAGAATCATATTCCAGTTCAGTGCTTTAATTCTTAAGTTCAGGTTACATAACAGATCCTCAGTTATTATGACGTGAACTCTATTGTGGCCAATAATATTTTAATAGGTGCCAAAATCCCTGAAATAGTGCTCATTATAGGGATTATATATACTATTTCATTTCATGTTGTATTTGGGAAGTGATCTGGTGAGGGTGAGGTATCAGGGTTCAGGCTTCCCATGAGTTTTTGCTTTCTTCTTAGAGTTAGATTTGTGGAAGGGGGTGGGGCTTCAGTGTCCCCAGGAAGTGTCTGCCTTACATTCCTTCAATTCTTAAGAGTCAAGCTCCTTGGTGAACTGCTGTTTATGTTACAGCTCTGCACGTTTCCACGTGAGGGAATTCAGTAGTATGACACTTCAAGCTCTTTCCCCACCCACTATCCATCTCTCTTTGTGGGAGGAGTGAGTTTTCTGATTAGAGATTTAGCGAAAAGGCCAGACATGCTCAGCTTAGCTCTTTGCTCTTTTAGAGTCAGGGGTCCCTTCATGTTATACATTTTCAAGGTAATCTAAATAGAGGAAGTTGGTGGTTTTCCAGCTATGTCTGTACCTGGGTGAATAACAGTAATTCTTTGATGCAATGTTAGCAAGCCATGTTTTTCAACCTAGCCTTTGTCAAAAATAAAAATGATATATTAATCTGCATCTATCTGACTTTATTTTTTAAATATTTTTTATTGATTTTAGAGAGAGAGAGGAAAGGAGAGGGAGAGAGAAAAACATCAATGTGAGAGGGAAACATCAACCGGCTGCCTCCTGCACACCCCTTACTGGGGATTGAGCCCTAACCAGGAATCGAACTTTCAACCCTTTTGTGTAAAGGACCACACTCAACCAACTGAGCCACACTGGCCAGGGCTGTCTGACTTCTTTATCTTAGCTACACTTTCTCCTGTTGCACTCTTTGTGTATATTTATGAAGCCTCCTGTTTCTTTCTATTTCATTTTATAATTTTTAAAAAAATGTATTGATTTTAGAGAGAGGAAGGGGGAGAGAGAGAAACATCAATTTGTTGTTCCACTTATTTATACATTCATTGGTTGTCTCATTCTATTGCATTTTAAATGTATCTATCTCGTTCACTAGGCTGTCGTTTCCATTATAGGCAGAGGATGTCAATTCTATTGCCCTATTTTAAACTGTTTAAAAGTTTTAAACATAAGAAATAGGCAATGAATGTTTGTGGAGTAAATGGATAAAAAGTGCAGCAAGAATTTCACATAATAAAGTTTAACTTGTGTATTACATAACAAGTCCTAAAACAAAGGTCCAGTAACGTTATTTATCAGACTTGCTGCTGTTTACTGTAACACAAAACAAATAGGAGTTAAATTAGTTCCAACAGGGGCCATAACAAGGAGTCAAATTTCATCCTTAGAATCAAGGTGAAAGAAATAGAAGTTTGATTGAGGGTGAAAGAGATTCCATTGGCACAATGACAAGAGAAAGACTTTGAAAATGCATATATTTCTCATTCTTCTAGCAGAACAGTCTTTCCGGTTCAGACCAGCTGTTTTCTACTCTTGGGTCCTATTATTTAGACTATCTCAACTTTGAAAATATTGTAGCATAATTTAAATATATATATATATATAATATAATTTTAAAAATATATATATATTTCAATACTCATTTAGATTTATTCCTTAAGATTCAAATAAAATCTAAGATGCAGAAATTTAAGATGAGCAATGTAGGTAAAGAAAAATGCATTACTGGAAATTGGGAATGTTAAAAAAAAGTTATTAATATTTATTTGCTGAAATATTTGCTTATGAAGTAAAAATAGCCAGGATTTTATAAGTATTAAATAAAAAGGTAAAACTCTTCCAGGCCATGTTATAATGCCTCAAAATTCGGGAAAGAATTTTTCCATTTCCTTTCTTTTCCAAGAGGAAAATAATAGTAATAACCATGATATTGAACCTCCTCTGGGATTTGGTAAAGCATTATAAAAAGTCCAACCTGAACATTTTTGGTTTTCATGACCTGAACTGAATATGACCTTATCCCATATTTCCAACTTCCTATTCAAAATTGAGAAATTAGTGATTTATCACATCATGTCAGCTTTGGCCGAGTAACATATCATAAATGATGCCGCACGTTGTTACAACATGCGGAGTGTTGAACAAATATTTCTCTTTTCTTACCTCTTTCTGTGTTGTTTATTCACTTGTATTCCTAGGAGATGCCAACTCAACACAAAACTTTCTGGCATAGAAATCTTTAAATGAGTGGAAACAACCCAGTGCATTTTTGGTTTAGGATTTGTGCTAGCTATAGAATCCCTCAAGCCTACAGGAAGCAGCTATTAAAATGGATTCCCTACATGTTCATTTTAAATGGGTCAGAAGGTTACATAACAATATAAAACAGCACACCAGAGCTTTAAAAATGATTTATACTTTGTTACATTTATTAATACTAATAACTGAACATTTTTATATCAGGAAAAAAAAAGTTTACTCTTGAAAAATATCATGTCCATCTGTGGACATATGGTGTTAGCAAAATGTCCTAATTCACAGCATGATGTCCTCAGTTTAAACATTCTATAATGTTTTGTTTTGCCTCAATTTAGAAATATTTCTTTTTTCTAGGAAAAAATTGATTCTTGGTATATGTAAAAAATTATATTTCATAAAGGGCATAATATATTATCAAGAAAAAATCTTGTTTGCTCAAGTGCAGTCACACTGATTAATGGCACAATCTGTTGTGTGACTTTTATTTTAAATGCATTAAGTTAATGTGGATTGATCATGTTCTTGGTCCTATGAACACATGTAAGATCATTTAAAATGATTTTAATTTTTGCTTCTGATTAAACTACTCAAGTGCCACAAGTATTTAAAAAAACTTTTTTCTTCTTTGTTTTTATTAGTTAGACATCGATTTCAGTGTCAATGCATTTAAACACTCATCCATATTGCACAGTGGTTTACATGAGGTTTATTTTCATACTCACAAGTAGCCCCAAACAATTGCCAGACTTTGCCATGTGCTCCTGCATTTGTGCTTGAGCTGCTGTACTGTTTGTGAAAATCACACTGAAAGTTGGCTAAGACATTTGAAAACGCATGACTATATATACATGTGCGAGGCATCTCATCTGCTTATATTTTACTTAATGAACATCATTCACTTTTCCATGTCCAATGTCTTGCCAATTGCTGTGATTCGTGGTTTGCTTTTGTTCAAAATATTTGTACTTTTTGTTAACAAAATGAACTGAGGGGAAAAAAAGAAAAATATATATATATGCAATTAGCTTGAAGAAAAAATTGTAAAGAAAAAATGAATAGGCATGTTTCATAATTTCTATTTATTTATTTATTTTTGAAGGTTAATAAAATGTTTATAATGCTTTGGTCATGTTTTTTTAATAAAGGGCTTTTATAGAGGCTCATTTATTTTATTTAAGAAAACTTTCACGACATTTAATCTGTGCCAAACTTTATTATATATTCTTTTCCTGTATTAACTCAAAAAATCCAGGTAGTACCCCTATGAGGCAGCTACTATTATCCGTGTTTTACGGGTAAGGAAATCAGCCGTGCTGTACTTCAGAAATTGCTCAGGTGACTCAGCTCATGCAGTGCAGCGGGCTCCAGAGTCTGGGCTGCAGAGCCTGTGCTCTTATCTCGATGCAGTCACTGGATCTCCAGAGTATTGAGGGAAAACAAACAATTTTTTTGCCAAATGCTGCAAAATATTCTTACTTTATTTACTTTTGTCCATACGCCTATGCCTAGGAAGTGAATTTATCACTGTATTTATATTTATAGTTATACTCACAGTGACTATACAACACTTTAATCTATAATTTTATCATAAATTTGGACTATTATTACATAGCAAATTTAACTATTAATTTGAAAAATGCATTAAATACTATTCTATTTTTATGTGCTTACCCTTTATTTATGGAGGTTTAGATGGCATCATATTTTCTCCTATAGCTATGAAAATGAATATTATCAATATTTGGGGAATGTGACTAAGCCTTTTCACAATAATATGTACAACAGCCTCATAAGCAGGTACAATTATTTCTACTTTAATGGCGAGGAAACTAAGCATAGGATAATCAAATAAATAACTGGATGTCATACAACTCCTTGGACTAATACAGGAAGTGAATAAGCAGTTTGATTAGAATCTCTGCTTTTATAAATACTATATCCCCTCCCATTGAATAAACCATTATTCATAGAAAGTTCTTCAGGGTCAAAGGATAAAAAAATTTTAAAGACTCCCAGTGTATTTAGCCAGTTTGAAGGGGTTGTGTCATTCTCTTACTCAGTTGAACTAGAGACACTACCCAACCTCTTCCAACATTGGGAGCTCTCTCTCTCTCTTTCTCTCTCTCTCTCTCTGTCTGTCTTTCTGGATTCATCTACTTTTATATGTGTATACATATATAGAAAGATACATAGGAATGTATTTGCTTAAGTTATTTTTAAAAATAAGTTTTTAAATATGTACTTATTTTATTTAATAGTTATTTGAAATTTTAAATCCCATATATATGTGCACAACATTAATTTTCTTTTTTGCATACCTTTTCTATAATTTTGGTATTTTAGGTTACTTTGTAATGCATAGACTGTATTAATATAATAAAATAGCCTGTTTCTACGTTATGTGTTTGTTTTCTCCATTTTTAAAGAGGTTCTTTAGCAATGTTGTTGACATAATGGCTAAAGAATTTCCTATGTCATTACTTTACTTTTTAAAAATTTTATTTTTATTGTTGACCCTATTACAGATGTCCCCATTCTCCCTACACCCTCCTACCTCACCCAGCACCCTCCCCCACTTCGCTCTAGCTATTCTCACACTGTTGTCTATGTCTATGGATTACACATATATATTTTTTTACTAATCCCTTCATCTTCTCTCATAAATTTACTTTTAATCCAGCATAAGAATGATGGTTATCCATTAATTTCAACCAAATGCCAAAACTAAGACTAAACTGCTCTGATTGGCCCAACCTGAGCCAGGGATTTATTTTCAGAAGTAGTCCCTATGGCAGGTTGATGAGATGTATTCATGTGCCTAAGCCCCAGCTGACAAACTCCACTCTTGAATCAAGAATTGGACTTACTCATGAGAAAGGCATGTCTGAGTTGGCGAATGTGGCTCCCTACAGGAACATCGGGAGCAGGTTATACAAGCAGGGAGAAAGGAATTCTGACTGATTAAAATCAGTAACTGCAGCCTATATCAGAGAACAAAACACATAATCACTGGTGTCTTGGAATTTATACTCTTATGAAGACAATGAGTAAATAAATATATATAATGAAACAGATGAAGATAAGAGTTGATATATCATAAGCAAATTTATAATATAGTGTTTGGCAACTTTGATATCAGATTTATGCTTACTTTAAACTTTCTAATTTTTTTATGAGCTAGAACATTGCATAAAACTTAGAACTATCTTTTAGTCGATCAAAAAGTACTGATGTCAATAAATGAGTTACTCATACTGATTTTCAGGACATATACAGACCAATAGGGAAGATGAGAGGTAAATACATTTATTTTCCCATATTTTTCCACTTATACCATTTTCAACTTGGAATGGTAAATCACAATTAAGGCATAAAATGTTCAGGGCCCCAAAAGATCAGAAAGATTCCCTGTGAGTTAAGATATACGAGTAGTATAAATTTTTAATTAGAATACGAAATACCTGTCTAGCACAGACTAAACAACCTACGTGATGAGATTTGTCAATTTGACATAAACATAAAAGAATAGTGACAACTTAATCCTGTGCTTATATAAACAAGGTGTATCTGGAGAAGGTATTTGACAATGTGCAGAGGAATAGTTATAACATTTAATAATACTTATGTATATCATACTTTAAACAATCTTGATAGAGATTTCCTAATTGTTTTCATTTGTATTTACATTTGAACAAAAAATTTTGCTTTTAAAAAAGTTGTTTCTTTGTGGAGTACTTCATTTTATGTAACGTATTCAAAAACAGCTATGTAGAAGTGATGTGAAATTTGTATTTAATATTCCTTTATGATGAAACTCTTCTTTGTATAATGGCAGTAAACTAATTGTAGTGACTTCAAATATTACAACTAGCATCACATTTTAAAAGAAGGTGATAATGGAAGTAAAATAATTATAATGACTTCAAATGTTACAATTAGCATTGCATTTTATTTTTTATTTAAATTTTTTTCTTTATTGATATTACAGAGGGAAAGAGAGGGAGAGAGAGATAGAAACATCGATGAGAGAGAACATCGATTGGCCGCCTCCTGCATGCCCCCACTGGGAATCAGGCCCACAACCTGGGCATGTGCCCTTACTGGGAGTTGAACCTGCGACCTCTTGGTGCATGGGTCGATGCTCAACCACTGAGCCACACCGGTTGGGCTAGCATTGCATTTTAAAAGGAGGTGATTTTATTCTTTATAAAAACCCATATTTGATATAAGTGACACAAACACTTTCTCACTTCAGTGAGGAATCTTTGGTTATGTCTTTATTTATTTATAAAATTTGTGGCCAATCTGTAGAACTGTACCTGTTCTCAAGCCTTTTGGCTTTTGTATTCTTATCTCCTTTCCTAGCCATATGGTCTCTCTCAGGAAGTTGAAAGATGAAAGTTCTTTGATTATTATGTTGGCAGAAAACAAAAAGTACCTGGACTTCATTTTCTACTAATGTGCCAAATTGATGCTCTGAGAAAATTCCTGGTACAAAACAACTCTGAATGCTGGAAAAGTATAGCAAGCATTTGTTAATGCTACATTGTGCTTTCAAAGAATAACAAAAATCCTTAGAGACAAAAAACAATAATAATAATAATAAATCCAAACAAGAAAATTGTAAGTTAACTCTCAAGATATAGTCACACTTGGGGCATTTACTAGTTGTGGTAATTAAGAGTAGTGGGTTTTAACTCTGAACTCTAGAACATCTAGAGCCTCTCTGAAATGTTGACAGAAATCCCCTCGGCTAGCAAAGGAAAGTTGTTTATTTCGGCATTTACAACATGGTCGAAGAAGTTCACACTGAAAAAGTGATATTGAATGGTTCCAGTTTGGTAGTAGCCAGGAGCGACGAGCAAAAGTAAATGCAAAGGATTCCACAGATCAAGTTAGAGAATGTCTCACTAGGTAAAAACCCCACCAAAAAGAATTAAAATTCAAAATTACAAAACACCCAAGGAAACATTCTGGTGTCTAGTCCTTAGAATTGAACATCAATATGATGCTAAGACTGAGTGAAATATACAGTCTAGCTGAATATACAAAATTTTCATATTCAAATTGACAAAATTTTATAGCCTTAAAATTTTTCTTACCTTTTGGCCCTGGAGAACTCTCTATGCATAATGGTTTATTCAGTGGGAGCAAATACACTGTATAAAAGAGAACAGACTGTATACTGCTAATTCATATCATGCAGTTGTTCATAGAGCTATGTGGCATTCAATTATTTATTTGAACTTCCAGTGCTTAGTTTCCTCATTGAAATAGGAATAATCGTACATTCTCATAGGCTGTTGTAATTATAAAGTGAGATTAAAAATGGAAAATCTCAGTCACATTCTTTAAATATTGACCGTGATCAACAGTATATTTATAACCTTAAGAGAAATATTATTGGTTTTCTTGTAAAGCTAAATATGATAACCTGCCAACAACAATTCTTCTGAGCCAATTTCAGAATGCTAAGGCAAGGATCAAAGAGAGGAAAATAAAATTGTGTATTTATAATCTTTGTGGCAATCGTGAGATTTAAACAACTTTTGATCCATTAATGTTGTGAGTTGTATTATGTCCTTTTCCAAATTCATATGCTGAAGTCCTAACTTCCAGTATCTTGTAAATGTGATCTTATTTGGAGATAAGTTATTTTTAGAGGTAAAATTAGGTCATTAAGGTGGACTCCAATTCAATATGACTAGTGTCCTCATTAAAAAACAAATTTTAGCCCAGCCGGTGTGGCTCAGTGGTTGAGCGTCCACCCATGCACCAAGAGGTCACCTGTTCAATTCCTGGTCAGGGCACATGCCCAGGTTGTGGGCCAAATCCCCAGTGGGGGGCATGCAGGAGGCAGCCAATCGATGTCCTCTCTCATCGATGTTTCTATCTCTCTCTCCCTCTCCCTTCCTCTGTCTCTAAAATCAATAAAGAAAAAATATATTAAAAAAAAAAGAAATTTTAACAACGAGACATTCTTAGAGAAAAGATGGTATGAAGAGATAGTAGGGAGATAATGACATCTATCAACCAAGGAGTAAGGCCCACAACAGTTCCTTTCCTCACAGCCCTAAGAAGTAACCAGTTCTTCTTGGACCTTAATTTTGCACTTCTAGCCACAATACTGTGAAACAATAAATTTCTATTGTTTAAGCGACCCGTTGTGGTACTATGTTATGGCATCCAAGCAAATCAATACAGTCTATAGTATAACATGAATTTGATTTTAAAAGAGGGAAGATTTAAATAAATAATAAACCTCAAGTTAAAGGAAGTTTGATTTTTTTGCACAAGAAAATAAAAATTATTTTAAAGCATATTTTTCTTTATGTTTCAAAATGACTAACAATCCATATGTGAACCTGCTTTATATATGGCAATACAATGAAAACTCCTAGGGCACAAATATTGGTATCTTATAGTATTTCCACTTTATTAAACAAAGTTTCATCTTGTTGTTTTAAAACTTATTTTGAGAAAAGAATATTATTTTGAAAGGCATCAGTGTTGGTTAAAAGGATTCAGCTTAAAGAGACTCCTTTGGAAAATTGGGACAATTTAGCTTAATTTTCTATTTATATAAAGATGGCAGTGAATTGAAAATAGACTAGCTTGGCCCTGGCTGGTTTGGCTCGGCGGTTAGAGCATCTGTCCTTGGACCAAAGAGTCGCAGGTTCAAATCCAATCAAAGGCACGTACCTCCGTTTCGGTTCAGTCTCCAGCCCTGGTCGGGGTCGTGCAGGAAGCAACCAACCCATGTGTCTCTCTCACACTGATGTCTCTCTCTCTCTCTCTCTCTCTCTCTCTCTCCCCCCCACTCTATCTGAAGATAAATGGAAAACTATCCTCAGATGAGGATTTAAAAAAGAAAATAGGCTAGCTTGTTCTAAGCCACAAATCTGTGCAGATACTAAATTGACATAATGTTTATAGGAGACAAGTCTTTCCTGTAAGTCAATTGATTTGTGTCTAAATTTTCAATAAAAGAGGGAAAATAATTCAATTGATAAAGGAAAATATAATAAATAAATGAGTTTCAAAAATGTATTACTATCTCCCAATCAAATAGTTCAAATAATTCTTGGGTTGATAGTGATATCTATGTTTTTCTTCTTTTTCCCTGAAAATAAAAATTATAAACTGTAAAGGGAAAAAAATTAGGAAGCAAAAATAAATTAAGGCTACTGACTTGTTAATGTGAGTTCAGGGGTGGATTTCAGATCTCCACCTCAAGCAGTGTTCAAGTTTTTCCTTGTAGGGGATGATATTCTTAGAAAATTGATCTGTGAAACAATGAGACCTCCAGGGAACATTGGGGAATGTTTTGGGATTGATTCGCACCAGGCTATTACACCAACAAAACTGACCAACACAGAACTAGTTTCTAAGAAAAGTCGGAGATTAAGCAAAAAAACAAACTCATAGACAGACAATGGTATGGTGGTTACCAGAAGGAAAGATGGGTGGGGGGAGAGGTAGAAGAGAGAAAAGGGGATAAATGATGATGGAAGGAGACATGACTTGGGTGATGAACGCACAATGCAATAGACAGATGATGAATTATAGAACTGTACATCTGAGACCTATATAATTTTATTAACCACTGTCAACCAATAAATTCAATAAAAAAGAACAGAGAGAGTGAGGCAAAAAACAAAACAAACCAATCATTCTTGTTACCTCTATGTCTCTTGAAATAATAAATTAGAATATTTTAAATGCTATAGACTACTTCTTTTTTTTTTTTTTTTTTTCTTGAAAACCAATTTTCTGATATTTTTTTTTTTTTTTATTAATTTATTTTTGTTACAGATGTTTCTCCTTTTTTTCCCCATTGACACCCTCCTCCCCATCCCCCACCCCATCCCCAGCTTTGTTGTCCAGGTCCATCAGTTATGCATACATGCGTACAAGTTCTGTGGTTTATCTCTTCCCTCCCCCCCCACCCCCTCTTCTGAGGGTTGTCAGTCTGTACTCTACTTTCACATCTCTGGGTCTACCCTGTTCCCCAGACTGTTATGTTTATTATATTCCACAAATGAGTGAGATCATGTGATATTTTTCTTTCTCTGCTTGGTTTGTTTCGCTTAGGATAATACTCTCGAGGTCCCTCCATGTCGTCTCAAAGGATAAGAGATCTTTCTTTCTTACAGCTGCATAGTACTCCATTGTGTATATGTACCACAGCTTTTTTATCCATTCATCCACTGATGGGCACTTGGGCTGTTTCCAGATCTTAGCTATTGTGAATAGTGCTGCTATGAACATGGGAGTACATATATTCTTTCTGATTGGTGTTTCAGGTTTCTTAGGGTATATTCCTAGAAGTGGGATCACTGGGTCAAATGGCAGTTCAATTTTTAATTTTTTGAGGTAACACCATAGTGTTTTCCACAGTGGCTGCACCAGTCTGCATTCCCACCAGCAGTGTACTAGAGTCCCCTTTTCTCCACACCCTCGCCAACACTTGTTGTTTGACGATTTGTTGATGGCGGCCATTCTGACAGGTGTGAGGTGATACCTCATTGTTGTTTTAATTTGCATCTCTCTGATGATTAGTGATGTTGAGCATTTCTTCATATGTCTCTTAGCCATTTGTATGTCCTGTTTGGAGAGGTGTCTATTTAGTTCCTCTGCCCATTTTTTAATTGGGTTCTTTGTCTTCCTTTTGTTGAGTTGTATGAGCACTCTATATATTTTGGAGATTAACCCCTTATCTGATGTATCATTGGCAATTATGCTCTCCCATACAGTGGGTTCTCTTTCCGTTTTGATGGTTGTTTCTTTTGCTGTGCAGAAGCTTTTGAGTTTGATGTAGTCCCATGTGTTCATTTTTTCCTTTATTTCTGTTGCCTTAGGTGATGTATCAGTGAAGATTCTGCTGCGTATGATGTCTGAAATTTTGTTGCCTACATTTTCTTCTAGGATTTTTATGGATTCACGAGTCACATTTAAGTCTTTTACCCATTTTGAGTTTATTCTTGTGTATGGTGTAAGTTGATGGTCTAGTTTCATTTTTTTGCATGTAGCTGTCCAGTTTTCCCAACACCATTTATTAAAGAGGCTGTCTTTGCTCCATTGTATGCTCTTGCCACCTTTGTCAAATATTAGTTGAGCATAATGTCTTGGGTCAATTTCTGGATTCTCTGTTCTGTTCCACTGGTCTATATGTCTGTTCTTATGCCAATACCAGGCTGTTTTGATTATAGTCGCTCTGTAGTATAATCTGATATCTGGTATTGTGATCCCACCTACTTTGTCCTTCTTTTTCAAGATTGCTGTGGCTATTCGGGGTCTTTTTTGGTTCCATATGAACTTTTGGAGTATTTGTTCTAGTTCTGTGAAATATGTCGCTGGTATTTTGATTGGGATTGCATTGAATCTATAGATTGCTTTGGGTAATATGGACATTTTAATGATGTTAATTCTTCCAATCCATGAACAAGGTATGTGCTTCCACTTTTTTATATCTTCCTCTATTTCTTTTTTCAATGTCCTGTAGTTTTCTGCAAATAGATCCTTTACTTCTTTGGTTAAATTTATTCCTAGGTATCTTAATTTTTTTGCCGCGATGGTAAATGGGATTGTTTTTTTAGTTTCTCTTTCTGTGAGTTCATCATTGGTGTATAAGAATGCCGTCGATTTCTTGACGTTTATTTTGTATCCTGCTACTTTGCCAAATTCATTTATTAGGTCTAGTAGATTTTTGATGGAGTCTTTAGGGTTTTCTATGTATAATATCATGTCATCTGCGAATAATGACAGTTTCACTTCCTCCTTTCCAATTTGGATACCTTTTATTTTTTCTTCACGTCTGATTGCTGTGGCTAAGACTTCCAGTACTATGTTAAATAAGAGTGGTGAAAGTGGGCATCCCTGTCTTGTTCCTGTTCTTAAGGGAAATGTTTTTAGTTTTTGCCCATTGATTATGATGTTGGCTGTAGGTCTTTCATATATGGCCTTTATAATGTTGAGATATGATCCCTCTATTCCCAAATTGCTGAGTGTTTTTATCAGAAATGGGTGTTGAATTTTGTCGAATGCTTTTTCAGCGTCTATTGATATGATCATGTGGTTTTTATCTTTCATTTTGTTTATGTGGTGTATCACATTTATTGATTTGCGAATATTGAACCAGCCTTGCATCCCTGGGATGAATCCCACTTGGTCATGGTGAATAATTTTTTTGATGTATTGCTGGATCCGATTTGCTAGTATTTTGTTCAGGATTTTGGCATCTATGTTCATCAGGGATATTGGCCTGTAGTTTTCTTTCTTTGTAGTGTCTTTTTCTGGTTTTGGAATTAGAATTATGCTGGCCTCATAAAATGAGTTTGGAAGTCTTCCTTCTTCTTGAATTTTTAGAAACAGTTTGAGAAGAATGGGTGTTAGTTCTTCTTTGAATGTTCGGTAAAACTCCCCTGTAAAGCCGTCTGGGCCTGGACTTTTGTTTGCTGGGAGAGTCTTGATTACATCTTCAATTTCCTTGGTTGCTATTGGTCTGTTCAAGTTTTCTATCTCTTCCCGGTCCAGTTTTGGGAGACTATATGTTTCTAGAAATGTGTCCATTTCGCTTAGATTGTCGAATTTGTTGCCATATAAATGTTCATAGTATTCATTAACGATCCTTTGTATTTCTGTGGTGTCAGTTGTTACTTCTCCTCTTTCGTTTCTGATTTTGTGTATTTGGGTTCTCTCTCTTTGTTTCTTGGTGAGTCTAGCTAAGGGTCCATCAATCTTGTTTATCTTTTCAAAAAACCAGCTCTTTGTTTCATTGATCCTTTGAATTGTTTTTTTGGTCTCCATGTCGTTTATTTCTGCTCTGATCTTTAATATTTCCTTCCTTCTACTTGCTCTGGGGTTTTCCTTTTGTTTGCTTTCTAGTTCTTTAAGTTGTGAGGTTAGATAGTCTATTAGAAATTTTTCTTGTTTCTTGAGGTAGGCCTGTAGTGCTATGAACTTCCCTCTCAGAACTGCTTTCGCTGCATCCCACAGATTTTGTGTTGTTGTGTATTCATTTTCATTCGTTTCCAGAAAGTTTTTAATTTCTTCCTTGATCTCCTTGGTAACCCATTCATTGTTTAATAACATGCTATTTAGCCTCCATGTATTCAAATGTCTTTGCATGTTCTTGTTGCAATTGATTTCTAGTTTCATGCCATTGTGATCTGAGAAGATGCTTGATATGATTTCAATCTTCTTGAATTTGTAGAGACTTCGTTTGTGTCCTAACATGTGGTCTATCTTTGAGAATGTCCCATGTGCACTTGAGAAGAAAGTGAATTCTGTAGTTTTGGGGTGTAATTCTCTGTAAATATCTATTAAATCCATTTGGTCTAGTGCTTCATTTAGAGTCTGTGTTTCCTTGTTAATTTTTTGTCTAGAGGATCTATCCAGTGATGTCAGCGGGGTGTTGAAGTCCCCTGCTATGATTGTATTGCTGTCGATTTCTCCTTTGAAGTTTTCCAGAAGATTTTTAATGTATTTTGGTCCTCCTGTATTGGGTGCATATATGTTTACCAAGGTTATCTCTTCCTGTTGGATAGATCCTTTCAATATTATGTAGTGGCCTTCTTTGTCTCTAGTTATGGCCTTCATTTTAAAATCTATTTTATCAGATATGAGTATTGCTACCCCAGCTTTTTTTTCCTTTCTGTTTGCTTGGAAGATTTTTTTCCATCCCTTCACTTTCAGCCTATGTGAGTCTTTTGTTGTGAGGTGGGTCTCTTGTAAGCAACATATATATGGGTCATGCTTTCTTATCCAATCTGCTACTCTGTGTCTTTTGATCGGGGCGTTCAGTCCATTTACATTTAAGGTGATTACCGATATGTACTTACTTATTGCCATTTTTGTTTAGTGTGTTTCTATTTTCCTTTCTATTTCTTCTACTAATTACAGCAGTCCTTTTAACATTTCTTGCAGTGCTGGTTTGGTGCTAATGTATTCCCTTAGCCTTTTTTTGTCTGGGAAGCTCTTTATTTGACCTTCTATTTTGAATGATAGCCTTGCTGGGTAGAGTAGTCTTGGGTTCAGATCCTTGTTTTTCATGACCTTGATTATTTCATGCCATTCCCTTCTGGCCTGTAGTGTTTCTATGGAGAAGTCAGCTGATAACCTTATGGGGGATCCTTTGTAGGTAACCTGTTGCTTAGCTCTTGCTGCCTTGAGGATTCTCTCTTTGTCTTTAATTTTTGGCATTTTAATTACTATGTGTCTTGGTGTGGGCCTGTTTGGGTTCTTCTTACTTGGGACTCTCTGTGCTTCTTGAACTTGAAAGCCTTCTTCCTTCACCAAATTAGGGAAATTTTCTGTCACTATTTCTTCAAATATATTCTCTAACCCTTTCTCATTTTCTTCTTCTTCGGCGACTCCTATGATGCGAATATTATTACGTTTCCAGTTGTCCCACAGTTCTCTTAAGCTGTCTTCCTGTTTTTTCATTGTTTTTTCCTTTTGGTTTTCTGATTGGTTGATTTTTTCTACCCTGTCTTCTAATTCACTGATCCGGTCCTCAGCTTCCTCTACTCTGCTGTTTAGTCCTTCCAATGTGTTCTTCATTTCTGCTATGTCATTCTTCATTTCTTCTTGCTGCTGCTTCATTTCTTCTTGCTGCTTCTTCATTTCCAGTTGATTTATTTTCAATATTTCTATGTCTTTGCTCATGGTGTTGATGTCCTTACATATGCTGTTGAGCTTCCTCAAGATCATGGCTCTGAATTCTAGCTCTGTTAACTTGCTTAACTCCATTTCATTTATCTCATCTTCATTGGAGGTCTCTTGTTCTTTCGTTTGGTATCTGTTTCGTTGTTTTACCATTTTGGCTAGCTCAGTGGTTTTTGGAGCCTGCCAAATTTTCCCTGTGGATGTTGGTGTTCTGCTGTTTGTGGCTCCCTGTACTGGGTTTGGATGAGCGTGAGAGGACCCACGTTATACGCCACTGTCGAGTCTTACTTTTCTGGGTAGAGTTGCAAGCCCAGAAAAGGTTCAGTTAGCCTCTAGCTTTTTGCCTAGAGGCTATTAGTCCTGGTTACTTAAAGAGCCTTGGGTTCTCAGTTGAATGAAAACCTCCCTCAGGTGTTCAGCGTGAGAGGATTTCCCGAGGGTGGGGCAGATGCTGGTAGTTAATGAGCCTTGATTTGCATTTCAATGGCCCAACTGGGTGTGGCTGAATCTCCGAGGGAGGGGCTGCCGCCTCTCCCCAGAGCCCTGGGATGGAGTAAGTCGACCAGGCCACAGTCCCGCGTGGCTGAAACTCAGCAAAAGCTCTGAGCGCCCTCCAAATCCCGAGTGTCCCCACACAGTTCCAGTCCAGTCCGCCCTCCCTCCGCCGGAGTCCGAGGTGAGTGGCTGTGGCTGTTTTAGCGCTCTGTCCCGGCTCTGCACTGTGGAGCCGGCTCGGGCTTCAACCCCGAGGGCGGAGCGCTGCTCACGGCTAAGGCCGCTGCTGTCTGTGGGCTCCCAGCCCCCCTCTCGCGCCTCCGCAATCCTACCAGGATCAAGTTAGTGTCCCTGGTTGTATGGTCCTCGCGAGCTGCTTTTCCGTTGCTTTTTCCCGACGATTTGACTTTATTTTAGTTGTATTTCCAGTTTGGTCCTGGGAGATGATCTGTGTAGCTTCCATTCACTCCGCCGCCATTTTGGAATCCCCTAGACTACTTCTTTATATATATAAAGGTGTCACCCTATTCCTCCAGTAAAAGTAACAAGCATTCTTAGTTTCTTGACAACTGGATTACTCTAACCAGCAGGTTATATGATAAATAATTCTATCTGTTATGAGGTTGGCCTCACCCTAGTTTATTTGGGGACAGGGTCTAGCCAGCCACCTTTTTTGAGGTCTCTGTGGTCTGGACAATTCTTCATCTAGTCAGTCAGACTGCATGCACTCCCTTCATCTTTTAGGTCCGAAGGAGCACAGCTGGTTGTTTGTTTGTTCATTTGATTGATTTTTGTCAGGTCACTTTTGATTAACTCCTTTCAAGACATTTGCTCAAAGTCTAATCAATTTTATTGAAGGCAGTTTGGAATTTTGGAGTGGGAGTGAAAAGCTTCTCTTGGCTCAGAAACAATGAGTTTTAGCCAAAATTCTATAGGACCTAAGATAGGGGCATGACACTATTTATTTTCTTAGACAGAGGGCCATATATCAGGACTGAGTGAGTGCCATTTTCTGTTCCCTGTCTTCAGTTTATGCCATTTCAAAGAGGCAAAGTTCCCCATACAAAATGATTTGCTGAATTTTAAGTTGCTTGTTTAACACTATAATTGCCTTGAGCTTGATAAATCCGATCCAATATTATTAGGGATCATGGAAGTTTCAATTTCTCAGACACAATATTCCACTTGACCAAATATCATGTACACACTTATCAAACTTTTAAGCAGAATTATCAAAAGGGAAATATTTTGTATACTATCACTAATGAAAGATTTATGGTTCAATAAAGAAAATACTTTTTATTTGAAGGGCAAGTAGTCTTAAGGAGAAATCCTTTTAGCTCAGTTCTCTCAGCAATATGTATGAGACCTCTGTGAAAATCATTACAAAAGTTTTAAAGTACAATTAATTTTCCAATACCACGTAATTCACAAGTCACTGTTTTCTTTTTATTTATTGTTTGTTTTTAATTTTCAACATCACAGGCCTTTCAAAGGAGTTTATTTACTCTTGTAGGTAATACAACACAACCACAATGAAAACTCACTCTAATTTTTTTTTCTTACTTTTAATCAATCTCCCACTTTTCCCCCCCTCCACAGGAAATTCCGATTATAAACAATTTCTTAGGTATGCTTTTTTTTTTTTATCCTCACCCGAGGACATTTTTTCATTTTTTGTTCAGATAGAGTGGGAGGGAGAGAGAGGAAGAGAGAGCGAGGGAGAAACATCAACATGAAAGGGACACATCGAGTGGCCGCAACCCGCAGGACCAACCAGGGCCGGGGACAAACTGCAACCGAGGTACATGCCCTTAGCGGGAACCGAACCCGGGTCTCTCTGGACCACAGGCCGACGCTCTAACCGCTGAGCCAAACCGGCCAGGGCTAGGTATGCTTTTTTAATGTGAAACTGTATTACTTTTTAAAAATTGTAGTGAAATACACACAAACATAAATTTTAACATTTTTAAGTGAAAGTGCCATTCAGGAAATTCACATTGTTGTACAACCATCACCTCTACCATTCCCATGATTTTTTTTTTTTTTTAATATTGTAAAACTAAAACTCTATACCAGCAATTTTCAACCGATGTGCTGTGCCAGGCACACTGGTGTCCCACACGAATTTTTAAAACACACAATACCTATTTAGTCAGGGGCACTGACCTCATTTACCTTAGATTGTCAAACAAAAAAAATGACAACAGCCAACCCAGCAATAACTGACTGGTGTGAATAGATCAAATTATACCTATTTTTTGTCAGAACGGCAAAAAATATATTTTTTGGTGTGCTGCAGAATTTTAGTGATTAGTTCATGTGTGCCACAAGATGAAAAAGGTTGAAAATCACTGTTCCATACATGTGAAACAATAATTTCTCATCCTCCCCTCACCCAGCCACTATTATACTTTCTGGCTTTATGATTTTGACTATTGTCAGTACTTTATATAGTTCCTTAAGTTATAAAATTAGGTTGTTGATTTGAGATCTTGTTTTCACTTTGTTCAAACATTATTTTCTTGACTTTTTTCATATTTTTTTGTTAGTGCTTTCAGGATCTTTAAGACAGTTTTTTTTTTTAAGTCCTTATCCTTTATATCTGCCATTATATTTCTTTCTTTGACAGTTTCTATTGACTTTTTTTTTTCCTTTGAATGGGCCACACTTATCCAGTTTCTTTGAATGCCTTGTGATTATTGTGTTGAATATTGAACATCTGAGTTTAATAATGTGGTAACTGTGAAAATTAGATTGTGCCCCTTCTCCAAGGTTTGCTTGTTTATATTATTGTTTTATTTATTGATTTGGGGGGTATTGTTGTCAGCTGTCTCTGTGCTGAAAATCAACCTGCAGTGTAAACTTAAGGTATTCTTTGGTCTTTTTAAGACTTTTCCTGGACAAGCATGATCACTTTCTGATTTTCCATGTATATGCAGCAGTTTTAAATATTCTAGCTTTCAGTGTCTGGCTCCTAAAAGGGGAAAATATAAAAAATAAAGCGGGGGACAGAACACTGACCAAAATCTCCTAGAAATCACTTCAGGAAGAGGGTAGCCTTTTACAACAAGGGGGGAAGCATAACATCAATGGCTGGCTGCCTCTTTGTCTTCGCTTCTGTGATCAGGAACAACAGTCAGAGATCAAAACACTGATCCTTGGTATTTGGAGGACAGCATCATTTTTGCTCCCCCTGGCTTCTGTAAGCTATGTGCAAGCTTCTCCAGGATGGTGTCCAGGTTTGCCGGCCACATAGCTAGGTTTGGGGAATGGGTAGCTCCTACTGTTATAAGAGCTGAAATTGACCGAAATGAACCACAATTTACCCTTCAAGTCTTCCCTTGAAAGTTGCAAGCCTTCAATTGACTCCAGAGTTACAGGTTTTTATAGCTTCTCTGTCTTAGCCAGTGTCACCACTTATAAAAAGTAAGAATCCTGTTGAGTCTGAAAATGTTTTCATTTGTCATTGAATGAGTGATTAGACCCTCATGTCCAAAAAGCTTGCCTTATATACCTAATCATCTGGCATTAGCCCATGTAAGTTTTTGACTATCACTGTTGCATCTATGAGAAGTTTGGAATGGAGTGGCATAGACAAGGAATTAAGGAGAGTGTTATGACTATTCCCTCTGCATAGGTATGTGCTAATGGTGACCTGTGTGGTGTGTAAAAAGAAATATTTCATGGTTGGTGGTTAAGAACTCCCAAACACTGAAGTAGAATTGCCTAGGTTTGAATCTTGGCTATATTTCTCATCATTAAGCAACATGACTAAACTCTCTTGGCATCATTTTCATCAACTATAAATGGGGAAAATAATGCTACTCCATATGTAGCATTAATTTATAGTGATGATTAAATTAAAAAGATGTGTATATATAGATACAATATCATTTTAATTTAATCACTACAAATTAATGTTATATATGTACATATTAATATATATATGAAGGATATAGTATATATGTATGTACATATAATGATTGGCATAGGAAACAGTACATTTTCAGATATTTATCTATCTCCAGATATGTATGTATATGTACGAGTGTGTTTGTGTGTGTTGTAATAGTAGTGTAGTCACAGTAGAAAGAAATGAGTAGATTTTACACAACTATATAGTTAAAATTGACGAGAATTCTTTAAAGATCAAACATATGGCATATGTTTTAAAAAAGGACACAAGAATGTGCCCTAGACTTCCAGCTTGTATGACTGATGGTGCAATTACTTAAGGTGGTAAAGCATGGGAAAGGGTGCAGTATTGGGATCAAGAAAAGAAAAGCACACTACAGTCATGTTCATCTGTCTCCAATGTTTATGCTTTAAGCAATTCCTATAACCTTTCTTTTCTATTTGCTACAGAAAAAGCCAAGTCTTCTTTGTGGTCTAATTCCATAATAAATTGCAACTGTTCAAGAGAAAGAGGGTTGCTATGTACAATGCACAGATAGATAAATATCTATCTGTACATCAAAAAATATTTGTACATCAAAAAAACATAAAATGTGCCCAGCCAGTGTGGCTCCGTGGTTGAGCTTTGACTCATGCACCAAGAGGTCATGGGCTTGATTCCCGGTTGGGCACATGCCCAGGTTGTGGGCCAAATCCCCAGTGGGGGTCCAATCGATGTTCTCGCTCATCGATGTTTCTATCTCTCTCTCCCTCTCCCTTCATTTCTCTCTAAAATCAATAAAGAAACAAAAAAAACCCCATAAAATGTGAATGAAATGAGAGGGTTAATTATGCTACAGAGCTTTAACATAAGTTGCCTACCTCTCTCTTTAAAACACATAGCTGACCCTTAGCATTCTTAGTTAGAAAATTTACATTCATCACTCTTACAAAAATGAAAGATTCCCAGAGAAAATTCACTGTAATAAGAGCAGACTATACAGGGAAGGCAATGTCATTAGGGTTCATTATGAATCCTATCTGGTGAATCAAAAGAAATTCCAATATTTTATTATTTTCTACCCACAATAAAATGCAATCTCATAGTTTATTTATTGAATTTATTGGGGTGACACTGGTTAATAAAATTATATAGGTTTCAGACATACAATTCTAGAATACATCATTTGTATATTGTATTGTATGTTCACCACCTCAAGTCAAGTCTCCTTCCATCACCATTTATCCCTCCTATACCCTCTTCTACTGTCCACCGCCTCCTCTGGTAATCTCATAGTTTATTTATTTATTTTTTTTAAATCCTCACCTGAGAATATTTTCTCAAATATTTTCAGATAGAGTGAGAGGAAGAGAGAGAGAGAAACATCAATGTGAGAGGGACACATCGACTGGTTGCCTCCTGCATGACCCCAATCAGGGCCCGGGATGAATTGAAACCCAGGTACATGCCCACGACTCTTTGGTCTGTGGGCCGACGCTCTAACCTCTGAGCCTAACTGGCTAGGGCATAATCTCATAGTTTAATCAAATAGTAGATCTGGCAGAAGCTTAGGTGATTTTCTGAGAACTCTAATGGCTGTTATTTTCTATTTAAGTCTCTGCTTCTACACTCTGCTGTCGTTCTTACTCAGAAAATATATTTCATTCTATTTTTTTTGCATATGTTTTCTCTGCTTCTCTTTTTATTAATTAATGAAATCTCAACATATATTTGTATGCAATTTTCCAAGAAAGAGAATCTAACTGATCTATCCATATACTATTGCCCCTTTGGGGCAGATATTTCTCACTATATATAAAAATTGTGTTGAATTTCAAATATATTAAAAAGCCCCATTTATAGTTGATAATTACTATCAGGTGCTTCAACTTAATATTCTATATATATATATCAAAGACAGACATTTGTTTTTTTCATTTTAGTCTAATTACACAGACAATAAGCTTTATATATATGTATATCATTTTTTTCTATAATTTCATATTTTTAATTTTTCCAACATCAATATTGTGAACTAACTATGCTATAATTAACTAATCAACTATTGATTAGTGCGATAGAAACAAAACCGTAAATGCAAAATCAAAATTTGCTTAAATATTAGATAGTTTATCAATAAAATTAATGAAAGTTTATTAAGCAAAATCAATACATTGTTTGGAAATCTAAAGAGATCAAGTATGTCCTTGGATCATTGAACTATATGTTTTTATAATTAATATCTTGCAATGTGATGTCTACATTTTATTTTTCATAGATTAACATTAATTTCACAGAATACTTTTTCCTTTGTATGTATGAATCTTTTCTTGAGAACGTATGAGTAGAAATCAAGTGAGCACTGAAAGAAATTTATTGACTTGGCTTTGATATTCTTCTCCTACGTAATGTTAGGCTCTGCCCAAAATGTAATAATAAAGTTAAATTGCAGATGAAGAAGTCCAATCCCACTGAGCATGGTGCAGAGGAAGCACAAGGGCCCAAGAATCTTGGGGTCTAGGTTGATGTCCCTGAGAACCCCAGGAACTCCGAGACTATCTCTTGTGCAGATGAACAGGCATAGAGTTGTTGTGGGGACAAAAATAAGATATTGTTGGTGAAAGAACACTATTAATACATTTTCATGAAAATATACTTGATTTTTAAAATTTTTCATAGCTGAGGAAACTAAGATTTAGAAAGACTAAATGACTAATTAATTATACATCATCTTTTAAAAAGTCCATGCTTTTTTTTTTTTCTTTGAAGTTCTATGGAGAGTGATATAAACTTGAGGTCAATGGTTAGAGTAATATCTCTGGCACTTTCTAATTTTTAGCCTAAACCATTACTGTTGCAATTTAGTTGGATTCTTTGGTTCTGCTCTGGTGCAAGGGAAGAACAGTTGTTCATCTATTCATGTAGCAGATCATTCACATCACTGCATGCAGAACTATTATTAGGTCCTGTCATTAGCTGTGTTTTATCCAAGTCATGCAAACATCATTTTTTAGGTTTTACATGTTATTCTGATTTTCTAGCCGTTTAATTATCTCTTTTCCTTTCTATTATACTGTCTCCAATTTTTTATTTCTATTAAGTTTGAGGCACAGAAATTGGAAACACTATTCAAACAATAACTAGGCCAATTATAATTGTGATATCCCCACATTCTCTGGGTAATGTTCATTTTGAATATTTGAGATGCGTTTTTGATAGTAACTTTAACTGGTAACTATTTATTATTTTAAATAAATTATGACCATCTGCTACAACCCATTCCCCCAAATTGGGAAAACATAAACCTCATTTTGATTTAATTACATAATATCATTTTTCTTATATTGCTTCACTATGTAAATGACTTATTATTTTGTCCTCAAGTTAGGTTCCTTTTGGAGCTGAAATGAATGATTGATAACATAAAATGTCTCACGTTTATTGCCCATTTATTGTACATAAAATATATAAAACACAAGCTCAGATAGAATCACATTTGTTTTAATGATAATTACAAATCTTTTGATGACAACATTAATACCATGATTATTGGTTTTAGAAAAATCCACACATCTTTGCTACATTCTAGGGAGGTAAAGAGTCAAGGGAATCTACACTTTTTTCTTGCACAGTTATCATTATTCTCTTTGGGTATCCCTTCTTTGGCTACAAGGTCATCCATATACTTGGCAGCTTGTAGATCATGAGTTAAGTATGCAAGTGGTGAATTTCAATAATGACCTATTGTATAAAAAAGCCAAACTTTTTTTTCCTAAGTAATAAAAAGCAATGCTAAATACATCGCATTTAATATATTTGTAATGTTATAGAATAATAATCAAATAGCCTCAGTCAATTCATATAGGCCTGTCTTTGATTCTATAGCTTATAATTACATTGTGTGTTTTTGGAAAATAAATCACATGCCAAACTTTTTAAGTAATACTTTAAAGAACTTTCATTCTAATAATAAAATTCCCTTAAAATTATTTGGAAATGTTTTATTAGTCCTAATACTATAAAGTTTAGCAAAATAGTAAAGATGTTTGCATAAAGGAATTTTTGCTAGAAAACAAAGTGAAATTCTTATAACTGATTTGATAATAAAATATCTACATGAACAATGATAAAGACAAGTTTCCAGGAAATAAAAAATAAAGTGCCAAAGAAGAAAAATATAAATAAAAGAATAGAAATAAGTAACATATGTGTTATGGAAATGCTTTCATTGTACTACATATCTCTTTTGTGGTATTAGATCTAATATTTATTTTTAGACCTTCCAGTTTTAAGTAGCACAATTAAGAAAAAAATTCTACCTTCTCTTTTGAGAAAGTTTCAATAACATTAAGAGACATCTATAACTCCAAACCACATTACATAAGAAAAACTAGCCAAATAAAATAAAGATTAAGCAGAGATACGAAAAGTCCCTAAGAGATGACAATGGTGAACTTTACCTAAGCCCTAAAAACAGAAATGGTTAATAAATCTCCCCTACTTTCTGTGTCCTAGAATATGGATTATCACACACACAAAAAAATTCCTTCCAATGATTTACTTAGTCTTACTATCCACTCTTTTTCATGACTCCCATAAGACTGAAAAATAACTCCCCTGTTTACCTATGAAAATGCTAAACACAGATCTTTGACCTTTTGCCTGAACCTAACAGGGCCAGAAACATACCTTCCAACTTCCCATCTTTTATCTCATCAATGATTAGCTGAACTGTTTGTTCCCTAAAATAGCTAGATATAGAGATAAATATTTCTTGTTTTGCTGACTGACTGAGACATCCCTTGATTGCAAAATCAATCCTGACTCTAAATCATTCCAACTATTACTTGTCTCTTGCTTCTTATAAAAGTATAAGGCAATATCATCCTGCCAAGACACTCTCATCTTCAAATCTTGGGTGCTCTCTGTATTGCAATAGACTGAATAAAATCAATTTCCTTGTTCTGTTTTTATTATTGAAAGCGGGAACATTCAAAGACGTGCATCTTATAAAAAGAAGGCAGAGGACATTTTCTGCATGACATTCAAGAACACAGACTCTGAAACTATTACATTTGGATTACAAATACCATCTGTAATACTCAAAAGCTCGAAACTTTAGCAAATTTACACAATTTTTTTTATCTTAAAAACCTCAATGTACAATGAACATAAATGTATTATTTACTTCATAGTGTCATTGAGGAAAGTAAATGAGTTACTGTATGTCTGTGTGTATATGCATATATCACTAAGAGCTATGCAAGTCACTTAGTAAGGATTATTAGAATGTTAGATATTATTATTATTATTACTATTATTGCTTTGGAATGTTAACTATTCTTATCATTATTATTGCATTGATTTTTTTCTCTCAAGTAAGTTGCACAAACTGATGGAATAAAATAATACTCAGTTTGGAAAATAGGATAAAACAGAGTGAGCTTGAAGTACAGTATCTCTGGATATAATTGAGAATGAATGTGGCAGTGTAAATTAAGAATCATTTAGAAAATCAATTTATGCAATATGGAGAAAGTAATCAGAATAGAATAGAGAAAGAGTCCTCTAAATTGTGCGTATAGGTCTCAGTTATAAGGAATATATATATATATATATATATATATATATATATATATATATATAACTTACATATATATACACAATATATATACATTATTATAAAAACAATGTCTTCTTCCTTAGAAGAACACCTTGGCCTGACACGGTATGAACTTCATGGAAATAGCTGGTCCAAGAAGAATTGCTCTCATGAAAACAGAAGCAATAACCAAATAAAGATAAATATATTTCTCATTTATTTATATGTTTATTAATTCAATGGATGTTTCATGAGAACTCACAAAGTGCCAGGCTTTTGTTAATAATGCATTGGTAAACAAAGATTAAATTGTGCCTGTTATCAAAGAATTTTTATATTACTGGGAAGAATTGATAAACAACTAATATTCAGATAATAAATGATAACATTTATAAATGTATAAAATTTATGTTATGTTAATGATTAAGACTGGAAAAGAAGAAAAGTGGGAAAAAAAAGGAAAAAAATCAGAATGCTGAGTAGTAGAAATGAGAGATAGTTCGAGTGCAACATTAAATAGGATGGTCAGGGTAATCTTTGAATAGATGAACTTTAGACAAAGACTTACAGAATGTGGCATATAGACAGGTAGATAAATAGAAGAATATACCAGGCAGAGGGAACAGTGAAGCATAATGTGCATGGTATATTTGAGGAAAAGTAAGGAGACTGGAGCAACTGAAGCAGAATGAGAAATAGAGAGAGTTGTAGGAAAAGAAATCTGAAAAAGAATGGGGCCAGGTTATATAGAGTCTGGTAGATGCTGGTGATTTTTTTTTTTTTAATTCTGAAAGAAATTCGAAGACATTACAGGGTTTAGAGCAGAGAGGTAATATAATCTAGCCTGTGTTTCAGCAGGATTGCTATTTCTGCACTTTTGAAAATAAACTACAGGGATGACAGAAAAAGGTTAAGAGGCTATTAAGGAATAATGTTGGCCCAGGGTAAGAACAATGCACTAGTGGGAAGTATTCAGATTCTGGATGCATTTTAAAGGCGAAGACAAGAGGGTTTCTTGATAGCTTGGATGTTCAGTGTGAGAGAAAGGGAGGCATACAAGGAAAACTTCAAGATTATTTATCTGAGAAACAAGAAGACTGGAATTATTGATTAAGGTTAGAAAATAACCTTAATCAATTTGGAAGAACAGAAGTGTAATTTGGACATGTTGAGATTTAGATGGTTAGATGTTATCTAAAAGGAGTTTGTGTAGATATTTGCATAATTGAATCTAGACTTTGAAGAGAGATCTTTAAATTCAGATATAAATTTTCAAGTGTCGTGTAAATTGTGTTTAGGAAATAGAATTGAATGCAACAACAAAGGAATACAAAAGAACAGAAAGTAAAAATGTGCAAAATTTCCTGAGAACAAAATGAAACAAATAAGCTAAGATAAATGTTAAGAGAACTTAAAATAAAAATAGATAACTCTATATTTATGGATTAGAACACTCAGTACTGTTATGACATGAACTCTTTGCAAATTAAAATACAGGTTAAATGCAATCCCAATTGAAATTACAGAAGGCATGTTAAAGAACTTGAGAAGCTGGTTTTAAAATTGATATATCAATACAAAGAATCTAGTATCGTCATATAAACTTGAAAAACAAGAACAAGTTATAGTACTTCATTACTTGATATTACAATTTATTTTAAAGACAGAGTAATTGTGACCATATGATATTGGCATAAAGATAAACATAATATATCAATGTAACAGAAGAGCAAGTTCAGAAATAGTTTCACATGGTTAACTGGTTTTCAACAAAACATCATCAAAGCATTCAATTAAAAATAAAAATCTCAATAAATGTGGTGGAGACAAGCAAATAACCACATAGTCAAACCTCAAAATTACATTGAAATGAATATAGTCCTAAAATTAAAACCTTGAGAAAACACAGAAAAAAATATTTTCTTTATCAATGGGTAACCAAAGATAGTTTACATATGCCAATAACCATTAGAGAAAAACTATTGAGTGATACATCATCAAAAATTAAAAACATACACTCATCATATATGGAAGCAAAAAAGAAAGTGGATTGCCTACACACACTGACCATATATATATATATATATATTCTCACAAATGGTTTCATCCAAAACATAAAGAAGTTTATGACTCAATAATAAAAAGATAAGTAAAATGGACAAAAGACTTGGACAGATATTTCAGAAAAAAATATACAAGTTGAGGGAAACAAGACAGCAGCCGAGTAGGTGAAAGGTGCACTCACCTCCTCCCGGGATAAAACTGGAATTACAACTAAAACATAGGACAATCAACCTGAATAACCAACTGAAGAATAGCTGAACAGAAGTCTTATAACCAAAGATCTCCAGAAGCTACATCTAGACAGGCAGGAAGTGCGAAGACATGGAAAGGGCGGGCTCCACTCCCGCAGGCAGCGGCTGAGATTCCAGAGGGATATGTCAGCTTCAGAGGTTCCCCCTGAGGAGCATGGGGTCTCAACCTCATGTCAGACCCCCCAGACCAGAGCACCAGAGCCAGGAGGAGACACTCACATAAAATCTGACTGTGAAAATCAACGAGGATTTTGTTGAACGGGGCAAGATGAGAGTCTGCTAGAGACATAGGCACCCTCGTAAAGGTAAATTCACAAAATCTCGTTCACAGCCACTCACCCTGGGCTCTGCAGAAGAGAGGGCAGAGTGGACTAGATTTCTGTGAAGGTACTAAGGTTTATGACTCTGGGCAGAGAGCTAAAGCGACAGCCATTGAATCCCTGTACTAAGTCCCTCTCCCACACTGCAAACCCTATCTTTCATGGTTAGAGTACTCCGCTCATTATGGCATCAGCCTGGGAGAATGTAATAGTCTCACCCTGCAGACTCTATCCCCTTATCCTGCAGAGCTTGTGCCCTACTGTGTCCAGGCTGCCTAGACCAGGGTGTAGAGGTCTAGACAGACTCAGGGGATGTCAGTGACCGAGTTTTTTGGCTTTGGGGCAGAAGCCATTTCCCTACTTTCCTGTGAACCTGATCGACACCTCCCGGTCATGGGAGATCTGCTTGCCCCACCCTCCAGTCTCCCAGCAGCCACACCCTCCTGACTCCTGGCAGCCCCACCTTTTGGGATCCTGGTGGCCCTGCCCTGTGTAGGTCTGGGTAGAATCTGAGATAGACTTGAGTTGTGTGTCTCTGGAGTGGGAGCAACTTACCTCACATTTCCTCTAGTCTGGCATCTCCCCTTCATGGGAGATTCACTAGCCCCACTTTCCTGACTCCTGGCCCTGCCTTGCTAAGCTTGGGTACCTGGTAGAATCTGGGACAAACTGAATTTTGTGGATCTAGGACAGGAGCTATTTTTCCCTCACATACCTGATCAGTTCAGAGCCCTCCCTTCACACAGCCATATCTTGGTCTGTTTGGGCCTGATAAACTCAGCAGGCCTCACTCTGATGACTCCCTGAGACCAGCCAGCCACAAAGGTCTCTGGCAACCAGTGGGGGGCAGCTAGACTTGGTATACCCTTGGACTTTTGCTGAATGACCTCAGACCGGGCATTGGAACCAAGTTTGAACCTGTATCAATTTGGTGAACACCACTGGCCCCTACCTGGTGACACAGTGAGAACCTACCTCAAGCAACTCAAGTACCACCAGAGGTTCTTCCAGTGCCTGAGCCTAACAGGCAACTGGCAGGTGGAGGCAGGCAGAGGCAGATCTCAGGATGCCTCAAGATTTTTTTTTTTTACATTCCCCTGGGCTCTGTGCTGGTAGAAGCTGGCATTGGTGCACAACTTGGTCCTTCCTATATAAACAAAAACCCAGCAGAGGCAGCAACAAACTGTGGATCACTTTGTACTTCCAAATAGGTTGCCCAAGGCCAGTCACAAGCAGGGTCTGATATTAACATGCACCAGAATTGCAACCAAAAGGCCCCAGAATAGACACATCCAGCGGCCAGCTTCAGAGCAGGATCCAATTAGCTTCACAAGCAGCATATTTAAAGGGAGATCTCAACAGGCACAAAACATAGCTGAGGCAAATTCAGCTTCATGTAGTTATCATCTGCACAGCAGGTCATACACTGTGGTCAGGTTGATCCTCACAGTCAGTCTGAGGGTATATTCTTTGCTCAAACAGACCAATAGCAATCAAGACTCAATTACAATAGGAGTGCTCACATAATCCACACAAGGGACATTCCTGTAGCACCCAGCTCAGGTGACCAGGGAGACTGTACCACTGGGTTTCACATGACATCTACTACATAAGGCCACCCTACCATGACTGGGAGACATAGCAGATCTACCTAATAGATAGAAGCAAGCACAAAGAGGCAGCCAAAAAGGGGAGACAAAAAACATGCCACAAATGAAAGAACAAAAGAAATCCTCAGAAAAGCTAAATAAAATAGAGGCAAGCAATTTACCAGATATAGAGTTTAAAAAAAAAAAATGTTTATAAGCATGCTTAAGGAACTTAGTCAGACATTCAAGGAACTTAGTAAGAATAGCAACAGCATGAAAAAAGACATAGGAGCCATAAAACAGAACCAGTCAGAAATGAAGAATACAAAATCTGAAATGAAGACTATACTAGATGTAATAAACAGTAGGCTGGATGAAACAGAGGATTGAATCAGTGATTTGGAAGACAAGGTAGCAGAAAACACCAAATCAGAGCATAAAAAAAATAAATAAATAAATAAATAAATAAATAAATAAATAAATAAATAAATAAATAAATAAAATAATTTAAAGGACCTTTGGGACAATATGTAGTGTAATAATATCGGCATCGTAGGAGTACCAAAGGAAATAAAGACAGAGCAAGGGATTGAGAACCTATTTGAAAAAATAATGACTGAAAACTTATCTAACCTAGTGATAAAAAAAAAAAAAAAAAAGACATACAAGTCTAGGAAGCTCAGAGAGTCTCAAACAAGATGAACCCAAAGAGAGACACTTATCTAAAAGGGAGCTTCCATAAGACTGACAGCTGATTTCTAAACAGAAACTTGGCAGGCTGGAAGGTGCCAAATATGCAAAGTGATGAAAAGCAAGGACCTACAACCAAGGCTACTTTACTCAGCAAGGTTATCATTTAAGGTCTCTCTCTCCCTCTTCCTTCCTCTCTCTCTAAAAATTAACAAAAGCATGTCCTTGGGTGAGGATTGAAAGAAAAGAAGATACACAAATGACTAATGTGAAAGTGCTCAAAATATATCATTATCAAGGAAATGCCAATAAAAACCACCATGTGATACCAATTTGTACTCACAAAAATTGACTAAAATTGAAAAGACTAGAAGCATCAACTGTTGGCGAGGATGTGGAGCATCTGACACATATTGCAATGTGAGTATGAAACACTACAACCACACTGATAAACTGTGTGGAAGATTATTGTAAAACTGATCATTGAGTTGATGGAGACACCCCTATGTGCACATGCCTGCATATGCGTGCGCGCACACACACACACACACACACACACACACAGAACACATGTAAGTATAAAGTATATAGCTTAAAATATATTGGTGATGATATTTATGATAAAAATGAAGCAACAGGTTATAAGGCAGTGTACATTTAGTGAAGTAAGATAAAGCTGTCAGAGGGAAGACATGAAATCACACACAAGGAGCATTTAATGTTTTTAATGTACAACCCAGTAGGGCACACTGAGAAATTCAGATCTTATTTTACAAAATCTTACAAGGATTTGGAGCAGGAGTGTAGAATTATCTCATTGGCATTTTTAAAAATATCCTGAGATTTGCTGAATGGAAAAAATTTCACAGGCTATGAAGAAAGGAATAGAAACCAAGTGGTCAGGGTAAGATAAGAAAATGAATTTACTAATGCCATAATAGTGGAACGTGGGTAAACAGGTTAATGAAATATTTCAAAGAGCAATTGACTCTGACTTCCTGATTAGAATGTGAATGTGAGAGACAGAAGAGCGAGTTTGACGTATAAGCATGTTGGTGGTTGGCACTGTCATTTACTAAGGTGAGATGACAGAGAAAGAAACTTGGGAGAAAATCAAGATTCCTTTTTAGGACATGTTGCATTTCAGATTTCTGGTAGTTTTCCAAGTGAAAATATCACTTAGTGGAATTTAAAAGGAAATATTCCACAGAAGTTGTTTATATTAGTGGTGTTTAAAGCCATGAATACAAAAATTATATAAAGAGAAAAGGGTAGGAACTAAACCCTGGGTAGTTAATTTTTTATCAATAAAGAAAAGGAAGAGAATATAAAGGAAATATGGAAGCAGTAACCATATAAGTAGCAGTGAAGCCAACAGAATAAGTTATCCTGTAAGCATAGTGAAGAATTTTGTATTAGTTAGAGTACAAGCTAAGGTATTGTAAAACAAAGATCTGGACACATGTTGGATTAAATAGAAGTCTATTTTTTAAACATGTATTAGTCCAGGGATTCACAGTTTAGGCTTTAAGACAGTTTTGTCATTCTCGATGTGGCTTTCATCTCTAGGTACCTATGTCTACTCTGGTTCCAATCATCTTCCAGCTGGAATAAAAGAAGAAAGTGACAAAGCAAGTTTACTTCTGTTCCTCAGAGGGCCAGGACCCAGAAGAGGCACACCTCGCTTCAGCACACATCCTGATGGCAAGTACCGAGGATCATGGTCCTGCCTACCTGCCACAGATGATGGTGGTATAATTTTTAAGCAAATAGTAATGAGTCCAGATAACATTTTATAACTACAGAAGAAAGAAAAAAAATAGCTTATGATTGAGAATTTGTTTCACAAAGCTAAGGGTACAGTGATTGACTATAGGATGTTGCTATGAGGTCCAGTAATTTTAGGACAAGGAAGAAGATGCTAGACTTGTCAAAATAGAGCTCAATGGTGACATTGATTCATTTGGTTTCAGTAGAATAGCAGGAATGAGTCTGAGCACCATGGTTTCAAAAGAGCTGAAAGGTTTGGGACTAGAGATGATAAATATGGAACAGCAGTAGTCTAACTTTTCTTTTTTTTTTTGGCTTAAATCTTATTATTCTTTTTTTTTTTTTAATTAATTTATTTTTGTTACAGATGTTTCTCCTGTTTTCCCCATTGACACACTCCTCCCCATCACCCCATCCCATCCCCAGCTTTGTTGTCCATGTCCATCAGTTATGCATACATGCATATAAGTTCTGTGGTTTATCTCTTCCTTCCCCCCCACCCCCTCTTCTGAGGGTTGTCAGTCTGTACCCTACTTCCACATCTCTGGGTCTACCCTGTTCCTCAGACTGTTATGTTCATTATATTCCACAAACAAGTGAGATCATGTGATATATGTCTTTCTCTGCTTGGCTTGTTTCACTTAGGATAATACTCTCGAGGTCCCTCCATGTCGTCTCAAAGGATAAGAGACTTTTCTTACATACAGTTGCATTGTACTCCATTGTGTATATGTACCACAGCTTTCTTATTCATTCGTCTACTGATGGACACTTGTGCTGTTTCCAGATCTTAGCTATTGTAAATAGTGCTGCTATGAACATGGGGGTACATATATTCTTTCAGATTGGAGTTTCAGGCTTCTTTGGGTATATTCTTAGAAGTGGGATCACTGGGTCGAATGGCAATTCAATTTTTAATTTTTTGAAGTAACACCATAGTGTTTTCCACAGTGGCTGCACCAGTCTACATTCCCACCAGCAGTGTACTAGAGTCCCCTTTTCTCCAAACCCTCTCCAACACTTGTTGTTTGATGATTTGTTGATGGTGGCCATTGTGACAGGTGTGAGGTGATACCTCATTGTTGTTTTCATTTGCATCTCTCTGATGATTAGTGATGTCAAGCATTTCTTCATATATCTCTTAGCCATTTGTATGTCCTGTTTGGAGAGGTGTCTATTTAGTTCCCCTGCCCATTTTTTAATTGGGTTCTTTGTCTTCCTTTTGTTGACTTGTATGAGCACTCTATATATTTTGGAGATTAACCCCTTAAATGATGTATCATTGGCAATTATGCTCTCCCATACTGTGGGTTCCCTTTCCATTTTGATGGTTATTTCTTTTGCTGTGCAGAAGCTTTTGAGTTTGATGTAGTCCCATGTGTTCATTTTTCCTTTATTTCTGTTGCCTTAGGTGATGTATCAGTGAAGATTCTGTTGCGCATGATGTCCAAAATTTTGTTGCCTACATTTTCTTCTAGGATTTTTATGGATTCACGAGTCACATTTAAGTCTTTTATCCATTTTGAGTTTATTCTTGTGTATGGTGTAAGTTGATGATATGGTTTCATTTTTTTTGCATGTAGCTGTCCAATTTTCCCAACACCATTTATTAAAGAGGCTGTCTTTACTCCATTGTATGCTCTTGCCACCTTTGTCAAATATTAATTGAGCATAATGTCTTGGGTCAATTTCTGGATTCTCTTGTTCTATTCCACTGGTCTAAATGCCTGTTCTTGTGCCAGTACCAGGCTGTTTTGATTACAGTAGCTTTGTAGTATAACCTGATATCCAGTATTGTGATCCCACCTACTTTGTTCTTCTTTTTCAAGATTGCTGTGGCTATTCGGGGTCTTTTTTGGTTCCATATGAACTTTTGAAGTATTTTTCTAGTTCTGTGAAATATGTCGTTGGTATTTTGATGGGGATTGCATTGAATCTATATATTGCTTTGGGTAATATGGATATTTTAATGATGTTAATTCTTTCAATCCATGAACAAGGTATGTGCTCCCATTTTTTTATATCTTTCTCTATTTCTTTTTCAATGTCCTGTAGTTTTCCGCAAATAGGTCCTTTACTTCTGTGATTAAGTTTATTCCCAAGTATCTTAATTTTTTTTGCCATGATGGTAAATGGTATTATTTTTTTAGTTTCTCTTTCTGTGAGTTCATCATTAGTGTATAAGAATGCCGTCGATTTCTTGATGTTAATTTTGTATCCTGCTACTTTGCCAAATTTATTTATTAAGTCTAGAAGATTTATGATGGAATCTTTAGGGTATTCTAGGTATAATATCATGTCATCTGCGAATAATGACAGTTTCACTTTCTCCTTTCCAATTTGGATCCCTTTTATTATTTCTTCATGTCTGATTGCTGTGGCTAAGACTTCCAGTACTATGTTAAATAAGAGTGGTGAAAGTGGGCATCCCTCTCTTGGGAAATGCTTTTAGTTTTTGTCCATTGAGTATGATGTTGGTTGTAGGTCTTTCATATATGGCCTTTATTATGTTGAGATATGATCCCTCTATTCCCAAATTGCTGAGCGTTTTTATCAGAAATGGGTGCTGGATTTTGTCGAATGCTTTTTCAGCATCTATTGATATGATCATGTGGTTTTTATC
Source organism: Tadarida brasiliensis (assembly GCA_030848825.1). Lineage (NCBI taxonomy): Eukaryota > Metazoa > Chordata > Mammalia > Chiroptera > Molossidae > Tadarida > Tadarida brasiliensis. The sequence goes on along the minus strand of CM061263.1, from coordinate 109,547,605 downwards.
TTTCATTTTGTTTATGTGGTGTATCATATTTATTGATTTGTGAATATTGAACCAGCCTTGCATCCCTGGGATGAATCCCACTTGGTCATGATGAATAATTTTTTTGATGTATTGCTGGATCCGATTTGCTAGTATTTTGTTAAGGATTTTGACATCTATGTTCATCAGGGATATTGGCCTGTAGTTTTCTTTCTTTGTAGTGTCTTTTTCTGGTTTTAGAATTAGAATTATGCTGGCCTCATAAAACGAGTTTGGAAGTCTTCCTTCTTCTTGAATGTTTTGAAATAGTTTGAGGAGAATGGGTGTTAGTTCTTCTTTGAGTGTTCTGTAAAACTCCCCCATGAAGCCGTCCAGGCCTGGGCTTTTGTTTGCTGGGAGAGTCTTGATTACATCTTCAATTTCCTTAGTTGTTACTCGTCTGTTCAAGTTTTCTATCTCTTCCTGGTCCAGTTTTGGGAGACTATGTGTTTCTAGAGATTTGTCCATTTCGCTTAGATTGTCGAATTTGTTGCCATATAAATGTTCATAGTATTTGTTAATGATCCTTTGTATTTCTGTGGTGTCAGTTGTTACTTCTCCTCTCTCATTTCTGATTTTGTGTATTTGGGTTTCTTGGGTTTCTCTCTCTTTGTTTCTTGGTGAGTATAGCTAAGGGTCCATCAATCTTGTTTATCATTTCAAAAAACTAGCTCTTTGTTTCATTGATCCTTTGAATTGTTTTTTTGGTCTCTATGTCATTTATTTCTGCTCTGATATTTACTATTTCCTTCCTTCTACTTGCTCTGGGGTTTTCTTTTTGTTTGCTTTCTAGTTCTTTACGTTGTGAGGTTAGATAATCTATTAGAAATTTTTCTTGTTTCTTGAGGTAGGCCTGTAATGCTATGAACTTCTCTCTCAGAACTGCTTTTGCTGTATCCCATAGATTTTGTGTTGTTGTGTGTTCATTTTCATTGGTTTCCAGGAAGTTTTTAATTTCTTCCTTGATCTCTGTGGTAACCCATTCTTTGTTTAATAACATGCTATTTAGCCTCCATGTGTTCAAATGTCTTTGCATGTTCTTGTTGCAATTGATTTCTAGTTTCATGCCATTGTGATCTGAGAAGATGCTTGATATGATTTCAATCTTCTTGAACTTGTAGAGACTTAGTTTGTGTCCTAACATGTGGTCTATCTTTGAGAATGTCCCATGTGCACTTCAGAAGAATGTGAATTCTGTATTTTTGGGGTCTAATTCTCTTTAGATATCTATTAAATCCATTTGGTCTAGTGCTTCATTTAGAGTCTCTGTTTCCTTGTTAATTTTTTGTCTAGAGGATCTATCCAGTGATGTCAGCGGGGTGTTGAAGTCCCCTGCTATGATTGTATTGCTGTCGATTTCTCCTTTGAAGTCCTCCAGAAGATTTTTAATGTATTTTGGTGCTCCTATATTGGGTGCATATATGTTTACCAAGGTTATATCTTCCTGTTGGATAGATCCTTTCAATATTAGGTAGTGACCTTCTTTGTCTCTAGTTATGGCCTTCATTTTGAAATCTATTTTATCAGATATGAGTATTACTACCCCAGCTTTTTTTTCCTTTCCATTTGCCTGGAAGATTTTTTTTTCCATCCTTTCACTTTCAACCTATGTGAGTCTTTTGTTGTAAGGTGGGTCTCTTGTAAACAACATATATATGAGTCATGCTTTCTTATCCAATCATCTACTCTGTGTCTTTTTAACGGAGCATTCAATCCATTTACATTTAAGGTGATTATTGATATGCACTTATTTATTGCCATTCTTGTTTAGTGTGGTTCTATTTTCCTTCCTATTTCTTCTACTAATTACAGCAGTCCTTTTAACATTTCTTGCAGTGCTGGTTTGGTGCTAATGTATTCCCTTAGCCTTTTTTTGTCTGGGAAGCTCTTTATTTGACCTTCTATTTTGAATGATTGCCTTGCTTGGATTCAGATCCTTGTTTTTCATGACCTTGATTACTTCATGCCATTCCCTTCTGGCCTGTAGTGTTTCTGTTGAGAAGTCAGATGATAGCCTTATGGGGGTTCCTTTGTAGGTAACCTGTTGCTTATGTCTTGCTGCCTTTAGGATTTTCTCTTTGTCTTTAATTTTTGTCATTTTAATTACTATGTGTCTTGTTGTGGGCCTGTTTGGGTTCTTCTTACTTGGGGCTCTCTGTGCTTCTTGAACTTGAATGCCTTCTTCCTTCACCAAATTAGGGAAGTTTTCTGTCACTATTTCTTCAAATATATTCTCTAACCCTTGCTCATTTTCTTCTTCTTCGGGGACTCCTATGATGCGAATATTATTACGTTTCCAGTTGTCCCACAGTTCTCTTAAGCTGTCTTCCTGTTTTTTCATTGTTTTTTCCTTTTGGTTTTCTGATTGGTTGATTTTTTTCTACTCTGTCTTCTAATTCACTGATTCGGTCCTCCGCTTCCTCTACTGTGCTGGTCAGTGCTTCCAATGTGTTCTTTATTTCTGCTATGTCATTCTTAATTTGTTCTTGGTGCTTCTTCATTTCCAATTGGTTGATTTTCAATGTTTTTATGTCTTTACTCATGCTGTTGATGTCTTTACTCATGCTGTTGAGCTTCCTCAAGATCATGGCTCTGAATTCTAGCTCTGTTAACTTGCTTAACTGGATTTCATTTATCTCATCTTTGGTAGAGGACTCTTGTTCTTTCATTTGGGATTTGCTTCTTTGGTTCACCATTTTGGCTATCTCAGTGGGTTTTGGAGCCTGCCAAATTTTCCCTGTGGTTGTTAATGTTCTGCTTTTTGTGGCTCCCTCTACTGGGTTTGAATGAGCGTGGGAGGACCCATGTTAAACACCGCTGTCAAGTCTTACTTTCCTGAGTAGATTTGCAAGCTCAGGAATGGTTCAGTTATCCTCTAGCTTTTTGCCTAGAGGTTATTAGTTGTGGTTACTTGAAGAGCCTTGGGTTCTCAGTTGAATGAAAGCCTCCCTCAGATGTTCAGTTTAAGAGGATTTCCCGAGTGTGGGGCAGATGCTGGTTGTTAATGAGCCTCAATTTGCATTTTCAATGACCAACCTGGGTGGGGATGAATCTCCGAGGGAGGGGCTGCTGCCTCTTCCCAGAGTCCTGGGAAGGAGTAAGATGGCCACCACCCTGCATGGCCGCAACTCAGCAAAAGCTCTGAGCGCCCTCCAAATCCCGAGTGTCCCCACACAGTTCCAGTCCAGTCCATCCTCCCTCTGCTGGAGCCCAAGGTGGGTGGCTGTGGCTATTTTAGTGCTCTGTCCTGGCCCTCTGCACTGTGGAGTGGGCTTGGGAATTTAACCCCTAGTGTGCTGCTCACAGCTAAAACCGCTGCTGTCCATGGGCTCCCAGCCCCCCTCTCGCACCTCTGCAATCCTACCAGGATCGATTCAGTGTCCCTGGTTATATGGTCCTTGCAAGCTGCTTTCTGCTGCTTTTTCCCGACGATTTGTCTTTATTTTAGTTGTAATTCCAGTTTGGTCCTGGGAGATGGTCTGTGTAGCTTCCATTCATTCTGCTGCCATTTTGGAATCCCAGTAGTCTAACTTTTAAGAAGAATATGACTGTCACACTAATTTTCAGTCAAAATCACCCTCCTTAAAGTAAAATAAGCAAAGGGAACACAAACAGAATACACAAGGACATGTAATACAAAATTTAAAAAGAACTTGATATATATTTGGAAATATAAAACATTGTTTTAAGATTTGAGTTTGTCCTAATTTGTTCCAGAATTGTCTTATGAAAAGAAAAAAAAATGCTTATGAAAAATCAGCATGGCAAATGAGAAGACAAATTAAAAAATAAATTAATTAAAAGGAGAGGCAAATCTCAAATTTCCACAAACTCTGTACTCTAAACTCTATAGAATCAGAGTTATTGAGAAGAATAACAATACTAGTTTGTTCCCTTGATTGTGGATTTTAACAACAAAAGGCAGCATAAAGGTAGAAAAACTTAATAGCTTACATTTATATGCAAAAAGACATCATATGTGACCACATAACTTGAATATACCCCAGCAGAATGGGAAAGATTGTAAGCCAAACTAAAACAAGGGAAAAGAGATTCAGGAAATCCTTAAAAAACCTCAATGTATTTACATCCCTAAGATTCAATGACACACACACACAAAGGTTCTCAAAGAATTGTCTGCTTTTAGTATATCATTTTAGTCGATTATTTTTATAGCGTTTCAAAGAACAGGAAAACCCTGAGAGTTAAAATGGCAAAAGGGACTTTCTTGAATTATGAATGACTGATAATTACAAACACCTAGTGTACTTTGACTCCTCAGCAGGCATAGTCAGTGAGAAATAAGATAACAAAGAGCTCATGGACAAATTTTGGAATTATGTAAAGGCAAATATTAAAAATGTGTTTGATTTTTCACTTCTGTTGTTTTTTCTTGAAGATTTTTGAAAAAACATTGTTTCAATTTATACTACTAAATCCCTTTTAAAAGTTTTTTTTTTTATCTCAAGTTTTCATATATGTTTAGAACCATTTCATATATAAATAATCAGGTGTTGATAGGTTGAGAATTGATATCTTTATATAATAAAATTGTTAAAAAGCAGATTTGTTTTACTTCAAAGTCAGTTTTTGTTTCATTGTGTCCTACTGCCTTCAAAGGGCACATGTGATTCATATTCTGTGAAAATGTAATTAACTGATACTATAAAACACAATGTAGAATGTCAACATAATTATTCATTGGTAACAGACCAAACAAATTGAAATTAAGAAGGAACAATTTCCTTTGTAATCTGTCCTTCATTAATAAGTGTGTTTCAACTGACATGGTGGAATGAGTCCATCTGAACTTCTCTAAAACTAATGCTTTAAAAATAGATTAACTGGGGTATAAATAGAAAATATCCAACTGTCTATTTGACTTCCTTGAGCAAATAAATATGGTTTTATTGAAAGCTTTACCTTTTGGCTCATAACTTTTTAAAGTAAGATTTTAATAAATTCTCTCAAATTAAAAATGAGATTCTTAGAAATATCTGAATAGCAGAAACTAAACATAAAGCAAACCTTTTATTTGCTCCAAAAGCATTGTTTGTCACAGTTGGTACAAAGTGTCTATATTCACAAAATTTATATTCTTTCTAATAGCAACAGTAAATTCCTTCGAATAAAAAAAAATAGGCTGCTAGATTCTGTCTTTCATCCAAAAAGATTATTTTTGTGTGTATATGATGTACAATAATAAATAAGCGGACCTCTGCTCCCACCTAAACACTTGATGTTACTTAGGAAAGCCACACATACATCTAGGTGTTCCTGACAACTCCCAGCTTTCTTGTGTCTGGATGAAATGTCACAGGGCATTCAGAGTCTTGAGGTTGAGGCAAGTTCAATCAAAACATGTTGGAGCAAGCTGAGTGTAAATGTGAAAAACAGCAGAGCATATGCATTACAGTGTGGACAATTTCCACAAATGGATCCCCTTCTCTTGCCCTTGTTTAAATGAATACATGTAAACTGTAAGGAAGAAGTAGTCCAAACTATAAGAAAGAACTAATCAATGTCCAAACACACACACACACACACACACACACACACACACACACACACTCACATGCACACTGACTCCAACTTGTAAAAGAAAAATAATAAAGGTAAAACTTTTATATTCAAGGTTATAAGAAGATCCCCCTAAGCAGATCTGTTAAAATGTTTATATTCTACATATATTCTGTATAACTTTATTGCATTACTACCCAAAATTATATATATGTATTTTTTTCTAAATTTCAAAACAATTCATCTAATACTCGTGAATCATTTATTGTTTGCAAAATGATCCCTTCACAGAATTTCTCATTCAATGCCAAACTAATAGGTAGACACTGCTAGTGTCTCTTTTTTATGGTTAAGGAAAATCTTCAGATGGGTTAAGGCCACCTGATTTTTAAGCAGATTTTACCAAATTCTGGAATGAATAACATCAAAATTTATTTCTAATTTTATGTAATGTGAAAAATAAGTCTTCCTAGAAATTAAAAAAATTTCTAAACATCATAGTTCATTATTCTCTAATACCATAATTTTCTATAAAGAGAAGCTAGTTTTCTGAAAGACTATGCTGAGCCACATATTTTATAAATATCAACATTTAAAACATTCACTATATTCATAAAGTTAAGAATTTGTAATTATTTGCATGAATCACAGCTTTCCTTGGTGCTATGATAAGACAAAATTTCTTCACCAGCATGTTTATTATGTTGTAGGATGATTACAGAAGAAGACTAGACTTTGTAATTCCACCGAACCAGTGGTAAAATTGCCATTTTGTTTATTTTTTGCCTTTGGTATTATTTAGGTAAGACTCAATGATGACCCCAAACTCAGAAGTATCAGAAAGAAAATATTCCAAGGGCCCTGGTCGGTTTGGCTCAGTGGTTAGAGTGTCAGCCCATGGACTAAAGGGTCAATTCTGGTCAAGGTCATGTACCTGGGTTACAGGTTCAATCCCCTGCATCGGGGTCCTGCAGGAGGCAACCAATGTCTCTCTCACATTGATGTTTTTCTCTCTCCCCTCCCTCCCTTCCACTCTCTCTAAAAATCAATGGAAAAATATCCTTGGGTGAGGATTAACAAAAAAGAGAAAGAAAAGAAAATGCTACAAGATAAGTGTTCATTTTCTGATGGAGTAAACAAAGAAAGAAAATGTAATAGTCAGAGACAGTGGGGAGATTTATTTTCCTTTCTTCCTTCCTTCTTTCTTTCTTCCCTCCGCCCTCCCTCCTCCCTCCTTCTTTCTTTCTTCCTTTCTTTCTTTTCTTTCCTTCTTTCTTTCTTTCTTTCTTTCTTTCTTTCTTTCTTTCTTTCTTTCTTTCTTTCTTTCTTTCTTTTCTTTCTTTCTTTCCATCTTTCCTTCCTTCCTTCCTTCCTTCCTTCCTTCCTTCCTTCCTTCCTTCCTTCCTTCCTTCCTTCCTTTCTTTCTTTCTCTTTCTTTTTCGTTCTCTCTCTCTTCTTCCTCCCTCCCTCCCTCCCTCCCTCCCTCCCTCCCTCCCTTCCTTCCTTTCTTCCTTCCTTCCTTTCTTCCTTCTTTCCTTCTCTCTCACCTCAGCCAGCAGTGACCACTGTGTGATGGTGACAGGGTAGCAGGGAAACAGAACTGCAGTGGTGCTCAGGCAGTTGCCCTAAACTCAGCGGAATGGGAACCTTTCTCTTTGACCACAGAAGCACAGTCCCAAGAGCATGTGATGCCCCAACGCTTGTCTTTGCTCTCTTTATCCTGATAGCCGGCTCTAGATGTGGACTCAGTCACAGGAAGTGCATGGGGGAGCAGGAAAGCTCGAGAAATGAAGCCCTACAGAAGCAGAAAGAGTTAAGGCAATTGCAGAGAAGAAGGAACTCCAGAAAGGAGTTTCTTAAAATTGTTTCATTTCCTGGGTTCAGTCCTAAGGGACACTTGCATAGATCTTTCCCTAAACGGAGTATCAATAGTTTTGAAAACTGAACTACAGAAAAAAATCACCATCCAGGAATAGACTCCCCACTGGGTTGTGTATATGTGGGACAGTTCCAAATGCCACTAAAGAGCCCTTTAAAAGCTGCAGTTACATTTATACACGATGAATAAGTCCTAAAGATCTACCATAAACCATAGTGCCTATAGTAAATAGCAATGTTTTGTAAATTGAAATTTTGCCAAGAGGGTAGAACTTATATTAGGTGTTCTCATCATGTATGCACACACACACACACACACACACACAAATAAAGAGGGCAGAAGGAGACTTATAAAGGTGAAGGCTAAAGCCAACAAGGTGAATTGTCTACATAAAACATAGAAGCAAATAAAAGTCAACATTTTATGTTAGGATTCAAACAAGAACAAGAGACTCATGGCATAGTATTCAAAATGTCCAGGATATAATCCAAACTTACTCAGCACAGGAAGAATCAGAAAAGTCTCACTTGTAAGACAGCACACTAAAATAAATAAAAAGTAAGGTAAAATCAACAGACTTCAAATCCAAAATAATACACATGTTGATACTATAAATGAAAACATTAAAGCAACTCTAGCAGCCATTCTCCAAGAAGTAAGGAAAGCAAAATAGACAGTTTAAAGCAATAAAATAAAATGTACAAAGATCAATCAAATGGAAATATTAGAGCTTTAGAATGCAATAACCACAATACAAAATTCACTGGATGAGCTCCATAGTATAATGGACATAACTGAGGAAGAATATCATTGAAGTTGTAGGTTGACAGCCTGTACAAAAGAGGGGAAAATTTTTAAAGAATGTCAAAAGTTAACAGAGCCTTAGAAACCAATGGGAAATACTAAAAGGCTTAATATTTGTAGCATAAGTCTCCTAGGAGGAAAGGAGAAAAGGAAAAAAATTTTTTGAAGAAATAATGGTTGAAAGTTTCTAAATATGGTTAAAGACATACAGTTACAGATTTAAGAAGCTGAGAAAATCCCAGACAGGTAAAAGTCAAGCTAACCAATATCAGTCAAATAATAATGAAACTATTGAAAACTAAAGTCAATGAAAATACCTGAGAAAATTCACACATCACTTATAGGGAACCAGTGACTGAGGATTTCTTATTAAAAATCACGAAGACCTGAAGGTCAGAATGAAGTGAGGGAGAAAAAAATGTTTTTAATTTATAAAGAGTATAAATGTTCAGAGAATTGCATGGATTGCCTTTCTCTGTTGCTAGTGGGAGTAGGGTTCTTGGGGTGCCACTGGAATAAGCATTTCTGGAGGCCCCCAAGGGAGGATGAGATGTGGTAAAAACTTTATTTGTGTGGAGTTACATCCCTCGGTTTACAATGTCCCATTTCCCTTAAACCAGTCTGGAAGAGAGGTAGCTGGGGATTCAGCAGAGCTAGAAGAGAGCCAGTGTCCAAAGTTTCTGTTCCATGGTGGAGTTGAGTTCAGTGTCGCACAAGACTAGTCACAATCCATTAGTCCATTGTGTGGAGCAGTCCACATGGCCACCTACCAGAACAGCTGCCATCAACAAACCACAAGTGCTGGCAAGGATGTGGAGAAAAGGGAACCCTAGTACACTGCTGGTGGGAATGCAGACTAGTGCAGCCACTATGGAAAACAGTATGGAGTTTCCTAAAAAAATTAAAAATGGAATTGCAACGTGACCCAGTGATCCCACTTCTAGGAATATATCCTAAGAAGCCTGAAACACCAATCAGAAAGAATATTTGCACCCCTATGTTCATAGCAGCGCTATTTACAATAGCTGAGATGTGAAAACAGCCCAAGTGTCCATCAGTAGATGAATGGATAAAAAAGCTGTGGTACATTTACACAATGGAATACTATGCAGCTATGAAAAAGAGGCCTCTCTTTCCCTTTGAGACAGCATGGAGGGACCCGGAGAGTATTATGCTAAGTGAAATAATCCAGTCAGAGAAAGACAGGTACCACATGATCTCACCTATATGTGGAAATTAATTAACAAAATAAACTGATGAACAAAATAGATCAAGAGACATAGAAGCAGGGAACAGACTGATGAATCTCAGAGGGAAGGGAGCAGGGGGGCAGGAAGAGAGAAACCCCAAGAATTAATATGCATGTATATATAACCAATGGACACAGACAACAGAGTGGTGAAGGCAGGGGGCGACGAGAGCAGGGTGGATGGGGTCAATGGGGGGGGGGAAGGGGACATCTGTAATACTTTTAACAATAAAGATAAATTAAAAATTAAATAAAAAATTTAAAACGTTAATGGGTTCCATAAAGAGTCTGGGAGAAGACCCTGTTCAACTCGGTGCTAACACTACAGTACCTGTGACTTTGCTCAGTGCCTTACAGTTAACCTACTCACAGCCTGTGGACTGATCTTTCTAAACAAGATCAAAATATTGTATATTAGGCTTTGATTACCAATCCACCCTATTCACCTCCCACCTTCCACTTACCTCTTTTTTTTCCCTTCAGTCCCTCTGCAAACTCACCCTTTTCCCCTTTTCAGTGGTTTTATCTTTCTTCTTCTCTTTTAAATTATATATCTGGTACTTACCGTGCATTGTAGGAGAGAAGTATTTAGAGAAGACAGAAGCAGTGTGTTAGTCTGGATTTTCTTATTAAATATTCCCAATTTGGCCCAGCCAGTGTGGCTCAGTGGTTGAGCATCAATTCACGCACCAAGGTGTCACCGGTTCGATTCCTGGTCAGGGCACATGCCCAGGTTGTGGGCCAAATCCCCAGTGGGGGGCATGCAGGAGGCGGCAATTCGATGCTCTCTCTCATCGATGTTTCTATCTCTTTCTCCTTTCCTCTCTCTAAAATCAATAAAGAAAAAAAAAAAAGATTCCCAATTTGATAGATATTTTATTGACCAGATGTAGTAACTGGTATAGGAAGTTAATAGGCTCTGAAACTGAGATTATAATTCAGATATTCTCTAACTATGAAAGAAAAGCAGTCTGGCCAGTGTGGCTCAGAGGTTGAGTGTCAACCCATGCACCAAGAGGTCACCAGTTCGATTCCTGGTCAGGTCACATGCCCAGATTATGGGGCCTGATCCCCAGTTGGGGGCATGCAGGAGGTGGCCAATTGATGTTCTCTCTCATCGATGTTTCTTTCTCTCTCTCTCCTTCTCCCTTCCTCTCTCTCTAAAATCAGTAAAGGGGCCCTGGCCGGTTTGGCTCAGCGGTTAGAGCGTCGGCCTGCGGTACAGAGAGACCTGGGTTCAGTTCCCGCTAAGGGCATGTACCTCGGTTGCAGTTTGTCCCCAGCCCTGGTTGGTCATGCGGGTGGCAGCCACTCGATGTGTCCCTTTCACGTCGATGTTTCTCTTTCTCTCTCTCTCCCTCCCACTCTATCTGAACAAAAAATAAAAAAATGTCCTCAAGTGAGGATAAAAAATAAATAAAAAAAATAAAATAAAAAAATAAAATCAGTAAAGGGGGAAAAAAAAAAAAGAAAGAAAAACAATTTAACTGCACCATACTTTGAAATTGAATGAGTTTTCCAATATGTACTAGGCTTCGGAGTTCCTAATTAAAATATAATAAACATTATTTAATTTATGACTAACCAGTGCTTCTAATTCAAATATAGTTAACATCCTTTTATTTATCAATGTTTTAAATGTATTGAATGCCTTTTAGAATGAAAGAAATATGGATGATGCCTCTAGATTTTTTTGCTAACATCATTATAAAATTAAATCTAAGTTTAGTTTAGCGATAGTTTAAAATTTTCACTTTACCTCAGAGGGAGATCTTTTATAGCAACCTGAATTCTTAAATACGTTTTTGTTACACAGAAATTCTGCCAACTGTTACTGTCACAATGTTCATAAAAACATAATTATATGCAACTGTGAGCAGCAGTACATGTTTAATGTACCAAACACTTGTATTTTTAATTGAAATCAACATCTACTTTTGCTCTTGTTTTAGCACTGAAGAAGCTAAGGTTGATTGACTAAAGAAAGATCAATTAATAGATGATGTTTGAATTAGATGCTACTGTTCATATATAATAAATATGTCCTCCTCATTCAAAGTGTCCAATTAGAATACAACTTTTGATTTATAGTTATTAATAACACTACTCTTAAATTTATGGTTATAATTTTCTTTAACATGTTATTTATTTAAAAAATTGTATTAATAGTGTTTCTCTACTTGCTGTTATGCTAAAGTGTTTAGTAAATGAAACAGTAAACAGTGGGTGGTGAGATATCGTCTTCGAATATTTGTTTGCTATTTTAACTATTATTTACATTAAAACTGGTTGTTGAATCTACTTCAGAGTTTTGCTTTGCCAAACTATTTTAAACTTGTTTTAACTGATAGCAATATAAACTCATTTTTACCTTAATGCCTACACAAGTAGATACAGAAAGAATTACAGATCTATGTTTACACACAGGTTAGGACATATACACATATTGCTGTCTCTGTTCACTTAGAGAGTATGGAAGTACATCAAGTACTAAGCCCTTGGTTCCTAAATATCACTTGTTGATAAAGGAAATGAAAATTCCTTGGAAAAATGATTGATTCTAGGCCTGGAGTAGGGAAAATAAAAGCTAATCCTGGAAAACTTTGCATTATCAAAGAGTAAGAAAGGCCCTGGCTGGTGTGCCTCAGTTGGTTGGGTGTCACCCCGAGCACCGAAAGGTTGCCAGTGTGACTATCCATCAGGGCACAGGCCTGGTTGTAGGGGTTGTGGGCTTGATCCCCAGTATAGGGTGTGCAGGAGGCAGCTGATCGTTTTGCTCTCACATTGATGCTTCTCTCTCTCTCTCCCTTACTCTTGCCCTAAAAATCAATAAAAACATATTTTTTTAAGAGTAAGAAAGGATGAAAAAAGAACAGAAGGATGAAAGTATGTTAGGGGAACACAGGTGCCAACCAAAAGACCTCCCAATGATCAAAGCTAAAACAATTTCGGCAACAAAATAAATAATGACATTATTGGGTTATAAACCAAAGAATAAAATAAACATCTAAGCCCACGCTGATATAACTAAATTATTAAATTAAAAAAAAAAAAAACAGAGAAGAAGAGACATATTTTCTCTCCAGAATAATTCCAAATAATAAAGGTAGAAGGAATGAACATAAATAAAGGATCACCATTAAAGAACCACAGTAATGATTGTTGAATGCAAAATCTAGTGATGAATGCTGAAATTAGTGAATGAAACTTGAGTCAATGTTTTAAAAGCCTCACAGATTATTAATGATCATGATGGTTTTAACTTTATCTCCACAAATATTTTTATATTCCTCCCCGATGAGTAAAATTTAACTCTTTCTCTCTTAATTGAGGACTCCACTTAGTGATTTGCTTTAAAGGAATAGAAGATGGGGAGTGAAAGATGTTGTCTTTGCCATAGGAAAACCCAGCTCACAACAACTTAGAATGATTCAAGCTAACATTATCAGAAATAATTCATATTGAAATTATTTGACCTCTGACATGATTTAATTAAAGGGACATTGCACCTCTGTGCTCCTCTTCCCCCAATTCTATAACTCCAGGCTTTCATGAGAAAACATTGGGCACACCTTAATTGAAGGAATCATATAAAATATCTTAACAGAATTCTTCGAAAGCATAAAGGCAATTTTTTAAAAAGAGAGAAAACTGAAAAATATTCAAAGATTTGAGTAGATTTTATGACTAAATGCAATGTGATATCCTGGATTAGCTAGAACAATGACATCAGTAGAAAAATTGTTAAAATCAAAATAAAGTCTATAATTTGTTAGTATTGTTGTACCAATATGAGTTGCTTTGTTTTTATTTTTACTATAGCTAGTTTAAAAAATTAGCATGGGGAAACAGGGTAAAGATTATACAAAAACTCTATACTCTCTTCACAACTCCTCTGTAATTCTATAATTATTTCAAACTAAAAAAGTTGAAATCCAAATGATCAATTAATAGGAAATGACAATTAGACTCATTAGTAAACAGGAAAATTTAATAAAATTCTACAACGTACACATAACAGATTGGCCTGAAACCAAAGAGGCTAGAAGTAATCAATATCATCTAAATTAATAAAAAAAGAAGTTCTCTGAAACACTCCTAGTAGAAGTGTAAATAAGTAAAACTTCTTTGGGAAACTGTTATCAGTGGAAATGGGGTGTCCACTGGCGGAAGTGAGAGCTCCCCTTCCTCACTGGGTGCTGAGGGTCGGGTTCTTACGATATCATGAGAAAAAGAATTTTCTAAGACTCATAGGGAAGGATGACTGATTTTTATTTGTGTGGAATTACTCCCTGTGTTTCTAAAGTCCCATTTTCCTTACACCAGTCCTGAAAGAGGTGCAGCTGGGCATTCAGCAGAGCTAAGAGAAAAGCTGGTGTCCAGAGTTTCTGTTCCATCATAGAGTTGGGTCAGGCATAGCATCAGACTAATTGTAATCCATCCATCCATTGTATGGGGTCCACATAGCCGTGAGCCATGTGGGCGAATGCAGGGGAGTTCTCCCCTGAACAAGAAAGCCAGGAGCCCAGCACACAAGAGAGAGGGAACTCCTTTGTTTAGGAGTTTAAATACCTTCCCATGCTTGCAGTGGCCACACCTCTGGCCAATGACCTGTTCCCAGGTGTGAATGACAGGCAAGTACCTTCCCTATGTCACCCAGACTTATAGGGCATGTGTCTAAAAGCTTCCCTTTGCTCCTTTTCTGTTATTAACAATGAGGTTATTACAACAGTATCAAAACCATTTGGCTTTATGTAGTAAATCTGAGGATCTTAATGTCCATGCCTAACAATTCTACTCTGAGGTGTGCATACTCTAGGGAAACTCATATACATATATTTCCATCAGAATAAATGTCAAGAATATCTATAGCAGCATTTTAGTACTAGCTGAAATCTCAAAGCAATTAAAATGCCCATTGCTAGTAGAATGTATAAATTATTAAATAGGCATACAACAAATTAACAAACACACAACAATTAAGTTTACTGAACTCTACATATAAATATGTGTGTATTATAAAAACAATATTGATTGAAAAATTAAACCAAAAGATAAAATATGCAATATGATTACATTTATAAAATGATCAAAAATACAGTATTATCTCTTTTTGGGGACATATGCATAGGTAGTGTCTTAGTCTAGACTGGGTGACAAACAGCAAACACTTCTTGCAGTCCTAGAGACTGGCAGATTCAGTGTCTGGTGAGAGCCCACTTCCTGGTTGATAGGCTGCTTCTTCCTGTTGTGTCCTCACTGGAGGAAGGGACAAAAGAGCTCTCCAGGGACTTTTTGTTATTGTTCTGATGTTTATTTATTTTAAACTATAGTTGGTATACAATGTTATATAAATTTCAGGTGTATACTATAATGGTTCAACATTTATATACCTTACGATGTGATTGCCACACTAAGTCTCCAGGGTTGTTTGAATAAGGGCACAGATCCCATTCAGGAGGGTTCTGTCCTCATGACCTAATTACCTACCAAATCCACACTTCCTAGTAACATCACTTTGGGGGTGGGATTTCAACATACGAACTAGGGTGGAGGGAGTGGGGACAGACACAAACTTTCAGTTGATAGCAGTTCATGAAAACAGGAATAAAAACAAAGAAATAATTACCATAAAAGTCAGCATATGTGTTTTCAGTAGAATCTTTTGGGGATTATATAATAGCTGATAAAAATATTAAAAAGTACAAAGCTAATTACCATAAATGTTAACATAGTAGCTAGTCCTGAGGGCTGAGGGTGTAATCAAGCAAAATCACATAAGGTACTTCTGGGCAGGTAGCAGTTTCTTCCCAACCTAGATGACAGTCACATGGACATTGGCTTTACATTATATGATATGATGCATGATATAATTTTATGCAATGTTGTTATATGTGTTACTTTTCATATTTTAAAAAAGAAATAGACCCAGAATCCAATCTAAGACTTCAAAATCTATCATGCTCCAAAAACACTTATAAAAGTTAATGAACAGAAGAAAATTTGGTTAGGCAAAAGTTAACAAAATGCTTACTAAAAGTGTCATGTGACTCTAAATTTGGAAATTTGGTATGGAATAGAGTCTCCATGAATGTGAAACACATTTTCCCTTATATTTTGTAATGTAGAATCTTAAATTTACGTGAAACTAGGAATAGCAGCTTGGCTCACCATCCAGTCTAAATATTCAAAATTACTGCCAATCTGACAGATTTGATATACTATATTCTGCATAAGCTGATACACTAAAAAAGTGAACACCAATTATAGAGACACAATAAAATCATAGGGGAGGTAGAAGAAGTAACACAATATTATAAGTTTCACTTTTGCATCACTTCCAATAGTTTATTATTCGGGCAAATCATAATCCCAGAAAGATTATACTCTCTCTGTGGCTAATTCAACAGTCCAAGTAAAATATTTTTGTCCTTTATGGACTAGGTTACATAGCTAAAAGGAGGGGTAGTCACTAAATAGATTTCTTTAAATCCCTAGGCAGACTTAACTCCTTAAGTTGCTCATCATGAAGCTTTTATTATTATAATTTTCTATTTTTTATAATATCTGCTGCCATCCCCACTTGCCCAATTGTTCACTGACTATAGGGTTTAAACAAACCCAGATCACAAGAAGTCACTCTGAATGTTTCTTTTGGTGGTGTAAGATTTTCTCACAGTCTTTTTTTGACACGATAGCTTCTGTTTCAAAGAATTTTTTTCTTTCCACTGAACTTTTCTGTCATGACCAATCATTATTAACAGTTTATACTTTTTTCAATTATGGCAGAAATGGGTGTAAGAACTTCCCAATATACATACTTGTGTCCTGACAGCTCTTTCCACACCATTTATGGTCTCTAAAACAAAGAATGTATAAATGGTAAACATTCCTTTCTCCACTTTGATTTCACTGTGATGGATTCGTGCCAAGTAACTTATCTCTTCACTGGACATTTGCTTTAATTTAAAGCCTGATCTATGGGGACTTACAGTCCCTCCGATTTTACTTAGAAATACTCTCTTTTAATACTTCCCTTTCAATACTAGGACATTACATGTTTTTTCTGTAATCTATAGAAAAACTTTCAAGCACATGAGAAATTTATTTCTTCATAAATTCAGTTTATAGTTTCAGAATTCCAAATATGTATGCAGATTATCTGCGGTCATTTTGTCCAGGTCTCTCTATGCCTTGGGTGATAGCAGTTTCAGACCATGGGTCATATCAGTTTGATTTCACCCCAAGGCCTAACGACCAATTTGAATGAAGTTGATGTCTTAACTGCTTAATTGTATATTCTAGACATAAGCCTGGTCAAGGGTCAGCCATACAGTTGAATGGAAATGACAGTCCATTGACATATGAGTTGTATTGAGAAGTATCAAAGACAGTGTTTTTTGGTTTTGTTTTTAAATGTGGTTGGGGGGCAGGGTGGATTTTTTTTCTTATAATCATATAAGTAAATATGTGCTACTATAAATAAAATCTAAAGTTCCTTTTAATGTAGTCCCACGTGTTCATTTTTTCCTTTGTTTCTGTTGCCTTAGGTGATGTATCAGTGAAAATTCTGCTGCGTATGATGTCTAAAATTGTGTTGCTTACATTTTCTTCTAGGATTTTTATGGATTCATGAGTCACATTTAAGTCTTTTATCCATTTTGAGTTTATTCTTGTGTATGGTCTAGCTGATGGTCTAGTTTCATTTTTTTGCATGTAGCTGTCCAATTTTCCCAACACCATTTATTAAAGAGGCTGTCTTTACTCCTTTGTATGCTCTTGCCACCTTTGTCAAATATTAATTGAGCATAATGTTTTGGGGGCAATTTCTGGGTTCTCTGTTCTATTCCATTGATCTATGTGCCTGTTCTTGTGCCAGTACCAGGCTGTTTTGATTACAGTAGCTTTGTAGTATAAACTGATGTCCGGTATTGTGATCCCGCCTACTAAAGCTTCTGCACAGCAAAAGAAACAACCATCAAAGTGGAAAGGCAACCCACTGTATGGGAGAGCATAATTGCCATTGATATATCAGATAAGGGATTAATTTCCAAAATATATAGAGTGCTCATACATCTCAACAAAAGGAAGACAAAGAGCCCAATTAAAAAATGGGCAGAGGAACTAAATAGACACCTCTCCAAACAGGACATACAAATGGCCAAGAAACATATGAAGAAATGCTCAACATCACTAATCATCAGAGAGATGCAAATTAAAACAACAATGGGGTATCACCTCACACCTGTCAGAGTAGCCACCATCAACAAAGCATCAAACAACAAATGTTGGCGAGGGTGTGGAGAAAAGGGGACTCTAGTACACTGCTGGTGGGAAAGCAGACTGGTGCAGCCACTATGGAAAACACTATGGTGTTACCTCAAAAAATTAAAAATTGAATTACTATTTGACCCAGTGATCCCATTCCTAGGAATATACCCTAAGAAGCCTGAAACACCAATCAGAAAGAATATATGTACCCCCATGTTCATAGCAGCGCTATTTACAATAGCTAAGATCTGGAAACAGCCCAAGTGTCCATCAGTAGACGAATGGATAAAAAAGCTGTGGTACATATACACAATGGAGTACTATGCAGCTGTAAGAAAGAAAGATCTCTTATCCTTTGCGACGACTTGGGAGGACCTGGAAACTATTATCCTAAGTGAAACAAGCCAAGCAGAGAAAGACAAATATCATATGATCTCACTTATTTCTGGAATATAATGAACATAACAGTCCAAGGAACAGGGTAGTTCCAGAGACGTGGAAGTAGGGTACAGACTGACAATTGCCAGAAGAGGGGGTGGGGGAGGGGAGCAATGAACCACAGAACTTGTACGCATGTACTCATAACCAATGGACATGGACAACAAAACTGGGGACGGGGCGGGGAGGGGGGGGGAGGAGGGTGTCAATGGGGAAAAAGGAGAAACATCTGTAACAAAAGTAAATTAATAAAATAAAAAAATAAATAAAAATTAAAAAAATAAAGTTTCTTTTAAATTTTTCTAAAGATCTATCCGACATAAATGTTAAATCGCCTTGATTTAAATATAAATTTTGTGTAAATTTACTTGCTAAGCTACTCATTGATAAATATTATTTTACCAGAAACTAAATAAACTTTAGTAACATAAATAGGAGGGGTAATATGTGGGTGCACAGGACATAAGACTGTACGTGAGAAAACACATTTTACTGGTAGTTTTCAGTTACCATAGAATTCAATTTTGAATTCGAAACCAAAGTTTTACACTGAAGAATACTCAGTTTTCACAGCAATCATTTGTTTCTAGATTTTCTTTTGGCCATTTCCTCACTCACAATACAATATTGTATGATATTCTGAGAGAGATAAATCAACAATCCTGCAATATGTTGTTGTCTGTGGTTTCTGAGGGAAATTAATAACATCTGTAATTGGAAATTTTGTTGAAAACAAATCTCCAATGAATGGCACCGCAAATGTTATTATTGACTCGGAAAATTACTGTCTACATAAAAATAAAAATCCATGTTTCAAGCCATTATTATTTCCTTGCCTCAAGTTAATTTCCTCTACACCACCTTTTCCACTGATGACAGCCACTGGGGTTTTGACTAACCACAGCACATTACTGTTCAGATGCCACAAATAGCACAAAAAACTCTGATATTGGAAAAACCCTGAAGGTAACGGTGTTCTTATTCTAGGCTGAAAATATATATATATATATTTTTGTGGTTGGTAAACAGATAAGACAGTTAACCCCAGTGGCATTCTGGTACTCATAAATATAATATTTTAGTGTAAATATCTGTAGCAATATTTGTCCTATTTAGCATTTAGGTCTTATTTGCATGTCCAATAACTATTATGAAGATAAGAATGTGTTTGTAAAATAATAATTATGTAAAAAAATAACAGCAATAATATTACAGAAGGAGTCACATTGAAATTATGCTGAGTGTGTTGACAAATCTAATTTCTTAGCTGTTAGGCCAAGAGCCAGACTAGTCTGTGGGCTCTTGCAAATTCATGAAGGATTATGCAGTCTTGTCAGATTTGATGGCCTCTTACTTGGACAATGTTGGTATTCTATCTACAAAAATCCACAGTTTTCAGATAAAGAACATAAAGCTGTTAGAAAATAAGCACCATTCTGAGAGGTAAACAACTCATGGAAGAGCCAAGATTCTAGATCTGGTCTACCTGAACCTCAGGTCTATAATTTTTCTAATTATTTGTTCTTGCTCCTCTCTGCTATTTTCATCAACATTCTATAGATGCATAATCCTTATTTCTTAAAGTTACTTATGGTATCCTGGAGGATGCAATGAAGCAATGAGAAGGTGTGTGTGTTATGTGCTGTTGAATTGAGTCTAACTCCTGGTGACTCTATGAATGAGATGTACACATGACCTGTCATTAACAGCCCTGCTCAGCTCCTGTAGACTCATGACCAAGCCATCCTTTGTAGAGTTAATCAGCTCATCTTTGGTCTTACTGTTTTCCTGCTGCCTTCTACTTTCCCAGCATTATTATCTTTTCCTAAGAACCCTACACTCATGATATGTCTGAAATAATACAGTTCCTCCAGCAATGTTTCAGGCTTAATTTGCTCTTGGACCTACCTGTTCATCTTTCTGGTGGTTCAGGGGGGAGGTGCAGATCCAGAAAGAAGATATAGGTATGAAAATCAGGTGGAAGTCATTATAATAGTTAGGCTAAAGGCAATGTCACCTAGAATAAAGAAAAGTCATAAATGTGACAAGAGAAGAAGAGATCTAAGTGATTTACATATAAAATATATAGGACATGACTCTTATTTTTTAAAATATGTTTTTATTGATGTTTTAGGGAGAGATAGAAATATAGATCAGCTGTCTCCTGCATGCCCCCTACTAGGTGGGGATCAAGCCTGCAACCCAGGCATGTGCCCTGATTGGGAATGGAACTGGGACCTCACAGACCATGGGATGATGCTCAATCCACTGAGCTGGGAGTATGTAGCAACTCTTTTAATGTAAAGTGTGAAGAAGAGGGAGGTTCCTTCATACCCTATGACTTTTAATATAATATGATTTAGGGGAATTAAATTTGTCTTTTAGAAACTTGGAATTTGGATACGAGACTGAGCCACTGGCTACTGAGCACTTGAGATGAAACACATAAAGAATTCAGGCACCCAGAGAGGAGTAAAAATGTAATGAGAGAATTTTTGTCCCATGATAAATAGAAACTTGAATTCCTGATGACTTTTAAATTTCCAGTTGCTTTCTATAAGAAGCTTGGATGTATTTTGGTCTCTCTGTGGGTTTCTGTGAGACTACAGTATGTACCCATATAAAAACCAGTTGCTTGAGCTGGTTTGAGTGAGTCTTTGTTCCTTGTAGAGAAAAGAAAATAAAGAAAAGAAAAGAAAAATGGAGAGAAGCAAAGAAAAAAAGAAAAGGAAAAATAGATAAATACAAATATCTCTTTAACTTAGGAAGAACATAAATATTAAAGATGGCCTGTATTACTGGTGATGGAATCATAAAAGGGGTTAAAGACATAAAGAACAAGAAACCAGAAGGAGAAACTGTAGACAAGAGGGTGATATAGGCATAGACACATAGCTTCTTTCCAGAAATGCACTCAGATGATCCCAACTGAACAATGAAATAGGAGATTGTATATCCATACAACAGAAACTTTAAGGAAATTTGTCTATAGACAAGCTTAAATTGAACCAAGTTAAAGGAAAGTCTGGTCCCAAATTTACAGAGTGATTATAAAGCATCTCTATATTCCATATTCAGATATGGAAGCAACCTAAATGCCCATCAATAGATGATTGTATAAAGATGTGGTACATATATATAATGGAGTATTACTCTGCCATAAAAAATGAAATCTTACTATTTATGACAACATGGATGGCCTTAGAGGGTATTATGCTAAGTGAAATAAGACAAATATTATATGACTTTACTTATATGCAGAATCTAAAGAACAAAATAAATGAATAAACAAAACAGAAAGAGACTTGGAGGTACAGAGAAAATACCAATGGTTGCCAGATGGGAGGGATGTTGGGAGACTGGGTGAAAAAGCTGAAGGGATTAAGAAGTACATATTGGTAGTTACAAAACAGTCATGAGGATGTAAAGTACAGCATAGGGAATATAGTCAATAATATTGTAATAACTATAGATGGTGCTAGGTGGGTACTGTACTTATTGGGGGAATAACTTTGTAAATCACATAAATATCTAATCACTAATCTGTACACTTGAAACTAATATAAAATAATATTGAATGTCAATGATAGTTGAAAAATAAAAAAATAAGGATAAATAAAAATAAGATTATTTTGCCCAGGATAGTTTGGTTTATAGTACAAGGAATTATGTGTAACATTTTTTAGTCTTATAATTTTTTTTAATTTTATTAATAAAGTTAAAATTTAGAAAATGAAGCTACTTATTGAAAAAGAAATAAAGCTTTTACAAATTAATAAGTATATAAAGCTGTGCTAAATACTATGAATCATCTAGTGGGAAGATACTACTCATACTAAAAATAAGTGGCAAAATTGGCTTTTTATTTATTAGAAAAAAATAAATCACAGTCAGGAAAATAATTGAGAAACATTGTTAGATAAAAATAGCTCCAGGACTGCCTGATTTTTGTCAGGAAGTGCTTTCAAAATTTCAAGGAATAAATAATCTCACAGTTATATACTAGTCTAGAGAGAATAATCTATCTACTTACTAAATATACTATGTGTGTATATATGCTATACATATATGCCTATATGATGACTTTACCTTAATAAAATAAAATAATTTTTTGAAACATAATAAATATATCAAAATAATTAGAATAAATATTTTGGATTAAAGCCTTCATTATGTTAAAAAGCAAATTATATGTTGTCTTGGTTGGGTAGCTCAGTTGGTTGGAGCATCATCCTATACACCAAAATGTTGTGGGTTGTATTCCTGTCAGGGCACATACCTAGGTTTTGGGTTTGGTCCCTTTTTGAGTACCTACAGGAGGCAACTGATCTATGTTTCTCTCTCACATCAATATCTCTATCTATCTCTATCTCTCTCTCTCTCTCTCTGTTTCTCAAATCAATAAAAAATATATCCTTGGGTGAAAATATATAAATAAATAAATAAATAAATAAATAAATAAATAAATAAATAAAATAAAATAAAAAGCAAAGTCTATGTTAATTAAGCTATGGACAAAGGCCTACAGTATATTATATTATTGCTCATTTTGAAATAGGAGGTAAGAATTATTCAGATAACAATATAACATCTTTTGTAGTTGATAGCATTAACATTTTTAATGCTGTCTTAACATGAGTTATTTTCATCCAATAATATATGACCCCCTTTGTCAGGTATTCCCTGGCCAAACATTTTCCAGTCCTTCATTTGGAAATTCTAACTGAGCTAACATATATTCTTTTCTCAGAGCACTTAAGAACATCCATAGAAAGATTAAGTGGAAGGTCTAAATAGTTATGAGAAAGGCAGGTGGGGAGAAGAGAAGGAAAATAAATTATCTTGTTCTATTGTGTGTCAAGTACTGTGATGGTTACTTTACCTGTAATCCTCATAACCCAATGAAATAATTATTCTCATTTGACATAGTAGAAAATAGAATGAGATGTTTTTCTGACTCATCTCACAAGTGCTTCTCCCATATAATAGAGCATGATAGTACTCTTATTAACACAGTGGTTCAAATTCAAAGGATAATCTTCATTACATTAATAAAAGGCACTAGAAGACAGTGTTTAAGAACAAAGACTCTAAAATTATATGGCCTGGGTTCAAATTCAAATCTGAGATTGATTAAATTTGTGACCTTGAGCAAATTTTGTAACCTATCTGTGTTATAGTTACTTCATCTTTAATCAACAAATTATAAGAAATCTTTCCTCCTAAGGTATTAGAATGACTCGATCAGATAATATATATATATATATAAGACACCTAGGAGAATGCTTGGTATATAGTAAGAGCTTTACAGGTTTGCTAATAATATTTTTGCATAAACTTAAACTTGGGAAAACATAAGAAGAATTATCTGTAAACGAAAGCATATTTCCTGTTCACTGTTGTGTAACTTCTACCAACAAGACACTGCAAATTCCTAGAAATTCTTTTTTTCTTAATCATTCACAGAATATTTTAACTATCTCAAGTAAAGTAAAATTTCCTGAAGTTATCTTCTGAATATTAATATCCTCTACCTTAAAGCAATTTCCCTGTGTGATGGACAATTTTATGTGTCACTTGCCTGGGGACATGGTGCCAAGATATTTGTTTCTGTGAGGGTGTTTTCAGATGAGAATTGCATTATGTTTGTGGACTTTGAATAAAGCAGATTTCCCTCAATGTGGATGGGCCTTATCCAATCAATTTGAAGGACTACATAGAACAAAAGGCTGGAAGTCCCCTGAGCAAAAGGAAATTCTCCAGCAGAGTCAGACTTCATCTGCGACATTGACTCTTCTGAATTTTACAGCAGTGGGCCTCTGAACTTGAGCTGCAACTTCAGCTCTTCCCTTTGTCTTCTGCCTGTTAGCCAAACCCGCAGATTTTGGACTTCTCAGTCTCCACAATTGCATGAGCCAATTCCTTAAAATAAATCTCTTTCTATACACACAAACACACACACACACACACACACACACACACACACACACACACACACACACCCTTTTGGTTCTGTTTCTCTGGAGAACCCTAATACACCTTTATTTCTCATTTTCTGACTCCATTGTTTCTAAAACTTTTATCTGTGTTTTTGATAGTTTGGGAGTCCCTCCTGCCCAGTAAAAGCAAGTAGAAAAGTCCCAGCTGCTCTTTCCTGCCAACGTGGAAGTGCTCATTTTAAAATTCACAAAATAAAAGATATGTTACCCTATAGCAGCAACTCATGCCCTTAATTTCGGAGGTGAAAAAGACACGTGTAGATTTCTACATTTTTATTCTTTTCAAAAATAGCTAGCAAATTTCTAAGTAATGCATTTTTTTTTCCTTTTTGAGAAATTTTCTAAGTAAATAAAGTTAGCAGTCTAAGTAGTGTCTTAAAGTATTTTCTTTGTTTGGAAGTAGTATTGGAATAAAAAGAGTCTGAAGAAAGGTGACTAACATAGACAATCTCAAACGAGGGCCAACAGGACCTACCCCATCATTGCCTGCCCATATAACCTCCTTTAACTCTTTGGGAAACTGGAAAATTACTCCCTGCCCATAAAATATGCAGAATACATACACATTAAATCATAAAGTTTCATAGCTGTGTTCTTTTGGATTTAACTATGATGAAAATAATATTCACCTTGTAGGTAGGGTTGCTGTGAAAATATAATAATACACTATGTACATTAACTTCTTAGTATGGTTTTTTAGCATATACTTACATGTGTATAAAAAGTTTTATGTTTTTAATTTTTATATTGATATAATTTACATACATGAAAATGCTCAAATCTTAAGTGGACTCTTCAATCAGTTGTGAAACTAATGACACATTTTCATCACTCCAGTGAATTTCTTTGTGTCTCTGTCAACCTCACATCTCAGAGCAACACCCAGTCTGGTTTTTATCACCATAGGTTAGTGTGGTGGGTAGAACTGGAGGATAAGACCCGATAACCAATGTTCTTTTTAAATTCAATCACCCATCAATGTGGGAAGAACCTGTAACCTATTATACATTTTCAGATATATGGAATCATAGGGTACATTTTAAAAAAATTTTGGCCTCTGTCACTCAGCCCAATATTTTTGAGATTTATGTGGTTTTACATGTATCAGGAAGTTTGTTCCTTTAAATGCTGTGTTATATTCCATTGTATAAATATATTTTATTTTGGTGTGTAAACACCTTATTTATTCTTGATGATGTTACTTTTTTTTTTCTAATGGCCTTCAAATTTTAATCCTGATAAAACTTTTTAAAAAATCTAGTTTATGCTTTCTGCATCCTCTAAGAAATCTTTGCCTAATTCAAGGTCCCAAATACTTTCTCCAATGATGTATCCTCTAAGTTTTACTGTTATAATTTTTATGTTTATCTTTAGAAATTATCACACATTAACTGTTTTCACATATGTTATAAGGTGGGGAGGGAAGTTGACTTGATTTCTTATTGTTTCAGCAACATTTATTGAAGATATTTTTTTCTATCAAATTACTTTGTCTCTCTTGTTGTTGTTGTTATTGTGGCAGTTTTATTTATAGTTGAAATTTGGTTTCTTAATATTGAGTTCCATCACCAAATTCTGGAAGTAAAATAAGGAACCAAGTGAAAAAATATAATTTAATATTTCACTAACCTTTTAGTAATCCCTTGGGGTTTAGAATGCCTTTATTGTTCCTATACCCAAATTCATTCTTTCGCACTTAGAAAGGAGAGAGAAAAATTCAAGTAGTGGTGGTTTTAGTTGTTTGTTTCAGTTAATAGGATTAAACTGTTAGGAGGAGGAGACTTCCTTCCAAAGGGAGTCTATCACAGCTATGTAACTCAATTCTTCTTTGATTCTTTAATTTCTTAATTCATGTATTATTCAATGTATATTTACTTAGTTCATCCTATATGCAAATACCTGTGTGCAAATATATTTTACACAAGTGATAAAAAATATCTTATCGATATTGTAGTGATTATATTAACTAAACTTCTTGATTTCCTTTCCCTTAAAATTTTCCTACTACTTAACTTTTTATATCTTTTCTATTTCAGACTCACTTCTAACTCTTAAGAAGAGTTCACCTCAATAGGTAGACAGAGAAAAATCAGAAATAAAAGGGATATCTTTAAAAGGAGTACCTTAAAAAGAAAATAATATATCAAAATGCAAGGATACAACATTTTTCAAAAAGCAATGATAACCAACCAAAAAAAGAGAAATGCAAAATCCAGTCAAATAGAAAGTGAACAACAAAATAGAAATGCTATGGATGCAATGAGATAGTGGTAGGAAAACTCAACTATAATATTATGAGGATTATGAGAGATTTTATGTAGGACAAGACCTATAGGCATGAAAACTATTGTTTTCAGAATCTTTTTTCTAGCTGTGTTTCAATGCCAGTTTCCAAGTTAACCACTCATTTGATATTTGGAAGATATTAGTTTCTCTTCAGAAGCAGAACACAAACACATGACTTTGAAAAGCTATGCAACATCCCTGATGAAAAGCTTAACTTTGTCCATTAATAGTTGGGTAAATCTTTTGCTTGGGGAGCTGTGGTATCTCTCCTATTCACTCAAAACTATCATTAAAGATGAGCTAACAGCAATTTTCTTGTCCTTTCTTCCTCTAGGCAATTCAACAGTTTGTAAATAATAGTCATTTCCATTGAGTCACTCTCTACTTAAAATACGTAAGGCATTTACTCTTTTCTTGACCAAATTGTAACTTTAATGAAGAAAACAAATGTAGTAAATTCTTCTCACAAGAGTAAATGAACAGGTTTGTGAGCATAAAAAGTCAATACCCATTAAAGAGAGGGAATATAATTCTAATAGCCTATGTAATATACATAAGGTCAATTTGATAGTAAAAAAAAAAATTACTAGACATGAAAAAAGCAAGAAAATTTGATAATCAAGAAAAATTAGTCAATAAAAATGGACACCAAGATGACTCAGATATGTAAATATCTAATAAGAATTTTAAGTCAGCTATTAAAAGTATATACAAAATTTGCCCTGGCCAGTTTGGCTCAGCAGTTAGAACGTCGGCCCGTGGACCAGAGAGACCCGGGTTTGGTTCCCACTAAGGGCACGTACCTCGGTTGCAGTCTGTAGCTGGCCCTGGTTGGGGTTGTGTGGGTGGCAGCCAGTCGATATGTCTCTCTTGCATCGATGTTTCTCTCTCTCTCTTCCTCCCGCTCTATCTGAAGATAAATGCAAAAATGTCCTCGGGTGAGGATAAAAAAAAAGTATATAGAAAAGTTAAAGGACAAGATAGATATAATATTAAAAATTGGGAACTCTCAGCAAAGCATAGAAAACTAAAACAAACAAACAACAATTTATTTAAAGTTCTAGAACTAAAAAGTATAATAGCCAACACAAAAAAAAATTAAAAGTTTTGATCGGTTTATCAGAATAGATATGAGAGAAAAAAACTTAGTGAATTTGAAAATTATTTAAACTCATTAACTTTGAAGAACACATAGAAATGAAAAGATTGAAGAGAATTAACTATGCCTCAGTGGCTTTGGGGACAAAAGCCAGAAAGAGAGCTCTTACCAGAAACTAAATTTGCCAGAACCTTGATCATGGACTTAAAGCCTCCAGAACTGGAAAAATAAATGTGTGTGGTCTATGTTACATTGTTACAGCAGCCCAAGCAGACTGATACTACTTATGAAATATGCACTTGAAATATATTTTATTAAAGTGAAAGTACTACATGCTAATAATTGTCTATGTGAATGTAAATATGTGCAAGACTATATTCTTTTTGTATATTCTATTTTTTATTTAAAAAAAAAAAAAACATGATATCGCCCGGCTGGTGTGGCTCAGTGGTTGAGCATCAACCCATGCACCAGGAGATCACTGGTTCGATTCCCAGTCAGGGCACATGCCCAGGTTTTGGGCCCGATCCCCAGTGGGGGGCATGCAGGAGGCGG
The DNA here is from genome assembly GCA_030848825.1 of Tadarida brasiliensis. Taxonomy (NCBI): domain Eukaryota; kingdom Metazoa; phylum Chordata; class Mammalia; order Chiroptera; family Molossidae; genus Tadarida; species Tadarida brasiliensis. The sequence continues at coordinate 109,519,487 of CM061263.1, read as the reverse complement.
CCAATCGATGTTCTCTCTCATTGATGTTTCTCTCTCTCTCTCTCTCACTTCCTCTCTCTCTAAAAATCAATAAAGAAAAACAAACAAAAAAATGAAATCTACTCTCATCGATTTTTAAATGTACAGTACAGTATTGTTAACTATATAAATATTGTTGTACCAAAGATTTCTAGAACTTTCCCATATTTCTGGATGGAAACTATACCCATTGAGCAGCAACTTCCGTGTTCCTAAGCCCCTGTCAACAACCATTCTACTTTCTGCTTTGAGTCTGACCACTTTATTTACCTCATATAAATAGGATTTTCAGTATTTGTTCTGGCTTAAATGACTGGCTTATTTCACTAAACATAATGGCCTCAAGATATATCCATGTTGTAACATATGACAGGATATCCTTCTTTTTTAAAGCAAAAATAATATTTCATTGTATGTGTATATCACATTTTATTTATCCATTTTTCCGTCAGTGGATACTTAAGTTGACATATAAATGGCCAACAGTTATATAAAAAGATGCTCAACATCAATATTCATCAGGGACAAGCAAATTTAAATTATAATCAAATATCACCTCATACCTGTTAGAATAGCCATTATTGGAAAACCCCAGAAAATAATAAATGGTGAGACAATATGGAGAAATTAGAACCCTGTGCACTGTTGGTGGGAATGTGGTGCAGCCATTGTTGAAAATAGTAAGGGGATTCCTCAAAACATTAAAAATAGAACTACCATATTATCCAGCAGTCCCACTTCTAGGTATTTATCCAAAAGAATTGAAAACAGGCTCTTGAAGAGATGGTTGCACTCTCAGGTTCACTTCAGTATAATAGACAAAGAAAAAACTCTATATTCTTTTTTTTTATATTTCTTTTTTTGTTGTTGAAATTACTACAGATGTCCCCTCATTTTTCCCCCATTGACCCTCTCCTCCCCACTCTCACCCCTCTACTACTCTCCCCACGCTAATGTCTGTGTTCATTGGTTGGGCATATACACATATAAGTTCTTTGGTTTATCTCTTCTTTTAATTTTTATTGAATTTATTGGGATGACATTAGTTAATAAAATTGTATAGGTTTCAGGTATACAATTCTATAATACATCATCTGTATATTATATTGTGTGTTCACTACACCAAATCAAGTCTCCTTCCATCACTATTTATCCCACCTTTACCTTCTTATACCTCCCTATCCCCCCTTTCCCTCTGGTAATCACCATACTGTTGTCTGTGTCTATGAGTTGTTGTTTTTTCTTTGCTTAATCCCCTCACGTTTTCCACCCAGCACCCTCCCCTCTGACAGCTGTCAGTCTGTTCTCTGTATCTATGAGTCTGTTTCTATTTTGTTTGTTAGTTTAGTTTGTTCATTAGATTCCACATATAAGTGAAATCATATGGTATTTGTCTTTCTCTGACTGGCTTATTTCACTTAGCATAATACTCTCCAGGTCCATCCATGCTGTTGCAAAAGGTAAAATGTCCTTCTTTTCTTATGGCTGAGTAGTATTCCATTGTATAAATGTACCACAGCTTTTTTATCCACTCGTCTACTGATGGGCACTTGGGCTGCTTCCAGATCTTGACTATTGCAAATAACCTCTATATTCTTAATTGTAAATTATTTGAAACCATGGAATGTAAATCCTCTATAGACATTATTTTATGTATAGTTTTTGCCTCCTTCCTAAGTAGATATGTGTATCAGAAATTACTTCAGATATTTCTTAAAGTTTAAAAAAGTTTAATTAATAAAATACATAATCAAAAGAAAATTTTAAATTCATGAAAATAGAGGATAAAATAGAAGCAAAATTTTTGGCTATGCTTACATACCACGTGCCAAAACTTCTAAGTTTATTTCTATTTTTCCTCAAAATATACATAGCTCCATATGTCTTATTACCACTACCCTGCATAGTTCAGTAACTCAACTACCATTTATATGCAAAGAATTGAACTCTAGATTTTAAAAGTGATATATAAAATGATATTAAAAACAAATCAGTGTAATGATATCTAACTGATGTGTGTGTGTGTATGTGTGTGTGTGTGTGTGTGTGTGTGTGTATTTACCATAGAAATGATTGGTTGCATTTGTGGACCACACTAATTTTTTTTCATTATTTCACCTTAGTCTTCCTATATATAAATTCTGTCAGTCTTACTGTCATGGAAACATTGATTCCCCATTGTAATCACTGCTGGTGTAAAACACAGCTGCCTAACAAATGTACACTGGAACGGGCTCCTTTTAGCATCTGTTAAATCTCAACACAGTGTATAACCACTCTTTTTAGAGTGCATCAATCATGGAAGAGTGAGACAGAATTAAAGAGTTTAGTCCTGCTTGGCTCCCTTTGTATCTAATTTAAGCATGTATGACCCATTGCATTCATTGTTGTGCTTATGACAGCTGTTTCTTATTATTAAGAAAAGCAGCTTTGCGTGCAGAACATAAAACAATAAACGCTAGCCATGTGGATAGAGTACATTTGCTTCTAAAGGTTATAAATATACACTTAATAAAAAAGTAAGGTGACGCTAACCATATTTCACAGAGAACAAATGGTATCACTTCAGACAATAAAGTCTAACACCTCCTGATCAAAAGAAAACAAAATACTGAATCCAGAAATGCCAAACACTGAAAAAATATATATAATTAATAAAGTTACTTACACTGAGCACAAAGAATGGTTTGAGTGCTTAAAAATTAAAAAATTATGGTACAGAAAGAGCATCTTTAGGTGTTTTTCCTAGAATGTCACCTAATTTAACCTAAAGATATTCAGATGTATAGAAATTATTAAATGGTGTGAAGTAAATACAAGGATTTATGCTGGAGAGTATGAACTTAATTTTACTTGTATGTGTATGTATTTATTTTTAAAAATTGGAAACTTTTTAAAACACTTTGGCCATGTCCAATTTGCAATATGAAACTCACCTACTTTAACAAATGTAACAAATAAATATGTTGACAATCAATCCTATACTTTTATAATTCCCTGCAAGTTGAAAGTTTATAAAGCAAAAGTCATTGAGGCAATTTAAGGACTTTATTGGTTAAAAAACTTATCAAACAGTAGAGGTCAAAATATATTATGTAAAATATAATTTAAAATTTTTAAGTAGTGAGTATTTTCTATATTATACTATTTTCTTTAATCCTTTTCAAACTAAAGGTCAGCATGTTTGTAAGTGGTCTTTGCTGATTTTGATTAGCAAGGTACCTATATAAGAAAATTATTACTTTTACTTTCTATAAAAGTTCTGGCGGCCACAAGGGGTCCAATAAGCCAACAATTCATTTTATTTTTTTGATACATATGATAATCTTCTACAGTAGTCTTTTATTTGAGTTATTTTAAAATTTTGCTTCTCCAAAGTACTTCTCCACACCCTTTTATTATAATGAGTCATCTTTTAAATTTTCCTAGAGTACTTTATTATCACACCCCCTCCCCTTTTTTTTTCAACTTTCTCTAAGTACTCTTAAAGGAAGTTGTAAAGCTAATACCTATTGGGGATCTCCAGAAACCTATACATTCTTGGCTTCAAAAACTCTATAATAAAACTGGCAGATAGATAAGTCTGTGAACTCCTTGAAACCAAGAGCTATGTGTAACCTTGGGTCATACTGGCCTAGAAGTAAAAACGAAGTCATATCATCGTGAAGAAATGTCTAGTTTTCCATCCACTACTACAAGTACTAGCTCTCTCAAAGTTTTCTTTTTTACCTTTTGGAGACCAAAGTGGTTGTTGAATTAGTGCCATAGAAGAAGACTTGAAGTTCTTGTCGTCCTCTGACGGTCAGGTTTCCAGACATGCGGTTTTTGCCCATCCACTTGCCATGCTCCTGTACCCAGGCCTGCACTGGGCTGAAGCAAGGAGGCGGCCTCTGCCTTCCGCAGTGATACCATCCTCCCCTACATTGATCCCCCAATAGTGGTACTTTCTGATTCCAGCATCTCCAGAAGTTTGACTGAAAACAGTTGCATCATTTTTAATTGTTTGTACCTATTTTTCTCTTCCCACAGTTCACATATGAGTTCATGGTTTTAGACTAACAAGTTTAAATTAAGCACTAGTTTTTTGTTTTTGTTTGTTTGTTTCAGTAGGTAATGGTATCTAGACTGGGCATGAAATAGGGTCATTGCCAATGGGTAGTTGGTTTCCATATCTTTTTGTAATTATTTGACTCCAATGTCTTTAACTCCAGTTCAGCTTCACAGTTCAACATCACTCTTACTCTCATCTCCTTTGCCCATTCCATATTTGCATCTCTCTTCATCCTGAGTAGGAACAATTATTCCTAAGAAAATCAATATATTTACTCATTTACTAAGTTATTTCAGTATACAAATGTAACTTACTGTTTTGATGTTTAAAATACTAACATGGTTCAAAATTCAAAACTATGGGGAAAGGTATATTCACAAAAATTGAATTCACTATTTTATTTTATTTATTTTGTTACTCTTCACCTGAGGATATTTTTCCCATTGATTTTTAGATAGAATGGAAGGGGGGGGGTGGGGAGAGAGGGAGAGAGAGAGAGAGAGAGAGAGAGATCCATGTGAGAGAGACACATCGATTGAACCTGCAACCCAGGTACGTGCCCTTGACAGGGAAATGAACCCATGACTCTTAGGCCCACCAGCCAACACTCTAACCACTGAGCCAAACCAACCAGGACTATTTTATCATTTTAAATCCACCTCTGTAAGTAATTATTTTTATTAGTTTAAAATTTTTATTATTCCTGAACAAAATTCTTACAAAAATTAAACTTATTTTTATTTCCCATAAATAACATATTATACATACTGTTATACTTTTTTAACTTAATAATATAGCCTAGAAAGCATTCAAAATAAGTTCACAGGGATTTTTCTTATCATTTACAGCTGCATAGTGTTCTAATAAAGATACCTCCTTTTTCCAGTTAATAACCTATGTATGGTGTTAGGTTATTTCCAATATATTGATATTAAAATTGATCTTGTGAATACATTTGTGGATGTGTTCTTGTTGTTGATATAATGTCACTGTTTGCTTGTTTTCAAATTAGTGAATGTGTAATTCAGGATAAATTTTTGGAATTTTGCTAATCTAAAAGATAAAAAGCATCTACCTCAAAAAAGTATTAATTTACATTTATCTTAGTATAAATGAAGATAAGCAAATTTACATATAATTTTTATATATGGTTAGGGCCAATTATGGCTATTTCTGTGTTTTAAACCTATTTTTCTAAGATGCTGCAACTCAGTCCCTTAATTATTTTGATGCTGTTTATTTTTATATTGAGATATAATTTCAATACAAAGAAATGTCCAAGTCTTACTTGCAGAGTTTGAGGAGACTCAAGGAATATGTACCAAAGTAACTTCCACCACAGTCCATAGAAAGGACATTTCCATCATCCTAGAAACTATTCTCCTGCCACTTTCCAACCAATGCCAATATCTACTTCATAAGGCACGTTCTACTTTGATTTTAAATAGCATATATTACATTTATATTTTCTTGAATTTCATAGGAATAGTATCCTATTGTATAAATCTTTGGGTTGGACTCAACATTATCCCTGTAAAAATTGTCCATGTGGCTGATGGATCAGTAGCTCATTCTTTTTTATTGCTGAATTGCATTCTACAATTTCTCCATTCCCCTGTTGTTCATTTCTAAATTTGGGGTATTGTAAATTAAGTCACTACGAACATTCTTATATGAATCTTTTTTGAACATATGCTTTTATTTCTCCTTGATAAATACTTAAGATAGTGGCTATAAAAAAATTAATAAGAAAATGTTGAAATATTTTCCAGCAGGGTTATGCATGTGCAATGTATGAGAATTCTAATGGTCCACATCCTTGCCAAAAGTTTGTGTTGTCAATTGTTTTTAATTAGCTATTCAAGAGTATAAAGAACAATGATAATTTCATTGTGGTTTCATAATGCATTTCTGTGATGACTAACAATATTGAAAACATTTTCAAATACTTAATTGGATTTTTGAATATTTTTGTGTGTGTTAAAATTTTTCACCCATTTTTATGATATTGTACTGTAATTATTGATATCTAGTGATGCTTTTTATATTATGGAAATTAATTGTCTGCTACATGCACTGCTAATATTTTTTCGAGTCTATGGCTTGTCCTTTATTTTCTAAATGATATTGTTTTCATGTAGAGAAAATTTTAAGAGTGTTAAAGTTCAATGTGACACTTTTATTCCTTTTTAATTAGTGCTTCTTGCCTCAAGAACATTTTCCTACCACAAGGACAGCAAAATAATCTCTGTAAAATTTCATAATTTTTGCTTTATTATTTAAATTAATTTTTGATATGACGAAATTTAGGAGTCCAGATTTTTTCCCTATATTTTTATAGTTCTTCAAGAACAATTTTTGTAAAGAATTATTCTTCCTAATTAAATTTCTTGGGAGCCTTTGAAGAAAATAAAGTGACCGTATATGTTTGGGTCTATTTCCAGCCTCTCTTCTGTTTCATTGCTCTATTTCTCTATTCTTATGCCAATACCATACTTTTTTTATTACAATATTTTTTTACCATCTTGAAACCAAGAAAATTTACCAACTCTTTATTTTCAATATCGTTTTGACTATTTTAAGTCTTTACAATTCCTTATGAATTTTACAATCAGCCTACCAGTTTGTATGAGAGAGAAAGAGAGAGAGAGAGAGAGAGAGAGAGAGAGAGAGAGAGAGAGAGAGAGAGAGAGAAAAGACAGAAAGACAGAAAGAAGGAAGGAAGGAAGGAAGGAAGGAAGGAAGGAAGGAAGGAAGGAAGGAAGGAAGGAAGGAAGAAAAGAAAGGAAGAAAGAAAGAAAGGAAGAAAGAAAGAAACTGGAACAGCATTTAATCTGTGGATCTGTAGATCAGTTTGGAGAAGAGTTGGCATAATAGTAATGAGTCCTTCAATTCATGTCCATGGTATATTTCTTCATTTACTTATATCTCCTTTAATGTATTTTTGTATTTTTTTTAATGTAGAGGTTTTGTATATGACTTGTTAAATTTATTTCTAAGAACTACATTTTTTATTACACATTTAACATTAATTTATTAGTGTTTCTATGTTTAAACATAGTATTTCTATGTTTAAATTGTTTATTGTTCATACAACAATGTCATTGGCACATTGACCTTATATCATGCACACGGGATTGACATATTTACTAGTTTTACATATATAGATTTATTAGTTTTACATATTTATACATTGCTTAGAATTTTATAATCATAGAATTGAGACTTCTGAAAATAAGAATGCTCCTGAGCGAGAACCACCGAGATAAACTACTACTGAAATAATACTTCATTCTCTTGGGTTTCTTAAGTACATGATCATAATCTACTCACAGAATACACTTATGTGCCACCCATAACATTTTACTCTTTGCATAAAATTATTTTTGCTTTTATTTTTTTTGTCTGATTGCACTCCCACTAGAATCTACAGTTCAATGTTGAACAATAAAAACATCTTTGTTATATTTTTATGTTAATTGTTATGCTTCTAATATTTTACTATAAATATACTGTTTTGTGAGTACCCTATCTCAGTCTTAAAATTTAAACAAGTTTTTTTTGGATATATAATATTTTTTAACACAAATGTGAGATGAATTATATCAAACTGTTTTAGAAATTGATTCAGTTGTCATATTATAACACCTGTTGTTCTCTTCTACTAATGGTTGTCTTGGGTTCAGAGTAACAATATAGTTCACTAGAAAAGATAGGTTTCACACAACACCAAGTATACTTCATTTCTTTTTTAACATTTTTTTTGAGTTATAATTGATATATAAAAACTACACAGGAATTTTTGTTTTTCAGTTACATAGTATGCTTAAATCAGAGCATCAAACTATGTGAGGTAAAAAATAATAAATCTGAAAAAATAGTTGAATTCACTGTCATAGTTGAAGAATTCAACACCCTTCTATCAGAAGTATACATATTAAGTACGCAGAAAATCCATAAAGACATTATTGAAATCAATAACACCTTCAATCATCCAGGTATAATTAACATCTATAGACTACTTTATACAACAACAGCAAAATTCTTTGTAAACTGACATTGAATATTTACCAAGATAGACAACATTTTGGGCCATATAACACACATTACAAAAATGACTATAAATAATACAATGTCTGTTCTCAGACCATAATGAAATTAAAAATCCATCACAGAAAGATAACTGGAAGATCTCAAAATATGTGGAAATAAAACAACACGCTTTTACATAACACATGGGTCAAGGAAGAAGTCTCAAGGAAAATTTTTCAATATTTTGAAATAAATGAAGATGATAACACAATTTATCAAAATTTGGTGGAAGTATAAACAGCAGCACACAGATGGCAATGTATAGCCTGGAATGTATACATTAGAAAAGAAAAAACTAAAATTATAAACTGGTTTTCATATTTGGAAACTAGAATAAGAAGAGAAAATTAAACCCAAAGTAGGGAAGGAAATAAATAAGAATTCGAGTAGAAATCAATCAAATTGAAAAGAGAAAACCTATAAAGAAAATCAATGGAACCAAAATCTGGCTATTTAAAAAGACTTTTAAACTAATAAGAATTTCTCCAGGAAAAAAAAAAAAAAAAGACCTAAATTGCTAACATCAGAGATGAAAGAGGGAGCATTATAACAGATCCTATGGACTAAAAGGTCAATAAAGGAATACTACTCAATGTCCATAAATTTGATAGTCTAGATAAAATGAATCAATGCTTTGAAAAACACAAGTTACTAAAACTCACAAATGAACAACTAGATAGTCTGATTAGGCCTAAATCTCTTGAAGAAATTGTCAATATTTATTAACTTCCCCAAACAAAAAGGACCAGGCTTAGCTGGGTTCATTGGGAAATTCTACCAAACAATTAAGGAAGAATCATACCAATTCTCCACAATCTCTTTCTGAGGATAGATGTACAGATACTACTTCCAAACTTAGTCCATGTACCAGTTAAACTAATACCAAAACCAGGAAAAGACATCATAAAGATAGAAAACTGCAAACCAATATCTCTCATGAACATAGATGCAAAAACTTCAACAAAATATTAGCAAATTAAATCAATGTATAAAAAAGAATTATAGGGATCAGTGATTTATCCCAGGTATTCAAAGCTGGTTCAGTATATGAAAATTAATTACTATAATCCACTTATGAACAGACTCAAAAAGAAAAGTCATATAATCTTATCACTGGATAGAAAAAACATTTAACGAAATATAGCACCCATTAACAATAAAAACTCTTAGTACACTAGGAACAATGGGAAGCTTCCTCTAACTGACAAAGAATTTCTTCAAAAATTATACAATAACATAATTAATGTTGAGAAACTTTAAGTTTTCCCACTAAAATCAGGAAGAAGACAATAATATCCTCTCTCAACATTCCTTTTCAACATAGTACTGGAAATACTAGCTAATGCTTTAAAACAAGAAAATAAAATAAAGGGTATACAGATTGCTAAGGAAGAAATAAAACTTTCTTTGTTTACAGGTGACATAATTGTCTATGCATAAAATACAGAAGAACTGACAAAAAACTATAACAAGATTGTAGCATACAAGCTTAATATACAAAATTCATTCACTTTCCTGTATACCACCAATGAATAAATTAAATACATAATATTGTTTATATTTGCACCCCTAAAGTGATCTACTTAGATATTAATTTAATAAAATATTTCCAAAGTTTATATAAGAAAAACTATAAAACTTTAGTAATTAAAATTAAAGAACTATATAGATAGTTCATGTTCATGGGTAGGAAGACTGAATATTGTTAAGATGTCACTTCTTTCCAACAGATCTATAGATCTGATGAATTCAACTTTAAACTCCAGCTAGTTATTTTGTGGACATGAACAAACTGATTCTATAGTTTATATAGAGAAGTGAAAGACTCAGAATCATCATCACAATATTGAGGGGTGATCAGGGAGGCTGTGCCACTGGATTCTACAGGACACCTACAACAATAGGCCACCCTATGAAGCCTAGGAGACATAGCAACTCTACCTAACACATAGAAACAATCACAGGGAAGCAGCCAAAATGAGGAGACAAAGAAACATGTCCCAAATGAAAGAAAAGAACAAAACTCCAGGAAAAAAAATTAAACAAAATGAACATAAGCAATCAATCAGATGCAGAGTTCAAAACACAGGTTATAAGATTGCTCAAAGAACTTGGTGAAACCTTCAAGGAACTTAAGGAGACCTCCAAGGACCTTAGTGAGAACATTAACAACATAAAAAAGGATCAGTCAGAAATGAAGGATGCACTAACTGAAATAAAGAATAATTTACAGGGAATCAATAGTAGAGTAGGTAAAGCCAAGAAGCAAACCATCAATTTGAAATACAAGGAAGCAAAAAACACCCAATCAGAACAGCAGAAAGAAAAAAGAATCCAAAAAAATGAGGATAGTGTAAGGAGCCTCTGGGACAACTTCAAGTGTGCCAACATTCACATCGAGGGGTGCCAGAAGGAGAAGAGAGAGAGAACAAGAAATTAAAAACCTATTTGAAACAATAATGACAGAGAACTTCCCTAAACTGGTGAAGAAAACAGGCATACAAGTCCAGGAAGCACAGAGAGTCCCAAACAAGATGAACTCCAAAAAGTCCACACCAAGACACATCATCATCAAAATGCCAAAGGTTAAAGACAAAGAGAGAATCTTAAAATCAGCAGGAGAAAAGCAGTTTGTAACTACAAAGGAGCTCCCATAAGACTGTCAGCTGATTTCTCAAAAGAAACTTTGCAGGCCAGAAAGGAGTGGCAAGAGATATTCAAAGTGATAAAAAGCAAGAACCTACAACCAAGATTACTCTATCCTGCAAAGCTATCATTTAGAATCGATGGACATATCAAGAGTTTCCCAGACAAGAAAAAGCTAAAGGAGTTCATCACCACCAAAGCAGTATTATATGAAATGTTGAAGGGTCTTCTTGAAAGAGAAGAAGAACAAAAATATGAACAATAAAATGGCAATGAATATATATCTATCAACCATTGAATCTACAAACAAAATGAGCAAGCAGAACAGAAACAGACTCCTAGATACAGAGAACGTTTTGTTGCTTGCAAGATGGGCGGGGGCTGGGGGGATGGGTGAAAAAGATGAAGGAATTAAGAAGTACAGATTGGTTGTTAGACTGATGAACCTCAAAGGGAAGGGGGCAAGGGGGATGGGATGAGAAAAACCAAAGAACTATGCATATCTGAATAACCAAGTGACACCGACACTAGTGTGGGGAAGGCAGGAGGGGGTGTGGGATTGAGAAGGAAGGGGTCAATAAGGAGAAAAAGGGGGAACATCTGTAATATATTCAACAATAAAGATGAGTTAAGAAAACAAAAAGAGGAAGAAGTGAATATTTATATGTTCACAATACCTTTATTTTGCAGTGTATATTTCCTTTTTTTTTTTTTTTTTCTTATATGCTTCCAACACACACACACACACACACACACACACACACACACACACACACACAGAGTTTGGTAAGATTGTTCTCAAGCTTTTATCCAGTCTAGTACATTAAGGGAGATAATAAACTCTCAGGAGTACTGGTGACTCACTAAGGGCAATGATTACCATAGTATAGAAGTATGAGTTTAATTACGATCTGACTCCTAGGGCATAGAAAAGTACTCTCAAACTTTTTCACAACACAGCATACAAAGAAAAATATAATAAAAGTATAGTACACTGGAGTGATGAGAAGGCTAAATAAGCTTGGTGCTGGCTGAACCCTACTGTGTTTCAAGAATTTGGTTATTAACCTGAGTTCTGCTAGTTGACTTGATTCAATTGGTGGTGATTTATTATTATTACATTAACCTTGTGATCCTAAAATAAGTTATACATAAAAATGATACATTTTTATATTAGCTTCTTTTGATAATATATAATTACTTCTGCAATTATTCATTTCTATATTTGGAGCATCTGTATTCATTTTTTGGTTGGTCACTTTGTTTACTGGTACCTTTTTGTTTTAGAAATATTTATATCAGCACCCTGTAATCCTTCTAAATAGTGTTGGTTAGATCTTTACCGTTTTAAAATTTTTCTCTAGAATATTTTATAAAAGACAAGAAAGATCTCTTCCTTGAATGCTTGCTAAAATCTTCTCTAAAACTGCTTTAGCACTGTCTCTGTTTTAGGTATAAAATTTACTACCTTTTTATATCTACTGCAGTTATTGACCTCTTGAGGCACTATGTCTGTTTCTGAACAAGTTTTAGAAATGTGTTTTTTTCCAGAAAATTGACCATTTGTCTATGTTGTCAAATTTATTGCCATTGCTTGAACACAGTATTCACTTATTATTTTATCACTCTTCCTTGAATCTTCAGTTATGTGCTCTTTTTTTCTCAATCTTGCTCATGTATTTTTTTATCCTTTTCTAATCACAATTATCATAAATTTGCTGATTTAATGGTATTTTTTAAAATAGGAAATTTTAATTAATAAATTATATAATTATCTTTTTAGTTCATTAATTCTGGTTTTATCTATGACAATTACTCTCTTCTAATATCCTTTTGCCTCTCTTATTTAAAAATAAAACATTTAGCCCCAACTGGGTGGCTCAGTTGTTTGGAATGTCATTCTGTACACCAAAAATGTTGTGGGTTCAATCCCCATTTGGGGCACTGGCAGGAGGCAGCGATTGATACTTCTCTCTCACATCAATGTTTCTCTCTCTATCCTTTCCCCTCTCTCTAAAATCAATAAATATATCCTCAGGATTTTAAAAGTTAATTAATTGATTTAATTATACATTTACATTATATATCTTTCTATGAGTACTCTCTTGGGTTCATTCCAGTGTTTTAATATATATTTGTTTTTCCCTTTTATAATATTGCTTACCTTTAGAAATTTGGTTCTATTTGGATCCATGCTTGTCCTTATATTGTTAATTTCTTATTATATTAGTCTTTTTTTATAGAGAGTTGTGATGCTGTCAGGTTTGACTTGAATGATTTAGTAGAAGGTGAAAGTTCAACTACTGCTGCTTGAAATGAACCAATCACATCTTGAACAGAAATCTCATTGTTTCTCCTCAGTAGCACTATCCATCTTAGACATTGATCTTTCTCTCTAGTGCATTGCCCCAAACTTCTATTTTGTCCCTTTCTGATCCTTCAAATGAAGGGTCCATTTCTTATTTTGTATTGTAATACTACTTTGTAAATAGATAAATTGATAGTTTGATTGAAAGATAAATATATTTGTGTGTATTTATATGTGTGCATATTTACGTATGCGAGTGTATTTCCTTATAATCAGCTACTAAAATGCCTATATTATACATTCAGTGATAAATTTTGAGGCTTGAAGGGCACAATATGTATAACACATTGAATTTATTTCCTGAATCCTGAACCAATTAAGAGATAAAGCGTATGAAGGTCAAAATATCAAATTTTAGAATTTGTAAATTATTTACTTTAGATGCACAACTACCATGATAGTAATATTGAATTAAACGGGCTTCTCCACTACCCTAAACACAGGCAGTGCTAGAACCACTGTCCGTTCTTCACAAGAAAGTGAATATCTAGGGAAGCAAAAGAATTGATATTCTCTTTATAAGCAGGCAAATATGAAGAGAGAGAAAAGGGAAAGACCTGAAATACACATTCCTAGTTTCTGTCCACTATTTACTATTCAGTCATTCATTCCTCCTACTATGGGGAAGGGAGGATGAGCAGAGAAAAGGTAAGATGTTTCTCCACATCAAAATAGGAGGAGTTAGAACAAATACTTTTTCCTTTCCTTTCAATGGTTCATAGATCAAAGCAACCAGAAGCTAAAAGAGAGCTGATAAAACATGTAATCCATTAATTCACAGTAGGTGGTAGAATCACAAATATCTGTGGAGAAATTTTACCAACATACTATTCCAATTTCAATGGTCTTGATTAAAAACCACTGATCTAGTAAGACCTATTGATGATTTAATGAGTAGCTAGCATTTGACAAGTATTCATAATCATTTTTATTTATATTAATATATTTACATACACTTTCTCTCCTTCCTAATTACCAATTAGGATACTAGTGCTCATTAAATAGAAATGAGTTACACTGGCTGTATAGCAAAAATATGGTTAAATGAGCATTAAAATACCAAAGCCTCAGTCTTACCATTGCCTCTCATTGCTCAAGCAATATATATATTTTTAAATAAGCCAATTTGCTTCAGTAATAATCTAGGACTGGTAGTGCCCTTGTTTGGATTATTTAAACAGTATAAAAAGGGGGGGGGTCTGAGGAGAATGTAGAACTAATGTGGTATTATTTAGCAAAATAACAACATCAAAAAGGAGATGAGCCAAAGGCAGATAATGCCAAGGTCTCAGCCCAAGATCTGGAGAAGACAATGGCACTCCAAAAATAATGTAATAGCCACTATATAGCACTCAGTTTGATACCAACCAAAATATGCATTTGCCAAATCTTCTCACATGTGCTGAATTGTTGTATAAAAAGAATGAAATGAGAAACAAAACAAAAACCAAGAGATTATAGACTTTAAGCACCAAAGAATGATCAAGGAAGATTAGAATTAAAATTCCACGGCATTTTAAAATGAGTTTATTGATAATATTGCCTAGAACAAGTGATATATCAAACTACTACAAGAGATTAAGAATAGCCTATGTGTAAAAGAATTGAACAGCGTTTGTCTACATCTCATACAAATACATGACACACTCATAAGTAATAGAGAATGTGTTTTGTAATTTGTCTATTAGTAGCAATACATTTTGTTGAGTCATTTATATTTTTATTTTGATAAAATGTATTTTTACTGATAGCATGTGTTTTATAAGGTAATTCAATATGATTAATATCAATCAACAATATAGCTTGTCCTGAAATTGATTTTGTAATCACTTTGGCTTGGATGTAGCCAAAAGAATTATCTCTTTTCTTTCCTTACTTTGTTTCCCCTTCCTTCCTTCCTTCCTTCCTTCCTTCCTTCCTTCCTTCCTTCCTTCCTTCCTTCCTTCCTTCCTTCCTTTCATTTGTTCTTTCTATGATAGATACTACAGCTGGCATTTGAACAACTTTAGGGGCATCAATCCCCACACAATCACAAATCTATGTATAATTTGAGGATCGATTCCTAGACCCCCTGCAAATAACAAAATTTGCAGATGCTCATGTTCACTATATAAAATGGCACAGATGCCCGGCTGGTGTGGGTCAGTGGTTGAGCATTGACCCATGTACCAAGAGTTCACTAGTTCGATTCCCAGACAGGGCACATGCCCATGTTGTGGGCCAAACCCCCATGGGGTCATGCAGGAGATGGCCAATCGATGTTCTCTCTCATCAATGTTTCTCTCTCACTCTCTCCCTCTCACTTCCTTTCTCTCTAAAATCAATAAAGAAAACATTTTTTACATATAAATAAAATAGTGCAAATCAATGCATTAGTTGGCCCTTCACTTCTGATTCCCAACCATAAATCAAAAACAGTACAGGTGTTTATTGAAAAAAATCCCCATATAAGTGGACCCATGCATTTGAATCTCATGTTGTTCAAGGGACAACTGTATTTCTAGGAAAATAATCTTTTCATAAGTAATCTGATTAAGATTGTTTGATTGTTTCTTAACAGTTAATGTGACAGTGAGTTTCACCAAGAAAATTTTAGGTGAAATAAGTAAGATATAGAATAGTAAATTTTATAAATACATTAAAATATGGTAACAGAATTGCCCAGCCAGTGCGGCTCAGTGGTTGAGCATCGACCCATGCACCAAGAGGTCACCGGTTTGATTCCCAGTCAGGACACATGCCCAGTTTGTGGGCCCGATCCCTAGTGGGGGGCATGCAGGAGGCGGCCAATCGATGTTCTCTCTCATCGATGTTTCTATCTCTCTCTCCTTCTCACTTCTCTCTCTAAAATCAATAAAGGAAAAAATAAATTTTAAATATGGTAACAGAATTTAACTGAAAAGCTGCATTAGTACTCATGTGCTATCAAAAAAATGTCTATATTGCAAGTTTGGTACTCCATTCAGATCTTCTGGGATACATTTTCACATTTTGTATATGTTGCAGGAAAGGGACTTCCAGGCTACTAAATTCACTTTCCTAACATCCTCTGAAAGCCAGATAGTGCCTGAGAACTTTTTCTCTCTGGAGCTGCCTTTAACCAATGACTAACAGGCATGTTAGGGTTATAAGAAAGACCCAACTCCTTTGCCTTAGGTCAGTTCAACTCAGAAGTAAAATTTACATTCAGAGTTCCCCTATGGAATTAGGCCTATGCTACCCTCTGTATGATTTAGCTTAAGGGCTCATCCTTGCTTACCTTTCTCTTATTTTCTGTTATTTCCTACATTTTCTTGTGGGTTTCCTTCTCCTCAGAGCATTTCTTCAATATATTATTTGTGAAATTATTCTCAAGTCTGGAGTCTGCTTCTGAGGAGACTGGCTTAAGAACATGCTTCATGAGATTTCTGTGCACTTGATATATAACGTATAAAGCATCTTATAATGAATTATCCCAATGAATTAACTACCATTTGAATTATCCTTAAAGAATTAAAGAATTCATCAGAATGATAATATTCAGTTATTTAAAAATATTTTTTGAGTACCTATATGTATAAAGCACTCATTATGGAATTACAAAAGCAAATGTCATATTACAAAGTAAGAAGCAAGACTGTGGAAGAGTATTTTTAAAGAGTCAGTAAAATGGGTTTTAGTTTTTTAAATATTTTTCCATATTCAATTGCATTCTATTATCTAAAAGTACCTGGAATTGGAGGCTAGAATAGGGTTAACTGACAAATCTAAGGCCTCTATGAAGTTCCACTTTCTCCAAAAGAGAGGGTAAAAATAAAGCTTTAAGTAAACTCACTGGGTTTGATTAATGTCCTATCAAGAGGGTACTGAAGCCCTGGCTGGTTTTGCTCAGTGGTTAGAGCATCAGCCTGCGGACCAAAGAGTCATGGGTTCAATTCCAGTCAAGGGCACGAACCTCGGTTGTGGTTCAGTCCCCCAGCTCTGGTCGGGGTTCTGCGGGAGGCAAACCAGTCGATGTCTCTCTCTCTCTCTCTTTCTCCTCCCTCCCACTCTATCTGAAGATAAATGGAAAAATATCCTTGGGCGACACGCAAGTAAAAGAAAAGTAGCTTCTGGCCCTGGCAGAGTAGCTCAATTGGCTAGAGCATTGTCCTGATATGCCAAGGTTGTGGGTTTGATCTCCAGTCAGGGCATATATGAGAAGAAACCAATGAATGCATAAATAAATAGAACAACAAATCTCTCTCTCTCTCTTTCTCTAAAAATCAATCAATGCATTAAAAACAAAAATAAATAAAAGTAGCCTCTTTGGGTGGCCCACCCTTCCACAGCTTGCTGGGATAAAGCATCTGTTTTTACCAAGGACCAGATGTGTGCTTTGCCACAAAAGAGTTAGCATGGTTTTGTCTTGGACACTATCCAAGAAAACTGCCTGTAGGTGTAAAAAGACCTCAGCAGAGAGACATTAGAAATACCACTACAAGCTTTCTAGTTGAACAAAGACAAAACAACTACAATGTGAAGAGATGTATATTTGTTCTGATCAAAGCATCTATAGATAACTAACTGCCAGCCCCTGAGTGATGGGCACTATCCATACAATTTTCCAAAATAGAAAATCAATGACAGTACTTTTGTGTCCATGAGGCTAATGCTATATTAGCATAAGAATAAGTTTAATTATAAATTTCCTCTTACTCCTACATTTTCTCTTTCTTTATATCACAACCCTGATAAGATCAGAAACTTTGATCATCATAGTAGGAAAAGACAGACTTTTGATGATACCAGAAGGCATTATTCCCATTAAAAAAAAAAATGTGAATGCTGTCTCAGGACCTATGTAACATAGCAGTTCTAGATAAGAGGAATATAAATATTGGCTTGGAAAAGGGAGAAGCAAACCAATCATCTTTCTCAATATCTGGGAATAATTTATAATTTAAATTAAGACTAAAAATTTAACAAACACACTTAACTAAACTTCCGAACAACTGAACCAAGACTGTGCTTTATGATCTTAAGTGATCATTTTTAGTTACCTAAGTGTGACTAGAAAAGTCATGGGTATTAGTAAGCAAATTCCAAGATGGCCCACAAAGATCTTGCCTACTGGTATTAATGCTCTTGTGCAATCTTCTCCCTTTGAGTGTGAACTACGTCTAGTGTTTTGTTTTTATAAACAAACTATGACAAAAGTGATATATCATCACTACTGAGATTAGGTTCCCCCAAACTGTGAGTTCTATTTTGCTGGTCTTCTTTCTCTGACTTCATGCACTCTCACTCTGATGAAGCCAGCTACCATGTTAAAAGCTGTTGTATGAAGAGGCCCATGTAGCAAGAAAGAAAGGAAAGCTTATTGTTAACAGCTTATAAGAAACTGAGGCCTTCCACTTAACAGCCTGTAGGGAAATAAATCCTGCCAACAATGCATAGAATAAGCCTAAAAATGTATCCACCCCCAGCCAAGTCTACAGATGAAACCACAGTCTTGGCCAACACCATGATTGCAGCTTTGTGAAAGACCCAGAACCTGAAGTCTCGGCTAAGACATGTCTGGATACCTAACTCACAGAAATAGTGAAATAATAAATGTCATTATTTTAAGCCAATAAATTTTGAGGCAATTTGTTACAAAGCGATATATAACTAAGCCTGAACACTGCCTTAGATTTCAGCTACAGGGATGGAAGCAGATATAAAAATATTTTTGTCTTCTATTCATGCTCTACAGGACCTGCTTTTGTCAATGTAACTATTGAAAAATCTGAATAGAACAGCTTATCTGATTTTCAGCAGCTTCCAATCTCACAAGGGAGACTTGCACCAAGGCAAGATGTCCCAAGGCATAACTAAACATGCATGTACTGTGTCATTTCAAGGTCCTATTTTTACAATCAATAAAATTATAGTAGACCATAAGTTTTCTATATCCTCTCTAGCTCAGAACTCCTACTAACAATGAATTGCCTTTATTTAATGCTCATCTCAGTATCTGACAGTTGTTATCTCTGTTTTTATTATGCTTTCACATATACAAAATTCACACACATCTTCCAGAGGGATTTAAATGTAGAAGACTAGAGGGGCTTGTAAGATGGTGACATAGGTGGCCCTGGCTGGTTAGCACAGTTGGTTAGAGTGTCATTTCAATATGCCAAGGATGTAGGTTCAATCTCTGGTCAGGGCACATAAAAGAAGCAACCAATGAATGCATGAATAATAGAACAACATATCAATGTTCCTCTCTCTCTCCCCCTTACTCTCTCTAAAAAAGAAGAATCAATCAATAAATAAAAAGATGGTGGTTCAGGTAAACACAGTACTCAAATCTTCCCACAACCACATAAAAATTATGACTAAACTGTGTACAACCATAATTCAGAACTGCATGAAATCTAGCTGAAAAGAAGACCTACAAGTAAGCATATAAAGAAAAAGCCACACCCAGACCTGTAGGAGGGGTAGAGACAGAGATGGAGAAATGGAAGGGGCTGGTCAGACACCAACATGTGGCAGATATAAATAAAGAATGATATCTCAGCTACAGAGGATCCTCCTGAGGAGTAAGGGGTCCCAGTCCCACATCAAACCTGCAGCCCAGGGTTCCAGTGCCAGGAAGAGAAGTCCTCACAACTTCTGGCTGTAAACACCAGCAGGACTGTGGCTGAGTGAAATGGAGTGCTTTTGGAGTTCCAAGCATTCCTTTTAAGGGGCTCTCTCATGAATTTACTCTGACTCATTCACTCTGAGCTCCAGAGATGTGACAGCATTTGGAAAGGCTCTAGGGACATATGGGGAGGAACGGAATTGCCTGGCATCAGGGTGAGAGCTAAAAAGGCTGCTATCTCTATGATAGAAGTGCTGGCAGAGGCCATTTTTTCTTTTCTGAGCCCTCTCCTGGTAGCTGGCCACCATATATGAATCTCCATCAACCTGGCTAACACTGTGTCCTGCCCTGGTAATTCCCTGAGATCCTGCCCCATACAACTTTTGGGCCCACTCAAGCTGTTTCCAGAGCTTTTCTATACAAATTGTCTGTCTTGACTCATGCTTCAGATTTTTCTAAAATCTCTCAAACAAGCAGCACCTGGCCTCAGCAAGCCCCATACCTTTCACTACGTGGCCCCAGGCCTGCCACTACCAATTGCTTTGCAGCTCATGCTGGCTGGCCCTGGACAGGACCCAGGTGGCAACTGATCTTGGCCTGCACCTCCCAGGAGGATCCAGAGCCACCTCTATAAACAACACACTCAAGGACTCAAGGGTTGGATGCAGTGGGCACCAGAGCCCCATTGAAGTAAGTTCTGCTCTGTGAGACAGGCCCCTACACAGCTGATCCTCCATGGTAGGTGCAGCTAGTCCTTGCAGCCGATTGGCCTGGGGGTAAATCCCTCCTATTGATGTTCTAACATCAATCAAGGCTCAACTACAACAGGAGGGTGCACACAGGCCACATGAAGGGGGTGGCTGAGTGTTATGCCACTGGACCCTACAGGACACCTGCTATATAAGGCCACTCTACCAAACCCAGGTGATGTAGCAGATCTACTTTAATACTTAGAAAGCAATACAGGGAAGCTGCAAAAAATGAGGAGACAAAGAAACATATCCCAAATGAAAAACAGAACAAAACTCCAGCAAAAGAACTAAACAAAATGGAGACAAGCAAGCTACCAGATGCAGAGTTCATAATACTGCTTATAAGGATGCTCAGTGAACTTGGGGGAAGATTAGATGAACTTAAAACATCAACAAAGAGATAAAAAAAAAAAAAACATAAAAAAAAGGAACTAGAAAAAAAAGAACCAGTCACAAATGAAGAATACATTAACTAAAATGAAGAAGGATCAAATCAGAGATTTGGAAGATAAGACAGCAGAAATCACCCAATCAGAACCACAGTGAGAAAAAAAGAATTAAAAAAAATGAGGATAGTCTAAGGAGCCTCTGGGACAACTTTAAGAGTACCAACATTCACATGATGTGGGAAGAAGAAGAAGAAGAAGAAGAAAAGAAGAAGAAGAAGAAGAAGAAGAAGAAGAAGAAGAAGAAGAAGAAGAAGAAGAAGAAGAAGAAGAAGAAGAAGAAGAAGGAGGAGAAGAAGAAGAAGGAGGAGGAGAAGAAGAAGAAGAAGAAGAAGTGGGAGGGGGAGGAGGAGTGGGAGGGGGAGGAGGAGAAGGAGAAGGAGAAGGAGAAGGAGAAAGAAGAAGGGAGAAGAAAGAAGAAGGAGAAAGAGAAGAAGAAGAAAAAGAAGGAGGAGGAGGAAGAGGGCAAGGAATTGAAAACCCATGTGAAAAAATAATGACAGAAAACTTTCCTAACCTGGTGAAGGAAATGGACATTGAAGTTCTTGCAGCACAGTGAGTCCCAAACAAGATTAGCCCAAAGAGGCCCACAGTAAGACACTTCATAATTAAAATACTAAAGGTTAAAGACCAAAAGAGAATCTTAAAAGCAGCAAGAGAAAGTTAGTTATCTACAAGGAGGCTCCCACAAGAATGTCAGCTGATATTTTAATAGAAACTTTGCAGGCCAGAGGGATTGGCAAGAAATATTCAGTGATGAAAACCAAGGACCTACAACCAAGATTGCTATACCCAGAAAAGCTATATTTTAGAATTGAAGGACAGATAAAAAGCTTCCCTCACAAGAAAAAGCTAAAGGAGTTAATCATCACCAAACCAGTATTACAAGAAATGTTAAAGGGTCTTCTTTTTTTTTTTTATCCTCACCCGAGGACATTTTCTCATTTTTTGTTCAGATAGAGTGGGAGGGAGAGAGAGGAAGAGAACATCGACATGAAAGGGACACATCGAGTGGCTGCCACCCGCACGACCAACCAGGGCCGGGGACAAACTGCAACCGAGGTACATGCCCTTAGCGGGAACCGAACCCAGGTCTCTCTGGACCGCAGGCCGATGCTCTAACCGCTGAGCCAAACCGGCCAGGGCTAAAGGGTCTTCTTTAAGATGGGATAGGTGTCTAGGGGATGGGTGTAAAAAGTGAGGGGATTAAAAATACAAATTGGTACTTACAGAATAGTCATGGAGATGTAAAGTACAGCATAGGAAATATTGTCAATAATATTTTAATAATTATGTATAGTGTCAGATGGCTACTAGCTTTATTAGGGTGATAACTTAGTAAGTTATATAATGTCTAATTCCTAGTGGTATGCCTGAAACAATATAGTATTGTATGTCAACTATAATTGAAAAGTAAAAATATATAAAGTGGAAAAGAAAATGGGGGGGATAGATACACAGATGTCCCAAATAGCAAGTAAATTATATACATACTTGGAAGAATTATTGTTTAAAATGAGGCAAACCTGCCCTGGCCAGTTTGGCTCAGCGGTTAGAGCGTCAGCCTGCGGTCCGGAGAGACCCGGGTTCGGTTCCCGCTAAGGGCATGTAGTCGGTTGCAGTTTGTCCCCTGCCCTGGTTGGTCGTGCGGATGGCAGCCACTCGATGTGGCCCTTTCACATCGATGTTTCTCTCTCTCTCTTCCTCTCTCTCCTTCCTACTCTATCTGAACAAAAAATGAAAAAATGTCCTCGGGTGAGGATTAAATATATATATATATATATTAAAATGAGGCAAACCTGAAAAAAAAAAGAAAGAAACTTCAGTGTGTCTTTAATATCTCCAATTATTTGGTTAGTTCAGAGACTAGTATATTACTTTCACCCTGGACAAGTGCTTGTTTTCGTTGTTTTACAGCTTTTTCATCTCTACATCGGAAATATAATAGCTATTCAGTGGAACTTTTACTCCACTAATTTTGATATTCTATGAAAACTGCAGAATGCCAGGGATATTGTAATAAATAATACAGATACAAAGATAAATAAATAAATATAGAAGACTATATTGAAGATTGGAATGGCAGTGTAAAGAACAGAAGAGATAATTGTGTCCAAACAACATACATTGATTTAAATAGAACTTTAGATGAACAATTAAAATTATTTTTTCCAATAAGAAATTTTAATAAATCACTTCACTTTCTATCACCCCCAATTCCACATTTTCTCAGCATTAGTTATGCAGCAATCCCCTCCTCTTATAATTTTTGGTCCCTTCCTTCTTAAGAACAAAAATAAGTTTTTTCTCATTTTCTACATAGCAAATTTGGTCTCTTTCTTTAGTTTCTGAGAAATACTGATACTCTAAAATTCAATACTTATACCCTAGCTACTAGTTAAAATATTTTCTTATAAAAGAATGTATATTTTTAATTAAAATAAATTCTGTTTCAGACTGCTACTCCTCACCAGGTACTGAAGTTTGACAGTAATCCAATTCAGGTAGGTGCTATGAATACTGAGGTATGTTCCCATATAGTCTCTTCCTTTTAGGACAGAGGTAGTCATTCTCCCTAGCTGCTTAGGGTGTATCAGCTGAACTGGACAGCTGAATGCCCAATATTTGAGAGAGTCATCTGGCCTAAATTTGGGACATCCCTTCCTAGAGACAGTCTGCACTAATTACTGGCCAATGTTAGGGTATAAAGATTTCAACTCCTGACCACAGTATTTGCTCCTTTGCCTGATCCTGCTTTCTCCACTACCCATGTATGTTGATCATTCGTTATAACTTCTGCACAGGACTCTGCGTGCAGACATTGTACATTGAGCACTGTCAAGAAATCTCTACCTTAGATCTTATTCCTGGGGAGCCTAACCTGCAAATATTGACAAAATAAAATAGTAGACTTGAAGATGAAGTTGATTAGACATGTTGAATTCCGTGTACTGTTAAATATCTGGTATACATTTTTAACTAGGTAGCAGAAAAATAGATAAGAGGGAAAACCAAGTTGAACACATAGAGGTTTGAGTAATCAATACACAGGATATATTTTAAACCACAGAAGTTAACTGCCTTCTTCTTATTGAAAAACACTTGTTCTTTGGGTTCCAGGACAGCCAAATTGGTTTTCCTAAAGCATTTTTTTCTTAAGTCCACTTTTTACTCCTCACTCGCTTATTAGTTTAATAAATTTACATATTAAATAATTAATTCATTCAAATAATATCAACACATTTTTGTGCCAAGGAGGGCTCAGATATGATGCTGTAAACAACAGAGAAAATTTCTCAGCTAATGGTTATAAGGACATGGTCATCAATGACGTGACAGAATAATAATCCAGGCATAGAGTCTGATGTGTGAATTTTATTTGGTGTGTTTAACATCACAAACAAGAGCAGTATATTTGGAAAGTAGTAAATTAAGCAAGAAAATATATATAAATAAGTTAAAGGGTTTGATATGAACTATTAATAATGGGACTTTTAGACCATGCTTTGAATTTATGCTTTATTTTTTAAATACTAGGAAGAAATAGGACATTTTATGCAACAGATACATTTCATTAATTTATTATTAAAACTTATTGAGCACCTACTCTGTGCTAGTCTATAACTTTTAGTGTTGGGATAACAATGAGGTGTCCATATTATAATAATGATGTTACCAAAAACAGATTCCCTGCTTGTATCAACATTCTGATGTTGCTAGACATTGACCACAGAAAGATAATAGAGAAAAATAATAAAAGATAAAATAGATAATAAATGAATAAATAACTAAATAATAGAGTAATAAAAGACCACATAGTGAAGAAACTCATGCAAAAAAATAATAATAAAGCAGCATAAAAAATAGAGAATGATGAGTTCTGAGCTAGAGATGATGAAGAAACTTACAGCTGTCTAGACTTTTATGAATTCTGAAGGATTTAAAATGGGTGATCAAAGAAGATGTTTTCAGCACAGATGTGAATAAAGGACAAGAATAAAATATGAGTCATCTGCAATACTTTCAACAATAAAAAAAATGCGATGTGAAAATTAAAAAAAAATAATTAATTAATTAAATTTTAAAAATAAAAATATGAGAATAGTAGTATTTATCACAATCATATTTGTACTTTAAAACATTGTATTAGCTGTAAAACTTTCTTGAAGAGATAGACTGAAAGTTACAAGCAAATCGATGACTTTCAAAACATTGATATTTTTAATAATTCCACCTTAGTAGAAAGTGTTAAAAGAAAATAGATAAAAGTAGAAGCAAGGGCACCTCAATAATAGTGATTCAATTGAGTGCAAAGAATAAAATAGATTTGGAATAGATTGAGAAGAGAATAAAGTGGGGAAAAAATGTGAGCATGAAAAATGAGACATTCTCTTGGAAAAACGTGATAGTATGGGTTGGAGAGACATGTAGGATCAAAGGATTTTTTTAATGATTCTATTATGATTTTGTTGGCTGGCAAAATATGTTCTTGATGCAGAATTTGGTGACATGGCAAAGAGCAGCAATAATTTTAGGAGCAAAATTCTTAATTATGAAGGACAGAGTGTGAGCCAAGCAAAAACAGAGAAATTGGCAATGGACAGGAAGAGGGAAATTCTTTCCACTGTAACAAGAGAGATGCTTTCAATTAAAAGTAAGACCCATCACCTCAAAATTAACAGGTGCAAAATAACAAGGTTTCACAAATCTTCTCCTTATGTTTTCTTATCTCAATTAGTCACTAGGGAAAAAAGAGAAGAAAATGACAACCTTGAAATCCCTTTCCCTCATCACCAAATCCAACACAACATCTAAACTCTCTCTAAACCTACTAAGTTCACTGAGCCATATTGGTGGAATAAAAGCAGTTTTTCAATACAATCTCAACCTGAGAGGATGCCTCCTTGAGCTTTTCCTAGGGATGATGGTTACTTTTTAATGTCTGCTATATTCATCTATTCTTTAGTGTTCTCCTCTCCGGACCTCTTTTACTTCTTACTAATCTTTCTTTTTTTTTTTAAATTCTCACCAGAGGATATGTTTTTATTGATTTTAGGAAGAGAGAGAGAAACATCAATCAGCTGCCTCCCGTACACGCCCTGACAGGCAATCAAACCCGAAACCTTTTGTTATACAGACGATGTTCTAACCAGCTGAACCACACAGCCAGGGCTACTAGTCAATCTCTTATTAATTCAATCCCCTATTTTGGTTTTCAATTCTTTAGTATAATTTTCTTTGTCTAAATTATCATGTTGGTTCTCTTTCCCAATTTTAATTTGACTGATACATCCCCATAATTTACATGAAGTATAACTGAAATTCAAAATTAGATATTTAAACAACAAATACTAATACTTATGAGACTATATGATCAACATCTTTATTTTCATTGAACAATGAACCCAAATTTTTATTAGATTTTTAGTGATCAGCACTTCTGAAATAGTAAGATTGATTACTCATGTGGATTTAAGTTTTGTCAGGCAGTTTAGTTAATGATTAAAACAATAATTTGTTTAATACATTCCGGAGTGAGTACTTGCTCTATTTGGTGTATTGTTCTAGGCCCTTGAAATAGAAAATAAACTTATAAAATCTCTGATTTCACTATTTTTTTTAAAATTAAATAGTGTTATAAGTTTTACTACTAATGATTTGGGTGCTTAAACATTATTTTAGAGAGAAAATAGATGTGTATGTGCTTTGTGATGTTAGGATTATAAACACGCATTGTGTGCAAAATTAATATATTTCTATAGACTAACTTATCATTTTACTCATCATATTCTATGTTATATCTACTAAGTTTACATACACATAATAGAAGAAATAAAAAGAAAATAAAAGTGGAATTGTATGTTATTGTTTTATTGAGATAAAAATCTTATGTTACAGAATATAAAAGGAGCTTTGGCAACTTTTTTTTTCAAGAAACTGAGAAGAACCAATGGACATAGACAACAATGTTGGGAGGTGGGATAGGATCACGAGGAGGGTGTCTAGGTGGGGAAAAGGAGAAACATCTGTAACAAAAATAAATCAATAAAAAAATGCAAAAAAGAAAAAGAAAGAGAGAAACTGAGAAGAGAGTATGTATAATGATATTTCCTATTCACTCAAACAACATTCAAATTGCATGATTTTACATCAAGTCACCACTATATAAGTGCTACCTCTGGAAGATGAAGTTTCCTGATGTGTTAATACACCTATGGCCACGTCTATCCCTTCCCATTTTCTTTTTGAAGATTATTACAATAGAAAAGTTACTTCTCAGAAATAATGCTAATATAAGATATATTTCCATAAATATTTCTTATTTTTATGAAAAGTTATAAAAAAACTTTTATCCTTATACCACTCACACCAAAAATTATTTTTTCCAGTGAAATAGCTTATTACTTTATTTCTTGACTAAATACAATAAAGTCTTGGTTTTATGTGTGCAATTGTAATGTTATTCACCTAAATATCAAATATTTTCATTAAAAGTTACTATAAAGAGATAGATATTATAAATTAGAAAACTACAGAACATTAAAAATCAAGTATTACTTAAAATCATTGATATGCTTACTTAATAATCAACAACTGCATCATTTCCTATTTTAAAATGTAAATGTATAATCAGAATTGTGTTTAAACATTAAAGAAATGACAGAGAATTAAAGAAATGAGAGTTACATAATTTAAAATATATATGATTAAAACATGTAGTCATAATCATAATCAAATAACATGAAAACTATTGTATTTCTCATAATTTTTCATCATGCTATTATTTTATGTTATATGTTCTTATTTTAAATGACGTTTTGCATTCAGTTTTGCTATTGCATATGTGATGATTAAGAGAACTGTGTACTAAATCAGGCTCAGAAATCCATTCCCATTTTTTTTAATACCAAGTTCTCTGTTCTTGCATTTTTTCTTGTTGAAATCAATCTTTTCTTTTATGAAAGTTTACTTCTTTCTCTAGGAGGTTACCTTCTTACAGCTTATAGAAAAGATTAAACTATTATCTAACATTTTTTCTTATTCTTGTAACATAATATTGTCAAAGTTCATTAAACAAAACTATTCAACAAATCATCATTGGTTTAGTAATGCTCTCTTTAAAACAGATAAAAATAGAATTGTATATAATATTTACCATAGAAATAGTGTCTACTACTAAATATTGTTATTATAAAACTTATTTTTCCCTCAGACATTTTCTTATTGATAGTTACATTTGGATATTTGGTAGCACTATTCTCCCAGTCATCCAAATTGAATCAATTGATCTACCATTTCCCTGTTTTCTTATTTTCTACCTCTGTTAAAACATTTTCTTCATTCATTGCTTTACTTTCCATCCCCACAATAGTTGCTTATCCTTGCACAATTCATGTAGGAACTTTCACTTAATGTGTCCACGAAGAAATGTCCCCGGATCCTTTGGATCTAGAACCTTGTTAAGTCTTCTTGCATCTTTTAGAAGTTTTGCTACCTATAGTCTATTATATTCCATCACACATCTGTTGACTTCTATTTAACGATTGTTATCATTTTTTTCCCAGAAGAAATATAGTCAGATCACATGCCTGTCAAACGACAGAGTTCATGAAACTTGTTTGTTTTGGTTTTGGTTTTATTCACTGTGCACTGAGGTAAGACTGAAGTCCTTCTCAGAAATACTTATGGGAAACAGTGTAATATGCAGTACAATTTTGAAGGTGTCTGCCCCACCAGTTCTGATTATCTCCTTTCCCTACTAGATGGCATTTCAGACAGTGAAAAGTAGACCAAGTGAAGTTGTATATTCTCGAGCATACCTTGCAATCCAGGTATGTCCTGCCTCTTCGCTTTCTATAGCACTTTATTAAATTTAGCATTTCCTAGAATGCAATGTGGTATCAACAAACACTTCACATTTCCTGCCATATTAGTTTATAGGAATTGCTGTCTCTGAAAATCTGTAGAACTGTTATTGAGTAGAGAAGAGTAAAAAACACTTTGGACAGATGTTTACTTTAAAAAGATAGCAGCTACCCAGCTGGTGTGGCTTAGTGGATTGAGCATTGTCTCATGCACCAAGAGGTTGCTGGTTCGATTCCCAGGCAGGACACATGCCTGGGTTGCAGGCTGGATCCCTGGTGTAGGGTGTGCAGGAGGCAGCAGATCAATGTGTCTCTCTCATCGATGTTTCCATCTCTCTCTTCCTCTGCCTCTAAAAAATCAATAAAAACATATTTAAATAAATGAATGAAAAGATTAGCCACAAGAAAGAAGAGAAAGGTAGCTTCTAAATTTTCTGTTTGGCACAATCTCTATTCCACTGAATTAGAGGCAAATTGTAGGGAAAAAAACCCATTGCCCATATTTTTTTCAGTCACGTAGGGCTGCATTTGTTTCTTGAGGTGACAAAAAGTTCTGCCACTAATGGTTTTTATATTTAGTTGATATCTATCTCCATTTCTGGCATTTGTTTTCTATTGGTCTTAGATTTAGTGCTTTTAATGAGTTTTCATGTATTTCCTGCTTGGGGAATAGTTTAAAGTAGAAAGAATCTGACTCCATTTTAATCCAGACATTATTACCCTCAATTTTTTTGTAGTGTAAATATTTTATGGGTTTATTTTTCTTTTCTTTTGAAGATTCCATTAAGTAGTTGATTTATTCATAGTGACATCTGTTGTTTCCTCTGTTCCTTTTAGGACACCAAAGGAAGAACATGTTTTCAAACTTCAGTTTAATAATGAGAGAGAAACAGAAAAAGAGGAAAAGCAGATAAACTTACACAGGAACCTGTACAGCACCCAGCTTTCTTTCGTATCTTTAAACATCAGTTTAATATTACTTTTCTTTTTTCACATGAATGCTGCCATAGATTGCCAATAAGACATGTTTGGACCACTTTTAAAGCATAGTAGGAAAATATGCTCATATTGGCAACCATTTCTCCTTTCTTTTTATCCTAGTTATTCTTTTTGTGATCATATGCATTAAATAAAAATGTATCCTTCAAAAATGATCTGTGCTCCAATGCAAGTATGATCCCAACTGGTTTCTCTCCACAACATGAAAAGAAAAAAAAAATCAAATTGTCTTATAACAATAGCTTTAAAAATTTAGAAATGATTATTTTAATAATGTATATTATTTTAACTATTTATTATTAGTATAATGATTCATATCTGTTTTCAAGATAATCTATTATAAAAATAAAAACAAGTATGCCTATCTTTTGAAGGTCTAATACATAAATAAAAATAAATTAAAGCAAAAACAAGGAAATATCTCATGATGGCTTGTCAGAATAATTCTGATGAGATGAGATGTGTGATAAGCGATATGTTCTTAAGGGAAAGAGTAAAAAAGTCACATCCCTAATAGAATTTGTGTTTTGCGAATCATTAAATAAACAAGAGAACCAAATAGGCTGTGATTAGACTAAATAATAAGTCCTACATTTTTTTAAGTGCAAAATATTGTCATGTTACAATACAGCTTTCTATTTCACTTTTAAATATCAATATATAACCTATTAGATTATTCCTGGCTAAAATGTATGATGGCAAAAAACAACCTGAAAGAAATTTAAGAACCCATTTAACACATGAATTTCAATATAGTTAAATAAAAATTCATTTAAAAATATAATCATAATCATTTAATGTTCTGTTACATATACGAGTTCACTGAAAAAAAAATTTAGAACATACTAAGAAGAAAAAAAAACTTACTTTCTTTGCAAAACTCAAAGTGAATAGTAGTACAGGGTAATTATTTTTCTAATTTCATTCTCTGTTAATAAATGAATTACATATTAAGTTTTTCATAAGTACTTCTGAACAATTAAATAAATAACTAGAGATGTCCAAAATAGTTGATGGAAGTTATTAAAATTTATTTTAGGTATGTATCCTTATATTCGATTTTCATCTTCTTTTATACCTATATATTTGGAAAATAACTGCTGAATAATAACAATAATAAGATGAAGAAGATGAAAAACAGATGAAGTCAATTAATATGTGCAAAGCAACATTTTAAGTGTTTACACAAACTTAATGAAATAGCTATTATTTTCATCTCTATTTTTCCAATGGGATAATTGAGACAAAGAGGTAAAATATTTTGCCCATGTTTACATAGCTATTAAATGTTAGAAGCAGAACTTGATGTTAGGAGTCTGGCTGAAAGTCTATACTTTTAATCTATATTAATTCTGATAAAGATAGTTAAGACAGGCAAACAGAAGATGAAGAAAATATGAGAATAAAATATATTTGTTTTTAATTCATTACTATTTGTTGAGAGAAAAAAGTAAGTTCTGAGCTAGTATTTAGGCTGTTCCACAATGTCCTCAGGGATATAACTTTCTATCTTTTTGTCCCACTCTGCAAACCTCAGTCTCCAAATTCCCCAAGTTCAAACTAGATGCTACAGCCTTCACGTCTACATTTTAGTCAATCAGAAAGAAAAGGCACAAAGTAGACCAGAAAGAAACCATTCTGAATTTTCTACACATTTGTTTAATTTCACAACAGACAGATTCTACTCATTAGTCATAACCAGTTGCAAAGGAAAATAGAGTTTTTTTATGCTAAAATTAAATATGATCTTACTGTAACTCAACAGGAAAACAGATTCTGAGGTACATTTAATAGTCTTTGCTCTACGAAGATACATAGATATTATCAGGACTAATACAAAATTTTTACAATTTATGTAACTATTAGCTATTAGAGCTAGGATTTGAATTTAGAAACATCAGACAAATCAATGCAGCATCATGAAGAGATAATAATAGCCCTGGTCAGTGTTGCTAAGTGGTTAGAGCAATGGCACAAGCACCAAAGAGCAGCAGGTTCAATTCCTGGTCAAGGGCAGGTATGGTACCTGGGTTGCAGGTTGGATCCCTGGCTCTGATCATGAATTTGTGTGGGAGGCAATCAATCCATGTGTCTCTCTCACACTGATGTTTCTCTCTCTTTCTCCCTCCCTCCCTCTCTTCCACTTTCTCTCTAAAGTAAGAAAGGAAGAAGGAAGGAAGGAAGGAAGGAAGGAAGGAAGGAAGGAAGGAAGGAAGGAAGGAAGGAAGGAAGGGGAAAGAAAGAAAGAGAGAGAGAGAGAGAGAGATAGAAAAGAAAGAAAGAAAGAAAGAAAGAAAGAAAGAAAGAAAGAAAGAAAGATAGAAAGAAAGAAAGAAAGAAAGAAAGAAAGAAAGAAAGAAAGAAAGAAAGAAAGAAAGAAAGAAAGAGAAAGAGAGAAAAAGAAAGAAAAAAAGAAAGAGATATTGGTTCAACTGGTTTGACTATTTGAATACGGACAACTTAGGACCAAGATTATCATGAGTATTCATCTAAAATACTGAAAAGAATAAAAACATTAAGACAAGTATAAAACCAATATTGTTTTTTAGCTTTAGGTAAAATATTTTCTAAGATGAAGATATCTAATTTTCACTGGATAGAAAATTATGCATATTCAGCTCAGTGCAAAATTTGTTGAAAATTAATTAAATATATTGTTTTACTAAATATAAGCTATTTTATTTATTTTTTTAATTTATTTTTGTTACAGATGTTTCTCCTTTTTTCCCCATTGACACCCTCCTCCCCATCACCCCACTCCATCCCCAGCTTTGTTGTCCATTCCATCAGTTATGCACACATGCATATAAGTTCTGTGGTTTATCTCTTCCCTCCCCCCACCCCCTCTTCTGAGGGTTGTCAGTCTGTACCCTCCTGTTTTACTAAATAACCACAGAACTTATGCGCATGTATGCATAAGTGATGGACATGGACAACAAAGCTGGGGACAGGGTGGGGGGATGGGGAGGAGGGTGTCAATGGGGAAAAAAGGAGAAACATCTGTAACAAAAATAAATTATTAAAAAATATAAAATAACAAAAAAAAGAAATGTGAAGAACTTAGGTACATGAAGACAAGTGGAGGAATAAAAAGAGCGTGAGTACAAAAAAATAAAATAAAATAAAATAAATATAAGAAAGTTTCCACTGACAAATAGTTACAAATTATTTTAACCATAAATAAATTATACTTCAGCTATATTTTCAAAGTAGATACAAAGAAAAGTATTTAATATTGAAAAGTTACATAACTTAATTATTTTTAGTTTAAAAGTTTATTAGAGATTAATCCTAAATCCTTCTTTTGGGTATGTCATAAAATAATCTTATTGTAATTAAAACTTAATGAAAAGTAAAAGAATGTATTATTATTAAATACAGTGATCTTTAAATATCAATACAACTAAATAATTTACATTATAACAAAGATTACTTATTTGAGATACTTGTTTTAGTTTTTAAACTAAAAAAAGAAAGTTGTATATAATTCATTTATATAACCACTGTCAAAGTGTTTGTCTTAGTTTTGATGTAAAAATATTCTATAATTCTTAAACACAGAAGAAACAGAAGGCATCTTACCTTAACCATTATAGTAAATTATGTCCAATTAATCTATTCATATTCACTAGGATTTAGTAAAGAAGAACTCTGGAGCTAAGCACACGGACAGGAAGATGGAAATATAAGGATTAGTATAGGAGGAAGGATAAAAGTGTTGACCCCTAAGTTCAAATAATAATAAAGATAAATCTTAAATACTCAGAAATTACTTGAATTCTTTCCTGGAATCCTGGGAGTTTGGTACTTTATAACTAAAAAATACCAACCTATGAAATAAAAAAGCAACACACACTCGCCCTGGCCAGTTTGGCTCAGCGGTTAGAGCGTTGGCCTGCGGTACAGAGAGACCAGGGTTCCCTTCCCGCTAAGGGCATGTACCTCGGTTGCAGTTTGTCCCCGGCCCTGGTTGGTCGTGCGGGTGGCAGCCACTCGATGTGTCCCTTTCACGTCGATGTTTCTCTCTCTCTCTCTTCCTCTCTCTCCCTCCCACTCTGTCTGAACAAAAAATGGAAAAATGTCCTCAGGTGAGGATAAAAAAGAAAAAAAAAAAAAAAAAAGCAACACACACTCTTAAAATTCTTCATCTAAAGAAGGAAGTTAAAATATCATTTCAGAGGACTAAGACAGATTCTAGTCTTTGAGGAAGGAGAGGAATACGAGGAAGGAGAGGAAGTAATATATTTTAGGAAGTGGCCATTCAGGTTTGCTTTAGGACCACATAGGTGACTAACGGTTTCAGCTGCTGGTACTCCTCTAGGTCCACCCTCACATTGGTGCCGAAGCCATCCTTCTCCAGGGCTGTTCGCAGCTAATTGCTGAGTAGGATAGGATTCTGGTACTGAATCATTCCTATGGGAAGTAGGACTCCTCTGTCATGACTTTGAATCATGGACTCACCATTCCCCTGGCCAACATTTTCTGAGAACGGCCCTGTCATCTGAGACTCTTCCTACTGAATTCTCCTTCCTGCCCACTCTCCTTCATGTGCCACATGTGTATTATAGTCTGAAACTTCTCCTACTTCTTTTCCTTTATTCTTCATAATCGTTTTCCTCAATATATCTTTCGCATACCTGATCTTATTTGGGAATCTGATTCTTGGGGAAGCAAAACGTATGCACCATGTATAGGAAGTCACATCAGGGAGTGAATACTGGCAGCCGAGATAGAGAATATTTTATAGTAGCATATAAATCTCAGGGTAATTTTTATAGTTACTGTTTATAAATCTCATCATCAGAAAAGAGCTGTTATCTCCCCAAGTCTTTAGAAATAAACTTCAAAGGTAGAAATAACATGACTATAGCATGATTTTGAATTTTTTATTTAATATTATTTTAATTGACTTTAAAATTTTTGCTTAATATGGTACAGAACTATTTATATAGGGAAATATGTTTTCAGATAATATAAAGCTTCAAAGGTATTTATTTCCTATTTAAAAATATTCTGGCAACTGCAAATCTAAGTTCTTAAAAGAAGTCAATGAAAATACAATAAACTATATTGTTGAACAAATTTATAAGTATGAAATCTATGAGACCGTTTATATATATATAACGGACATTAATGCTCTATAAGTAGATTTTGTGTTTATTCTCATCACATAATACAATAAATTAAATCAATCTCTATGGAAATCTTAGCTCATTTCATGTCATTGCATCTTTATTATTCTGCACTTAAAATGATAGTTTTATTAGACTAACACACAAACATGACAATGTTTATAGGTCCCCTAGCACAGACTATAAAAAAAAAAGTTCAATTGGACTAAAATACCCACATGTAAACTGGGTTGATATCAAGTATTTTGAGAAGTTTGGAACTCATTATAAGAAAAACAAATCTCATAGTCTAAAATAGACTTTTTCATGATGTTCAATTATTATAACCCAGTTAGTATGAAATTATTTTTCACTGACAAACATAAGTAGCTTTCTGTATTCGGAAAAAAGACAAATTAAGAGGCAGTTAAAAGTTACCCCTTCACTGCTGTATATTAATTATTATCTGTCCTGTATAGTCATTAATTTGAATTATTATGAGGCAGATATTAGAAAACATAATGCTATCAATTGAAAAAGTGTATCACCTAGATCAGTGACAGCCAGTGCTAAATAAGTAAGTTACATCACCAGAGAGGTACGGTACTAGTTGAATAATGCAACAACCCCCCCTCAAATTATGTCCACCTGAAACCTCAGATATACAGTTATTTGAAAATACAGTCTTTGCAGATGTAATTAGTTAAGATGAGGTCACAGGGAATTAGAGTGAGACTTCAATCAAATGTCTGGTGCCTTTATAAGAAAAGGAAGAGAGAGATTCAGACACTGGTACACAGGGAAGAAGGTCATTTGTCAAGAGAGGCAGAGATCAAACTGATGCAGCTATAAGCCAAGGGTTATGGGCAACAAACAGAAACTAGGAAGAGACAAAAAAAGATTCTTCTCCAGAGGCTTCAGAGGAATAATCACCCTGCAGATATCTTAATTCCAGACTTCTAGCTGCTAGAACTGTGAGAGAGAGGATTTGTATGTGTTGTTTTACGTCACCCAATTTGTGGTAATTTGTTACGGCAGCATTAGGAAACTAATATAGATACCTTTCTACTATAAAAAATGATTTCAGTCATAAATAAATGATTTACCCACAGATTGCTCATAGATTATTTTACCTTATTTACAAGGGGGTGGTGTGTTTAAAATATGGGACAGTCTTTACAATGTACTACCAATACACAAAAGAGAAATTTTTCTGATTACGGTACAACAGCATTATCTTTGAATTAAATATACACATATGAAACTTTCTCTGTAACCTGTTATCAACTGTCAGGGTGAAAACTTTACTTATGATGAAACAGCAGAATTACCTATATATTAAACACACATACAGACAGACATTAATATCTCATTAACTGTAACTGAAGCAGAAAAAGAAAAGAGTGCCCAGTGGGTATGGCTCAGTGGATTGAGCTCCCCCCATGCACCAAGAGGTCACCTGTAGGGTCAGGGCACATGCCCAGGTTGTGGGCTCACTCCCCAGTAGGGGGCATACAGGAGGCAGCTGATCGATTTTCTCTCTCGTCAGTGTTGCTATCTCTCTCTCCTTCTTTCTTCCTCTCTCTCTAAAAATATCAATAACAACATTTTTTTAAAAGAAGAGCAATAATTAAATCAACACAGAGAACATAGTATAAGCAACCTTTGATATTGAAGTAGCAGAAAGTATATAATTATATTTTTTAAATGAATAGCCTTGACCGGTGTGGCTCAGTTGGTTGGAGCATAATCCCATACACTGAAAGGTTGTGGGATTGATTCCCAGTCAGGGTGCATGTGGGAAGCCACCGATCACGCTTCTCTCTTGCTCTCACGCTGATGTCTCTCTCTCTGAAATCAATATAGTCTATGAATAAAAATAAATAAATAAAAAATAAATTTAATATAACTTTTTCAGAGGTTTTAGGTTTGCAGAAATTAAAGGGAGTTGTCATAAAGCCCCCCTTTTCATGCACACCACACCCTCTACAATTAGTATCTTTCATTGCTGTGGTATATCTGTTACAACCGATGAAACAACATTGATGCATTATTATTAACTCAAGTGCATAGTTTACATCAGAATTATCTATTTCTGTTATACAGGTCTATGGGTTTTGACAAATGCATAAGGTCATGTATCCACCACTACAGTATCATATAGAATGACTTCCAATGCTCTAAAAACCCCGTGTTCTTTTTTTATCCCTCCCCCTTTTAATCAACCCCTTGCAACCACTGATATTTTTACTCTCTCTATAATTTTGACATTTCCCCAAAGTCATATAGTTAGAATCATATAATGTATTGCCTTTCAAACTGGCTTCTTTCACTAAGTCATATGCATTTAAAGTTCTTTCATGTCTCTTTGTGGCTTGACAGTTCATTTCTTATTATCACTGAATTAACATTCCTTTGTATAGGTGCACAAAAGTTTCTCAATTCACCTATTGAAGAATATTTGGTTGCTTTCAAATGGAGGCAATTATGAATAAGGCTTCTATAAACATCTGTGTACGTGTTTTTGTGTAGACATAAGTTTTCAACTAATTTGTATAAATACCTAGGAGCACAATTGCTGGACTCTATGGCAAGCCTATTAAGTGTAGCTTTATAAGAAGCTTCCAAAATGAATTCCAAATTATCTGTATTATTTGCTTTCACACCAGCAAGAAGAAAGTTCCTGTTCCTCCACCCTGGTCAGCAGCTGGTGCTGTCAGCAGTGGGGGTTTCACCCATTCTCATAGGTGTGTAGTGGTATCTCATTGTTGTTTTAACTGTAATTCCCTAATAATGCATGACGTTGAACGTTTGTTCATATGGCTATTTTCAATCTGCAATCTCTTTCGGTGAGTTTTCTGTTCATATCTTTTTGTCAATTTTTCAATCAGGTTGTTTTCTTATTCTTGAGTTAAAAAAAAAAAAAAAAGAGTATGATGGGCCTCATTCTGGGAGTGCTGTAAAAACAAAGGCTGAAAACTTGAAGCAACTGCTCTTGTCAGCTAAAGGCTCTTGTGGGGCTTTGCTGGCAGGAGCACCAAGCAGCTGGGTTAAGGGAAAGTTTTTTGTTTCTTCCATCTCCTAGTTGCCCTTAGAGCCCTCTGTTGGCAGAGTTTTACAGGAAGTGAGCTGACAATGGGAGAGATAGTGGCTCTTTTGCTTTTAAGCACAAGCGAAGAAAACACAGCAAATGTGCAAAAGGTATTAATGATGCGATGATAACCTATCAACTTTGATCATATTAGTTTGCAAAATACTTTATAATTATATGAGTGTAAAAAAGGGGGTTTGCACAATAAAAAAGGGACAATTTGTGTTTCTAGAAATGTTTTAACCTTAAACTGAAACTTCTTCTAATCCAAGGAGTATAATAATTCAGTAAGTTTTTGAATTATTACTATGCTACCAAGTGTTTTAAAAAAGATTCTTTAAGCAAACTAATTTCACATTATGACCTAATATTTTATGTAATGGGTAAATTTTAATTTGACTGAGTGGCACATGGAATCACATATATTGTAAAAAAGTTTCTGTTTTGAAGGTGTATTTTCTTTCAGTGCTTATGAAAGGCAAATTCTTCTATTTGGATCTACCAAGTGATGTTTAGTTATTTACAAGTGCTCTGTGTTCTATGACATTTAAAACCCATTTGTTTCAAAGCATAACTATTAAAAATATGAATATGACATTTATATTCCCATAGGTGCCATATAATTATTATTAAAGTTTACAATTAAATTTTTGTCAAAGAAGCTATATGACTATTAGACACAGCATTTATAAACTTTACACTAACATTCCATGTTTTCCTCTTTTTGTCCAAGTAGAGAGTGGCTTATTTTGATTTATCTTAAAAACCTGGGGGTATTTCGAAAACAATGCTTGTTTGCTATTAAGATTTTTTTGATAATTGCACAATTTAGGAAAATGCTGCAGAATTACCCCATCATTTTAGTTGTTGGGAAAAAAAAAAAAAAACTGATATAAATCAACATGTTGGAGGCCGCAGAAAGGCACCAGGTTTTAGACCAGTGGGGTCAGACTGGACCTGGGTTCAGCAACCTCAGTACTTGAGTTCCGTCTAGGAGAGAATTCAGAGCCAAGATTCCAACTATAAGAGAAGATTTATTTGAAAAACCACAGAGGTAGAAGTAGTAATTTGTAGAAGAAATGGGCTCAGGAAACAAGTTATAGAGGCAGAGGAATGGCCCTGGAGCTTAGAAATGAGGAAGGTAAAGGTGACGGGCCTGAAGGGGAGGGACAGGTGCGGGCTGCACCAGGAGGGAGAGCACCCTGGGTCCTCTGTCCTAAGGATTTTAAGGGTAGAGATTTCAGGGGAGGCCCCAGGGGAAGATCTTAATAGAATACTCATCAGTTTTCCAGGTGTGTCCTTTCAGGGAGTGGGTCTACACTGATTAATCAATCCTGGGCCTGGAGCTGAAACACAACTGAGGCCTAGATGTTATCTCTAGGGAGGAAAGGTTGGTGTGTCCAAACCAAATGACCAGAAATATGCTAAGGGAGGAAAGGTCACCCTGGGGTGAGGTCCTACCCTACAATTGTCCTTTGCTAGGCAACCAGGGCTTTCTGCCCTGGTAACCTTCTGTACATGGCCCATAGTCCTTGCTCTGCTCATGTCTGTCTGACTGCCGACCAGAAACATATAAGCATTGTGTGTGTGTGTGTTTTCTTTTATTTTTATTTTTATTTGTTAAGTATTTTACTCAGGAATGGATATGCTATTTTATCAAATATTTTAAAATGTATCATATATTGAAATGATCTTTAATTTATGCTATTGTAATAAATACTTTGTAGTTGTAGTGGTAAAACATTTGGTGAAACGCACATGAAAAATTGAATAATAGAAAAGGCACCCAATGAACATGTTTCTAAGCCAAGTGTTGAAAGTCTAAGCTTGTTCCTGCATATAAGCTACCAAAAGAAATTGATAAGTTCAAAAAAAAGAATTGAACAGATTTCAAGTGAATTTAGAGGTACTGTAGAGATTCCAGAACTTTGGATAGGAAATTAAAACTGTCTCTTGTTTCCACCTCTTCAGTCAGTAAAAGATTCTCAAGTTAAGATACAGCCGGGGGACACAGACAAAATCAAGAGCAAGGGAGGTGCTCTGATAAGATCTCTTAAAGAATTAAGATGACATTTAATAGATCTTTTCATTTAGGCAAAAGGACTTATAAAAGACATTAGAACATGTTTTCACTGATGAAAGCTGTGCCTAAATCGCTTGTAATTAAATCTAGAGGGAAATGGATGTCTCTGAAAGAATTATGGATATAGATTGTGACAAAGAGAAAATTAACTGGAATCAACTACATAGAAAATCAATGAAGTTTTTAAGATAAATATATATTTTTTTAAGTGTAGCAAAACTACACTGAGATAGTTTAAAATGAAAAAAGTTCTTGGTCCTCAACTTTCTACAGGCATGAAAGCTGGGGAATCTGTTCATTCCCTCCCCACCCAGCACTATCAAATTACATTTTACAGTTCTCTCTAGAATTTGCCAAAGAAAATGATGATGAAATAGGAATGCCCCTAGGCCGGATCCAAGAACCTTGAGAATTATTGATGAATAATGGCAAAGCAGTCCCAGGAAGCAGAATCAGAGCCTAATCAAATGTATTTCCTACAACACAGACAGAAAAATCTGACATTATTTAGCTAGCAGGGTTTCAGAATGCTTGGGGACAAATAAACAAGTGACTGCTATGTGTCTCCAGTCATCTAAATAGAAGCTTTTATTGAGGATGTTCTTTCCCTGTTCTATCATTGTCTTGGGGGGAATATTTTATTTTTAGTTTGTAAATCTTAGAATTGAGGAAGTAATCCAAAGTTGTTATTTATATAAATCACAAGATCTAGGACTTCAGGCCTGATGATACGATTAGATTAGGGTTCTTGGGATGGTGTGGACATGTTTTACACGTAAGCTTGTAAATAATTATGACCAAGAGAGCACACTCATTCAGTGGAATCATTGGCTAACATCCTTCACTCTTCCCTATTTCCATGCCCTTTATATGTATAACTTTGTAGTTTGTTCAATAAAAAGGCTAACGTCACGTCTCCCTTTGTCTTTGGGATTGGCTTTAGGGACTAGCATATGAATGAGTGACAGAGTGCCAGCTCAGCCTAAGCCTTAACAGCCTCAAGTGTTTGCTACTGTTCATTTGTGCTGGAACACTATTAAAAAGCATGTGTCAGCTGACTCATAGATCCATCAAAATCAATAACTGTTGCTTCGAATCACTGAGTTTATGAGTACATATTACACAACATCATGATAGCAATAGCTAACTGATACAGGTATGAACTTAAAAGTGAAAAGAAACAATGAGATGGTTCCGTTAAAATTTTATAAGATTATCTTAAATTGTTTTCAAGGTGACTATAACAGTTTATATTTCTCCTAGCGGTATTGAAAAATTATATCTCTCACATCCTTACTAACTATAGGTGTGCATATTTATAGACACATATATGTATACATATATACATTTATAGACACACATATGCATACATATATACATTTATATATACATAGTAACATTTTTTTTTTTTTTTTACAAATCTATTGGTTGCAATTAGGTCCTGTTAAAAATCAATTTCCAGATTTCTAGTGATTTTTAGCACTTACTGTGAATTCACTACTCATATTTGTACATTTCCTCTTTAAGGGTTTGTCTTTTATTGATAGGTAGGAAGGTTTTTTTGTTTTCTTTACATAATCAAATTTCTATTCCTTTCTTGGCAATGTGAGTTCTAAATATTTTTCTAAGTATGAACATTTTATTATGTGGTTAATTAATTATTTCCACATGAAAAGTATACAATTGTAATGTAGTACAATTTATTATTTATAATTTTTAATTATTGAAAAAGAATATATCATATTTTCCAAATGTATTTCTATATTTTCTTCCAAGTTATTTTTGTAATCTTGCTTTATAAATACACATATTTGTTATTGGTGTAATTGTGTCCTTCTAAAATATATGTTGGAGTCTTAACTCTTATCATTCTGATTTGGAAATAGGAGTGTTACAAATGAAATTACGTAAGTTAAAATAAGATTATACTGCAATAGCACTTGATGATTTAGAAAAACTCTCAGCCTATCCTGGAAAGGAACCAAGGGTATGGCTGGAATCATTTGCTGAAGAGCTTAGATGTGTCCCTCATAAATCCAAGCAACCATCTCAACAGAAGCCAGGAATAGAGATAAGATTATCCAAAAAAGAACTGTAGAGGACTCTTTTGTCTGATGGCTTGGCCCCTTGAGGATTGCATAGAAGGTCAAGGTTTTTGAGAATTTTATACCAACAGAAATAATGCCAGCATGGACTAAAAGAAAAAGAGAGAGATGGGAGGAAATGAAAGAAGAATGACTCTGAGAGCAAAGTCAGGACTGCAGGGAACTTAGGGCCACTTGCTGCCATCTTGGGCCATAGGGCACAGGCCTGGAGGAGGTAAGGGCACTGCCTTAGTTCCCCTGCCTAGGGCCAAGGGGTAGGGTTGCCCCAGTGGGCCAAAGGACAATGAATAGAGCCACAGAGGATTCTTCGCAAGCCATGAAATCTAATGGAATTTATCTACTTGATTTTGGACTTATTCAGGACTTCTGACCTCTTTAATCCTTCCAATTTCTTCCTTTTTGAATGCAGATGTCTGTCTCATGCTTTCCCTCCATTGAATTTTGGAAATTAATAACTTGTCTTATGAGAGGGTCACAGGAAAGGAATTTGCCCCAGGGTGAATAATATCTGGAGTCTCACAGGTAATTGATTTAAATGATTTAGATGATGAGATTTGGGATTTTAAATTGATGACATTTAGATGAGATTAAGTTGATGCTTGAATGCTTTAGACTTTAGGGGATGTTGGGATGGGGTGGATGTATTTTGCACAAGGGAATAAAAGGAATTTTGGAAGGAGGTCAGAAGGTAGATGGACTGTTATAGGTTGAATTGTTTGCCTCAAAATATATGATGAAGTCCTAACAAACACCCACACATCAGAACGTGACCTTATTTAGAAATAGGCTCACTGTAAATGCAAATAGTTAAGATGAGACTATACTGGAATAGAGTAGGCTTTTAATCCAAC
The DNA here is from genome assembly GCA_030848825.1 of Tadarida brasiliensis. NCBI lineage: Eukaryota > Metazoa > Chordata > Mammalia > Chiroptera > Molossidae > Tadarida > Tadarida brasiliensis. The sequence goes on along the minus strand of CM061263.1, from coordinate 109,476,417 downwards.
ATGTCCAGTGTCCTTATCAGAAGGAAGAAATTTGGATACAGAGAGACAGACAGAAACTATGCCATGTGCTAAAAAAGGTGATGAATGCCAAGGACTGATGGTAATCAGAAGTTAGGGTCTCTGAGGGAGCATGGTCCAGCTAACATTTTGATTTTGGATTTGTAGAGAATAGAACTTTGAGAGATTAAATTTCTGTTTTAAGACATCTAGTTTATGGCACTTTGTTATAGCTGCCCTAGGAAACTAATACAATATTTAATACACAAGAGTATATTTTAAGTTATTGTGTGAGGTACAAATCTAAGTTTATCACTCTTTTTATGTGTACAGCTATTTTTTTTTCCAGCAGTATTACTTAAATAGTAATACATCATTCTCTCTCTCCCTCTCTCTCTCTTTTCAGTCTAGTGGAGTCCCATAAAAATAACTCATTGTTTTACTTTGTTTACTTTCAATAGTAACTTAATCGTTAGTTAACAGTAATTTTCAATGGGTCTTTTTTTCCTTCAAATTTTCTAGTTGAGCCTTATAATTTTTTATATAAATTTTTGGCTTAATTTATTATGCTATGTTTTATGGTATAAAATTGGAATTCATTTAAGCTGCAACTTATATTGGGAAAATAAACATCTTTCCTATATTTAGTCTTTCCATCTATAAGCCAGGTACTTGAATTTGTATATGTGGGAAAGCTCTTTCATTTTATATATATTTCTTCTTTTGTCACTTTTATCCAGTAAAGTTTAATAAGTTTCTGCATTAAATCATATGTATCTTTTGAAAAATTTGTTTATAGGTACATTACAGTCTGTCTTACTAGTATAATCTTTCTCTTCTTTGTTTTAGCTCAGACTGCTTTAGCAAATTATCATAGACAACAAGCATTTATTTCTCACAGTTCCGGAGGCTGGAAATCCAAGATCAGGGTGTCAGCATGGTCATGTTCTTGGTAAGGGCCCCCTCTGTGGTTTATAGAAAGGGCTGTCTTTTAGTTGTATCCTCACATGGCAGAAAGTGGACAAACTAGCTCTCGGGCTCCTTATAAAGTCACTAATCCCATTCATGAGGATTCCACTCTCATGACCAATTTCCCAAAGGCCTTCGCTCCAAACATCATCACTTGGGATTAGGGTTCCAACATATGAATTTAGGGATGACACAAATACTCAGTAAACACTATAGTTCAGAATATCTCTTTTATCATTTTTGAAGAAATCTTTATTATCCTTAGCCCTATTATTGCCTGTTCAATTAAATTATAGAATATTATTATCACTTTACTAGGTATCATTTGGTTACTAAATACCTGGTAAAACTATTTTCTATTTTTAACCTTTGAATATAATTATTTTTCAATTGCTCTCTTTGGATTTAGTGTAGCTGGATACTTTTTAACATCCAATTTTAGAGTCTTTGCAAATTGATGTTTACATTAATTATGATTATTGACAGATTCAAATTCTGTTATTGAAACCAGGTGACAGTGATCAGGTTTATTGTCTCAACAAATTGAAGAATGAGTTCATGGACCAAGAGTAAGTGAAAGAAAGTTTATTTGAAAGATAGACAGACTCCCTGCAATGGGGAGGGGACCTAAGTGGGTTGCCAGTGGGGCTCTGTTGTCTAAGGGTAGATATATGTCTTGCTAGCCTCTGACTGGTCCTTTCAAGGAATTCTACCTTAGCAACATCCATACATTTTAAACCTTATATTTCCCACCTGACTGGGTTCAGCGCTAGGCCATCTATAGGGGCCTTAGTGGCTTCCCTTTTTTGATAATTTCAATTTTTCCCAGACTATTAGTGAGGAGGGGAAACGCCCTTGGAGCAACCCTATGCTTGCTTTTGTTTTGTTTTTTAATCCAATTTTGGTTTTCTATAATCCTTTTTAAGGTGACCTGGCTTTCTGCAGTAGGAACACACTCTCTATAGTTTCCCAGAACTCATTCAGCAATCCTGTTGCCCTGCTTGAAACCAGTAGGTATATTAATTGGAATGGGTCAGATTCGCCAGCATTATATTCCTTAACAGTCAATAAAATTCCTTTGCAAACCCATCAGGGTCCCAGAGAAAGGAATAGATACAATTGCTATTTCCCTCTTACATGAAACCAGCCTTTCTGGGTTACTTTGTTGTTGTTGTTATGTCATTGACCTGTGCTCCTTCCAGGAGCTTCTAATTTGCATTTCTATAAATGGGGGCTGGTAGTTTCTGGCCTTGGAGCACAATGCCCATGTTGATTTTAGTTTTATTTTGAGATATAGAGTCCAAATAAACTTCCAGATATGCTGTGTACTGAGTCCCCTGCCTGTGTGCTGAGCTCCAAGTCCTCTCAGCCTTCCCTTCACATGGCCGCGTCCCTCACTGCTAACCTGCCTCATCTCCTCAGTATCTTTGTCTCTGATTAAATTTAAAGATTTCTCTATCGTCCTCATAATTTTTTCCATTTATTTAAAAGTTTTGAACTATGTTTTTTCTTTCAGTGATTGTCTTATTTAAAACCTTTAAAATTAATATTTGACCTACCAAAGTATAAATTTATTATTTCTATCTTCTAGAAGCATAAAAATAACTTAAGTTCTTTAAATAAAATATTCTCTCTTCCCTCTTTTATATTATATACTGGGCAATTAGTTTTTTATCCTCCAAATTAGTCATTATTATTGTTTCACACTCAATATCTGTCTGGATTTACAAGTATGTATATTGACTCACTCACACTCTATATTGCTTTACATCTTTCTTCTATATTCAATTTCTTGTTTCCTGATGTACATTCTTTCCCAATTGTTTCAGCAAGAGTGTGAAAGTGTCAGTCCCTCAGAGCTTTGCCTCAAACTATCTCTGGTTTACCATTGGAACGAGAATACAGAATACAACTGGTAGTTTGTTTTTTATTTTAAAACTTGAAAATTTATTCTTGACTTTAAGAATCTATTGTTGCTTTTGTGCAGTCTATTATTATTCCTTTAGAGAGAATATATTTTCTATTCATCCCTATGTTTTCCTCTTCTGTTGTGGATTTTTACCGTTAGCATTCCATGAACAGATTTAGCTGCATGTCCCTTTCTCAAGATCTATTTTGCTTCTTTGCTCTGTAATTAATGTCTTTCAAATATTCTGGGACATTCTTTAAATATTTTCTGTTGCCCACACCATTCTTTCTTGTCTTATATTTTATAAATTCTATTAGGTTTACAATACATTGTAATGTTCTGCTCTTTTCTCCTAACTTGTCTTTCATATTTAAAAAAATATATATTTTTCTGTGCTTACTTTGAAGAATATTTTTAGGTTTATTGCTTACTTATACATTTTATATATTATGTATATATAATATATATGTTTCACATAAATCTAAATAATTTAAATATATATGAATTTTTATGTGTAGGAAAACTAAAAATCAACATTTCTTTGTTGACTGTCATATAGCTATATTTTATGTAAAGTCCAGCCGGTAAACCCCAAAACAGTCATGAAAATATCCCAACTACTTGAAGGGCAAAGGTGTGCAAACAAAATAAGAAGGTATCAGTTCAATTAATAAGTGCCTTTATTCTCTTACCATTCTAATCTCTTCCGTTGACCATGTGTATTTGCAAACAGCCATTTTCCACATGCTAACCCTATCCATCCCATTCCCATTCAATATCTTCTCCCAGTCTGAAGTAGATTTGAGACTGAAGAGAAGATCTGACCCTAAACTAAGTTTGAATATTTTATTATTGTCTTGGACTGGAATTCTGTTTTGAATCCTGAATTTCAATTGAGACCATATTTTTTTCGTTGAAAATAATTCCTTAGTTAATGTGTATTATTGGTCTATAGTTTTTGTGTGTGTATGTGTTATTCCTGCCAGAATCTGGCTCAGGGTTATGTTGGCCTCATAAAATGTGTTAGGAAGTATTGCCTCTTCTTCCATTATTTTGGAAGAGTTTGAGAAGGATATGTATCAAATCTTTCAGTGTTTGGTAGAATTCACTAGTGAAGCCATCTGGCTTGGACTTTTACTTTTTGGAAGGTTTTTGATGATTGTTTCAATTTCTTCACTGTTGGTCAGTCTATTTCAATTTTCCAATTCTTCATGATTCAGTCTGGGAAGGTTATATATTTTTAGAACTTATCCATTTCTTTTAGATTATTGAATTTGGTGACAACTAGTCTTTCATAGTACTCTAGTACGATCCTTGTATTTCTGTGATGTCTGCGGTAACTTCTCTTTCATTTCTGATTTTGCTTATTTGAGTCTTTTCTCTTTTTACCTTAGTGAGTCTAACCAGAGGCTTGTCAATTTTAATTTTATTAATCTTTACAAACAACCAGCTCTTTGTTGCATTAATTTTTTCTATAGTCTTTTTATTCTCTATTTTATTCAATTCCACTATAATTTTTATTATTCCCTTTATTCTGCTGACTAGGCCTGCTTTAGTTTTTTCTTTTTCTAGTTCTTTAAGATGCAATGTTAGATTGTTTACTTGATATTTTTCTTGTTTCTTGAGATAGGCCTGTGATGATATAAACTTCCCTCTTATTAGTGCTTTCTCTGAATCCCAGAAGTTTTGAAATATCATATTTTCATTCTCATTTGTCTCTCTGTATCTTTTGATCTCACCTTTTATTTCTTCTTTGACACAGTCATTTTGTGGTAGCATGTTGTTTAACCTCCACACATTTGTAGGTTTGTTTACTTCATTTTTTGTAGTTGATTTCTAATTTCAAAGCTCCCATCTGATAATTTCAACATCTGTCTCGTGTCTGAGTCTGGTTCTAATGCTTCATTTGACTCTTCATATTGTGTTTGTTTGTTACCTTTGGCATGCCTTGTGATATTTTGTTGAATACTTTATATGATGTATCAGGTAATAGGAACTGAGAGAAATAACCTTTACTGTGAAGTTTCTTGTTTTTCTGGCCAAGAATTGAACTAAGTTTAATGTTTGCTGTAGCTATAGTTTCCAGAGTCTTCAGATTCCTTAGGTTCTTTGTTTTTGTATTCTCTTCTCTATTTTGAACTTCCTCATGTACTCCTCCTAAGACACAGTTTGCATCTGCATTTCTTTCAGTTGTAATCCACTGGTATACCAAAGCATTACTGGAGTATTGGTAAGGTGTTAGAGAAAAGCATTCTATAAACTCATTGTTAAATCTCAATGTTTCAGTTGGCCTTTGTTTCTAGGCTATAATATTCACAATGCTTCTCCATTGTCATAACTTGTGTTTTCCCCATGTACAACAGGATGGGTGGATGTATTGGGGTTATTGACAGAGAAAAATACCCTTCTCCAACTAGAATAAGGAATGAGTAAAATGTTTTCCCCTAAGAAGTAGGTCTTTGTTATGGAAAATGTTGTGGGTATATTTCACATTGATTACTGTTTCCTTCTCCCTACAAGAGCCACCAGGAGATCATTCTTAAATCTGTGTGTCTGTGGTGGGGTTTCTGGAGATAAAATCCATAAAAGGTTGTGCTCCTCTGAGACTACAGCCTCCAGGAGTTCTCACTACGAAGGTAGTCTCTAGATATTCATCAAAATTACCATTTATGTTTTTCAAAAGGCCCAAAGAAAGTTAATGTTCAGTTTATTCAGTATTTTTTTCCCCCTCTGATGGTAAGGAGAAGAGTGAGGGTTCCCAAGCTTTTTGTATGTTAGAGATAAAACCAGAAGTTCACTAAAGTTCTTTTAAATAAATAAATAAAATATTCAATTTAAATAGTGTATCTAATTTAATAAGCTTGCCTTCTTATTCTAACTATATCCAATTTTAAAGTTTGCCACACATTTAAGTATCTTCTGAGAGCCCAGAGTATTACTTTTTTCTTTCTTTTTTTAATTAAACCATTGCTGATGGCTGAGTTTTAGATCTCAGTTAATTCATCTCTGAAGAGAGTTGGCACATAAAGCATGTTAAAGGAGTTATAATTTAAACAAATTGTATGGAATCAGAAGCCCAGAGCAAAAGATGGCACAAATCTACTCTAATTACCAAGAATTTGCAGGAATTCTGGTGAATACTTAGATTCCCTTAAGGAATACAATGGAAGTTTGAGATGATTTTATCTAGGTTTCAAGGAACCCTCAATTATTCCAGTTGACACAAGACACAGGATATTCTCTATTCTTCTGCTTCTGATATTAATAATTAATAATATTTGCAAGGGTAAATGGAACTACAGGCTCTGAATATAAAGTAAATGATATTTCAGATGTCAAAGATTATAATTTCTTAGAGAAGAGACTTTGAAGCAAATATAAGCAAAGCAGTAATATAGTTTGATGTTTTCTGAAGTACTTTTTAGTAAACTTTTTAAGTGTACAGATTGACACATTTTCAGTGAACACGTTTGGAACCAGCACTGACTGATGAATTGTCATAAATTACACATGTGTAAAGACCCAGATCATGAAACAAACTGTTACCATCACTCCCAAACAGCCCCTTCATGACTTTCCCCATCCCAGAGCAATGTAAGTTTCTAGGATAGAAGCCATAGAACATGTTAGAAGATACCAAAGGAAAGCTCGATTTACCTTTAGGAGCAACCACTAGACAAATTACTGTATTTGTTTTTAAGTATGGAGAGGTAGAGCAATTCTAGAAAGGGCTTTCCTTGGTTAAAGTAGGCTAGGATAAGCTATAGTCACACACAAACAAAACTCACAAAAGTCTCAGAAGTGAAAAAGAAAACTTCTATTTCTTATACAAAGTATATTTGAAGTCTGGGTGACTTTTTGGAGAAATTATCTTTCATGTTTACTACTCAGTAATCTAGACTATGCCATTGTGTTCTTCTATCTCAATAAAGGTTGCTATGGTTGTTGCAATGCAGGAAAAGATCAGTGAAATCTCATCAAGATTTCTTTTCTTCTTACAACACATTAGAAAGAAGTCAACGGCTCTGCCAAAGTCAGGAGAAGAACCGTAATGTGCCTGTGTACTCAGAAGAAAATGAAAGCTGGCTGGGGCAAAGAATGGAAACCTCTTCTATAAGAGATATTTGAGGTTTTATCACCAATATGCTAAGTTATTCTGCTTAACAAGAAACATACTTGTTTGTGATGGGCAGTTATATTTCCTTTGAAGAATTGCTTATTTTCCTCAATTTTTGATGTAGGCTTTTTATTCCAATATATTATTGGTTCTTTATCTTAAATTTAGTTTTTAATTAAGGTTGACATACAATATTATATTAGTTTCTGGTATACAACATAGTGATTAGACATAGCTTAAAAGATGGTCTAGTGCCCATCTGACTCCATGCACAGTTATTACAACATTACTGACTATATTCCCTATGTTGTTCTTTACATCTCCATCTCTGTTTTTATAACAGGTAATTTGTACTTCTTAATCCTTTTACCTTTTTACCCAGCTCCCTAACCACTCTCCCATCTGGCAACCATTAATTTGTTCTCAGTATCTATGAAATTATTTCTGTTTTGTTTGCTTATTTACTTTGTTTTTGTTTTTTAGTTCCATATGAGTGAAATCATATAGTATTTGTCTTTCTCTTTCTTACTTATTTCACTTAGCGTAAGATCCTCTAGGTTCATCCATGAAGTCTGAATGACAAAATTACTGGTTCTTATTACATGTTTACTTTACTTTCAAGGAGTGTCTTGAAGATAAACTGGAGATGTGGATCTAGTTTTTATCTTGATCTTAAGGAAAATTTATGAGAAGTTACTGAATGGAATTGCTTGATTTACTTTTAATAGCTTAGGTGCTAGATGGTTGTGTTCTGGTTTGAGGGAGAAAAAAATAAACAGTGCCCACACATGTGAGGATATTTGTAGTGATTTCCCATACAGAAAAAGAACAACCTCACTGCCTATCTTCCTGTCTCACTGCATATCCTAAGACATGGGATGTGACTCTGTCAGCAGGTCTTCATTATGGTTTGGGGAAACTATCACCTGCTTGCTAAGCGAGGCGTGCATTTAGGGGCATTGAAATTCCTAAAGTGTTCCTAATAGCATAGATCTTAAGATTCATTCCGTCCTTAACTTCGAAAAGAATGCAACTTAAAATATGAACCTGTGGCCCAAAAGGATTACTAAAGGAGCAATCATAGAGAAACTAAAATCTCAACCAAGACCAGCAGACTGGAACTTAACATTGATTTACATTCAAAGAATAACAGGATTTTCTGACTCTTCGGCTAGGTATACACAATCACACCCTCACATATACACAGACACAGAATGCACACAGAGTCAAAAACTTAGAAATGTATTATCCACCTATAAAAACACATAATTCCATAATTATAATTATGTCATATAATTTTATGGTCCTATGGCATTACTAAGTATATTAAGCCCTCACTATTATACATAAAGCATCAAAATATAAAATAATATAGAGAAACAAGTCTAGGCCCCAAATTTTCAAAGATCTGAGTTCTAGACTCAGCCTCACATTAACCAGCTGTGATGCCTCATACCTGGTATTAAACCTGTTTAGATATATATTCTCATTTCTACATTGCTTTCTTCACTGGTTCTTTACTGATCCCAATGGATCAAAGTCACTTATGAAAGTTTCTTTTAAAATAACATATACATTTCTAGATCCCCCTCTCAGTGACTCTGGGTTGGAGAGGCCATTTGAATGACCCAGTTCCAGCCATGCTCCCAGTAAAATGTTGCCAGTGAAAAACCATAAGGTATATTAGCAAGGGAAAATAAACTCCTACCTAAACCTCAGCCAACTAACAATTACTTGATGTAATAATTTGAAGTTATTTAAAGCTTCTGAATTTGGGGATGGCTTTTATGCAACAATACCAGGTAACAGAAAATATAGATCTGAATCCTGCTCTCGGGATCTCTAAAGAAAATCTCCCTAAATGATTCTAATACTCAGCCAAACTTGGAAAGAGAAGAATGAGATGATAGTTGATATATTTTCCAGTTTCAAAATTTCAGGAATCTAGGATCATAGTCTGGCCCAGAAATAAATCAGAGTCTTAACGTGAATCAAACTGAATAAAATTCTCCACATCACGTCCTTCCGACGATGTAATATTTAGGTAATCCCAACTGGTGCTGGCACAGAGTCAGACTTACTACCTGATATGACAGTGCTAAATAATAGAAATACCACAAATGCTGAGCATTTTGCACCCTCATATGTTCCAATTAACAGCCTAGTGGTTGATTCTCAAGTGTCATGGGAAATATTGCTTATCAGACTGCAACTCGGAAAAAATTATAAAATTCCAGTTTTAACACTCACCTATGTTTGAACATTGACTTCATCATTCAAAACTAAATGAGGGAGAGGAGAAAATGGCGGTGGAGTGAATGGAAGCTACACAGACGATCTCCCAGGACCAAACAGGAATTACAACTAAAATAAAGACAAATTGTCAGGAAAAAGCAACAGAAAAGCAGCGGGATAGGACCATACAACCAGGGACACTGAATGAGTCTGGTAGGATTGCGGAGGTGCGTGAGGGTGGCAGGCTGGGAGCCCACGGAAAGCAGCGGCCTTAGCTGTGAGCCGCGGCAGCACCTGACCTCAGGGTTGAGAGCCCAAGCTGCTCCACTGCGCAGAGGGCTGGGACAGAGCGCTAAATAGCTACAGCCACTCACCTGGGGCTCCGGCAGAGGGAGGGCGGACTGGACTGGAACTCTGTGGGGACACCTGGGATTTGGAGGACGCTCAGAGTTGGTGCTGACCTGCGGCCACAAAGGACGGTGGTGGCCAGCCTGCTCCTTCCCGCTTACACAGAACAGCAGCCAAGTTTGCTCCTTCCCAGAGCTGTGGCAGCCCCGCCCTTGGAGATTCCCAGGTGAGGCAAAGAAATGCAAATTGAGGCTCATTACCAACCAGCATTGGCCCCACCCTCAGAAAAATCCTCTTACACTATAAACACCTGAGAGACTTTCTCATTCAACTGGGATCCTAAGGCTTTTCAAGTAACTGAAGCTAATAGCCTCCAGGCAAAAAGCTAGAGCATAACTGAACCTTTCCTGAGCTTGCAAATCTACCCAGGAAAGTGAAACTTGACAGTGGTGTTTAAGGAGGGCCCTCTACGCTCATCCAAACCCAGTAGAGGGAGCCACAAATAGCAGAACACCAACACCCACAGGGAAAATTTGGCAGGCTCCAAAACCCACTGAGATAGCAAAAATGGTGAAACAAAGAAACAGATCGAAATTAAAGAACAAGAGAACTCTACCAAAGATGAGATGAATGAAATGCAGTTAAGCAAATTATCAGAGGTAGAGTTCGGAGCCATGATCTTGAGGAAACTAAACAGCATGAGTAAGGACATCGACACCATGAAAACCAACCAAGTGGAAATAAAGAATGATATAGCAGAAATAAAGAACACATTGGAAGCACTGACCAGCACAGTAGAGGAAGTGGAGGACCGGATCAGTGAATTAGAAGACAGAGTAGAAAAAAATCAATCAATCAGAAAACCAAAAGGAAAAAACAATAAAAAAAAGGAATCTAGCTTAAGAGAACTGTGGGACAACTGGAAACATAATAACATTTGCATTATAGGAGTCCCCGAAGAAGAAGAAAATGAGCAATGGTTAGAGAATATATTTGAAGAAATAGTGACAGAAAACTTTCCTAACCTGGTGAAGGAAGAAGGCATTCAAGTTCAAGAAGCACAGAGAGCCCCAAGTAAGAAGAACCCAAACAGGCCCACACCAAGACACATAATAATTAAAATGCCAAAAATTAAAGACAAAGAGAGAATCCTAAAGGCAGCAAGACATAAGCAGCAGGTTACCTACAAAGGAACCCCCATAAGGCTATCATCTGACTTCTCAACAGAAACACTACAGGCCAGAAGGGAATGGCATGAAGTAATCAAGGTCATGAAAAACAAGGATCTGAATCCAAGACTACTCTATCCAGTAAGGCTATCATTCAAAATAGAAGGTCAAATAAAGAGCTTCCCAGACAAAAAAAGGCTAAGGGAATATATTAGCACCAAACCAGCACTGCAAGAAATGTTAAAAGGACTGTTGTAATTAGTAGAAGAAATAAGAAGAAAAATATAACCACACTGAACAAAAATGGCAATAAATAAGTACATATCAATAATCACCTTAAATGTAAATGGATTGAATGCTCCGATAAAAAGACGCAGAGTAGCTGACTGGATAAGAAAGCATGATTCACATATATGTTGTTTACAAGAGACCCACCTCACAACAAAAGACTCATATAGGTTGAAAGTAAAGGGATGGAAGAAAATCTTCCAAGCAAATGGAAAGGAAAAAAAAGCTGGGGTAGCAATACTCGTATCTGATAAATTAGATTTCAAATTGAAGACCATGACTAGAGACAAAGAAGGCCACTACATAATATTGAAAGGGTCTATCCAACAGGAAGATATAACCTTGGTAAACATATATGCACCCAATATAGGAGCACCAAAATATATTAAAAGTCTTCTGGAGGATTTCAAAGGAGAAATCGAGAGCAATACAATCATAGCAGGAGACTTCAACACCCCACTGACATCACGGGATAGATCCTCTAGACAAAAAATTAACAAGGAAACAGAGACTCTAAATGAAACACTAGACCAAATGGATTTAATAAATATATACAGAGAATTACACCCCAAAACTGCAGAATTCACATTCTTCTCAAGTGCACATGGGACATTCTCAAAGATAGACCATATGTTAGGGCACAAACTAAGTCTCTACAAATTCAAGAAGATTGAAATCATATCAAGCATCTTTTCAGATCACAATGGCATGAAACTAGAAATCAGTTGCAACAAGAACATGCAAAAACATTTGAACACATGGAGGCTGAATAGCATGTTACTGAACAATGAATGGGTTACCATGGATATCAAGGAAGAAATTAAAAACTTCCTGGAAACCAATGAAAATGAACACACAACAACACAAAATCTATGGGATGCAGCGAAAGCAGTTCTGAGGGGAAGTTCATAGCACTACAGGCCCACCTCAAGAAAGAAGAAAAATTTCTAATTGACTACCTAACCTCACAACTTAAAGAACTAGAAAGCAAACAAAAAGAAAACCCTAGAGCAAGTAGAAGGAAGGAAATAGTAAAGATCAGAGCAGAAATAAATGACATGGAGACCAAAAAACAATTCAAAGGATCAATGAAACAAAGAGCAGGTTTTTTTTTGAAAAGATAAACAGGATTGATGGACCCTTAGCTAGACTCACCAAGAAACAAAGAGAGAGAACCCAAATACACAAAATCAGAAATGAAAGAGGAGAAGTAACAACTGACACCACAGAAATACAAAGGATTGTTAACAAATACTATGAACATTTATATGGCATCAAATTCGACAATCTAAGTGAATTGGACACATTTCTAGAAACATATAGTCTCCCAAAACTGAACCAAGAAGAGATAGAAAACTTGAACAGGCCAATAACAACGAAGGAAATTGAAGATGTAATCAAGACCCTCCCAACAAACAAAAGCCAAGGCCCTGACAGCGTCACGGGGGAGTTTTACCGAACATTCAAAGAAGAACTAACACCCACTCTCCTCAAACCATTCCAAAAAAATTCAAGAAGAAAGAAGGCTTCCAAACTCGTTTTATGAAGCCAGCATAATTCTAATTCCAAAACCAGAAAAAGACACTACAAAGAAAGAAAACTACAGGCCAGTATCCCTGATGAACGTAGATGCCAAAATCCTTAACAAAATACTAGCAAATCGGATCCAGCAATACATCAAAAAAATTATTCATCATGACCAAGTGGGATTCATCCCAGGGATGCAAGGCTGGTACAATATTTGCAAATCAATAAATGTGATACATCACATAAACAAAATGAAAGATAAAAACCATATGATCATATCAATAGATGCTGAAAAAGCATTTGACAAAATCCAGCACCCATTTCTGATAAAAACGCTCAGCAATTTGGGAATAGAGGGATCCTATCTCAACATTATAAAGGCCATATATGAAAGACCTACAGCCAACATCATACTCAATGGACGAAAACTAAAAGCATTTCCCTTAAGAACAGGAACAAGACAAGGATGCCCACTTTCACCACTCTTATTTAACATAGTACTGAAAGTCTTAGCCACAGCAATCAGACATGAAGAAAAAATAAAAGGGATTCAAATTGGATGGAGGAAGTGAAACTGTCATTATTCGCAGATGACATGATATTATACATAGAAAATCCTATAGACTCCATCAAAAATCTACTAGACTTAATAAATGAATTTGGCAAAGTAGCAGGATACAAAATTAACGTCAAGAAATCGACGGCATTCTTATACACCAATGATGAACTCACAGAAAGAGAAACCAGAAAAACAATCCCATTTACCATTGTGGCAAAAAAAATAAGATACCTAGGAATAAACTTAACCAAAGAAGTAAAGGACCTATTTGCAGAAAACTACACGACATTGAAAAAAGAAATAGAGGAAGATATAAAAAAGTGGAAGCACATATCTTGTTCATGGATTGGAAGAATTAATATCATTAAAATGTCCATACTACCCAAAGCAATCTATAGATTTAATGCAATCCCCATCAAAATACCAACGACATATTTCACAGAACTAGAACAAATACTTCAGAAGTTCATATGGAACCAAAAAAGACCCCGAATAGCTACAGCAATCTTGAAAAAGGACAAAGTAGGTGGGAACACAATACCGGACATCAGGTTATACTACAAAGCTACTGTAATCAAAACAGCCTGGTACTGCCCTGGCCGCTTTGGCTCAGCGGTTAGAACATCGGCCTGTGGTCCAGAGAGACCCGGGTTCGGTTCCCACTAAGGGCATGTACCTCGGTTGCAGTTTGTCCCCGGCCCTGGTTGGTCGTGCGGGTGGCAGCCACTCGATGTGTCCCTTTCATGTCGATGTTTTTTTTTCTCTCTCTCTCTCTCCCTCCCACTCTATCTGAACAGAAAATGAAAAAATGTCCTCGGGTAAGGATAAAAATAAAAAATACAGCCTGGTACTGGCACAAGAACAGGCACATAGATCAATGGAATAGAAGAGAGAACCCAGAGAACCCAGAAATTGCCCCAAAACATTATGCTCAATTAATATTCGACAAAGGTGGCAAGAGCATACAATGGAGCAAAGACAGCCTCTTTAATAAATGGTGTTGGGAAAATTGGACAGCTACATGCAAAAAAATGAAATTAGACCATCAGCTTACACCATACACAAGAATAAACTCCAAATGGATAAAAGACCTAAATGTGACTCATGAATCCATAAATATCCTAGAAGAAAATGTAGGCAACAGAATTTCAGACATCATACGCAGCAGAATTTTCACTGATTTATCACCTAAGGCAACAGAAACAAAGGAAAAAATGAACACATGGGACTACATCAAACTCAAAAGCTTTTGCACAGCAAAAGAAACAATCATCAAAGTGGAAAGGCAACCCACTGTATGGGAGAGCATAATTGCCAATGATATATCAGATAAGGGATTAATTTCCAAAATATATAGAGTGCTCATACACCTCAACAAAAGGAAGACAAAGAACCCAATTAAAAAATGGGCAGAGGAACTAAAGAGACACTTCTCCAAACAGGACATACAAATGGCCAAGAGACATATGAAGAAATGCTCAACAACACTAATCATCAGAGAGATGCAAATTAAAACAACAATGAGGTATCACCTCACACTTGTCGGAATAGCACCATCAACAAAGCATCAAACAAGTGTTGGCGAGGGTTTGGAGAAAAGGGGACTCTAGTACACTGCTGGTGGGGAATGCAGACTGGTGCAGCCACTATGGAAAACACTATGGTGTTACCTCAAAAAATTAAAAATTGAATTACCATTTGACACAGTGATCCCACTCCTAGGAATGTACCCTAAGAAGCCTGAAATACCAATCAGAAAGAATATATGTACCCCCATGTTCATAGCAGCGCTATTTACAATAGCTAAGATCTGGAAACAGCCCAAGTGTCCATCAGTAGACGAATGGATAAAAAAGCAGTGGGACATATACATAATGGAGTACTATGCAGCTGTAAGAAAGAAAGATCTCTTATCCTTTGAGATGACATGGGAGGACCTGGAAACTATTATCCTAAGCGAAACAAGCCAAGCAGAGAAAGACAAATATCATATGATCTCACTCATTTCTGGAATATAATGAACATAACAGTCTGAGGAACAGGGTAGTCCCAGAGACGTGGAAGTAGGGTACAGACTGACAATTGCCAGAAGAGGGGGAGGGGAGGAGCGATGAACCACAGAACTTGTACGCATGTACTCATAGCCAAAGGACATGGACAACAAAACTGGGGACGGGGCAGGGAGGGAGGGGGAGGAGGGTGTCAATGGGGGGAAAAGGAGAAACATCTGTAACAAAAGTAAATTAATACAAAATAAAATAAAAAAATTAAAAAAAAATAAATAAAAACTAAATGAAACAAAACATCAGTACAAAATTAATTTACCAGTCTCAGCAATGTGGCTATTGTGTGACTATGCATCAGAGCCAATGGTTGTAGGCTGTAAGAGACTTTCACAGCTCGTCCAGGGATAAAGGGTCAAGCACATAAGCTTATAATCTCCAAGTAAAAACACTGGGAAAAAGACTTCTGGACTCAACGAAATAAGGGTTCGATTTTACTCTTTTTTGAAAGGCAGTGGTAGATCTTTGGCAACAATCAGTGCTGTGAGCAATATTATTTAAGGAAGCAAGGAACCAGCATTTTAATATCTTTATAAACTACCTCATAAAACTTAAGCAAAGAAACATTCTTCCTTACCTCCCTCTACCAAGAAATTTTCATGTACCAAGCCAGACTCTGATAAGAAAGGAGTTCTCTTTGTTGTAATGGTTTCCACAATAAACTTTGCATCTGGCTCATTTATACTATTTATTCCTCTGGCCAGACTTTTGGCTTTTTGGATGAGAATTTTATCCACCTTTAGCCTATGTTTACACAGCCGTTCAAGATCCAGTTCTATACAAGACATTCTATTCCTTCCCTTTCATATATTTTTTAAATTAATTGTTTCATAAATTATTTTAATTATTTGTTGAGTCTTCATGAAAACTCTGGATAACCCACATGAACTTAACTTGTGTGCTCTGAAATTGTGAATTATGGGTCTATTTTCCACCATTTCACAAAATGTTCCGCTATAACTTCTGTTTGTAATTAGTTACATTGGAAAAAATTAAGCAAATGTGTTATAGCTTCTTTGAATTATCAGCATATAGTTAAGATAAACTGCATCTTCTGAAGAAATTTGTCCTCGGGGGAATGATTTGTCTCGTGCTGATAGACTTTTATTTGAGATGTGAAGTGAGTTTTAGGTTTCAGGTGTGGTGGCCTGAAATTAATAGAGCCAACAGTTACAGCATAAATTTTGGAACATGCAAGATCATCACACTTGGTTTTGAGCCTTTGATTTCGAAGAAAAAAATGTATTTCCAGGCATTAATAGCTAAAATCACATCTGTACGAGGCTTTGCAGCATTTAGGATTGATGCAACATAGACAAGTAAAGGTAGCTGAAAGAAATTTTAAAAATAATTATAAAGCCTTTCCCATCATGCATTGTAGACTAATTCTATTACAGATATAGGTTTTTACAGGGAAAAATATGTTCAGTATAGAGACATATGTATCCCATCAAAACAAATAATTCTCAAAACATGGTTTTCAGAGTAATAGTACTTGGTATTTTTTTAAAGAAATAAAAAAGTAATACTGGCAAAAAGAAAGTGGTTCAATCACGTCATGTCAAAGACACAAGAATTTATTTTAAAAAATAAAAGGAAGCAGTAGCCATTATTATTTATTTGAATATATATCCAATTATGATCTATCAATCAGAAAATGTCATTCTTTCTGTTGTTGCCAATTTGTTATTTTTCTATTTCATTGTTTAACAGTTTTAAAATTCTATTGGTTTCTTAATACCTTTACTTCTTTTAGTTAAAGCAGTCCCCCAGAAATAATGTTATTTCATTTTTATTTTACAAATGACTTTGTTCCTAACCATTAATCAAGCAAAGCATCTTTCATTTGACAAATGTACTTCACATTGTGTAAGTAATAAGGCTACATATTTGTTTGATGTAGAATAGCATTTTATGTTTTGTTTTATCTAAACAGTTTTCATCATATATTTTATTCTAAGATTACCGTGTATTTTAAAGTACTAATCTAAAGCAAATATTATCAAAGTTAAAAAGAATAATTAATAGTATTCATTATTTTTTAAAACAATAAAAATATCATGTGTCAATATACCATGACTCAAATATCCTCAAGCCCTTTGCTTTTATCATTATATTGATAAGATTTTCATATTTGAAATTTTTCTCTGGTTTTTGTCTATATTTAACCATCTTCTTTATTCATAAATAAACTACATTTTGTTGGATTTCAAAAACAACATTTGGAATAATTAGAGGCAGCTTTTATAATTTTAAAAATGAATATAATTGATATCTTTAAAATAGTTCATGTAAATACTAAGTCACACAATAAACTATATTAATTTAATTCAGTTTTATAGCTAAGGCCGAGGAGATAAATGGGGTAGAGAACAAACAATACAGTGACAGATGACTCTAGTGTTGTGGGATGGTGCACCTGAAACCTGTATAATTTTGTTAACCAGTGTCATCCTGATACATTTAATAAAAGAGAAAATATAAAATAAAATAAAACATAAAATGCTTGCTTCAATGAGGCTACTAACTTCATTTACAATATCTTCAGAAAATAAAAATAATAATAATAATATATTTTATCTAAGAAATAATCTTACCCAGGCATTTTCCTAAGAAGAGTAAGATCAATCTTTGCATGTTGTACACTGTTACTTCATGGTCTATTAAAAACAAATGTGGGTTTAAGTTATGGAGGGACAAGGCAGGTCCCTCACCTCACATCTAACCTGTACACAGTAAGAAAAAAGGTATCTTATTTTTAATTTTTTATTTTAAAAATAAGATCTTGATTCTAATTTAGGAGAGCATCAAAACTGTGAAAATGAATAATGACTTTGACTTAGCAGCAATTTGAAACCTGTACATTCACATGACTCCCACTGAAACTAATTATTTTTTTCTTTATGTTAGTAGAAGTTGGGCATGTAGAGGCTTCAGTTGTATTGTCCATATTGGAGTCAATGGGAGTTTACTGACTTTGATGGGGGGTGGGGTTGCATGCATGACAAATATATAGAAGAGGGTACTGAAAATTGTTCAGCTTAGATCCTTGAACCAAGAACAATATTTCCTAAATTAAAGTAATATTTACTTATCTTCTAAATTAAGGTTTCAATTTATGTATGCTAAATTGTCAAGCTTTTAAAATTGATTTTAAAAAACATATTTAAATAAGACATATACACATATCTGAGTTCCCCAAATGTAAATTCCCCAAATGGATCATGTAAAATATGTCATTTTTTTCTCCTCTTGGTATCAAACTTGTTGGGTTTTTTTTTTTTCCTTCTCTCTTTGATTTCCATTTCCATTACTGCATTTTTTATTGACTGGAATATAGTCTAAAATGTTAGGAAAGGCTGTAACATGTGTGTAGTCTATGGATTCTCATTCAGCCATATAGCAATGGGCTTTGGGACAGGAGCACTGTCTTACCAAGAGATTAAAATGCTCACACAGCCTGTGCTGGGCTTGTCACCTTGTGCAGGAATATCTCTTCCTATTTCATGTTCAGTGAGTATTCCTTTGTTCTACTTAAACGCAGATGTCAATGAATCTGAGGCAAGCTCCCAGCTTTCAGTATTTCAGACTCCACAGAGGATTGGTTAGGGTCGTTCTGCTGGGGTAAGGGAGGGGTGCACACGGGCCAACTGCCCTGCACCAGCTGCCAGGGACACCCGCTAGCCATGAGATACTGACATACATTATTGGAATTGCTCTTACTCTGCCTCCTCAGCATTTTCCATCCAGAGTACTTGACTGTGTTGTGTTTTCCTTGGGGACTCAGATATCAAGATGCAATGGACAGAAGTACAGTATTTGGATTTCAATTCTTGGTGGCTAGCATTGTGATAATCTTTACTATTCTCCATGTAGTTGGAGTCCTCTGGCATTGTTAACCAGTACACAGTGTTCTGTTCAATATAAAACTTTGTTGCAAAGGTGTTTAAAGGCAGGCAGAAGTGAGTGCTGAAAAAACACACAGCTAGTCAATTCGTACAGTAGAAATTGGCTGGCTGTGCCATCCATTTCAGGATCATATTGAATGATCAATATGTATCAATGTAATAAGCTATGAAAATCTTAGTAGTAAGACATGATGATAAATAGATGATAAGTAGACACAATGAAGAGATTGCTGGTGTGTAATATCAAGTTTTAACCCGCAAAATTTTTATGGCATATGATTTTATTCAAAGAGAACTTCATATATGATTTTCCTGTACAAGGCATCATGTATTATTTTGATGTATTTTACTAACTTAACGTACAGAACAATTCTGTGAAGTACAAATCCATATCTCTGTTATATAGATGAGATAATTGAAACTTAGAGAATTAAAAAGCAGAGCCTGGATTTCAATTCTTGTTTTGTGACTCCAGTTTCAGTTTTCTTTACATTATGCTATACTGGCTCATGAATCATTTTCAGAATTATTATACATATGTAAATTCACTGATATATTATTTGATGAGCACATCATTCCTCATCTTATTGGACTTCAATAGATTCTAAATAGCTTAAATGCTCCCATTTTTTAAATCCCAATTCCCACTTTAAACGTTATAAAAACCTTGGTAAAGGGATATGACTCATAAATCTACAAAGAATTCATAAACTTTTTATACCAATGCTTTGCTACAATGTACGTGAGTAATTATGACCATCTGTTTTCAATTTTATTTAACAAGATAAAGCAATGAGAAATGTTGCTTGGCAAAATATTTTGCTTAGACCAAGACACTCAAAATAATTTGAGATGTTTTGTCAAATTAAAATCCCCAAGTTCATTTAACTACAGTTTTTCATGTTTATTGTTGTCACTTTCTTTTCATCATCAGAAAGTAGTAATAAGAATTGGATACCAGACAACTTCTGACATCCAAAACCAATGCTGTTCCCTGTACAGTGATGATTAATTGAAGGAAACCCTATTGACTAGAGAATAAATCTCTTTAGCACACTGAGGAAATCGATGTGCTATTATATGATATAAAGATACATAAAATTAAGTGTAAATAATATAATTTTAATAAATAAATATAACATTGAAATCAGTTTAAATAAACATAGGATGGTATATAGTCTTTCAACTGTAAATTAAATACTCTTTTACAAAATTAGCAAATGTTATTTTGAAGATCTTCCTTTTCCTTTCTCTCTTTTCTGGCTTTTTATGAGGTACCAAATAGGTTCTATATTTACTGAAATTGAATAGTTATGTTTTTATTATAGTTGATAATCATAATCCTCTGTGCATTACACTAGCTGGAAATCCAAAGAAACAGTAACAGGTGATAGATGTACATACACTATGACCTTAGACATACCCATCTGCCCGGGCTCCTCTGCCTTCTGTTTTGCTCCAAGAAGTTTTTCTGTTTCACTAATCCCTACTTCAGGTAACCCTGTTAGATAGCTCCCCCTCCTATTTTCCCCCCAGCTTTTACATAATTTTTTAACAGAGCTCTTAATTGTGTTCCCTCAAAACTTTACTTGAAATTATGGATAACATCAAATCTCATTTATCTTTGGACTCTGTGTAACCAACACAGTGTCTCCAATAAGAACAACTAGAAAAACACTTCTTGAATTAAACTGCTCATTTTACTATCCTGTATCCCTGAATAATCTTGAATCCACTATAATTTATTTGTGAATTTCTGGCCAGAAAATACAAAATAAAAAAATATGAAAATATAATGAATAAGATTCTATTAAGAATATCTATTTTCAGCTATAAGATGAATAAGGTCTAACAATCTAATGTAAAACATGACTACAGTTGATAGTATTATATTGTACAATTTATATTTTCTAAGAGAGCAGAATTTAATGTTCTTTTAAAAAAAAATGATGTGATAGGTGTGTTAATTAACTAGACAGAATAAATAAATTTACAGAACCATTTTTTTAAATAGCTATTTTCAAAACATTATGGAAATAAAAAGTCTTATATTATTCTATAGAGAAAGAAGCCTTGTTTATTTTCCTATCTAAATAAAATTTGCTTCATGTGTGTGTGTGTGTGAATGTATGTGTGTGATTTACATTATAGCATTATTGCTTTGAGGGTCATACCTGCAAGTGCCTTTTAAAATTATAACAGTATAATGATATAGGTTCAGCACAGAAAAGTTCATTTGTTGATGAGCGATTTAGGTCTCTATTTAATATTATATTCATATTTCATATGACAAAATCTTACTTTGAACATTATTTGCTCACCAGTCCTCTAATGATTCAAATGAAATAGATTTAGAAATTGCAACAACAAAAAAAGGAAGAAAAAGAAAAAGCCACAAAGGTAATTCAGTTTTAAGTTAATGACTGAAATCTGAGAAGGTCAAGTTCACAGGAATTAAGCTTAAATCAATGTAAAATTATATAAACACACACATCTAAATGTTCATAAAAATAAAATTCTTGACTATTTCAAGGCCTAATTACTGTTATAACTACTCTGACTTAAGAAGTAACTTCAGGTCAACTTTCCCCGAGGTCCGAGTGGGTAGCCACGTTATCCGTGGTGGCGGCAGGTACGACTGCGGAGAGATGAGGCAGAAGGGGAAAGGAGATCTCAGCCCTGCTGAGCTAATGATGCTGACCATTGGAGATGTTATTAAACAACTGACTGAAGCCCACGAACAGGGGAAAAACATCGATCTAAATAAGCTGAAAACCAAAACGGCTGCCAAATATGGTCTCTCAGCTCAGCCTCGCCTGGTGGATATCATTGCCGCAGTCCCACCTCAGTATCCAAAGGTCTTGGTCCCCAAGTTAAAGGCAAAGCCCATCAGAACTGCCAGTGGGATTGCTGTTGTGGCTGTGATGTGCAAACCCCACAGATGTCCACACCCCACAGATGTCCACACATCCGTTTTACAGGAAATATCTGTGTCTACTGCCCTAGGGGACCTGATTCAGATTTTGAATATTCAACCCAGTCTTATACTGGATATGAGCCAACCTCCATGCGAGCTATCCGAGCGAGATACGACCCTTATCTACAGCCAAGACACCGAATAGAACAGTTGAAACAGCTTGGTCACAGTGTGGATAAAGTGGAATTTATTGTGATAGGTGGAACATTTATGGCCCTTCCAGAAGAATACAGAGATTGTTTTGTTCAAAACTTACATGATGCCTTGTCATGACATACCTCCAACAATATTTATGAGGCAGTCAAGTATTCCGAGAGGAGCCTCACAAAGTGTATTGGAATAACTATTGAGACCAGACCTGATTATTGCATGAAGCAACATTTAAGTAACATGTTGACCTATGGCTGTACAAGGCTGGAGATTGGGGTGCAGAGTGTCTACAAAGATGTGGCCAGAGATATCAACAGGGGCCACACTGTGAAGGCAGTATGTGAGTCCTTTCACCTGGCCAAAGACTCTGGTTTCCAAGTTGTGGCTCATATGATGCCTGATCTGCCAAATGTGGGACTTGAGAGAGACATTAAGCAGTTTACAGAGTTTTTTGAGAATGCTGCTTTTCGTCCTGATGGTTTAAAACTTTACCCTACCCTGGTGATTCATGGAACTGGGCTTTATGAACTGTGGAAATCAGGAATATATAAGAGTTATTCTCCTAGTGACCTGATTGAATTGGTGGCTCAGATCCTTGCTCTTGTGCCTCCATGGACTTGAGTGTACCTAGTGCAGAGAGATATTCCAATGCCCTTAGTCAGCTCAGGGGTTGAGCGTGGTAATTTGAGAGAACTGGCATTTGCAAGAATGAAAGACCTTGGAATTCAGTGTTGAGATGTGAGAACCAGAGAAGTTGGAATTCAAGAAGTTCATCACAAAGTACGGCCATACCAGGTTGAATTGGTAAGGAGAGATTATGTTGCAAATGGTGGCTGGGAAACATTATCATACGAAGACCCAGATCAAGATATTTTGATTAGCCTTCTGCGATTACGAAAGTGATCAGAGGAAACCTTTCATTTTGAATTGGTTGGAGGCGTTTCCATAGTCCGAGAGCTGCATGTGTATGAAGTGTAGCCCCTGTGAGCAGCCGGGACCCTACTAAATTTCAGCATCAGGGATTTGGCATGCTGCTGATGGAGGAAGCAGAAAGAATGAATAGCCAGAGAAGAACATGGATCTGGGAAAATAGCTGTTATATCAGGGGTTGGCACCAGGAATTATTACAGGAAGATTGGCTGCAGATTACAAGGCCCATACATGGTGAAGACGCTAAAACAATAGCCACACTAGTCCACCTGGAGGCAGTGTTTCTAGCAGGAAATGGAGATTTCAGATGTCTTGAACATTCAACAGAGAGGCTGGGCAAAGCAAATGGACCTACCTTGTCCCCTTGGCAAGAAGCTTCACCCTCATCCTGTAGCTGCAGACTGGAAACTGCTTTCAGGGCGGGACCAGGCTTCTGGCGACCAAGCACAGAGCCTCTGGCGCTCCCGTGCTCCCCTGTCCTGCGTGTTCTCAAGGAGTCACTTCGGTTTTTCAGCTTGAGTCCTGTATCCAGTTTCTAAATTCTGCATGAGGCCAGTACACCGACAAGCAAATTAATCAACTCATCTGGATACCGTAATTCATGAAATAAAACTAGGTGTTGCTAAAAAAAAAAAAAAAAAAAAGTAACTTCAAGCCTTTATCCATATACATTAAAATAAAGCAAACCATTATATTATATCTGTAAATAACACAAAAATATTTGACTAAAAATCGAGTAATTTTAGTGTTAATGAATATATGACACAAATTAAAGTCTGATTTTTATGGTTTTCTGATTGTGTTATTGTCTTATAAAAATTATCTATAGTCATATTATATGTAATAATGTCTTTAGATTTGAATTGTTTCCATGTTTTATTAAAAAATGAGACATATACCTCCTTAAATTTACAGATTTTTTAATCAGTATTTTACTTAACTATGTTTGCTTTGTCTTAATTTTTTTTCTCTATTCAGTGTGTTCGTTTACAAGAGTTATATGGAGACATCTCTAACCAATTAAAAATTGAAAGAAGATACACTATTGACAAACGTCTTAATTAAGAAGTCTTGCTACCCAGTGATTAAAAACACAGATAGGATTGAATCTTGCATAAGACCAGGTATACAAACAAAATTAATGACAAACTGTAATACAGTTCATTTTCTTGAATGGCAATGACTAGTTTTTTTGTTTTTTCTTTATTATGTTCCTGTATTTACAAAGATTTTAAATATACAAAATAAGTAAATTAAGAAAAAATATTTAAGTTAAGCAAGAAATACATTACTTTTACAAAAGGAATTGGAGAAAGCATATAACCATTTCTTACTATATAATGGACTGGGAAATATATGTTTATATAATAAGCTGATATTGTGTCAAAATTCTTTTGTTTTTTAACTATAACTAACAGAATTACTGTAACAGGATATATACAGAATTACAGGGCAATCTTATTGTAAATATTATTAGGTTTTTGCCATTGGCTTTTGTTTAGTTGGTTTTGTATTAAAGAAGTGAGAAAAAATATTTTTATTTTATTTATTTATTTATTTTTTTAATCCTCACCTGAGGACTTTTTTTTTTTTTTTTTTTTTTGGTATGTGCCCCTAGCGGGAACCAAACCCAGGACTCTCTGGTCCGCAGGCCGATGCTCCAACCGCTGAGCCAAACCGGCCAGGGCGAAAAAACATTTTTATTAAAAAGATCAGAATATGGACAAACTTTATCATTGTGGTATATTGCAGAGATTATTAGACAAAGTATATCAGATTTTTTGGACAAACCACTAAGAATACTGGTTTAACTGTCCTTATTTGTAAAATGGGATTTGAGGTTAGGTGAGTACCCAAAGATTTCTTTCAATTCAAAATTAGTTTGTGAAATATTAAAATTACAGGATATTTATTAGAGCAATTCTTATGTGTTCTGAGATTATATCTTTATTAAATACAAATGAACATTAGTCATCCAAATCATCAATGATATTGGAAAGGCATTTTTCAAACTCTAAAAAAGATGTGCTCTTTAGATTTAGTCTTGGCATTCACTTGCCGGAGTAAAAGAAATCAGACACTGTCAGCAGACACTAACATTCTTTAGCATTTGACACTTCCAATATCTGTTGGCAACATC
The DNA here is from genome assembly GCA_030848825.1 of Tadarida brasiliensis. NCBI lineage: Eukaryota > Metazoa > Chordata > Mammalia > Chiroptera > Molossidae > Tadarida > Tadarida brasiliensis. The sequence goes on along the minus strand of CM061263.1, from coordinate 109,451,131 downwards.
CCCAAGATGATGTCAGCTTCTTGTACAGTACAGAATATTCCCCCAGAGCATCTCACTTACAGAGTTGGTGCACTTTCAAATATCAAGTGTACTAATGGTTTTTCTCCAAATGATGACTGAAATCTTTAGAAGTTATGCTCTGATCTCAACAATGAATGATATTATGATATGGAAAACAATGTAAAGGAAACATATAATACATATTAGATGTTTGAGAAATGTATGAAATGAACAGATGGTTTGGAAAATTCTAGAAACAGCTATAATAAATGGAATAATTAAGATGGAACTCAATTAAAGTAATATTTTAAAACAAAATTTCCTGTAAATAAAATCATCTTTTTAATGTGCTAATGTATATTTTTTTATTTAAAGCATGACTGTTCATCCTATTTCTTTTTCTTTTTATGTGGAAATATTTTTAATTTATTTATTTTTATTACAGATGTCCCTCCTTTTTCCCCATTTCATCCTCCGCCCGCTTCAGCCACCCCCACCCCCCTACCTCCCAGTGTCACCGCACTGTTGTCTGTGTCCATTGGTTATTGGTTATTTATATGTGTATAATGAATATAAGTTCTTTGGTTTACCTCTTAGCATATACTCTCCAGATCCCTCCATGTCATCTCATTCTATTTCTTAATACCATATTTCAAAGAGGTTTTATTGTGATAAATATAGAAATACCATTTATTTAGCATACATAGGTAAATATGTTACCTATGTCAATTGTATTTATTAATAAATCTTCTTAAATTACTAACTTGTCCTTTTTTAATGAAAGAGCACTTTTTTCTGCTCTCTTAAAAAGAGAATGCCAATCCTAAATGAAGTTTTTTTTCTTAGCAACTTTAGTACACTATTATGCTATTCAATTATTGTAATAGATTGACACACTTTTAGGGATTTTTACTTATGTGTGGCAAGCGAAATGTTCCAACAATGAATAACATCAATAACAATGATCTTTGACTTATTTTGCTGTATACAATATAGTACACTTTTAATCAACACATTGGGAATCATGGAAGTGAAAGAAGCTGAGAAAAAAGACACTAATACTTCCACTATCTACAATCATATTTCATTTCTGATTTTCTGTATGATTTTCATACGGCTAAAATAATATTTCAAAAGAATTAGGCACTCTGTGTTTTTCCCATAAATATATTACAAACATTTCTCCATTAAAAGTCTAGCCCTGGCTGGTTTTTCTCAGCAGTTAGAGCATCGACCAGCAGACCAAAGAGTCATGGGTTCGATTCCAGTCAAGAGCACATTACCTTGGTTGTGATTCAATCCCCAGCCCTGGTTGGGGTCAAGCAGGAGGCAATCAATTGATGTATCTCTCTCTGTCTCCCCCCCTGCTCCCTCTCTCCCTCCCTCCCACTCTGTCTGAAAAAGTAATGGAAAAATATCCTCAGGTGAGAATTTTTAAAAAAAGAAAGAAAAAAGTCTAAAACTCCATTTCAATGAAGTTGCATGCATTCTAGTGTGTTAAGGAACTTATTAATGGAGAATTAGGTGATCTCTAATTTTCTTTTTTCATCTCACAAAAATGTATGTTATATCCCTAAGACAATAAATATAAAAATATTTAAGTGTCTCATAAAAATTAGTATGGAGAAAGATAGTTCAGTGACGAATTGACATTAAGCTTCTGTGTCATTTTCTCAGAATTTTAAAAATCTTTCCCTAATGGCTGAAAACAGCTACAAAATCTCCAGACTTTTCTTACTCTTTTTCTTATTAAATTTATTGGGGTGACATTGGTTAAAAGGATCATATAAGTTTCAAGTGCACATTTCTATGATACAAAATCTGTATGCCCACCACCCAAAGTCAAACCATCTTCTATCACCATATATTAGGCTTCCTCCAACCTTCCACCCCTTTCCCTCTGGTAACCACCACTGTTGTCTGTGTCCATGAGTTTCAGTTTTATATCTCACATATGAGTGAAATCATATGGTTCTTGGATTTTTCTGATTGACTTATTTCACTTAGCATCGTATTTTCAAGGTCCATCCATGTTGTCACAAATGGCAGTATTTAGTCTTTTCTTATGACTGAGTAGTGTTCCATTGTGTATATGTACCACATTTTCTTTATCCAATACTCTATCAAAGGATACATTGGTTGTTTCTATGTCTTGGCCATTGTGAATAATGCTTCAATGAACATAGCAGTGAATATATGTTTGAAAATGTATATTTTCAAGTTTTTTTGGGTAGATACCCAGGAAAGGATTGGTGGGTCATATGGTAACTCTATTCTTAATTTTTTGAGGAACCACCATACTGTTTTCCATGGTGGCTGTACCAGTCTACATTCCCGCCAGCAGTGAGTGAGGGTTCTTATCCTTACACAACTATATTCAAAGAAAGTGTAAAAGAATAACCAGATACTTCTTAATATAACTAGAATGACAAAATATTTCTTAATATACCTTTTGCCTTTGGTCATGGAGGGAATAATATTTCCAAGAGACCACTACAACATTCTCATGATTCATTGGCCAGAATTAAATCACATGAGAACATTTAATTGCAGGAAAGAGGCAGAGTATTAGAGATAAAGGTTAGAATTGGAATAGATGAATTGTGCTTCATTACCTTGGTCTGTCACATTGATGTGCAAAGAAAATCACTTTTCAACTAGCAAAGTAAGAGCACTGCAGGGAAAGGAAAACCGGTTATTAAAGGGCTCACACATGGATTCACTCAACTTGGAAAACAGCAGAAAAACACCAAATAGAAAAGTGCATATGCCATAGGTGAAGGAGATTGACTTACTAAACTTGGAAGCACCTTCTGGAAAGATGGGAGGTAGCTAGAACTTCTGCAAATCAAGATGCTGGAAGCAGCTGTTTTTGCATTATTGTTCTGCCAGTCTGACACTGATCCTGTCAGGTGCCATTTGGGAATGCCTTTTCTAGCCTGCTAATGCCAGGGGGCACACCCTGCTAGAGAGCACCAATCACCCCTACCTTTTCCCCAGAGCAACTGGACAATAATTTTGCCCACCAGTGTATCTGCAGCAGTCACAGCCCCACCACAACAGAAGGGCACGTGCAGCCCACACAAGGGACACCCACAGAGCACCTGACTATGTGGCCATAGGGGATTACACTGTTGGGCACCACAGAACATTTCTACATAAGTCCACTTTTTCAAGATTGGGAGACATAGCTGATCTATTTAATACATAGAAACAAACAGAGAGAATGAGGGGAAATGAAAAGACAAAGGAATATGTCCCAACCAACCAATAAAACCAATAAAAAGACAAAAACCTCAGAAAAAGAACTAAATAAAAGAAAGATAAACTAGCTACCATATAAAGTGGTCAAAGAAATGTGGTCGTAAAAGTATTCAGCAAACTCAGAAAAAAAGGGGATGAACACAATGAGAACTTCAATAAAGAAATAGAAAATATAAACACCAATCATAGCTGAAGTGTATAATAACTGAAATGAAAAACACACTAGAAGGAATCAATAGCAGATTAGATGATACTGAAGAATAGATTAGAGATATGGTAGACAGAGTACTGGAAATCACCCAAGCTGAACAGAAAAAACATTTTTTTTTTTAAATGAGGATAGTTTGAGGGACCTCTGGGACAACAACAAGCATACAAACATTTGCATTATAGGGGTTTCAGAAGGAAAAGAGAAAGAAAAGGGCCAGAAATTTTTTTGAAAAAACAATAACTGAAAACTTCCCTTACCTAGGAAAGAAAACAAATATTCAGCTCCAGGAAGAACAGAGAGTCCAAACAAGATGAACCCAAAGAGGTGTATAACAAGAAATATTAAAATTAAAATGTCAAAAATTAAAGTTAAGAGAGAGTTCTAAAAGCATAAAGACAAATTCAATTAGTTTTATACAAGGGAACCCCCATAAAACAATTAGCTGATTTTTCAGCAGAAACTTTGAAGGCCAGAAGGAAATAACATGATATTTCAAAGTGATAAAAGGAAAAAAAACCAAAAAACTTTTATTAACTATGAGGCCCCATTAGTAAGCCTGACCCTGGAAACTAAAAATTATTAGTTCCTCCACACTAATTTTTTCGAGTTGAGATTTCAAATATATAAACTTTTTGCCATCCACTGGAAAAGACATAAACATGGCATATGGTATAAAATAAAACATTTAACTGAAAACCATGTACCTAGTCCCCAGATTGGAATACAGAGAGAAATTTGTGCCCCATAATAGATGTACATCTATTTTCTTTGAAAAAAAAAAGGCAATATGCTACTTTAATTGTTCTCATTTTATTAATATACACAGGCATAATAAATCTTGAAAGACATCCCACTTTACAAACTGTTTTTCAGTTTTCACTAATTGTCTATGCTGACAAAATTGATTTTCATGTGCAGGAGCTGACAATTAAATTTTTCAATTTATGGAGGTCAAAACCATAATAGCAAATGAAATTACATATCACAACTGAATTATTCAATATAGAAATATGATATAGCTTACAGTAGTCACTTTAGGTAGCTCTTCAAAAGCATCCAAAATGTATACATTTGACCTAAACTTTAATTCCTATTCCTTATGTTTTTGTGCCATGTCCTCAGTTTCTGCAAATTACTTCAATATCTGCCCATGACTTCCTTGTCTACTCTCTTTGACTGTATTTACTATCCTTGTTTTCAACTCTAGCTATTTTCTTGCTTTATGAAATCTAGTTCTTTCATTGAATTCCACTAGAATACCCTCAATTAAACATTTCTTAGAATTCTTGTAATTTGACTGAAGAAGTGGGCACTCTGAGAGGGTCATATAGCAGGCAAGTGCATTCTGCCCTCTTTCATTTTACCTCCATTCTCTCTCTCTCTCTCTCTCTCTCTCTCTCTCTCTCTCTCTCTCTCTCACACACACACACACACACACACACACATCATGTTGTCCCACAGACAGAAATTCTTTAACCTGAGAATCTCAGGTCCTACTATATACAGTTTGTCAAGGAATTCCTTCTTATAAATCCACTGATATTCTTTGAGGACACACTGGTTTATATATAATATTGCTCATTTTGTTATGGAAATACTATGTAGAAATGTGTGAGGTTTTAATATTTTTCTCTGGGCCGACGTAGAGAATTGCCCTCTCATAGCATGCCACTGGTGTTTTGTGCTGGAGCATGCCTCATTGGCAGTTGTGCTCATTTCTTACATGATGCTTTTATAAAGAAATAGAAGCTGTTAGTCATTAAAATGGAAGGCATTCAGCTTTCTGCCTGTCTGAAGATAAAATTGGATTTCTCTGTCTGGGTTCTGCTGATTCCTTTTTATTCCACAAAGCAAATTGCTTTTCCAAGGCATCGGTATGAACAGAAAAAGACTCTGCTAGGGCAGGTAGTACTAAAAGCTTATTAGGAGCAATATTTTATATTCTCAATTGACTATAATACAACTGAAAAATAGATTGACAAAATATGAAACTCATTTTCAAACTCTTGTGCAATATTATGTGCTTTACTATTTTTTTCTCTTTCATACTCATTCTCTCCTTATCTTGTTTGTGTCTAACACATCCCACTGATCACATGTATTGACAGTGTAAGATTTTATTTTGGAAGCAACAGACAGTTTAGTAAATGACTACACTTGTGATTTTAAAAAAGGTAAAAACTTTAGCATCAAAAATAAGATATAATTTTGTAGCCTTTGTTGCAAAGTTTGAGATGCTGTTTTAAGCATGCTATTTTTTTTGTAGAATTGATTGCCTTAAGAGCAAACCATCAGTATTTTCCTATGAAATTATTATATAGTTATATTATAATATTTATTCCAACAAGGGAAATTTATAATGAAGCACATATGATTTAAAAATTTGACTTAAAAATGTGTAATTACATATTATGTAATTTGATATGTTCATTATTTATGTTCACTACCACCACAGTGATTTCAAAAGTTTTGATGTAAACACAGTAATCAAGTTGAAAGTGAGGTACTTGGGTTTGTTTCAACTATTTTAGCTTATTTGCAATACTATTTAGAGGTAAATCATGATTTGTCATTGAGGTGAAATGGAATCAATATTCAGAGTCATATATAAATTTCTGCTTATAATTTAAAATGTTTATTTTTTCTTACAGTTATATCATGTTGTGATTCATACTTTCAGGAGCTTTGTTGTTAGGTACATAATAGTTTAGGGTTATTAAACCATCTTAAATAATTTGATTCTTTTTTATTTTAATCCTCACCCGAGGACATTTTTCCATTTTTTGTTCAGATAGAGTGGGAGGGAGAGAGAGAGAGAGAGAGAGAGAGACATCGACGTGAAAGGGACACATCGAGTGGCTGCCTCCCACACAACCAACCAGGGCCGGGAACCGAACCCAGGTCTCTCTGGACCGCAGGCCGACACTCCAACCACTGAGCCAAACCGGCCAGGGCAATAATTTGATTCTTTATCATAAAATGACATTGTTATCCCCGGTAGTATTCTTTATTGTAAAATATATTTTAATATAAATGGACATTTATTTTTCTTTTGATTATTGTTATTATGGTGTACAATTTTCTACCTTTTTACTTTTAACATATTAGTGACTTTATAGTTGAAGTTCCTTTCTTATAAGCAGCATATAGTTGAGTATTCTGTTCTTTCCTTCAATCTGAAAATGGATCTTTAGTGAATTATTCAAACCAAATATGTTCACTTGTATTATGATTAAATAGATAGATCATATTGCTACTTGTTTTCTGTGTTCCATGTATTTTTATTCCATTTTTTGTATTTTTTATTTGATAATTTTATTTTATTTCTTTTAAAGTCTTACTTAGCATAAGCATTCCTTTTGTTATTTTTGTGGTTGTATTAGGGGTTTCAGTATTCACTTTTAACTTATTACATTTTAGCATGTACATAGTATGAGGTGTTAATCTACTTATATTTTTCTATATAAATAATTGTTCCAGCTCTTTCTACACTGATTTTTCTTTCTGAAGGTCTTTTATTCTATGTGTGAAAGAAATAAAATATTTCTATGTTTTACTTCTAATCTGTCTTTGAGTTATATGTGAAGTGGGTTTCTATGGGTCTGACCCCACTGATGATTTGACCTCTGGATTAAGTGTCAGATGTTCTTTTTTCTTTGCATAGCTAGTAATATTTTATTATAAATTAAATATTGTGGATAATATATTAGGGAGACTTTCAATTCTAAAATTCCTCTAATGAACATTGAGTTTAGTTCTAGCATACAATTAAATAATTGGCAATTCTTTTGGATCCAATTCAGACAATACTAGGTTATTAGGGTGAATCTAGTTTCCTAGGAAATAGAGCTTATGGGTCTCAACACATTCCTTTGTAGACATTCAGATCCATTATCAGTTACCAGGGTTTCATGGTACTGTAAAAGTCTCTGCTTTTAGCTTATCAACATGAACATTCTGTCCTACATCTCAGAGTTGGAAAATTACGCAAAAGGACATATTTCCTATTATATCAGACCTTTCTTGCATTGTTGTCTTGGAATTCCATTTTTTCTCTAGCATCAGGGAATCAAAAAATGCTCTAAAGAGCAAAAAGGTGTAAAAATGGTCAATATAGGGGTTAACTTGTTTCATTTTGTCCTCTGAAGGTTTTTTCCTCCTCAAATGTTATATCCCTTGCATGCTACCCATTGCCACAAACTGCTAAATTTTTATATTTTATTTAGGTTTTTTATATAGTTTCAGTGAGAGGCTTAATCTAATATCAGCAACTTTGCCATTCAGAGTAGGAAATTCTTTCCTTTTTTCTATTTTGTGTTTATTACTGTATTGATAAGTAGTAAAAAGATTTTTTTGTCCAATCATCATTATTGCTTTGATCATCCCTTCATTAAGAAAATAGAGATTATACACCAGGTATTGTGTTAATTACTGAGAGAATTGTTTAAACTAGAACAATAGTTTGTAACCACTTCTTTAAAAAAATATATTTTAGAAGGGAGAGTGAGAGAGGGAAAAACTCATCAATTTGAGAGAAAACATCGATCGGTTGCCTCTGCATGTGCCTCGACGAAGGATCGAATCTGTAACCTGGATATTAGAAAGATATTTTTCTATGGCATAAGCTATTTTTTTTTCTAAAGAGAACACTAATGCTTAACCACTTTGCTTATTTAGATTGCAGAAATGTTCCAACTGTCAAATTTGTAGATGGCTCAATAGTACTTTTAAATATAAAGGGGGCATAAAAAATGACTTGGAGTGGGGTGATCATATACTTTATCTTCCAAACTAGAAAACTTCTTGAAAGTAAAAAGGGATAGTATTAATGACATAATGACAAGTATAAACCATACAATCCAGGGCAAAAAGAACCTCAAAGTCACTCTGCTATAAGGGATATTGCAGAAGCAATTCTCAGATTATTTTGCCTGGAACAAAGTTTTCTTATTCATTAAGAAACAAGGTTCTTTATTATTATTCTGGCATTATTGCCTGCTTATTATGTGCTTGTCCTTTGTTAAGTACTTTAATTTATCACTTCATTTTCTTTTATAAAATAAAACCCATGAAGTAGATATTATTCTGTTTTGTTCGTGGAAAAAAAAAAACTGAGTTGAAGCTCAAACTCTTCATTATGATGTGTCTCACACTGCTTCCAGCTATATTATACATCTCTCTAACTAAGCCACTAAAGCAGCAGATGAAATGAAAAACAATTATAAATCTTGCTTCCATGGGGGCTTTATAGAGCACTTGCCTCACAACATCTGTGGGAACACTGTGTCAAACACACGACAAACCTGTTTCAAGCAGAGATGATAAAAGAAATAAGACACTTTAGATGATGTGTGCAAAGTTCACTCATCCATAGAGGAAACTGTTTTTGAGCAACTACCAATTATGAGACACTGCAGTAAATAGAGTGGAAAAAAGCAAGTTCTTAGCTTCAAAAAACCAAAATATAGCATCAAGGGAAGAGCAAAGAGTTCTACCAGATGCCATTATTAAATTAGGACATCAACTGCTATGTGTTTCCATGGATGGAGAATGATGGGAAAGAAGGGCTTTCCATGCAAAGGAATGGACTGACCAAAGGAAGAAATACCCACTTTGGAAAAAGCAAGTTGCTTTTATTGGAGAAGAAATACACTGACACATACACATGCATGTACATATGCATGTGTATTTACTTGTACATTTACATCTATACATGTATATACTTAGGTACTCATACATACATACATATGCATGTATACCCATGCATACATGTATCCTTAACAGCTATGGGAAATAAAGAAGAGCAAACAGGTCAATGAGGGCTGCATGGCTTTCTTTTCATTATAAAAATCTAGTCTGGCCGGTGTGGCTCAGTGGTTGAGTGTCAACCCATGCCCCAAGAGGTCCCTGATTCAATTCCCAGTCAGGACACATGCCCAGGTTATGAGCCTGAACCCCGATGGGGGACATGCAGGAGGCGGCCAATCGATGTCCTCTCTCATTGATGTTTCTGTTTCTATCTCTCTCTCCCTCTCACTTCCTCTCTCTCTAAAATCAATAAAGGAAAAAAAATTTTGTTTAATTTAATTATAAAAATCTATATAGTATTTCTACTCCTAAAACTATTTTGAATCTAAAATACAGAAACGTGTTTTTGTTCCCAATGTGCTTAATCATCAAACTTCCATCACATAGAAATCATATACATGTGCTTTGTGTAAAAGGAAAACATAAAATTTCCTTGACACGTTCTCCGATATTTTTTAGGAAATTGTTACATTTGTCACTGCATTTTCAGGGCACTATGTAAAGAATAAAACTGTAAATTATAAGGTAAAGCTAATATATTTGCCCTTTTTTAATAATAAAAGACCCTTTCAGGAAGCTTCATCTATGGAGAATATTTTCCACAGAATGATATATTTTACAGCTGAAACTCAAAAAGGGAGGTGGGACAAGGCGAGTGCAAATGTGTATGTTACTCTATATAAAATTACACTTAGAAGCAGAGTAAGAAAGAAGAAAGAGACCTGGTTTCAGATATACTCGGCGTTAGAAAATAAAGCAGTGTACATCTGTTTTTCTTAAATTTGAAATTTCTTGTTAGAGCTTTAAGATCAGTCTCACTAGAATGAAGAAAACTAGAAAGACTTTATTTTTGTTTCTCTAGCTTTATACATTCTATTGACACCCCTTTGTTATAATCCTTAATGACTTTTAATAGTCCCTAGTACATAGAAAAAATATTCTACTTTATTGTTTTGCCTTAAAAATCCAATATACACACAATATTCATAATGTGCAAAGCTAAATATTATGTTTCTTCATTTTTTTAGGTTATTTTATTTAACTGTAGAAAGCATTAAATTTTTATGCATTAACAAGTTACTTTTTGAAGATTTGGAGGAGTATTTGCTTGAGTCCATTTTCCAAAGAGATGGTGCAATATGTGGCATAAGAATGTTAATACTGAAGAAACCAAAATCACATAAAAATTGTGATAAATGTTGCAATAAATCTTAGAAGTCAAATGCATGAAATGATCAGCATTTTGAGCTTTTTATACCTCTTTCTTATTTGTGTTGGTAGAGTTACTCATATAGAATGTTAATAAGAAGGAATTATTCTAAGGCACAATCATTTTAGATAAGACATTATTTTCTGTCCCATGTCAATAACGGTGTCCCCTACACCTTGCATAGTCTATTTTTTCATTTGAAATATTTTAAGCTAATAAAAGCCAACTTTCCGTATTTTCCGAATATGGTGAACATATTTTATATACTACATATTCACTATTTTTACAGTTATGTAGTTAATATACTTAATAATAATATTCTCTAACTACAACATTATGAATAGAAACATTTAAATAAATAATATTATGTAAAAAAATTTATTGTGTATGGATTAAAATTATAAAAATATGGATTAATGCCAGTTTCATTCTATGAAAAATTAGAATGATTTATTCTAATTTTTCAAACACTAATGATAAGTTAAGGAAAGCTTTTCTTCTAATGAAACACTTTAACATTTGTGAAATTCATATTTGCTATTTTCTTCTTTTGTTAATTTGTGGTATGATTAATGGCATTCTAGATTATGTTTGTATATTTTTAGTGCACTGCCTAGGAATATTATTAAAATTTTCCTGCTCATATTATAACTACTTATGTTGGTTGACTAAAAATGTAATATATTAATTTATTATTAAATATCACAACAGTCAATTTTGTTGGCACTAAAGAACATATTTTTGGTTTTGGATGACTAAATAGACAAAAAAATTACATAAATAATTATTTAAACAGCATAAATGTGTCATGAAAATAGGAACTTCCATGCAGGGAATCAATCACTTACTATTTTTTAATATTAGTTGCCATTCATATTTGAGCATGCACATATATATACATGTATATATCTATATGTGATTTTTTAGTAATTTTAGAAGACATTGCTGATGTATATGTCATATTAACCCTAAATATTCAGTGTATATTTCCTAAGAACAAGACCATTTTACACATAAAACTAGTACAAGTATAAAAATCTAATTAACCACACTTAATCTAAAATTTAATTAAATACAATAATTTGTTCACAGATCATAGACACTTTGCAATTTTTACAATAATTTCCTTTCCATATAACACAATTATATGTCCTGACCAATGGTCCAATCAGGAGCATACACTGTATTTAGTTTTCATTCTCTATTATCTCCTTAAATCAGAAATAGTTTGTCAGTCATTGTCTTTCATGAATTTGGCATTTTATTATTTTTTTAAATATTTTTTATTGATTTTTAGAGAGAGAGGAAAAGAAAGGAAAAAAGAGAACATCCACATGAGAAAGAAATATCCATCAGCTGCCTCCTGCATGCCTTCCACGGAGCCCAAAATCCAGGCATGTGCCCTGATCTGGAATTGAGCCAGCAACCTTTTTTTGGTGCATGGAGGATGCCCAACCAACTGAGACACACCGGTCAGGGTGAATTTGGCATTTTATAAGAGTGAAGGCCAATTATTTTGCCGCATTTTCTCATTTTGCTTTTGTGTGATATTTCCTTATGATTGCGAATACTTAAGATGATGTTGTGCCCTTCCCTTTCCCAAAGTCCAGATGCCCACATACCAGACAAGTCTGTGTGAATCTGCTGACTCACGTGCTCAGAGATAAGGTCAGTCACAGGATCTCCCTCAGGTTTTTCATCATGTCCCCCCACTTTTTAAAAAATGTTTAAGTTTTTCAGCACACTTAGAAGTTGTTAGATTATTGTAATATCTTTGTATTTCTTATTTTTGTCATAATAATCTATTGTAGCAGACCTTCAGTCTATCAAAAATCTGTCTTCAATAAGTATTTTATTTCCGCACCTCAGGCTAGTTAAAGTAACTGTTCTGCTATAATGTGCTATAAAAATACCAGTCTCCATTTTCTAATGTTCATGAGGACATCGGTGACTTTAAACTCAGCAAGAAAAATAACCAGCTCAGACTGCCACGTCCCCGAGTGCCTGTTGCCTGTGAACTTCTGGTATCAAATGTTATAGCAGGATAGAGGGAGCAGGAGGAGAAAACTTTTAAATTAGGTTTTGGGAATGTCTCCCAAAGTCATACATTATAGAAGCAGGACATCAAATTGTCACTACCTTATCTATAATTCAGAGAATGTTGGCATTGTGGCTTCAACCAGGAATCACAATATCAGAAGCCTATCGTATTCGGGAAGCTGTGTAAGCTCCAAAAATGTGTGACATCCGCAAAACGGATGCCGCATGTCTTCCCTCCTGACATCCCTAAGTTAGTGACTTATACCTTGCTAATATTAACACAGAAAAACAATGGCTTCTGCAATTGTGCATGTCAGTCAAAACCACAGAAACAGCAGACTTTTGAACTCCATCCTACTTCTGTCTTCACTATCCACACAAATACATCTGGTTAGCCAAATCTAAATTTTATCTGCAACCAAGTTGCAAAGGAGTCTAGAAAATGTAAATGTTAGTTGTTCAGCCTCCATAGTACAAGGAAACATACCACCCAACGAGTGTTGATCCACCATCTCCACTACAGGGGCTGTTGCCAAGTCCTCAAAGCTTCACTTCTTGGCATCTTCTACTGCAACGTGCTTAACACAGACCGTGGGCTTTGCTTCTTTCTGCCAGTAAATGTTGAATCCTCTCTATTGCTCTGGCTTCTTCTGGGTCTTCTCTTTTTTGGAGTCATGATGTCATTGCAGAGTATCCTTTTGGGAAGTTGTTTTTTAACAGAAAACTCTCAGCCAGTTCCCTTCTCTGGGACAGGGAATAATGTTCTAATTTAGGAGGAGATACAGCCAACTTCCAGAGTAGCCTTCACTCTTGTAGCTCTGCAACTAGGAAGGCATTATTAGTGAAACAAATCTATGTAACTTTCTCTTTCTACAAGATAATATCTACCCTATGAAGGTTTTGTGCATCTACGCTTCTTGGGGTCCCTACCCAATAGACCAAGCATCCTGGTTATATTTATAAATATAACTCAAGATTTGGTTCCCAGTGTGTATTGTATTAATATTCAAAATGCTTAGATGTAGATATTTTCCACACTTACACTAAAGAAGAAATCGAGTGATTAAGAGAAGCAATTCAACAAAGGTTATGTAGCTGCCTTATTCAAAATTCTGAATCGTCTTTTACTCTACTCTCCACTCTCTTCAGGGCACTTAGAAATCATTCCAAAGATTCAACAAATTCCCACTCAATTCCTTGGTATTAGTTTGCAAAATCTGTGACCCAGTGTTATGATTTTTATATTTTCATTTTGTATTACTCATTTTTCCCTTCATATTGAAATCTAAGTAGATAATAGCATTATTTTTCTCTGTGTTCTGTGAATTATCTCACATTTAGGTAATTTATTATTTTGCTAAAAATATTTAACATATGTTGGCATCCTGAATGGTGAAAAATATTTTTGTGAGTTTCTTTGAGAAATAAAAAATAATGAAAAGTGTCTATTCTCTATCTTTTATTTTATTTTTTAATCCTCACCCGAGGATATTTTTCTATTTATCTTCAGATAGAGTGGGAGGGAGGGAGGAGGAGAGAGAAAGAGAGAGAGAGGGACATCAACTAGTTGCTTCCCACCTCCTGCACAACCCTAACTAGGGCTAGGGATGAACCACAACCAAGGTACATGCCCTTGACCGGAATCAAACCTGCGACTCTTTGGTCCATGGGCCGACACTCTAACCGTTGAGCCAAACTGGCTAGGACTATTCTCTATCTTTTATATATTAGAATAACCTCTGTAAAAAATTTTTTTCCTGTAGAATATTTTTAAAAAATTTCTTTTAAATGAGTCTGTTTTCTACAGTTGTTATTATTGTTTTGTTTTTCATCACTAGTCCAATGACAATTCTTAATTATTTTCCATTTCAACTGAAGACATTTCTTTTCACATATTCCCTGTCCATATTACCTGTCCATTTCTCTGCATTATTTTTACTGTACTAAGGGTTACATAAAACCCTGACAAGATTAGTAACTTCACAGAAATAAAGAAGCCATCCCATTATAGGATTCAGAGATTTTCTCAGATATTACTTTTTCTTTACCTGCCCGCCATGTGTACTAAAAGCTTTCACAATTTACCTCAGCTCACTTTGCCAGTGTCTAAAACACTGAACACTACTTAATGGTACTTAAGGACTTTCTTTTCCATTTGTGTGTGATGACATATGACACTATACTTCTCATTCTACTTTCAGGTATCTGATGGGATTCAATGAGAAATAAGATAAATTTAGTTTCCTCAGCTCTTAAGAGCACAGGATTGCAGCTTCCCTATCTCTTGGGTGCAACCAATCTGTTGACTAAATCACTAACACATAATCCTTCTCCAGTTTCCTGCTAGGATTTCACTCAGCTGTAGATTCTGGCATGGCCAGCTGAGAGTCCTGAACTCCTCACGGTCTCTGCCAGTACTCCACAGGGTCAGACTCTGCTTCCGGTACCCTCAGTATCAAATACATGTTGTATACCACAGTATCTTTCATCAATAATATGGGTCTTTTACTACATTTCCTAGTCAACTTCATTATTTATTCTGTTTCATATTAAAAATTGTCTCAGTCTATGTTGATATTTTTTCTTTTCCTTCTACTCAATCTTCTCCTTTGGCTTCTCTATCAAAAAGTGTGGACATAAGGGAGTTTTATTCTCTAGCTTCCTAATGTGTGTGATTTCCATGGCTGTTCATACCCCAATCCTATCTTTCCTTCCTACTCTTTCCCTAGTGACCACATTTTTTAAATTTATTCTCTTCTCAAAAATCCCTATGAAAATGATTCAATAAATTTATTTACACAACAGCATTTTAAGAAATTTGCATTCAAAGACAATAAATCTTGGGACAAAGGAAAGAAGATGTAAAAATATAAGTTAATCTGTAATTAATGAATTTGTCTTACAAACCACAACAAGTGCCCTCTGATTATTGTTGTTTTTGATCTTCACTGAGGAGAGATAATAATGTTTTCAGGGAATAGCCTTTTATTTCTGGAGAATAACCTGATTTTATGAATCTTTAAAAGAAGAAGCAATATCAACAACCATTGTCCTAAGAAAATTCTTTGGTGGGTTTCTGGCCTCTGTGATGAAGTGAGAAGTCTGTTTTCTTGTTTCAATATATATTTTAACTCAATAGGATCAGTTTTATATAAGTTCAGAATTCTAGATTTAAATAGCTCTTTTGGGGACCAAGATATTTTATTGGTCTCCAATTACTAGTTGTCCAGACCTCAGACTACATCAGTTCTCTATTTTGGTCCATTATGATATCTACCAGTTTTTCCTGAAAAGAACTTGTAGGTGATAAAACTAATAAATCAAGGGAAAGGACAACTGTGACATTTAACAAGGACAAAATAAATGGTTCCATTTAAGACCAATATTGCTTTGAAGAATATAAAATGTCATACCCTTAGTAGTCCCAAAGGCCAACATTTTTCAAAATCTCTCTGAAATGCTAAGGAATATGTAATAAGGAACTACAATTTTTATATATCTTTATAATAAGTAGGCCATAGTCTAGAATTCAAGAATACTGAAATCTTCTCCATTCAATTTACTTATATTTTGTATATATATTCCCTTTTCTAAATATATAGTTAAATACTATTTTCTTTCTCCCTAAGATTGCATTATAATCCATAAAGTTCAAACCAGTAAATCATCTCACTTCATTTAATTGCTCTAAGTGTTCTCATTTTTATGAAAGAAAAAAAAAGCCTGAAAGATTTCTTTAGAACTTTGTATACATTAAGAGACTTACCAACATCCTTACCAACATACAATGAAATTTAACCAGTCAGTCATCGTTAATATTTTTATGTGTTCACATGAAAAGAAAAACTGTATACCTATTATTTACCCCCAATATTTTTTCCATTTGTAGCCCATTTAAAGAAAACAATCTTTTAAGAAAGATAACTTTAAAAATAAATTTAAATTTCTTATGGGTTGACTGTGTTAATGAGAAAATGGGAAGATATTACTATTTAATATTTTCCAGGATGTAGTTGAAAACACAAGGCTTCAAAGATAGTTTAAATTAATTTTAAATTTTAATTATATTGTTATTAGAGATATAGCACAATCTCTACGACTCAGTTTATTCATTTCTTAATGGGTATACTCCAAACTTGTAAAGTTGTAAATATAAATACCAGAAGGGCTTTGGCCTGGGCCTACAGGGGTGTAATAGGTCTGAACATTGACTTATGCTTCACCATTTCTTGTGACTATCACTCTGGCTAATAGAGTACAATACAATAAGATATTTTGAGAGAGAGAAACCTCATTTACATAACTTTTATTACAGAATATGGTTATAATGTTTCTGTTTTATTAATTATTGTTGTTAATCTCTTACTGTGCCTAATTTAAAAATTAAACTTTATCATAGGTATGTATGTATAAAAAACGTCAAAGTGTATGAAGGGTTTGGTACTCTCCTTGATTTCAGGCATCCACTGTGGGTCTTGGAATGTATCCCCCATGCATAAGGGAGAGATTACTGTACAATATAATGAATCAATATTTGTACACATTGCTGAATGATCACCACACTAAGTCTAGTTACCTTCTGTCATCATATATGGTTATAAATTTTTTTCTTATGACGAGAATGTTTAAGAGAAGTTTTAAGATGAGTTTTTAGACACAACACTGAAAGAACAATCCATGAATGAAAAAATTGATAAACTGAACCTTACTAAAATTAAAGTCATCTGTTATGTACAAGACATTCTTAAGATAATAAAAAGATAAACCACAGATTTTAATTAAAATATTTGCAACACATATATGATAAATAACTTGTATTAAAGTATAAAAAGAACCTTAAAATTCAACAATATATAAAAAAAAAGCATCAAGTTTTTAAAAAGTGAGCAAAATACCTGAACAGACTTTTACCCAAAAGAGATATACAGATAGAAAATAAGCAAAAAGAACATGCTCAGTGTCATTTGACATTAGGGAATTGCAAATCAAAACAATAAGATACCACTACACACTAGAATAGCTGAAATGAGAAATTGCTGTCTAGAATGAAGAACAACAAGAACTATTATTAATTGCTTTGTGGGAATAAAGAATGGTATAATTATTTTGGAAGACAATTTGGGATTGTCTTATAAAACTAAACATATGATACAGGAATCATACTTCTATTTATTTCCCCAATTGATTTGAAAATGTATGTCCACACAAAATCTTGTACATGAATATCTAAAGATACTTTATTAATATTCACCAAAACTGGAAACAACTAAGATGTTCTTCAATAGGCAAATGATAAGCAAATTCTGATGTATACATATATTAGAACATTTTTCAGTATAAGAAAATAAGCAATCAAGCCATTTAAATATATATATATGTATATTTCATTCAAATTACTAAGTGAAATGAATCAGTCTTAAAAAGAGTACATATTGTTATATTCTAATTATATGATATTCTGGAAAAGGTAAAACTACAAAGACAGTAAGATGATTAATAGTGTAGTCAAAGATTTGAGGGAATGAGGGAGGGCAAAGCATAAGGAGAAGTTTTAGAGCAAGGAACACATTCTATATTGACACTGTAATGGTGGATACATGACACTATGCATGTGTCAAAACTCTTACTACTACAACATAGAAAAAGTGATACTTAATGTATGTAAATTAGAAATAATTATTTAGGAAGTCAGGGAATACCAGTATGGAATGCAGAAGATGGCAAAACGCTCTGTGTTATGAAGGTATAAAACAAACACACTGAAGGGTTTGGGAAAAATAGGTACTTTCCAATGGAGAGGAGTCTATAAAACTAAAGGTAAAAAAAAAAAACAAAAAAAACAAACAAAAAAAAAAAACATCAATCAAAAAGTATTTATGCACCTCTGTGTCCATAGCAGCACTATTTACAATAGCTAAGATCTGGAAAGAGCCCAAGTGCCCATCAGTAGATGAGTGGATAAAAAAGCTGTGGTACATTTACACAGTGGAATACTATTTCAGCTATAAAAAGAAGGATCTCTTACCCTTTGAGACAGCATGGAGGGACCTGGAGAGTATTAAGCTAAGTGAAATAAGCCAGTCAGAGAAAGACAAGTATCACATGAACTTATTTATATGAGGACTCTAATGTACAAAATAAACTGATGAACCAAATAGATCCAGAGACATAGAAGTAGGGAACAGACTGACAAATCTCAGAGGGAAGGGAGGAGGGACTCGGGAAGAGATTAATCAAAGAACTTATATGTATATATGCATAACCATGGACATAGACAATAGGTACAATGAAGGCCTGGCAGGGGGGAGTTGTGGGGGAGAAGGGTGGAGGAGGTCAATGAGGAAAAAAAGGGGGGGACATCTGTAGTATTTTTAACAATAAAGATAATTTTTTTAAAAAAAGAAACTACATAATCACTCTACTGCAATTGATAAAATTTGTTCCCAAAAAGGTATTTGTTAATAATTCTAATATTACTATGTATGTATACTAAAGATGAGCAATTAAGTAAATAGATGATGGTTGTTAGGAACCAGGTGTCTCACAGAGTGGAAGTTTATGAATCAGGAAGAGGAGGCCAGAATAATTTATTGGGTAGTAATTATAGACATCAAAATAAAGTCACATTTACTTTACTAGCGATACAGGTGGTTAAATA
Organism: Tadarida brasiliensis; assembly: GCA_030848825.1. NCBI lineage: Eukaryota > Metazoa > Chordata > Mammalia > Chiroptera > Molossidae > Tadarida > Tadarida brasiliensis. The sequence continues at coordinate 109,431,940 of CM061263.1, read as the reverse complement.
TATAAATATTTATTTGTGATATATATAAACAAATTAGTAGATATAGTCATATATAAGTATGTATATATGTATAAATATATACTAACATGTGTATATATTAGTATTGTATATATAATATGCTTTTGATTTCTGTATTCTGACAGCTGACAGGGCCTAGACACTCCAGCAGCAAGAAGTACACCTAGCATCCATATCATAATTTTTTTTTTTACCCAAAAAATGTTTTAATAACTATAACGTGTGCAGAATGTTCTCACCGAAGTTGATTTGAGTGTTTCGCTTCAGTTAATGCTAAGGCAAGAGGAGTGAGCACCCCAGCGAGCCGGCCAGCCCCATGCAGGGAAACTCCGGTGGCCCAGCAGTTTCAGGAGCTGGGGTGAGGGGCAGCAGGAGCTTAGGAGATGATCTTCAGGCCGGGCTTCTTCTCTTCCAGGGTCCGCAGGCGGTCTTCCGTCTCCTCGGTCCAATAGATGCCGATCGGACCAGCTTGCTCTCCCCCAGCTTCAGGACGTCCAGCTCACTCGTGTAGTTGTTGCTGAGGTCCAGCTCGTGCAGGCTGTGGTTGGCCAGCAGGAGTGAGGCCAGACTGCTGCAGCCCTCCTTGGTCACCTCGCAGTCCCCTAGCCAGAGCACCCGCAGGGCTGTGCCGGGCTGGCTCAGGCCCTGGCACAGCTCCTCCATGCCGGTGTCTCCCAGCTTGTTGTTGCTCATTTGCAACTCCTGAAGTCTCCTGTTCTGGGCCAGCATCGCGCTGACATTGGGCAGCAAGCGGCCGTGAGGCTGCAGGACTTTGCCCACAGGGACTCCATCTGGCAGCTGGACTCCAGCAGGCTCTCACACAGCAGCTGGATGCCCTCATCCCTCACTGCACTGCCAGCCACACTGAGCTCCTTCAGGCTCTCCTTGGCTCTGAGGACCCGGCAGAGGTCCCTGCAGCCACTGGCCGTGATGTCACAATCCCAGAGCCACAGGGTCTTGAGCCGGGAGCTCGGGCGCAGCAGCCCAGGGCACAGCTCTGCAATGCTCACGTCACCCAGGTTGTTGTTGCCCATCTTCAGGTCGCACAGTGAGGCCTTGGCGGCCACGATGCCACACAGGTCCTGACAGTTGGCCAAGGTGAGGCCACAGCTCTCCAGCTTGGGTGACTCCAGCGGGCAAATGGAGTCGGCCATGCCCTGGCACAAGGTCCAGGTGCCGGACTCGCCGGTGTCATTGTTGTTCACCACAAGCTCCTCAACTTCCGTTAGGCCCTGAGCACAGAGTCCAGGGGCTCGCAGCTGGCTGCCGTCAGGTTGCTGTACTCCAGCTGCAGCCTCTGGACGTGGCACTGGGGGTCCAGGAGCCCCTCACAGAGAAGCCGCAGGCCTGCGTCCCCCGGCTGGTTGTAACTGAGGTCCAGCTCGCGCAGGGAGGGTGGGGAGCACAGCAGACTGGACAGGGTCCCGCAGCCGGCCTCCATCAGGCAACAGTTCTGGGGCTGAGCTTCTGGATCTCGCAGGTGGGCTGCAGGCCCTGGAGCACCAGGTGCATGCTGGCATCGCACAGCTCGTGGGAGCAGAGGCTGAGCTCGGTCAGGGCGGGGTTGTCCCGGAGCGCAGAGCTCACGTCCTAGCAGCACCCCTCCACGATGCCACAGTCAACCAGCCTGACCACCTGGTACTGCTGCATCAGAGGCAGGAGTTCTGTCCACCAGGTGTCACACAGCTGCTCGTAGTAGAGGTCGAGACTCATGGTGAGAAGCAGGTGTTCCCTTGCGCCGCCACTGCCTCCTTGGACTCTCTATCATAATTTTTAATAACAGGGATTAGATGTAGGACTGAGGAAGGAAATATGTAAGATGAGCTTAGCATCTTGCAGTGTCAGGAAGTAAGGAGGAATTCAAATGTAAAAAGCCCACAAATTGTGGTATGTCTGAGGGATGCAAAAGCCAACTGAACAAGCCCCTAATGACCAAAGCTTGAACAATTTGAGCAATAAAACACATAAAGTAGTATTGGATTTTAACCCAAGGCATAAATAAATATTCATGAGTCCATACTAATGTAAAGAAAACAACTGGATAAATTAATAAACAGAGGAGAAGAGGCAAATCTGCTGTGTAGAAGAATCCCATATCATTTAGTTAGATTCACTGCATTCAAGTAGGTGAAGCATAACTCCGCATTTCCCAAGTGTGGGCTGGAAGTAGCAACTAAGGAAGTTGCTCTGGAAGACTAGAGTGTTCAGACTACTTCAAGCCAGATGATCAATCAATATCAATAATCGTAAGTCATGTTGATAGTACAGTTGTCCCTTGGTATACACAAGAGATTTGTTCCAGGACCCCTGCAGTTAATCAAACTTTATGGATGCTCACGTCCTTATATAAAATGGCACAGTAGCCCTGGCTGGGTGCCTCAGTTGGTTGGAGTATTTTTCTATACACCAAAAGGTTTCAGGTTTGATTCCTAGTCAGGGCATTTTCCTAGATTTCAGCTTCAGTCCCTGGTCTGGGTATGTATAGGAAGCAACCAATTGATGTTTCTTTCTCACATCAATATTTTCTCTTTCTCCCCCTTCTTCTCTCTCTTAAAAAAACAAAGCAAAACAAAAACATCCTCAGGTGAGGACTTAAATAAAATGGCCCTGGCCGGTTTGGCTCAGCTGTTAGAGCGTCGGCCCGCGGACCAGAGAGACCCAGGTTCGGTTCCCGCTAAGAGCACATACCTTGGTTGTAGTTTGTCCCCGGCCCCCCGTTGGAGTCGTGTGGGTGGCAACCACCAGGTGTGTCTCTCTCACATCGATGTTTCTCTCTCTCTTTCCCCCTCTGTCCCTCCTGCTCTATCTGAAAAAATAAAAAATAAATAAAAATTTAAAATAAAGAAAATGGTGCCCTGGCCAGTTTGGGTCAGTGGTTAGAGTGTCAGCACATGTACCAAAGGGTTGCAGGTTCAATTCCCAATCAAGGGCATGTACCTGGGTTGCAAGTTCCATGCCGGCTCCCACTGGGGTCATGCGGAGGCAACCAATTGATGTGTCTCTCTCACATCAATGTTTTTCTCTCTGTCTCTCTCCCTCCCTTCCACTCTATCTTAAAAAAAAAAAAAAAAAAAAAAAATTGATGGAAAAATATCCTTGGGTGAAGATTAACCAAAACAAAAAAGGTGTACTATTTGCATATAACCAATACAAGTCCCCATATACTTTAATCTCTAGATTGCTCATACTTGATGCAATATAAGTGCTATGTATGTTATAATATACTGTTTAGAAAATAATCACAAGAAGAAAAATCTGTACATGTTTAGTACAGATGCAACCATTGTAGAACTAACTACATAGTACATCAGCAACAAGGTAAACTTTTGTTTTCCTTAACACTTTTTTTATAAATTTTTATTGATTGATTAATTTGAGGAAGAGAGCGAGAAAGAAACGTTGATATGTTGTTCCATTTATTTATGCATTCATTCGTTGATTCTTGTACGTGCCCTGACCAGGGATGAACCGGTAACCTTGGTGTATGGGAAGCACACTCTATCCAACTGGGCTCCGTAATACTTTCTATTTGCTGTTGGTTGAATCTGCTGATATGGAGGGGGGACTGTGTGTACTTTTAATGTGATGTGATGAAAATACATTCGATTTCTGTGGTTTTTCTATTAAAAAACCCATAACCCTAATCTAATCATGAAAAAAAAAAAAATCAGACATTTCCCAGTTGAGGGACACTCTAAAAACACCTGACCAGTATTCCTTTAACAATCAAAACAGGTCATTAAAAAAAAAAAAAAAAAAAAAAAAGGAAAGTCTGAGAAACTGTCCAAGTCAAGGGGAGCCTGGACTTTTTTTTTTTTGTATTTATTTAATATATATATTACAGGGGCTTCACCAGAAACTTACTTAGAAAACAGAAAGAAAAGAAATATGACACCACTGCTGAAGATAGAGTCCTGTACAGAAATCAAGGCCAGGACAGACCACCTGAGGAAGAAATAGAAAGACACACAAGGAGAGAGGCTTCACAGCCTGGCTCAGGGCTCCTGGCTCGAGACTTGTTTCGCATAGGTTGCACACAGGCTGTGGGATTTTTCCAGAGTTCAGCAGTGGTCTATGGATGTTGAGTTCTCCCAGCAGGCTCTGGATGGAGAGCAGACCACTTGTCTTTCAGGATGTCCAGGCAGATGTTAGCCAGGGTGTCCACGCTGGCTGGGGTGGTAGCAGGGCCTAAGGAACTTCACCGTGGATGAGTTGTAAGGGTGGCCACTGAAGAACTCTAGGGAGAGCTTATACTCCAGGTCTTTATATACTTTACTAATTGCTCCATGGATGAGCCCCATCCATTTGAAAAAGCTATCTGATTCAGAAAGGCAGAAATTCATTTGTCACCAGACATCAGGAGGTTCATCAGCTCCTGCTATAACCTCTGCCACCACTCATTGCCCACGGCTGCCATCAGCTCCAGGACTGCACTTGGTTTCTTTACGGGCCTTGGCGAAGCTGGCAGAGGCTAGGTCAAGGTTCTGGGTGGCCATCCTGGCAGCGCTGGCAGGGACACAGTCAAAAAGAGCCTAATGACTAAATACAATGTAGTCATCTGGACAGAATCCTCAAACAGAAAACAGATTTAAAGACATATGAATAATATATGGACTTTACTAAATAATGTATCAATATTAGTTCATTTATTGGTATATTGGTTATTTATGGTATATTCACAAATATACCATACCAATATAAAATGTTAGTAACAGAAAATTGAGTGCAGAGTGTATGAGAACTCAGGGTATCATCTTCATAATTTTTCTCTATTTCTAAAACTATTCTTAAAAGAAAAACATTATTTACAATCGATGTTATATAGCTTGTCTTAAATGATGCATCTAGAATGTAGCAGAGTCAGGATTTGAACCCAGGCATTCTGACACCATGGCCAACTTTACTGTCTAGTAATACTAACTGTAAAGAGATATATAGAAAAGACTATAAAGAGAAATAAGTTTCAGAATCACTGGGTTAACAAAGCTAAATAAACATCTTTATCAAATAAAAAGATTTCTAGGTAAGTTCAGTGGAGTAATGTAACCATGACTCAAGAAAGGAATTGCAGTCAACCATGGAATCATTTTCCTCCTGGTCCTTTCGGTCTCGAAGCTCATTCTAAAACTTATGTTCCATAAAATATACACTTTCGGGACCAAATGACATGCCACTTTCACACATCTTGCAGGCAAGGAAATATTATTTAGAACTAAACCCTGAACATTGTAGATATGTTCATTTTAGTTTGCATATTTATTTGTATTCTTTTTTAATCAGAAGAAGAAAGACATACTAAGACTAGAGTATCATGCATATATCCTCAATCTCCATTTTATTAAAAAAACTGAGAGGAAAAACACAAAATGAAATATTATCCATTGTTCATAGTTGGTATATTTCTGTGTCCATTTAATTGAACTAATTTTAGCATGATGATCTGTGTTTTTCTATCATTAATCATAGTTTGTCATTCTATTTTCCTTGGCACCAGCTTGTTCTTTTACTTCTGATTGTATTGCAATGATCACAGTCCAAATGTGCTGTGAATTATGGAAGAGGGAAAGAAAGTCCTTATATCTCTTCCACTACCATATTTTAAAAGCACAAAATGATTAAACCACTTCTGTGGCTTATGAAGCATTTTACTGTGCCTTTATTCGGATTATTCTTCAGAATCAGTCTCTTCTTGGTTCCTATCGCTCAGTGCTGGGACAAGATAGAAAACAGTTCATCTTGACTTCTCCTCCTCCAAATATAAGATGAAATAGTCCATAAAAATGTAAGAATACTATGAGTAAATGCCAGGGAGTAAGATTAACGCAAGAGATGGAGCTAACTTTGTCCCTGAATGATTAATAATCCAAAGCCTAAAATGACTGAGCTTCATGTAATTAAAAATATTTATGTTCAGCCTAATGAAAGACTTCATTAAATGTGGACTATCTAATGACTGTCAAAATAAAATAATAGATATTCTATTCTATAAAAGACAAGCAATATAAATCTCATTTAGCATGCCAAGCTGGAGTCAAACACTGAAGTAGTTATTGTTGTCTTCCCTAAATCTGACATGCATACACTTATACCTGTGTAATTTTTTGAAAATAAAAAAGTCATATTGCTAAACAATAAATATGTATTTTTCAAACATATTTTCTGATTCAACTACATTCTAAATTTCTTTTACCTATTCATTCAAATAATCTGTAAATTCTCCTAAACATTTAAAGCTATATTATTTAGCTCAACTTGTTAAAGCATTGACAATGATGTTAGATTGATTAACATGTATCTTAATTAATGAATTTTTTAAAATTTTATTCTTAAATACAATATAATAATGCTTATCATGATATTTCATACACACTAAAACATGTTTATGGGTCACCAGGTTAATAGGTACAGAAAATATAAATATACCAAATAAAATGCATTGACCATATAGAAAAATAAAATAACAAATCCTAATCTGTACTAATAAAAAGAAATTAGAGAAAAAATTCTGTAGGCACAATTTAAACTAGATCATTAGTTTATTAACATTTATTTTTATGTTTATTTTATATTTATTAACTTTTAATATTATTCTAAAATTATTCTTCTATCACGGCTTTATTAAATAATAAAGCTAAAGACTGTAATAATAATAATAATAATAATAATAATAATAATAATGACTGTTCCTTAGTGAGTGTCTCTTATACCCTAAAGATCATCATGGGTACCTGGCATATATATTATGCTCACCTAATAATCATGTCATATGAGCTAGACATTATTATCCTGATTGTAAAAATCTAAAAGACACAGATTAAGAAAATTTCAATAAACTTCTCAAAGCCTCACTATTATTAAGTTGTAGTGCCAGTATTCAGGCAAAAATGTCTGAATCTGAAGACTGTGCACTTTCACTTGCTCTGTTGCTAGTTTTTATTTAATTTTAAATAAAATTATTTTTTTATTTTAATAAATTTTTTTAAATTTAATTTGTAACTTACAAAAAGGTTTATGTATATTTACATATTTTTATCTATCAAAAACTCTATTAAATAGTATTATTTTCATGCTCATCTTATGGGTAAAGAAACTAAAGTCGCTAAATTTGCCCAAGTTCACAAAATCGAATCAAGTAGCTGTGTCCCTGCTCCCTTCCGGCATTAATGCCATGCCTTTTCACTGATGCCTCCCTTCTTAAGATTAAAATAAAAGATACATATTTTCTTCTTTTTTTTTTAATCCTCATCCAAGGACATTTTTGCACGTTATCTTGAGATATAGAGTGGGAGGGAGAGAAGGAGGAAGAGAGAGAGAAACATCGATGTGAGAGAGACATATCGAGTGGTCGCCACCCACACGACCCCAACCGGGTCAGGGACAAACTGCAACCGAGGTACGTGCCCTTAGCGGGAATTGAACCCAGGACTCTCTAGTCCATGGCTGATGCTCTAACCGCTGAGCCAAACCAGCCAGGGCAAAGATACATATTTTCTCCATTAATATATCAAAAACACTTTGAAATGCATGGTTGTACTTGTTGCATGCTATTTGGAAAAGTTGATAGGGTTTAAAAAATGTTTTTGGCATTCTATAAACTTGCCATTTGGGTGTTTACATCTCTGAGTAGCATGGATGTGTATGCAGTAATTTAAACACAGTTGATAACTTATAATATTTAAAATAAAAATTTTCCCTGGCCTGTGTGGCAGAGCTGGTCGGATGCCGTCCTGTGTACTGAAAGGTTGCTGATTCGGTTCCTGGTCAGGGCACATGCCTGGGTTGCGGGCTCCATCCCTGGTAGGGGGATGCAGGAGGCAGCTGATTGATGTTTCTCTCTCACATCACTGTGTTTCTCTCTCTCCCTCCCTCTCTCTTCCTTTCTCTACAAAAATTAATTTAAAAATGTTCAAAAATGGTTTAAAAAATAAAATAAAATACAAAAATGTGCATAATATTTTGAAAAATATTAAATGTTGAGATACTCTAAATGGAACCCAAAATGCCAGATATTGTTTAATCCTTTTAATTGTAATATGGAGTATCATCCGCACATGCATAGAGTAATTTGAAGCTTCCATTAAAATCACATTACAGAGGAAAGACATACATTTCCAAAGTGATTATTTTAACCAATACATATTTATTCTAACGTGCTGAAATATGATAAGAATGGTGAAAAACACTATAGTTATTGTCCTATTAAAATGTATATAATGATTTATTTATCTATCATGCGTTATCAAAGACTATTCTGATCAATTCATTTATGTGTTCATCTTATCCTCACAATGAGACTATGAGATATTTATTATGTCAACAAACATGAAAACTGAAGAGTTGAAATGGGAGGAATAACAAGGAAAATATAGAAGTTACTAAAATATAAATAGAAAAATATTATAGGCCTGTTTATTACCTCTTAGTATCATAGAAGTAGACACTAAAACTCAGAAAAATAAACTGTCAGATTAATGAATCTAAGCATTATATATTAGTAAACAAGAGACATGAGGCTTTTTTTTCCATCTAGCAGACTAGCAGGGTCTCCTCACATGGTGGTGGTTGAAAGGTTTCCAAGAGCCACAAAAGATAGAAAATTCTAATGAGCAAATTCTTTTAAAGTCTTTCCTTGAATCATGTTGGTTTTGCTCCATTGAACATATCAAGTCTCAATCATGTTAGTTATTGTCCCATGGCCAAGAACATAGTCAGTATGGGGAGAGACTACCCAAGTGTGTAGAAATGGGGAGGTAAATCATTACAACAATTTTGCTAACAATCTGAAGTTTGAATATATTTTTCTTATCTCAAGACAAGGTATTCTATTCACCACAAGGCCTACATCTGAAAAGGTAACAACTATCACCTCTCAGAACTTAAATGAAATCAAATGATCCCTCTAGCTTTACTGACATATTTATACTGCCTGGTAAATACCTCTCTTTTTTCCCATTATATTTTCTGGTATACCTCTGAAGCGCCTGCTGCGGTAAGTATCTTTCGTCTTCTCAGAGCCACTTTCTTTACTTCTTTGACACTCATGCAATTGACTTTTTTTTTAAAAAGATTTTTTTATTGATTTTTAGAGAGTGAAGAAGAGAGAGGGAGGGAGGGGGAGAGAAATATTGATGTGAGAGAGTAACATTGATCTGCTGGCTCCTGCATGCCCCCTACTGGGGATCAAGCCCACAACCCCTCAGTGCACCAGAGGATGTCCAACCAACTAAGCTACACCAGTCAGAGCTCATGAAATTTATTTTTAACTTTTGAGTATAAGTGTCAAGAATATGTGTTCTAGAGTCAAAATACATGAATTCAAATCCTGACTATGTAACTTTTGGCAAGTAACTTCATTGTTCCACTCTATAGTTTGATTTCCCTATCTATAAAATCAAAAGTATCAAGTATCTACCTGATAGGAATAAAGTAAATCAATTAACATAATGCATATAAATAAAATACTTAGCATTTTCTTAATAGTTTATGAGTTCAATAATAAGTAACTCTCAAGATTTTATTTGCTTTCTGATATATGTTATATGCAAATGTTCCTAATTCTTTGAAGACTTGACATTAGTTGATTTGTTTTTGTTGCACTCAAATTTCTTCTGTTGTGGGTGACGAACAGGTTCTTCCATGGGATTGTGAGGAGAGAATTCCAAAGACCCATGCATGGGAGATTGTGGTCTAGTGGCAAGATTTATTTGAAAGTCTATCCCTGCCTCTGCCCCTGGGTTTCCAATGTCCCATCTTCCTCCATCCTGCCATGGAAAAAGTCCAACTGTGTCTTCAGCAGGACCAAAAGAAAAGCCAGTGTCCAGAGTTTCTGCTTCATATTTCTTTGGAGCCCACGCAGTCTGCAGCAGACCCCAGGTGTCTGCTAGACCTGCACAGTGGCATGTTCCTGATGGGAGAGAACACGAACGAATGGGGCAAGTGCGGGTCATGAGCGAGCGAGAGAGAGAGAGAGAGAGAGAGAGAGAGAGAGCTCTTTGTCTCTTGAAATTATAACCAGGAGCTTTTTCAAAATAACCAATTAGCTTCCCAAGATTTCATGGGCCTGCATTGGGGTCCAAACCCTAGTCAACTATCTTCTTCCCAGGTTAGACTGACAGTCCTCTGTGATTCAGTACCTCCTCCTGCGCCATCTGACTGTATTGCACATGTCCTTTCCTTCCCCCTAGTTCTATCCCTTCCCCCTAAGATCTGTGGGGAATGGAGGATGCATGGAGCTATAGCTTCCTGGTGAAGCAAACAGGCTCAGTGTCCCTTTCTGACCATGCTTAACAATTTCTGACGTCCTTTGCTCTCTTCCTTTTAATAACTAGCTGATGATGGTAACACTACCATCAAACTGAGACCTGAACTTTATGATTTCCAATTGGTAACTAATTTTCCCAGCCATATGTTGAACTCTGTCATTCCCACAAATTTTCTTTATCTGGAATCATAGTTTCACGCCTTCCACTCTTATCAATCCTTCTCAGTTACTACATCCCCTGTTCTACAAGTTCCTAGGGACCGCCCAGCCTTCGAGTCCTCATTTCCTTCTCCAGGCACAAGCCACCTCCTGCCTTTCCTGTCTTCCCTCTATACGGACTTTAGTCCAGCAGGTTGAGTTGTTCTTTGCAAACACCTTTTACCTCATTTTCTGCCACTATATTTCAGCTACACTGGGATTTTAAATCCTTTAAAGTTGGCCTTTACTTTCTGGCACAGAGGTTTCCCCATCCTTATTTGGCTCAAGATCCAACTTTTATGACCTCCTTCAATGCCCATTCACTTTAATTTACTCCTCAAATCCTTTGGTGGCAGCTTGAATACCATGTTTCAGGTAAGCCTTCCTTATATTTTCATTGTATAATTTAACCATCCTAGAACTCACCAAAATTATGCTTGACTAAATCATCAAAACTCTACTTATCGAAATTAATTATTTTCTTTTGCTCCAATAAGCCACTTGAGTGCAGAGACCACATCTGACTTGATCATTTTAAACAGTAATCTGCTTTATAAAATTGTTATTGATGTCAAATGTCAGTACAGACATGAATACTCTTTCAGCTCTTTTTCTTCCCACCATCTCCAAACTATTTTTCGTTTTCTATGCAAAACAGAACTCCTTTTCTTAGAAATTGTGAGTTTTAAAGCTAATAATATAAACCGGGTTTTGCTAGGTCACTGTATCCAAGTCATCTGTTTTGTATTGGTTAATATTATTTCATGCAGATGACAGGAAATGCAATTCAAACTGACTTTAAAAACAACACAAAACATTTTATTGCCTCATGTAACTGAAATGTCCAGCTGTTAAGTTTTCAGGTGCAGTTTGAACTAGAGCTTCAAATGCTGTAACATGATTTATTTTCTCTACATGTCTTGGCTCTATGTACACTACACTGTCTTTGTTCTCAAACCCCCAAACTTTCAGGTTTAAGTTCAACAGAGAAGAGTCTCTGACTCTCTTTCAGTGGCCACAGAAAGTATCATTGTATCTCAATGGTTTTGTTTGGGAATTTATCACTTAGCCATCACCATGTGAAAGAAAATGTTCCCTTTCATTTGGTCAGACTGATGCCTACCACCTGCCTGTCCTAACCTTGACATTAGGGGTGAAATCCTATGTGAAGTATCTGTACAGAAACTTTCTCAAAAGAAAGTTAAAAACCATATTATGTAGTTGCTACATTAAGAATATGAGCAAACACAGACACACACTTGTACACACATGTTCACTGTAAATCACATAACTTGAAAGGCATTGATGAAATCATATATGATTATATTTATATCCTCTGCTCTTACCATTTTAGTCTCATAAACAAGAAAAAACGTGATGCAATGAAATTGCACAAGATTTATTTGTCTAATCGAAAGACATTTTATCATCTTTATTGGATATGTTCTTTTTTTCTCCAAAGATTTTAAGATAAAACCCAAACCATGAAGCTGTTGATATTGTGCTTATCTTACACATTCACCTATGTATGTCAAAGTTCATTGTATATGTTTCAGGTTATCCTTTGATTGAAATACATTTCATATTCAAATTTTCTCACTTCCAAAATTATCAGAGAATTAATCTCATGTTTCATGAAAATCAGATACTAATTTTTATAATAAAACCACATAATATAAGAATCCTGCAGCTGTGACCCTATGAGTGAAAGTCTATCTCCAAGAAAGAATATAGTTATTATGTCTACCAGATGAAGATGGGTCATGGGAGGAAGTTGGGAGAACACCATGTGCACCAAAAGCAATGTGACAGGAATTCAATGCCAGAAGGTCAATTCTTACTTTAGTTGAAAAATAAGGTAACTGGTAGAAGTGAAAACCTGTGGTTGAAGGATTCACAGAGGTTTAGCGAGGACAGCATTTGAGTTGGTCCTAATTCTGTCACTTGCTATCTGACTTTGGCAAGTTATTGAAATCCTTCAGGCTTTTGTTTTCTTGTCTATGAAATGGACATAATAAGAACTATCTCCCCAGTAGTGATAACAAATGTATATAGCACAATAGCATTGAAGACAATTATTATTCCACCTTAAAGATAGAGTATTAATTTGTAAGGTAAAGGGGGAAGAACGGGTAATCATAAAGGAGAAAAAGCTAAGACAAAGGAATTTTGACACGAAAGTAAGTGTACTGTAAAACTGAATTTTTTTCTCATGTTTTTCCTCTAAATCTTAGATTTTAAAACTCAAATTAAATATTGACTCATTTTCATAGGTGTCATTCTCCCTACTGTATGTAACTTTGCCAATACTTTCTATTTTTTTTCTAAATTGAAATCTCAAGTGTGCCTGCCAACAGGATCTACTCTAAGAACATTGATAACTTCCCCACCTGGAGTTGTGGAAGAACACCAAAGTTACTCACTTAGTTACCTAATTTTTTTTTTAATTAGTTATCTTATATTTTCAGTGTTCCAGTTTTCAAATCATCTCTAAATTTTATGGCAAAAGGTTAAATAAAAGCAATAATAAACTGTATCTGATCATCCCAACAGCATAGAAGAGAATGTCAGCCTTCATTTCTCAATACTTATTATAAATTATTTTATGAATTATTAATATCTTTCTCTCACCTCCCTTAAGACAATTTTGAACATATTCACTTTGTCATGTTTTTTCCTCCCAACCCTCCCATCTATTCAATTCCAGGGACAGGGTCCTTCTCTCTAAGCCTGGAAGATGCCATACCAGTAAAGATTTATTTATTGAGGGTATAATTCTCTAAGATTTTTGAAAAATCAATTGGATTTAAAATTGATGGTGAACATTTCCTGGTAGATATGTAGATTAATGATTAGGTCTAAAGGTTTTATCAATGATCATTATGATTATTAAAGCACTGAAAAAATAATTTAACAACTCATGCCTTTTATATAAGGACATCTAATTTTCTCTTTTGGAATAGAGTCTCTTTGCCTCAGAATTAAAAAGGTTGAGAAGGAGTCCTGTTTTTATTCCTGACTCTCCCAAACTAAGGATGTGTTTCTATGAACGTGGTTTTTAAACCTGCACACATATTTAACTAGGTTTTCAACTTCACAGTCCAACAATTTAGGCAATAACTGATAAATATATAAAGTGATATAATACCATCCTAGGTTTTGCATATAAGAAAATATGAAGAATTTTTAAAGTTCAGATAACTAATGCATTCACATATTTACATAATTCCTCCATGCATTTTAAAGTACTTTTTTATTGATTTTTTTTAAGAGAGTGAAGAAGGGAGAGGGAGGGAGAGAGAGTGAGAGAGAGAGAGAGAGAGAGAGAGAGAGAGAGAGAGGGAGAGAGAGAGAGATGTGAAAGCAAAACATAAATTGGATACATCCTACATACCCCCCACTAGGGATTGAGCCAGAAATCTGGGCATGTGCCCTGACTGAAAATTGAACCAACAACATTTCTTCAGTGCATGCGATGACAGCCCACCAACTGAGCCACACCAGCCAGGGCCCTCCATGTATTCTTTTTAAAAAAATATGTTTTTATTGATTTTTTAGAGAGAGAGGAAGGGAGAGAGAAATAGAAACATTGATGAGAGAGAAACATTGATCAGCTGCCTCCTGCATGCCCTCTGCTGGGGATTCAGCCTGCAACCTGGGCATGTGCTCTGACTGGGAATCGAACCAGCGACCTCTTGGTACATGGGTCAATGCTCAACCACTGAGCCACACCAGCCAGGCTCATCTTTTTTATTTTTTATTTTTAAACTCTCTGGGTTTTTTTAAATTAAATTCATTGGGGGTGACATTGGTTAATATGATCAGATAGGTTTCAGGTATGGGTTTCTATGTTACAAGGTCTGTATATTGCACTGTGTACTCACCGCCCAAAGTCAAATCTTCTATCACCATGTGTTAGGCTCCCTTCACCCCCCACAACCCAGCCCCCTTCTCTCTTATAACCACCACACTGCTGTTTGTGTTCATAAGTTTCTGTTTTATATCCTAAACATACATTCTTACACAATGTTCTATGTTCCACTCACCTCAAAACTTTTCCTCTTCAAAACTAAGAAAATGAGGCTTAAAGTCCTCTGCATTTTTTCTCTCTCTACTTCCATTAATCCAAATATTCTATCTTGCCCCATCAGACAATATTTTTCTTTCTTTCAACTATTCTCAATTATTTTATATATGATATTTCTAAATCCTTTTAACATTGCTTTTATAAATGGTACCATTATAAATACATTGGTTTTACACATTTGGTAGTTGATTATTACAAACTTAGTTTGATAAAATGAATGAATTAATATTTGGAATCAAAGCATAACTTATGATTTTGTCAAAAGTTCCGAAAAGCATGACCACAATGAATCATGAGATTTTTAATATTCAGTTTGTTTCATAAGTTTCCAGTGAGAAAATATTACCTTGCCTTATAATCCCATACAATTTTGAACCTCTTTTATAACACTTCTTCAACTTATATTATTTTGTTTTTGTTGTTGTTTTGTGTGTGTGTATGTGTTTGTGTGTGTTGTTTTTTATATGCTACACTATGGGATTTTCAAGGACTAGCATCATATCTACCTTTTACACTGCGGCATAGAAGTTTCTACATATACTAGGTACTTACTAAATATTAACTGATTAATGAATACATTTAAAAAATTTGCAAACAAAGAGAACTCGGGATTTTAACACCCCATCTCTCTATAAGACTCATCATTTGGTAACAAATGTTCTTTCTAGCATAGAAATTGGGTCATTTCATACTTCTACTTAGAAATAGTGACATCTTCCTTTATTCTATCTTTCAGAATAATTACCAGATTATTTTAAATCTTTCCTTATACCATTCTTCATTCTCTGCAGTACTCTCCACATGTCTTTGTCTCTCCGTTTCTGCCATGATTACCTTGGCTCATCATGTTATCCTCCTACTTCCAGAACACACAGAACCTTAATTCATCATACAGCTTACAGCACCACCAGCCTAATCCTTGGGCTGAAGAGGAAATGAGTTTGAGTTGTCTGAATTTTTAAAAAGACGTTTGTATGCATTTTAAAGAAGACATCTACAGTGACTCATTCAAGTATAGATGCGTGGGAAATACTATGCTTTCTTACATATGAAAGGAAGTGCTGTGCAAATAGAGGGAGCCAATAATCATGGCTGAGGCTGAGCTTTTTCATGTAGTTATGGCTACTGCATAGATTATCTGAAGGAAGATCTGAGTCCTGATACATCCATGCAACTAGACAAGTAATAGATAAAATTATTCAAAATTGATCAACTTTCACACCTGGGGCCATGGCTTCAAATTTGTGGATGTGAGAATTAAATCACTGTTATGACCTCGTATAATTTGTTCTTCATCGCTCTACTTTTCACCTTTTTTTTAAAGATTTCTTTTTTCTTTATTGATTTTAGAGAGAGGAAGGGAAAGGGAGAAAGAGATAGAAACATCAATGAGAGAGAACATCGATTGGCCGCCTCCTGAATGCCCCCCACTGGGGATCGGACCCACAACCTGGACATGTGCCCTGACCCGGAATCGAACCAGCGACCTCTTGGTGCATGGGTTGACCCTCAACTACTGAGCCACACCGGCTGGGCTCATCTTTTTACTTCACTTATGGTACCCTCTCCTTTTTTATTCTTTCCAGTTTCTTTAAATATTATGCTTTCCCTTTGAAAAGTTTTCCTATTTCATTAACCTAAATTGAGCCTTCCTTTGTTGAAATCTTGTCACATCATTATTTAGTATATTAAAAAAAAATAACTTAACAAAATAACTTGAGTCACAAAATTATATGGCTAAGAGAATGTGTTTTCTAATCATACAGACCTTGAAATAAATATCTGCTTTGCCATTTTATTGCTCTGTGATCGTGAATGAATTGCTTAACTTCTCTGAGTCTCAGTTTCTTAAACAGAGAATCGAAGATAGTAACTGTTCATATCTTATAGCCTTTGTTGGTAAAAAGTGAAGATAATTTTGGTACATAGTAGGAATTCATTGGCTATACACCACCAGGATATTAGTCAGCTATCTTGGAGCCAGGACATGGCTATGTCCCTAGCTACATGACTCTGAAAAGATCACTTATCCTCTTTGATAATCAACAATTGGAGGTTAGATTATACATCTTCAGTCTGGTTCATAATTGTTGTGAAGATTAGAAAATATCAAAAGGCAATTACTTAATCCCAACATTATTATGTTTGCACATTTATATAGTTTTTAATTACAATAAATTATTAGTGCAGATGATATTATGGACTGAAGGTTAGAGCCCTCCCCAAATTCATATGTTGAAATCCTACCCCCCAATATGATAGTATTTGAAGATGAAGACATTGGGAGGTAATTAGACCAGGAGGATGGAGCCCTCATGATGGGACAGTGCCCTTGTAGGAAGAGACAAGAGAGAGCTTGCTTCCTTTTTCTCTGGTATATGCAGCCTCAGCCATCTGTGAACCAAGAAGAAAGCCTTTACCAGAACCTGACAATACTGGCATTCTGATCTTCAACTTCTTAGCCTCAAAAATCATGAGAACTAAATGACTGTTGCTGTTACCCAGTCTATAGTAATTTATTACAGCAGCCTGAATAGACTAAGAGAGATGTGTTAGAGAGTAGGGCATAAGATGAAAACAAAAACAAAAATGAGGTTTTTATATAAAGAAGTCTCACATGCCATTGTCTCAAATACAGGGGGGGAATAAAAGTAGGTATTTAGCAAAGAATTAGTAATCAAGAAACAATAAAGCAAAATCCAGGAATGCGCTTACCTCTGGGGATAATAGATTCATGAAATAAGAAAGAAGCAAAATTGTAGGGACATCATTGTCTTAGAACAACCAGCTTGTGTTAGGTAGTCAGTCCTCAGGAATTTGTTATTATTTCATTTCATAGTTTACATATGTGTTACATTCTCTTTTAAATTTCAAATATTACATAAAATTCTAAAAGCCATAGTCCCTGATTAAATATTTCTAATTACTATGTGTATGTGAAATATATGAGGTATTTTATGTTTGAAGAAACAAATGTTTATCTTAAGGAATATATTGCTTTAAAAGACCCTACTTGCAAACACATGTTTATAAAACATTTAGAAAGTAATGTAAATAATATCACTACTATGTGATAAAATCTATGATGCTGTTACCAGTGGAATTGAGGTTCTTGGGGTACCACTGGAATAAGCATTTCTGGAGGCCCCCACAGGAGGATGAGATATGGTAGAAAACTTTATTTCCATGGAATTACATCCCTTCAGCAGAGCTAAAAGCAGAGCCAGTGTCCAGAGTTCCCTTTCCATGTTGGAGCCAGATCCAGTATAACATCAGGCTAGTTGTAGTCCATTAGCCCATTTTGTGTGGGGTCCGCATGGCCGTGGGCCATGTGGGCAAATGCAAGGGAGTCCCACAAGCTCAGAGTCACACAAGTCCCAGGAGTCCCAAGAACAGCAAGAGAAACCAAGAGCATAAGAAGAATCAACAGGGCGAATTCCTTTTTTTAGGGGATTAACTATTCCAAATTTCATGCCCTTGCAGAGGCCACACCCATTCTGGCCAATGACCTTTGTTTTCAGGTGTGACTGACAGCAAGCACCTTCCCTAAGTCATCCCAAGTTTACTGGGCATGCCTCCATTTCCCCTTTATTGGACCCCGGGCGCATATAAAGCTGTAGTGTCCTGCTGATGCTGCCTAAATGACATGCCTATAATATCTGACTTCCCTCTTTGCTCCTTTTCTGTTATTAAGAACTAGGTTAATGACAACAGTATCCACACCATCACACTCCTCTTCCTTTCAGCTTACATCTGAAACTGAATGTTCTAACTGCTCTCCACAGTGTATTTATTTCTTTCACTGGGTTTTACACAAATTTTTGTTCGCTTGCTCATTCCCAGGGACATAATTACACTCTTTTTTTTTTTTTTAATTTTAACACTCAGTAACATAATAAAGAATTACCTGCGAAGCAAGGTAACTATGAATGTCAGGAATGAATATATATATACTTTTTTCCTTTTGCCACAACACATTACACATTGCTTTTGGTTTAAATGTAGAACTTGGCACACAGGCAAACAAAGAACAAAGGAGCATGTTGTTGGAATCAGTTCTGCATTGGCCTCTGAGGATGGACTTTGAGCTTTAAGCTTATAGAAGTTTTTTTCTAGCTGGAAGTCATATGCTTTCCCTCCTGCCGTTTTATCCCCTGTACTTGCTTATACATGGGAATTGTTATGGGGCTCTATTCACAGAAATTCAGTGGGGCTATTAGGCTCAAATCATGACTCTTGAATACATGAAATGTTGCATTTTTTCACAATAAGCTACTTACATCAAATCTATAAAATAAGAGTATTTTAAAGGTTTTAAATGACTCAATGTAATAGGAATTCTGAACCCCATTAAACTGTGACAACTTGGTCAAATTTACCTCTTCCTCCTCATCTCAGTGACTTGCTTCTGCATAGAGTGTCTCTGAAGAACAAAAAGACACCAAATAAACAGATGTGAGAAAGTGTGAGTTTGGCCAGAATGAAGACATATTGTAAGAAATATGGGCAAGTTGCCCAGCATTCTTCAGACACACCTGAATTCTGTTTTCTTTGCAATATGTAAAATTCCCATGTCCAGTTGATTCCCTTATGATTTAAACTTAATTAAGTAGAATATAAGAAATATTGCACTAGGTTGGATGGGTTTCCTTTTGCGTCTGTAAACTTCATGTGGTTAGAAACTCTATTAGTCTGCTTTTCCTGAGTCATTTTGTTTTAGCAAATAGCCCCATCATTTAACTGGCTTAAAGAAACAAAGGTTTATGTTTGCTCACATTGTATGTCAGTTTCTCATCTGAGACTCTGCTCCATATGTATTCATTCTGGAATCCAGGCTGAAGAAGCAGCCACTATCTAAGACATGTCATTCTCAAGGCACAGAGAAAAGAATAATGGTAGAAAACTACACGCAGTCTTAAATCTCTTCTTGGCAATGACATCACTTTTGCTTACTTTCAATACATGGCCGACCTTGATGTCACTTAACAGGAAAATGGTATCTTTCTACTTGGATGTACACTGAAACTCATGCAACAATGAATAAGGAGTATCTTCCTCTTAGAGGGAATGCATCAAATAAATGGGAACAGTAATACAATCTACCCCAGAACTTAGTCTGATATTCACGACTGCATGCCTTATACCTTGGACAGTTTGGGCCATCCAGTAGTACTTCATTCATTCAATGGTTATTCAAACATTCATTCGTTAATTTATAACTATGTGCCTGAAATACACTAGGTGCCTTAGATTTTGTAAGAAACAAATAAACAACAATTTCTGAAATCACAGAGCTCATATTCTAATGATGGGGAGAGACAATCAACAAAGTAATGTAAATGGATAGTAGTAAGGTGGTGATAATTATTATGAAAAAAATTAGACAGAGTTAAGGGCTGTACTTCTAAGTAGAGTGACCAAGAAGGGTCTCACTAGGAAGGTTATAAAAAGACAAAACAAAATGAGCGAGAAGGAACAATGTGGAGATCTGGTGGCAAGCGCGTTACAGGGGGAGAGAACACGGGTGAAAAATCCCAGAATGCAAATGTGCCAAGTGAGTTTGAGGAATAGCAAAGAGACTAGTGTAGCTAGAGCTGATCAGATAGGGGAGATATGATAAGAGAGAGATCAAAAAGATATCAGTGCACCAACATTTGTAGGGAATGTGGGCTATTTCACATATTCAGCTTTTCTGTGAGTAGGAAATCACTGGAGGGCTTAGATGAGTGACATGATCTCATTTACATTTTAATGGATGGTTCTGGCTGCAGTGTTACAAACAGATTGACATGAGGTTGGTGGGTGGGAGAAGGACTAGTTATGAGCCTATAGCAAAGGAGATGAGGGATGACGATTTACACGATGAGGAAGCAGTGCTGGTGGTAAGAAATGGTTGGGTACTGGATATATTTTAGAGGTAACCTGTAGGAATTTCTTCTGGATTAGATGTGGAGTATGAGACAAAGAGGAACCCTAAGATTTTGCTGGAGTAAATAAAGAATTGACCAGGGGGATTAACTGCACCAATGCATCCAATTTGTTTTCACCTCCTTTTTTAATACAAGGATATTCCTTTAAATATTCCTATGCTGAATCAGTGTTTGGCCATGTGACTTGGTTTAGCCGATGTAATGGTAATATGTAAGACTTAAAAAGTGTTTGCACATGGGAACTTTCCCTCTTGTTCACCTGAAACCCCATGCCTCAGCCCAAACAGGAGCCCAGATGATGAAAAACATGCAACGCAATCACCCTGTTGTCTCTGATGATACCCAGTCAGTTCCTCAAAGCAGAACCAATCTAGCTCATTGGTGGCTTACTCAGATGCATGAGTGAACCCAGCTGAGAGCAGTAGAATAATTCACAGGCTAATTCTAGACCAAATTTCAAACCCACATAAAATGTTAGCTAAATAACTGATTTCTATTTTTCACCACTACAGTGGGAGGTTGTTACACAGCAAAAACTATTTGATCTAATTAAGTTATTACTCATTTTGATGGGGATGATTTTGTGAGGGTTAGTCTTAAAGATGAAGACTAGAATCTTATTTTTGGATATGTTAAGAGTGAGGTGTCTTTTGTGTATCCAAGTAGAAGAAATGAACAAGGGTAATAGAGTACAATAGGCAGGCAGCCTTAAGGGCTCCATTAAAATTAGTGACTAGTTAGCATCTTTGTTTTTCTCCACTTGTGTGGATATGGAAGATGAGGAGACAGAGAGCTGGACTTGCTGGATATTTGTTAGATGTTGAGACATTGACTGATGGCAAGTCAAAGTAAATGAAAATCAATCAAAGCAAATAAAAAACGTTCAGGGTCAGTGTATCCCCCACATTTTACATTTCTTAGTTAAGCACTAATTATGACCTATAAACTCATGCTTGGTGCTGTGAGATATACAAAATAAAAATAAATATAAGAGAATTCCCATCTATTTGAAAAAGAGATTAATATACTTGGACCAAATGAAATGGATTAAATGAAAAATTGCATGGTACTTACTATAAAATCAAAGAAATAACAGAAGATAGTAAAAACTATAAATTAAAGCAGCTGGAGAAAATTTCTGGCAAATGATAAGTAGGATTTTTATTGGTAGAGAAAGAAAAGTAAAAAGGAGCATTCACAGAAGCATAGAAGAAATAGGATAGAATTAAATGACAAGCTGGAACAAGAGCTGGATGATGCAATTAAAATTGATTATTAGACTTTAGTAACTCTTACCGATTCCAGACCATCAAAACACAGTGGTATGCTGGTAAATATTTAACGACTGGCTTTTGTTTTTTGTATTTTAAATTTCACCTGAAGATATTTTTCCATTGATTTTCAGATAGAGTGGGAGGGAGGGAGAAAGGGTGGGGGGAGGGGGGGAGAGAGAGAGAGAGAGAGAGAGAGAGAGAGAGAGAGAGAGAGAGAAACATCAATTCGAGAGAGACACATTGATTGGTTGCCTCTCACACCCGACCAGGGCCGGGGATCAAACCTGCAATCAAGGTATGCACCCTTGACTGGGAATTGAACCCATGACTCTTTGGTCCTCCTACCTATGCTCAACCAGTGAGCCAAACCGGCCAGGGCATACAAGTGACTTTTCAAAATTAGGATGACTTGGTATCTGTAACATTTGCTGTTTTCCATGGTGTAAATTCTGCCATGATTGCCAATTTCAAGCTACCTATTTGGTGCAACCAACTTGCAAAATTCCTAAAATTAAGCAATCATGTCTTGCTGGTAAGTAAATGTCAGGTGCGGCACATCACTGACAGATATTCTTACAACCAATGCAGAAATATCTTTATCACTTTGGAAACGCTGCATCCCAAGGTATTATTCTCTCTAGATAATCTGGAAAATGATTCATTTCTATTCAGTCCAAGGATGTTTCTAAAAAGCTAAAATGACTAAGGTACTCAATTATATGCAATCTATCTTCTTTTCCTCACTGTTATGAGGAAGAACTCATAACATTAAGATCTGTTCTCTGTAGTGTAGGAACTCCTTGAGCTCTCCTTGTGAATGGGTTGTTGATCTATTGCTTGTGAACAAACTAATGTGGCCCACAGTTCCATAGGGAAGACTTCAGGTTGACCCCAAGTGTTCCATTTCTAACCGTGTGGAATTCAGTGTCTTGGGAGACAGGGAAAGAAACAAACTTTGGAGTCAGACTGGAGTTTACTTATGAGTTTCCCCATTTATCATCCCTGTAACCTTGTTAAAGTAAACTCACTACTTCCTCTACTCATAACACTGCTGACACCAGAAGTGTGGGTTTTTCCACACCAAGAAATTTTCCAGTTATCAACAGATGCTGACTGAGCATCCTGAATTTAACTCATTTCTGAGCCTAACTGCCCAGAGTCAGCATAGAACCCACAGGTTAAAGGCTCAGTCCCACAGACTGCTCCCCCTGCCAGATGTCAATTGCAAGTAGTATGTCCCCAGGTTACCCACAACTTCTATCCAACTTGGCTACAAATCAGAGGTTCCCACGAACCCCTCCTCAGGTTTGATAATTTGCTAAAACATCTCATAGAACCCAGGGAAACAGTTGACTTACTATTATTTTAAAAGATACCAATCAACAGACAGAGGAAGACACATAAGGTGAGGTTCAAAAGGGTCCTGATGCAGGTGCTTCTGTCCCCAGGTGTTAGGGGGTGTCATCCATCAAGGACATGGATTTGTTCACCATCCTGGAAGATCTCTGAACCCCTTTGGTTATTGTTATGGAGGCTTTATTATACAGGGGTTGGTACAGTAGGTTTGCAATTGTTGGTATGGAAAAAGACATGCAGGTTATGATTCTACAGTAGCTTTATTAATTCAAATTAATAATGGCACAGTACACTTAGGTACAATCTCATAAGTGCTCAAATTGCTGGCCTTTATTATTTACACATTCTTGTAATCTATTTACTATATTCAAACACACTTTGTCACAGTTATTTACCAACTTTTGCCAGCCTCTGTATAGGCATGAAATCATTGGCCATTGGTTAACTCAACCTCTAGCTCCTCTTTCTCCCTGGAGGTCAGGCAGTAGAATCAAAAATCCAATCCTTTAATCATAATGTTGGTTCCCTTGGCAACCAGTCCTCCATCTCTAAAGTCTTTTCAAAAGTAATCTAATTAACATAAACTCAGGTATGGCTGAAAGGGCTTCTTAGACATAATATAAGACATTCATTTCAACTTTATTGCTCTGGAGCTGTTTCCAAATCTAGAGGGGGGAAATACACACACACACACACACACACACACACACACACACACACACACATAAAACAAAAGATTTTCCCATTGCTCTTATCACTTAGGAAATTACAAGAGTATTAGGAGTTGTGGCCAGGAATTGGGGGTTATGATCAAAATATTAATTTCTTATTATATCACAATATCACCCTTTGGAACATGACTTAATCTGTCTGAGTTGCAAAACAGGACAAAAATAATACCATGTACAGTAGCTTATGTTATGATTATCAGCTATCTAATTATCAGATATTTAGTTGTTAGTATTTACTTAAATTTTAATCAAATGAGTGATGTCTCTTTATAATTCTATTTCTGTGTGACCTCAGATGAGTTAACTAATGTCTAAGATTTCATTTATAGGTAAATCTTTAATGAGATGTTTGCTATAAATGGTCCCTCAAGACTCTTTTATTATATATGATTTCATGAGGTTGTGTAACCTACCCCTGTGGGGTCATTTGTTGCTCTAGCATGTTATCTGTTCTTTGCTTAAAACCAGGCTTTATATACAGAAGACTTAATATATAAAATTGTGTTTGAGGTTAGTGGATTCCCAAAGTGTCCTGCTATCTTCCCTACTATGATTTGTATTTTCTACCTCCAAATAAGCCCTTCAAAGCTGAAGTGTCTAATGTGATAACCACTAGCCACAGGTGGATCTTTTCATTTAAATTAATAATATTAAATAAAATAAAAAGTTTACATTCTTATTTGTACAAGCCACATTGCCAGGGCTCAATTAGCCACATCTCAGGGTACAGATTTCCATCATAGTAGATCGTTTTATTTGACAGTGCAGCTCTAAAGTTATTCATGAGATAAAACAGCTCTTTTAAACATAGCACATGAAGTCAGAACTCTGATCTGGATGGATGGGGAATGAGACTTTTGACCAAAATCACACCCTCTAATCATTTATTTCTTCTCAACTCAATGTCTATGTTCTGAGGTTACAAAGTGAGAACATTCTATCTTCCTTCCTTACTGCCTCTGGCCTCAGATATCCATAACAATAAAATACCTATCATCATTTAAAAGAACTTGTGACATAAATGACTTTGAGTGTTTCATGCATTTATCATCTGCAGAAGAAGAATCAAAGAGTCACACTTGTCACACACTTTTTAGTGGGATAGGCAGGAATAGAAAAGAAACTAATTGGATGGGCAATTCCTTCTGTGTGTCCTGTGTACCATACCACCTCACATTCTGGGATATACTAAATGTCCTAGTAGCACCTTTGATCATACCATTTCCACCTTCTATAACCACAATGGGTAGTTTGCAAATTAAGATCACAAAAAAATCCTGAGTTATGCTTGTAATATACCATGAATATTAACTTAATGAATGAAAGATTAATGAATGTGAATAAAATATAAATACTTGGCCACTTTAATAAAACCAGAGCTTTTTCATTTCTGTTTTCCAATCTTAAATCAAATGTCTAATATATTATATAATAGAACAGATTAGGGATGTAGCCATATTGTTCTTACTAAGGAATTTATATTTTTTGTTATATGATCCTTTATCGATAATAAAAAACAAATCAAATATATTTTTCTTGAAAAACAATTCTCCCCCAAATTTCTGCCTGCCTAATGAATTAAAGTCACTCATTGAAGAAATTGCATGAAAATACCCTCTGATTTCAAACAATAATACATGCTAGATTCAGAGGCAGATATTCACCTCAGTTGGTAGGATTTATTTTCTTCTGCAACAGAACAATATAGGGAGAGAGAGAAAATAAAATTACTTCTGTTGCATGAAGAGTAATATTAAGTTAAAAACTTTTTAAATGGCTACTTATTATAAAAGATTAATAATATTATTTTGTTGCGGTTGTTCTTGCTTAACTCAGAGTACTATCCTCCACAATGATGGGTGTTAGGCTCATATTCCTCCTGATGTCCAGGCATAGACTGACTACTCTGCATAGTGTCCGTTAGTTGAGCAGCATCTTGGAGTAGTATAGAGCATCCATTAACAGGAGACAACCTGCCTGGATTTGGCTGCTAGCTTCAACAACCTGTGTGATTTGGGGTAAGTGATATAACCTCTCTGTGCCACCATTTTCTTATTTGTAGGATGGGAATAATAGTAATTGCACCTCAGAAGAGTAACTAAATTATAACTTAATCTATAATTAAAGGGTTTACAACCGTGCCTAGAGTAGTGAGCCCTCCGTATTAGCAATTAACCATTTAGAGAGGCTTGTAAAAAAAAAAAGTATAAAATATCATGATATGAATATATAAATACATCTACATATTTTTAGTAGCTAGAAAGTAATAGAAATCACAATTTGTTTTTTAATACAATGAAAACCAAATAATGCCTTATGTAATTTCTTATTTTAGTTTCTTTTATATTTATATTTCCTTTTTATAGTAGATAGTAAATAAGCTACATAATTTAAATGAGCTCTAGAGAATTATTTATTTTTACAGTTAAAGAGTATAAAACTTCTGTATGTAAAATGTAAGCAAATTAAGTTTATATTAGTCAGATAAAAAGATTTTTATAAATGTATTTTTGTCCTTATACTAATGCCTGGCAAAATTTTAAAGTGACATCATTGTCACTTTCTTAAACCAGGACCTCATTTTTAGTTAGTTATCATAAAATTATAATCATATTTGGAAGTAATCTTATACAGTAAACAATCTTATTTAAAATTAATTGGCTGGTAACTTAAATTTATTTTTTTGGTTATAGAACCTATTTAATAATACTTTTATAGGAGTCTTAAATTTTCAGTTAATGCTTGCATCAGTCAAGGTTCAGATAGAGAAACAGAATTCACACTACATATTCCAACAGAAAATTTAATACAGAGATTTGGAGGTCTGCAAAAGCAAAAAGCAACATTGAGGTAACGTATTTCTGACGCTTGAGTGCTGCCTGGCTGATGCCAGTAACTCAAGAGCCCAGAAGGGAGTTGGAGCCACAGTTTCTGAGGAGGCAGCTTTATCCAGCTTCTGCCTATACCTATGCCAGGGCATGATGAGGGTCTCCTGCTGAGAGTGTCAACAAACCTGTTACCAGCTATCGTTGTCCAGGAGCAGTGTCATTGCTTGGACTATTGTGACAGGGACAGCAATAAATAGGAAGGAGAAATCCTTTCTCTTTTCCTCCTCCTTACAAAATCTCTCACCATACAGACCCCTAGAGACTGAAGAACTGGTAAAAGAGAAATGCAATGTTTGAGAGTCTCAGCCTCAGAATAGAGAGCAGACAAAGACTTTATAACTAAAATAAGCTTAGAAATGAGATTATTATAAATTTAAATGTCTCCAATGCTAATGGCTTCAATCCATCTCATGGATCTCTTGATCTCTCCTTCTCTCTTCTCTTATCTCCCCCTGGAATACGGTGACCAGTTCTTCCCACTTTCTTTAGAACTTTCTTGGTTTTAGTACTGAAAACCCTGCTTCTCAAGAAACCTCCCAGTCCTGGGAAAACTAGGATGGTTGTTCACCTTTCCCCGGAAATTAATGTTTAACTTTCTAGTTTTTATATATAAGATTGACGGGAAATTGACAGATTGGAAGGAGGAAGAAAAAAACATTTTGTTGTAAACAGGTCTCTAGATTTGTAAATTAGGTGTATCCCCTGCCCTACTTCTTATTTTTTATTATGATTATTTGCAGAGGACCATAAAAAAAACTGATGGTGTAGGAGAAGTAAGAGGAAAAGGTTTAACTCTGCTATCAGTTGAATGAAATGGAGCAAATTGTCACTATTTGACTGATAGTTGGAATAATTTTTCCACCCACTGAAAAGCCATACATTGACATGTCACTGTGTGCTAAAACTCAAGAGAGTTTTCTGGAACTGAATGTCACAAACTCTGGATCGGATTAATATTGGAACCATTAGTGCAGATAAAGAGTATACTAGTTACCACATTATGGATGGCTAGTGCCTTTCACTGTATTGAAAGATATTTGCGCCCTGGCCGGTTTGGCTCAGTGGTTAGAGCGTCAGCCCGCGGACCAGAGTCCCAGGTTCAATTCCCGCTAAGGGCACATACCTCAGTTGCGGTTTGTCCCCGGCCCTGGTTGGGGTTGTGTGGGTGGCAACCACTCGATGTGTCTATCTCACATCGATATTTCTCTCTCTCCCTCCCGCTCTATCTGAAGATAAATGCAAAAATGTCCTCAGGTGAGGATAAAAAGAAAAAAAATTTTTAAAAAGAAAGATATTTGAGAGGATTTAAAAGGTCAGCTAGACTCTAGCTGCTAGAGCATGTCAACTTAAAATATTAATGTTTTCTGTGGGAACTGGTTAGATGGAGTGTCGTGGGCTGAGTCACAGGAATACTTCATGGTATTGTCATCTTGTTAAGTACCTTAGCTATCACTTGTCCTCCCTAATGAACATTTTTATGCCATTTTAAGAACATTTCAATCAAACATCAACAGCACATTTGTATTTCACAGATCAAATTATTTTTTGTCTTTTATCTTGTTTCCCTCTAGAATATTTTTAATGACATTTAAGCCTCTTACAGTTCTGGTTTCTTACTACCTTCTCAACTTCAATCCCAACTACTCTACTCCTCATCCTCTGTCATCTGGTAATACAAAGCCTAATTCAAATATTGGGTAATTATAACAAAGAGACACAAATAAGGGGATTTCTTCTCATGTAACAGTCGGCTAGTTTAGGTTAGTGGGGCAGCTGTGCTCCCTGAAGTCA
Organism: Tadarida brasiliensis; assembly: GCA_030848825.1. NCBI lineage: Eukaryota > Metazoa > Chordata > Mammalia > Chiroptera > Molossidae > Tadarida > Tadarida brasiliensis. The sequence continues at coordinate 109,403,406 of CM061263.1, read as the reverse complement.
TTCAGGGATCCAAGTTCCTGACTTCGTTTGCCCTGCCTTTTATTAGACATGCGGCTCTTCTGAATGGCCCACGCTAAGATGCAAATCATATGCATTCCAGTCTGCAGAAAGAGAAAGATTAGATCAAGTTCAAGGCAGCAGTTTATCTTTGCTCAAGCGAGGAAGCTGCACAAATGACACTTGTCAACCTGGCCACTCACAGCTACAAGGAGACTGGTGCCCATAACAGGCAGCTGGGAGGCCATATCCTTGGGGAGAAAAGAAAATACAGTTGGGGGTGTAATCAGTGGTCTGTCAAAGAAGCCACTCATTTTATGAAAATTTCATAAAATGAAGGAACAGAATTAATTACTTTATTTTTTATAACTTAAACATAAAATGTCAATGCACTCATCACAAGATATGTATTTCAGTGTTTTCAAATGAGAGATGCAAACTCTAAAATGAAAGTAAAGATTTTTTCATTTATTTAGTTTCTAAACCTTGCACATGGTAGATGATCACTTCATGTCTCTGATTGATTAGAATAGATTGATTGTTGGGACACCTGATTAGGTACAGAGATTATAACAACCTCCATTTTATAGATGGAAATCCTGAAGCTCTAACAAAATCAAATAACTTTTCCAAAATCTTGTTCATGGTGAAACTAGGATTAGTGGTTCTCAACCTTCCTAATGCTGCGACCCTTTAATACAGTTCCTCATGTTGTGGTGACTCCCAACCATAAAATTATTTTTGTTGCTACTTCATAACTGTAATTTTGCTACTGTTATGTCTTAGGTGACCCCTGTGAAAGGGTCATTCGACCCCCAAAGGGGTCACGACCCACAGGTTGAGAACCACTGGTAGAGTAACCTTTTGGATTTCTGGTTCAATTTTATTAAAGTAAGCTCAATAATGCTGTCAGTCTGCTCTGGCATGGAAATCATTAATTTAAAAAAGAAATACTAGCCCTGGCCGGTTTAGCTCAGCAGTTGGAATGTGGGCCCGTGGACCAATGAGTCGCGGGTTTGATTCCAGTCAAGGGCATGTACCTTCTTGTGGTTCATCCCCAGCCCTGGTGGGGGTCGTGTGGGAGACAACCAGTCAATGTGGCTCTATCACATCGATGTTTCTCTCTGTCTCTCTCTCTCTCCCTCCCTCCCTCCCTCCCACTCTATCTAATGATAAATGGAAAAATATCCTCGAGTGAGGACTAAAAAAAATAATAATAAAAACTAAACACTAACTTCCGGTCAAAATGGTGGCGTAGGTAAATGCGGTATCGCGTCCTCCCATACCACATCAAAGTTACAACTAAACTACAGAACAACCATCGTTCAAAACCGCCTGACATCAAGCTGAATGGAAGTCCTACAACTACGAAATTAAAGAAGAAGCCGCATCGAGACTGGTAGGAGGGGCGGAGGCGCGACGGGCTGGTCCCACACCCACGTGTGGCGGATAAAAATCAGGAGGATACCTCGGCTGGGAAGGTCCTCCCTGAGGACTGAGGGGTCCCCGTCCCACACCAGGTGCCCAGCTCAGAGTTCCAGTGCCAGGAAGAGAAGTCCCCAAAACTTCTGGCTATAAAACCAGCGAAAACTGAGGCTGAGGCAGCTGGAGCCCCCGGCAGCTCCTCTTAAAGGGCCCGCGCACGACTTACTTGGACTCCAGCCCTGCAGGCTCCAGCGTGCGGGAGGCAGCTTGAAGGCACCAGAGACATATCGGCAAGAACTGAGCTGTTTGGCATTGGAGCGAGGGCTGGAGAGGCAGCTTTCTCCTGGACAGACGTGCTATCAGAGGCTTTTGTTCCTTTGGTGAGCCCTTCCCTGGGCTGGCAGACGCAGCCATATCTGGGACTCCAGCTACCTGGCTCACACTGTTGGCCCCGCCCTGGTGATTCCCTGAGGCCCCGCCCCAATGCTTCAGGTTTTCTTAAATTCTTTCAAACAAGCAGCATCTGGTCTCAGCTAGCCCCATACCTCTCACTAAGTAATATAGAAACAAACACAGGGAGGCAGCCAAGATGAGGAGACAAAGAAACAGGTCCCAAATGAAAGAACAGAACAAAACTCCAGGAAAAGAATTAAGTGAAATGGAGTTAAGTAACCTAACAGATGCTGAGTTCAAAATACTGCTTATAAGGATGCTCAATGGACTTAGTGAGAATCTCAGTGAACTTAGTGAGAGCCTCAAGAGCATAAAAAAGGACCAGTCAGAAATGAAGGAGGCACTAACTGAAATAAAGAATAATTTACACAGATTCAATAGTAGAGTAGGTAAAGCCAAGAAGCAAACCATCGATTTGGAAAGTAAGGAAGCAAAAAATACCCAATCAGAACAGCAAAAAGAAAAAAAAAATGATAGTGTAAGGAGCCTCTGGGACAACTTCAAGCAACCTACAACCAAGATTACTCTATCCTGCAAAGCTGTCATTTAGAATCAATGGCCATATAAAGAGTTTCCCAGACAAGGAAAAGCTAAAGGAGTTCATCACCACCAAACCATTATTATATGAAATGTTGAAGGGTCTTCTTGAAGAAAAAGATAAAAAAATAGGATCAAACAAAATGGCAATAAATACATATCTATCAACAATTGAATCTACAAACAAAATGAACAACCAGAACCGAAACATTCTCATAGATACAGAGAACTTTTGTTGGGTACCAGATGGGTGCGGGCTGGGGGGAGGGGTGAAAAAGGTGAAGGGATTAAGAAGTACAAATTGGTTGTTAGACTGACAAACCTCAAAGGGAAGGGGGGTTGGAGGATGGGAAGAGATAAACCAAAGAACTTTTAGATATATGTGCCTGACCAATGGACACAGACAACAGTGTGGGGAAAGGAAGAAGTGGGGTGGGAATGGGGAGGAGGGGGCAATGGGGGGAAAATGAGAAACATCTGTAATACATTCAACAATAAAGATAAGTTAAAAAAAATAAATAATAAATAAAAACTAAACAGCCACTTGAATGACATTGTGTTTATTGTGTGTGTGTTTTTTAATGTCAACATTCAAAGACATTCTTCTGCATCCTCATGCATCTTGACAATACGCATTTCCAAATTCTTTCCTTAATTTAGCATCATTTTACAATGACCAATCGGTATCCTTACAGTGAATATTGCCATCCTCAAATATGCTGTTTCTGCACAGTCTAAAAATTGAGATTGTTGCTATATTATTGTATGAAAAGAGCTACAAAAATAAAGACTATCTGGCTTTTAATTAATAAGATAAGTTTATTAGAAAAACAAATATAAATGCTGATGGAGAGGAAGGGTTGTGGAGATGATGCTTAAATTTTTCAGAAAAAAAATCTTAGTAACTTGATAATAACTGACTACATTATAAATAAGTTCTAGAATCAGACACACTCTGGTGACATTTTGGTTCTATTACTTAGTAGTTCCACAATATTTTGAAAGTCCCTCTTCCTTTGTAAGCCTCAACTGCCACATTACTAAAATAAGAATAATTCCCTAAGATCAGTTTTATGGGATAATTGATTTAACACTCTTCCAGGAATAGGTGTAGCAAATAATAAATAATAGCTGACTATCATTATAGAGCTAAGTATCTTATAAGATATAACTGTAACTAATATAAGATATTAAAATAGCTTCATTTAAATTAGCAAATAATTTTGAAACAATCAATAAAAAAAAATTGTTGCTCTAAATTCCAGACATTAACATTTATATAAAGTTTTCTATTTTTCACTAACATAAAAACAACAGTGATATGGTTTTTGAATTAGTCTACATTGTTCCGCAGAACAAAGCATAAACATCCAGCACACTCCAATGGGAAACAAGCAATTATCAGAGGGAGTAATCAGGATGAAATACAGAGATTGGAAAATGCTTAAAAACAAATACATATGAGATGGCTATTTTTAATAGGGAAAAAAACATTTTCATAGACAAAAAATGAAAGAATAAGAAAAATTAAAAATGAGAGAAAATAGTTTTCACTTTTTTATCTGTGAAAGTAAAGCATTTTTATCATCAACTTTCATTGCCAAACTATCAACCCTTAAGCAACAACCTTCTTATCAAAATAATGTCCTGCAAGAAATTTTGAATTAGACAGAGAACCAGTTTCTCTGGTGATATTTGAAACTTATTACTGATTGAGTTATTTATTGTAATAATGTTATTTTCACAATCAGTTGAGCCAAGTGAAAAATATGCATCTATTTTCACCACCATAGAATTATAGGAGTTCACACTGATTAACTGTCATCAATTTGTGATTTAGGGTTTAAAGGAAGGACTTTCAACTGATTGTTATTATTTTTATTGAAATATTATAAGAACCTAGTTTCTAATTACAGATTTATTATGACATTGAGAAGGTTTAAATCCAAAGTTAAAGAGACGTGCAGATATGAAACCCTCAAAATTATTGGTTCATAAAACTCTAATTGCATTTCATGACATTTTTATTCTATTGTTTAAATGTCCCTTTGATTGCATTTTTATCTTTTTATATATGGATAAAGTAAAGTGAATTTAATTCATTTTCATGTTAGTTGCACTTGTGATTTTTTTTAAATATTTTTTATTGATTTTTAGAGAGAGTAGAAGGGAGAGGGAGAGAGAGAGAAACATCAATATGAGAGCAAAACATCGATCTGCTGGCTCCTGCACTCTCCCCAACCAGGGATCAATCTTGCAACCCAGGCATGTGCCTTGACCAGCAATCTAACTGGTGACCTTTCAGTGCACAGTATGACACCCAACCAACTCAGCAACACCAGCCAGGGCAGCTGCACTTGTGATTTTTGAGGAAAATCTAAAATGATAGACATACCAAATCCAGGTTTCCCTCAACTAAAGTAATTCTTATTAAAACATACTTAAATCTATTAAATTCTGTCCAGAATAGGAAAATATTTTAGTAAAAGTAATAAGAATTAATTGTTCTGGGTTTTAGTGAAACCATTTATTTCATTCAGACACGGGGGATAGAAAATCTGTAAGTTTTTATAGATATTTATTTATTTATTGTCATATCAATAATTCATCCACGCTTTCCTAATGAGTATTGATAAGTTGTTTAAGTGCAAGTCTTTAAGACATTATGAAAAGGAAACTAGCAATATGATTGAACCCTTAGAAGATCTATTACAGGAACACTATAATTCATTAATTTGTTCACATTTTAACCCTCAAACAATTTAAGCTAGATATTAAAAATATTTTAAATAGTTTTTTAAATCAATTATCTAAGGCCACAATAATCATGCATAACAAATGGCTACAAAGTTCCTACAGAATACTACAATAAGGGTATATTGCTCACTTATCAGCAGTCATGGGTAGGCAGTGTTTTTTAACCTTAGATGGTCTCACTCATGCTTTTGCATGTTGGATAGCTGTTGAAATCTGCTGGGTGACTAGGGAGAGTCAGCACTGCACCACATTTCTCATTCTGCATCAGGCTAGCCTAGCAATGTTCTCATGGTGGCAATGCTAGAGACACAGAGAGTCCACAAAAGCACACATAGAGTTTGAGGCATGGAGTGGGGATCCACTCCACAGTATCCATCCAGGTCCACAGCATCCTCTTAGAAAAACAAATTACAAGGTCATATCAATTTCACACTGTGGGAAAAGCTCTGCCTTTATAGTGACAGAGACTGCAAAGTCATATGACAAAAGGGTGCAGATACAGAAAGAGGTAAAGGATTGTGACCATTTTTAGAATCTATTTTTTTATACTTTATAATAAATTCCTCTTACATTCATTAACCAACCAAAAAATCTATATGCATAATTTATGCTGTAACAATTAACTAATGTATTTATCTACTTTGTATTTCTGAACTATGAAGCTACTATATATTTTATTTCCCAACAGAAAAAAAATAATTTTATTTTGACTGCTTTGACCACATGTTACCAGTACTGGCACAATGAGCTGAGCATCAACAAATTAAACTTCACCTATTGGATCTTGTAATATTTTAATTTCTATTATTTCAAGCAATATATATGTTTATTTGGTAAAATAGTAAGGATCATTCAATTTGACAACCACCTTTCCAATGAGAAGTAAAGTCATAGGACTAACTGGGTGATAATATGCTGTTGCTTTCATGGAAATTCAAAAAAAATTATGAAACCAGAATGTAAAGTGCAAGTACATATAAAAATCAATTTCCCTTCAGTGCAGTTCTATAGAACATAATTATTAATCCTTTACAGATGTGTAGCAAATAAGATTTCCCTCAATCTAAAAGCTAGAAAAAAGTATAATTCTACCATTTTGGCAAGAAAATTAACTATGATATTAATATTTCAATTGATTAATATTAGTATCTCAAATGGGCTTACTAAAGACCTATGTTTTCAGAATGAAGTCTGTATTAATTCACATATCTTGAGTTGGACAGTTTCTTCCCTAAATTTATTTCCTGAATATCCTTAAAGCCATGGCTTCTTTTCAAATGTATTACTTAATAAATAACTTAATAATTCCGGAAGTAATCATTTTCCATTAATAGAGGTAATTTTAGACTTTGTCTATAAAACACCAATCATTCAAATGAAAAGTTAAAAGAAAAATTATGTTTTATACTTGGAATTTACATTACTCATTTAATACTGAATTTTCAAAATAATGATCAGTTGGTCTCTTGATGGTCTATGGGGCAGAAAATTTGTCTTGTTCAGTGGTAGATAGCCAATGCCTGGACTAGAATTTGTAACAGTGTATGGGGTCAATAAATATTTTTTGAATAAAGTATCTGTTGACTGAATTAATGATGTTATTATGTAATAGAATAACATTTTTCCTTGATGACTTGGGAGTAATCAACAAAATACTTTCCACAATCCAAATAACTGGAAAATAATAAAGCTATGCTCTAAGGGCTATCAGATCCCTTATAAATTTCTTCAGAGTAACATAAATAATCCTAAAATAAAAATCAGAGCTAAAAGGACTCCATGTTATTTTTAACTTTTGTACATTTTGCAGATTTCTTTTTAGACCCATGGATGTTTGAACTCTTCACTGTCAAACTAGAATGGTTCCTCTGAGTGATTGTGACAGCCCAAACAGAACATATTGTTAGATTAAAAATATAAGATCATTTAACTTCAATCAGTTTACACACTCAGGAATTTGTAAATTAGGGGGAAGTGTTATTTCTAAACTAGAAACTGTATGCCTGTTAAATTTGCCAAGGAAGATCTATAAGCAACATAACTTAGAAAAGTATTACATTTTTCAATATTTTCAAATTTTGCTATTTTTGAGATTTCCCAAAGTCAACAGGAAATCACTTTTTGTTAATATGCTATTATAAAATCTAGAGTTGGATTCAATATGTAAAGAAACATGAACCTCAGATTTCCTATTATTTAAAATAAAAGTTGTGTTCTGGTAAATAAATATTTTTTCTCAGTGTATTTTTATTAAAGGTAAATTCATTGCATTTTTGTCTTATTCTTTCCACCATATAATAGTTTGTTCTAAGAAATGCTATAATAAGAATTATAAATTTTACTATTTTCTTGGGCAAAATCAATTTGGAAAATCATTTAGATCTCTGGGAGAGAAGAAGTAGAGGGAAAGATTAAGGGAGGGATTTATCAGTAGACTCAAATTACTATAAATTCTATAGTTCTTAGTTTGAGCAGATAATTCATGAGTAGTAGTTATATTACTATATTTAATAATAGTATCATGCTGGCCCTGGCCGGGTAGCTCAGTTGTTTGGAGCATCATCCCAATACACTGAGGTTGTTGACTCGATTCCCCATCAGGGCACATACAAGAAGCAACCAATGAATGAATGGATGAATGGAGCAACAAATCAATGTTTCTTTCTCATTCTCCCCTCCTCTCTCTAAAAAAAATAAAAATTCATAAATAAATTTTAAAAATAGTGTTATGCTTATAACTTACATAAATGTTATATATGTTTTACACAAGTAAAAAATATTAATAAAGTCAAGTCATTTTTAGGAACAGAATATAGTCAAAACTACTTATAAATGGTAATTATGTGGAACTATTTTCAACTGTAAAAGTATCGTTCTGAAAGCACATTAAAAGAAATATTTTTCAGATTTGCTTCCTGAGGAGAAATGAAATCTTAATTTTTGTATATGAAATTTCTACATATTCTCCAATCAAGGTATGAATAACATTGTTTCCTGACAGTTTAGAAGAAATCAGTGGAAGATTGTCTATAAACTTCAAAAATGGTAAATGGTGAAAATATGCTATTTATTTATTTTGATTGAAAGAAAATGTCCATTTATTTTGTTTATAGATAAATTTAAAGGGAATTTAAATTTATTTAAGAGAAAACTTATTTGTTACTTATGACAATCCTTGTCCATAAATATGGAGTTAACCAGTATATGTGTATACATTTTTCATTGGGTAGGTACAACACACTGAAAGGAAAACAACAAGTAATTAGTGGTATTCAATTTAGGCAATTAAGTAAAATCAACAATATACATAGATTACTGAGAAATGAGAACTATAAATTACAATATGGAATTTAATGAAATTATTAAGATATAATCATTATGTATACACAAAATACAGAGTTAATGTTGAGACAAAAATAGCCTTGAAAAAATATAATTGGATAAAACAATGATAGGGAAGAATTACTTTTCATGTATGTAGGAAATTCAGCTTTCTAATGCAAAGAACAATGATGTGAAATTGTTAACATGTGATGTATTTTCAAATTAATATTAATTTTGATGAATTGCAGTAAACCGTGTATTAAAATACATTGCATTGTGCTAGACATAACATTGCAAAATAAAAATGATGTGTAGGTTCCCAAAACGTGTTCTGTATTGTCATTTGTTTTCTTTTTTCTTATTTTAGAAAATGAATTGAACTCACCTCTTACTCACCTTAGACAGATGTTTTCTGTTTGCAAGTGACAAAAACATCAACTAACATGATTTTTAAAAAATGGCATAAAACACAGAACTTATATGCATGTATGCATAACCATGGACATATACAACAATGCTGGGGACGGGGTGGAGAGGTGCGGAGTGGGAGGAGGGTGTCAATGGAGGAAAAAGGAGAAACATCTGTAACAAAAATAAATTAATAAAATAAAAATGGCATTTACTAACTCAAGTGATAAGTAAGTCAAGAGTGGGTATTTTATTATAGATATTTTGGGGTCCAGGAAATAAATAATGCCAGAAGGACATCAGGCCTCTCTATCCCTTGATTCAGCTTTACCCTGTTTGGGAAAATACCAGCCATCTCTACCTACAGAGTGAGGATGATGACTACTGGCAGATGGCTAGATCCAGGCTTATATTCTTTTAGCTTGGAATTTGATAAAAAGTGAAGGCATTCTTCCCAATAACTCTGGAGAAGGTCCCAGATCCAATTCCCATAGGCCTTTAGACACAATGCATATATATCCCTGCAAAATGGTTCTCGAAAGGAAAACCAAGTACAACAATCAAAATGAAGATAAATGAATTCTGGGCACAAAGCAACAAATAAATAATAAATGCCTACATAGTGTTTAGCCCTAATACTCAAACAAACACTTTTCCCCACGTATACAATTTTAAAAATGGTTCTGCTCTAATGGAATGCACTCAACCCTTCCTTTATATTTCTGTCAACTCAAGTTTTTCTTTTTTTATGCCAAGAAAAGTTATTTTTCCATAATACAGATCTGAATATATCACTACCTCAAAAACTACTTTCATTATTACATACAGAAAACAAAAAAAGTTTTCATTAAAAAACATTTATTCAAGGGCCTACTAAGAATTAGATAACTATATTCACACAGAGGCTACCCTAATTGATAATTGGACCAGGTCTCGGTACTCAGGAATTTTTAAGTCCATGGAAGGACATAATTTACCATGTAATTGAAGCAAAAAATGTAATCGTTTCCAGAAAAAGAGTGGTATGTTAACTGAGGGCCAGAAAGTGAGGGGGAATATTAGGAGTAGCTTCTCAGAGAACGTGATATCCAAACTGAGCCTAGCTTGATAACAATGAATTACTATATTGGTGTCTGTGGGAAGTAGTCCAGGTAAAGAAAATGGTAGTTCAAAACACCCAGAATTAAAAGTAAAAGTGATATTTGAGGAATTGGAAGATGTTCAATATAGAAGATCATGGCTTAAATATAAAGGGAGACCAGCCAGTGTGGCTCAGTGGATTGAGTGTCGTCCCAAAGACTGAGAGGTCTGGGTTCCATTCCAGGTCAGGGCACACGTCCAGGTTGCGAGCTCAATCCCCAGGTCGGGGGCGTGCAGGAGGCAGCCAATCCATGTTTCTCTCTCCTATCAATGTTTCTATCTCTCCCTTCCTCTCTCTAAAAAAACAAAAAATTAAAAAATAATAAAAACATTAAAAAAATAAAAATAAAATGTAAGGGGATACATGGAGGGTGATGTTAGAGAATTAAGGAGGATGGAGTATAAAAGGACATTTAAATGCCCTATAATATGGCTTTTTTGTGAGTCTTGTCAATTCTCATTCCTCATTACACCTCAGAGAATTCTTTCTCCCTTTCAGTATCATAAACATCAGAAAATCTGATACACTGGAAATATTCTAAATAGCTCAATTTTCTTATGCATAAAACTAAAATAGTAAGAGTGTCTACTTCAGAGGGTTGATGTGGATTAACTGGGTTAACACACAGAATCTTCTTAGGGAAGCACCTGATTCCTATTTGATTAGCTATCACTGGTATTATTATACTAGGAGTCTGTCTTAAATATCTATCTTTATTTTTGACCAAGTTGGTTTGTTTGGTAGGAATTCCCTTCTCTCCTGTGTCTGAAGTCCATGTCAATATTATCCTAAGAATACTTCTCATATCTTGCAACCTCCCTAGCTTATTTTTGGCTTCTATGAGATGTAACACTTAATGCATATATATTGTCCTGAGTTAAAATTATATGCATGGATGTCTTTCTACCTATGTATCCTATGACCTCCTGCAGGTTTTTTCATCTATATTCTTCATGGCATCTAACTTAGTGCTGTGTTGGAATAACCACACAAGTTTGTTGTTTAATTTGAACTGAATCCAGACATAAGAGGCAAAATAAATAGAAAATTCAAAATTATCACACACACTACTGAAAATCAGTATAAAAAACAGTTATTTGAACCTGGTTATAAATATCTGGAGTTCATAGAATACATCAAAAGAAATATATACAAATAATTTCAACTAAAGGCAACCTGTGTTAAGTGCTATATAAAGTGGAGGCCAACAATGAGGATTGGAACATTTGAGAAGTGTTCTTATATTCTGATAGATTAGGCTGAAATTTATATTCGTATGGTATGCGATTAAATGATTAACTGTTGAAATCAATAGTGTAAACCAGTTGTAAAGAGGTAACATTAAGAATGATTAAAGAATCAAATGCTTTAAGACTTCGGGAAATGCACTTACAGTCAAATGGATAAGCAGAGGCAAGTGGTGCTTAGGATCTAACTTTTCTATTCTGTTTTAATTATCTGCTATCTAATCAATAAATAGAATTTTAGTTCAAGGAGGTGTACAAAATTTAAATATGTCAATTATAATTTCTCTAAATATCATAAGTATCTCAGCATGTCATTAATGATGTTCAAGTACTGATCTAAACTCCGTGGATGAATTCTTTCATTTCATCCTCAAAGCATCACTTCCACTATTATTACCATTTTACAGGTGAGGAAATTGGGCCACGGGGAAGGTAAGCAGCCTGCTGAAGTTCATACCACCAGTAAAAGGCAGAGCCAAGATTCTACCCAGACAGCCTGGCTCCAGAGTACAAACTTTGAAACACCACAGTGTGCTCTTTCTGATGTTTAAAATATACCTAACATAGAAAATGGGGAATAAAAAGCTAAGAGAAAAAAAGGCAAATCCCCAAATTAACAAATTTAATTCAAACAAAATATGCCACTGCAGTCCCTCTGTATGTCAGATCTGCCATTTGATTTGATCTACTTGGGTATTGCTTTGACATCCACTTTTCAGGTTATAAACTATTTTGTTATATCTTTATATATATCGATTATTTTGACATGTTACCTCCTACCATAGACTGTTACAACTCTAAGTACTAATAAATTATGGAATCAATACTTTTATCTCTTTGTTTCCCTATCCGTTTTTGTCATCTTTCTCCTTGCTTGTGTTTAAATTGATTTTTAAGCTCTGCTCCTTGAACACTTTCATATGCACACTTCAAAGACAGGCATTAAAAGTAGTGGTTACTAAATTGAGGCAGAGTTGAAAATGGCTTCTAACTCATAATACACAAAGTTTTTATTGTCATTCTTTTTTATAAGTTGATTCCCATGACTGGAAAGTAAAGGGAAAATGGTTTGCACAAGTTTTTATCGACTCATGTTAAAAGATAAACTGAGGCATATTAAAACTTTAAGAGTTTATTTGAGCAAAAATCCACTTGAATTGGGCGTCCTCCAATTTAGCAGATAGAAAGGAACTCCAAGGAGCTGTACAAAATGAAAGTCTTTTATAGGCAGAAGGGAACAGGAAGAAGGAAGTTATACCAGGCAAAAAAGTGGGTTGGTTATTGCAAAGTCACTTCCCTTTAGGGGATGACAGGGGTTGTTAATCAAGATGATCTAACTAGTGCTGATCAGGCCATTGCTGATTGACTGGTTTAAGATTCCATTTCTGGAAAAGCCGAAGCTATAATTAAGTCTTGGTTTGGTGATGTGGAGCTTAGCGTAAGTGACTCCATCTTGGGCCTGTTGTCTTATTTTTAACATCCATAAACAGCTACTTAAGAATGAGTATCAGAGTGCTGAGAAGATGTGCAATGGCTAAAGAAGAGAAAGACTGAAAAAAGAAAGACTTCGATAAGAAAAAGACTATTTATTTAAAATATGCGATTGGCTGTTTGAAAAATTCTTGTATTTCAGCACACTTCTAAAACTATAACATAAAAACATGTATATACTGGCTCTGAATATTATCCATCAAGCCAATAGATGGCAAGTTTTTCTCAGCCCTAAAAATGGTAAATTGTTGAACATTCAATGATATTATAAGAAATTGATATGATTATATCAAGATGGTTGGAAAAGTTACTATCATGGGTCAAGGGAAAAATCTATTAAAAATCTGCTTGGCAATTGCAACATTGGAAATGAGATTAGTTATAAGACAGGATTTGAGGGGTTCATATAAAATATTCGGAGACACTGGTGTTCAGAGATGCAGTCCTTACTAGGAAAATCTGATGCAATTGTCACTTTAAAAATATAGTTTTGCAATCTTAGTTTTCCAAAGCTAATATTTAGAATAATGTATTAATCTTATTATTACTCCTTTGTTTCTTTTAAAGGTTTTAAAAATTATGATAATTATTCTCTCAAAAGTCGTCTAAGGTAAAATATCGAGTACATTTTCTTAGGATATTTTAGTGCCCTCTAGTGTGCAGAAATTAACAATAGACTATTTTCTAAATTATGTAATTGTTTTAAAAATATAAGCTTTTACAAGTGGCAACTTTAGACTAGGATGAAGAGGGTACAAAATGTTCAGCTTGGAAAGCAAATCAGAACCAGATGTCAGTTCAACCTAAATACATATTTTTTTAAAAACAACATTTCTTTCCTTCTTTTATCCAACCCAGGTTAAACAGCTCCTCCTCCCCTTCCCCTTGACTGTTAGATAGGACATCTCATTTGCATAAATTCATCTCCAGAGTTCAGATGTTCAGCAATTTAGACTGTTGGCTGCCCTTTCTAATACTGTGAGTTCCATGTTTTCTCCTGGGTGTCTGTGTGCATATTGGGTGCCTTCTCTGATCTACTAACCTCCAACACACTGAAACATTTGATTGGTGATTAGGACAGTTGGTTAGTGCCAAGTAAAAGGAGCTGAACCAAAAGCCTCCTGCTACTCCCACTGACAAATTTTTATTTTTTCAAATAAGGGTGGGATATTAAAAAGATATGCAACTATTCAAAAAATAAAATGCAGAGTCTGTGAAGGATCAACAGAAGGGATTTGAGCCAAAAGAAAAGTTTAAACTAAGATTGGAAAATCAATTTAGGGGAGGTCTTTTGAAATGGAACTTTAAATTTAATAATAGATTCATCAAAAGAATTGAGGATAACTATTCTTTGTCTACCAATGGTCAATATTGACCAATAGATTTTATGTATTGAAAAGATATGGTGGAGAGTATCACATAGCATTGTTTTAATTTACTATGGTGAACCCATGACTTTTAAATTAGAATGCATTCAAATTGAGACCACAGCTCAGTTCGTACTATGAGAAATTCTGTGAATGCCTCTCAGAACCGACTTGCATCACCTTTTTTATCATGTTTTTACTGAAAAGTGAATGACAGCAAAATTGAGTGATTACAAATAGCTTTGTGGTTTTTAATATTTAAAAAGGAACAATAAAGATCAAGAATCATTGTTGGATACCAAATGCCAGATCATAATATTTTATTTGGCAATGCTATATTCTTAATGTGATCCAAATTGTATAAACAATCATCTCTGTAAAAAGTCACAGAGAATTATTTTGTCTTTGTGTTTTGGCAAGTTTTCTGTATGTTTTCTATGTGTAGTTTGAGGATAGAATCATAAAGTATGGAGGATTGTAGCATCAGAGGAAAATTAAATTTTTTATACATTTTAGAATGTAAATAAAATTTGAATTGATATTTTAAATATTTTAATATGAAATATTAATAAGCATGTTATTCAGTCAATTTTCTAACTATCCTCAGTCAACATAACATTCTACACATTAGTATACATTTTATAATAAATCAGCCAGTCCAGGCTGAGTTTCCCTAATATGTACAAAAATTCATACAAATGGTTGCAGGGTTACCACGTGACTTAAACATCCTAGTAGTTCACTCAATAGCTTGGGCAAGTGAGGAATTACAACTATACCTACTGTTATAATTAATAGCAGTAAAGGTAGCATCAGTATTGACTTACAGGAATTCCCTCGGGTGTTTCCTTTTCTCTTATATTTGTTTACATATACCATTTCCCCTACTCCCACATAAGTTGGCATATGAGAAATATGGACAGCCTTGAATGCAACCATCTTTCTTATACCCTACACTAAAGAGCGGGAGATTCATGTTACTTGAGTGTCTACCTTGCACCAGGTATCCCCTATATGCCTTTGTGGACATTACATGTATTTTAAAGATTAAAAAACAAAGGTTCAAAAAAATGAACAACAATATATTTCATGTGTTGAGCTCTTTCTAGTTGCCAGATACTATTCTAAAATCTTACTGAAAATAATTATTTTTAATCCTGATGGCAACACAAAGATGTAGGTTTTATGTCTCCAACGTTACAGATGAAACAGCTAAACCTTAAAGAAAGGAGTGGCTTGACTATGTTAACAGAGCTTTCAAGTAGTAAAACTGAGACATTATCTCAGCTCAGTCTGATTCTAAACTTTGTTCTCCTACTAGTGTTAACAGGGTGAAGTATTAAGAACAACGGGGTGTGTCGGCATCACTGCCCTCGCTCACCCTCATCCCCAGGAAAAGGACAGCATTTCTGTTCTTTGTTTATCTAAAGGCAGATTGGGGGTAGATATGAAACTGACAACCCAGGATTGTGGAAGCCAGAATTTAGACTGATTCTTTGTATAACGCTGAACAGTAGGACAAGGGCTTCCAGCCTTGGCAAAGACCCATGTGCTCAAATCTGGCATATAGTTATAATGTTATCAGTTTAAAAAGGAACAACAGATTAATGAGGAAATGCTAGAGGAGTGTCTTAAACAGAAAGTCAGACCAAAATAAACAGAAGACAAATGATGACTAGTGAGGAGAAAGGAGGGCAGGCTACAGAAATCTTGCTTCCTAGATGAATGCTCAGATTTTATCCTTTGCTGTCTAGCCCACTTTCAAACTTCTACTTTCCATCTATGTTCAGTTATTTTCCATTTCTGGAAAGATCAATGTTCTCATGTTCTCTCCTGCCTCGGACACTTCAGTTATTGTGAATTTTTACCCAGAATCCATTTCTTCACATTTTCCCCCCACTTCATCTCACTAACCCCTACTTCTTTTTTAATTGATTTTGAGAGAGAGAGAGAGAGAGAGAGAGAGAGAGAGAGAGAGAGAGAGAGAGTTTTGTTATTCCACATTCAATGGTGGCTTCTTGTATGTACTCTGATTGGAGATTGATTGGAGATCAAACCTGCAACCTTGGCATATTAGGATTGCACTCTAACCAACTGAGCTACCTGGCCAGGGCCACCCTACTTGTTTTTCAGATTTTAATTTATTAATATTTCCCCCAGGAAGCCTTCTCTCATCTTAAATCTACATTGGGTCCCACATCTTAAATTTTCTAAAATACCTGAACTACATCTATCATAACTTTAATTATTTCTTTTATGTAATAATATCCTTTTTTACAAGACTGCCTCTTGACCACACTGGAAACTCCATGAAGATAGGTTGTGTATATGTTTGTTCATCAGCCTTTCACTGTATTTGACACATTGTTTAGTAGATGAATCAATGTTAGCCTGCTCCCACTTTCACAGTGAATCATAATTACAATTTTAGTAGGAATAGAAGTTCTTATGAATTTATGAAGTTCTCAGGATACAGAAGAAAGATGAGCTAGACAGTTGTTTTCTATAATTGTTCAGAGTCTATTACAGAAATCAAATAAATATCTATAAAATATTATGGAATGAAAGTGAATATGCAACAGTTTTTCTCTAGAATTTATGTAAGTGCTGGATTTCTCCTAGGTCACTTTTTTAAAGTAAATAAGAACAAAAAAACAATTCTAGTGTATCTTTATTGGTTCCATTCAAACAATTTTTCTTACTGTTTCTTTTCTCCTAGTGGTCAAAAATATATTGCAGCCCTTAACTCTCAAATGCATAATAGCCACATCTACAAGCAAAGCATTTAGGACAAACTAAAAGGTTGACATTGAGCATTTGAAGGTTGCATACTTATTAAATCTTTTGTCCTAAACTAACTTTTTGATAAAATTTGCATCTTTTTTATGAGTGGGTAAAAAAGCTGTGGCACATTTATATAATGGAATATTTTGCGGCTATAATAAAGAAGGAACTCCTACTTTTGGGGATAGCACAGATGGACCTGGAGAGTATTATGCTAAGTGAGATAAACCAGTCAGAGAAAGACACTTATATGTGGAATATAATGAACAAAATAAACTGACCGACAAAATAGAAACAAAGGCATGGCTACATGAAACAGACTGACAGCTGTCAGAGGGGAGGGGAAAGGAGTAGACTGGATAAAAGAAGGTGAAGGGATGAGTTGAAGAATGTATATGCATAAACCATAGACACAGACTACAGTGTGGTGATGGCCAGAGGGTGGGGGTGTGAAGGTTGGGTGGAAGTAGGCAAATTTAGGCAAAGGGTGGGGGGAATGAGGACATCTGTACTAGTGTCAACAATATAACTGAAGTTTAAAAAATTACATCTTTTCTTCAAACACGTTCTAAGTTATATACAACGTAATAACTCAGATTAAAAAAAATAACCACCACTCTCCACAATCAGTGAGTAAAGTACAATTAAGACACACTGGACAAGTTTAATTGAATGATTTTGTGGTAGCCACATATTCAAACAGTTCGGCAAGAAAAATATTTCAAAGGATATATTTTCTTGACGTTAGAGCTTTCAACATACTTTAACGTCTATAATGGTCAAAAAGAAAAAGAATCTGTGCCTATATTAGTCTGCTATAGAGAAATGATCCAACCTAATTTATTCTTCATGAAAGCAATTTTACAAAATGTATTAAATATCTATTTATATTTAGAAATCATTAGCCATAAAATGGAATAAAATTGATAGTATTATTTTATATTTTAAACTTATTTATATTTTGTTTTTCCTGGTTATCTCATTCAAATAAATTCAATCAGGCTTTACTCCACCATCGGATGAATAGAGATACTATTTTTGAGCCACAATAAATCTTCGTTTTAACTGACAGTGAATGATGTAAGTATCAGATAGTAATAAGAAGAAGCACTGATATTCAATAGACCAACTAGATGGATAGAGGCATCAAGTGATAGAAAAATTATTGTGAATACTTAAACAGATAAAGGTTTACTTTTTCATGTAACAAGAACTCCACATATAAGCAGCCCATATAAGCAGTACAGCTGTTTAAGAAGGTTAAAAAAGTTTGACTTATAGAAGACAAAAATGTGCTTGTTCCATCTCCCTGCTACACAATCTCTATCTTCTGGCTTTTGTCCTCAGGTTTGCAATCTGGCTGCATGCATAGAGGCATTATTACTGTATTCCTCAAGGAAAACAGGGAAGGTCAATGTGCAAAAGTTAAAGACTTTCTCCCAATCTGGCTCCTCCTTTTTCTTTAGGAAGTATTGTCCTTCCATGAATTTTGACTTATATATTATTATTTTGATGTATGTAACATCCCACCATTAGAACGTGTATATGCATAATCCATGGACACAGACAATAGTGTGTGAAGGCCTGGGGTGGGGTGGAAACTTGTTGGAGGGGGAAATGGGGGAAAAATGAGGGATATCTGTAATACCCTCAACAATAAAGATGAATACATTATAAAAAAGAAAAGAAAAGCTCAGTGCAAGGTGTTTTGTTTTAGTTTTTAACATTTGCAGTCTTACAGTCTCTATGGTAGAATCAGTCAATGAAGAAAGGAGTTGAACATCAAGGTCTCACTGACTAAACTTCAATGTCATCACAAATTAGTTTGCTCACTCTCTCTTGTACACTGGTCTTCAGGTGCTGAGGACTGAGTTAATTGCTGTTAAACTCTACAACATTCTTCTTTAATTCTTTTTAGTTATTTCCTATTTTCCTCTTACATCACTATTCTCCTATTCTTCCACAGTCAGCCATTCTAGCCTATTTAGTACCTTTCTGTTTGTATGGGTCCCTAGAAAATGTTTATTTTTGTTTTTATATGTAAAAATAATGTATGGACATGATATTGTGCCATATATCTAATTCCTCATTTTACTCTTAGATAAAACACCATGTTTTTAGGTGAACATTGAACAAAATAATATTTTAAATATAAATGTAGAATTCTTAATACATTTGAAGATGCATCATTAAAGTTTAGTTATTATTTTCAAAATGTATTTATGAAATACCTGCTATGTGTCAGGAACTATTCTACTATTCTAGCTACTATAAATACAACTTTGAACAACAAACGATAGATATAGATATAAAGTTCCCTAGAGCTTACATTCTAGTAAAGAGGGTTGAGAAAAAAGTAAATTATTAAATATCATTAATTCACACAAAGGAAAGCAAACTAAAGCCAAAATCAGGGATAGGAAGAGTTTCAGGCAGGGACAGAATAAAGGTTGGGGCAACAAGATGCAATTTTAGACAAGATGAAGGTAACCAGGGAAGATGGCCCTGAGAAGGCACCATGTGAGTAAAGACCTAAAATATAGATACTAGGTGTGTTAATATCTGGGGCAAGAAGATTCCAGGCATAACTTCTGCTTAGAATACAGGCATCCAAGGAGCACTACCAGTCTATTCAAAGAAACGCTAGGCAACCAGCGTTGCTGTAGCAGATGGAGGGAAGAGGAAAGACAGGAAGTGGAGATGTGAGAGAATAGAAGAATACATGATGTAAGGACTGACAAGCCAGCATGAGCGCTTTGACCTTCACTTTGAGTCAGCAAGCACTTGGAGGGTTTGAGCTGAGGAATGGAGGTGATCAGGCTTAATTTACAAAATAATTGTGCTGCTAGATTAAGAAGAGGTCAAAGGTGGGCAACACCAGAAACAGAAGGATACATTAAAAGGCTGTTAAAATAATGCAAATGAGACATGATAGCAACTTGAGAGCAGATGGTGGCAGAGAAGTGGTAAAACTTTATTAAACTCCAGACATATTTTGAAGAGTAGAGTTAGGCAGCATTTGTTAGTGAATTACGTATGGATTATGAGGATCAAGATAATTCTAAGTGTTTTGGTGTGAACAAAACGAATGGAATTGATATTTGTAGAGATGAAAAGTCTGTGAGAAAGTAAAAATGGAGAATAATATCTGCAGGTCATTTTGGACTCTTCGATTTGATATGCCTAGTAGAAAGCCAAGTGGTCACGTTGACTGGACAGGTGTATAAACAGGATAGGTTTCTCTTAACTGTGTAGTATGTGGTTAAGATCTGGCTCCCTGACTCCACCCATGTCTTTTCATCAATTACTGTGCAATAAAGTCCAAAAGTGGACACTTCAGGGCAATGTTCTGGAGCAACTGGTTTTTACCATAAATCCTCACAGGTTTGTCACAAGTTCATGGTTAATGTATATGAGATATTATGGCTACATTGAGGATGGATTACATAAGGCCCTATCTCTAAAGGAGATCATGGAGATGGAGAACCAGGCTACATGATGAAGAGTAAATTTAACTTGCCCCACAATGTAGCGAAGCCTAAAGATAAGACAGGTGGCATTGAAAATTATGGTAGTGATTATAGAATATGTTCAAACTTAAATGACCATCAACTTAAAATAGACTGCCATAAATCTAGCCTATATCAAGTTACCATATGAAGTTACCATATGAAGCACATGGCAGCCACAAACTAAAAATATAGGAAGATATACAAAAATTAAAGAAAAAAGATATATATAAATATATATAATGGAATATTACTCAGCCATAAAAAAATGAAGTCTTAACATTTGTGACAGCCCTGGCTGGTTTGGCTCAGCGGTTAGAGCGTCGGCCTGCGGTCCAGAGAGACCCGGGTTCGGTTCCCACTAAGGGCACGTACCTCGGTTGCAGTTTGTCCCCGGTCATGTGGGTGGCAACCACTCGATGTGTCACTTTCGCATCGATGTTTCTCTCTCTCTCTCTTCCTCTCTCTCCCTCCCACTCTATCTGAACAAAAAATGAGAAAATGTCCTCGGGTAAGGATAAAAACAAAAAACAAACAAACAAAAAAAACATTTGTGACAATATAGAAGGACTTAGAGGGTATTTTGCTAAGCGAAATAGGTCAGACAGAAAAAGACAGATACCATATGCTCTTTACTTATTTATATGTGGAATCTAAAAAACAAAAAAGCAAGACAGAAGCAAATTCACAGATGCAGAGAACAAACTGATGGTTGCCAGATGGGAGGACGTTGGGGGTGGGGTGAAAAAAGTGAAGAAATTCAGAAGTACAAATTGGCGGTTACAAAATCGTTATGGGGATGTAAAATATAGTCAATAATATTGTAACAATTTCACATTGTGTCATGTCAGGTGGGTGCAAGAGTTATTGGAGGATCACTTTGTAAGTTACATGAATGTCTAACCACTAAGCTGTACTCCTGAAACTAATGTAGTATGGAATGTCAACTTTAACTGAAAAATTAAAAAGAGTTTATTGGAACATTGTGTGAGTGGAACCGACACCATTTCTGCCTCAGAGGTAGTTTTTGTCCAATTGCCCTGTATAATTCTTTCTTTATCTGCACACATAATTGTAGACTTGATAAACTCACTAAAAAAGCATGGTTTGCACCATTTTTCTCTGGAGATATATATATTTTTTTACATCAGAGGGAAAGATCGACAGCAAGACATGCTCTAAGTCTTCATACCTGCTATCTTGCTACATCTAAGTTGTAAACTTTCTATTTGAAAATGTAGTGCCTAAATAATGAAGGAAGCACTGTGAATTAATAATGGCATTATTGTCAGTCGTCTTCATTACAAAAGAGCAAGGTAAGTCACCTTGCTAGGGGGAGGATTGACAGGGTTGGATTCACAAAGGCTGTGGATAAAACCTCTTGTCTGTCTGCCCTTCTTAACACAAAAGAGAAGAGGAAACTTCAAATCTGTGCAGATTCTGAAACAATTCAAGGAAAGGCTCTCATTTGTTAAGTGCAAAGACACCAATGTGGGCAATTATCTGATCACAAAAGGGCAGCTTCTCTAAGACAGCCACAATAAGACATGACTAGAATGAGATGCAAGCACTGCTCAGGGCTGGGAATGAAAAGAATTAAGATAGAGCCCCAACTATAGAGCAAACATTTATAACATTTTTAAATGAAATCCAGACGTACTGGCTTTTAAATATTATCTTCATCAAAACTGAAATAGAAAAATATTTTTAACTTTCTTTTAGGGCACTCACGGTCCTTGAACATCTAGACCCAAGGCAGCCTTATCTCCTGTCATCCCTTTCATCCTGTTCACCGCGGGCCATCTGGCAGATGTAGCCGGTGGACTCCCGAAACTTTCCTTCACATTACAACCCTCATCTGAAATATCTTTTCTTCTCTGTTCGAAAATGATCTACTTATATGTTTGTGTCTCTGTCAAATGCTACATACATTTGGAAAAAATTACCTATTTCCAATAAGAAAGTTAAGGGTACTGTTTAAGGTACCCATATAACACTCTGATAATGGCACTCATTAGATTGCACATTGTATTAGAATATGTTAACTGGTCTAGTGTTCTGGAAATTGTTATCTGTTTACAAATGCCCCTTTCTTCTAGAGCTTTGCTTTCATTTAACAGAATGCAAATTGTGGACATTCTGGTTACTTCGATTTATGTGTGTTAGGAGGGAAAATGGATATGCCTTTAATTTATTCAGTATACAGGCTGATCTGTAAGGGCTAACACTGTGTAACTCTGGCAATTTAAGTAATGTGGAGAGAACCTACTGTTTTATTTGTTGAAGGCATCTAAAGCTCCTGAAAATACAGTAAAATGGAAAAGACATGTATGAAATTATTCATCACTTAGTATTTCAACAAAATAATATGGTTCTGAGTAATGAAAGGCCCTGGGAAGAAAGAAAAAAAAAATCTTCAAACAGCTGCCTGCTTATATCAGTAGGTAAAGCCAAGATGATAATGGCCTTCAGAACTTTAAATAATGTACTTTATTTTACTCTGCTGGAATGCTCTCAAAATATATTCTAAAGACTTTCCTAATGGTCCCCATGAGCAAGAATATAACTAAAAAATTTAAGATGTTTAAGGGCTGGGCTACTAAAACTGAACTTGGTTTAACTAAACAAATGGTATAGCAGGCACTCTCCTTATGTCCTATTTGTTTTCTTCTCCTTCCTTTTGTCCACCAACTTCACATCTCCTCACGATTTAATTAAAGTTTTATGCACTCTTTTGGAAAGAGTTTACATTCTGATGGCTTGGATTAAACCACAGACATAACTGAGGAAATCACTTACTGGAAATATGCACATAATAAAATTTTTCAACTGGGGTTTAATATAAATTGAGTTAGAAAAAGAGTTTGTATATTTAAAAATCAAATAACACTTTAGTTATGCTAAGAATTAGGCAGTCTGAATATAGTTCTCAGTATTTTTTTTTTTTAAAGATGAAAACAACCAAAAAAAGTCTGGAAGGAAGAGTGAAACTGCTGCAAAGTTGGATTTTATTTGCTTACAACTAAGACATAAACCCAGCTACCCGTTCTCAAAAGCATGAAAAATAATCTCAATAAATGGGAATGGGTAATTGTCTACTCTTGCTTATTTTTATTAATGGAGAAGCACACCCTTTTCCAGAGTTTTAATGCCCTGCATATTCTTACATTATTATTTGTGGTTCCATGTATTCTTTTTACTTATTTATTTTAATCATCACCTCCCTCACTATCAACTACTTATTGTGATGGTCAAACACAGTGGAGATTGAAATCCTTGTGTTCATTTAAAAAAAAGAAAAGTTTTCATGCCTTGGGAGACAATAGTCATAACTTGGATTTCTTTGAAAGTAAATGTGTCTCTCGTCTTCCAACTTGTGCCTGCTATGGGTTGGAAGCCTGAGATGGGAAAGTTGCTGGTCCCTCCAAGTTGAAGAGTGGGAAAAGAGAGGATGAGAATTTTTCTTGTGAGCTGGCATTACTTATCTTAGATGCTGGGAGATATTTGCAGTGTACTTGCTCTGGAATGAGCTTATGCTCTTGCAGATGTTTTTTCAGGATTTGGAAGCCACACTAGAAACATTCCAGTGCAATTCACACTGAAAGATGGTGCAGGTTTCTCTGCTGGGCCCTGTATAGCTCTCCCTCAGCGCTTGGGAATTGCATTGTTTATCCATGACCAAAAACAAATCCATTTACTCATCAGCTCTACTGGACTCAAAGGTGATTTGAAATCCAATATTCATTCCTCATCAAATACTATGGAGTCAGGAACTATTCGGAGCACTCAGGATATAGCACCACGCAAAATGAATAAAGTCCCTGCCCTCATGAAGCTTACAGTTTTGTGGGGGAGAGACAGACAACAAAATTAAACATATAGCATATTTACAAAAGATAACCAATAAAGAGGAAAAAGTCAAGCTAAAAAAAGACATGTGACATACAGAATAGGTGAGTTTGCAATTGTAGATAGGGAAGCAACAGAAGATTTCAATATAAGGATGACCTTTCAGCAAAAATCAGAAGAAAGTGAGAGTCTGCCTATAGGTATCTTGGGGAAGAACAAACTCTCTAGGCAGATGAAATAGCATATACAAAGCTTTTGCCATTAATATTCCAATAATAGGAAGAATGTCAGTTCATGGGTGAGACTGACCCATGAGGAAGACAAGTATGCAATGCGTTCAGAGAAAAAGTGAGGTTCAAGATCACACAAGGCTTTATAGTCCTGGAAAATGTTCTGATGTTATTTTGAGACAGATGGAAAGACATTGAAGATTTTGAGCAGAAGAGTGACATGATCTGATGTATTTTTAAATGATCATTTTGTTTTATTAGAGGCAAGGGAGGCAGAAGTAGAGAATAAAAGAATAAATTCAGGAGACTATTGCAATAATTTAGGTGAGAGAAGATGATAACTTGGATCACATTGAAAGGAATACACACACACATATATCAAAAAGCTTCATGTCTCTGCCCTAATTCCAGTCTGATTATTATTCTGTCATTATCCTGGCTGTATTTTGTTGTATGATATTCTTTGTCACATGCTGATCTGTATTCTATACTCTTCCATACCAATCTGTATATTGCTTGATATAACCACCGACAAGTTTATTCAGTTTCCACAATTGTTTAAATTCAGACTTCAAATTACAGTATTTTATATTTGAATAACTTCATCTATATTTATTCTTAAGACCTACGATAAAAATCCAGGAACTCTATTTAAGGAAAATTACTCTTCCCCATTATGTACTCAGAAAATCACCTTTTGCTACTCAGGAGTGCCTTGCATTTGTATAAATTAAAGCTCCTACCTAAGAAATCCCTCAGTTTTCTGCCAGAATGCCTCTAGTATACCACATCTTTCTTCTCCCCACAGACGATGATTATTCAGACTTTTATGCTAATCATTTCACTTTTTAATATTTATCATTTATTTATATCGTTAAATAATATAATTACTAGTTTTGCTTGTTTTAACTGTATATAAACATATATATACTTTTGTGACATAGATATATAGCTTAAGTTTGCTTGTGATCTATATTCATATTGGTGTATGTACCTATAATTTTTCACAGATATATAACATTTCATTGTAAGACTATTCCATTTATCTATGCATTCTGTTGCAGTAGGGTTCCTAAATAGCAGAAATATCAAAACCTTTCAGCTAAAGATCCCCTAAAGAAAACTTCATTCTCAAATACATATTCTATGCGGTCCTAAAACATGTTCTCAGTGTGAGGACAATGAAGTGTTAAACATTACTTTAGAACTTCTCAACAGCTTGCATATTCTAAATATATTTTGAATGAACAAGAGGAGTGTATTGTGGAGTATGTTTCAGTATGTTTACTAAACACATTTAACCAGAGAAAACCCTGCTGAAAGAACATTTCTCAGGATATGTGTTTTGGCAAGTGGTACTCAGGGGTTACTGTCTGTGTCAAATATTCCTTCCCTTCCCATCTCTCTTTTATTGCCTTCAGCCTGAAGTTTTGCCCCATGCACACATGTGCCATAAAGTACCGCGATATTTTCCTTTCTTTCTTTCTTTTTCTTTCTTTCTTTCTTTCTTTCTTTCTTTCTTTCTTTCTTTCTTTCTTTCTTTCTTTCTTTCTTTCTTTCTTTCTTTCTTTCTTTCTTTCTTTCTCTTTCTTTCTTTCTTTCTTTCTTTCTTTCTTTCTTTCTTTCTTTCTTTCTTTCTTTCTCTTTCTTTCTTTCTTTCTTTCTTTCTTTCTTTCTTTCTTTCTTTCTTTCTTTCTTTCCTTCTCTTTCTTTTTTTCTTTCATTCTTCCTTCTTTCTTCCTTCCCTCCTGCATTCCTCCCATCCTCCCTCCCTCCCTCCCTCCCTCCCTCCCTCCCTCCCTCCCTCCTTCCTTCCTTTCTTCCTTCCTTCCTTCCTTCCTTCCTTCCTTCCTTCCTTCCTTCCTTCCTTCCTTCCTTCCTTCCTTCTTTTTCTTTGTCTCTCTCTCTCTTTCTTTATTGAGGGGGGATGATTCTCTCTGACGACCCATACGCATTCTTGATGCCTCCTCATACTTTTTTATTTTTTTTGAGAAAGTAATTAGTTTGATACTTCCCTTAATTATGCCCCCTGGTAATTCCCTCTTTCCAGGATGGAAATAATTGTGCTTTTATTGACTCCTGGACTCACAGCTGAGATCGAAACTACAATAGTAAAATATCCTGTCAGGAAACTGGATTGCATATGTAAAGAAAAAATTCAAGACTTTTCAAGACCTATTATAAAATTCATAATCTTCCACTGTCAGAAGCTATTATAATTTAAGCAAATCAGTGAAAATTACATTTCAAGTCAATCCTATGTTTCTCCTATGGTGACTATCTTATTTATACACTAAATTAGAAATTTTATGCCATACATTTTACAGCTAGTCCCTGATTGAAGCCTAGGAAAATGAAATTGGGTTTAGAGTAAGTTAGCTTTATGTAACTCAATTCAAGTTGATTTTTAAGTCACTTGAAGGACTGGGGAGGTAAAGGCCTGTGGATATAGCTCTATCTATGTGTTTTTAGCTTTAGGCATGGACCTGAATTTTTTTCACATATTCCAGAATCCTTTTACATCTGTATCTGTTGATGCTTACCCTCTTACACCGGTTCTCCTGAGCAAGATCCTACTATTTCCCCAGTGTTTGCTACTGCCACTTCTAAAGGAGCTACAGTGTCTCCTCTGATCAAGTGGCTACTTCTCTCTAAGCTCCTTTGACTGACGTTAGGATACACATACTCTCCCACACGTAGAGCAGTATAGACTGTCTACTCTGATAAGTGTAAACAAAAAACACATTTTATTTTGCTGGCTAACAAAAACTTTGCCTGGCTTTTTAGATGAGTTTTTGAGCCTGGGGCGCAAACACATAAGTGTGTTCGCCAAAGCTTACACATCAAAATCACTGCTTTGAGTCCAAGATTAATTTCTCAACGTTTTCCCAACATGCCTTGGAAGTCAGTTTAGGAGAGAGCAATACAGGAGAAATCGAGAAAGGCATGTCATGAGGGATTCTTAAAGAACCCGGTTTACTTGTACTTTAAGTCAAAATTCTGTGCAAACACATCTTCTGTACAAACAGGTTTCCTAAGCCAATACAAAAGCCCTTTACTTTATGCAATGGAATCCAACTATATTCAAATATGATATAAGGGTTTTATGATGATCAATTCTAAGAAATTTCCTTTTAATCTTACAATCATTGGTGAAAAAGTAGCCATAATAAAGAGATTCTTGCATGGCAAGGAAAGATTACATCATAAGCCTCACTAATTTGAACTATGAATAACAAATACAAAGCTAATTTGAAAGTACTAAAGAATGCAAAAGGGAATGTACTCGCAATGTGGCTGGCATGGCATGATGGTGGTATTAGCTATTATACTAAAGATGGGGGTGGTTGTGGTGGTACTTAAAGTCAGAGATCTAAAAGGAAATGAGAAAATAAATTATTGCCTCGTTTCAAAATATAGGTTTAGTAGGGGAAAAGATATAACACCAACTGGTTTTATCATCTTTCAGTAAGTTGATTTAAAAATAATACAATTGTTTGAATGCAGGTTTCAGTATTCATGGATAGAAATCATTCTACTCTAAATCTGGGATTATAAATTGAGTTGTTAGTAGAATCATAGTCATCTATAATGCATACTACACACAGAGGTAAATATAAATAAACAGAGCTTAAGTAAGGGTTATCAGATTTATTTATAAACTGTTCTAGAGAATAAAGATACTCTGTACAAATATCAAAAGTAAAACATTAACCAGAATGACAAGAAAAATTAGTTAATTATAACAAAAAAAGTGTAATTTTCTTCATACTTGGAAAAGTACGAAGAAAAATAGTAATATAATCATAAATTTAAAAGTAGCCCAGCCAGAGCAGCTCAGTGGTTGAGCATTGACCCATGCACCAACAGGTCACTGGTTCAATTCCTGGTCAGGTTGTGGGCCAGATCCTCAGTGCGGGGCATGCAGAAGGTGGCCAGTCAATGTTCTCTCTCATCGGTGCTTCTATCTCTCTCTCACTCTCATTTCCTGTCACTCTAAAATCAATAAAGAAATTTTTTTTTTAATTTAAAATAAATGAATTGCAGAGGAGCAAACAAGTCTAAGCTATAGTTAGGTATGTTATTTTTGCAACTTGCTCCTATTCCAACTTTACTAAATTACAGTTTACATAATATAAAATACACCCATGATGAGTGTATAGTTTGATCACATTTATCAACCATATTCACCAATGTACTGACCATCACCATCAAAATAAAAATAATTACTTTCACTCCAAAAAGATTACTTGTGACTCCCTTACTGTCAACTAAGCATACTGTTATCCCCAAGAAACCATGGATCTGCTGTATATCATTAGATGTTAATTTTGCCTTTCCTAGAACTTTATATAAATAGTCATAAAATATACTCTTTGTGTCTGGCTGCTTTTGCTCATCCTAATATTTTTCAGATTCAATCTGTTATTGCATGAATCAGTCATCTGTTCCTTTCTTTTCCTGAGTATTCCCATGTATGGACATACCATATTTGTTTGTCTATTCACTGGTGATGGACAATTGTATTGTTTCCAGTTTTTGACTAACACAAATAAAGCTGCTATTAATGTCAACGTTATAAGGAGTTATAATGCCCTGAGAGATTTAATTATAAGCATACATGTACATTTTTCTTAACTGGGTAAGTGTAATTCTATTTCTGAGTCCACTATCATGTTCAGTTGGTCCATTCATCTGTTCTTACTGATTGCTGTAGTTTCATAGTAAGTCCTAACATCAGGTAATGCAAGTCCTCCAATTTAGTTCTTTCTCTAAATTGTTTTGGCTATTATAATCCTCTGTATATTCTTTCAAATATACAAATCAGTTTATCAATTCCTCACTCGCTCCCCCCTACCCCCAAAAGCCTGATGGGATTCTTATTGGGAATACATCAGATCTTTATGTCAATTTGGGGATGATTGACACTTCAGCAATGTTGAGTCTTTCAGGACATTAATATATCCTTCATCTATTTAGTTCTTTGTCTCTTGCAACACTCTGTATACATCTTTGTTATATTTATTCCTAAGAACTTCATGTTCTTGAATGTTATTGTACATAATCCACTCTAATTTTACCTTCCTGTTTTTGATTGCTAGTGTGCAGACATACAGTTAAGTTTTATAGTTTCACCTTGTATCTTGAAAAATATCAATGCTGGTAGCTATTTGAAAGATTCTTTAGGATTTTCTACTTATACAATCATCTTGCGTATTTATATACTTTTTAATTTTTTGGTTTTCATATTGTACTGAGGTTTCCAAAGAAAATATTAAGTAGAAATAGTGAGACTGAAATTCATATTTTTTTCCTAATCTTAGGCGGACATCATTAAGTCTGATAATCACTACAGGTTTATCATAATGTCTTTTATTATTTTTATTTAATTTTTAAATCAAATATATTGGGTGACATTGGTTCACAAAACCATACACGTTTCTAGTATATAACTCCTCAATAAAACATCATCTACACACTGCATTGTCCCCCCTTTGCCTATCTCCACCTACCCACCCCCTTTCCCTTTGGCAATCACCACTCTGTTGTCTACATCTTTGTGATTATATATATATATATATATATATATATATATATATATATATATATATATATTTCCTTCACTCTCTTTCATCCAGTCCCCAACACCACTCCCCTCTGACAGATATCAGTCTGTTCCCTGTGTCCATGGCTCTATCATAATGTCTTTTAAAAGTATGAGAAGGTTCTCTTTTTCTTTATTTTACTGAGAGTTTCCATCATGACTTGTGCTGAATTTTATAAATTTCTTTTTGTACATCTATTGTTTTCTGCTTTGTGTTGGTAATTTAATAAATCTTACTGACTGATGTTTACATTTTAAACCTACTTTGCATTTCTGGGATAAATTACACCTGCTTATAATGTTTTATTTTAAGTTAGAGCTGGTTTCTATTTTCTAATATATTTGGGGAATTTTGAGTTTTACATTCCTGAAGGATATTGGTCTGTAGGTTTTTTTAAAAAAAATGTAATGGCTTTATAAGATCTTAATATCAAGTAATACTAGCCTCATAAAATGAAGTGGGAAATGTTCCTAACATCCTTTATTTTATGAACAAGATTGTGTACTATTAAACATTTGAAAGAATCCATTTTCTTTAGGCCTGTGGATTTCCTATTTATTTTTGTCAGTTTTGATAGTGTGTCTTTCATAGAATTTATTCACTTAATCTAAATTTTGTAACTTACCATTGTGTAAGTTACAAATGCATAGTGTTCTGATTAGCTCCACTCAAGTCTTTGCAATTTAAAACTCAGGCACTCACAGGAAATTTCTTTAAATGACTAGATTTGTATTCTGCTATTTTAGAGCACCAAAACTATATGTTTTATGCCTTTCTGCACAAAGTTGTCTTAGGAACTTTCAAAATAGTTTAAATAAATAGAGTCAATAACTCTCCATGCAGAAAATTTATGTTTAATGAATATGATTATTTTATACACATTTCACTAATAATGTAAATAATTTTTAATGTGAAGGAATATTTAGAACATAACATTTTTTATTAAGTATATTAAGAAATATTATTTGGAAGATCCTGAAGAAAAAAAAATACTATTGTTTATAGTACCCACACCTAAAACAGCTTCAGGTTTCATTGCTTTGAATGCAAATTATAGGCACTAGTGATTTTCAGAGCATTAATGAAAACCTCATATAGTCAAAACTGTTAAGAAGTTAATAATTCATCTTCAGATTTTTGTATAAGTAATATATGTTTCTGTAATTATTGTATTACTTACCTTGATGTTTAATGTGTATTGATGTATAATTCATCTCCTTATGCAGACTACAATGTCAGGTATAGAATAGAAATTAAGAGTATAGAGTCAGTTGTCAAATACTGGCAACACTATTTAGTAGAGTTTTATGTTCTTGCACAACTCCCTCAGTCTCTTTTAGTCTAACTTTCCTCATAAGTAATGTGCACATAATAATTATGTTTTCTTACTAACATAATACATATAAATCAAAATTTGGCACATAATAAACATGAAATCAATTTTAAATAATAATAATAATAGGAAGAAGAATGTTGATTCCTCACTGTGTTTCTGTTTCCTTTTTTAAAAATGGTTGGCTAACTATTGTCCCCATCTGCCAAATTCAGTTCATGGCCTGATTTGAAATGGCTCACGATGCTGTACTAGGTTAACAGGAACTTAGTACAATTGTCTGAACAGAGATCATGTTACACGAAAAATTAAGCAGATCTTTTAAAGTAGATGTCAAAGTTTTCCAAGCAGAGAAATAATAAACACACCTACAATTTCATAACATTTTCTTTTGTAAATTTTCTGTCTTTTCAATTTTGCAGTAATGATGGTCAAATATAAAGCTCTCAAAATAAGTCCATAGGTAAAGTCAATCAAAATTCTTGCAGCAAATTTTCATCTTATTTTATGACATTACATCATAGTTAAGTGTTTTCATTTCCTGAAAAACAATATAGCTTACATTGAACATTTCTAATACTTTCGGTTTTGAACCTTTGACCAAGAAACAGAGGACTCTGAGTCTCACCTAGCTATCAGGGTGTTTGTTTCAGATACAAAAAGCAAAAAGAAAATAATTTTTAAGCTACTTTAAACTACCAAATGGACCATGTTCAGTATCATAGTATTTTAGTTCTGCTATGAATTTATAAACGTAACTTTCCTAAGGCAAACAAATGTATTAAACAGGAGGTTAATGAATTACTACAGTGCAGTTGTGAAAAATATTTGCCCCAAGGCATGTCTCCTGAGTTCTAAAACAATCTGTGGATTTGGAGAGACTGAACAACAGGAAAATACTGTGTCAGATGCACTCCAGTAAATTTTCTGAAAATATTTTTCTGCTATGTGTAAAGCACTTCATCAGCATTATCTTTATAATACTTACACACAGACTATGACGTACATACCATCACTATCCCCATATTATAGATGAGCAAATTAAAATTTAGTGGGGTTATGTATCTTGTCTAAGATCACACAGCCAGCAAGAGGCTGGGTCAGGATCTCTAGTAGGCATAGTGATCTCCTTTGTTTAACCTCTGCCTACTGCCCAGGAACTGCATGCCTTCAAGGTAAATCAAGTTACTTTTTAAATGTTGACATTTAAAAACAGTTTAGAAACTGTTATACATAACAGGTTTTTAGTTTTAAATTTGATTTGGCGTCTATTAGAAAATAAAAACTACACTTTAGAAAAGTATATAATATAATCAATATTTTAAATGGACTATTCATTCTTTTAGTTATCTTCTATTTATTAGTAGCTTTATTTAACTGTGGTCAGAGAACATATGGCAATCCTATGAAATTTAATGAGGCTTGCTTACAATGTTAATAAACGCCATGTGGACAATGTTCCATGGTGATGTTCCATGAAATGCTTCATAGAAAGAATCTATGCTCTATCATTGTTGGCTGCAGATTTGCATGGTAAATAATGTTAAATAGGTCATGTTTGCTAATTGGGATGTCACACCCTCTGAATCCTAAATGATGATTTTCTGCTTTTTCTATCAGCTATTGAGAGTATTCTACTATGGTTGTGAATTTATCATATATATTTTTTTCCCTTCTAGTTGCTTCAGTTTTTTTTTTTGTTTTTTGTGTTTTTTTTTAATATAGTTTGAAGCTATGTAATTGGATGTACTTAGAGTTAGATAGCTTCCTGGAAGACTATGTTTTCATTATGAAATGTCCATCCTTCTTTTCTCTTAAAAAAAAGTCTGACCCTAAAGTCCACTGTGTCTGATGTTTGTAGACTACGCCACTCTTCATTGAATAGGTTGATGTTCTTTATCTTTTTCCATCCTTTCATTTTAACATTTGTGTCTTTGGACTTAAAGTGTGTTTCTGGTAAATAGCACATATTTGGTTTTAAGTTTTTTCCAGTCTTAAAATCTTGTAGTTTTAAATAGACTATTTAGTTAACTTAGGGTGATTACTGAAACATATAAGCTATAACTATCATTTTCTTATTTGTGTTCTATTTGACCTACACAATATTAATTACTTTTTGTTGAATGAACAAATAAAGGACTTTTTTTCTTCTTTCAAGGCAACATTTTTTCATATCCTGTTTTCCCTTTATTAAGTTGTTAATTAGCTAAAGATTAAGACTATTAGATTTATTAAAATTTAATATAAATTTTGTCTATCTCCTCACTCAATAATGCTTTAAGATAGAACTTTTAAATTATATTTATATTGTGTCCATTTATGTCTTTATTGTTTTGTGCATTTTGATCATACATATATTTTAAATACCACAAGAGGTATTTGTAGAGGTAATATTTATTTATATTTATCTACATATGTCCCCTTTCTACTGTCTCTTATCTCTTCTTGCATTTCTGTGTTTCTCTCTGAGATTTTATACTCTCTATCTAAATAATTCTATTTTATGACATTTTTTATTGAAGTTCTGATGACCCATTAATTTTTTAGTTTTTGTTTGCTGAAAGTGTCTTTATTTTGTCTTGATTTTTAAATATAATTTTCACTTTGTAGAGAAAATTCTTTGTCAGCAGTTATTTTCTTTCTGTGTTGTGAAATAGTATTTCATTATCTTCTCGATCCTATTATTACTGTTGAAAAGTAAACAGTAGCTGTTATTATTGTGCCTTTGAAGCTAGTACCTTTTTTTCCTATGGCTACTTTGCAGGATTTTCTATTTGTGTTGTTTGTTTATAATGGTTATCATGAACTTATTATCAAAGCCATATTATATACCACATTTTAAATTGGACCTTTTACTTATGTTGCTTATGTGTGGAAATATCTCGAAAATATGTAATGTTCAATAACAGTTAATTCATGTTTTTGCTTAATACAGTATTATAATTCTTAAAATTTAAGCTTTAATTATTGTATTATAGTATTATAATTTTTGAAATTTAAATTCTTAATATTAAAATTTATATTAAAACAATTCATTTTAACATAAATATATGATGACAACTTGTATTAGAATTATTTCTCAATTGTGTCTAATATGGAGCTGATTCCCAACTTCCCTAAATGATCCATAAGCTGATGTAATAAAAAATTGCCTACATGGAACAGACTGATGAATCTCAGAGGGAAGTGGGGAGGAAGGGCAGGAAGACATTAACCAAAGAATTTACATGCAATACACATTGTCCACGGACACAGAAAAAAGGGTGGGGAAAGCCTGGGGCAGGGTAGGAACTGAGTGGAGAGGGACAATGGGGGGAGAAAAAGGGGGACATCTGTAATACTCTCAACAATAAAGATTAAAATATTACCTTCATAGGATATTACTTGGCATCTATGTTTGTTTTAACCTTGCTTTCAAGGACATGTGTATATGTTTTTATAATATATTCTCAAGAAGTTGTTTCAAAGAGTATAGTTACAAGCGTATGTCCTCAAGCCATTATTATTCAATAGCAGGATAAGTTATCTTTTTACAAGCTGTTAGAGTGGTTTTTCTATTTTGTTCTATTTTTTACACTAACAGCTTATACTGAGATACTAAGGTAACATTGTCCGTTTCTGAACCTGCTGTTTGTTGCTATAAAGAGGTATCTGTTATAAATGCCATGCCTCCATCACTGTGCCTTGCATGTAACAGGACAAATGAATACATGATGAGGTGAATTGATGAATGCCATTTGCATCTAGGTTTTCTGACTTATTGACTCTTTTTCAAATTATTTCCAAATGCATTGTGTTTATTTGGCAGGAGTAGTTTCACACTTATTAACAACCATTTCCTTCACTATACGTCCTCCCAAGTATAATGAATTTATGAGGTACAGCTTGTATGAGGTACTGATTGACATATGGTCTTGTCCCCAGAGCTTGCCAGAATTGCAGGCTATGGTGAAGGCAGAGAGCACCCTACTGAGAAGAAACTTACTAAGTTCTCCAAGGCTAAGTTTTTAAAAGTTTTGTTTCTTGTTCTAACATGCCTTTCTGCTTCTGGTTATGAGAGAGGGTAAAAAGTTATATAGATTTACCACACAAAAAAATTGAAGAAAAGCAAAGTTAGTTGACATTCTACAATATTTAATGGCTGAAAAGGATTTGTCAACAGGTATAGACTCAAAGAGGCAGAGGAAATGAGTGAGGCTGTTCTCCTTCCTCTTCCCCACCTAGGAAATGAATAACAGCTGACAGTTATTATAACCAAACAGAAATACAAATTATGAAATCAGACTGAGATGTCATTAAGTGAGTCCATCAATTGGTAGGAAGAGAGAGAGAAAACACAGAACAAAGACAATAGCAGTTACTGAGATACTAAACCTTTTCATGTTTATAGTTGAAGTTCCCAAGAAATTAATTTTTATATAGGTTTGATTGTTCTTATTAAACTTTCTGATTTGCATGTGTTTTTCTGAATTACACTGAGCAACTAATTAAATTCATACCTTAAACTCTTCCTTTCTCTTTTTTTAGTCCAATTATCACAATGAATAAGTAATTCTCTAAGCATAAATTTGGCTATACTATGACAAATTTTGACATGGGAAATAATGTATTAATTCCCATGGAAATCAGTAAAAATGCAAATGGGTTTACTCTCATATAAAAGGATATTGAGTACTAGTAAAACAAGTCAAATATTAAGTGTTGAGCTACAAGGATTTTTAAAATGTGTTAATTATTAAAAGAATAATTAAATCTGACATGATTTTTTTAGCTCAATTTATTTTTCTATATTTGAACAAAAATGTAAAAATATTTCTGTACAGTTACATTTTTACTTAATGGAACAAATGCTCATTTTTGTGTAGTTTGCATTAAATTTGCCAGCCTTTTATTTTGCTTATGCCCTCAAATGTACCCAGTCTAGTATTTTTTAAAAAGTTCTTTCCTACATTTGGACTGAAAATAATCTTTAAGTACAGATTCAGCTAAGATACTTTGTGCCTCGAAAGAAAAATGTCGTCACACAAAGGATAGTACTGTGGAACCAGTAATTCCTATCTTTTATTATTCCCAACCCCCACCTGCCTAAGCAGTTTCCAACAGATTAGGAGTTTCAGATAATAAACTCAAAGGGATTTGTGTGATGGAACCCTGATGAGGAAAATTCATTAACACATCAATATAAACAGTGTGTTTGAAATGTTTGTTTATGCCCTGTAAACACATTAACATGTTAATTTTGTATCATATTTAAATGAAATAAACAGTTTAACCCATTCAAGATCAATTATATTCACAAAATACATTTCTATCTCTGTGTATTGGCAGCATGTCAGCATTAAAACAAGACAAATGGAACATTATTGAACGAAGTCTTTTCTACATGGAAGCGTTTCACAAAAGCAAGAGGTTGTTCCAGCTGAGAGAATTAATTTAAATATTAAATTGTCACTTTTTTTTATTCCCTCTTCCACCCCCATCCCCCACCTCCCACCCCACCCCACAAGTTCTCTCTTTTTTCTTTTTTGCTCAATCCCTCCACCCTCTTCCACCCCCTCCCTCAAGCTATCTACCTGCTCTCTATCTATGAGTCTCTAATTTGCTTGGTAGCACAGTTAGTTTTTTAAATTCCTTATATGAGTGAAATCATATGGTACTTGTCTTTCTCTGACTGGCATATTTCACTTAGCATAATGTTCTCCAGGTCCGTCCATGCTGTGGCAAAGGGTAAAATTTTTTTTTCCTTTTCAGGGCAGAGTAGTATTCCATTGGTAAATATACCACAGCTTTTTTTTTATCCACTCATCTACTGATGAACACTTGGGCTGCTCTTAAGTATACTTTCTGACCTAGAGTTACTGGGGTTTGGGAACTTAAGAATAATAAGTGACAAAAAGACTAAAGCTCAATTTTAAGTTCTCTGTTCAAAGATATGTAAACAAAGGCAGCAAGTTAAAAAAATATATATATATATATAATTATAAAAATTATAATTTACTGAGGTCAAATTTTCCTAGTTTCCCAAAGATAGTATTTTCTTTCTGCACCCTACAGCAGCCAATATACCTTACTCTCTGGATATTGGAAATTATTTTCTATGTACACTTTCCTCTACATTATTGAATGATATACAATAAAATGACCTCACATCAAATCTGAAGCATTGCTACACTTTTGGGAGAAGACAGTGTAAGTAACGGTACAGATTTTTAACAAAATACTGGGAAATGGAAGCAAAGCAGTTTTTTACAATACAACCAGATAAATTATAAGTAAAAGAAACAAGCAAATAAAAAAAAAAACACACAGTATATGACATGAATTTATCCTTCCTAATTTTGAAGTTAAATATGCAGATATATCTGGGCCCACCCTACACAGAGTGTCCATTTAGAACACAAACATGGAAGTGATTTCTATATGCAATACCGACCAACTCTAATTTTGCCTCTCAAGGCAGAGAAAGATGGTAAGAGTGGCAATATAAGAACATAATTAAAAGAGAGTTTTCTTGGGAGCTAGAAGAAATGAGAATGGAAGAATTAAGTTCAAAACTTTTAACAGAATATCTGTTCTTTTCTTTCATGGTTTTCCTCTGTTTCTGTTTGACCAACTCCTTCATTCTCCCTCCCCCAACACCACTCTTGAGACCAACTCAAAATTATATAAACGATATACCATTCATTGTCAATTCAATGCTAACTATTGCTGATGGATAAGTGTTATAGAAATAATGTTTTTAAGATAAATCAATTATGAAAAATAACAGACTTCAGGAAGAACAACTCATGCATCCACAAATAATTATCTCGTATTTTTAAAGCCACAGATTTTACACAACACAATTCCCAATCAAGCTAATTTTATATTTCATATGAGGATACTTGATGATTTTAAGAGGAAATGTAAAATCCTCTAATTAGATATGAGTTCAAACAAAAGAG
The DNA here is from genome assembly GCA_030848825.1 of Tadarida brasiliensis. Classification (NCBI taxonomy): domain Eukaryota; kingdom Metazoa; phylum Chordata; class Mammalia; order Chiroptera; family Molossidae; genus Tadarida; species Tadarida brasiliensis. The sequence goes on along the minus strand of CM061263.1, from coordinate 109,365,004 downwards.
AACATCAAGCCAGTGATGGAACATAATGCAATAAACAATGCACATAATAGGGTAGACTGTAATACACTGGTACTTTATTCACATGGAGATAAACCACCCTAAATATCATCAGCTAAGTAAAAATTCTCTTCTTCACAGTCTTTATCTTGTTTTCCATATGGGTATGTGTGCACCATAAATGAATCTATTTACACTGGCAATCACAATGACATTTTGAAGGTCAGAGTCCTTCTCTGCTGGAACATTCATTGCCTACCCAAATCAAATGAAACCTAACAAGTCAGTCCCTCCTTTTCCAGCAAATGAACAGATACATAAAGCCTTCATCAAATTGCTTATGCTCTACAATGTGTAACAAACACTTTCCTCTATCACCACCTCCATCAGTCATTTCTCACAAACCTCTGCTAAGCATTTGAATTTTTTATTTACTTAAGGAAATGTCTCGGGCATCTAATTCCACTGAAGTCTTATTAGGAGGCAGTCTTTCTATATTCACTTGTATTTTTCCTGACCAGGACTTGTTCATTTAGATTCCAAGTAGATTTCAGTCGATATATCTGACTCAGCTGGTTCCCTGACAGTGATGATGACTCATATTTCAGTTTGGATGTCTAATCTGCAGAGCAGTCCTTACTTGAATTAACAAATCTAACACAAAGCCTAATGCAAGAATATCAAAAAGAGTACAAAGATTGTCTGGAGAAAGGATTTCTCTAAGAAAGCTAAGGGCACAACATAGCTGACGCCTATTAAGGCAGGGAGCTTGTATACAAATAATACAATTTAGAGAGTGTAGACAGATGTTTTATAATTCTTGATTCTGAGGTGCATAATCAATAATTATATTCACTTTGACGCAAACGGCCATCTTTCATTATAGAATTAATTTATTTAACTTACATTCTGATCTCACTTCTCATTCTAAAAGACATGGCTAAAGTAGGGATATGCTCGATTAATTTTCAGGCAAACACTCAGAGTTAGGAAATAATACACTCATTTGCTAAAATGTATTTAGACATGCTATAACTATTAGCAAATACATTTTTTGGTCATTTCAATAGATGATCTTAGCAAAATATTCACCTCAAAAAAGCATAACTCTGGCCTGGCCAGTGTGGCTCAGTGGATTGAGTATTGTCCCATGAACTGAGAGGTCCTGGTTCGATTCCTGGTCAGGGCGCATGCCCAGGTTGCAGGATCAATCTCCAGTGGGGGACATGCAGGAGGCAGCCAATCGATGTTCTCTCACATTGATGTTTCTATCTCTCTTTCCTTTTCCTTCTCTCTAAAAAATCAATAAAAACATATTTAAAAAATAAAACATAACGGGTTCCATCAGGAAACACTGCAAGTAATATATCTAGAATATGCTAGTGAATTGTGATAGCTAAAATACACATTTTCTGAAATGCTTCCTTATCCAGAAATAAAAGTAAATACAAACATTTTCAAATGTGTTTTTGAACTAACAGTTTAGCATAGGAGAATGTGAACTTTAGAAGTTATTGCCATATATGCCATAGAGTGCCTCAATGCATATTAGCTATTTTTATAATTCTGTAATAAAAGTTTCATATTAACAACAAGAACAAAAATAAATATTAATGCTTATTGAATAGCTACAATATATTAGGCATGGTTTTCAGCACTTTACATGCATTCTGTAATGGAATCTCACAATAACCCAACAGGGCTGTTACTAATGCCCTCATTTTATAAATGAGAAAAATCATCCTTGCTCATGGAAATAGCAGATATCAGGGTTTTTGTGTAAAAAATTATTTAAAAATTTTCTAAGACAATGTTTAAAATCTAATTTCTACCTATTTTTGAGGTCAATAAAATATCCAAATATTGCATATTATGACATATACAGTTTGGGCCTTTTACATTAGTAGAAATAGTTTTTCATTACAGAATCTTAAAATATGTGGCATTTCAAAATAACTATAGTTTTCCATATTTTCCAGTGGAGCTCCTTACGTGTTCCATAATGATCACTAAAGTCTATTCATGACCCACAAAAACTGTTTTAACTTTCTACAATCCTAGAGTCTTTTGTAATCCCAAGTGTATCAGTTCTGTATAGTTTGATATAGTGAGAAAATAGAATATCTTGACAAAAATACTGATTTGTATATTTTGAGGAAATTTTATTTATTTATTTATTTTTAGTGTAATAACTTCAAAAATATGCAGTAGACACACATATACTCTAAACCCCTATGGCAGGAAAGTCAATAATATGTAGATGTTTATTATAAAAAATATTTTTAAAAATAAGTTTGTTTTTTAAAAGGAGCATAGCGGATTTTTTGTTTAAATTTTCTTTCTCTTTATTGATTTTAGAGAGAGGAAAGAAGGAGAGAGAGATGAAATAATCAGTGAGAGAGAACATGGATTGGCTGCCTCTGGGGATCGGGCCCACAACCTGGGCGTGTGCCCTGACCGGGAACCAAATCAGCGACCTCTTGGTGCATGAGTCAATGCTCAACCAGTGAGCCACACCAGCCGGGCCAGATTTTTTCTTTTTATTGAAACATTTTTGATCAAAAATAAGGAGTCTTTCTGTCTGCAGAACCAAGTGTAAAGGATAGATGCACAGTGTTCCAGATACACACTGACCGGACCACCCAAATCACAGTCAGGAAATAAGGACTTCCGGCCTTGAGGCCTGGCAGAGCTCAGGAGGGCGGCCTTACAGTAGGTCACACCCCTGTGGTAGGGCGCCCTGCAAGCAATGCCTGTTCAACTGAGGGTATCAACGTCACACCCTTTGGCCCACTGGGGAAAATTTTGAAGGAATATCTCAGCCTCGACCTCCCTGAGGTCTTGCCAAAGTCCATCCCGTTCCTCTGTTCACTTGTGTTTACTTCCCTTCAACAAGCTCTTGAAAGCTCCTTAGTAAAACCCCTGCACTCTCATCTCCAGCTCAGAGTTGGTTCCCTGGGGAACACAGCCTGGGGGGGGGGGGGGGATTATTGTTTGTTTTTGTTTTGTTTTGTTCCACTTGAACAGTTCCACCACTAGAAGTATTCAGCTGACAGTAATAATAACAACCAATGGAAGGGAAAGGTTGAAATGATAACAAACTCCAGAATTAAGTGGCCAGCTTGGTATCTGAGCTGACAGTATAAGCCTCAGAAAAAGTGCAGGCCGTTCAGTGTCTCTGAAGAAATTGGCTGTGAAGAAATACACTGTGACAACAGGGAAACTGTTAAAGACCTCTGTCCTGGAACAAGAGGGTCAGTTTTGAAAATAGGTCTTTTTTCCTTTGTATGATAAATATATGAAGAAGGAAAATAAATTTTTACAAGTTTCGAATCTGCTAAAGTAGAAATCAGATTATTTCTTACTAATATATACATTTTTTGGTTTAAATATTTTAGTGTAATTTTTTGAATTTCTAATTTTGAAGAAAAACTACCAAAACCTTACAAATTAATTCAGCTACTATGAATGGCAGTTATTTCACACATAAGTAATAAATTTATCTAAAATAAAATTTATCTTAGATTCAGAAATTCAATTTTTTTATTAAGAGAATAATTTCTGATTAATCTGTGCTATTTTTAAACATAAATATACAGATTTGAAGAGAAATATTGTCTCTGTGAGTTAGAAGTAGAGGGATTTTGATGTAAGCCCACCTAATTTAACCCAGATTTAGGTGGCATTTTAGTAATTTAAATAATAAATCTTTGTTGTAACTCAAGATTGTAACTCTAGTCTTAAAATTTTCTTTAAAAAGCACTGAAAACCTGCTTACTCTATCGAAAATAGCTGAATTCACTTACCTCATAGAATCAAAGTTTCTGAAGCATTGCTTAAGGAAAAGCCCACATAAAATATATCACTAGGTAATTAAATTGAATTACTTTGGCTTCACTTTTTGCTAACAAAGCAAAATTTCTTAGCCTTGCCTTATCCTAATATGCATTGAAGGAACAAAACCCTTTATAACTAGTCTTTATATTGTGAAATCAAAGATGCGTTGTTTTTTAAAATCAAATCCATTTGATATTCCTTATAGTTTTTATAATGGTTCCCCAAAGGTCAGAGTTGGTAATAATTTTCTTAAGGAATGTGCTCAAGCACTGACGTTTTTGTTCTTATTTGATTACAATGAATCTTTACCTTTTTTCATGCTCTGTTTCATCCAACTATAAATTCTCATGCAGGGTAACACACCACCAAACCAGTTTAAGGCAGTTGGCCCAATTTTCTGATGAGTCTTCAGGGTAAATTCTCTATGTTCCTTATGAAATGCTAGGTAATACTGAAAAATTATTAGAAAAAAAGTTTAATGTAACTACAGTTCATACACAGAAATATTTTTAAATAAATTTCAAATAGAGAAATATTTTAATTGGCTTCAGAAAATATGTCACTAATATTTTAGCTAATGAAAAATGTAGCAACTATAAAATTTTCTCAGAAATGTACAAAACTACCCAATCTCACGTTGTTAATTCTAAAAACAAGTTTTGTTAAAACTATGTAGCATGGGAAAAAAAAAAAAAAAAAAGGGCACCCCGGCTCTGGCCACATAGCTCAATTGGTTAGAATATCATCTAGATATGCTAAGGTTGCTCATACAAAAATCAACCAATGAATGCATAAATAAGTGGAACAACAAATCGAAGTTTCTCTCTCTCTCTTTCTCTCTCTCTCTCTCTCTCTCTCTCTCTCTCTCTCTCTCTCTTTCTTCTCTCTCTAAAACTAATTTAAAAATGTTTAAAGAAAGCCCGGCTAGTGTGGCTCAGTGGTTGAGTGTTGACCCATGCACCAAGAGGTCGCTGGTTCAATTCCCAGTCAGGACATATGCCCAAGTTGTGGGCCAAATCCCCAGGGGGAAGCATGCTGGAAGCAGCAATCGATGTTTCTATCTCTCTCTCCCTCTCCCTTCCTCTCTGTCTCTAAAATCAATAAAGAAAAAAAATTTTTTTTTAAATGTTTAAAGAAAAAAGGCAGCCCTAGACATTGGACCTAGAGCAACAAATCTGATGCTTACAGCTAAGCTTCCATGTCATTATACATTTATCTAATGCTTAAAATTAAGCCATGCTGTGCTCCTGTTGGACATAATCTCACAAAACATTTACTTAAGACAAAAGCACTGAGCAACCCACAAAATATCAAACATCATCTTTCTTATTAAATGAGTGACTCTTCTTTACCTATTATATCTTCATCCTTATTCTAGTTCATGCTCCTAATAAATGATAAGATTTATTGGTATGCCAATCATAAAATTGTCCCCCCTTCCTGATGACACTTAATTGAAAACAAACTTCCTCCACTCTTTAGACCTCCTGTCAAATTACTCAGCCCGTGCCCCATTGTACAAGTTCTTTCTGACACCCTCTTACCGAGATGCACCCGGATTCCAATGGTGAGTGTTCTCACTGCAACCAGTAACAAACCCAACTTGTTCAACTACAAGTGTGCTCCTGGTGAAGGACAGTGACAGTGGCAAGGTTGATAAGATATTCATAAAAGCCTTGGCCGGTTTTGCTCAGCGGTTAGAGCGTCAGCCTGCAGTTCAGAGAGACCCGGGTTCAGTTCCCGCTAAGGGCAGTATCTCGGTTGCAGTTTGTTCCCGGCCCTGGTTGGGTCGTGCAGAAGGCAGCCACTTGATGTGTACCTATCACATCGATGTTTCTCTCTCTCTCTCTCTTCCTCTCTCTCCCTCCTACTTTATCTGAACAGAAAATGGAAAAATGTCCTCAGGTGAGGATTAAAAAAAAAAAAAAAAAAAAAAAAAAAAGGTAAACTCTTCCAACAAACTCGCAGACAACTAGATCTTCAAATTAATTTTTTAAATATTTCAGTAAAATAAATGTAAAGTACAGCTGAAATCTTTAAAATCCCCAAATTGGGATTGTTTTTAAATTTTTTTTGTCTAGGATTACTAAGCTGTGTTCTAATATCTACCCTTTTTCGTAGACAATAAGGGTGATTCATCATCTTGCATTACTTCTTCTTTGAAGGTTTTTATTAGAACTTCTTTGTCTTCTCTACTGCAGGCCCAATAAAACTAATATTGAAGCTTTTCTTTAATAATCACTAATCAATACTTTTATCATTTTAACAGATCTCCTGTGATAATTTTCGGTTACCCCGTACATATTGCAAGGCTGCCTAATCTAACCACAAATATGAAAGGAAACATTTGAGTAATAATTTAGTTTGTTTCTTGAATATAATTTGTATATAGATATAGTATTTATATTAATACAATAGTTTTAAGAATAAAGGATACTTTTCAGTTTTTAAATATACTATTTTATCAAATATAGATCTAGTGACTTAGATAAAGAAAAATCAAACCTTTTCATGTTTATATATGTATAAAAAATGAATTCTCAATCTCTGTCTCTTTCACTTACATCTGTTCGTAGAATGTCTCCTGAACAAATTTTGTTAATATATACTGGCTGACAGTCTTAAGTAATATTCAAACTGTATGTTTAAGACTCCTTGGCAATGAGAGATTATTAGTTAATGTATATATTAAAGTGGCTTTGGAGAGTCCATCCAAAAATAATTCCCAATTTACCTTTTAAGAGTAAATATAAGTGTATATATTTTGTTATTGTCTCCCTTGCGTATTTTACAGTTCCTTCACAACATTAACAACTCAAAATAATATACCATAACACAAATAAAACCCACCACTAGGGACGCTTCAAGAAATTTAAAAAGTTTGTATGTTTTGGCTTACAATTTCCACTTATGATAATGTACTATAAAAAAGAAATCTAAAATTACAGCACCATTTACAATATACTATGCAAAAATTGTGGGACTAAAATAGTAAATGATCACTATGAGATAGGTTAACACTAGGTGTTGTACAACTGTTAGGTGTTAAAAGTTAAGTATAATATTTTGTACAATCATAAATATATAAAATAAAGAAAAATATGCATAGAAAAATTAAGAAAAGGCAGAAACATATTTACAAGTTTATAGTGTTCTGAATAATCATCGGTGTTATTGTATTTTTCTTAATACATTTCTCTATATTGTACTAAATATCTATACGTACTGCATTTTATTTTATAAGAATATATTTTGCAATAAAGCTTTTATTTTAATTTTAAAATATGACACGAAAATGATTTGTGCTTTTAAAATGTAAAGTAATTTGACAATCTAAATTGAAGTAGTTAATGTTTTTTCCTTTTTGAATACTTAGACAAAAGATAAGTGTGGACATATAACCTAGAACCATTTTTAAATATAGTCTCAACTATGATTAATTCACAATTAAAGAACAGTTCAAGGTTCAAGGTGAACCCAAGTAAAACACTATATTCAATTAGTAGTCACAATGTCTGGCTTTGTTATTCTTTCTGTGTAGTTTATCCTACAATACACATTAAATTCTTTATAAACTGTTTTTATTGTTTTATAAAGCATTGCTACTAGATCTGAAAAGGTTATATTCCGTGTGGATCCTGCATGGAAGTAACAGAAAATGATTTGGGATTAATTAAGAAAAAATTAGTTTAACCAAAGGAGAGAATCAATAGGAAGTCTGGAGAAAAGGCCTGGGAAATGGCCAGAACCTGTTCAGGCTAAGCAGCAGCAAACACTGTCAGGGGCACATGAGAGTCCTGGGAGACCACTGCCACTGTTGGCAGTATTATGATGCCACCCCGCAATTCTGATCACTCCTGACTGGGGGTGGGAAGAACAGTCTGGCCTCTTTAGCCACTGAGGGACGTTACAGGAGACAACGTCATGGGTTTCCCTTCAAACAATGAGTATTCAGATATTTTAGAGTGCAAAAATGTAAGATGTTTCTTACAAAGGTGTATTACATGATATTTTTTGCATGATCATCCTCACAGTTGCTCAACATAAAAACTTAAAGTTTGGCCTTAAATATGTACTCTTCCATCTCACTTATTCACTGAATTGCCACGTCTCACCAAGTTTCAGTGTTTTTTACATCCATGTCCTATCTGCACTCTGAATACCTCTGCCTTGATACATGCCCTCATTAATACTTACCAGGGCTGTTGAAATAATATCCTTGTTTTCTTTCGCGGGAGATATTAAGAACATACGTCAGGCATATACTGTTTTTCAAGTAATTATAGTTCTTTGACATATAAATAAAGGAAAAAACAATGGAAATAGTAGAAAAACTGACAAAACAAATGATTTATCAAATCAGCTTTAGTAATTGACAGATCAGGGTGAAAACAATAACTAATATAAGAGGTAAATAACTGCATCAACAAGCTTGATTCAATAGATCTTGTTTGTTTTCTAGTCCTTCTGTGACAAATGATCACAAAGTGGGTTAAACAATACAAACGTATTATCTTAGAATCTGTAGATCAGAAGTGTAGCACAGTTGTCACAGAGCTAAAATCAAGATGATAGTGAGACTATGTTCCTTTCTGGGGTCTCTAGGGAAGAATCTGTTTTCTTGCCTTTTCTAGCTTCTAGAGGCTCCTCATATTCCTCAACTCAGCTCCCTTCTGCCATCTTCAAGCCAGCAAAATCACCTCTTCCGCGAGCTCTTCAATTGCCCATTTCTCTCTCCCTGACCACAGCTGGGAAAGTTTTTTGCCCCCCTTAAAGGAATCACATGTTTAGATTAGGCTCTCCCAGATAGTTTAGAATAATCTTCCTATTTTATGGTTCTTACTTAATTACAACTGCAAATTCTCTTTTAGCATGTAAAGTTACTGTATTCACAGGTTCTAGGGATTAGGACAGGGACATCTTTTGAGAGTCATTATTCTCTCTGCACAGATATGATTAGATTTTGAACCTCCAAGAACAAGAATATGCATTGCTTTCAAACCCATGTGGAATGTCCACACACTAAAAGAAAAAAAAAAAATGAGCATAGCCCTGGCTGGTGTGGCTCAGCTGGTTGGGCATTGCACTGAGAGGTTGCCAGTTCGATTCCTGGTCAGGGCACATACCTGGGTTTCGGGGTTGATGTCAGTTGGGGTGCATGCAGGAGGCAGCAGATCATGTCTAGGTCTGACATTGATGTTTCTCTCCCTCTCCCTTCTCTCTCTAAAAAAGTCAGTTTTAAAAAATGAGCATAAAGGCAATACTGACAAATAATAAAATGCAAAAATAATGCAGCTCATTTTGTCTGAGTAAAATAGAATAAAATTAGATACAATGAAAAGAATAGCTAAAATATTTATAGATCTGAAAATTGTGAACCCTATAATAAAACACTATTTAAATGGACTAAAAACGATGCTGAAAAGGAAATTACAACCTAATCATAAATACATAACATTGAGAGCACAGTTAATCAAAAGCTTGGTGGGAGAGCTAAAGTGATACTCAATGGAACACACATTCTTTATGCTCATTATCATCAAATAGAAAGACTAAAAATAAATAAGATTATTTATCTTCCCCAAAATCTAGAATAAGGATGAAAAAATAAAAAAATAACAATATAATTTGAAATCATATGTTATTTGCCTTCTTTCTGACTTATTTTACATAACATAATACTATACTATACTAACATAATATTATCTACTTAACATAATACTACTCTAGGTTCATCAATGTTGTTGCAAATGGAAAGATTTTATTCCTTTTATGGCTATGTAATATTTCATTATATATCATCTTTATTTATCTGTAGATGAGCACATAGGTTGCCTCTATATCTTGGCTATGTGAACAGTGCTGCAATGAACATGGGGGGAGGGTTTATATCTTTTTTAATTACTGTTTTTGTTTTCTTTAGAAGTAGAATGGTTGGATCATAGCGTAGTTCTATTTTTGATTTTTTGAGGAATCTCCACGCTGTTTTCCATAGTGGTCACACCAGTTTACAACCCCACCCACAGTGCACAAGGGTTCCCTTTTCCCCACATCCTAGTCAACACTTGTTATTTGTTATCTTTTTGACAACAGTTATTCTGACAGGTGTGAGGTAATGCCTCATTGTGTTTTGATTTGCATTTTCTGATGATTAGTGGTGTTGAGCATCTTTTCATGTGTCTATTGGCCATCTGCATGTCTTCTATGAAAAAATGTCTATTCAGATCCTCTGTCCATTTTTAATTGAATTTTTGGTTGTTTTGATGTTGAGTTATATGAGTTCTTTATATATATTGGATTTTTACCATTATTGGAGATATCATTAGCAATTTTTTTTCTCCCGACAAGATGTTGGCAGTTAAAGTTGTCATTTTATCTTATTGATGGTTTTCTTCACTGTGCAAAAATCTTTTTAGTTTAATATAGTCCTATTTGTTTATGTTTGCTTTTGTTGCCTTTGCCTAAGGAGATATATCCAAAAAAATATTGCTAAGACCAATGCCAAGGAGTTTACTGCCTGTGTTTTCTTCTGGGATTTTTATGCTTTCAGGTCCTATATTGAAGTCTTTATTTCATTTTGAGTTTATTTTTGTATACAGTGTAAGACAGTAGTCTAGTGTCATTTTTTGTATGTGTCTCTTCAGTTTTCCCACCACCATTTACTGAAGAAATTGTCTTTTCCCCATTGCATATTTCTGTCTCCTGACCATAGAAGCATCAGTTTATTTCTAGGTTCTTTTTTTGTTCCATTTCTAGGCTCTTTATTCTGTTTTTGTAACAGTAGCATACTATTTGGATTGCTATAGCTTTGTAGCACATTTTGAAATCAGGGAGCATGATACCTCTAATTTTTTTTTCTAATGTATCTTTATTGTTGAGGGTATTACAGATGTCCCCCATTTTTCTCCCATTGCCCCCTCCACATAATTCCTGCCTCACCCGAGTCCTTCACCACACTATTGTCTGTGTCTATGGATTATGCATATATGCATATAAATTATTTGGTTAATCTCTGCCTTCCCTCCAACCCCCTTCCCTCTGAGATCTGTCAGTCTGTGCTATATTTCCATCTTGACTTTTCTATAATACAAACAGAATTAAGTTACTTTTATAAGATTAAGGTACTTGTATAAAGCATCAAATTTGAATGTATAATGACTTATTCAATAATAATTATATATAGTCTTTCTTATATAGTAATTTTTGTGGTGGTTTTTCTTATACATTGGCTATTTTCTCTATATTCATTATTGTATTTAGGAGTCCTTGTTTTTCTATTCATCATCTATCCCCCCTCCCTTTTTTTTTTCTAACAGCATCCAGATTTCCCTTTGGGGAACAGCTTTCTTCCAACTTCATTTATCTTTATGATTTTGATAGTATTAAGCCCCACCAAGCTCCATGGATAGACCCCAGTGGCATTATCCAATCGACAAAATCTTATCCCTTTGCTGAAAGGTGGGTTTAGGAATGAGTAGTCGCCTCAATAAATAAAAGCTGGCATTCCCTGGCCAAATTCAGGAGTTTGTATGATAACCATCAGAGTGGAAGCTTTCCTTCCTCCGTAATATTAACCAAAGAACCCGTAGCCCTGGTTGTTAGTGGCAGCCATTCTCTGCACTAAGTCAGGAAGCCTGAAGTCTAAGCCAACCTGCAAAGAGGACATTGCCGAAGAAGTCACAGAAAAGTGAAGCTGGGTTCCTGCTTGAGTTGTGTCTGTCACTAGATTTATCACTGGGGTTTTCAGATATATAAATCAATTGATATTTTCCACTGTTAAAGCGTGATTGAGTTGGTTTGTACTTCATAAGGACAAAAGATGGCTGTACGTGTGCATGTGTGTCTGTGCAATAAGCTTTAGACTTTGAAAACACAGGGTTTGTTACTTGTTTTTTAAATCTGAGATACATTGTTATAATATATAAAGTTACTTCTCTTCTCCAGCACAGCCTAAAACTCTCATTCTTCACATCAGATTAAAATTCTGGTCAGTTTTGCTTTTCTAACCTGTGGTTTGGTTCCTTGAGCCATAAAATAAATTTAGATATGAATATGTAGACACATATTCAGGGCATTATTACAGATTGAGATAATTGGTTCTGTAATTACAATGTTTCTCTTTAGAAAAATGGAATCAGAGCTCTAATACTGCAATTTGTACATTGATCCTTTTATATCATTCTGTCAGACTTCTAGCCTTCAAAGGTTTCCTGAGTCTATTATAATACAGCATAATTCAATCATATTGCTATCTGCACCATTTGCAAGAATGTTTTCATTAATTACTTTCCATTTCAACCACTATGCCCTAATCTAAAAACATGTCCTTTTCTTCACCACTTTTGCCATGATGTTTTAAACTCTTTCCCAGGGAAAAAATAATAATTCCAGATCTTTGTGAAGACATGATGAACTATTCCCATGAAGGCTCATTTACAAAAAACAACAAAGTTCTCTCATTAGAAACAAGGGAACAATCAATTCAAATGAAAAAAAAAACGAAGTGACCTATGCCTATTCAACCCCAAATGAACCTTTCCTATCGTTCAAAACTTGGTTAGCTTATTTCTATTTGTTTTCTTTTTCATTTTCATGCTTCTATGCATTTCCAGCTGGATTGACCCTGGAAGGAGCAATTTTTACAAGAAAGCTTTTTCTCATATTTCCAATCTGACTTCAACCTCTCCAAGAAAGGTTAGGATAATCACAAGAATGTTGGGTTTCTTATCTGGACCCCATCTTTAAACTTTGAAAGGCTTGCCATCTCTAGTTTGTAATTTCCAGTGTTCCCTTCTGGGCTAGAATATTTGTTATGATGAATGTATCTCTGATCTTTCCCTCTGTCTCTGTCTCATTCTCTTTCTTCCTCTGTCTCTCAAAGATAAAATCTTCCCGGTATTCCTCTCCCACTGATTTGTTTATTTTCAGCTCTTTCATCTTTGAAAGGTTAACTTTGGAACCATAGCTAGAGAAACATTGGAAAGTCCACTAAGAAAATATATTAGATAGAAATGTTAATTTTATGAGTTTTCTCTTTTTAGAAAAATATCAGTCCAACATTCAGTTATTTGCATAGATATTACAATTTAGGTAATTTTGAACACATAATATTTGTCACTGTCAAGTCCTTATAGTCATTCACTTTATTGTGTCACAGATATAATTTAAAAGTTTTAAACTGACTAATTCTCTTATATAAATATTTTCTATTTAAAATAAAATAACTGAAAACATTATTTTCATAACATGGTATTTTATTAGAGCAAGAAATTGGAAATGTAATTGGCTTCATTCAGCTTTTCTGTTCTCTGAATAGAGAAATAAAGAAAACTAGGGACATTTAGATATTATGAATTTAATTTACTACTTCACCAGAGAATCTAAGATTTGGATAAAAGGACTACGTGGATGTCAGACTGAATTGAGAACCAGCAAAGATATTGGAGAAATAAAAGAAAATCGTGGCCAGGCCAGTGTGGCTCAGTGGATTGAGCATCGTCCCATGGACTGAGAGGTCCTGGCTCGAATCCCGGTCAGGGCACATGCCCAGGTTGCGGGCTCGATCCCTAGTAGGTGTGCAGGAGGCAGCTGATAGACATTTCTGTCATATGGATGTTTCTATCTCTCTCCTTCTTCTTTACTCTCAAAAAAAATATATATATCAATAAAACATATTTAAAAAGAAATTGCTGGTTATTCTTCATAATAGTTTTATTCTCCATAGCCTCATGACATAGTGATATTCAAAATTTCATTGAATGAGTTTTAGTATAGATTACTTATTACCAGAGATATTTAAAAATACATAACAAAACATGGGAAAATTATCTTGGTTTTTTTATTTAGCTAATTGTAATCTTAAGAATTGATTCTGCTGTGAGATGTTATGCTTAGAGAATATTTAAAAGGTTTACTACATCCCTGGCCGGTGTGCTCAGTTGGTTGGGACTTGTCCCTCACACCAAGAGGTTGTTGGTTCGATTCCTGGTCAGGACACATACCTGGGTTGTGGGCTTGATCCCCGATAGAGGGCATGCAATTGGCAGCCCATCGATGTCTCTCTCCCTTTCTCTCTCTCTGAAATCAATTTAAAACAAATTTTTGTAAAGGCTACTACAGGAGACGCTCAGTTTATGAAACAAGAATTGGATATCAAAGAAATTCAGATCTCTAGCTCTTACTGACCTTCTATATTTGGGCAAATAAATAAACTCCTAGACCCTCATTTTCTGATTAGTGTAATGGGGAAAATAGTATCTATCATGTATGATTATTGTAAGAATTTACTCTAGTACAAGGAGAATACTGCTGAAAAGAGTGCCTAAAAATAAACATTAGTCATTATTGAGAATAGTATTAAAATTATTTGTTTAATTTCCTTTTCTTAAATTGAATACTAAGCTATAGCCCTGAAATTATTATCTACAAGGTATTCATTCAGTAATAACTTAAAAGTATATTTATAAGTTATAATTGTCTTCCTAAGGAGAGGCATTTTGGAATATTTTATATTTAAATAAGTATGTTCTCATTTTACCTACATATACATGTTATTGAAGAGAAATAGAATAAAGTGAGAAATAATAAGAAAATAGCGAGACTCTAGTAGATTAGGCTTTGGAGTCAGACACACCTGAGTCTACATGAAAACACTGATACTTTTAAGCCCATGACTTTATGCAAATTACAACTTCTTATAGCTCTAGTTTAACTGTAAAATAAAGATAATGATGCCTAACTCATTGAGCAGCTTTGAAAATTAAACAAGATGATGTTTCGTAGAGTCCCTCAAAGAAACTAACCATCGATGAGACTAACAATAAAAACTAATATTACCAACATTTTGATAAGATGGTGCTTTCTGAGTATTTTATTTTTATTTTTATTTTTTTAATCTTCACCTGAGGACATGCTTAGAAAGAGGAAGGGAGAGAGAAAGAAAGACAGAGAGAGAGAGAACCCTCAAGGTGAGAAACATCTATCTGTTGCCTTCTATAAGCACCCCAATGGGGGATTTAACCCACAACCCAAGTATGTGCCCTGACCTGGGATCTAACCAGCAGTGCTTTGATACACAGGGCTACACTCAACCACCAAGCCACTCCAGTCGGGCTCTGAGCTTTTTTAAGTCAAAAGATTGTTCCAGTAAAAAACTAACCCATTGAAAGTGAGGTGAACTTTTAAAAAAATCTATAGATTTTACTCGGCCAGTGTGGCTCAGTGGTTGAGCGTTGACCCATGCACAAAGAGGTTGCCAGTTCGATTCCCGGTCAGGGCACATGCCCAGGTTGTGGGCCCGATTCCCAGTGGGGGGCATGCAGGAGGCGGCCAATCAATGTTCTCTCTCATCGATGTTTTTGTCTCTGTCTCCTTCTTCCTTCCTCTCTCTCTAAAATCAATAAAGAAAAAAAACTTTTTTTAAATTTATAGATCTTTATAGGTTAAAGGATGCTGAGCTGACATTTTGTTACCATCATACTGAAAAACTGACATGCACATTTTTCATATATATTACATGATGGATGAACTAATTTTAAACTCATAAACCATTTTGATGCAAACTTATACCCCCCCCCCCCGCCCCCCACACACACACAATTCCAGAAGGATGCTTTTAACTCCCTTAAGGTCATTGTCAATATGATACTGCTTATTTCAACCTACAAAGCTCCTCTGTCTCCTGTTCCTTCCCTGGCCACATTTAACCAGTTTTAACTGGTGTCAACTCTTTGTGACCTCTAGTGAGGCAAATGGCTGAAGCGTCTGGCAGGTTCATTTGCACAGTAATGAGTTCTGTCGACTAGTCTGCTAGAGACTGATGGGGAGAAGGAGATTACCTTCCACCCTTGCCTATTAAATGTGATTGACATGCCTGTATGATATCTATCTTTCTTAACAGCCCTCTATCCTCCTCTAGAAACAGTTCATGAGCACAAAGAATTGTACATAAATGAGGTTTGAAGCATTGTTATACAACTTTCACATATTTCTTGTTTCAATTGTCATTCTGTAGAATGACAAAATTTTATTAGAAAAGGAAAAATGATATGATTCTGTGCATGAATGGTAAGAGAAGAAATGTTTTCATTAATAAAAGAAATTTTAAAAATTTAGAAATACTTGGTCAAGTCTTCTACAGCAAAATAATTATAAAGGAAAAGCTAGAAAATATTTTCTTAACTCTAAAAGTTTTCCTTAGCATGCTTAATTATGCCATTTCATTTGATATTTTCAAACATTGGCATTTATTATAGCTTCTTCTTCTATATAAACTTTATAATCTTCTGTTTTATTTCTTCATTCAGTTCATATTTCTATTTTAATATTACTTCTGCTTTATGGTACAATTGTTATAAAACACCTTTACAATGTCTCTTAATAGCTCAATAATACATTAAATAGTAACAACTCACATAATTCTAATTTTGTACCTCTATAAGAATACATTTACCAGAAAACATTTAAAAATCTCAACTAACGTATATTTTAATATCTGTAAAAATATTTTTTTCTTATCACACTTTACCTATGACATTTTAGGCAATCATATCACATACATTTTATTTTAAGATCCTATTGCAAGAGTACATTTTTAAACAAGATGGAAGGCTAAATTCTATTTAATTGCAAAAAACCATGGGCCAATCATAATGATATTCTTTCCAATAATAAAATGTGACAATCATGTTCCATTTTTAGATATTGAAATTCATTCTTGCTTATGTTTTATGATCTATGTTTCATGTCAGACTTCAGCATGGTTTAATTTTTAAATGAGCCCAATCATAGCATTATTAATGTTAAGGTCTGATGAACTAATAGCTGAAATAAGTTGCCCACTAACTTTGAACTATGTATCAGATCCCTGCATAATTATCTTTCTGTATAATGGAACCAGGATACATCCATATAGTTGTCATGAAGCCCTGTCTGTTGGTTTAAGTTTTGGGTATAGCTCAAATTAGAACTACCTGAGGCATGAAATCCACTTTGCTATAACCTAGAGGTTCTCAATGCACTGATTTAAATTAACTGCTTGGCTAGAACAATGTAGCCATGGAAGTGAGAATACAGTAGAGATGTATTTACATTCACTCTACATTCATTTTTATCAAATGAGAGGGCAAGGGGCAGGCAGCTGCAGAGGGAAAAAGTAATCACTGCTGTTTGGGAGTCACTAACCAGTTGTCCCACATCAACTGCTTATAACATATTAGTCTACAGTTTTGCTATTGCAGAACAGCAAGCACTAAAGAAAAGTAGATGTCAGCTGTCAGCTCTAGCAAAACAGTTGTTTTGTATATTCTATATATAAAAGACAAACTTCTACTTCTACATTGATGGTTGCTTCATTAAAGTACAGAGAAAGAGCTATTGGGAACCCTTCTGGTATTAGTATTATAATTTAATTTAACTCAGGGCACAGCAGGAAATTGATTAATATTACAAAATGCACATGTGATTTAAAAGCATGAAAAACAATTACTTCACCAATTACAGAAAGTCCAAAACAGTTGTGATTGACGGAGCACAAAAAATACGTTAGAGTTAAACAGGGTAATTTTGGGGGAGAAAAGAAGACATATACTCTCTTGATTTTATTTATAAAGACACATGTACTCTTTGTTTAATAACCTATTTAAATGAAATAATAAAACCAAGATTCAGAAGTATTTATGATCCATAAGTGATTTTAGATTTGTGATGTTTTGGTGATCTGAGTTATCATTTTATATTTGGAATGCATATCATCAATATCTAAAAATTATTCTGGTAAACAGCATTCAACATACAATATAACAAATTTACAGTGACATTTTTAAGAAAAACTGAAAATTTTTTTCAATATCAGAAATAAGGAAAAGGCAATTCATTTTTAATTATCTTTTTAAATATCATTATTTAATTTGAGAAATGGAAAGGTAACATCTTTATTTGATAGCTAGAAAGACTATACATAAGACCAATTTCTTTACTTATTTCTTCCAAAGTATCTCTTTTGAGGGCCATATGCTAAATATTACATATAGTCACAGAAGTTGCTCAGCAAATGTATGTTGAAAGATTAATTATTGAATATCAGCATTTTCTTGAAGACAGTATTAATCTTTGGATTTTTTTCTGGTCTTCATGGAAATTTATTTGAAATATTGAAATTTGGATTAAGAGATATGGTAAATTCAGATATTTTGTCTCCCAATAACAGACCACACCTTTTGAAATACAGATGTAAATAGCATTTCAAATAATATGTTTTCTGAAATCTATACTAAAACTTTCAGAATCTTTCAGTCATATAATTCTCCTTATTCCAAGTCCATGATCAGAAAAAATAATTTTTTTTTTTTTTTTTTTTTTTTTACTTATTTCTCTATAAATCTGCTTATGTGGAAAAGCTCTTCACATTGATTGACTTCTGGGATTTTTTTTCCATGTGACAATGATTTCTGATTATGCACTAGGCTTCCATGAAATGAATATATTATTATACTCAATAATGTGAGGAAATAATATCTATTATGTATATATTTTGAGCCAGGTGGGGTCCAGATTTGAACTAAGGAAGCTGACTTCATAGCCAGCCCTAGCCACTTCGATATATTATTTTTAGCATGTATCCTCCAATATGTATTAGTTTGTTCTCCAAAAGTGTATAAATTTTTCTACAAAATGTTGCTCTTCTTAACAGAGTCCCCTTTCAGTATGAACAGATAACATATCTTTTTGTTTTTTTAATTTTTTTCTTTATTGATTTTAGAGAGAGAGGGAGGGAGAGAGAGAGGGAGAGAGAGAGAGAGAGAGAGAGAGAGAAATATCAATGAGAGAGCACATCGATTGGCCACCTCCTGCATGCCCCCCACTGGGGATTTGGTCCACAACTTGGGCAATTGAACCAGCGACCTCTTGGTGCATGGGTCGATGCTCAGCCACTGAGCCACACCAGCCGGGCAATAACATATCTTTTAAAAATCCTTTTCCTTAAAGATAATGTCCTTAGTCATGTAAACTGGTTGATATAAATTAGTTATTTTAGATCATCACTAATTTTTAAGAAAAGAAACTAAGATATTTGAAAAGAACTTAATAAAACTGCTTGATATGCTCCATACATTCTCAGAGAGAAAAGTAAATGTTAAATAATCTCCATGACACATTATTGCAAAAGCAATCTCTATAGCTTTAAAAAATCATAAATTGCAATAATTTATCACAATGAACACCCAACGTGTACACATCAAATAATTATTAAAAGTTCAACCACCAAAGAAAACTGACTTTTAAACAAAGCTCTTAAAACTAATGCCCAATAGCTATAGGAATTCTCCAACCTTGAATGAATTAGAATAATTTGACAATGTTTAAAATTGTTTTTAAACTCTTTCTAATGATATTTAAGTATTGCAGTAAGAATTCGTCATAAATCTCTAATACAACCATTCAACAAGTTAATACCCAAATAAAAGTCAACAAAAGTAAATAATCAAAACACACAACATTCATTCAAAAACAAGGTAGATACAGTATATGGACAGCTAATCTTAAAATAAAAGGTCTCCTTCCAACGGTGAATAGGCTAAAACTGGTAACCAATTCTTAAAATAGGTTTTTATTAATACAGTCTTGATCATAGACTAATCATATCCATTTTCCTTTTAGAAATGAAACATATATCTATGAAATCCCCATTTATATTTATGTTTAATGTAAAACTTACCTAGCCATTTATATCAAATTGCCTATATTTTATGCACTCTGTCTCTCTTAATGAAAAATTCATTTTCCCTTTTCTGATTTCTAGAAGTAACTTGAATGTTTAAGATCACTTTGGTCTCTTATTCATTAAAATCCTGCTTCTTTTCTGGGAGTAAAAGATATATATTTATGAATCATTCAACATGTCAGCCACATGTGGGTTTTACCATACTACAAGCATATGATATTTGTATCCTGCTTTCTGATTGTCTGATTGACAGCATAAGTTTAAGGGTGACTAGATTTATTTCCTGCAGTTTAAGATTGATAGAAGTTTAGCAAAGCATATTCACTGACATATAACATTGCTTCTCTGATGACAGTGAGGATGAAAATTGACATGCGAACTCTGAACTTCAGAAAAAAAAAACTTTAGCAGATTGTGAGCTTATGTAAATAGTGACACAAATTAATTTTGAAAATATTGGGAATGCGACAGGAAGAAAGAAATCTGAGAGTGAGCCAATTATAATGTCAGGAAGTTATAGAAGCTTTTCAACCACTTTTCACTTTCTGAATTGTAAATAAGAACGTTATTCTTTTTTATAGGTAAGTCTTATAAATTTTATTAAGTTGCATTCAGAAAAATCCAATTACATGATACAAAATTAAATAAAATTCTATTGGAACTTCTTGAAAGAAATACATCACAACTTGTATTCTGTGTGACAAGTTAGGATGTAAAATGTTGAAATAAAACAATGAAAACTACTGAGAATATGTCCACTGCTGAAGCTGATAATATCATAGAAGTTTAAGACGAGAAAGAGTCCAGCTGGTGTGGCTCAGTGGTTGAGCGTCGACCCATGCACCAAGAGGTCACCGGTTCGGTTCCCAATCAGGACATGTGCCCAGGTTGTGGGTCAGATCCCCAGTGGGGGGCATGCAGGAGGCTGCCAATCGATGTTTCTATCTGTCTCTCCTTCTCACTTCCTTTCTCTAAAATCAATAAAAGAAAAAAAAAAAGAAAAGAAAGGAATTTAAACTTTGAATTATATTTAAAAACAGTTAATATGGCTTTGATTTACATTGCAAAAATGGTCAATAAAAACTGATGGCAATGAGTTTTTTCTCTAGTTTCTTTTTTTAGTCCTGACTGCATAATTAAAGATGTAGTTTTCATATTTTAGTCTAGCTAATCATTTGTTTAGTTCCCAAACAGACTATGCTCTTACAGAGATGTGCTTAACCTTCTGATGGCTGAAACTCTGCACAGTACTTCCACTGACATTTCTACCTACATTTTGGCTTTCAGCTTAGATATGATTTCCTCCAGAAGAGATCCTCAGATGTAAGTTGGAGGCACCCTTCGTATGTTTACAGATCCTTCATTTTCTATCTCTAAGATTTTAGTATATACACTGTCTTTGCCTGCTGTCTTTATTCTTCATAAAATGTCCATGAGGACAAGAACCACATGTACTAGCACAACGTCTAATATCAAGTATGTCAGCAATAAATAGTTATTGTATGAAACAAATTATTTAAAAAGCACATCCTTAGACATGGGATATGAGCTTATCTTTCTTTACATGCTATTATCATCTCTTTATGGACAAGAAGTGTCTTATTAAACTTTTTATTTCCAATGCCTATTACAAAGCCAAGAATATAATATATATTTAATAAATATTTTATTAAATAAATGCATGTTGATAAAGATGTTGGAGAGACATAACTGAATGAAGAAATAATCCTCACATTTACAGCCCTCCCACCATTTTTTTTTTTTTCCCCACTAAATAAGAAACCTTCCCTATTTCAGAAGAGAGCATTGGTTCCTGGTCAGAAAGATCTGTCTCTTATTTAGCAGAGTTTTGGGTTTTTTTTTTGTTTTTCAGTTACAATCAGCCCTGTTCTCACAGGCTAATGTGAAACTTCCTTTCTGCTTCTCAACCCAGATATAACCTAAAATGCACCACTCCTTACCCCTTTAAATAAGCAAAGTAGATTTTTGCTTTAAAAACATTAAGGCACTGTGTGTTTTTATGACAAAAAGAGGCACATGCTCAGAGCACAGCATCTAAAAATAAAACTAATTTATCAGTGGCTTTACACAATGGACACAAACACGGGTGGCATTGGCTGTCCACCCACATGCAGAGCTGAGTTTCATGTATTAGGTTGTGGCAAGGTTAGCATTTCATGGTGACAAAACGTGCTGAAGAATGAGGAAAATCTAGGTTTCTCTGAATACTGTGTTCACCTAAAACTAAAAAGCCAAAATTAGAGGGGAAAAGTGTTTATTTGGGATCCAAAAGAATTGCAATTGGGGCGGCACAGCTTCAAGCAGAAAACCAAATAGTGTCTGATTATAGGGTAAAGGCAAAGGTTTTGTACTTATTATTATTATTATTCATTTTTGGCAAAGGGTTTTTAAGAGAAAAGGAAGGAAAATTATTACATTGATAAAAGAAATTTCTACTGGAGCTAAGAGCTGAGTTAATCTTTAGCTCTACATGGCTGCTTTCTGATTCCATCTTCAGAAAGAGAGTCCATAATCATGAGCCGTGGTGGTCAGGATGTCTGCTTTCCTGTTAGCTTTGCAAACAGTTGTTTGTAAGACATTGTTGGCTGGGCGCAGTCCAAGCGTCATTGTTCCCAGTTCAGAAATTCCAAAGGTTCAAGGAGCGAGATGTCAAGGCAGTTTCTCTGGAAAGGCTGCTCTGGTTCCATTTGAAAATGGCTCCACTTGTGGCATTTTTCACACCTGGTTCTGTCACAGACTGTGAGGAACCTTCAGAAAATTACGTCAGCCCTTCAAATATCAGTTCCATCAATTATAGATGAAGAAAATAATACCTATGTTCACAGGACTTGTCAGTATTAAGTGTGCAACCCCGTAAAAGTCTGTTATTTTCTCAAAAAATAAATAAATAAATAAATAAACTATATAGCTTTCTTCTGAAAGGGCTAGAAGTCTACAGTATCAAAACTAGCATTTTCCCAAATGCTCTGATTTCCTGACTCTTTTATAATACCCCCCTCCCCCCGCAATAGTGTAACTTTAGCAAAAGAGAATCTGTGTTCAAATCCTCAGGAGTGATTAGGAGTTCTTAAGGCTCTGTTTCAAAATTTATGCTGTAGAGTCAGGGGATGACACAAGAATCACAGTTTTCTCTAGTCGAAGCACCTATCATGTTCCTTTATCTAATTTGTGGAATTGAGTAAATGCTATGCTCTAGGTTCCATAGGAAGTTCAACACACGTTTTTCTCTCCAAGAGTCCCAATTCTACAATTAAAATTCTATCTTTCAGGATTATTGCTTATTCTAAGGATTTTAGAAGTATAATTTTGAATACAAAGCTGAGCAATAATTTTTCGTACTTGGACACATTTCCCTATCCCAAGACAAGTGGAAAGTGCTCACAGGAGCCGAATTGTTGCCCAAAAGTCATAGGCTAAAAGGAATCTCTAGATGTTGACTTCTCGATGAATATCTAAAACCTTATCTGCCACAAAAAAAGTTGCACAAAATTCCAAATTAGGGTTATATTTGAAAAGCCTCTTCTATTAAATTGAACTACTGTGAACAAAATAAAGGGGCCACATACTACACCTGACAAGAGGAGGTGCCCAAATGGCAGTCCCTGCAAACAGTGACTGAAAGCAACCACGTAGGTTGGTCTGAACATAAAACTTCCTGTGTAAACTGGGTCACGGTGAATACTCTCATCCTGGGCCTGACAAAGGCCAGTCTTTGCTTTGTGAGCCTGTCGACTGTCTTTGTGCATCCAGGATAACATACCTTTAAAATGACAGAGCAATTTTCTTTTCCTACCCCTGGAAGGCACACATGCCAGCCCCAGAGCACAAGGCCACAGAATCCCTTATTGCTATCTTTCTATCTTTTTTTTTTTAATCCCCATCCGAGGATATTTTTGCATTTTCCGAGGATATTTTTGCATTTATCTTCAAATAGAGTGGGAGGGAGAGAGGGAGGAAGAGAAAGAGAGAAACATTAACGTGAGAGAGACACATTGAGTGGCTGCCACCCACACTACCTCAACCGGGGCCGGGGACAAACCACAACCGAGGTACGTGCCCTTAGCGAGAACCAAACCCGGGTCTCTCTGGTCCGTGGGCCGATGCTCTAACCACTGAGCCAAACCAGCCAGGGCATTTAAAAAAAATTTTTGTTTTTCTTTATTGATATTAGAGAGAGAGAGAGGAAGGGAGAGGGTCTTATTGCTCCTATCTTGTTGCCCAAATACTACCTATATGTACTTCGATGTTAATTATGAACTATTCTGTACCCACAATGTAATGTATCTCTCTACTCTTTACCAATCCTAGTAACTTTGTTACTCTTTATTAATCCTAGAAATTTTCTCATTTTGTTTTCTCCTGCACCCTTAATCTATAACCAATGGTTTAATTACCTTCTTTATATTCTAGGGTATAAAATAAGCCTCAAAATTGCCATTCTCTGGAGCATTTTCTCAATCCATTGAGAGTTTGCTTCCAGGCATGTACTTAAAATTTGGTTCAAATAAACTCTGATAAGACTTTTTTACAGGCTGGATATTCTTTTCTTTTCAAAAAAATTTTTTTCTTTATTGATTATAGAGAGAGGAAGGGAGAGGGAGAGAGAGAGAGAGAATTCGATGAGAGAGAACATCGATTGGCTGCCTCCTGCATGCCCCCCACTGGGGATCGGGCCCACAACCTGGGCATGTGCCCTGTCCAGGAACCGAACTGGTGACGTTTTGGTGTAGGGGTCATTGCTGCACCACCGAGTCACACCAGCCAAGCAGGCTGGATATTCTTTTGTCAACACTACATATGGTGCCACACTCCATCCTCTTCCAAAACTCCTAGATTTCTCTCAGCTCACAGCATAATTTACTACTAACTTGCATATTAAAACTTACACATTTATAACAACGCCTGGCATATGACACACTCTAAATAAATAGTAACTAACATTTTAATTCAATGAGGTGACATTTTATGCCTTTTATGTCTTTCACCCATTAACTGTATGATTTTATGCTTTTATTTGCTTACTTCTAAGTTTTTCTTCCCGTGGACACAGAGTAAGAATTTGTTAAGAAGACCCTTACATGTTTTAAATTATCAAATAAAACCGTTTGATATTTTTTTCATTGTTATGTTTAGTAAGTGAGGGGGAGCAGAATATCACATCCCAAACTATGCCTCTTTGGCATAAATTTTATCTTGAGCTGAATCATTTTAAGAAACAAGATAGTAGACGTAGGAGAAGCTCTGAAAACTAGCAAAAATTACTCCCTTGTAGGAGACATTAATATTTATAAGAGAAATCTCCATTTCTGAAAGTGTCTCCCTCTCTGTACCAGAAAGAGGGGGACTGACGACTAAATCTCTAGAAATTTATCAGTGAAAAATGCATGAAAATAAATATGTGTAAAAACCATGCCCTGGTTTACTGTGATTTTCCTGGCAACTTCCCATAACTGCCTTTCTCACCCCAACATCTTATTTTGTCCTTAGCTGGAGATTATATTTAAGGCGGTATCTTGGGCCATTTCCAGGGAGTTACTCAGTGTTCCTGGGCATCTCTTGTGTATACAGAAGGTATACATGTTATAAAACTTCTATTTGCTTTTCTCCTATTAATCTTTCATTACAGGGGTTCTCAGCTAAGAACCTAGAAAGGTAGAGGGAAAATTATTTCTCCTTCTCAACATCAGTCAGCAGTAAACAGTGCATTATGGATACAATATTAAGCATTTGTGACTAATGGGAAATATAAGTGATCTAAAATAATAGTAAATTAACACAGATTAATAATTATCTTCACCTTCATAGAGATGGAAATTCTAGCACTACACAAGGCCATTGTAGGGGAGGTGAGAAGGAGCAAAACATTTTTCCATTGTTTCACCAGGGATTTGGAGGAACATTTGGGAAGGGTTCCAAGTTTGTAAACCTGATTTTAGGCATCATGTAATGCCCCTCACTGTTTCCTATAACCTATAAGTAATAAAATCAAAGTTCTAGCTATCATTCACAAATGGCTGGGACAATGTTGTGGTCTTTCCTTTCGTAAGAACAATTTTGATTATTGTAATCTTTTTCTTTTTCACTGTTGTAATGTTTAGGGAAACATCTCAAACTATTTTTTATTCCAAAGGAAGGTTGGAACAACCTTGACTGGTGGTGGGTAGGTAGGAATTCAGAGGAATTTGACATTAGTCCATGAACACTTCTGACATGGCTCAGCTAGGTAGTAAAACAGTTGTAAGATTTACAAGGATCTTAGTACAAAAAACAGCACACAGAGCTTGGCTAAGCTCAGCAAGCTGCAGGCAGACTCACAAGAGAAGGTTTTTGCTTCTCTTTCTTTGCCAGAGGAAACAGTCCAGATTTGATAACCAGTTGCCCTGGGCATTGTTAGAGTAGGAGACCTCCCATCACTGTTGATCCTACACTATTGTCTTTTTCACTTGCCTGAGTTCAGCCTTCCTCGGGGGCTCCTGTGAGTGTTTAGAATTAAAAACTGAATGGTTTGAAACACTGACGGTAAAGGTCTTTAGTGCAGCTGTATTAGTTCTAGTTCATAAATTGAGTTTAAACGAGAAAGACTATGCCAGCCATATTTCCTAAACACTGTTTAAAGAAGCAATAAATAAAAGCCATCTGGATTTCCAGTTTATCAAATTTTTATATTTTTAATAAGCCCAGTTATTTGATAACATGTGATAACACTAATGGCACTTATGGATTAAACAAATGTGCCTGGACAGACACCCCGTGTGAACACATGGCAAGTAGAGAGAAGGGGTGGTCCCCAGAGAAACAGTAGAAATCTGTTGGCAAAAAAAGCAAATATCTACTACATTTTTCCACAAGAAAATTTTGAAGTCCTGTAGAAAAAAGATTATATATGCGTGTGTTTAGTGTATACATATATACATGTACCAGCAAATGTGTGAGTATATATATATGCATATGTGTGTATGTGTATGTGTATTGTATATATATGTGTATATATATGATGGTACTCTTGTTTTTCTTAAAAGTATCATGGGTGAAAGGCACAAGGAAGAACATTGAGCTAATGCTTTTAAAACCTAAAATACTTAAATCAAAAAAATCAATGTAACTCCACCAAGCCATATGTAGGAACATAAGAGTTTATTTTCACAGGCGTAACTCATCTACACTCTTTCATTTATTGATTGACTTATTATTTTATTCAATACAAGTTATTTATCTTAACTATATACATAGAACTAGGAAGGCCAATGACAATAAAATTAGGGTTCTGGTAAGGAGCAAAGAGGGGACGTGTAAGTACGGTGCCTGAATGCAGAGTACGAAGGGCAGGCAGATGTGGCCAGCAACACATGACATGTATGTAAGCAAAGAACTCTTTCCAAAGCTAACACGGCCCCAGGCGTAAAGTTGGTTTCCCAGAGTATCCCCAACCTTCAAGGGGAGGGTGTAATTTGCAAAAGCAAATTAGGAAGCAAGATTAAGTGGTTTGAACCAGGTAATGAACTATTATTATTTTTCATTATATTATTCATTGTTTGAAAAAAATGCACTGGGTGGTTTCAAAGGTTTTATAACTATTACTTTAGATTGAATAAATAAGATTAATAAAACAGAATTTCTCCCTTCAAAAACTTAACTCTACAATATGCAGGAACTTATTTGATGAGGTTTTATTTGTAATATATTTAAATATAGCAAGTATCATATAAGATTTCACAAATAAGCCACAAAACAAGAAATATGTACAATGACAGCCTTTTGGTGAAGAGAGACTGGGAAAGTGGGTACAAAAACACGGGTTCATTTATTTGATTTGTTCTCTTCCTGGGAACTAATAAAGAGACTTCCTCCTTTCTTCAGGTAGCTGAACCAAAGCATAAGTACATCTGAAATCTGTTCTTGGCCATATTTTGACATGCAGACAAACAAACAAACAAACAAAAAAAGAAGTGGTTGACAGCTAGAAGGAAGAATACAGCAGATATACAGAGTAAAGTAAAAGGAAGTGACCCTAAGTGGGGATAGTGGTACAAAATAGAGAATGCCAGAGAGAGAGGGAGGGAGAGAGGGAGGGAGAGAGGGAGGGAGGCAGAGAGAAAGAGAGAGAGAGAGAGAGAGAGAGAGAACTTCCTCGGTTTCCCCAGTACTCTTTTTGCTTGTATCTCTGTTTCTGGAATGCATCTTAGACCTTGAATTCTCACATATACCAGAGCACCTTTTCAGTGAGTATCTTTTTTATTTTTTACTCCAACCATACAATAAAAAAGCCAGCTCCCAGAAGAACATCTAAAGTCAGGAACCAGACTAGAAGAATGGCCAACTGCATAAAGTGGGATTTGTTTTGCACCAGGAGCATGAAGAAAAATTATAGTCATAGGTACATTTTTTGCCTGGATCTATTTTCTTTATTTTTGTAAGCCTCTGTTCCAAAGTCCAATTTTGTTGTTTTTTGTTTTATTTTGTTTTTATATCACATAAAAGTGTGGACCATATATTTATAATTGGAACCCATTACTTAAATGTTTCAGTCAAAGTTCTTTTGGCCACAAGAAACAAAACTCTCTCAGGGTAGCTTCATGAAGTAGGCAGGAATCATGGAAGGGTGTAATCCACAGCCTGGTCTTCAGAATAACCAGGAAGGTGCCAGTTTCTGAAGCTACTCTCTTTGTATTTTTCACTTTTGAGGCTCCCATAGTCACTTCTCTGTACAAATTTACTAAACTTCTCTCTTTGAAAACTGTCATACTTAGCTTAATTTAGAGTTCTGCACACACTATAACCTGGCCTTGACTATCACCTGAGCTGGCCATTGTGCAAATTCGACCCATAGTATTTGTCAGCCTCCCACTGTGAAATTAACTAACCAATCTTGATGCCTTTTAAAGATCAAGATAAGGAAATAAAATCAATTCAGTTGCTGGTAGCTGATAGGTGGTAGACTGGATCTGGTTGATTCAAACAATCATTTCCATGAGGTCATAGGATTAAAAAGGGATGTCCCTAACACATCTGATAAAGGATTGTAAATCAAAATACACAAAGAACTATTAAAACTCAACAATAAAAAATGATAACTTGAATAATAAATCGTTCAAAGACCTTAACAAATACCTTAGCAAAGAAGATACACAGATGGCAAAACAGATATGAAAAAAATGCTCCACCTCATATGTCATCAGGAAAATGCAAATGGAAACAACAACGAGATATCACCATGCACGAAGGACCAAAATTTAAAATACTGATGACGCCCAATGCTCTGAGGACGTGAAGCAACAGAAACTCTCATTTATTGCTGGTGAGAATACAAAATGGTAAGCCACTTTGAAAGACAGTTTGGCATGGTCTTATAAAACTAAATATACTTTTATCATATGAATCAGCAATAGTATTCCTTGTGATTTACCCAAAGGAGTTGAAACCATGTTTCCACAAAAACCTACACATGGATGTTTATAGCAGCTTGATTCGTAATTGCCCAAACTTGGAAGCAACCAAGGTGTCCTTCAGTTAGGTGAATGGATAAATAAATTGTGATACATACCAACAATGGAATATTATTCAGTGCTAAAAACAAGCTATTGGGCCATGAAAAGAAGTGGACAAAACATCAATGCTTGTTATTAAGCGACAGAAGCCAGTCTGGAAAGGCTACATACTGTATAATTCCAACTATGTGACATTCTGGAAAAGACAAAACTATGGAGATAGCAAGAAGGTCAGGTTGCCAGGGGTTGAGGTAGAGGGAGAGATGAATAGGCAGAGCACAGAGGATTTTTAGGGCAGTGAAACTCTTCAGTATGATACTATAATGATAGATATGTGTCATTAAACATTTGTCCAAACCCATAGAGTATAAACCCTAATATAAACTATGTACTTTTGGGTCATTATGATTAAAAGAAGGATGACCCACTTGGCCAGTGTGGCTCAGTGAATTGAACATTGTCCCATGGACTGAGAGGTCCAGGTTCTGTTTCCTGTCAGGGTACATGCCCAGGTTGTGGGTTCCATTCCCAGTAGGGGGCGTGCACGAGGCAGCTAATTGATGTTTCTCTCTGACATCAATGTTTCTATCTTTCTCTCTCCCTTCCTCTCTCTCTAAAAAATCAATAAAAAACATATTTAAAAAAAGGATGACTCATTTCAGGCCCTGCAGGCAGGGTAAATTTTTTACAAAGGCTCATTGACAGATAAATTTGGGACAAGAGGTATATGTGTGTTCATTTAAAAAATACATTTGTTATCAATTTGTAGGTAAATGTGGAATTCTCTTGAGGGGAATTCATATTTGCTCTCTTTAATCAGGGCAAGAGACTTTGGTTTGAACTAATTAATTAAATTGATAATTGACAACAATAAAATGGTCTAATAGATTTTCCCTGTTTCTTAAGACAAAATATCAATGATAAACTAGTGGAGTTACAAGTTAACTAAGAAGAAAAAATTTTAAATGCTTCTTATTACCCTTCACTGAATATAAACAATCACTGTTATGTCTTTTCAATCCTCTTTGTTGGAGGAAACTTTTTAAATTCCATTTCAAAAAGTATCTCCGATGTTCTCTTGGTTCACCAGTTATTTTAAATATTATTCCATTGTCTTTTATGATACAATATCTTTTACACAGAGCTATATATTTTATGTATATTATTATATTCTCTACTAGCATATGTATTCCATATTGGCAAAAATCATTATATACTTTTCTATATTCCTAAAATACATGCAAAGAAAAGTCATTCAAAGTAATATAAATTTCAAACAGCCAAGAAAAAAATTCCCAGGATTGTTTTCTAAATCCAGTCGAATCTGACTCTGCCCACCCGTCCACCCAGATGTTTCTTACCAAACAGTCAGTTTTTTAAAAAAATCCAATCAAAACAAAACAAAAAATCCAACTCTGTCATTGATGCACAGCACCTTCTCTGTGTTGAAGCTCCTTTCTATGTTAAAACATGTAAAGTTAGGTCCCCTAGTTTGACCAACTAATTCCATAAGTATATGTGGTCCCCATAGTGGACATCTCCATTGCTTTAGTGTCCAACAGGAATCTTTGCCATGGCTTCCCAGGTACACCACGGTCCGTGAGTGTACTCCCTCTGAAATCCCACTGCCATTCCACAGTGACATGAGCTTCCCCTTCTCCTCGCAAACCCTTGGCTCCATACCTTTCTCTATGGTGATGAAAACATGGTCTCTCATAATTTCCCTTCAAAGAATGTTTAGAAACTCAATGTTGGCCTCTTTTTCCTATTGTCTGAAAGCAGGTTAAAAGATCC
The DNA here is from genome assembly GCA_030848825.1 of Tadarida brasiliensis. NCBI lineage: Eukaryota > Metazoa > Chordata > Mammalia > Chiroptera > Molossidae > Tadarida > Tadarida brasiliensis. Next base: position 109,334,149 of record CM061263.1, on the reverse strand, counting down.
TAAAATACATTTTTTTCTTACCAGGTTTTATTTGATACATTAACATAGGATGTACATTAAAAATTTTTTTTTCTTTTTATTGATTTCAGAGAGAGAGAGGAAGGGAGAGGGAGAGAGAGATAGAAACATCGATGAGGGAGAACTTGGCCTCCTGCATGCCCCCCACTGGGGATCGGGCCCACAACCTGGGCATGTGCCCTGACTGGGAATCAAACCAGTGACCTCTTGGTGCATGGGTCGATGCTCAACCACTGAGCCACACTGGCCAGGCAGCATACATATTTTCAAAACATTTTTTTTTAAATAAGTGGTTTGATTTGTTAATATTTTAGTTTGTACAAATGTAAATGGAAAGAGATAGTCTTGGAACTTAGAAATTTCACCAAACCTTTAACCAGAGACTATTATCTTATTGATTTACAGCAGACAGCATTAATAGTATGCATTGCACATTATTGAATATATTCAAAGTTAGAAAAAATCTAATAAATTATCTCACTTCCTTTCTTGTTAAATACCAAATTGGCCAATTTCTATATGAATAACGTTTGCTCTAGATGAAAGGAAGTACTGTTCACTATTTATAATAAGTGTCTGACATCATGGATCAAGTAATTAAATCATAAAATTGGCAATGCTGATCTGACACTCAGGAATAATACAGAACATAGAAACTGATATTTAAAAATAAAAGTCTTTTCCTGAGTTACTTGCTTGGAAAATTCTTACTGAAATAAATTATGAAATAGAACTAAACTATTTTTAAAGCTTAAAGATGTGGCTGGAAATGATAAAACAACATTTAGAACACTCACACATTGGCTTGAAATAGAATGGGAAAATATAAATAAAAATTTTAAATCACATATGCTTACAGCATCAATAAATTGGAAATATCATCATTATACAATGTCATGTTAAGACAAACAAAATAACTAAAAGATTTTATTCTCTGGCAACCCAGTAACTACTGAGGACTGTGTAGGAAAAAAAAAAAAAAAAAAAAGACATTCTTAAACATTCGTTGCTGCTACCATAGATGAGTTAATGTTCATTTTATGAGTCCTCTAAAATGGGTAGACCAAACATTACATTTTATGTTTGAAAACTTACAGTTTCATGGATCTGATTAAAGTCTGTCAAGATCAATTTTAAACAATATGCAGGAATTTATGTAAAATAAGTTACTTGGCAAAAGATGTGATGATGAGTGTCCCAACTTTTACAAAGACATCAAGACTGAAGATTAGTCAAAAATCAGATGTTTCTTAAAAGAAATACAGTGACATTAAAAAAATTAAAACAATTTATGCTTTTAAGTTTACAGTTCCTGCCAGATATCATTAGGCCTCCTCTCCATAGTTTCTTCCCAATCCTATCCCATACTATAAAGAGTTGTAGAATTAAAAAAAAAATACTTTTCCAATTTATTATTTCCATTCCACTTACATGTTCTGTGTAGAACACATATGTCCTTGTCCATGCTACATATCAGCTTCCAAATGTGTGTCAATTTATTCTTGGGAAGAACTAACTTTAAAACATTAGTTTTTTTACATTTATTTTAGATTCAATATGTCTAAATGTTAGCATGTTCACATTATCAGAATATGTTTATTTTATTTTAATCTACATGCTTGATTTAATATATAAATTATGGTGGACAGACTTCCCAGATGGCCCCAAAAGAGCCCAAACTCCTGGTGTCCATGTCCTTGCAGAATCTCTTCCCCTGAGAATATGGAAACACAGAGAGGGAGTTGCTTCCATGATTAGGCTACAAGAGATTATGACTTCTGTCTTGCTAACAGATTGTGTCTCTTGTTGACTTTAATGAAACAATATGCCATGTTGAAAGATCTCTGTAACAAGGAAGTGAGGGAAAACTCCAACCAATGTCCAGAAAGAAACAGGGCCTCAGTTAAACCCCCACAAGGAACTGAATCTTGTCAACAACTCCTGAGTGAGCTTGGTAGCACAACCTACCGCACTCAAGCATTCGGATGAGACCCCAGCCCAGGCTTGTTTCCAGCCTTGTGAGAGATTCTGAATCAGAAGACCCAACTAAGTTATGCCTACAATCCTGGCTAACAGGAACTATAAAGAGTATATATGTATAGTTTGAATCACTGAATTTGTGGTAATTTGTTAAACCAGAACAGCTAACAAACACACAGAATAATATAACAATAGAAAGATATCAAAAGAGCAAACTTTAAAATGTCATACATTGTCAATATGAAGAGTTTCTTTGTCACCAAAAGTATATATATATATATATATATATATATATATTTTTTTGTCTCTGAGACATTCTCATATTAGTTTGGGTGTGTGGACCTAGCATTAATAATAACAAAATACCACCATTTGCTTAGGTACTTACATCATGGTTCTTTTATCCCTGGCCCCTTACATCTATTTATTTATTTAAAAAAATTTTTTTTTCCTTTATTGATTTTAGAGAGAGAGGGAGAGGGAGAGAGAGGTAGAAACATCGATGAGAGAGAACATCGATTGGCCGCCTCCTGCATGCTCCCCACTGGGGACTGAGCCCACAACCTGGGCATGTGCCCTGACTGAGAATCAAACTGGCGACCTCTTGGTGCATGGGTCGACGCTCAACCACTGAGCCACACCAGCCGAACCCTTACATCTATTTAATCCAGTTGATTCACACTCAGAAACTTTCTCATTCCCACCTACTTCTCTCCTTCCCCTCTGCTTTCACCATTACCTGAAATACTACATTATGTCCTCTCTGTTCATTTTATAGGCCCTCTTTTTCCCTCTGATCAAGAGTTAATTTTTAAAATTCATGTATGATCATGTTTCTTACATTTTATGGCTTTTGTAAAATGAAGTTCCAAATTTTTAATGGAATGCACCTGTGTAAATATAGTGTGGCACCTGCTGACCTCTCCAGGTTTCATATGATGAATTGCCTCTACACTTTAGATAGACTGGCATTTTGTTTTCACTTCTTCAAATGGGCCATACTTTTGTTCTTCTACATGCTTCTTCCTCTGTGTGAAGTGCTCTTTTCTTCTATACTCACCCCCATTCTCAATCTCCTTTAATTAGCCTATTATTTTAGAACACTAATATCTCAGCTTACAATCACTTCTCCAACCTCTAGTTTAGGTTAAATTTTCATGTTGCATACTTTAATTTTACCCTATATTTCTTCATAGCCCTTCATTAAAACTACCAGTTCAGTATTTCAATTCCCTGATAGATTACAGCTTTAAGGGCAGCAAAAATGCCTCATATTTGTTTTGTAATTTCAGCATTTAGCAAAATGTGTAGGCTGCAACACATATCTCTTCGTCAGTGGTTCTCAGTGGGGAAGGAGAGGTAATTTTCCCAGTCAGGAAGCACTGAGCAATGTTTGGAGACATTTTTGGTTGTCACAACAGGGTAAAGAATTGGAAAAAAGAAAGTTGCTACAAATATCTCATGGAAAAAGATCAAGCATGTTGTCATGCATCCTGCAATTCACTGGACACCACTCACAAGAAAGAACTATTTAGCCCAAAGTCACAAAAGTACCAAGATAGAGAAACTCCGCTCTATATATTAATATTTATTGAGTGAAATAATTAACGAATAAAATAATTTTTATTACAAAAATGCAAGATCTAAGAATATTAATAAACATGTTTTGTTTCTATTAGTAGATTATTTGCCTTTACAATTTCTTTCTTTAATAAAGCTAGTTTCATTTATTCATTCAGCTCTTCAGTACTCATTGACTGTGAGACATTGTGCTTGGGTGCTGGAGATTCTATGATAAACCAGGACCCAGTACTCAAGGACCATATATGCCTGAGAAAGAGAAGGATAATCAACTAACAAATAATTAGATTACAGTGATTTGTTAGAAAATAAACAGAATGATATGATAGAAACTGCCGTAGAAGATAAATGTTGGCAACACTTAAACAAGAACAAACAAGGGGCCAGTCATGCAAAGAGCTGGGAGGAGAATATTCCAGGTGTAGAAGTAATGGATGCAAACTCCAGTAGACAGGAAAGATGTTGGTGTATTCAGGAAACTTAAAGGATTCCAGGAGAGTTGGATCACACACATTTAAAATTATTTCAAAGAGCAAAGGGAATTTATTGAATGGTTTGCAGTAAAAGAATAACATAATTTGACTTATATTTTAAAATGTCATGCCATCTGCTATGTGGAGAGTGCATAGGAGGTAAAGAGATATATTAGGGAGAAAAATAAGGCATTGTATGCAGCAGGCCAGGAAAAATAATGTTGATCTGGAGATGCAAAGAAATGGATGGATATGAAGTACACTTTGGAAATATACATGGTATGATTTGTTGAGAAATTGGATGTTGATGGCGAGAGAAAGAGACATAAAAATTAACACTACTTTTAAATTTTTGCTTGAGTAAGTTAATTAAAGGTGATATCATTTACTGAGTTATAAAGACTAAAGAAAAAGGTATGACGGGAAACCAACAGTTTTGTCTTGACTATGATTTATTTGAGATACTCATGGGCAATTTAATAAGAGATGTTATAGACCAGGGTCAGTTGACTATGGGCCCATTGGCCAAATATGGTCCACTGCTTGTTCTTGGAGGTAAAATTTTATTAGAACACAGACACTCCTATTTGTTTACATATTATCTTTGTCTGCTTCTATGCTGCTTCAGCAGAATTACATTAGGAAGCACAGCCTAAAGCATAGGTCTGCAAAGCCTGACATATTTTCTATCTGGCTCCACAGAAAAAGTTTGCTGATCCTGTTATAGATTTTTTTCTATGACTTATCCCAAGCACCAAAAAGAGTGCCTGACAATGTGTAGGTGCTTAATAAATGTGTAGCAGGAATAAATGTCAAGTGGACAGTTAGGCTTATGGACTTCGGGGTCAAAATGAGGTCTTAGATAGAAATATACATTCTGAGAGCAGCAGCATATTCATTATTGGATTATTAAAATTGCCTAAAATATTATGTTAATAAAAAGAAGGAAAAAAAATAGGAAGGAAGAGGTATAAGAGAAGACACAATAAAAGGAAACAGGAGAGGGGACTAGAATGGGATCTCAGAAGCATGTTAAAATGTAGAAATGTGGTAACAAAATACAGTTACAAAGAGAAGAAGCCTATGAAGTAAGAGGAAGAAAAACTTGTGTATAGTACTTTATGCTGCAACTGTGAATTGAGGAAAGAGAGGAGGAGGATTTGTATCATTTGGAACATGGCTCTTCTAAGTAAAGTAGTAATGACGAGAGCCAGATTACATTCTGAAAAGAGAAGTAAGTAATTTGTAACAGTGTGGACAAATCCTCCACTTTTTGCTAAAGCACAGCAGAACAACTGAATGGCTTTTGGGGGTGGTGATGTAAGGAAAAGGGAAGATTTGATTTTAGGTGATTCGTCTTTAAACTGGGAGATACTAGTCTGGCCTGTGTGGCTCAGTGGTTGAGCATCGAAACATGCACCAAGAGGTCGTCCGTTCGATTCCAGGTCAGGACACATGCCCAGGTTGTGGGCCTAATCCCCAGTGGGGGGCATGCCAGAGGCGGCCAGTTGATGTTCTCTCTCATTGATGTCTCTATCTTTCTCTCACTCTCACCTCCTCTCTCTGTAAAATCAATAAAGGAAAAAGAAATTATAAACTGGGAGATACTAGAAGGTTTTAATGACTGCAATAGAAAGAGAAAAAATTATAATGTAACTGAGAGAGGGAATAACTGGAAATCTTCTTGAGAATTTGAGACATATGTGATCCACAGAACAAATGAAGGGTTTGTTATTTGACAGGAGGAGGAACATTTATTCCTTTATAATAGAGGTTAAAATAGAGCAAAGAGAAGCAAATAAAAGAAAATTTGGTTTGGTATTGGAATATACTATTTTCAATGGAAAAGAACAGAAAATATAATTCAATGTGTTTAATTAAAAGAATGGAATTTATTATCTCATATAAACTGAAAGTCCAGGAGAAAATCTAGTTTAAGAGTCTTTGAATCAGTTATTCACATGATATAATTATACCTGGTTGTTTACCGTTATCTGGCATCTGAAACAGTACATTATGCCCTCTTTGTTCATTTTATAGGCCTTCTTTCTCCATTATATTCAGATCATTCTGAGTGAATTTTAAAAATTCATGTATGATCATGTGTCTAACATTTTATGGCTTTTGTAAAATGAAGTACCACACTTTTAAAGAGCACTTGTGTCAATATAATGTGGTACCTGCTGACATTTCGGCTCTGCCTCTACCTGGGCCGTAATTCTCTGTATTAGACTGTGGCATTACATCGATGGCACAGCTTCAACTCTTATACCTGAGTGCCACCTAATCTGAAAGAAATTGAAAGCTTCTCTTTCCCCATATCATCACAAAAAAGATCTTCCATTTAACTATTTTCAGTTGATTACATATTCTTCATTAGATCATCTCTATTTAAGAAGAGTATAAACTAATTGGTTTAAGCCAATTATGTTCTTCCCCTATATTGGGTTGGGGTCAATTCTACCCAATGGCATCACTGAGTCTTGAGATGATGGTTGGGAGCTCCAGTGGAAATCTGGAGTGCAGTAACCAAGAGGAAGGTGAACAAATGCCAATAAATAAATACAATACAGAGTGAATTTTTATATATGTGAATGATGTGAATTTTAAATTATACAATAAAACGTCAATAAATCTCACTTTGTGTGCACTTTCTTTAATTATGCAAATCCCTCCATTCTTAAGCAACGTAGAGAATTGGAGGGATTTTAAATATCAGAGAACAAGTGATCGGTAAGCAATGTGCACTGTGTGCCCATACTGAGGAATCACTTTCAGAAAAGCACTGCAGATTCCGCCCTGCTGTTGCTTATGTGCATCAGTTCTGAAAGGTGTTGCTTGTTCTTATGCTATTATTTCTATATCATTGTACAATTGAACATGTTGTCTTGTCTTATAATAATGTCATCTGAGTGCTGATTAATTCATGAGTTTGCTGCTAAAAATGTGCTTGATATCCATTAACTTCAGAGAGGAAGTCAGTTGCCATAAAAGCTAATGAAGAGGACAAAAGATACATCATTATACACCAGGTAGTTTATTTCAGGGATCACACACTACAGAATGTAAAAGAGCATGCTGCACAAATAAAATCAATATCAGAGGGGAAAATACATTAATGCTTTTGGATTTATTTGCTCCTGGAATAAGCACATGAGCACAGAGGCACATGTTCATTCTTTGCATTCAAATGAAAAATTTAACCTTGAATTATGAAGACTTTGTGGGCAAAATGTAGATAAAATGTGACTACATTGTGTATCCACTACAGAATATTTTTAAAGTTCCCTTTCAAAAGAATCAGTTTCTAAAGGAAGAATGAAATATGGTCATGAACAATGAGAACAAGAAAAAAAATATAAGGTAGTTTCTCTCAAAGAGAACTCACTTAATAGTATAATAAATATAAAGCATAGGCCATAATTCCTCATTTGAAAGATGTTGCATCTATTTATTTTCTATTAGTCAATATAACTTCTGACTAAAATTCTTCAGTCTGGTCTCCTGACAAACTTAAACTTGGAGCTTCCTGATATTGTGTTTTCTTTCAGTAGAGAACAAGCTTCAAACACAAGGAGTGATATATATTATCTAAACACACTATCAAAATGTAGTATGATTTTAAAACATTTTGAGTACTCAGCTGAGGTCTGTGGTGATTAGTGTAAAGTAAGAGTTAGCCCAGGTGTGTGGTTTCTCTAACAACTTTCAGCTGCTTGAGAGCAGGTGCCAATGTGGCGAATATGGTGACTATTTGGCTGAAGCCAGGTGTTATCAGATGACTGCGGAGGAAGGAGTGTGCTTCAAGGAGGCTGAGCATATCCACAGCCATGTAGTTATAGACTGCTATTATCAGGTATCAATTGTGGATTAACAGTTCTGTGATGATATGGAGATTATTCATATGTTAAACAGTCAAACTTTTTTTTCCCTTTATTGATTTTAGAGAGAGAAGAAATGAGAGGGAGAGAGAGATAAAAACATCGATGAGAAAGAACATTGATTGGCCACCTCCTGCATACCCCCCCCCCCACAAACTAGGGATCAGGCCCACAACCTGGGCATGTGCCCTGACCGGGAATTGAACCGGTGACCTCTTGGTGCGTGGGTCGACACTCAACTACTGAGCCACACCGGCTGGGCTTAACAGTCTAACTTTTATATTGACTTAATTTGATAAAAGAAGAATCTCTGATAGAAGTGAATAATCAAACCAAAAAATTAAGCCTTCAGAGTCAATGGATATATCTACTAATATATAAGTAGATAGCTTAAATAAGGTTGGCTCACACCAGGGATTGAACCTTGTTTGCTATTTTTGGATGAGGCAGCTGTCTGTTTTTATCATATGTATATATGTGAGATATACATAAATATATACATCATATACATGTAACATAAAAATATACATGTATAGGTATGTGCATTTATATATAATATATATTATCTGTGTGAGTTAAAAATATAGAGTGCAATTAGAGATATATTTATCATATAACCAAAACAATTATTTTGACAATGATTAAGAAATTCAGATCAATATAAGAAAGTAAATGATCCTTGGGAATTTATCATGACATCACAACTGCATGATTCTTCCCTGAATCTTTTGTTTTCAATTCAGTAAAGTCCGCATTATAGTTTCTCTCACACAAACACACACACACACACACACACACACACACACACACACTGAGAAAGAGGTTAGTTTTAAAAGTCATCCTATTGCAGTAGTTGTTTCTAGTTCCAAATAAATCCTATAAAATCTGCTGGAGGGAACACGAAGATAAACTGCTTTTACTCTCTTGCTTCATCTACCACGAAGGAAATATTGAATGCTGAAGAGACTTTCAAAATATGTTGATAGATGAGTCAAATATTGAGTGTCCAAATTCTAAAGTCAATATTTGCCTTGAGCAACAATACATCTTAATACTTCCTCAAGCAAGAAACCAATATAACAGATATCTATATCATGTATCATTGTACATATATCATATAGGTTTGATAGCATTAAATAATTTTAAAAATTCTCCTGGCAGTTTCTCAAAATTTCTCAATAATGGATATATATGGAATATTTTAGTTTGTCTTATTTTCAAAATATTTTCATAAGATTTCTGATTTAGACTGCTTAGATTCTGTTTCTATGATCAACTACTGATTAATACATCAAAATTATTAGTGATCTTTACTGTCTCTCTTTAGACATTATAGCATGAACTTTATATGCTTTTACTGTTATAGAATCATGAAAATAAAGTTTCCACAATAATACATCAAGCTTTTAGCCATAAAAATACTTTCTGTACATAGAATAAGTGGCTATTTATGCATATCCACAGATGTAAATAAAACTCAAGATGAATACATTAGAAAAATCAGAGGTCCCATGATCAACATGTATAAGTTTCCTACGGCTGCTATAACAAATTACCAGAAACTTGGTGGCTTAAAACCACAGAAGTTTAGTCTGTCAAAGTTCTGGAAGCTGGAAGTCTAAAATCAAGTCTAAAACAATACTGGTTTCTTCCAGAATTTATTCTGCACCTTTCTCCTAGCATCTGCTTGTGGACTGCAACCCTTGGTGTTCCTTGGCTCGCAGGTGGCTCACTCCAGTCTCTGCTTCTGTTGTCCCATGGCATGCTCCCTGTGTGTGTCAGTCTCTGTGTTTCTTCTCCTCTTTTTATAATAACACCACTCATACTAATATAGGGCCTTCTTTAATCTAGTATGACCTCATTTTAGCTTGCTTATACTGCAAAGAACTTCTTTCCAAATAAAGCCATATTCACAAGTTCCAGGTGAACATGAATGGGGGGGCACTTTCAGCTCAGTATAATATACAATTACGCTCAGGAAGTGAATGGCCCACATGCTCTCAGTCTAGAACCAGGTCTGTTTACCTGCCCATATTAAATATATAGAATTCATCTAGGCACTTTTATTTCTGGAAATATGATAGACTAGAAAACAAAGAAATCCATTCAAAACTGGAAAATTAAAAATGTTGAGTACAATATTTATTCATGTACCTTCAATTTCTAGCCAAACTCACACTAAAGAGAGAGTAATTCTCAGAGAACAGGATTACAAGAAAACATGACTCTGAAGAAGGCCAAAGCCGACAGTGTCCTTAGGACATCTGCCATTGCCTGTCTGCAGCTTTCCATTTTAAAGGTTCAAATAAGTGTGGAATAGAAAGCAAAGTCTATATCCCGCGGGAGAAGGGAAGGTAGATGGAAGTTGTCTTCACATTATTCAATGGCCCAAAAGGAGCTGTTGTAGAAGATTGTCTCAGTTTTGGTTCTGGATAGCGGGGGTGGGAGTGGGGGTGAGGGGGGGAATCTGCCCCTAAGAGTTTCTGATCGCAAACCAGGATTGAGTTTAAAATAGTTCCAGATTGGTAGTGTTCCAAATGCTTGCCAGAAGGAAATATAACTTTTCCCTGGAAGAAATCAACTTTGCTGAGAGCTCAATGTCTTACCATAGGTAAAGTCCCATGGAACTCGGGCTTATAGTAAAAGTCATAAAAGAAACAATGAAACAAGCCAGCATGAGACTAAGAAATAAGAACAAAGAGAAACAGATTCATAAAGACCCAAGATTTTAACATTATATAAAATAGAAGGTGAAATTGGAATTATTTGATAGGTTTAAAATGAAAAAGAAGGTATTTAAAATGTGACAAAAGAACAATAGGTTATAAAAAATTTAAAACCAACGAAATAAATATTTTAGAAATAAGAAAATATATAACAATTAATATTAAATATATTTTCATGAACTAAATAGTACATTGGAATAGCCTTAGTGAGAAGTTTGTGGACTAGAAAATGGACCTGAAGATTTTCCTGTAAAGCAGAAAGACAGACAAAAGGAGATTGAGACATGAGAAAAATAGAATAAAAGTATTCAGAAAGAGAAAATAGAGTATGAGTGAGAAATGAAATTCAAGGAGCTATTGATGAGATGTCCCGAACTGACCAAAAATACAAATAATCATAGTTAGGGGATTTAAAAAAAAAAAAACACAACAAAAACACCTTACTATGGTACAAAAAAACAAATTTGAACAAAGATACAATATAATAAAACTTCAAATGAATGAAGATAAACAGAATATCATCATAAGAGAAACCACTGGGGAAAAAAAGGCAAACCATATCCCCTCACCAAAAAATAAGACAAATAAAAATTAAACTGACAGCTGACATTTTCAACTGCCACCATGAAAATTGAATTATAGCTTTGAAAATTTTTTAAAATTATTGGCAATTTAAAATCATACTCCTAGAAAAACTATTATTCAATGAGAATATATAAAAAAACAGTTTTAGAAAAACTAAAAGCAGAGATGGTACAACAAATAGAACCATTGTAAAAGAATTTTTTAGATTATACAGTAGAAATTAGCAAATAAACCCAAAAGAAAAGTCTAAAATTTAAAAAAAAAAACAGACAAAAAACACAACAGTGAGCTAAGAAAATGCAAAATCCTAAAAGTTAAATCTAAACAAACCTCAAGTATACAAAGTAATTTTAATATTTGTTTTGTGAGATCACAATTAAATACTGTACAACCATATGAGTCATGAGCTTTCGTCTTGTCTTTTAGGTTTTTAAAATATAATAACATTTACTTTTGAAAAGTTAACATGTGCATATAATAGGAAACTGAAAAACACAAGAAACAAAGAACAAAGCCAGCCATCATCACAAGTAGTTTACAGTCTCTGTGTCTTTCTAAGTCCCCTGTGTAGCTACACAATTGAGCTTCCCTTTATTTTGTAATTAGGATTAAACAGTTATGTATCAAGCTTTTCACACATCATGAATATTTACCATTTCAAAGTCCCAAAGCTATATGAGTATTTTGATAACCAAGCATCCCCTACACCAACTCAATCTGGGAGAAAATAAAATGTAATCCTGTCTTTCTTGGTGACAAAAAAATTCTACAGGCAGAGGACAAAAACAGCAACAGACCTCTAGATAAAGATATTGGCAAAGTTACAATTCAAATTCTGCATTCCCTTAATGTTCGATTAAATGTGAGACACAAAGCAAGAGCGCACAAAGTAGAAGGCTTCTATACTTTTAAAACATTAGCAAGGAGGACACTTGCAACTGAAATACTCAACAATTTCCTATACCACAGCCAAAGAGATGCACACACATCAGTGGCTACCATCACAATGTGAATATGAACCACACATGCCCCTCCCTCTGTCCTTCCTCTGCCGTCTGCTGCCAGCCTAATGAACAAGTAAGTCCTGGCGTCCATTTCTGAGGTGGTTCAAAAACCTCCAAATCTAGAGTCATGAGCTTTCTAACTGGAATTGATATCTTCACAGATCCTTACACTGTGTAGGTAGGTGAAAGATGTAAATATATCGCCCAGTCAAAAAGGAGTGGGTGGAGGGACAGTGGATAAAAAAACCTAGGCCAGAGACAAAACCCAAAATGAAATCATAGAATTCAATCCAAATTTTGTTAGTAAACTTGTCCCAGCTACGATGTTGACAAAGACACATTGAACATAAGGACAAATTTTGAAAGTAAAATAATCATGGACAAATATGCAGATACATGCAAATCAAGGGATACCTAGAGTAACCATAGTAATATCAGGCCAGAAGGCAGCAAGAATTACTAGGGAAACAGAGCTATTCCTTATTTAAATACAAGGCAAATAATTTGGAAAACAGTCACAAGAAGAACTAGAATTAGAATAACTAGATTGAACCCAGAGAGCTCACCAAGTTTTGTATAAACTTGGAGGTTCCAAAGTTGCCTTGAGGGTGGATAGCTTCATGGCTTAGATCTCAGAAATTGCAGGCCATCCTTCAGGGACCTAGTCTACTAATTGTTGTTAGGAATTGACATTGTCTTGGAACATAGCTTGGACTTGAGTCATGAGTCTTAGACTTTCAGTGCATATGGACAAACAGGCATAAAATAAGAATGCTGTGGATAGTGGGGAAAGGGGAGATTTTACTGAAAGGGTTTAGACTACATTGCAATTGAAGTTAATAAAGAATATATATTTAAACATAAGAGAAAATGAAATCATCTAACCAAGAGCACTGCTAGAACAATGACTTAAGAACTGGAGAAGTGAACTACATCATCATATAAGATGGTGTATATAGCTTTCTCTCCTATGCCCTGAACCTTACCATATTTGATCGTAGATAAGTATGATACCAAAAATATTCAGGAATGCTCTTTTTAGAATTTTGATTAAAAATCTCAATAGTGTCCTGGCCGGTTTGGCTCAGCAGTTGGAGCATCGGCCCTCGGACTAGGGAGGCCCAGGTTCAGTTCCCGCTAAGGGCACGTACCTCGGTTGCAGTTTGTCCTCCGCCCAGTTGGGGTTGTGTGGGTGGCGACCACTCGATGTGTCTCTCTCACATCGATGTTTCTCTCTCTTCCTCCCTCTCTCCCTCCCGCTCTATCTAAAGATAAATGCAAAAATGTCTTCAGGTGAGGATAAAAAAAAAATCTCAATAGAATTGGTTATCATATAGTAATATATTAGTTTCAAAATAGGTGTATGTCAAGTGGACAGAATCTTTGTGACAAGTTTTATTATTACGATTAATAATTTTATTTATTGTTACAGGTTGTGCTTTATAAAGTAGTTTAGCAATATTTTTAACCTTAACTCAAGCTCTGCTGAAAATCATGGAAAAGTTCTTTATATTTACACAAAAATTATGCCATCCATTCTCATTACCTTATATTATCAACATTCAGAATTTTCCAAGTCTAACTCGCTCAGAAATAATATCGGTTTGTCTCGAACTAGTTTTCTACTATGTAAGCAAAGTGAAAAGTGAATAACACCATTTAAATCCGCTGAGAATAAATAGCCACAGATGAAGCTAAAATTTTCCAAGTATGAACCCATAATTTGATTTTTTTCCTTAGATAATTGGAAGTATGTTTGACATTTTTAAAGGCAATATTGAAGCTGCTTTAAAATATGTATATGTGCTAGAGTCTGAAGTAACACAGAAACAGAAACGTAAATGTTTTGCTCTGTTTGACTAGTCACTATGTAAATGTAATTAAAAGACATTAGGTTATTTCCTGTTCCTGTCAGCTAAGCTCATTTTTGGATTGTTTATAACTGTACTAATTTGCATCACACTATTTTTTTTTTCATAAGTAGGAAAAAAGAGTACTAGATAGAAAAATTTAAGATTTTAATGTAGAACTTTCACTAAATTATGCCTTAGGTAGATTGTCATTGTGAGGGTAAACGTAATCTTGAGAAATTTTGCCTTTCTGTTGTATGGTTCTGGCTACAGAGATTTTTCCATTGGTTTCTTCAGGGAGTACGCTGTTATGCCCACACATATCTGGAGTACTGTTATTTCTCAAACTGAGTACATGTGTATTCACATATACAGATACCCATCTTCACAGTTGTAAATCAAAGGAAGCATTTCAAGAAGTCATCCGGTCCATCCTCACATCTCCAGGCATAATTGCCTTGGAAAGAGGCCAAAAAAGAATAATTTGACTTCTCATTAATAATGTCAGAAAAAATGATTCCACACCTAAGCATAGTCATCCTCTCTAGCATGCTATGAGTTAAAAGAGGAAGTTTTTACCCATTTTAACTTAAACTTTTTTTGTGATTTTAGAAACCCATTACTTTTTCTGTCCCATGCTTGTGATCACTCTTTTCAGCTGCATAAAAACTAGCAAAATCATTTGGTCTGCACGCTCTCTTCCCCAAGCCCCACTTCTTGTCACTGCTCTTTTAAAACCAGTAAAACACTGTTCAAGATCCGTACATTTTTTTATACTGTAAAAACATTTACTAATGTGTTTAAAACATATATGAAAAAAAGTGAGGACTGAATGAAGCTGGACTCTGGATTGAAGAATTTTGAAAATTAGCAATCAAATCTGGGAGGAAGGATAGATTACAATAGTTGTTGTCTTTAGATTTCTTACCAAACATTGACAGAATGTCACTTATTATTATGACTCTACTGGAGGGTGTGTGTGTGTGTATGTGTGTATCACTATTTTACTTTCTCAATTACTAAGAATGAGCTCACATTCAAAGATTTAGTTTCTGAGATAGATACATTGATAGATAAATATAGCTATCATTCCAAATCTATCAGAGGTCCTCCATAGTGCCCAGTTTATTAGTTATACAAATAAGAATCCTGTAATAAAAATAATAGCATTAATAATGAGCTATAATAATAATTCATAAGTTAGAATAACGAGTGATAAAATATAAATGTAATTATTTTTGAGTTTTTAAATTTATTTTTTTTTAAGAACATATGACTTTCCCTCAAACCAAACTCTGTCTGATATTAACTGCTAATCCTGTACATACCACATAAATCCTTTCTCTATGGTTTATATTTTTCAGTTTTTTTCTCTATTGATATTCACTTATCAATCTTAGAATAGGCCAGCTTAATAGAATATACTAAAACATAATTTTTTTTAATATGGAGAAAACACTGTTAGAAACCTTTTGAATTCAAAATGAATAAGGAAATACAGTATTCAAAAATGTATTCTCTGGTAGAATAAATGTTTTTAAAACTACATATAAATGCATTACATGTTTCATTTGCAAATGACAGTGGCAGGGACAAAATTAAATTGAATTAATCTGAGAATGTGGGTTTATTGGCTCAAATAACTAATATGTCAGGCTGCCACATCACACAATTCCAGGGGCATCATTCATATAGGACACAAAGGAATGGTGCCCCCTGGAGTATAAAATACAGAATTCCTAAATCCAGAGTCTCAAAAAACACTCATTAGAATTTGGCCTTTCTCTCTTCATCTCTCATTTCTTCTCATTCCATTTTTTTAAATTTATGTTTTATTTTTTTGTTAATCCTCATTCGAGGATATTTTCCCATTGATTTCTAGATAAAATGGAAGGGAGGGAGGGAGGGAGGGAGGGAGGGAGGGAGGGAGGGAGGGAGGGAGAGAGAGAGAGAGAGAGAGAGAGAGAGAGAGAGAGAGAGAGAAAGAAACATCTGTGTGAGAAAGACACATCAATTGGTTGCCTCCTGCACAACCCTGACCAAGGCGAGGGGATTGAACCCGAAACCCAGGTACGTGCCCTTGACAGGGAATCGAACCTGAGAGCCCTTGATCCTGAAGCTGAAGCTCTAACCACGGAGCCAAACCAGCCAGAGCCTCAATTCCATTTTAATCTATATTGACTTAGTTCTCAAGCAGGTCCTCTTTATGATATTAATTCTATCACTTAAGTGACTCCCTTAGAACGCAAGCACATCATTATTTATTGCATCAGAAATGTCCAGTATTGATTCTTGATTATTCTGCCCTTGTCATTTGGATCACAGCCAGTTCACTATGGCTTTGGGAATAGGGACAATCCTATGTGAAATACATGACCTGAGTATTTCGTTTACACTAGGCTGCCATTATCCAAAGCATATCATTTGGATGCTGAATGGGCAAGCAATCTAGGAGTGGGCAAAAGTAGGTTAAATTGAAAGGCATCATTACCTGAAAGATAAATAATAAGTAAGGATACAAAATAATAACAATAAGAAGAAGACAAATAATTCAAATAAAAAAATACAAGAGTTAATAAATAATAATACAAGAATAAACTCTGTTTCTCATACAACTGCAAACCTACCTTTGCCCACCCTTGTATATAACAATATATATTTAATAGAAAATAACATAATAAAGAAAAAGTATGTAAGTGCCATGAAGGAAGTCTGAGGATACTTCAGCAGAGTGGAAACAGGAACCCTCTGCAGGTGAGGAGAGTCAGAGAGAGTCTACATGAATAGATAGCATTTAATCGATGGGATGAAAGATGTCTAGGATCTTGACATTGAGAAGCTAAAAAAAAAAAAAAAAGATATTCCCAGATGGATAAAATAAAAATATGAGAAAAGACACTGAGACAAGAAATAATGGAGTGAAAACAGAAAACTGCCTGTTATACTAGTTATCAAACTGTGATGGAACACAAAAAGAATAAGATAAGAAAAATTGATTGAAAGCAAAAAAAAGTGTAGGGCTTTGAATGCCAGGATAAAAGTTTGGGACTATAAATAATGACTAGTCAGTGATAGCTTCTGAGCAAGGGAGCTGTATGTTCAAATTTGAGATTTGCAAAGATTCATATTGCAGCTGTGCATAAACGGCATTGCGCCAGGAAAGGGCTGTTTAGGAGCCGATGGCTGCAGTCCAAGTAAAATATAATGAGGCCACGAACCAGGAAAGTGGTGCTGGAAAGAGGAGTGAAATTTACACATCTCTTTTATGTGACTTTCCCTTGACCTCTGTCTCTCCTCCTTTCTACTACCTGGCATGTGCGTATGAAATACTGGACCTCCTAATGGAAAACCCAATGACCTTACTGGCACCTCATCTTCTTTGACTTCTTTTCATTATTTGTCACAGTGAGCCAGTAATTTATTTTTAAAAATCATTTTTCTCTTGGCTCTCATGGTACTACACTGCGGTAGTGAGATGAATCCTTATCTGTATCCCTCACTTTCCATTCTGTCTTTGAATCTGTCTCTTTCTCCCTCTCGCTCCTCCCCTTCTCACTATATTCCTCTGTTTTCTCATTCAGATATTCTTCCACTCTCAAGCTGCTTCTTTTTCCACGATGTGGCTGCCACTTCAGTTGATATTGCTAGCCTTCACCTTTCTCTTCAGCTGCGAGTCCACATCAGTATTAAACTCGTTTAGCTGATATTTCAAACAGAACATTTTATCTTCTAAAGCATAACTGTACAAACACCAAGTCCATCATCTTTTGTAGGATCATTCATTCTTCCCAAATCGTCCCATACTTTTTTAAAGATTGTTATCATTGGATTCAGCCCAGGTCAAATGACACCTCATTTGTGAAGCTCCTTGATGACATGCCTGACTATGTATGTGACTTCCTTCTCTCTCTTTGCTGCCATTGTACCTGGTGATTTGCCATGCTGTATACATTAATACATTCATTAATGTTTTGTTGATACAGCAACTATTTATTAAGCCTTATGTGTTCAGTCTCCATGCTACTAATTGAAAATTCAATATTGAACAAACCACCAAGTGGGATTCTTTGCTCGTGTGGAACATCTGTGTCCAACTGTGATGTCCTTGTGTGTACACTGTGCATCTGTGTTGCACAGGAATTGTCATGTAGGGTTTTTGTAATAAATATGTGTTTGGTGAATTAGTTAGTAGATAGATGAATCATCAAAATTTTACCTATTTTAATGTTGAAATATTTTTGGTGTTTGGTGTGTAAAGATTCTTGAGACAAGGTTGCATCTTTTACTTTTTTATATGACCCAACTTGCTATATTTTATGTTTTTCTCTTATGTTTTTGTAACATTTGTTGACCATTTAATTGAAATGTTCTATGTGTCAGATTA
This sequence comes from Tadarida brasiliensis, assembly GCA_030848825.1. NCBI lineage: Eukaryota > Metazoa > Chordata > Mammalia > Chiroptera > Molossidae > Tadarida > Tadarida brasiliensis. Next base: position 109,315,667 of record CM061263.1, on the reverse strand, counting down.
ACAATGTATATATAGCAGAAAATCATTACAAGTAAATACATCATTGTTTTTTTCATACATTTCTAAAGGATAGCCTCTCAGAAAATACCCTCTTTTCATGAAAAACTTGGGTGAATTTCTTATTACATGGTTCATGGTCAAAGATGTATGAGTAAATGCCATGTGATTAACTATTTTCTAAATAGAAATGTTAAAACTTTTTATCATGTACTAGAGTTTGATAATTTAAACCAATAAAAAGTGTTAGACTTGAAATTTGCATAGTTGTTTGACACAGAGAAAGTTGCATAGGATAAGAGAATCATGAAAATGCCTTTCTCAACTTTTTAAAAAACTGTGCTTAATCAGAGCTTTGTTTATTTTCCGCAAAATCGTTTTTTTCTAGAACAGTTGACATAAAATGCTAAATATACAACAAACTGCTTTTCTTTGACTTTTGTACATAAACACAAATAAAGTATTATTTTATTACCACTTCCTTTTATGCAGAAGGACAAATTGTATAAAACTCTTCAACTAGCCTTGATGACTGGCAATGACAAGATTACCTTAGTCAGGGTTTCTCAACCTGGACATCATTGACATTTTACGCCAGGTGACTTTTTGTGGTGGGGCTGTCCTGTGCATTGTGTGTGCAGCACCTATGTCCTCTGGACTAGATGCCAGGAACAGATGTGACAATCAAAAGTGTTTCCACACATTACTAAATGTTCCCAGAGTGGAGAGGTAAGGAGTAAGGAAATCGTCCTGCTAGGGAACCACTGACATTACTGATCCCAAATAGAATGATCCCAAATCTGCTGAAAAATAATCACATTTTAAACATTTTCCTGACAAACTAAAAATGTGTTTCAAATAGACTATTTTAACTGATTTGTACAACTATTATACAATAAAAAATATACAATCTTTCCATTTGGCTCTCAGTGAAGACAAATCCTTGCTCCTCATCTCTGGATGTAGGTTGAAGACTGCTGGTTCCTGGCTCTTTTCAAGGAGAACTGAATATGATTTTATATTTCTGATCAAACTCATCTGATGAGCCCTGCTTCGTGAAAAATAAAATCACCATGTATAATGTGATAACTAAAAATGCATTAGAAAAATTTTTTTTAACTTTTCTCAAATCATAATAAGAAGTCAAAGAATTTTGTTAATTATTATGTAGTTACTGTTAACAAGCAGGTTATACTAACATTGTTTTGTTTCTCTGAGATAAGAACTAAAATGATTTCTTAGAAAATTAAATCAAAATAAGCATATCGTGATATAAAAATATTAAGTAAAATCCAGGCAATTTTGACCTTTCTCATTTAAATAAAGGAACAAAAATATTTCATTTTAGTACTGTCTTGAAAAAGAAAAAACACACACAAAATCAATGAAAATGTAAATTTTTCAATCAGTTTATATGTCCACTTGATTGTTTTTTCACAGAGGATTTAAAGAGCTTTCAAAAAGCAATTCCCTGGGCAGAGTAATTTTGCACATGCAGTTATGTCTCCAGTAATGGAGAAAACAGACAAAAGATGTTGTTTCTATCATTTAAAGTCATTTAAAATAAAAATAAGAAAATAAAAAAAATCTAGTCTGTGAGATAGGAAAAAGAAGGGGAAAAAAAACCCACAATGTGTTGAGAAACTGTGATTATAACATACTAATAATTACATTTTCTATATTTAGGAGCAAATGGGAAATAAATAAAATTTCAGGCAAGCCTGAATAATGACCAGTGGACACTGTTCCACTGGTGGGTGTCTAGACCAAGATTTCATTAAATGCCATTAAATTGTTTGCATCTGGTTCGGGTGCCTTAAGGCAAGCACAGGTTAGAAATGGAGATGAGGGTACATTTTCCTATTTATCATTTAACAACTATTATGTATATCTCAACAACATCTACAGTAAGTCACTGTAAGATAAAACAAGCTTATAAACATATAAGAAATTAATTTATCATCCTACATTAATAGTCATATAACTTCATGTTTAATTGACGATAAAGGTACAAAAGTTCATTTTAACAACATTTTTTAAAATTTCTGTATTATGGTATATTTTGATCTTTAAACTGTCTAGTCATATAACATAGCTTTTGTTAATTATTTTTATTTGTCACCTCTAAAATGTAAATTCCATGATGTTCCTGGGTTTTGTCTATGTTCATTGCTTTAGGCCTCAGAGCAAAATGCCTGGTATGTATTTGGCATACAATAAGCATTTGCTGAGTGATTGAGTGAATCACGTCTACTTTGATATGATCCCAGAAAAAAAAAAATAGTATGCCCTCATTTTTAAAAATATTAAATGATAAGATCTAACATAAAAACAATTTTGCTTATGAATCCAAACTTTTAATAAACACAGATTTTTAAAAAAAATTTAGATTGATTTGATTATGTGTTTTTAAATTTTTTCTTTAGAGACAGGAGGGAGAGGGAGGGAGAGAGAGAGAAACATCAATTGGTTCTATCCCGACCTGGGATAGAACCCAAAACCTGGGTATGTGCCCTGGCCGGAATCGATCTGGCAAATTTTCAGTGCATTGGATGACGCTCAACCAACTAAGCCACACCAGTCAGGGCTAGATTGATCTGAGCATAAATCTTGGATTTTGCCACAGTCTCTCTGTAATTCCAAGCAAGTAACTTAATCTCTCTTAGTTTTCATTTCCTTGTGTGTAAAATATGGCATCTACAAAAGTACCTGATGAAAAGTAGATGCTCAAATAAAAATTATTTCATTCTCTTTCTGAAACATTGGGAAATCACTTAAAGGGAATAAACTACCTGTATTTACTAGTATATTATGTTAGTACTTACATTACTGAAGTAGCTGAGAAGTTATGTATTTCCACACCCCACACAAAATAATAAACTATCAAAAATAAACTATCATCTTAAATCAATCTATTCCATGTGTGATCTGCAAATAGTAGACCTTCTGGGTATTTGATATAGTTTCACTTCGGACTTTGTTTCTTGTAGAATTATAGCAATAGAAGTATTATTCCTACTGTCAGAGTATATTAATGCATTATTATACCAAAGTGGGAAGGCTTCTTTCGGACATCTTTTCTTAAGATGATGTAAAATAAAGACCAAGAGTCATATGATACTCTTTTACTTATATGTGGAATCTAATGAACAAAATAAACTAACAAACAAAATAGAAGCAGACTCATAGATACAGAGAATAGACTGATGCTATCAGAGGGGAGGGGGTTGTGGGGCTGGGTGAAAAAGGTGAAGGCATTAAGCAAAAAAATGAAATAAAACATGGGCACAGACAACAGTATGGTGATTACGAGAAGGAAAAAGGGATGGGGAAAAGTAAGAGGGTAAAGTGGGAATAAATGGTGGTAGAAGGAGACTTGACTTGGGTGATGAACACAACATAATATACAGATGATGTATTACAGAACTGTACATCTGAAATCTATATGATTTTATTAATCTATGTCATCCAATAAATTCAATAAAAATTAAAATTAAAAAAAATTAAAACTCTTTCCACTTTCTCTTTTCCATTAGTGAAGTTCTTAATTAAATTTGAGACAAGTAGGTAGAAAATAAATTATGCTGAGAAATGCAAGTATGGTTATGTTTTTCTGATGAAAAGATATCTAAATCTCAAATGACAAGATCAGTCAGTCATCCTGATGAATTTGTCTAATCACCCACAAATGCTTATTTCTGATTAAGTTCAGTGTTCAGTAGCAGTTGTTCTGTAGGGGTGAAATCGATGAAGTCAGTCAAGTTGGGTTCTAATCTAGGATTTACATACTACATAATAACTGGACAATGTTAAGCAAATTATTTACTTCAACCTTCCCAAATCTCATTATCTTAACTCTCTGTAGTCTATTCAGCATAGTATATTTTAGATGATTTATGTTTTGAGATACAATATGTAAAGAGTCAGTGTCTAAATTATATTTGATATTTAATGAATTATAGTTATTGCTATTGTTTACCCCAAACCTATGCTTTCATGTCTAGAATATGATAGAACTCTATAGCTAGAATGACAAGAATAACAAGCTAAAGACATTTTAACATCTTGGTGGCAATTGCCAAAGACTCACTCTTTGAACATGCTCCTTCTTAGTTTATTCATCAAATTCCTGGCCCTCAGATTCTATATTATTTTTTGCTGCTATATTACTCATTACACTACCTCTGATTATTCTCTTACTGACTTGATTTATAGCACTCACTAAAAATTATGACTAGGAAATTTCTTTGTAAAATTCTGGTTAAGCCAGCTTGTGTGGCTCAGGGCACCAAGAGGTTGCCAGTTCAATTCCCGGTCAGGGCACATGCCCAGGTTGCAGACTTGATGCCCAGTAGGGGGCCTGCAGGAGGCAGCCAATTAATGTATCTCTCTCACATCAATGTTTCTATCTCTTTCTCCCTTTCTCTCTCTCTAAAAAATAAAAACATATTTTTAAAAAATTCTGGTTAAGAATAGCCTACTCTCAACTATCAGTATCAATACACGTCACTTCTTTCTTCACCTTGACTAGAATTCAATCACATGACTCCTCCTTACTGCAAGGGGTGCCAGGAAATGTAATTTAGCTGTGAGTCCATAGAAAAGGAGAACATTGATTTCAGTGAACAGAAACAATCTTTATCAAGCTTTTTAAATCTAGCTTTTAATGATCTGTCATCTATCTTTGTCATCTACCAATTTATATCTGCTCTAGACTTGTAAGCTGCTTTATTTGCCCAAAACATTGTTATGACATGGAAGTTGCTATTTCCTCTTGCCTGAAGTAGTCTACCTCTAGATGACTCACTCCTGGATATTTCTGATCTCTCAGAGTTAGGCTTCTTTGTAGGCCTTGGGAGCCACCTTCTCTGAGTTCCCATTCTAAATACCAATTCACAAACATTTTCTTGTTTAACTGCCCTGAAAATAATTACCTTTCTGCAATGACTTCTGAGGCAAACTACCCAGAGTTATGCCAAACTATGTTAAGATAAAGTCCTACACAAAACTGCCTTTACTTTAGAGACCAGCCTCAAGCTTGGGGGTTCCTAGGCCACCTGTAATTTCTGTCAAGCTGTATATTAATTTGAGGGTTCCCACTACCTCCTAAGGTTTGATAATTCACTAGGAAAAATTATACAACTCAGCAAATGCTATACATTTATTATAACAAAAAGGGTACAAATAAAATCCAGGCAAAAGAAGAGACATATAGGATAAAATCTTGGAAGTTCCTAGATGCAAAACTACCGGTTCCCTCTCCCCATTGAATCAAAACAAGTGACCATACCTGCACATTAATGTGTATTACCCATCACCTATAGTGCCCAATTTTTGCTGTGATTTTATTACATGTATTGGAGAGTCATTGATTGAGTCATTAGCCATGTGATTGAACTGAAATATCTAAGCCCCCCTCCTCAGTGTCTCACAGGTCAGTTGCTATAACTTAACTCAAAACTTAACTCTTTAATCACATGGTTAATTTTTCTGGTATGGCCATCCCTCATTCTGAGTCTTCTAATTCATATAATCATCTTAGCATAAATGATCAGGATCCACCATGAATAAAAAAGATACTCCCATAACACATGACATTCCAAGGATTTAGAGACCAACTCCCAGGAACTGAGGCAAAGACCAGCCAACTTCTTTTTTGATGTGACATTATCTCTGAAATTATCTTGTGCATTTATTGTTCAGTTTTTACTCTTCCTAAATGTAAGTTTCATGAGGCCAAAAGTCTTATTTGCCTTGTTAGTGCAGAAAGGTACCTGGCAAATAGTAGGTGATAAATATTTATGAAATGATAAAACTATGAATTAGCAATTCTGGCCTGGATAGTTCAATAGAAAGTTGAAGCTGTGGCATGTGGGTCCTAAAATAATGGTTTAATTGAAGTTTTAATTATGGAGAAAAATATGTCTTTACCCACCGTTGTCTGATCTTGAATCTTCGTCCCACTAATTATGTGCTGTATAAATGTTCTGTACTACATTTTCCAATTACCACACAGTGATAATAACTCTTTATACCTCTTTGGGAGGATGAAATGAGATGTTGTCTGAAAAGCTGTCTGAAGGACATCTGATATTTTAAAATCTTTAATAATTGTCATTTCTTGTCAAGCATACTGTGATTATGATGTAGAAAGGTGTAAAGTCATTGAAATGAAAGAGTCACTGAAATAAATTAAGCAGGATTTTAGCCTTACAGAGATCGGTACAAACAAACCAAAAGCATTCATTAAATAACTTTTCTGTTCACACAGAAGCCCAATTAATGAGTTACTTAATGTAATTTGAAATTCACTATACTAGTTGTACTTTGGCAAAATCAGATGACCTAGTGCCTAGAGAAAACAGATTCACATCAGAAAGATTATGCCAAAATGTCTTTGAAGGCAAAGAATGTATTTATTCAAATTTGTCTCTCTTCCTGGTGTATTAACTAGTACCTAATAGTAAGATTTAACTAAATGAAGTAAATTTAGGAGAATAGATACATTGAACAAATTTGTATATTATTAAATCAAAAACATATACTACATTTATTAGGTTATATATATATATATATATTTTAAATTATTATCTTGAAAATGGTCCATAGATCAAAATAAGGTTGAAGAATTCAGTGTTGGACCTTTTCATTTTAAATCTTCAACTGTTTATTATGACTATATGAAAGTTTAATGTATAAAATCAAAAGATATACTAAAAATATGTATTTTAGCAGTTTCAAAAGGACATTTTAAAATCTGTAATTATTAATTTTTAATTTAAAAAGATTAAAAATCAAAAGTTAAAAATAATACTTTTTTGGTTTACATATCATATAAAATTAACCAATTAATTGTATTTTTCATAAATTTAAAAATGTTTAACCACACTTAGGAAAATCATATTTTCTCTTTTCTATGTCAAGAATATTACGTGGAATTTCATTAAATTTATAGGTACATAATTTATATAGAAAACAATCACAGTGGAAGTATTCAAATGAAGGAAGCAGAGATGAAACTTGATTTATAATTTGCTGAAATTGTGTTTTATTTTACTTGAGTGTAGAAAGATCAGGTATTGTTTCTAAGAGAGAATAATGTGCATAACAGAAACTCTGGAAGTTTTAGCATACAGTTGTATGAAATATAGGGGGAAAATATGTAGAAACAGCCCTGAAATAAATGGATATTTTAACTTAATTTCAACAAATATTTCCTGAATTGGTTATATATGAAACACAGTATTCAGAACCACAACGACCACAAATAGGATAATTCATGAAACCTGTTCATAGAAACATTGTGGTAGTACATATATAAAATGATTATAACAATATGCAGTTTCTCTAATGTCCTAGAAAATCTACTCTGGGATATTCACAGTGAAATATTCATCTAGATTCCTTTCTCCACAGTACCTAGTATGCATCCTAGAAAATTCAATAAATAATTGTCTAATAAATGCATAAATAAGTTGTAAATGACCAGAAAAGAGAATAATTAATTCATAATAGAGAAATCTGAAAAAGTTAAAAAAAAAAAGTTGGGTTTTTAATTGGGTCTTAGAAGGTAAGTGAAATTTTATTTTATTTTAATAATTTTTCTTTATTGATTTTAGAAAGAAGGAGAGGGAGAGAGAGATAGAAACATCAATGAGAGAGAACATCGAATGGCCACCTCCTGCATGCCCCCCACTGGGGATCAGGGGGGCATGTGCCCTGACCAGAATGAAACCAGCGACCTCTTGGTGCATGGGTTGACACTCAACCACTGAGCCACACCAGCCGGGCAGGTAATTGAAATTTTAATAAGTAGTTAGAAAGAGTAAAGCATCTAGGCCAGAAGCAACCACATACAAAATAGATGCATATTCCTTTTATACCAAGGAATAGTATTTGATCTGGTTTTGTTGAACTGTAAGTTGTATATAGAAATTGAGAGGAGGTCTGCTTTAGAAAATTATGTAAAAATATAAATTGAAGCCAGGTTATAACTAATGATCTGAGTTTAAATTTACAAAACAATGTAAGTTAACTTTTGAGGGCTTAAATGCCCGACAAGTTTTTAAATGTGTTCATTCATTAAATATGTATTGATTAAGTCTTACTATGAGTTAGGCACCCACCTAGTCTTTTGTTTGCCTCAAACAAAAGACAAAAGTCCATTTTTGCATGGAAAATAGATCCTAGTGAGGGTTATAGATGGTTAGAGACTGAAACAATCAAATGTACCCCAAACCTATAATATTTATCTAGTTAACAAATATTTATTGAGCACCTCTGTGTGCCAGTCACCATTTAAAACACACAAAAATGTGTGCACTGCAGATTTATGTTATATAAAAAATACAAAACTGTTAAGACACAAAAAAGCAGTGTATGAGGCTTACTAAAGCTAGTTTTGAAGAGTTCGTTATTTTAATTAGAATCATTAGGAAACATCTGAAGAAAAGAGGACATTTGAGTAGAGATCTTAAAAAGGTGAGGAAAAAGAGTAAAATAACATGGTGGAAGAAACCCAGAATTAAATTATCTTTGCTGTGGTCCAGAAAATTCTATGGATAATGTGGCTAGAGTAAATGAAACGGGAGTGGGGAAATCAGAGGAACTAAATTCAGAGAATTACCTGGGGTCGTGATTATAACTTCCTTATTAACCAATGGAATAAAATAGGGACACATTAAAGTATTTTTAGAACAGAAATGACTGGATCTAATTTATTATTTTGCATAACCCAATTGCTGCATTGAAAAGAGAAAGAAGAGAGAGAGAGTAGAAACAGGAAGGCGTTAGGTGTGATTGAAATAATGCTGGTAGGAGATGATTGTGGCTCGGTCACATTCTAGATGACTTTGAGAGAGTCAGCAAGATTTTCTGATAAACTGAATGTGAAGAATGAGGAAAAAGAAGCATCAAGGGATATACCTGATACAGTGCATCAAGGGAAATTTTTTTTTTCTGCCAAGGGCCATTTGGATATTTATAACATCATTCGCAGGCCATACAAAATGATCAACTTAAAAGTTAGCCTGGTATATTTGGTCAGGCTAATTTTGTGAGGCATGTGATGTGTACCTGGTATTGATTTCAAGGGCCTTGTATGGGCTGTGGGCCCAACATTCCCCACCCCTGGCTGAGGGCAAATGGAAGAAGGAGTTGCCATATGCTCAGGAACTGAACGAGGATTTTGGGGAGGTTCAGCTTTATATACATTAACACTGGGTGTGCAAATGGTATATTCAGGTAAAAAATATTAAATAGGCAGTTGGAATATTTAAATAGGGAGTTGACTAAATAAAGAGTTGATTCAAATGAAAGTTTAAATTTTAAATAATGGGCATTTAGATAGCATTTCAATATACACCCTGTATGAGGTAAAAAATACATTAATTGAAGATAAAGAAGAAAAGTACAAGGACTGAGCCCTGTAGAATTGCAAAATTTAGAAGTCAGGAAAAGAAGAAGAAAACTGCAAAGAAGAAATAACTAGTAAAGTCAGAGAACCAACTAAGACTGATAATCTCATATCCAGGTGATAAAAGGATTCTCAGTAGTGGTGTGGTTAGCAGAGCTAAGAAGGGCTGAGTGGTCAAACAAGATGTGACATGAGAGTTGAGCCTTGGATTTCACAACGTACAGATCACTGGCCACCTAGACCAGAGTGGTTTCTGTGGAAGGGTGATAGGGGAAAAAAATTAGAAGTGATAACCTTGAGGAGGTGAGAGCGGAGAGGGTGTTGTGGAAGAGTTGAATTGAGCGAGAAAGGCTCATCCACTGTAATTGAAAGGAAGGTAAGATATGTAGGTACAGACTCAGATGGAATGATAGATTTAATGATTAGAAAGTCTCTTCTAATTGCCTCTATTATCTCAATAATTGAGAAGCAAAGTTATTAGCTGAGAGGGAGGAGAAGGAAGAATTGTGAAATTGTCACATAAAAGTAGGAGAGTAAATGGACTGTAGAAATAGAGTAAAATTCCCTGATAGTGCTAAGGACTCACTTGAAATTCCAGGTCAGGAATTTAAAGTGAAATCAGCCAGTATATGTTTCTTTTCTTTTCTTTTTTTTGTATCTATAGTCAGTTGCTGTGGTGGAATGGAGCAGGTGACAAAATGAATTAAGGAAGTAGAACAGTTGTTACAACAGTTGCTAAGTTACTATAGTATTCAAGTAACCAAATATATACCAAAACTTTGAAAGCTGTCAAGTACCATAGAACTATACTTCATTGCTGGGTCCAGTCCTGTGCATGCAGTAGCGTTGCTTTATGAATGAAAGTCAGAGTGTCATTTATTGGTGCCAGTCTTCAAAGTAGATCAAAGATGCCTAGTGGTCTCGCAAGTTTTGAAGCCTGTACCTGACAGATCATAAAGTAAATTAAAATTCACATTACTACATGTGAAGAATTAAAAGAACTTGGCCAAGAATGTACCTATGTAACTGAGCCAAGAACTGTGGCATTTTCATTTCTCAGGATAGTTACAAACTCCCTTGAAACCAGTGTTACAGTGAGACTTTAATAGACAAGCTTGCTTTAGGATTTAAAATGTCCATGCTTTCTCTTATGTCATTTTAATAAGTTTCATTCTATGAAGAAAAAAAAAAAAAGGATGCTTTAGCCAGTTATTTCCCTTAAGACTTATCTGTGAAACAAGTCTTTGACGCCAAGAAATTCTTTTCATATTGCAAGATTAGATCAATTTCATTCATTACCATCACCCTTGGCAATCCTTGTAGGACTTTTTTTTTTTGCAATAATTGAGTAATTCAGCAAATTTAACAATGGATTAGTTTTCCCATAACTGAAGAACAGTTCTTTACAATCTTCATTTTTCATTCAAAGCTTTGGAAGGGAATTGCAATTTTAAAGGCAAATAAATATATACATTTGTCTGAATGAATTTTTAATATTTGGCTTGAAAATAAGGTCTTTCTGAGCAAGGTTACATTTTCTCATTCCTTTTCAATCATTTCTTTCACATTTCCTACCTTGTCTCTTAGTTTTATATATTGCTTTATATTTAAATATGTTTTTTCTCAGATAATTATATTAACTTATTTTATGACTACATTAAAATTGGGGTTTCATTTTATAAATAATTTTTGAAAATACTTGTTATATATTATTATTAATAAAATAAATAAAATTAAAATATCAATATGATGATTAAAAATGGTTAGGATCAAAAAAATTCTTAAAATTACTTTAACTAAGATGTGTCAATAGCTACCAATATAAATAATTTATAGTTTACTCAAATATAAATTCTTATGATCTATCAGCAGAAGTAAAATAAAAATAAAAAACAAACCAAGAAAATGGATTGCAAGTCCTCATGTGCTTATAAATAGAAGCAGAACAATTTTTCAAATATGTTGTGATCCCAAGCATACCTTTGTAAGTTACAATGAGTATTTGAGGAAATAATTTAGATTAATCCAAATTTCAACAATTATAAATGATTCTATTCTGATGGAGTATTTCTTTTAGGCATGTATAACTAGGATTTTCAGTGAGAATGTCACATTATAATTTTCCTGACCCATCAGGGGAAAATATAATAAAATTATTCAAATAAATAAAACCTTAAAAAGAAGCAAGAATTTTTCTCCTCAAAATATTAAATATATTTGACATTAAAATAACTTTAAGTGCTAAGCAATAAAATCATGACATCATAATACTCTACTGGAAATGCTACAAAGGATCACAAATTTGGAAGGAGCTTGTGACCTTTCTTTCTTTCTTTCTTTCTTTCTTTCTTTCTTTCTTTCTTTCTTTCTTTCTTTCTTTCTTTCTTTCTTTCTTTTTCTTTCTATTTCTTTTTAAAATAAAATGAGAAGACTGAGGCCCAGAGAAGTTAAGTTTTCTACCTAAGTCACAAAACTCTGTAGGTCCTCCAAATCTTCTGACTTAAATTCATATGCCATTTCCTCCATATTTAGTAAGTAATTACACATTTTTAACATACGACAATAGAAAATATAAGCATATGTAGGGCTGAGGTGAGATGAAAGGTACATATCCTCATAGGATTATTTACTGGGCAATATTCACATTGACAAAAATAATTTCATGAGTGCTATAGAAGGGAGAATAAGGACATTCTCAGATAAAGAAAAATAGATAATATACTGCTTAGTAAACCTAAAGGGAGTTCTCAAACTAGAAAGGAAACAATAGCAAAAGAAGACTTGGAACTTCAAAAAAGAGAGAAAAATATTGAAATTATTTTTTAAAAACTATTTTCATGAGTCTCTTAAATCTTATTTGATGGTTGAAGTAAAGTTATGACATCACCTCATGTGGTACTCAAGGTATACAGAGGGAAAACTTAAGACAATTACATCTAAAATGTGTCAAAGATAAAGGGACCTAAATGGAAATACGTTTTCTAGGTTTCATTTCAAGGTCATATAAAATGTCAATATCAGTAAACTGTAAAGTTATGTATGTAACCACTAAGAAAACTCAGTAAAGTAATATACTGAAACACTCTACAAATAAATCAAGATGAAATCTTAATTAATAATCAAATAACCCTACTAGTTGTTAAAATGAGAAAAACAGGAATGAGAAACGGGGAGGAAATAATAAAGTGGCAGATTTTAAGCCCTAGTATATCAATAATTAGCTTAAATTTAAATGATATTGATATACAAATTAAAAGATTACTGATAGAGTGAACAAAATGCACAGCCAAAAACATGCTGTCTACAAAACATTCACTTCAAATACACTACCACTGGTATGAGTAAAGTGATTTGAAAAATATGCCATGTAAACATTAGATTACTTTTTGCATGTTAAAAAGCATTTATTGAACTTATTTATTGGAAAAAAAAGCATTCATTTATTAAATTTATTACATTTCATTGAAATAAGTTAAATTTGGATGGTGGCTACAATTGCAACTGTTGCCATTTTTGGCTCAATTTCAGTTTTGGTTTAGAACCCAGTTTGGATAAAAACTAAAGAAATGGAAAATATTCAATGTCACCTACAAAGTTGATTAATGTACATTAGAAAAAAGTATTGGCAGTGTCGTTGATTTAAATATTTATCACAATTTCATTTGAAAAGACAGTATTCCTTTTTTTCCATCACCATTTATCCCCTCTATGCCCTCTTCCACGCCCGCCAATCACCACACTGTTGTCCATGTCCAAGAGTTCTCTCTTTATTTTCTTCTTTGCTCAATCCCTCCACCCCCGACAGCACCCCCACCTCCACCACCTCCCCCACCAGAGCTGTCTGCCCGCTCTCCATCTATGAGTCTGTGTCTATTTTGCTTGGTAGTTCAGTTTGTTCATTAAATTCCACATGGGAGCGAAATCATATGATACTTGTCTTTCTCTGACTGGCTTATTTCACTTAGCTGATAAAAAAGCTGTGGTACATTGACACAATGGAATACTACTCTGCCATAAAAAGGAAAAAAAAATGTACCCTTTGCAACAGCATGGACGGATCTGGAGAACATTAAATCATTTTTAAATAACTACCACGTAAAAGTAGACTTCAGAGCAGAAAGAATTGCTTGGGATGGTGATGGACTTTGCAAAGGGATGAGAAAATTAATCCATATATTACTCCTAAATGTTTATTCATTTTTTGTCAGATTGGAATACATATATAGAAGGAGATCTTCCAAGGAGGTACATGAGGCTAAGAAAAATCACTTCTTCAATCACTAATAGGGAACTATTTTCTCCTCTCTTATTTATTACTTGCATAACCAGGTAGAAATTACATTTTATATGCCTGTCTGCAAACTGAGAATAGTAACAATTCGATCACATGGTGTAGTTATGAGCACTGATTGACTTAATACGTATAAAACTTAGAACCATGTTTAGCACATAGTAAAAGCTAAGTACGTGTTAGATATTATCATTGTGATCATTATTATTATCATTACTAAAAGTCAGATGGGTTTGAAGGTCTTCCCTTGACTCGTGAAAATCTGAGAAGGTAAGAAAACATAATGAGGATGCTATTTTATGTGAATATCATACAAAATATACAACCCTAGAAAGCATATCATCAGAAATTTCTTTTCCGCTAAACCTAGTGAAGAAGTGATTTCTGTGTCTTGGGTAAAATAGAACTCTTTGAAACAAGCTATACATGTTCACTGCTCACTCCAAATGGAATCTGTTAGTTTTGTAGCAAAAAAATAGTTTCCAGATTATTATGAATAGAAGTTGGGTAAACTTCGTATAAGTAATTTCAAGACCCACAAAAGTTCGTGACAGATGGAGATATACATGCTTTAAACTCGAGTCACGCTATAGAATGGCCCCCAAACCCAACTTGTTTTATACTGTAGGTGAGAAAGTTATTTTAAAAGTTAGTGAATACATCCTTGTGAGGACCTAATCTTGACATACAAATGAAATTTGGACCACACTTTTCTCAGAAGTTGAGTATTTCCTGTATAAGGACAAGTTTATATCAATGTCCTTTTCATGTTTAGTAGCTGCCTTCGTTTCTCATGAGTGTAGTCTGATGTCTGCTGTGATTGGCCAACTCTGGGAGAACTCGAACTTGAATCTTTCACAGCAGAACCTAACTGAAATGTAGAAAGATTAAGTAACTTACAAATTAAATTGCTGAACTTGTGTCAGACAGAAGAAATAGCACTAAGGCCTGGCCAAAAGACTAGTGTTATTTTATTTTAAAGTTCAAAATATGTATACTTATGTCAAAAAAATTCAACAGAGTTATAAAAGCAATTCCAAGGAGAAAAGACTGATTTTTAAATAAATGTTACTAGAGCAACTGGGCATCCACAGGCAAAAAATCAAACAAAATAATCTGAACCTAAACTTTACCCTTTATATAAAAATTAATTCAAAATGGATCACTGACTTAAATGTTAAACCACAAAAGTTTTAGGGGGTAAAACATGAAAATCTTTTGAATCTAGGGCTATGCAGAGCTTTCTTATGCTTGACACCATAATAAAAATCTTTAAAAGGGAAAATTGATCAATTGGACTTGATCAAATTTATAATTTTTGCTTAGTAAAACACCTTGTGAAGTAGACAAAGAGAAAATCTGCACACAGGGAGAAAGTATTTGCAAACTGCACATTTAATAAAGGAATCATATCTAGAATATACACAGAACTTTCAGAGCTCAACATTTAAAAAAGCAAACAATTCAACTGGAAGTGGGCAAAAGACATAGATATTTCACTGAAGAAGATACAGATAGAAAGTAAGCACATAAAAATGTTCCACATTGTTAGCCATTAAGGAAATACAAATTAAAACAATAGTATATCACTATATACCTATCAGAATGGCTAAGAAAAAAGTAATAATACAAAATGTTGGTGAGACTGTATGGTAAATGTTTTTGTAAAAGGGTAAATGTTTTTCATGCTGAACAATAGTTTGAAAGTTTCTTTTAAAAACTACACATATAATTACTATAAAACCCAGCAACTGCACTCTTGGACATTTATGCCAGAAAAATTAAAATATGTTCACAAATAAATAACTTCATCTGTACATGATTCTTTAGAGCAGCTCTCTTTGTTGTCGCCCAGAACTAGCAACAACCCAGATAGTCTTTACTAGATGAATGTTTAAACTGTTGTATACTATGGAATATTACTTAGCCATAAAAAGGAAGGAACCCTTTGTACATGCTATGACTTGGATGAATCTCCAGGGGATTATGCTGACTGAAAAAAGTCAATACCAAAAGGTTACATACTACATGATTACACTTATATAACATTCTTGAAATTAAAATAATATATAGAAATGAAGAACAGATTAGTAGTCATCAGGGGCTAGGCTAGATGTTCAGGGTTGGAAGGTAGGACAGGGCAAAATGAGATATCACTGCTGTCATGGAATTGTTCCGTATCTTGAATGTGATGGTGGATACACAAATAGATACTGTAAACTTTTTCTTATCTCAAAATGCACACACACGGATCAGTGCATGTAAAATTGGGAAAATCTAAATAAGATAGTGGATTGTAGCAACGTCAATTTCTTGGATGGGATATTGTACTGTAGTTTTGAGAGATGCTAGCTAGCATTAAGTTATAGTGGATCAAGGCTAAATAAGGTCTGTCTATATTGTTTCTGACAGCTGCATGTGAATCTACAATTACCTGAAAAAGAAGACAAAGGAAAAAAATCTCTGTGTATGTATATATATACAGATTCTATTTTCTTGATTTCAATATTAATTTTCCCATTTTAAGATATTTGAAATAAATATTTTCTACCCATATCTACATCTCATTATTTGCAGTTTTTTAAATAGCACATAAATCAAAGATGTATTTACCACCCATGGCATCTTAGACTCAATGAAATACAATAATATTCTTTTAGTAAAAAATTTTTAAATCATATGTACTCAATATTAAGTAGAAACGTACCATCAATCACTCTTAAATTAACAGGGAGTCCAAATACATATTTGCATGTCCAGATGTTCAATCAAAATCTTAAATTATTAATATATTTCTGAAAGATATTCACATCATACCCATTTACTTTAAAGTAGATTAGACAATTAATAAAGTGAGTTCCCTCAATGCATTTCAATAAGTTCCACACTTTGCATAACCTCAGGGAAGACCACAGAAGCCCTTGATTAATAAAAACTCCTTCTCCCATGTCAGGTAGCATTTCTAACTGAGCAGATTATAAGAAATAATGATTTGAGCATTAAAACTCCTGAGGTTTTTATCTGTGAAGCCAGTGCTTCAGTTTTCAAAAGGTCAGGAAAGGACATAGTTGTATTTCTCCTTGTATTTCCAATCACCATCAAGTGTCTTTCGAAAGAATGAATAAATAAGTGTCTCAATAAAATTGAAATAGTTAATGTAAATCACCAAATTATAGTGCTCATTTCAGAACACTCATTCCCTATGCATTCAACAAAAGAGCCTTTTGTTCTACAAAAAGACCAAATATTTCACAAAGGTTGTCTTACTAAGTGATCGATTTTATTTTTCCCATTAATCTTATCATTGTTTTTGGTAAGAGAGTTGTGTAAGATAAATTACAATTCCTTACAAATTTGAAAGTGAGAATCTAATCATCTAGTGATGTCTTTTTAGAAAATCCTTTACATTGGCCTGAAAATGCAGTGAACAATATATATCTACAGTACTGCTTAGCGATATAAATTAAACTTTGGCTGGTTTAAAGACTGACCTCCAAGGTAAATCAAGTTCATGGCAAATTTAATTCTTCTAAGAATGAAATGAGTTAATTATCCATTGTTTCCACTGATTCAGATTTTAATACCACAAGTGGTTATTTAGAAAGATACTATATTAGTAAGTTTTTATATGTCATATTTTGATGGAGACCATATTTTTTTTATGTCATATTTTGATGGAGACCATATTTTCCATCAAATGATCTTTGTATTGAAAAGGACATGGATTAGCAGTTTATTTTTCTATCATGGCAAATGACATTTAATCTTTTAATATTTATCTCTGAAATGATATGTGAATTCAATAAAGTAATTTTCTTTTGTATCCCATTTTTACATGTTACAGATGGTATGCATGCCAAGGATTTTTTTGAGAAAATGTGCAAGAAATAACATTTTGATGAGGTAGATTTTTTATTGTATTCAATCTTTTAGCTATACTACATTCTAAATAAAATTAAATAGGAATACTTAAGACACAGCTCCAAATCTGTTTTCCTTTCTTCAGAGTACAGATTACTTACAATATTTCGGATTCTGAGTTCCAAAATTCTTATTCTAACTACCACCAGCTATTATTTCAATCTCTCTCATTCCCTTGCTCCAACACAGCTGTATCTTTATCCTCATTAGAATGCTCAGTCTCTCACCTTTTGCTGTTTTGCTATTGTATTATTCCCTTTTAACTTTTTTTATTTTAGGTATATCTAGTGTGGATTTTCCATCAATCATGTCAACCATGCCCGTTTAGTGTCCTAAAAGTTTCTGTCTGTTGTAACTACTTTGAAACCAAACCCCTTCCACCCACCCTAGTCTCACACTGACTTTAGAGTTATAAAAGTTAAACTTAAATAATGGGGTCTTTAAACAAGGGACGTGGAATCACTCCATGTAGGGAAAGTCAAGGAAGCTTTAAGCACATGCTTCCCATGGTCTGGAAACACACAAGGGGAGAAGTGAAAAGATCTCTAGTAGTGGAGTAGGAAAGGATCACTTTCTTCACTAAGTTTTCTTACAGACTGTGAGTGGTCTCTAGAGGAGCTGGGTCTCCTTGTTTAGTAAAGAAAGAGGAGGTAGATGTTATTGTATTCAGTCTAGAGAAAGAAAGAATTTTCCAATGAACTGTGGGTGTCAATATTGGTACGTAAAGCACAAACAATTTCAGAGTTATACCACTAAAAGAGCCAACGGCATGAATTAAGAGAGAGAAAAACCTTCAGGATTTCAAATATTGACAGAATAAGCAGACTGAAAATGCTACTCAACTCCCAAGGACAGTGTGTTTCTAAACATCCTTCCCAGATATGGCCAAGGAAAGTCTTCGCTATGGTCTGAATGTTTGTGTACCCTCGGAATTCATATGTTGAAATCCTAATGCCTTGTGTGATGGTATCAATAAATAGGGCTTTGGGGAGGTGTTTAAGTCATGAGGGCAGAACCCTTACAAGTGGGATTAGTGTGTTTTTATAAGAGGCTCCAGAGAGATGCCTAGCCTTTCCACCACGGGAAGACTCAGGGGGAAGGCACTGGCCGGCTATGAACAGGGAGAGGACCCTCACCAGAAGGGGACTAACCTGGCACCTTGATCTTAGACTTTCCATCCTCCAGAACTGTGAGCAATACATTTCTGTTGTTTGTAAGTAACCCAGTCTGTGGTATTTTGTTATAGCACCCCAAAAGAAATAAGACAGTCTTCACAGAGGGGAAATCCAAAAACCATGAAGAAACTGCTCCCAAGGAAAAGAACTGAGGCCTCATCCAGGAATATTTCTCTACCATCACGGTACAGGGCTACAGGATACTTGACCAGAGGATTTCAGAATTGCTGTTAACCAGCGAACACTATGTGCCTTCCATTCTTCCCCTTTAGTCACTGGACTCTAGAGGGTATATTGCAGCTATTACTTTTGTGTCCTTTTGTGTGTTGTCTATGTGGGGAAAGGTAACTTTTTAATTCATTTACTTTTTAAACCTTTTGTTTCACTGTTATCTAATAGAAGAGAATTTTCGTGAGATCCTGGACTTGGAGCCGAATGCCATGATTGGATGACAACTTGCTTTCCTTATGAGAGGAAGTGAATTTTGCATGCAAAAAGGAAGTAAATATTTGTGTAGGAGCGAGAGGATTACCATGGTTTCTAACTATTTATTCTCCCTCCTTGTAAGAGGATCATATATCTTTGCCAGTTGCTATGTATCCAACAGTAACTTTTTGTGGGAAGAGTATGCTTTCCCATCCCATAGATATTGGGCTTAGCCATCTGACTTCCTTGGTCCATGGCATACAAAATGACTTTTTTGCGTGCCAAATCCAAGTCTATCATTACAAACATCTCATTTGAGATAAATTCAAACTACCCATTAAAATTAAATTACTTCAGTCTGCTTTTTATTTAAAGTCTGCAAGCTTCAATTTAAGTGACATTCTGGAGAAAGAAATTCTTATTCCATATGGTCATTTCTTGGGGGAGTTTGAAGTCCCTTCTGGTAACTGACCTAATAGATCATAACAAACTTACTATCTTTTTAAAAAAATTTTTATGTGCTCAATCCTAGGCTGCTGATAATATCTGAAAAAGCAAAATATTCCAATGAGCTGTGCTACAAAGTATTGCCATCTAATCTAATTTTTACATATAATGGTACCTGTCAATCTTTATTTTAATTTTTTATTGATTTGATATTGTAGTGTTTACCAAATTATACACTGTAGAATATTATTACCACGTGATATTCCAGAAACAAAGAAATCCATGCTCTAGTAAATGAGAAAACTCTTACACAATACACTCATCTTTGTGAAAATATACAGGGCATAAACATGTATTTCAAACACACAGAAAAGTCCAGAAGAAAGAATGGTGAACAACCATATACCTCTACAAGCTCTATTGTATTCAAGTGTTTTGCTACACTTCATTTTATTTTATAAATAAAACAATAAATATAACCAAATAATATAAATATAACCCAAGCTTCTCTGCACAGTCCTCCTGAAAAGAGGAACTATTGTTTTTCCTGTTTTACTGACACTATAACCAGCCAAGGGGTGATCTTACCCACGATCACAAAGCTAGTGAGAAACTGAAATGAAGTCTACACTGGTTCTGGCCCATAATCCAATTTTCTTACCCGAAAGGTCACCAGTATAATGAAGTTTCATTTCTAAAAAAAGCCCTTGCCGATTTGACTCAGTGGTTAGAGTGTTGGCCTGTGGACCAAGGAGTCGTGGGTTCAATTCTGGTCATGGACTTGTATGTTGGTGGCAATTCGTCCCCAGGCTCGGTTGGGGTCATGCGGGAGGAAACCAGTGGATGTTTCTCTCTCTCTTCCTCTCTTCCTCTTCCTCCCTTCCACTCTATCTGAACAAAAATGGAAAAATATCTTAGGGTGAGGATTAAAAAAAAAAAATGTCCTGCTAAGATTTTAAAACTAAACATCTAAATTAAAATATTTATAGATGAGAGACATTTAAAATATAAACCAATCTGGGAGGAGAAAATGGCGGAGGAGTGAATGGAAGCTACACAGATGATTTCCCAGAACCAAACGGGAATTGCAACTAAAATAAAGACAAATTGTTGGGAAAAAGGAACAAAAAAGCAGCGGGAGAGGACCATACAACCAAGGACACTGAATGAGCCTGGTAGAATCTGTGGAGGCGTGAGAGGGTGGCAGGCTGGGAGCCCACGGAAAGCAGCGGCCTTAGCTGTGAGCAGCAGCAGCACCCGCCCTCAGGGTTGAGAGCCCAAGCTGCTGCACAGCACAGAGGGCTGAGACAGAGCACTAAATAGCTACAGCCACTCACCTGGGGCTCCAGCAGAGGGAGAGCGGACTGGACTGGAATTCTGTGGGGACACCTGGGATTTGGAGGGCGCTCAGAGTTTGTGCTGAGCCGTGGCCACAAAGGACGGTGGTGGCCAGCCTGCTCCTTCCCGGTTAGAAAGAATGGCAGCCAAGTTTGCTCCTTCCGGGAGCTGTGGCAGCCCCTCCCTCGGAGATTCCCAGGTGAGGCAAAGAAATGCAAATTGAGGTTCATTAACAATCAGCATTGGCCCCACCCTCGGGAAATCCTCTTACACTATAAACACCTGAGGGAGTTTCTCATTCAACTGAGATCCTAAGGCTTTTCAAGTAACTGAGGCTAATAGCCTCCAGGCAAAAAGCTAGAGCATAACTGAACCTTTCCTGAGCTTGCAAATCTACCCAGGAAAGGGAGACTTGACAGTGGTGTTTCAGGAGGGCCTTCCACACTCATCCAAACCCAGTAGAGGGAGCCACAAATAGCAGAACACCAACACCCACAGGGAAAATTTGGCAGGCTCCAAAACCCACTGAGATAGCAAAAATGGTGAAACAAAGAAACAGATCCCAAATGAAAGAACAAGAGAACTCTACCAAAGATGAGATAAACGAAATGCAGTTAAGCAAATTATCAGAGGTAGAGTTCAGAGCCATGATCTCGAGGAAACGAAACAGCATGAGTAAGGACATCAACACCATGAAAATCAACCAAGTGGAAATAAAAAATTACATAGCAGAAATAAAGAACACATTGGAAGGACTGACCAGCAGAGTAGAGGAAGCAGAGGACCGGATCAGTGAATTAGAAGACAGAGTAGAAAAAATCAGTCAATCAGAAAACCAAAAGGAAAAAACAATTAAAAAATAGGAAGATAGCTTAAGAGAACTATGGGACAACTGGAAACATAATAATATTCTCATCATAGGAGTCCCCGAAGAAGAAGAAAATGAGCAATGGTTAGAGAATATATTTGAAGAAATAGTGACAGAAAACTTTCCTAACCTGGTGAAGGAAGAAGGCATTCAAGATCAAGAAGCACAGAGAGCCCCAAGTAAGAAGAACCCAAACAGGCCCACACCAAGACACATAATAATTAAAATGCCAAATATTAAAGACAAAGACAGAATCCTAAAGGCAGCAAGAGACAAGCAACAGGTTACCTGCAAAGGAACCCCCATAAGGCTATCAGCTGACTTCTCAACAGAAACACTACAGGCCAGAAGGGAATGACATGAAGTAATCAAGGTCATGAAAAACAAGGATCTGAATCCAAGACTACTCTATCCAGCAAGACTATCATTCAAAATAGAAGGTCAAATAAAGAGCTTCCCAGACAAAAAAAAGCCTAAGGGAATATATTGGCACCAAACCAGCATTGCAAGAAATGTTAAAAGCACTGCTGTAATTAGTAGAAGAAATAGGAAGAAAAATATAACCACACTGAACAAAAATGGCAATAAATAAATACATATCATTAATCACCTTAAATGTAAATGGATTGAATGCTTCGATAAAAAGACACAGAGTGGCTGACTGGATAAGAAAGCATGATTCACATATATGTTGTCTACAAGAGACCCACCTCACAACAAAAGACTCACATAGGTTGAAAGTGAAGGGATGGAAAAAAATCTTCCAAACAAACAGAAAGGAAAAAAAAGCTGGGGTAGCAATACTCATATCTGATAACTTAGATTTCAAATTGAAGACCATAACTAGAGACAAAAAAAGGCCACTACATAATATTGAAGGGTCTATCCAACAGGAAGATATAAACTAGGTAAACATATATTCACCCAATATAGGAGCACCAAAATATATTAAAATCTTCTGGAGGACTTCAAAGGAGAAATTGACAGCAATACAATCATAGCAGGGGACTTCAACACCCCACTGACATCACAGGATAGATCCTCTAGACAAAAAATTAACAAGGAAACAGAAATTCTAAATGAAGCACTAGATCAAATGGATTTAATAAATATATACAGAGAATTACACCCCAAAACTGCAGAATTCACATTCTTCTCAAGTGCACATGGGACATTCTCAAAGATAGACCATATGTTAGGGCACAAACTAAGTCTCTACAAGTTCAAGAAGATTGAAATCATATCAAACATCTTTTCAGATCACAATGGAATGAAACTAGAAATCAATTGCAAGAAGAACATGCAAAGACATTTGAACACATGGAGGCTAAATAACATGTTATTGAACAATGAATGGGTTACCATGGAGATCAAGGAAGAATTTTAAAAATTCCTGGAAATCAATGAAAATGAAAACACAACAACACAAAATCTATGGGATGCAGCAAAAGCAGTTCTGAGAGGAAAGTTCATAGCACTACAGGCCCACCTCAAAAAAGAAGAAAAATTTCTAATTGACTACCTAACATCACAACTTAAAGAACTAGAAAGCAAACAAAAAGAAAACCCCAGAGCAAGTAGAAGGAAGGAAATAGTAAATATCAGAGCAGAAATAAATGACATAGAGACCAGAAAAACAATTCAAAGGATCAATGAAACAAAGAGCTGGTTTTTTGAAAAGATAAACAAGATTGATGGACCCTTAGCTAGACTCACCAAGAAACAAAGAGAGAGAAGCCAAATACACAAAATCAGAAATGAAAGAGGAGAAGTAACAACTGACACCACAGAAATACAAAGGATCGTTAACAGATACTATGAACATTTATATGGCAACAAATTCGACAATCTAAGCGAAATGGACACATTTCTAGAAGCACATAGTCTCCCAAAACTGAACCAGGAAGAGATAGAAAACTTGAACAGGCCAACAACAACGAAGGAAATTGAAGATGTAATCAAGACCCTCCCAGCAAACAAAAGCCCAGGCCCTGACGGCTTCACGGGGGAGTTTTACTGAACATTCAAAGAAGAAGACCCACTCTCCTCAAACTATTCCAAAAAGTTCAAGAAGAAGGAAGACTTCCAAACTCCTTTTATGAAGCCAGCATAATTTCTAATTCCAAAACTAGAAAAAGACACTACAAAGAAAGAAAACTACAGGCCAATATCCCTGATGAACATAGATGCCAAAGTCCTAAACAAAATACTAGCAAATCGGATCCAGCAATACATCAAAAAAATTATTCACCATGACCAAGTGGGATTCATCCCAGGGATGCAAGGCTGGTGGAATATTAGCAAATCAATCAATGTGATACATCACATAAACAAAATGAAAGATAAAAACCATATGATCATATCAATAGACACTGAAAAAAGCATTTGACAAAATCCAGCACCCATTTCTGATAAAAACGCTCAGCAATTTGGGAATAGAGGGATCCTATCTCAACATTATAAAGGCCATATATGAAAGACCTACAGGCAATATCATACTCAATGGACAAAAACTAAAAGCACTTTCCTTAAGAACAGGAACAAGACAAGGATGCCCACTTTCACCACTCTTATTTAACATAGTACTGGAAGTCTTAGCCACAGCAATCAGACATGAAGAAAAAATAAAAGGGATCCAAATTGGAAAGGAGGAAGTGAAACTGTCATTATTCGCAGAAGACATGATATTATACATAGAAAACCCTAAAGACTCCATCAAAAATCTACTAGACTTAATAAATGAATTTGGCAAAGTAGCAGGATATAAAATTAACATCAAGAAATCAACGGCATTCTTATACACCAATGATGAACTCACAGAAAGAGAAACTAAAAAAAATCCCATTTACCATTGCGGCAAAAAAAATAATATACCTAGGAATAAACTTAACCAAAGAAGTAAAGGACCTATTTGCAGAAAACTACAGGACATTGAAAAAAGAAATAGAGTAAGATATAAAAAAGTGGAAGCACATACCTTGTTCATGGATTGGAAGAATTAACATCATTAATATGTCCATACTACCCAAAGCAATTTATAGATTTAACACAATCCCCATCAAAATACCAGTGACATATTTCACAGAACTAGAACGAATACTTCAGAAGTTCATATGGGACCACCAAAAAAGACCCTGAATAGCTACAGCAATCTTGAAAAAGAAGGACAAAGTAGGTGGGATCACAATACCGGACATCAGGTTTTACTACAAAGCTACTGTAATCAAAACACTCTGGTACTGGCACAAGAACAGGCACATAGATCAATGGAATAGAACAGAGAACCCAGAAATTGACCCAAAACATTATGCTCAATTAATATTCGACAAAGGTGGCAAGAGCATACAATGGAGTAAAGACAGCCTCTTTAATAAATGGTGTTAGGAAAATTGGACAGCTACATGCAAAAAAATGAAACTAGACCATCAGCTTACACCATACACAAGAATAAACTCAAAATGGATAAAAGACTTAAATGTGACACATGAATCCATAAAAATCCTAGAAGAAAATGTAGGCAACAAAATTTCAGACATCATACACAGCAGAATTTTCACTGATATATCACCTAAGGCAACAGAAACAAAGGAAAAATGAACACATGGGACTACATCACTCAAAAGCTTCTGCACAGCAAAAGAAACAACCATCAAAGTGGAAAGGCAACCCATTTTATGGGAGAGCATAATTGCCAATGATATATCAGATAAGGGATTAATTTCCAAAATATACAGAGTGCTCATACAACTCAACAAAAGGAAGACAAAGAACCCAATTAAAAAATGGGCAGAGAAACTAAATAGACACCTCTCCAAACAGGACATACAAATGGCCAAGAGACATATGAAGAAATGCTCAACATCACTAATCATCAGAGAGATGCAAATTAAAACAACAATGTGGTATCACCTCACACCTGTCTGAGTAGCCGCCATCAACAAAGCATCAAACAACAAGTGTTGGCGAGGGTGTGGAGAAAAGGGAACTCTAGTACACTGCTGGTGGGAATGCAGACTGTTGCAGCCACTATGGAAAACACTATGGTGTTACCTCAAAAAATTAAAAATTGAATTACCATTTGACCCAGTGATCCCACTCCTAGGAATATACCCTAAGAAGACTGAAACACCAAACAGAAAGAATATATGTACCCCCATGTTCATAGCAGCGCTATTTACAATAGCTAAGATCTGGAAATAGCCCAAGTGTCCATCAGTGGATGAATGGATAAAAAAGCTGTGGTACATATACACAATGGAGTACTATACAGCTGTAAGAAAGGAAGATCTCTTATCCTTTGAGATGACATGGGAGGACCTGGAAACTATTATCCTAAGCGAAACAAGCCAAGCAGAGAAAGACAAATATCATATGATCTCACTCATTTCTGGAATATAATGAACATAACAGTCTGAGGAACAGGGTAGTCCCAGAGACGTGGAAGTAGGGTACAGACTGACAATTGCCAGAAGAGGGGATGGGGGAGGGGAGCGATGAACCACAGAACTTGTACGCATGGACTCATAACCAATGGACATGGACAACAAAACTGGGGACGGGGCAGGGAGGGAGGGGGAGGAGGGTGTCAATGGGGGAAAAAGGAGAAACATCTATAACAAAAGTAAATTAAAAAAAATTTTAAAATAAATTAAAAAAATATATATATAAACCAATCTGTATATAAATATAAATATGAAACAATCTATATACAAATCTATACAGACTTATCTGCTAAGATATAATTGTATATTTTAATTCAGTTGTTTGTTTTTCTTCCTTTACTTTGCATTCCCTTTAACAGGACACCATCTTTTCAACAAAACTTTGGTATATAGTAAGTGTCCACTAAATGCTCAATAAATGTAATTACAATTACAATAATAAAATGATGTTTAAAAAGCTGCACGCAATTAAAGTATTCTTTAAATGTAGAGTCATAATAGTCTTCATAATTTTAAAATAGATTACAATTGGCCTGAAATTATTTTTAAAAAGAAATTCTTAAAATGAACATTTCATTTTGCAGTGGAGGCAAAAAGTCCCCCAAATTACCAATTTTTTTTACATTTCACTCTCTTCTCTATTTTTAGTGCAAGTTAAGAAAAGCCGCACATCACAAACCTATTTACATGTAATGATCAAGTCAAACACTACCATAAGGTGACCTTATGTAGTTATTTATTCCCAAACTATTCATTTATTATGTTCATTTTTGTCAGCATCAGCAATTGCATTCTAATTTATCCATGCTTAACTGTGTGTACTACATTAACAGTTCATTTACAAACATAAAACTATTTTTGAAGTAAATCATCAGAAATTTAAAATTTTTTAATTAATGAAGGAATAAAAAACATACCACCAAAGTAAAGGAAGAAAGAGCTCCATGCCATAAAGTAATAAAATTATATATCAATTAAAAAGGGCTATTTTTAATTGTTTTAACAACAATATAGTTGAAGACTATAGAGTTTAAAAGGTTACTTAGAGTAAGAAAGATGATTGCTCCCCAGATAGATAAGAAAAAGGGAAAATCTGCAAGTAAACAACTGCCAAATGTCAGGTTTATTCTCTCTTGATCCTTACATTAGAGTGATATTTATGCCTTTTTCAAAGTAGACTTACCTGATTTTCTCCACCTTGAATTCTTATATCACATTGTTTAAAGAACTTTTGTAGTCTGGCCAGTGTGGCTCAGTGGTTGAGTGCCGACCCATGCACTAAGAGGTCGCAGGTTCAATTCCCGGTCAGGGCACATGCCTGGGTTGTGGGCCCAATCTCCAGTAGGGGGCATGCAAGAGGCAGCCAATCGATGTTTCTCTCACTTCCTCTCTCTCTAAAATTAATGAAGGAAAAAAAAATGAGAACTTTTGTAAGTTGATATTTTTCTCATTATTTAATTGCTCATACTAATGCATTATACCATAAGCAAAAAATATATAAAATTTTGAGTTCAGTTGTGGTATTTCTGACATTTGCTTATATGATATTTGCTGTTAAAGAGAAGAAAACGTAGTTCTCCACTTTCTTAGTGACCTGGCTAGATCTGAAACGCAAACTAACACTGACAAATTAATAGGAGAAAAACATACAACTTTATTTAACGTAAATTTAATGTGACACAGGAGGCCTCTTTCTGTAGAGACAAGGATACTCCTTTCCTCTATAAAGAGGACACCTGTCACCCTGGCCGGTTTGGCTCAGTAGTTAGAGCATTGGCCCACGAACCAAATGTTTAAGGATTCAATTCCCGATAAAGGGATGTTTCTTTCTCTCTGTCTCCTTCTCTTCCATTCTATCTAAAAATCAATTGAAAAATATCCTCGGGTGAGGATTAACATAAAAAAATAAAAAAAGAAGAAGACATCTCTGAAGTGACAGTTTTATACTGTTTTAGGCTATTTTCTCAAACCCTTTCAGCTTAAAATATTCAAAACACCAAGGTTCCATGTTTTTGGATAGAGTGTCCTGACTCCATCATTGTCAAATTATAATACTGAATATAAACTGCTATTTTAGATAGGTCAACCCACTCTTAAAATCAAGGCCTGGAAGCAGAGAGGGTATTGCAGACACAATACATTGGCCAATCGATAAGATTAATATCTTGGATCAGCAGGATAATAAAAAGTATAAGTATATATTTTAGGATATGTATGTATGTACGTGTGTGTGTGTGTGTGTGTGTGTGTGTGTATTCAATCAGAGTAGGAAAGTCAACTGCAATTCAACTAAAGAAATAAAATAAATTGAGCTTATTAGAGACCACTATAAAACCAGAATTTATAAAATCAACTAAGTAGTTACTTTATTGTTCTCATAGACTAGAAACTTGTAGTGTAGTCTGAGGACCCTGGAGGGTCCCTATAACATTTTCAAAGGGTCATCATGGTCAAAATTATTTTTATGAGATATGTTTTGCCTTTTTCACATGTGGACATCACACTGATGGTGGGTAAAACCTCTGGCACTTGAGCATGAAACAAGGCAGTGGTACCAAACTGGAATAGCTAATCTAATCTTTACTACCCACCATGCACTCATAGCTTAAAAATTCAGATTTATTTAAGAATGCCCTTGACAAAGCAGTACATAAATGGTAATTTATATTAAATATTAACCCTTGGGTAGGCATTTTTTTAGTATTCTCCTTAATGCTTGTTTATACTGAAGTACAATAGTTTCCTCCAGGAATGGCACTTTTGTGGCTGAGTGGTGAGCTGAACTTGCAGCTTTTTCCATGGGACATTTGTATTTGAAAAAACAACGGATAAACTATGGTTATTCAGGCTTGTGTATTTAACAGATATTTTCTCAAAAAATGAACAAAGTGAGTCTGTCATTTCCAGGAAAAGAGATTACAGTATTTATGACCAGTGATAAAATTTGAGCTTTCAAGCAAAAATTGTGATTTTGTAAAAACTGTAATTTTACAAAAATTACATCCACCACCATGAGCGTGACAGTGTCCCAACACATAGAAACTTTTCTGAGGTGGTGATATTAGCAAATATGGTATTTTAATATTATACAATAAAGTATGTCAAAGTTTTAAAGATCTGCATAACTCAATTAATTAATATTTTCTAATGGATCAATATAAAGTGTTACAAAATAATGTATAGGTAAAATATTCATTTAAAGTATAAGACAGCCCAGCCGGTATAGCTCAGTGATTGATGATCCATGCACCAAGAGGTTTCCGGTTTGATTCCGGGTTGGGACATATGCCCAGGTTATGGGCTCGATCCCCAATGGGGAGCATGCAGGAGGCAGCCAATCAATGTTCTCTCTCATCAATATTTCTAGCTCTCTCTCCCTCTCCCTTCTTCTCTCTCTAAAATCAATACAGAAAAAAAATTAAAACAAAAATTTTAAAGTATAAGAGAGACTAACAAATTTTAAGGTAAAATAGTCATTAATATAGTTTTATGTTCCACATTGCCACTAACATTTAAGAAACTACCATTTGCCAAGTTTTGCTTTAGTATTGAAGGACAATATTCACAATTATCTGAAAAGAATATTACAATGATTCTCCCTTTTCTCACTACATATAGGTAAAAGGCAAGACTTCCTCATATACTTCAATCAAAGCAACATAGAGCAATAGGTTGACCACAGAAGCAAACATGTGAATATCTAGTGGAGTCTTCAATTAAGCCAGGCATTAGCTTTGCAAAAATGTAAAACAATGCAAATAATCTCGCTATTTTTGCATGGTATATAAAACATGTTGTTTATTTTAACATTAAAGGGTTTATTATAGTTATTCTTAAATGAGTTAAGTGTTTCAAAGTTTCCTCATCTCAATGTCTAATATTGATAAATATAAGTTATAAAAATGAGTTCTTTGTTGTCAATAATTGACTCCTTTACAAAATGGGTCTTGACAGAGAATCATAGTCATGTACTTTTAAACACTTTGCCCCACCTCCTGGAGCGGTGCTTTCTCATTTGCTGTTCATTTGTGATGCCCCTGCCAGACAGCCCCACGAAAGACTCTGATCACATCACTTTTGTGGGTCCCCAAAGGTCAGTGGTTCTCCTCCTTGGCTGCTTCGCCATATCCTCTCCCTGCCTTTGAGTTCTTACTTATGCCAGAAATGCCCTTTCCCCATAATTCTGCATTTTAAGTACTTTCCATGCTACAAGATCCATTCAAACGCTAACTCCTCTTCAAAACCTCTTCTTGGATACATCTGCTGCCTTCCACAGGAATTCATCTTTCTCTGCCCCTGAGATCAATAGGAAGTTTTTAAAGTCACTCTTAGATACTTGCAGTATTATGAATTCTAGCATGAGTGTAGTGATCTTTCTCTTCTTATGTTTTGAGATTCTTGAAAGCAGAGTTATGCTTTTCACAGTACCTTTTATATAGGTGGCTTATTTTTTATCCATTTATCTATTTTTCCAGCAAAAATTAGCAATTACCTACCATGTGCTACAGAATAAGTGGTTGGTTAGATACAGAACTTTGCATCATGGCTCTTGGGATTAGTTACTGAAAATATTTGGTCTTGTTTTATGTAAAATTCTTCCTAAATAACAGCATTAAATCTCCACTCTATAGCTGTTTAGCTAATTAATTCCCAATGTTTTGTGGGTTACATATACACAGAACTACTCATTTCATGAAATTGAATGTATATCAAATTTGTTTTTATAAGATATATAGAATAATAAGCAAAAGTTTATAGAGTAATTAATCAGTTGAGATATAGTCTAAATGCTTTTCTTTTTTGTTTTTTACACAGAGCAGGAGTATTCCCGTGCCACAGCGACAGTTCTGAAAATGTCACTCTGGGTGTGTACATTGAAATGTGATTATAAGTCTGGAAGTTAATATGATCACTATAATTATTCTAAAAGTTCTGCTCTGCTTTCTCTCTCTTTTTTTTTTAACTTATCTTTATTGTTGAATATATTACAGATGTTCCTCATTTTTCCCCCATTACCCCCCTCCTCCCCATTCCCGCCCCCCTCCTGCGTTTCTCCACACTGTTGTCTGTGTCCATTGGTTATGCATATATACATATAAGTTCTTTGGTTTATTTCTTCCCATCCCCCTACTCCTCTTCCCTTTGAGGTTTGTCAGTCTAACAACCAATTTGTACTTCTTAATCCCTTCACCTTTTTCACCCATCCCCCCAGCCCCCACCCATCTGGTAACCAACAAAAGTTCTCTGTATCTATGAGAATGTTTCTGTTCTGCTTGTTCATTTTGTTTGTAGATTCAATTGTTGATTAGATAGGTATTTAGTGCCATATTGTTTGTTCATATTTTTTTATCTTTTTCTTCAAGAAGACCCTTCAACATTTCATATAATAATGGTTTGGTGGTGATGAACTCCTTTAGCTTTTCCTTGTCTGGGAAACTCTTTATATGGCCATCAATTCTAAATGACAGCTTTGCAGGATAGAGTGATCTTGGTTGTAGGTTCTTGCTTTTCATCACTCTGAATATTTCTTGCCACTCCTTTCTGGCCTGCAAAGTTTCTTTTGAGAAATCAGCTGACAGTCTTATGGGAACTCCCTTGTAGGTAACTAACTGCTTTTCTCTTGCTGCTTTTAAGATTCTCTCTTTGTCTTGAATCTTTTGCATTTTGATGATGATGTGTCTTGGTGTGGGCCTCTTGGGGTTCATTTTGTTTGGGACTCTCTGTGCCTCTTGGACTTGTATGTCTGTTTCCTTCACCAAGTTAGGGAAGTTTTCTGCCATTATTGTTGCAAATAGATTTTCGATTTCTTGTTCTCTCTCTTCTTCTTCTGGCACCCCCAAGATGAGAATGTTGGCACACTTGAAGTTGTCCCAGAGGCTCCTTACACTATCCTCATTTTTTTGGATTCTTTTTTCTTTTTGTTGTTCTGATTGGGTGTTTTTTGCTTCCTTATACTCCAAATCAATGGTTTGCTTCTTGACTTTACCTACTCTACTATTGAATCTGTGTAAACTTCTTTATTTCAGTTAGTGCCTCCTTCATTTCTAACTGTGCATCCTTCATTTCTGACTGGTCCTTGTTTATGCTCTTGATGCCCTAACTAAGTTCACTGAGGTTCTCACTAAGGTCACTGAGGTTCTCACTAAGTCCACTGAGCATCCTTATAAGCAGTGTTTTGAACTCAGCATCTGTTAGATTGCTTAACTCCATTTCACTTAGTTCTTTTCCTGGAGTTTTGTTCTGTTCTTTCATTTGGGACCTGTTTCTTTGTCTCCTCATTTTGGCTGCCTCCCTGTGTTTGTTTCTATGTATTACTTAGCGAGAGGTATGGGGCTAGCTGAGACTAGATAGATGCTGCTTGTTTGAAAGAATTTAGGAAAAGCTGAAGCAGGATCCAAGACAGGCCAATCCTATGGTCAAGCAACTGGCAACAGCTTGGGTGGGCCTGAAATTTGGGTGGGGCGGGGCCTCAGGGAATCACCAGGGTGGGGCAAACAGTGTGAGCCAGGTTGCTGGAATCCAGGATATGGCGGCATCTGCCAGACCAGGAAAGGGCTCACCAAAGGAACAAAAGCCTCTGATAGCACGTCTGTCCAGGTCTGTCCAGGAGAAAGCTGCCTCTCCAGCCCTCGCGCCAATGCCAAACAATTCAGTTCTTCCCCATATGTCTCTGGTGCCTTTCAAGCTGCCTCCCGCATGCTGGAGCCTGGAGTGAGCGAGTCCACGTAAGTCCGTGTGAGGGCCCTTTAAGAGGAGCTGCCAGGGGCTCCAGCCGCCTCAGCCTCAGTTCCTGCTGTTTTTTCCAGCCAGAAGTGATGGGGACTTCTCTTCCTGGCACTAGAACCCTGAGCTGGGCACCTGGTGTGGGACAGGGACCCCTCAGTCCTCAGGGAGGACCTTCCCAGCCGAGGTGTCCTCCTAATTTTTATCTGCCACACGTGGGTGTGGGACCAGCCTGTCACGCCTCCGCCCCTCCTATCAGTCTCGATGTGGCTTCTTTTTTAATCTCGTGGTTGTAGGACTTCCATTCAGCTTGATGTCAGGTGGATTTGAATGATGGTTGTTCTGTAGTTTAGTTGTAACTTTGATGTGGTTGTGGGAGGACGCGATACTGCGTTTACCTACACCGCCATCTTGACCGGAAGTCTCCTGCTCTGCTTTCTCTTTCATAGTATTTTCTGTAGTTACAGTTTAACTGTTGTAAGATTATTTGATTAAATTTGATCCTAGCACTGGACTCCAAGATCATAAGGGCAAGTACATTGAGTAATTCATTATTGCTTCCTCAGAACCTAACTCTGTGCCTGGAACATAGTTGATCCTATATATTTGTTAAATATATAAGTGTAAAGAAATAAATGCTGTAGACACCAATGATACATGTTTTTTTAATGATATCCTAACAGAGATATATTTCTATGTATGTCGATATTTTATTTCCAATGTAATCAAACCTTTGTTTTTATAGTTACTAACAGAGAATACAAAGTACCACATTTAGGACAGTGGTGTCTAAAAAAGAAAAGCCAAATACAATATATAAAATATCGATGCATCAGCAAGGGTTGCTTAAGCACTATAACATATGATTAACAATATAATCTAATTGGCAATAATAGTTGTATTCAAAATGTGAGGCAATAGTCAAAAAGCCTGTGGGTTGGCCTTTTCGAAAATGTTAAATGTTTGTTTTGGTTACATTATTGTTTTGCTTATTAAAGTATCCTCATTCACAGGAATGGAGAAAGCAATGGCAATAGCTTCTAAGTTGGACCATTAGCCTCTGTGTTCTCTCTGACCCGTCCACTCTTCACATACTACCTATTTGTCCTGCCACCGGAATTTTCCCTCCAGAGTCTAAATCTCACCATGTAATTCCATTACATGGAACTCCTTTATAATTATCAAACCCAGTGATTCTCAACTGGGGAGCAATTTCTCTCTCCCAGGGAACTTTTGGCAATGTCTGGAAATATTTTTGGTTGCCACAACTGGGGGAGGGAGGAGGATAACTTGAATCTAGTGGGAAGAGACCCAGGAGGCTACTAAACATTTTACAACGCACAAGAGAGCCCTCCACAACAAAGAATTATCAGGACCAAAAAGTCAATAGTGCTGCGGTTGGGAAACTCGAACCAAAGGATGAAGTCCAAATTGATATACATCCCAAATGAAATATTCTTACCACTCTCCTGACCTATTTTGTGTAGGATGCAAACTTGTAGCCTAAGGGGAACATCTGGCAAACAGATGTGTTGTAGTTGATGGCCTGCTCCTTTTGGATGTTTCAGATGCTTTCCAGTTTGCCACATCCTCCACCACTTGTTATTGTCTTCATCCAGCTGTCTTCACTTATTTATGTTTCCCACCTTACCGAAAGCATCCAGTCCTGGCACAACTTACACCCACACGAGAGCAATGCTAACCTGCCTAAGTTCTTCAATATGCCCTTTCATGTGTCCATGTCTTTGCGTATGCTACAAAATCCAACAGGAATTTTCCACAACTGTGCTTTCCAAGCTCCATTTGCCTGATGAATTAATCCATGTCCTTCCAAATTCGCTCCTTTTAGTTATGTCTCAGCGACACCTTTTATTTTGTCTATTATAACTGTTTGCACAGAGTAACATTTTGTTGTTTATGCCTTTGCCTTCCTTTTCATTAGGCTTTGAGTCCTTCAATATTAGGAGCATTCTATAATGAATATGCTGTCTCCGTAGCACCTAAGACAATGCCTAGGCATGCATTTAGTAAATTTTGGTTGAACTCCTGTAATGAAATCAAATTCTAGGGCACCCTTTAACTTTTAAAATCATAACTGCCATACATTGAATCATTTTAGAATCCAAGTAAAGAACATGTTATGCTATTTTTCTGTCCTCAACACTATAGACAGTAGAATTAATATTGTTTTCTTTAGAAATTGCAGGTATTAGACTATACAAAAAAGAGAGAGAGAAGAAAATATCTATGACAAAAATTAAAGTATAGTTAATGTATTAGTAAGAAAAAATAATATGTAAAATTAATGAAGTTTGAATTGTGGAATTTGGGATAATTATATGTGTGTATTAGTGTTCATCTCTGTATTCTAAGTTCTCTAAAATATCCATATGCTGGTTTTAAAATCAGAAAATAAGCCCTGGCCAGATTGGGTCAGCAGTTAGACCAAAGGATCGTGGGCTCAATTCCAATTCCCTGGTAAGAGCACATACCTGGGTTGCAGGTTCGATCCCAGCTGGTGCAGGAGGCAACCAATCAATGTGTCCCTCTCACATTGATGTGTCTTTCTCTCTCTCTCCCACTCCCTCCCTTCTACTCTATCTAAAAATCAGTGGGAAAATATCCTTGGGTGAGGCTTAACAACAACAACAACAAATCATAATAAAATAAGATAAAAAAGAAAGACATATTTACATTTTAAAGAACACTTTGTTTAGATTAAGATTCAGTTTCTTTATTATAACAGAATAGGGAATTGCTAATTGACTACCCATTCTTGCTATAAAGAGCAAATAAGAAGAATTATAGTTAGTGTGGCCATTATGGAAACAGCATGGAGTTTCCTCAAAAAATTATAAAGAGAACTACCTTATAATACAGCAATCTTACTTCTGGGTATATATCCAAAGGAAATAAAATCAAGATCTCAGAGATATATCTGAAATCCCATGTTCACGGGGTGGATAAATGGTAAAGAAAATGTGATAGTGATATCTATATTTATATCTATCTATCCATATCAGTCAATAGATATAGATATATCACACAATGGAATATTATTCAGTCTCAGAAATAAGGAAATCCTGCTATTTGCAACAACATGGATGAAATTGGAGGACATTATGCTAAATGAAATAAGCTAGTCACAGAAAGACAAATACTGCATGATGTCACTTACACGTAAAATTGAAAATAGTCTTACTCGTAGAAAGAGGAGAATGGTGATCACCAGGGGCTCGCAGCAGAGGTAAATGGGTAGATATTGGTCAAGGGGTACAAAGTTTCACTTATGTAAGAATGTTCTGGAGATCTAATGTACAGCAATGTGACTTAGGTTAGCAATGTTGTATAGTATACTTGAATTTTGCTAAGAAGATAGATCTTAAGTATTTGCACTACAAAAAAATTAAAGAAAAATAAATACAATGGTAACTATGTGAGATGATGGATATTAACTTGATTGTGGTGACTATTTTACAATGTATACATATAAAATTATTAATTTGTGCATCTTAAATATACACAATTTTTAGTTGAAAATTATACCCCGAAGAATGTGGGAGGGGGTTCAGAGTGTGACCATAATAGCACAAACCTAACACATCTCACATTTCTTCAAGAATTTTGGAAGCACCTTTCAAGGTGCATAGCACTAGGTAAGAATTACAATTAATTTTTACTAATGTGCTGATTTACATCGTAGATTTACATCAAGCTAATTTGTTCATCAAATAAGCCTGTACTAGAGAGAAGTAGGTGAGGTAATCTCATATGTCAGTATGTTAGAGCAATAGAATTCTGATTGAATTCTTTCACAATCACAAATAAACATAAAGGCAGAGACATATCCATTATGTAAGTTTGGCGAACTCCGGGGTTGTTTTTAAATGTTCAAACAGCGTAGGCAGTTGTAACAATAGTCTCATGACAAGATTTGGCTAAACGTTTAGCTTAGCATCTAATTTGTGTAAGGTGGCAGCAATGTTCTGACAGATGATAAATTAGGGCAGAATCCTAAACCAAGGACACCATTCTAAAGGATATAGACTATTCAGCTTTCTAGAATCTTAATACCTCTACTTAACTACTACATATTTCATGAAAATTTTACTTCAAACATTTATTAGGCTTATAATTAACCAGCCTCTATTTTTTATGAGATATAAAACTAGATTAATTTAGATATTTGCATTAGACTTCTGGAGTTTGGGCATCTGAGTAGATCTTTCAAATTAATGCAAATGACCATAATGTATGTCCATTGCAAATTAGGGGACTTAATATCTGCCAATTGTCTATATAGTATAATAAAGATTAAAACTAACACACACAGACCTGGGCAGCTTGGCTCAGCAATTAGAGCATTGGCCTGCAGACCAAAGGGTCACAGATTTGATTCCTGGTTTAATCGATCTATCTCTCACACACAAATGTTTCTCTCTTTCTCTCCCCCTCCCATCCCCTTCCACTTTATCTAAAAATTAATAGAAAAATATCCTTGGATGAGGATTAACAGAAAAATAAATAAATAAATAAATAAATAAATAAATAAATAAATAAATAAATAAAACTAGCACACAGAAACTCACACACACACATGTACATACAGACATACATCCTGAAGTAGATTTTAAAAATTATAAATAATGTAAAAATATGGCTAACTTTAATGTGGACATACCTTCATATAATGACTTAATATTAATAATAGAAATGTAAATAGTTAAAACTCTGCTAATGACATAATGGCTGTTACTTATTGAGAATTTACTAGTGCCATTATTAAGTGTTTGGAGTATTTCCTGGCACATTATAGATATTCTATACACTAGAATAAATGAATGAATAAGTGCATTAATAAATGAATGAATGGACACTGAGCTCTCTGGTAAGTACTTTATAAGGAGTATCTTATGAAATCCTCACAATAGCCTCATGAAATGAAATTTCACAAGTAATTTGTGAAATTTGTCTCATTTTCTGAGGCTGAGACATTAAGAATTACACTGTGGCGGAATCCACATTATAGTCTGTATATTGGGCATTTTTGTTTGTTTGTTTGTTTTCTCTTTCACTCACACACACAAGCATTTGTAGTAAATGAGTTGAATACAGGAGTCCAGTGAACAAAGGCATGTGGCAGAGGGCGCACACAGCAGGCCGGCTGGAGCAGCATCTATTTGGGAATGCTCGGAGAGCGAACAAAAACAAGTGTTCAGGTTCCCATTAAGCACAGTGATCTTGTGGATCCAGAAGTCAGATGTTGGAAGAGAGACTTCAAATTTGGGCTGTGTGACTCCCAAGCTAGAAAATGTTGGAGAGGAAACAGCTTCCCCTGGTGTGAATGGCATTAAAGGGGGTGCTGGCATCCAAGTCCTACAGTAATCCAAAACTGATTACCTTAAACACCAAGCCACCGATGGTTTCCATGGAGCTTGGGAGGAAATTCAGCTCTTTCTGGGAGGCTAGCCTGTAAAGGTTTTGCCTTGCACATATTAACCTTTTATTCTCTAAATTAAATCTTAGTAATGATTCATATTATTTATTGAGTACTTACTTTACCAGAGCTAAGTGCCTTCGCTAGCCTCTAAACTCTGTGATGATTCTAATAGATTTCATATTAAATGAAAATCTGTTTGAACAATTCTGAAGAAAAAGTCCTTTATTTCTAGCAATAAATAAAATCCACAAAATTGAGCAAGATTGGCAGTAAAGATTCAGCTTCTCCTTGACGGCTTCTTGAGTCAGGGTAGAATTGGGTAGCTTGTGGATAGTGATCCACCTACGACCTCGTGTTTGAGAAGAGACAAGAAATAGTCTTTCACTAAAAAGCTTAACATAATCACTACATTAGATTCAAATTTAGGTCTAGAAAGCAAAAGATTTTAGCCCCATAAGAAAACCTTCATGCCCTGGCCGGTTTGGCTCAGCAATTGGAGCGTCGGCCTGCGGACCAGAGAGTCCCAGATTCGGTTCCCACTCAGGGCACGTACCAAAAAAAAAAAAAAAAAAGAAAACCTTCATTAAAAAACAAACTCCAAGGGTATTTAAATGGGATTTGCAAACTTCCAGGTTACACGTTTCTCATGAAATCCAGTTAAGTCAAGTAAATACCAAATCCTGAGGAAAGTTTAAGAATTTAGTCTATTCTATTTAGTTGAATAATACCAAATTTATTAGGGAAGGCGTTCTCAATTTTTATTTTTTAGCCAAGTACCTCTTAAAGGAATTTATAAAACAATGTATTTCCTAACAGATTTTAGCTTAAATTTTTTATAAATGTAAATTCTAGCAAATGAAGTGATTTCTGAATGTGGTAGATGTTGACTTTTTAAAAGATATTAGTAGCAATACTTTTAAAATATGAATTTAGTGGTTCCCAAATACCATAGCTATTTAATTCCTATAATCACACATTTTAAAAATACATGAAAAAGCTATTTTTAGCATTCTTAACTTTTATGTTGTTATTTTTAACCTCATATTTCCATCCCAATTCTCTGATACATTGTAATATCCTAAAATATGTTTTGATACCTGAAAATATTTTATTAATCAAATATCATACTTTTCTGACACAAAACTATAAATCAACATTTGATATTCTCCAATGATCCAAAAATACTCATTTTCTTCTGGATTAAGTTCTTGTTACAAATATTACTGATACCCTATTGATTAAAACACTATTAGTACAGCGTATTTTGATGAATAATGTAAGGAATTACCTTTCAGTGTGATAGAAGCAGCGTGGTTGTTTTTTTCTTAGTTGTTTTATGTATCCTTGGATGACTACAAGTTGTTGCTAGATTCAGACTGGGTCTAAATTCGATTCAGTTCCTATCTTTAAGTGTTAGCCCTGATGACCACCTTCTCTTAGGTCATTTGTTTCCCAGCGTGGTTCATCTGTCTGGAAAGTACTTTCACTCTCAGATACTTGTTTGTTTCCACGGACCGCTAATGACATCCGAGGAAAAGCAGGTGTTACCATCAGCTTATCTCTTTGTGATTCCCCCCTCTCTGGAATACGAGCCACTTTAGTTCCACTGCTTCTGCACCTCTCCGATACCTTTAAGAGATAACTTTATAAATCAGTTTTCTCTCGTTATTGTGCCAAGAGTATTTGTCCACTCAAAGAATTATTCAATTATTCAAAAGTAGAAGTCTGTTATAACAGTGCCATATGTTTGTTTCTAAACTGCCTGATGACAAAAATACAGAAATTTAAGTGCATTCATGCATTGAATGCTATGCAGTGATTCAAAAGAATGAGGCAGATTCATATAATCTGAAATAGAAACATCACCAAGTTATATTGTTCAGGAACTAGCCTTATTTTATTGCATACCTTTTTGAGTTATCTTAATTTTTTTTCTACACACATACATTAAAATATAGAATTTCTTTTCAATTAAATAATCTGCCAGTGAAGTTCTCTGAACGGCTGTACAAATTTAATAATTGAGTCTCTTTGTTCCAAATGGAAAGTGAGGAAACAACTGTTTGCTTTCTAGAATTCTACCCGTATGGAAAGCGCATGACAGGCAAGCTCTGACAGGAGCACATCAGCATCTGCGTGTCACAGGGTTCGTATTCTGGTCTGATTCTGTTAGCTGGGTAATGCTGGAAATCTGACCTCTCAGTGTCTCAAGTTCTAATCTGTCAGCTGATAAAACTAAATAACATAATTCATTTTGTAGAATTGTAAAAATGTTATTCCATACCTGACAACTTGACAAATGAAATAAACAAGTAAGTATCTTATACAATCAATACATCCTCCATTGAAAATAATATAGTATATAAATATGTATCATACAATTATATAATAATATATAACATTAAATTGTAATGTTATTGTATATTATATACAATTTATATGACACTATACATTGTATGTAATATGTTTATATATAATATGACATTGAATTTAATAGCTAATCTGAAATAAAGTTTTAAGGTTGAACTAATACTTCTATTTATATATTAAATGAATGTTATAATAATATGTCATATTATATATTATTCTGTTTACTAATTAATCTGAAATAAATGTTTAAGGCTAAACTGATAGCTTTAGGTTAACTTGTGTGTGTGTGTGTGTGTGTGTGTGTGTGTGTGTTTCAGGTTCCAAATATTTTTTACTGTTTTTGGCTAGATTTCATTCTGAAAACTTTATGATTATTCTCTCATAACCTTGGCTATTACAGGTATTTTAATTTTAAATGGAACTTATTAGAACACATTTTTTAAAGTTTTAGGATTTAAACTTACATAAGTAAACTTTCCACTGTAGAGTCTGATTACCCAAATTAATGTAAATATCCCCCTTCTATAAGGTATCAAATTTAAATTAATGCACGAACCAATTTATTATCAAAAAAACGTAGAAGCAAAGTAGTGATACATAAATCTTGTGCCTATTTGATTAAAGTAATTTCACAGGTAGTACTCTGGTGTTTCAGAATGTCTGTGAGAAAATTGGTAGTCTTATTTAGACTGGATTCAATATGTATTAAAAATGCACATGTCTATTATATACAAAACACTATATTAGTTTAAGTAACAGCCACAATATTTTGAAATTCACATATAAAGCTAAAGTGGCAGACACTGTGGGTACGCTGCCCAGGTCCCCCGAATCCCTTTAAGTGTCTCTGTGCCCTTCACCTTTTCCCCAGCCTCTGTCCATTGATTCTAAGAGCTTGTACTTGTAAATCCTTTTGGAGGTTTTCTCTAGTCTACTGGGGCTGCTTTTCCTGTCTACACATGCAAACAACTAGAAATGCTGAGAAGTCCGACCAAGCACCCTTTGCCATCCAGTTGTGGTACCCTTAGCAAACACTGACTCGTGGAAAATATGAAAGTCCAAATCTTGTTCTTTAAGGCATGACAAACCCTGAGACATCACTTTCACTCCAGAGTCGCCCTGGATAAACCCAGGGTGAGGCTCTTCCTGAAATTACACCATTTCTTGACTTCTTCCCTTTCTCTGTCCTGCTTCTCCCATGTTTGCTGAGTTTTACTGCAAATACCTAATAAATCAATTGTACACAGAACCCTGTCCATAGCTAGCTCTGGGGAATTGACTTAAGACAGTCAACTCAGAATTGAGTAGCAACTCAGTATAGTGATATTGGAAAGGTACTATCACTCTCATATTGATCTTCCACCTCCCTTTCAAAAGAAACCATCACTTTATAAGAGTAGAGGCCACTAGACAGCAGCTGTGCTGCTGAAGGTCTACTCCAAAGGTAAAATGACTATCTTTGTGCTTAAAAAACAAAAACAAAAGCAGAAAGCCTGTACACCCCATTCTTCCTCCCTCAGCATGAACATGGGGCATGCAGACAGCCATGTAGATAGCATTACTCTTATTGGAATTTTTCCCTAATGAAAACAGCATTTGACTCATTATATACCAAACGGATAAAAGCTTAATGTGTGTGTTAAGGTTTATCCTAATCAAGGACTTGAAAGGATATTTGCAGCCATTATTTAAAACCCTAGAAGTAAAATAGTCTTATATTAATATGTGTTCTTTTTTAGAATTTAATTATCACAGCAGATGGTAGTATATTTGAATCATTTCCAAATTATTTCACCTAAATGTAATTACATTATAATCATATTACAGAGAAGAAGAAGGGGGCATAGAGACCGTGTTTAAATTAAAGAATTACATTCACACTAAATTGTCAGGCGTAACGATACATGTACAGCAGATGGCAGAGGTGATATCATACTTTCAATTCAAAATAAGCTATTGTTTTAGCATAAATGCTTTTGAAATATAAAAAATATAATAAAAATAAATTTTGACATTGTTATTGTTCTGCAAGTAGGAAAATTCTTTTACTAAAACAAAACAAAAGAGCTTTATTTGAATAAAACATACATTAATACACTTAAAATTCCCTGACAGATGAACTCATGCTGTAATTTACCTGCTTTTTTAAAAAAAAATTATCATATTATGTTAGGTTGCATTTCTATATGTGTTGGTATCAGAAATACCCCACAAAGAATAGTTACATCTATTCATTTAATGAAATTACCATTTCTAGCAACAGGATTTCTTATTTTACACCTGTTTTCATCTCCTGGCCCTGATAGATATACTCCTACAGAGGACAAAAAAATGTATCAGCTGCTCTGCACCACTACATTTCAACCTTGAGCATGCGTAAGAATCCGGTGTAGAGGTCCTTAAAACAGGTTCCTGAATCCCAGAGATTCTGATTTAGTAGATCTGGGTTAGGATCAGAGAATTTGTGTGTGTGGTGGTGGTGTTTTTTTTTTTTTTTAGTGATATAACAGTTCTAATGCTGCCTA
Source organism: Tadarida brasiliensis (assembly GCA_030848825.1). NCBI lineage: Eukaryota > Metazoa > Chordata > Mammalia > Chiroptera > Molossidae > Tadarida > Tadarida brasiliensis. The sequence goes on along the minus strand of CM061263.1, from coordinate 109,272,289 downwards.
TACCAGAGCCACATTTTCTTTCTTTCTTTTTTTTAATAATTTTTTTTTCTTTATTGATTTTAGAAAGAGAGGAAGGGAGAGGGAGATAGAAACATCGATGAGAGAGACATCGATTGGCCGCCTCCTGCATGCCCCCCACTGGGGATCGGGCCCACAACCTGGGCATGTGCCCTGAGGGAATTGAACTGGTGACCTTTTGGTGCATGGGTCAACGCTCAACCATTGAACCACACTGGCCGGGCCAGAACCACATTTTCAACAACATCCTCTAGGTGAAATTATTCTTTTGTTTTCCAATAAAGAATAACTTGGTAGTGAGAATCTAATCACATTTACTCTTTTTCATCTCTCTCTTCATATATATTTATATATAATAGAGAATGTAAGATATTATTTTGTTTGCTTGTTTTAAATTTGCTTTGAATTTTGAAATTACATTTTTAGATTATTTTGCAACATACATTTTTATATTAAGCAAAAACTAGAAGACTCATTTCACCAGAGCACATATCTTGGAGAAAATATTCAGCTGTTGACATGCTCATTAGAGCATTATATCTGGAAAACGAGATACATCTCTTCAAAAGGATCAACCTTGGAGAAGTAGTTTCAACTCTTTTCATCCCCACAACTATCACTCCAAGTCCAACCCTAACTCGCCCACACCTGTCTTTCATTGGTGTTTGGTCTGTCTTTGATTGCTTGAAAACTTTCCACTATTTTATACCATGTTGAGCAAAAGAAGTAAAAAGTGAGAAGTACCATACTGTTTCCATCCCTGAAAGAAATTTTACTCCATGTGACTTGGAGTTAACAGATCTGGAAGTCATGCACATGGTGTCTTTAACCACCAGGTAACTTGGGTTTATAATGACCTTTGAATCTCAGTGGACACTTATAACATATTTTATCAAACAGTTAAGTGCCTCGAATTTGAATATTTTATCACAAGCATTTTAGAAGTTTTAGCAAGCCTTTTGTTGTGGTTGTAAAATATTTTGGATAAACTTCTATATTCTTCATTGGGCCTATGGCTGAACTAAAATCCTGGACACTCCTGTAATTATCTGTTTTATGAGATCTTGTACAAGGAACTTTACTTGTCTTGGCCTCACTTTTCTCATCTGAAATATAAAGTGGACCAGATGCTCTGTAATGCCCTTCTCTTCCAGTTCGAAAATCTTATTTAAAAAAAAAAATAGCTTCTTGTACCACATTTCTCAAGCAATTTTCTTTTGAAGGTAGTGAATATACATACTCCTTATCCCTGAGAAAGAAAAAAGATGAAGGACAAATTGGGTTTGCACATATATTCGTGAAGAAACTATATTAAAATTATTTATAGAATATAAACTACTTCCCCAGTCCAATTTCCTAATCCCAGATGTATTCTTTAGGCTCTCTATAAACTTGTATTGCTTAATTACTTATACCCTCTGAGAAATCATACTACTACTCACTGCAATTTAATTGACACTAGAGAGTGGTGTTACTTGATAGGTTTAAAACATTATCAAACTCCAGATTTCTTTAATAGGCATAGCTTTCTGAATTCTTAAGATGGATTTTTAGAGAGGTATCATAAATGTATATAATATAAATTAAACACTGCTTAGAGCATATACATATAAGAAGACAGCTTGAAATAAGATCTAAAGGAACTAGTCTCAACTAATACCACTCTAATTTTAATACGTTTGACAAAAACTTGGCTCTTCTTATGCTTCCGTAGAAAATCTTTAACTTTCAAAGAAGCCGGACCCTTGCCATACAGGGCCCCAGGCCAGCCATTTACAGCTTTGGCGTCTGTTATTCTGCATCCAAGCTTGTCACTTCATCAGAACTAAAGTATCTCTTTTAAATCTGGAGAACAGCTCTCTGGGCAGAGCAGGAACAGAACTCATTGGCCTCCTTCTGGTGAATTCCCTCTGAAGAGCCAAAGAAGTAACTCAACATGGTGGGCTGTTGCTTTGGAAGGATTATCAAGTCATCCTTGGCTTAACTTGTCTCTGAGGTTCACCAACTCTACACAGTCTGCTCTCACTCAATAGTGAGAGCAGCTCTCTGGCTAATGTCTCCTATTCTTGATATTACAATTTACCCTCCCAGCAGCTGTTAGCTTTTAGCAACTTCACAGTCTCACCCTATCCAAGACAAATAGAGATATTTGAAGGGACCATCTTTATCTTTGACTGCCATTAAATACTTAAAATGCGATCAAACACAATATATTTAAACCATTATTCACATTAATCAACAATACTCCTTTTACAAATCCAGACTCCTAATTTTAGTAATTAAGAAAAAAAAGAAGTTCAGATAAATAAAGCTAGGATGAAGAGAAATAACACAGATTATGGTTCAAGAATCTATGCCGGGTCTGTGGATTGAAATCAACAAGAGTTTTAGCAAAATCATAAAGTATTACATTGATAGGCTTCAAAATTCGATACATAGGTGGAGATATAATAGTTTAAATAAAAAAAAATATATGGATGCTTATTTAGCCACAAGTTTAATATAAATTAACAGTATGATGAGAATATATATATATATATATATATATAAATTTATGCAGGTTTCAGAGGGCTTCGTCTAATTTCAGACCTCATATCAAAAGAAAGTAGTTTGAAAATACATCCAGAGTTCTTTTAAAAAGCAATACTGTAGTATGACATAATAATGGTTGAAGGAACTGGGTGCTAACAAGACCATCTGGCCAGGTGTGGGGTAGAGATGGGCATGTTGTTGGATAAGAGATGGGGGTATATTATTGTTTTTTAAAAAAATGTTAATTGAGTAATTCTGTGCTATTTCTGAAGATAAATTTAAGATTAAATTAGGATTAAAAAGGCAAGCATAACTGAAACATATTTGGCTCAAATAAAAATGAACTTTAAAAAATATATCATTGTGTAGCAGAGAAGTGAACATTCTCTCCAAACAGAGAACTGTCACTAAAAGAGGTGTCAGTCTAAACCATGAACTAAATAATTCTCACAATGATCCTAGATTTAATTAGAAAATAGAATTTCTATTCTCCTGGCTAGGTAGAAAAGTCTGTTTTCTCAATTTGAATGAGTTTCAAAAGGACAGGGGCTGGCTTTCTTTCCCACTCCTCAAATTGAAAGCCTCTCTTAGAAATGGTGTCATGGATCATGGCATTTCTTTTATCCTTAGTACAAGTGCATAACTAATCTAACGAGAGCAATAAGCATTAAAACAAAGGAGGCGACTGATAAAACCCAGCACTGAACAAAGAAAAAATAAATTATTTTTAAAACATTGATAATTATTCATTTATTCCAAACCTTATTTCAAAAGGTTTTATTCAAGCCCTTATTGCTCATGACTTCTTTAGCAATTGATAACCAGAAGTATTCTTATTTTTTATTGCAATCTGAGAAGTATCATAAAATACTCTTCGGCTCACACTACTTAAGCTTCAAACTTTGTTTTCCCCAGCAGGCCAGATTTCCAGTCATGAAATGTTTCCTTACAAATGTTGAAGATGATAGAATATCAAATAATATACATGCAATTCCTTTGATTTTGTACAGTGGACTTTTTTTTTCTTGTTTATAGAGCATTTTTATTCATTACTTATTTACTTATTTATTCATTTATTTATTATGCAGCATTTTTTGAAAGAGAAAAATTTAGGAGGAAAACTAGCACAGGTTGAACCATCATTGCTTAAGTACAAGCTTCAGATTACACTTGAAGATAAATTTTCAAAGCTATGCTTTCGCTAGATTTTTCACCTGAAAAATATTTCTATTGGGTGGATCTTTATGTGGCGTTTCATATTTCCTCCCTCAAAAAATGTTCTTTGAGGGATATTGGCACATTGCTTGTGTACAATACCATTACAAGTGTGCTTAAAGAAACAGAAGAAAACCACTTTAGCAGGTTAATATACTAGCATTTTAGTGTTGGAAATAGAGGCACTGATTTCAAACTGTTGGATGAATTTGGTGCTAGGAGGTCATTTATCCACTTCACAAAGATAGTACAAAATTGGTAGCTTCAAGTCAGGTGAGTGACACTGTTACAGAACACAGAGGAGACGCATATTCTTCGGAATGAGTCCTTGTGTAGGTTGCTTCAATTGGTGCTGGGACGTCACTTACATATGGATGCATTTTATAACATTTCCCTATTTACTTTTACAAAGATACATTCTCAAGTTTTCCTGACGATCCACCTATTTATTTCAAACCTATTTTAAAATTTATTTACATAATTGGGATAAATGAAAGGAGTCTCACTTTCTTTCCATGTTTCTAACTGTTATAAATTGGTTAAAACACAATGTATTGTACTGCTTTCCAAACATATTGCAGCCTCAGTACAAGTTGATGTCTCTCTCAGAGAGTTTTCAATACTTTTATTTTTTAGATCACTAAAATTCATCATGTTTGCTTTATTTTATCCTTTTTTTTAAGATAAGCAATGTGAGTTTTAAAACAATAAAACAGTTTTGCAAAAGTCACACAGCCTGTCATTGACCATAGTTTCCTAAGTTTCCCTCATTCTCTCACTACTAAGAAACAATCTGAATCTGTAATTATAAATAAGACCTCAACATCCCCAAAATAATTCTTCAAAGCTTTTGGAATTCTGTTCATATCATCCCATCAATCTAGAATCTTTTATGCAGGTACTTTGCCTTTAGACCACACAAACAAAGGCGAGGTCAGCACCTCTAGAAAGAGGAGGGAGAGCATGTCACCTTGCCCCACACCCTCTACCTTAAGTGTTATTTTCAAGTGAACTTGCATTATTTTAAAGTTATGGTTTTCACTTTGCACTATGATATTAAATTATGAATTGTTCTGAGCTATCGTATTTCAATTAGGGAGAGAAAAGGAAGAAAAACCAAAAATACCTAAAATAGAGGGGGAAAAACAATGGTACTAAAATATAAGGGAACTTCAAGTTGAAACAAAAATAACTGATCCTAGGATGCAAGAAGGTCCCTGAGATATCAGGACTTGCTGGTCCCTTTACACTCATTCTCTTCATTTTAGTTTTCTCCTTTTTTTCTTGTTCTTTTCTCTCTTCACTGCCATATCAAGCCTCATAATGCAGAGAATAAATATAGGAAACACATGGAAATTCTAGAAGGACCTTGATGAAATGTAGATAAAATATGACTATAAATACAAAAATTAAGTATGACTTTAAAATATTATACAAGCTTTAGGAAAAATACCAGAAGTCATGTCTAAAAGTGAGTGCTAGTTACTTAAAACTTTAGGTGACTATACAACAAATACTACTAGAAATGTCAAAATTTACAGATGGGACTCAATTTGGGGAATGTGCTTCTTTGTGAATCTCAGAGCCCAATTTGTTTTCAGGTAATCATTTGGGGCTCTCACTTGCTCTCTTAGAAGAAGAAAATCCTCCACATCTCCCTCTTGAATTTTCCTCCTCTCTCTAATTACCAAAGAACCTAAGGGCTAGTAATCTAAAAAGAACTTAGTTGTGACTTTCGGACCTAAGAAGGGGACTACTAGTTTGGGATTATCTTTCTTTATCTGCTCCCTCCTCTCTGAATTGAAACTGACATTCGATTGATTACATTCTATTGCTGAGATGAGACCAAGTTGACCCAGTTACCACACAGGCCTTTGACAGAGAGTAATCTCATTCCTGTCTCAACTTGGCCAAGGACGATCCTTGCTGTGCTTCTATGTTTTCAGTGCTTCTCATTGACTTCTTTCGAGTTCATACACCTTACAAGTCCTAAACCACCATTCTCTAATTCTCTTGAGAGCTCCACATGACATTTTTCAGCTTTTAAGAAAAATACAGTATTACACCGTTTATTCTCTAGACAAAGGGGTTATTCACTCACCTCCTGAGGGGCTATAATTAGGAGGTACAATAAGAAATGAATAATATTAAAATAATGTATCACCCAAGCCTCCACAATACATTTATATCTATTCTTTACAACATAACACATTTGAATAAAAGTAGAAGTGAAATGCATACACCCACTTCCCTGAGAAATATGCCTGAGGAAAGTAGAATATGGAGTGGCAAATGTAAAGGTCAAAAGTTAGGAAGGACTTAACGTGGGCATCAGCTATACAAGGAGCTTCAACAGATATTCAGAGTAGAAGCCCTTATTGGAAATGATAGAAGAAAAGAATCTCACTAATGACAAGGATTCCTTCTCATGCCCATCTGAGGGAGATAATTTCAAGAATTCAAAGATTATATATGCTGGTAAGGGGAATTTGTAAGTTTTTCCCCTACATCAGAGTTTAAAAGTTCTGATTTTATTTGTTTGCTTGGCATTGTGGCAGATAAAAAAACAAACAAACAAACAAACAAAAAAAAACCTAAAAAGGTATTTTGTGATGAGGCTTTTGCTACATTTGAAATTGGTTTAATTTCTGGTAATAACCAAAAATCCTTTGGAATCAAGTATATTACATGGGAGGAATATTTGAGCTGTGTGATACTGATTTGGATCTAAAATGATCTGTGATTCTATTCTGAAAATGAATGATGGCGATGGTTGTACAACAATATGATTGCACTTAATACCATTGAACTATACACTCAATAATGGTTAATATAGCAAGTGTTATGTTATTTGTATTTTACCATGATAAACATAAGTAAAAATGATCTATAACTCTAAATCAAGAACTGATTGACTGATAAATTGGTTGTAAAAGTATTTTTACATTTATAGTCCTGGTATATTTGTTTTTAGAAAGAGTTTTGCTTCATAGGCATTCTTCATAAAGACAGATACTTTTATCAAAGATAAGAATACTTAACACCCCAAGAGCTAGAGAAACTCATTCAATGAGTAAACTTTGGAAATATTTAAAAAACTAATAAAAATATAAAAGTACCTTTTTGAAAAGTTCAAGTATGACTTTCATACAAGTCTAAAATTAATATCTGTCAAAGATGCTACTAACTTTTATAAGGCTGATTAAAAAGAGAATTTGAGAACCAAGGGTCTATACAGGCAGTCAACCAACAGAATGCTGAAATGAAATTGCTGATACAAAGCTATTTAATGTCCTATAAGACCATTAAGTTGTGACTTTGGGGGTTATCTTTTCTACCGGACAAAAATCTAAATGTTCATGTGAAACAGTTAACAGTTTCCAGGGCTCTAATAAAATATTAACTACTGATATCATGCACAAATGCTTTCTCCTAAATAAATAAATATATTTTGAATAGCTTCTTAAAAAGACCTGAAAATATATGCAAAATTTGAAAGAAGGACAAGCCATCTACCTGTTTTATTTTAAATTTGAATAATTTTTCTTAACAAAGGAAAGTAAAACACAAAGAGAAGGTCTCTAGAGAATTGTCATTAGGTTAACAGTTTAAGATTGTTTTCTTTTTAAAACTGAACAGAAATACTGAGAACAAACAAAGATATTTATTATAGGCAAGAACATATTATTTTTGCCAAATGCAAGCACAGATTTTAAGACAACATTAACTCAAATGCAAATAGCACTCAATTTAGAATAGCACATATTCAGTCCAAGTACTGAAAATAAAAGAAGGTTAAACTGAGAAGGAGATGGATAACTTTACTATTTTTAAATTGATGTTACTCACTAAAGCCTTTTTTCTTTAATTGTTGAAGCATCCCTTAGAGGTTTGCCATGTACGGAAAATCACTCAGTATCCACCTGACACATCAGGATACAAGATTCAGCATGCATGGAGCAGAAATCCATGTCTTTAATTTGGTAGTTCCATGTCAGGAAATAGTTTTTCTCTTTTATATTCTTGTTTTCATTCCACTGAAAGCCCATTTTAAATAATTACAATACCAGTCTCAGAGTAGGAATCAGACCAGCCAGCCAGTTACGAACAGTTGTGGGCATGTGCATTTTATTTAACAAAACATTGTGTTTTCCTCAATAGGTTTTATAAAACATTTTTAGTACTTTATGAGGATAAAGTAGCTCTTTGTTCACAGGATCATTCAAATATTTATTTGACCACAGAAAAGTAAAAACAATTTGAAAACAAATAAAATTTGAGAATGCAAGCATCTAATAATTATCCTTGAAAAGTAATTCATTATAAAAGAAAAAGCCCTACAATAATTTACAACATATAAATAATGCCAACTAATTGCTATACATTTACATAAATAATTTTAAAATATTAATGTATTTATTTAATACATACTCAGTTTTTTCAGCAACATTTGATTTAGTAAAAATATTGCTAGACTTTTAGCAATCAATATAGAAAATGCATTAGTACAAATCAGTTCACATATCATCAGTATATGAAGGGTCATGTAAAATACTTGAATTAAAAATTTTAAACAGTTTATATTTAATAGTTCACTCACATTATCCCCAACTCAACCAGTTATATAGTTAAATAATAAATACAAAATATGTACTATCTTACATTATTATATCCTACCTCTTGCACTTACTATGTGTACTAAATGTCATCTTCGACAAATTATTTATCCTTCTCATGCCTCACTTTCCTCATCTGTATATTGAGATGATAATAATGGTACCTACCTAATGACATTGCTATGAAGTTGAAATGACTTAGTAATACACATAAAGCACTTAGAAAAGAGCGCAGTAGGTTGTAATCACACAAAAATATCAGAGCTTGTATTATAATTGTAATTATTAGTAGTAGTAATAGTAGTAGTATGTTGCTTTTAAAAGTGTCATATCCACATTGACATCTCTCATAGCAATGTTTGTGCTGATATATCTCCTAGGTCAAGGGAAACAAAGAGAAAAATAAACAAATGTTACTACATCAAACTATCAAGATACCAAAGGCATATTTCACAAAACTAGAACAAATATTCCAAAAATCTATATGAAACCACAAAAGACCCCAACTAGCAACAGTGATCTTGAGAAAGAAGAACCAAATTGAAGGAATCACACACTTCTAGTATAATATATCAAACTATACTAGAAGGCCACAGTAATCAAAACAACATGGTACTGGCATTAAAAACAGACATATAGATCAATGGAACAGAATAGAGAGTACAGAAATAAACCTATGACTTTATAGTCAATTAATATTTGTCAAAGGAGGCAAAAACAAACAATGGGCTAAAGACAATCTATTCAATACATGTTGTTGGGAAAATTGGAAAGATACTTGCAAAAAACAAAACTAGATCACCTTCTTACACCACACACAAGAAAAAATTCAAAATGGATTAAAGACTTAAATGTTAGACTTGAAACCATAAAAATCCTAGAAGAAAACATAGGTAGTAAAATCTCAGACATCTCTCATAACAATATTTTTTCTGATATATCTCCTTGGGCAAGGGAAACAAAAGAAAAAAAATGGAACTACATCAAATCAAAACGTTTCTTCACAGTGAAGGAAACCATCAACAAAATGAAGAGACAATCCATTAAATGGGAGAACATATTCACTGATACATCTGAACATCTGATAAGGGGTTAATATCTAAAATTATAAAGAACTTATAAAACTCAACACCAAAAAAGCAAACAAACCATCCAATTAAAAAATGGACAAAGGACCTGAATAGATACTTCTCCAAAGAGGACATACAGATGGTCAATAGACATATGAAAGGATGCTCAACATCACTAATCAGCAGAGAAATGCAAATTAAAAGCACAATGTGGCCCTGGCCGGTTTGGCTCAGCGGTTAGAGCGTCGGCCTGTGGTCCATAGAGACCCGGGTTCGGTTCCCGCTAAGGGCATGTACCTTGGTTGCGGTTTGTCCCCCGCCCAGGTTGGGTCATGTGGGTGGCAGCCACTCGATGTGTCCCTTTCACGTCGATGTGTTTCTCTCTCTCTCTTCCTCTCTCTCCCTCCCACTCTATCTGAACAAAAAAATGAAAAAAATGTCCTGGGTGAGGATAAAAAAAAAAAGCACAATGTGATATCACCATATACCTGTCAAAATGGCTACTATCAGTAAATCAACAAACAACAAGTGTTGGTGAAGATGTGGAGAAAAGTGAACCCTTGTGCATTGTTAGTGGGAATGCAGATTGGTGCAGCTACTGTGGAAAGAAGTATGGAAAAAGCAAAGCAGGGACATCTCTGAGACTGGATAAAAAGTAAAATGGATCCGGCCAGTGTGGCTCAATGGTTGAGCATCGACCCATGCACCAAGAGGTTTGATTCCCGGACAGGGTACATGCCCAGGTTGTTGGCCTGATCCCCGGTGGGGGGCATGCAGGAGGCAGCCAATCGATGTTCTCTCTCATCAATGTTTCTATCTCTCTCTCCCTCTCCCTTCCTCTCTCTTTAAAATCAATAAAGAAAAATAATTTTTTTTAATTTTTTTTTTAGAGAGGGAGGAAGAGAGAGAGAAAAATATCGATGTGAGAGAGACACATTGACTGGTTGTCACCCACATGACCCCAATCGGGGCAGGGACAAACTGCAACCGAGGTACGTGCCCTTAGCAGGAACTGAACCTGGGACTCTCTGGTCCGCGGGTGATGCTCTAACGGCTGAGCCAAACCAGCCAGGGTGAAAAAAATATTTTTTTAATGGACAAAGGACCTGAATAGACACTACTCCAAAGAAGACACATGGATGGCTAATAGACATGAAAAAATGCTCAACATCACTAATTATTAGAAAGATGCAAATTAAAATCACCTCATGCCTGCCAGAATGCAAATTAAAACCATCTCATGCCTATCAGAATGGATATCATCAATAAATCAACAAACAACTGCTGGCAAGGATGGGGGGAAAAGGGAACCCTAGTGCACTGTTGGTGGGATGCAGACTGGGTACAGCCACTGTGGGAAAAGGTATGTCATTTCCTCAAAAAACTGAAAATGGAACTGTCTTATGACCCAGTGATCCCACTTCTGTGAATATATCCTAAGAACCCTGAAACACCAATTCAAAAGAATATATGCACCCCTATGTTTATAACAGCATTACTTACAATAGCCAAGATCTGGAAACAGCCCAAGCGCCTATCAGTAAATTGATGGATAAAAAAGCTGTGGTACATTTATACAATGGAATACCACATGGCTATAAAAAAAAAAAATGAAATCTTACCTTTTGCTGCTGCAGGGAGGTACCTGGATAGTATTATGCTAAGTGAAATAAGCCAGTCATAGACAAATACCATATGATCTCACTTATATGTGGAATCTAAAATAAACTGATGAACAAAATAGAAACAAAGGCATGGCTACATGGAATAGTCCAACAGCCGTCAGAGGGGTGGGGGAGGGGGGACTGGATGAGAGAAGGTGAAGGGATTAGCCAAAGAACATATATGCATAACACCTAGACACACACAACAGTATGGTGATGGCCAGAGGGAAGGGGTGGGGGCTGGGTGGAGGTGGGCTAAGGGTGGGGAAATTAGGACATCTGTAATAGTGTCAGCAATAAAAATAAAGTTATGAGATTGAATTTGTTCTCATAGTCTAGTGCTCTTGATGAGATTACTGAAATCTAAAGCCAATGATGATGCAGAGGCAGAAAAGTGGCTTTGGTTGATTTGGTTTAATTAGGTTATACATTTCTTGAACAGGTATATGTGTGTGTGTGTGTGTGTGAGTGAGTGTGTGTGTGTGTGTGAGTGAGTGTGTGTGTGTGTGTAAACCAAAGCACTTATTATATAGATTAAATTTATGTCACTGATACCCTTTTTAATTTACTTTCTTGTTTTTCCTTTGTTACCTAAGAAAACTTCTCTTTACATTCAGTTTTCATCTATGTACTCTGAAGTATACTTTCTACACACACAACTCACCAAGTTGGGTGCTCTGGGAATACTGTGAGGCCTGGATTTACCCTAGAACATTTCTTTATTCATTCATTTAAGAATGGACACATGCAAATTAAGGCATGTATTCCCTAGATTAAGTTGCTGGTATATTTAATACATCTTGTTAGAAAGAAATATTTTATTACAGAGTATGTTTGTATTAAACCATGTAGCTGGTTTATTTGTTTTGCTGAATTCTACATATTTTTAAATATCAACCCATTTTACAAATGAGAAAATGTGATTAAGAGAGACATATGACTTTCCCTAATCCATCTGAAAATAAAAAATAGAGCAAGGAATTTAATTCATGTCAGAGTGTATCTACAGCCTAAGAACTGGCCTCACTAACTAAAGAATGAACTAATCTGGGAAGGGAAGATATATATATTCTATGAAAGAAAAAATGATAAAACATGGTTAAACATATTCTATATTGATAAATGTTCTATTTAAAAAATATTTTTAGATGTAAAATGTTCCTGTATGGGAATATAATATTTAAAATATTTTTTATTATGAATTTACTTTTAGGTCTATTCTATGTAAGAAAAAAAAGAGTACAATATAAAGTTTTGATAACAGTCTATCCGATTTCTTTTAATACTGACAATTCAGAGAGTCTCAGAGACTGCCAGTATTATTTTTAATCATATGTAACATAAAAGGTATTCAGCATCTGGAAATACACTTGGTTATAAAATAATGTATATGGTGCATGGTTAGTACATCTGTCACTGAATTGTTTTTGTTTTTTTAAAAGCTGAATCAGAGCTGGAAAAAACTTATGAAACATTACTATTAATATTAAACTTTCTCCTTTAAACATTTTGGATATATCAGTCTACATGTTAAAATAGATTGTTACAATGAAAAAAAATCATGGAAAAACTTGATAAATATTTAGATATATTTGGTACAAGTATGAGGATGATGTTTATGCCTTATTTGTCCAATGACATTCCTATACCTTTACTTTGGTTCTCCAATAGAAATAATTGTAAATGGATTTAATACAGTTTCAGAATTTCAGTTGGCCACATCTAAACTTTGGATCTATCTGATAAATAAATAAATGTTTCTGGAAAACATCATAAGAAGCATCTAATATGTGTTTGAAGGTTGAAAAAATTCAGTCTTTCCCAATGTTGTATCTCCATTATGTTTCTCTCTAGTTTCTATTGCTGCTGAAACAAATTGCCACCTACTTGGTGATTGAAAATTACAAAAACTTATTATATTACAGTTCTGTAGGTAAGAAATTCAACACAGTGCTCATCGGGCTAAAATCAAGGTGTTGACAGAACTGCATTCCATTCTACATAGCCTCTAGAGGAGAATCTGTTTCTTTGCATTTTCCAGCTTCTAGAGGTTTACCACATTCCTTGGCTATAGCTCCTTTCCTCCATCTTCAGCAACACCGCATCTCTCACAGCGTTCTTCCACAGATACATTACCATCTGATTTTTCTCTGCTGCTTCCTCTTCCACTGATAGGACCTTTGTGACTATAGTGTGTCCACTAGAATAATACAGGATAGTCTCTCTATTTTACCGTCAATAGTTCAGCAATCGTAATTCCATCTGCAATCTTTATTCTTCTTTGCCACGTAAACTAACATCTCCACAGTTTCAACGGATTATTATTAGGTCATGATCACCTTTGGAGGCAGCTATTGCCCTGTCTACCAAACCACCCCTCCCATTGTGTTTATCATATTCCTTCTAAAATCACTGACTACGATATTTTAGCAATAGATTTACATCATTGAGAGACTCTTGTGAAGATACTAGTCATTGGCTTGCCAAATAAAGATCACCAAACCCCAATCTTCTTACAGGCTCCGCTGTGAAGACCAACATAGTTAAAACTTGCTTTCCCAGCCGGAATCCTGAGTAGGTGTTGCATGTGACAGAGTTCTGGTTAATGAGTCTGCTGTGTGCTTCTAAAAATTAGTTTCCCTTTGCTTTGAAAAGGGTCAGACCTAGCTGCTCTCATACATAATTCTTTCTTTCTACCTTGGATGCCGATAAGATTCCTAGAGATGGAATAGCCATGGGACATATATGAGGAAAAGGCCTAGAGGATCACAATAGGGTAGCCCTGAAGTGGATGGCCCACCACACTAATGCCTGGAGCAGCTTACTTCAAGACTTTTGCTCTTGTGAAAATAATCAAAATTTATGTGTTTATGTGTCGATTAGTAATTGATTCTGTTATTCGCAGCCAATTTGAGTAATGTGCAATTATTAACCAAAAGTACTCATATCAAATTTACCTTGAATCTGAAAGCAACATTTCAAGACTTTTTCTGAAAAAAAAAAAAACCCAAATGTTATTAGTTCTGATTATTTTTATTGTTTACAAGAAAATCTTTTCTTGGATCAAGTCTTACTGTCTGTAGAATACCATGAAAATAAACAGTGAAAGAATAACGGAAGACATGAAAAATTTTTTTTTCTAAATATTCAAGGTATGTTTTATCATCAATGAAATGCCTCTAACCTTGACATTTGCCCTTCCTTGCTTGCTCTGTAAAAATTGATCTGACACTTGGCGTGGCCGGTTTGGCTCAGCAGTTAGAGCCTCCGCCAGCAGACCAATGAGTTGCCGGTTCGATTCCCGGTCAAGGGCATGTACCTTGGTTGCGGTTCATCCCGGCCCTAGTCTGGTCATGCGGGAGGCAACCAGTTGATGGTCAATGTTTCTCTCTGTCTCTTTCTCTCTCTCCCTCCCTCCCACTCTATCTGATGATAAAAAAAAAAAAATGATCTGACACCTGAAGCATATTTCTGCTTTGCCAGATGGCAGTACACTTTGTCAATAGCTGGTGCTGCAAAGGTTTTGCAGGAGAAAAACTTTCCCTCCCGGTTCAGGTGAGCTCACTTGGCAGCGCACGCAACACACTTGGCTGCTCCGGCCCCGAGTAACCGCAGTGCGGATGGCGTCTCGGTTTCTCATGTGCAGCCCTTGGAGCACACACAGCTTTTCCGTCACCACGCTCCTGCGGTGCGAGCACAGCTTCTCCAGTTCCTGCCATGCAGCAGCTAGCAATTTCAGCAGCTAGCAGCTTCCTCCAGAGGCCGCCTTAGATAATTCCATAGCAGACTGTTTCCATGAGACACCTTTCTGGGAACAGCTTTCTTCTGCACACTGGACAATGGATTCTCCAGCAAGTTCCAGAGAGAAGGTTGCCAGCGAGTTCCACCAATGCCTCATCCCAGTAACTTCTCTGCCATTCACTGAGAAATGGTCATGTTCTCCCCAACAAGGTGTAGCTTTCAACCTCGGCAGAGCGGAGGCCAGGGGCTCTTCCAGGAATACTCTATCTCAGCCTGGAGGTAGTGGCTGGCCCTTATATCTGCTATTCTCATATTCTTTAGAATTCTCCCAGTCTATCCATCATTAATCTGATCCCTACTATAGTTTACAACTCTTTATATTAAGCCTCCCCTGCTCAAATTACTGTGTGGTTCTCTCTCCTGATCAGACCCTGACTGATTCACATTCTTTAAAGTGCTGTTTATAAAGTTACAAGGACATTTAAGAAGTAATTGTACACTTTTCCTTAAAGCAGCTCTTTTAATAATGTTTCTCAGAATATATCATGTGATGTGCTCCAAGAAAATGGGTTCCATAGTCCAATGATTTAAGAAATTCTCTTTCAATTACAGAGTCATAGTGCCTCTGAAGATATTAAATTATCCCAGAGATTTTGTGGTAAATATAATCTATTTAATTTTATTTAAGCTACCAGTTCCTGAATTTATCTCAGTTTACAAACAGTTTATTAAACAAAAGCAACTCTAGCAACATGTTTGGGGTGGGAAACAAATCTTGGAAAATGTTTTCTTAAATTATCTGTGTAATACATTACTCTGTCAACAAAACAAAAAAAGCTTTTTTAAAAAAAATATGTTTTTATTGATTTCTTAGAGAGAGAGAGAAACATTGATCGGCTGCCTCCTGCACGCCCCATACTGGGGATCGAGCCCACAACCCAGGCACGTGCCCTGACTGGGAATCGAACCAGGACCTCTCAGTCCGTGGGATCATGTTCAATACACTGAGCCACACCAGCCGGGCAAAACGAAAAAGCTTTTGAAGAGCATGAAGAATGTATCTTCCTGAACTTTCGTGTCATTTCTTAAATTTTTCTTTTGCGAATATCATAAAAAATTTGACACCAAGAAGGGTTCCCACTTTTACATAAATGCATCACTATTTATGTTGCATACAATCTGGCATAATTTTAAAATAGATTTTTAAATTATGAATAGCTGGGGGTGTGGGGGAGCTTTCAGTTCATGTGATCTCATTCTAATCTTCCCCATGAGTGATATTGGTCACTTAATTTGTTATGACACTTGCTTTTGATCAAAAATGAATTCCTAACTGAGGTCTAGCTAGCCTCTCTCTCATCCAAAGAGGATTTAAATAGAAAAGTTGCTCTCTGATATCTGTGGCTAGCCACTGCTGAGTGAGCCTGGCTGAAAATATCAACACTAACTGCTGTAATAAGGGAAAGTGACATGTGTAACGATGTGATCAGTATTTGTTTAGGCTAAAACTGCAAAGATTGCCGTTCTTTTCCAAAGCCATAACAAAATACCCAATCTCACTGTTCCCTGTATATATCTCTGTGGGGGTACATTACATTAAAAAACTCAAATGGATTCTTTAAAAAACAGAGATATTTTATAATTTTACAAATTAAAAAGACACAGCAAACATATTTCAAGTTTTTTTTCTCCTGAGTACTTGAGATGTTTTATTGAAAAAAAAAATTGATATTACATTGAGTTTTCTGTCCCTCGGCATGCAACAGTAATTATTATCAGACTCCTATAGGAATTTGTGGATGGTATTTTGAAATGTTGGCAGCTTCTTATAAAGTTCATGAGAGCAGCATGATGCTTTACATTTGTTTTGTAGCTCTGTGTACATGAATAGATTCATAACATACAGTGGTTCTCCAAATGATTAAGTCAGAGCATCATGATAAGTATTAAAGTACCTAAGGTTTACATCCAATGTTTAAAATTCAATGAATTTCTCTTTATGATACATTACTATTCTGAATTATTCTAGTCTCAGTTCGTTGACACTCATGATTCTCACTACACTGCAGGTAGATGGCAGAAGTTCTCACCCGCCTTCCCTTCACTGGCTTATCACACAACCATCCTCTAACTGCAGTGAGTATTGAAGCTAATGGCCTATTAGTGTGATTTTCTCAGAATTGCCCTTGGCCGAAGGAAACCATCTTGCCTGGAGACACCTGGCCATGTATACTACCCACTCCTCATTTACTGACATAAAAAGATGTAAAATCATGTCCCTTAGCCTGAAGGTAGTATAACTCTGTGTAATAAATTACTCTTCAGGAATATGTCCATTTCTTCTATGTATCAGACCAAGACTTGTGTACGTCCTAGCTCAGATATTTCCCATTCTCTACCCTGCTTTCCTCATTCCCTTACAGGAGTTACCTGAAGAGCACTCACTCAATAAATCACATAGTCCTGGCCAGAGTGGCAGGTTCAGTTCGGGTCAGGGCACATGCTTGGGTTGCAGGCTTGATCCCCAGTAGGAGGCATGCAGGACGTAGCAGGTTGATGATTCTCTCTAATATCGATGTTTCGCTCTCTCTCCCTCTCCCTTCCTCTCTCTCTAAAATCAATCAAAACATATTTTTAAAAATAACCTAAAATAATAAATCACATATATCTGAATTTCTGTCTTTATCACTACTTCTAGAGAAGTGACCGGAGGAGTAAGCCAACCCTAGGATGGGATTCCAGAGTTAACATGTGGTGACCAGCTGGAATTAGGACCCTGTCTTAGATAGAAAGTGGAAAATTGATAGTCTCTCTGGTATTCTGTGAAACTGCAGTTTTTAAGGCTTTCACCTCCCATGAATTTGGCTAAACTACAGTTGGTATAATATGTCCGGCCTTAAGAGTATGGCTATTATAGTAATAATATTAATTGGGAAATTAGATAGCTGTTGGTGAGCAACATTTGTACTTTGAAAAGAGAAAATGGCAGACTCAGGGTGATCAAATATCAATTCCATTAATTCAAATAAAAATGAGAAAGCAGGGGCTTCCTTAGCAACATTTTAAAAACAATAATTTTTTGTAATTAGAAGGCTGATCGTGTTGAGAATCAGGCATAGAAGTTTATTTAAAGAATAGCAAAATATAGAAGAATGTTGATTACTTGTCTTGGCAAATCTCCTCCATGAAAGTTGGGGTCCGGTTATGAAAGACATGGGTATCCTGAGACTTGAGATGGGAACATTAAGTAGATGAACTAGAAAACCTTGAGGGCCCAGATCCCCCAGAAATGTCTAAGCCTAAAAAAGTAACACATAGCTTTTGTTAAAGGGTAACATACACCTTTTGCTTCAGGACTATGTGAAACCCTCAAATGTGGCAGGTACTTTAGGAAACATTTGTCTTCTTTAAGCTGCTCCTACAACCCCTTCTGCTTAACAAATCAAATCACAAAGTAACCAACTAAAGTGAAAGGCATGCTAAGAGAGAAACGTTTGCATGACAAAAGAGCTGCCATACCTGCATGGCATGTAGCATGGAGAACTGGGAGAATATAACTGGGAGCAGATCCTGAAGGAGGTGAATCAAGGGGGGCAGAATTATCTAGGTGAGAAGGGGCAAGATTGTCAATATGAGTAAACTCTCTCATGGCAAATAATTTAAACCTTGACTTAGGCCCAGTAGCCAATTCTAATATGTTGCTGGGATGGCATTTGGAACCTTGGAAACAGATTGCTCACATTAAGTAAAGAAGTTGCCAGAACCACCATGGTAGATTGCGGAGGAAAGTGGTCATGCCTGAAGTGGGCATGCCAGAATGGTTTTATAATGAAAGATCATAAACTGATCCAGCTGTCTATTCCTCAGGAGGCCTGTGACTTGTCACTTAAAGAGAAAAGAAATATACTATGAGTGGGCAGCAGCACTGATAAAATGTTCAGTCATGACTCTCCTTTTTTTGACTAGAATTATTGATAGAAGATGCTGTTATAGGACTGAAGTCCCTAGTAACAATGGGGACAATTAAATCTGTGAATAGCAGAGGCCAAGTACAAGCATGGTGAGTATAACTGCCCTGACAGGATAGCAAGTTTGAAATGGTAGCCTGTGGTGAACAGCTGTGCATAGCTACATATGGACATACATGTGAGATGACTAAAAGAATATGCTGGTTTAAGAGAAAGAGAAATAGGTAGCAAACAAGGCTATATATATATGGTGTTAGTAATGAACATATATATAATGTCATATATATAATGTATGTATTCATTTCAAAGACAGTCAAGATAGTTATGTTACTTTTAAAAAACAGTAACAACAATAAAATTAAGTCTAGATGATTTACCAGTAACAAGTTAAAAAATAATAAGAAAGTTTGAAACCAAGGAATAATAGAAAAATCAATAATAAGTGCAAAAAATATTAATATTAGCTGAAGTGGACTTTAAGTATAATAATAATAAAATAAATAAATCAAAATATAATGTAATTGTCTAATAAAGTATACAATAGACATTTATTTTTATGTATCAGATAACATAGAAATGACTAAATCAAGCAAAAATTACTAAAAGTTACTTATAACAATACCATTTTACTAAGAGACCATTTTTTCCAATTTGGAAAATATAGGGAAAAGTAAAATTATATGAGAACTAAATAACATAATAAAATTATTTAATCTATTTATCTAGCATTTGTTGCTAAGTAAATAAATAATATGCATTACTTTTTGTATAAACATAGAGTATTTATAATTGATTATTTATCACAAAAATTTACATATTTGAAACAATTTTATGCAGGTCTATGCTGATAATGAGCCAGTAAAACTGAAAATAAATTTTTAAAATATTTTAACAATTTAAGAATGATGAAATTCATACATATATATAATCCTCCTATCAGAAAACTGTGTTTTAAGACTTAGAAAAACTGAACTAAAAAGTAAATGCATAGCCTTAATGACTTTGATAACAAATAATTAATAGAAGAAAAGAAATACTTACTCAGCCTATAAGCAATTTGAGAAGTATGATATAAATTAAAGGAGGGAATTAACATGATTAAAATGTAAAATTAAGAAATAAAAAATAAAATAGAAAAAATTAAAATGTCTAAAGGAGTTTTTTTATAAGTATCAGTTAGACTAGACTGTCCAATAGAACTTCATATGATGGAAGAAATATTGTATATTATTGCTGTCTACCAGAGTAGTGCCTAACTGTATGTGCTAGTTGAACTGTGGTCAATGGAAGTTAGGGACTAAAATTTCCAAATTTATTTAATTTTAATTAATATAAATTTAAACTTAAAAGATTTGTGACTAGTTGATACAATATTAGACAGCAACAATTTAGTTGGCTAATTCTTTTATAAGGCCAATTCAAGAAAAATGAGATTAAAATTTCTTAAATAAAAATTCTACAAACTAAGTCAATGTACAAATAATGGATTTGGGAAACGAATATTTTTGATGCAGAATAAAGACTAAGGGTAATATGTATACTATATAAGAAGCTTTTACAAATTACCATAAAGGGATAAACAACCATACAGTAAGAAAAAAACAATATGTAAAGAAACAATTTACAAAGAATAAATACATAAGGCCAACTGCAGTGGTCAAATGTCCAAGATGATATTCATAATTCCCTGGTATCCTCCTTTTGAGTATAGGTGGAATTGTGACTTTTTTCTACACAATAAAATACATCTAAGGTAAAGAAATTCTTTCATCCGTAAGTAAGGTTCTTAAATAGCTTCCTTTGAGTTAATGAAACGAAATATTATCTTGGCTGATCCAGATGGAATCACAGAGCCCAAGAGGGTGTAGGCCTTCCCTGAAGTTAGGGCTTTGAAGGAGTAGTCTGACTTTCTCCATTGCTGGTTTTGGGGGGTAAGAAAATGCTGCCATAAATTATACAGCCATGAACCAAATTCTGCCAACAACCAGAGGATGCTTAAAACAGATTTTTCCTTAGTCAAGCCTGCAGACGAAATTGCAACCCAGCCAAAACCTTGATTTTGGCCTTATGAGACCCTAAGCAGAGAACTCTTCTAAGTCACGCCTGAACTTCTGACCTATGGAATCTATGAGATGGGCATTGTTTTCAACTGCAATGTTTGTGGTAATTTGTTATGCTACAGTAGAAAACTAATACATGAATAAACAAAAAGATGCTCAAAATAGATAGTGAGGAAAATGGAAATTGAAAAAAACAAAACAAAACAAAAAAATGAGTTCTTTTTGTTGCGATGGTTTTAAAACGTGACTAAAAATTCTTTGAAATTTCTTCCAACCAAAGGTGAAGTCTAATTCTCCATGAATATAAACTGGCCTTAGTGACTGACATTTAATGAATATAATGAGGTGGAAGTGATGCTAAATGACTCTCCTTGAGTGCTGAGTTTTCTGTCTTTGAATGCTTGCCCTTGGAACTCAGCCACCATACTGTGAGGAAGCCAAACAGCCCTTGGAAAAGCTACATATATGTATTCTGGCCACTGCCCCAGCTGAAATCTCAGCCAACAACCACCAACAACTTGACAGCTTGTAAGTGAGCGTGGCTTGGATGATTTCAGGCCGTGGCCTTTGAACAAGCCCAACTGAAGCTGAATGAGTCAGAGATGAGCAATCCCTATCAAGTCCTAGCCATACTGCATATTTCTCAGCAAACTGTCTTTATTTTAAGCTGTTAACTTTAGGGGAGATTTGTTGCAAAGCAAAAGATAACAGAACATGTTTGTCTTCATCTGACAGGCAAATAAATGTTTCAGAGAAAGTAACTGCTCTAGCTGGCCGAGATGTTGGGGGATAG
Organism: Tadarida brasiliensis; assembly: GCA_030848825.1. NCBI lineage: Eukaryota > Metazoa > Chordata > Mammalia > Chiroptera > Molossidae > Tadarida > Tadarida brasiliensis. The sequence goes on along the minus strand of CM061263.1, from coordinate 109,250,612 downwards.
CAAACAGTGAAGCAACAAGCAGAATTGTTTGTAAGAGAATCTGGGTGCTCACTCTGATTAATGGAAAGATGATGCCTGTACCAAACCCTGCTGCCCACAGGACTAGTAGTTGCCTTCAACCATGGACAAAAGAAATTTCAAATGGCTTCAAGTTCTCCAGATGCTGAACAGCTGGTTTTCGCAAATAAGTGTAAACATCTCAAAATGAAGATATACCTTATCTATCAAGAATTAGAATATTTATTCCTCCACTAACCACGATGTAACAGTGAATTGAATCCCTCTCTTAGAATATTTATATAATATATTAAGCAAGCTGTTTTAACCTTGGCAGGAGGCTCTAGCAGTGATATTAAGGATTGAAGATCTGTGCCTTGTTTCTTTGCTGAACTCTGGTTTAAAAGTTTTCACAAGTGGTCCTGTGAAATATTATAGAAAACATCCTGAAATCTACAGTAAGACTGGTAACAAACATAAAGGTACCTACCTTGTGTGATGACAGATAGTAACAATAAAAGATCTCACCTTGCATAATATTTACTCAAACATTGATGGTGATTGTTTTTTCTTAATTTTTTAAATTAGTTTTTAATTGAAAGAGAGACTTATTTATGTATCTACTGGTTGCTTCTTGTATGTGCCCTGACCAGGGATTGAACCCACAACCTTGGCATATCAGGACAATGTTCTAACCAGCTGAGCTACCTAGCCAAGGCCCTGGTGATTGTGTAATGCAACATGGTCAATAATGAATAGAACAAAACCAAACACAATGAAAAACAAAAATAAAAATAAAAAGGGATTAAAATAATTTTAATGTCTATTAATAGAGGAATAGTTAAATACATTATCATATGTCAATAATGGAAAATAAGACCTCCCATATATACGCGTGTGTACAAATTATATATATATATACACACACATATATGTGATTTTGATAAAAATGCAAACTGCAAGTGGTTCCATACTAGGTTATTCATATGGACAGGGTAGGTGCACAGAAAAAGAAAATGAAAGCTGATTATTCCTTAAAAAATAAAAAGACATGAAAGTCAATGTGTACCAACTTAAGTAGGTATGAGTTATTTTAGTATGGCCAGGGTTTATTATGTTGAGGATATAAGTCAAATTAGGGATATTTTAGTATTTCCTTAGCTACTTCATTATTTAACAGATTATGATAGAAATAATCACATTTTCCCCATTCTATCTTTTTTTTATTTCTGACAAATACTTTCCATTTTTGGTGCTCAAACCAATCAGTACAATAAAAGATAGAGTAAACGCATATATTTCCTTCAAAGTCTGAAAGTCTGCCTTATTCCATAACTGACGCTAGCCCAGAAAAGCAATATCAAACAGTCTGATTACTTCAGAGTTTCAAGCCCCATGGGAAGCTGCTAGAAAGACAAAGAAATATATTTTATCACAATTTTTACCTCTTTCTTTGCATCCAAAGGGCAAGTAGAATAAGTAAATCTAGTTTTAATGGCCAATAAGACAAGAGAACAAATGGTGGTGAGTAGGGCTTTGAAGCTCACTGCTGGATTCCCACCTCTGCTCTGCCATTTATTAGCTCTGTAAATTAGGCCATCCTCCATAGGATAGAGGTAATAATAATACCTATTTCATATATTGTAATGAGGATTTAATGCATTAATACCTTTAATGATCTTAGAAATGAACCTGGCATTGCTGTAGGAGCTCAACAGATGTCAGCTGATATTATTATAATTAGCATTATTATCAGTTGAGCTATCTAGTTCCTAAAGAAGAATATAATTAGTTCCTGTTATTTTCTAAATCGCTAAGGTGCTTTACTCCACCATGAATGCCATTAGAGCAAACCCTGTAGATGTCCTACCTTATCCCCTGCACTTTACCGCTTCCAAGTACTTCAGTATGCTCCTTATGGCTTTTTCCAAAGAAGACTTTAAGAACTAGGGAACTAACAAACTGCCACTGCCACCTTCATCCCCACCCCACCCCCGGGGCATCTCTCAACAAATGACTGAGCAGGGGATAGGGTCTAAACACGTTGCCCATCAGGGAAGTAATTCTGAGATGTGTGTTTTACGCATTTACCAGAGTTTTTCTGCTTTATTAAAGGTCTGGTCTCATTTGGTTTATTGGCAGCCACCCCTTCACTATCTCATGGTCTCACTGCCCTTCTGGGAGTGCATTGGAATCCTAGTTTCAGGGTGTACTTCTGAAAGATCCGAAATTGAGACAGAAACAGAGTAAGATACACTAGTCTTTTGAAATACGAAAAAATATATTCAGTAATCGTTCAATAGATAAATAACATTACCTTTGACTTATGAAGTGCTAAAAAAGAAAACTTAAAAATAGTAATTAAATGAATAATGGTTGAGAGCCCAGACTCCAGAGTTAGACTTTTTCAGTTCTCACTCCACCTTAGCAATGTCATTTAACCTCTCTATACTTAAATAGTCTCATCTGTAAAATGAATATTACAGTCTTTCCAACCATATAGAGGAATTTGTGCAATATGCAAAGCACTTCAAACATGATCACTATTGTCATTAATAAAATTGAGTTGATATGTAGAAGCTAGATTGCTATATATTAGAAAGTAAAATTCTGACCTACCTATCTTTATCTCTGCCTCTATTTCTCAATCTAGTGTTTCTAATGCCACTTTGCTTCATGGGAGACAAATGACCTGTCTGCTTACCTCTCTATCCCCTAGCCCACTCCAGCCTCGATAGCCTGCTATAGCCACTCATAACAGCAAGTAATTCTGCTCCATCTCTCAACCCAGAATCCCCTTTATATCATTCCTCTAGTTTGCAAACCAACACTAATATGTGAATTCAGAATTGGGCTTAGACAAATTTCCAAATTACTGCTCATTATAAATTCAGTGAACAAAACTATGAATGTCTAAAGTCCAATTTGAAAATCCATCATATGTCTTCATGGTCATTAAGTAAGTTCCTAACAAAATCACTCTCCCCTGCCCTGACCAGGTGGGTCAGTTGGTTAGTGTCATTCTGATATGGGTTCAATCCCCAGTCAGGGCACATACAAGAAGCAGCCAATGAAAATATAAATAAGTGGAACAACAAATAAATGCCTCTCTCTCTCTCTCTCCCTTCTTCTCTCTCTCTAAAAAGCAATCAATCAATCAATTTTAAAAAAAGATTCCTCCCTAAATGAAATTTTCTTCTCATTTGAACTTGAGAAAACATCTGATATTAGTAATGATGGGCTATATTAACTTAAAATTGGGGCTAATTAATAGGTCACAATTGCCTGTCCAACTGATGTTATCTTCTGTAGATTATCCTATGGAGGTTGGATAGATAGCCTCTGGAAGCTGACTCCTTTTCTGCTATGGTTTTTGCAGTTCTTGCATTCAAATTCATATTCAAGTCTTAACCGATGCATCCTCAGTATCAGAACCATCTATTTTAACCTGTTTCCCTCTATCCTAGCTGAGATAAGGTCTTTCTAAATTTCTGTCTTCTAAATTTTCCCCAATTCTGTCTTCTACCTTGGATGCATGCCACCAATCCTAGTGTCTAGACTTTTGAAATGTAATTGCCTTCTCCTTGTTTTTCTGCAGGGAGAATAAAGTTCACCTAAAACAATAAATACAAAATGTCTAGCTGTTGCCTGATTTGGGGGAAATGTCATAGATCACAGAAAATAGAGCAAGGTGGGTGGTTGGTATACATTCATAATTGAAGGGTTATATCATTAAACTTATTTGGAAATTGTGAAAAAAGAAATTGGTTGTTAGTCTGCTGTGAACTGCTCAAGCTCAGAAGCTATGTCTCAATCATCTTTGGATATTAAACCTAGCATATTGTGTGGTACATTAAAAGAGCTCAGTATATGTTGTCCCTTTGCTGGAGGCTGAGTGTATTTATAAGATGTCAAAATAGTAAGACACAGAGAAATGCATATTAAGTGGGTGGTATTTGAGATTTGTTCAAAGACCTAAGGTGCACCATATACACTTATGGTCAGAAGAAATTCCATTTTATCTGACTAGCATCAATGGAGAACAAAAAGCAGCTAGTTAGATCCTAGTAGACTGGAGCTATTTTACCCAAAAGGGAAAGATAGTGTCTTTTCCTATGCCAAAAGACACACACCTGGAAAAAATCCCACTGAGAATAAACTTTGATTTAAAAGTAGAGAAAATTAAGGCATTAGTTGAAATAGGTTATAATAAGGCAGTTTGTTAAGGGCTTAATTAACCACACTTCCAGAGGAAGGTATGGTGTTATGGTACAGGAAGAAATCATAAAACTTAGCAGCGGGGGGTTCATCTTTTCAGGTATTAAATAGGTAATTAATCTTAACTGCAAGAGGCAATTAAACCTCACTCAGTAAGGTGAAGAGTTTTAGACTCACAGTTAGAACAAAACTTTATACCAAAGCAGAAATGGAAAAGGCAGGAAAGAAAAATTAATGTCAGCTATGAGTACTTTTCCTATGAAATTTACTAATCTTCATATTTTTTCTCTATTAATCTATATTATCTTGGAGAAATCTAGGTTGTGCTTACGATAAAATTTTATTTTCCTTGATTAAAAAAATGACTGAAATTTCCCCTATTTTATGGATTTTTGTTTTCAGCAGCTATTGTAGACATGCTACTGTAGATGCCAAAAATGTCCTTTGAACATTCTACATGTTTTAGAAATGTAACTTCACAAGAAATGTATAGAAATGGAGGTTGAGGAAAGCAGGATCCTTTCTACATACCTATAAAAGAACATAGGTCCTAAAAGAAAGTTTTTATTAAAATAAAATAGGATTAATTTTGTCCTACATAAAATATTCAACAAATCAAATTTGAAAAGCATTTTAACTGATTTGTTAGTTTAGGAGTAAAAATAGGTAACACATACTGTATTCATTTGCTAGGGCTGCCAAAACAATGACAGAGGAAAAGAAGTGAGATGAACATTCCAGGCAGACAGAGCACCATGTGAAAAAAACTCTAAGGTGAATCTGAATTTAGTTAGTTCATGAAACTGATTTTTTAAAAAGTAAAGTGGCTAAGGTCTACTCTACACAATTGAGAGAATCAAGAGAAGACATTATAAGGTTGGGAGCAACCAGATCCTTCAGTACCTAGCTTGTGTTAAGGAGCTTGGCTTTTATTGTAAATGCAGTAGAAAGCCATTAGAGGAACTTAGGTCTAATAAGACATGTCTGAACTACAAGTTCACGAGACAACTCCAACTGCTATTTTGAGAATCATTTGGAAGAGTATAATCGCCTGCAGACCAGTTAGAGGGCAATAATAATAGTCCAGGTGAGGAGTAATGGTTGTCTTGAGGAGGGGTGGGAGCAAGGGAGATGCAGAGATGTGGGCAGATTCACAGAACATATACATCAGAAACTTGACTTTCTTATACATTCGGTGGGAAAGCATCTCAAAGAGAGAAAACAAGGTTTATTTCCAAGTTCTTGGCTTTGAGAAACTAGCTGGATGATGCCAAAGACTAGATGAGAAACAGTTTTAGAGGGTAACATCAAGACCTATATTACCTGTCATGGCAGATACTGTTAGCTTTCCCTAATATCTGTTCTTTCATTCTTTCTTACTAGTAGAACTAGTTGAGATTTAGCTGAACATGTAGTTCCCTAGAATAAAGACTTAATTTTCTTACTGGGAGAAAAGCAGACCAAGTTCTGCATGTAACATCCAGAAGTCTGCTTGAAGGCTAGCAAATGTTTCTAGTCCTTCTAGGAAAAACATAGAGAAGCTTGTAGGAACTGGAGTAGCCACCTTAGTATAATACATTTATTGGGGATGGTGGAACAATGTGGTACAAAAATGCCTAGGATACTGAGAATTCATCTTCAATATGGATGAGAGAGAAATCAATATCTTGTTTAAATCACTAGTATGCAGTTAGATATACAAGTCTGGAACTCAGGGAAATTGTCAGGAAAAGATATGTGAATTTAGGAATCATTTGCTTAGAAATGATTTCTTTTTTTAAAGGAAGATTCATTTATTATTTTTTTAATTTTTTTTTTATTGATTTTCTAGAGAGAGGAAGGGAGAAGGAGAGAGAGAGAGAGAGACATTGATGAGAGAGAACATCGATTGACCGCCTCCTGCATGACCCCCACTGGGGATCTGGCCCACAACCTGGGCATGTGTCCTGACCAGGAATCGAACCGGTGACCTCTTGGTGCATGAGTCAATGCTCAATCACTGAGCCACACCGGCTGGGCAGAAATGATTTCTAAAACTTAAAACTGGCTAGGATCACATAGGAAGATACTATAACCAGACAAGTGATTCATAAACTCAGCACTGGGGCACTTGATTTTGGAACGAGGAAGAGCATCATCAGAAGGAGGCTTGAGGAGCAGTCTAGTGAGAATGTGTTGTCTTAGAAACCCAGAGGACAAGACTTCAAAGAATGCCGGAGCGGGTTAATAATAGGTCAATTAATGAGGACAAAGAAATGACCAATCTATTTGCAGTCTCAATGTTGGTAGCCTGCACAGGGGCAATTTCAGTGGTTTGGTAAGGATAGAGACCCAATGTTACTGGTTGATGAAGATAAAAAGAGAAAAAAATAAAGACAAAGATAACCATGGGCCGTACATCTGAGATTCTGAAGGTTTGCCCCACTATCAGAGAGCAGTAAAAAGATGTAAAAGCGGGGGGATGAGAGGAGGCCACTCAAAGGAGAAATATTTTATTTTGCTTTGTCTCAGGGAAGATAATAGATCTATTTATTCTTTAAAACAGCCCATGCCTGGTCTTTCTTATAGGCTTTTTCACATGTCCTCTCTGTCTGGAATAAGCAATTTCTACTCATACTTTTCTCCTGACTTCTCCTTTTGCCTGTTAGATCTTATAAATAATACCCATCCTCTATTGCCTTTCACTCACCTTGCATTGGCATTCTATATGTCCTAATTTCTTCTCAACCGTAAGCCATGCGAGGGCACGCCATGGGACTATCTTATTTCTTCCTGCATCTTCATTTCCTACCAAGTGCCTATTGTGTGCATTGAGCCAATAAAATGGGAACAGCAGTGACTTCTAGTAGAAGATTTGTGGGAACTAGAGAAGACAGAACATGAAAAGCATGTGAAATATTGCAGGTCCTGAGTATATTTGCACTCATCAGGGTTTTTACTTAATATCTTCTACGGGCAGTTAAAAAAATTACCAGGGACATCATGTTTGTTGCCTTTTATAATGTGGGATTATATTGTTGTTTTCATGAATGAGATCTCTACCACCTAACCCAAAACTCATGTGTTATAATTAGCTTTTCCTTTGTGACCTCAATTTCAGTATTGCATCTAATTTCAAGGTCCTTTAAAATACTCTGTTAATGAGAGTCATTTAAATTTATACTATTTACTCTTACAATTAACTAGTGTTATTTGTTGGATTTTTGAATTTTTATATTTCTGAGTTTAACCAAAATTTCTGAAAAATTCTTTTTCTTTATCCTCACCCGAGGACATTCTTTTTTTTTTTTTTTTTTTTTGCATTTATTTTCAGATAGAGCGGGAGGGAGAGAGAGGAGAAGAGAGTGAGAGAAACATCGATGTGAGAGAGATACATCGACTGGCTGCTACCCACACGACCCCAACCAGGGCCGGGGACAAACTGCAACAAAGGTACGTTCCCTTAGTGGGAACTGAACCAGGACTCTCTGGTCCGCGGGCCAACGCTCTAACTGCTGAGCCAAACCGGCCAGAGCTGAAAAATTCTTCTTAATAAAATCTCTGTGATATGTCTTGCCATGATAAAAATATAAAACACATCAAATTTAGCTATTGTGTGTTTTCTACTTTTCAATATATACGTCTATTGTAGTCAGAATACCAGTGACCCCGTCACAACATTTGCCAGCAGCAAGTTGAAATTGTGGTCACTAATGTACAACTTTGCATAAACAACTGACTTCCAACAATTTTCTCAATTATAGGACTAGACCAGGGGAACATTTCTACCTACTTCTCTAAATTCCATGCCCCTAAATTGGCACTTGAGTTGCATACAGCACAATTAGTCTTCTATTAAAGTATATTGGTTAGAGACCATTTGTTTTAAAATTTATTTTTGTCAGCATGAAAAATGGATAGGCAAAAGAAAAAAATATTGGTTAATAAGCAGTATGGATCATGGCATATTTCTCAACATAAGTCAAACTAGCTTAATATTGAAATATAACGCATTTTAGTAAAAAACAAAAACAAGCAAACACACAAACAAAATCATTATCTTTTCAGTTTCTACCAGGGGAAGGAAATACCAGGAACTATGTTAACCTAACTGTATCTAAAATTTATCTAATTTTTTTTTTTTTTTTTTGTAAACAGACTACACGTCTTCAAAGGAATTTAGTGCTTTAGAAACTGATAAGCATTGGCCTTTCTAGCAGAAAGAAACTTACATGTCATCACTTATAAGATGTTCAGCTAGCAGATAATATCCATCAGTCACTAAATAAATTGATTTCACTGGAGTGAATATTTCTATTATCAGTGCAGTATTAAGTGATATGTTTATTTTAGGTTTCCAGTGTGAAATAAAGCATTTAGAGACAGAATCATACCATGCTAAGGCAGTATTCTCTCAGGAGGACTCAGTCTCAGCGCCCAAAGGAACACCAAAATTTTCATTGAAATACTTAGTAGGGACCCTTCAGACCAAATACTAGACTATACTATTTCCTGTCATTTACAGAATTTTATAAAAAGAATAAAGATATTAAGTTAATAATGATTAAACTCCTGTTACAGAATGAAAACAATATATAGGTTACTAAACTGTTAACACACATAAGTATTAGTGAACTCAATAAGAAAAACTCTGATCTATTCCTCACTAAATAAAATAGTAACATTTAGCCTGGGAATGAAAAAGTCCTTGCAGAGAGGCAGATTTTTGCAGTAGAAAAAGAAGAATCTGAGAGTCAAATGAATCTTCTAAATTTAAGTTGTTTAATATTGAAGTAGTGGCTCAGTGGTTGAGTGTCGTCCCATGCACTGAGAGGTGGCTGGTTCCATTCAGGATCAGGGCACATGCCCAGTTGTGAGCTCTATCCCCAGTAGGGGGCGTCCAGGAGGCAGCCGATTGATGTTTCTCTCTCTCTAAAATCAATATAAACGTATTGTAAAAAAATATTGAAGTAGTGGCTAAACCATTCTGTCTTACTTTTCTCGTCATTAAAAAGGTTTATATATACTATGCATATATATAACATATATTTATATATATAATTGAAAGTCTGAAGTAAAAACTCGAGATAACGTGTAAATGGCTTTGCATAAAGCCTGTTACATAGTTATACTTTTTTAAAGTTTAGTTTAACTTGTTTATTGAAAACATTACCAGAAATCTGAAAGGTGCCATCTGTCAGTTACTTAATAGGAAGGTATGGCATATTTTATGGACATGACTGCACAGGTCTTTTCAAATTATGTCTAGGGTAACATTTATTATATAATTTTGAAACTGTTTGTTTTGTGTCTCATGTGACCTCATTAGACTATAAATGCTTCAAGATAAGGGCTATTTTTTACTCACTTATATACCCCTAAGAACATTCAATAAATGCTTATGCCCTGTCTTATATCCCTTTGTATATATCTATAATCCCACTGTTTCTCTCCTCTGCCAGAGTCTATTGCAACGTATGGTAAAATTTAAATTCTATTATTTTGTTGGGAAATGTCACCTTTATTTTGATTCCAAGGTCTATTGATTGTCTCCTATAGGCAAGTGTTAACAAAGCTGAGATTTTTCTCCCTATTGTTCTCCCTATTGCTCTGTTTTCAGTAGTTAGAACAAGACCTGGCAAATATTAGATCATCAATAAATATTGTTGAAATGAAGATAGACACACACAAACACACACGTGCTCCTATTGCCTCCTGAATGCTGGTAGTAAACACCTGAATATTCAACCCTAACTATATCAGAAACTGTTCCTTATGGAACAACAAAATTTCCAAAAACATTTATACCAGCACCTCTAACTTAAAATATTAAAAACCAGGGGACTGAAAAGTATTTCAGAAAGAAAAATAGGGGAAAGCTTGGACTATTATTGCACATAAAGGCTGTCGCTCGATGATAAAGTGTCCTACATTTCTAAATCTCTCACAACCTTCTGCCTTCTATACATGTTTTCTTAACTGCAGCAGCAACCTTTCATCTGGTACCTTTTCTATGGTGAGAATACAGCAAAACGACTGAGGGTAGATTCTAAAGGTAAAAGGGGTTTGTTGGAGGCCCACATTCAACTTTTGCAAGCTGTGTGATTAATCTTCCTTAATGGACTCACTTCTTTTTCCACATCTCGCTTCAGAGGCAATAAAAATCATAAAGTTAAAACTGCCTACCAGACCTCCCCCTTTGAGTGTCCCAGAGGTATTCATCTTTTTCTCCATCAAAACACCCTACACCTTCAACAATATTGAACAAACACAATTCCATGAATGTCTTTTTGGGGAATTTATGGTGACTACACCTGAGAAGGTGCTGTGCAGGGGCTGACCCCATGGAGCAGGACTTGCTTCAGCAGGACACTGGTGCCTTACAAGTGCACTACTTGAGTGTGTCGCTCGTGGAGGTAGTTGGGTAGTGCTTCGATGTGGCCCGGTGTGCGAGCTCTGGGGCCTTCCAGGGGGTACAGGCCAAGGTCAGATACCCCTGTGCCCTGCTCAGGGCCACCTACATGAGCTACAAAATGATCTGCAGATGGCTGCTACTTGTGCCGGGCTTGGAGGTGCTTGGGACAGGCCAAGCTGTGAAGCAAGGCTGGCTGCCACTAGTGCTGGGCCTGAGGCCACGTAACAAGAGGTATGGGTTATGCAGAGACCAGATGCGATTGTCTGGGGTTTTCGAACCTTTGGCAGATTTTAGGAAAGTCAGAAGCAGGAGCCAAGACAGGCTGTTTGTATAGAAAAGTCACTGGAAATGGCTTGGGTGGAGCCCCCAACTTGAGAGAAGCTGGGTCTCAGGAAATCACCAAGTCAGGGGGAACAGTGTTAGCCAGGTTGATGGAGACTCAGATATGGTACCCAACTGCTGGCTCTGTGCAGGGAGGGCTCAGCAAAGGAACAATGGCCCTGGCCAGCACTCTGTCTGGGAGAAAGCCGCCCCACCCAACCTTCACCCCAAAGACAGACAATTTAGTTCATCTCCATATGTCCCTGGCACCTTTCAAGCTGCTGCCCAAGCACTGGAGCTCAGAGTGAGTGAGTTTGAGTAAGTCCATGTGGCCTCTTTAAGAGGACCCGTGGGATTCCAGCAGTATTCTCTCTCACTCAGCCGCAATCTTTGCTGGTTTCCGCAGCAAGTCTTCTCTTCCTGGCACTGGAACCCTGAGCTGGGGGGCCTGGTCTGGGGGTGGGACCCCTGGCTCCTCAGGGGGGAACTGCCACAGCAGAGCTATCCCTCCCAAATTTTAACGGCCACACGTGGGTGTGGGTCCAGTACATTCGGAGTCTCCACCCCTACTCATTTTCACTGTGGCTTCTTCTTTATAGCCTTAGTTATAGAGCTTCTGTTCAGCTAGATATCAGGTGGTTCTGAATGATGGTTGTTCTGTAGTTGAGTTGTAGTTTTGCTGTGGTTGTGGGAGGATGCAAGTACTGTGTTTACCTACTTGACCGAAAGCCCTATGTTGGTTTGTTTTTAACGTTTCTTTATTCTGTGCTGAGGACACAGAATATCAGATAATCAGACATTCTTTCTGGACATTATTTTCTCAATTGATAGTAGACCTTATATATTTTGGAGAAGTGAGGTCGTCCACTGTTTTGTAAGGGTAGACAGAGAAAGCTCCACAGTCATAAGGTTGCCATTGTGTTTCTTTTTGACAAGGTGACCTTCCTTTCTCTTTTTTACCCAAGATGATTGATAATATAAAAGTAATCTATTATACTAGTTTCTCTCATGGAGATATGAAAACTAATCAGCATGCATATATAGTACAAGATATAAATACTATATCACATAACAAACTTTCTGATTCTTCTACTTGGAAATTCTATAAATTGTCTCTTAGGAATGTAATAGCACAATCCATGTGGTCCCATCCTCTCTGGTTGCAGTTTATTGAGTCCATGTATTCCTGTAAAGAGGAAGCACTGTTCATATTACAAATGACCATTGTCTTGAGTGCCCAAACAAGAATGTCTAGGGTCCTCTGACATACACCTTTTTCACTTTGTACATGCCGCTTTCTCTTCCTAGAATGGCTTGCTTCTTCATGCTCCCTTTCTTCAACTGGTTATTTCCTCATCGTGGGTAAGTGCCCTATTTACTTACTTATTTATTTATTTATTTATTTATTTATTTATTTATTCATTCATTCATTCATTCATTTATTTATTTATTTCCTTACCTGAGGACATTTTTCCATTGATTTTTTTTTTAGATACATTGGAAGGGAGGGAGGAAGAGAGAGAGACACTGAACCAAACCGGCCAGGGTTATTTATTTATTTATTTTATATCTCTACACATAACTCTTTCTTGATAATTAACCCAAATGAATTGCATTCATACAAGCCCCTTTAGGAAAGAAATCAATCTTAGTACAGGGCTTGTTGTATGGTAGATACTGAAACTTTTGACTCAGTGAATAAATTGGTGACATTTTTCTTTACCACTTGACAGGCATATTGCGAAATATAATATGATCAATGATGGGGAGAAGGATTGAATTAATGTTAGCACTGTGCAGAAAAATGGTATATAGTGATACAATTTTGGATAAGAAATTTACTATTACGTGGCAATAGAGATTCTCCCCTTCTCTCAGCAGCCTGGAGACTTCAACTTCACTGGAAAAGACAAGAACTTCCTGTGAAGGGTAAAAAGTTGACAAAAGAATTTCTTCCTTCCTCTGGCTCATACAGCCCATAACAAAGTGTTCAGCTGAGCTGTAAAGATATTATAGAGTCCCCTTTTTACTCATATAATCAATAATCAGTTCATTTTCTCCATAAAGGGAATTGCAATAGCGACATGACCTCTCAAGATTATAATGAAAGTTTTATTCCAGTCGGCCTAAGGACACAAGCCTCAATTTTTTTTTTTTTTTTTTTAATGAACAGGTGTCTTCTAAAGGCAAATCATTAAAAATACAAGTTGATAATAAATGTGCTCACATAAAATCCCACATCTCTGAAATTTTTATTATGGACTTTCAATTGAACCAACCAAATTGAAGAAATAAACTTATTCTTTTTTATTTTCTATTTTGGTGTCACATCTGAAACTATCAATGGTCAGAGTGTAGCTGAATTTCCCTAAAGGCAAAAATAGAAATAAAGCTATTACAAATAGGTAACTTGTAATAATTTTAATATTAATATATTTAAAAGCATAGTAGAAATAAAGATGCACCTTGTTATTATATTAAGTACTTAGTATATTTGTTTCACAAATGAATCAACTAATAAATTAATGTAGTTTTTTATTTTTTTAGGACCTCAAAAGCAATTGATTGCTTTTATGTACTGTGAGGACTTTAATTATAAATACAAATTAACATTATAATATGAAAATATAAAAGTTCCTATCAACAGTTTTATGTTTTGGGAAATATTCTTCTTGATTTAGGACTTTCTTGCCAAGATATCATTCTTTTACATTTCAAATTATGTTACATAATCAGGCAACAAATGACTTTCAGTTTTTTGGAGGACTCTCAAGGTTGGCTTAAATTTTCATTCTGATGCCCTCTAAGGAAAAATGACCTTGTCTTCAACAAATAGTAAAGGACAAGAGAAAGATTGAAAAACATATAAAACTTGGGACGTATAACCAATTTATACTGCTAAAAAGTGAAATTATGTGACAGTTGGGAAAATGTGACCAACTGAATATTCAATAATTTTGAGGATTTATTGTTCATTTGGGGAGCATAATAATGGCATGGCTGTAAATTTTAGAAAAGCCATTATATCTTAGAACTAAAATATTAATGAATTAAATTATATGATGACTGGAATTTGATTTAAAAGGATTCGGAAGGAGTGTGGAAAGGAAAGTATGCAGTTTTGAAGAGGAAGCAAGGTTGGCCACTGATTGATCATTGTTGAAGCTGGGTGACAGGCACAGGGAGTTCATTAAGTTATTCTCTGTATTTTGCATGTTTGATATTTTCCTTAATAAAAAATGTTATTTTTTTTTAATTTTTAAAAATCAAAACTCTGCCACTTCACCAAGAGGGATTTCTTTCTACTCACCTTGTGCCTGAGCTCCAACTATTTGCCCTGTTGCTCAACACTATTTCCTCTCTACTGTGTACCCCCATTCCTTTGGGGCTGTCCCACGACCAATTCTGCTTAAAGGAGAAATTTGGTTTTCCATCTTCTATAGCTAAATGCCGTCCTGCCTTTGTGAATCCACCGAATCACTAATGTGTCCTATTAAACTATGGGCCCCCAAACCAGGTGCCAACCCTGAGCATCCCCAACCGGCAAAGACACTAAAATGTCAAACCTGTAATATCCTCTGACAACCAGGCTCTATGAGTAAAAATATTTTTATTTTCTCCACTGATCTGAATTATGCAATCACTACCTTTTTCATCTCCTTAAAGGCAGAATTGGCTAATACCAGGTTCAGTTTTACCTGAAGTTTGGGGGTGGCATCCCTCTCCATGATTGTTACTTTTTATATGAGATATGTATATACAGCATTTTGGAATAAAATTGGAAGTAAGAAAATTCTCTCAGAATTTTGATCAAAAACAAGTACCATGCAAAGTGAATGCTTTAAATAATTCAGTGACTTTTTAGTGAGGCACTTTTGCATTTTAATTATGTGCTTTATATCTTAATTTGGAAGAAGAGGTAGGTGTATTATCCATTAAAATGTCCTTTTAAGTTATTAATGGAAATTTTCTCTAAATTAGAACTGCATGTTTTAATTCCATTCCCGACTTAAAGTCTGTATATCATCCACTTTACACAACTTTGATAGAAAATCATTCTCTTCTTTCTTCATTTGATGGCAGACCATTCAATTTATGAGTGTTAAGTGTAGAATTTAGAATAGAAAGCAAGGGTTAGTGAATTTCAATAGCTTAGTGAGTTTCTTTGATTGGAGTTTCTTTTAAAAATAGATAAAGGCAATTTGATGTATAAGACAAACAGCATAATGTCATAATCCAGTGCAGTTAATTGGGTTAACACGTGTGTTTGTTCTCAGTCACCCCAGTCTATCTTCCCAGAGCCCCATTTCACCAGTGACATCAGTTCCCTCACATACAATGATGGAAGGGTCTGGAAAGCAGAAGCAGATCTGTTCCAAAAGGTGACTGGAGTATTAGACATAAATGCTAAGTTTCCAGGTGAAAGGAGCCCTAACTACATGCCATGCATCTTTTTTCTGTAAAGCCTAAGAGCTTACTTTAGTAGGACTAACTCCTCCAGCTGCATAAAAGAGCATCACTATCACATAGCATCTCTTTATAGACTATCCAGACCCAAAAGCAGTTTATAAATATTTCCAGTCACCAAGTGTGTGCTCCAGTCAATGTTTTTGTCATACATCCTCAGTTTTCCAAACATATTCCTATTATAGCCTTGGTTTCTTCTGCTTACAATCCCTTCTTCTATTTTTCAATGAAGAAAAATGTGACTCTTTTTAGTGTGGTAGTTGATAGCACTGGGGTCGGTGTCAGATCAGCTTTAATTTATATCACAGCTCTGAATTTTACTAAGACAATGGCCTCAAGCAGATAACTTACCCACAATAAGCCTTAATTTTCTCATCCGCAGAAGTGGATATGTTTTTATAGAGTTGTAAGTGAGATAATGTTCATAGGACATGAAGCACAGCGTCATATATTATAAGCAGTCAATCTGGACAGCTGATTGTTTTCAAGGGAAATTAAATAGCATAGCTTCCCTAAAATTCATAACAGACTTAAACTGGGGGGGATCCAGGATGAGTCACCCCAAGATGTGCCACTGTGGCATGCAGATTGTTTTGAGCTAAAGGCAACTTTAGCCTCAGGCTCAATAGATACTTCTGTCCACCCCCCATTAACTACCTAGAAGAATTTGATTTAGAAGCCTTGCCCATAAGACATTATCAGAGGTTACTTCTTTTGACCTATCTATAGAACAGGGCAAAATTTTATTTACTAAAAGTCTGCTCTTCTCATCATCCTACAATGATCTTTTAAAGCCCCTAAGGCACCTTATCTCATCCCTAGCTCAGAATGACTTATACACCTCAATCTGACTCTCTCATGTATGTGAGGTTCCCATAAATATGTGTGTATTAAATTTGGTTATCTTCTCTTGCTAATCTGTCTCATGTCAATTTGATTATTAGACCAACCAGAAGAACCTTGGGGGTAGAGGAAAGCTTATCCCTCCCCCACAAAACCCAGAACTGTTGACTCCAGCAGCACACCAAAATTTCCATATTTAAGAGCAGCCCAATTGGCCTCTGCTGGTGGACTAGAGGCCAGTCCACCTCACAGCAGTTGAGTCTTCCCACTCATTCATAGTCACTAAACTACTTGGTGCCTGTGATATTTAAAGCTAGATCTTCTGATCCCTAAACTATTTCACAAGACTTTTCTGTTATGGAACTAAAGGGATTTGTTTGCTTGTGCGCATGAATGTCCAATCAAACACAAACAGGAGTTTGCAGCCAAGAAAGTAGAAGTTTATGTAAGGAAATGGTGCCAAACCCAGAGGTATAGGTAAACTAGTGTTCTGAAACCAGGCTCCCCATTGGCTTCTAGGGTATGGGTTATATATGGGAAAAATTATTAATCATGGTGATTAAGGGAATTGGGGTTGTGGACCCCACTTATTGGTTGGGGCCACAGTAAGGAGGAGTTGATCATTTTATCAGGTCCTGATGTCAACTATGGCCTAGATCTGTCTAGTTTCATGAGAGTGTGGTTGGTAGGGTCTTTCTCCTTTCGTAGTCCTGGGGCTGAAACACAACAGATGTCAAAAAATTATCTCTAGGCTTTGTTCTTAAAACAATTTGATGCTGACCAGAATCTGATGCACTGAAAACAGAAAGGGTCCTGTTAAAGTAATGGAGTTTCTGCACATTTCTATTTCTAGAACAAATAAATAGCCTTAACCATGAGCTTCCCCTACAAAGTCTTAAAAACGGCAATTGTTAAAATTATATACTAACATAGAATATTAAAAATAAAACAATAAAACATCAAAAACAACAGCTTTCTCTACTCTTAGGTGAGAATATTGATCTCCCTCTGCATTTCTGTTAATTCATGTTCTAAGCTTATCAAGAAAGACAGACCTTTCAATGAGGAGACTCAATTTAGAGGAATATATTCAATTCAGGGACACATATTAGGGAGTGTGATTTTAGCCCTCTGCTGAACCATTTCTTCCAATAATACTCCTATGTCTTATTTCTCAGTTGTTTCCAAACTCAATTTAGAGTGATATTTATTGACTCTTACAAATACTAATGCCCATTTATAGTCAACACATGTAGTAAAAAAATTTTTAAATGGACACAAAATATGGCTGTATTTCTCGAGCCAGTGTATGCCTTGCCATGCTCTTTACCATCTGCCATGGCAGGTGGTGGTAGCCAGATAATGGAGGCTGATCCACCTTATGTCCCAGAGGAACCCATCATAGATGATGGTCCCACAGCTACCATCTCATGCATGTGAGGTCAGCTGAGATATGTGGTCAACTGTATGTATGTTAGATTTTAGCATAAGAAGAGGATATCACATTTTATGTTATATATTAGTATATGAAAATAATCTTTGTTAGAATAAATACATCAGATGATTTTCCTCACCTGCTTATTGTTCTTTAAATTGTTTCACTTAGAATTTAGAATTAAGTCAAAACAGCTTAAAACAGTACGTGTTCACTGTTTTAAAAGTTTTAAAAAAATTTTTTGAATACTTTAAAACAGTGCTGTTTACCCAGTATTCTCAGATTTTCTTCTTTCTGCCACATAGTGGGTTTGCATTTTTCTGACCCACTTGTAGATATGCACACTTATGGGATTTGCTTTAATAAATCAAATGAAGCAGAAGTAGAATTTTCCACTTTGGAAGAAAATTTTAGAGGTAGTATTTGATTCACTGCATTTCCTTCCAGAGCTGTAGTGAAGCAGGGAAATGAAGATGCTTCTCTCAGCCTGGGCCTTTGAGTGACTCTATCAAGTAGAGACCCCATTGGCCTGCAGTGAGCGAGAAATAAAGGTGTGTGTGTGTGTGTGTGTGTGTGTGTGTGTGCATGTGCCCTTGTTTGTGTATGGAAGTGCATGACTATGTGTGAAACTACTAAGATGATTTGGGGGTTCTTTTGCCACATTTTAACCTACATCATTTTGACTAGTCTACAGATTAGTACATAAAAGTTCAGTGTTAATGATATTGTTGTAATAAACCAAGGTATTAATTAACAGAAAAGGAACAAAGGGAAGGCCAAATATTATAGTCATTTGTGCAGCTTTGCCAGGAAGCTGCAGTTTAACACTCCTCAGGGCCATTCCCCACAGATTGATGGGGAAAGTGACTGAACAGGATAGAGAATAGAAGCATGCCCAGTAAAGTCTGGGTGACCTAGAGAAGGTACTTGCCTGTCAGTCACACCTGGAAATAGGTCATTGGCCAGAGTTGTTGTGGCCACTGCAAGCATGAGAAGATGATATATTTAATCTCCTAAACAAAGGAGTTCATTCTCTTGCCTCTTATGCTCTTGGCTCCTGGCTTGTGGGGGCGCTCATGCTCCTGCATTCACCCACATGACCCATAGCCATGTGGACCCCCACACACAATGGACTAATGGATTGCAACTAGCCTAATGCTAAACTGAACCCAGCTCTACCATGGAACAGAAACTGGACACTGGCTTTGCTTCTAGCTCTACTGAATCCCCAGCTGCACATCTTCCAAGACTGGATTAAGGGAAATGGGACGCTGGAAACCCAATGATGTAATTCCATGCAAATAAAAAGCACTCGTCCTCCTGTGCGAGTCTCAGAAAATTATTTTTCTTGAGATATCATAAGGACCCATTCCCACTAGCAACAGAGAAAGACCATCCACCCTTTTCTCTGGTAACACTATGTAACAAATGCTTAAGCTGCTACATTGATTTAGTGGTCATTTGGTGGGTATGAGTAAACTGTTGTCAAAGACTGAAAAGATAGTGTTCTATATCCATCAGAGGCAAAATATTTGGTGAACTCTGATACCTGTGGTAACTTAGAAACAGATACTGTGCTTTAACTCTAATGGAAGAGATTAGGTAATAAAAAGTGTGTACTGTGTACATTTCTTCTTTGCAAAAAAAGAGATGAAAATGGGGGCGGGAAGGAGGGACATCTGTAATACATGCAACAATAAAGATAAGTTTAAAAAGAAAAATAAATAAATAAAATAGATGAGCACTGAAAAAAAAAAAGGCTAGCTTTAGGAGAATAGAAAGAATCTATGAATATAGGGAACTATAGGATCTGAAAAGGAAACACTTGCCTTTCCCTTATAAAGAATGAACAATGTGTGTGTGTAAAAGAGAGAGAGATAAAGAGGTTTTGTTGAGGTAAATTTGTTTTAAAATGAATAAGCTATATTCAGTGGGAACCAGAGATCAAATTGTTGTATACACTAAAACATGTCTTTATTTATAATACTGCATCTCTCTATCCTCGTCTCTCTTTTATAGCACATCATTTGGAGGGGAAAAATCAATGATGTAGTTGCTGCTTTCTGAAATTATATGTCTTAGATGCATGGATTCTTTGGGTCGTTGCTTTTCTTCACTAATGGAAAATATAATGAAAACTGCATAATGGGAGAGAGAAAAAAAACCAATGAGAGCAGGTTAAACTGGTGCAGAATTTTAAACTTGAAATGTGAGCTATGGTATAAGTTTCTAATATAAGTTGTCATCTATTATGACAACTTATATTAGAAAAATAAGAGTTTCTTCATATGGAGTACCACTGTATTTTTAAGACTTTCTGAGTTTAGAATCTTTCTCTGTATCAAAAGATTTATTTTAATCATAAGTGAAACTAGCATCCCCAATGACTGTAAAGCTAGGACACAGAAATTAAAAGGTCCTGGTGTGTAAGACAGGCAAATTGTCCTATAAAATACAACCCTGAGGATTTATCATTTAAGTATTATTTGCATGTTGAAGGGGACCAAAGTTTTGACACCCCAAAAATGTACCTTTTTGGATACTGATTACATGCTGGTTATTAAGAAACAAAAGACTCAGATCCTTCCATGCCATCTCAAAGGATAAGAGATCTTTTGATAAACAGAACTGACTCAGAGACATAGAGTTGGGGTACAGACTGATGGGCCTCAGAGGAGGGGGTTGTGGGGGAAGGGGATGAACCACAGAACTTATATGCATGTATGCATGACCAATGGACATAGACAGCGATGCTGGGGATGGGGCAGGGAGATGGGGAGGAGGGTGTCAATGGGGGAAAAAGGAGAAACATCTGTAACAAAAACAAATTAATAAAAATAAATAAATTAAAAAAAAAGAAAAATAGAAAGAAAAAAGAAAGACTCAGAGAGAAACTTTGACCCTCCCCCTTTCCTACCTGAGGTAATCCAGATTAAAAGGCCTGCTCCAGGAAAGCAGTTTTAGCATAATCACATGAATAATTTTGACTTTAGCTTAATTTGAATTAAGTATGGAAGAATCCAAGCAAGGGCCCAGTAGCTAGATTCACCCCTGTGTCCCATTGTTTCTGGATTGCTTAGCAAATATTAGTCTGCCCTTTGTGTTCCTCTCTTTCTCAGCTACCTACAAATTGCATGTCCCCTTCAAAATCCCAGACCCCGGTCCCCTTGTCTTCTTTGTCCACAATGACACATAAATCTCACTGTCCAATGGGTTTCATTACTATGACACCTCCTCCCTGTTCATCTGTGGTCGGCAGTTAGACAGACATGAGCAGAGCAAGGATGATGGACCAGGTACAGAAGGTCACCAGGGTGAAAAGCCCCAGGTGCCTAGCAAAGACAGTTGTAGGGTGAGACCTTGCCCCCAGGGTGACCTTTTCTCCCCTAGCATATTGATGATCATGCAGTTTGGACCCCCTGACCTTTCCTCCCTAGAGATAACATCTAGGCCTCAGTTGTATTTCAGCTCCAGGCCTAGAAAAGCAGCAAAATCAGACAACCAATACCATGACTGACCTCAGGATTAGTTGCTTTGAATAATGACCCTCTACTACTGGTACCAACCAATCAATCAGTGGGGGCCCTGACCCTGAAATGACACACCAGGAAAACTGATGAATATTCTATTAAGCTCTTCCCCTGGGACCTCCCCTAGAATCTCCACCTTTAACACCCTTAGGACAGAGGACTTGGCATGCTCCCCCTCCCAGGAGCATGCCTTCACCTTTTCCTTCCCTCTCCCCCTTCCACCAGGCTAATCACCTTTACTTTCCTCACTTCTAAGCTCCAAGAGCCCTTCTTTTACCTCTTGTTTCCTAAGCCCATTTCTTCTGCAAATTACTTCTAGTTCTGTGATTTTCCAAATAAATGTTCTCTTATAGTTGGAGTCTTGACTCTGAATTCTTTCCTAAATAGAAATCAAATACCAAGGTTGCTGAACTCAGGTCTGGTCTGACCCCACAGGTCTAACACCTGGTGCCATTCCTGCCACCTACATACAGTACATCTATTATTGTCATAGTTAGCTAGTTAATATTATTAAAGGAAAGAAAGTAAAGGGAAGTCAGACATTGTAAGCATGGTCACCTGGGAAGATTCACCAGGAAACTACAGCTTCACACAGCATTGTTCCTCCAAGGGGATTAACACCCCTCCCTTCCCCCACCTGATACTGGATTGTTTGGGGAAGAAGGGGAAGATAGGCACATACTCAGTAGAAGTCAGGGTGGTTCCAGGGGGATGCTTGCCTATCAGTCAAACCTGGGAAACAATGGATTGGCTAGAGGTGGACCCCATCAGAAGCACACGAAATCTTGGAAAGTTAATTGGTTAGTTTGAAGAAGTTCTTGGTTAAAATCCCCAGACAAAGAGTTCCTTTCCTCTTGTTCTCTCTTGCTTGGGACCTCACACTTACCCCATGCATTCATGCATTTTGTCTCCATAGCCATATGGCCTTAGCAGCCACATGGCCCATGGCCTGCAGACTTCACACACAGAATGCTGTACTGGACTGGATTTTAATATGGAGCAGAAACTATTAGCAGTAGCCTCTACCTTGACCTTACTGAAGACAGGATTGGACTTCTTCCATGGCAAGACAGAGATGAGACCTTGGAGGGGAACCCCCTTAATTTTACATCATCAATAAAACTTTCCACAAAACCCCATCCTTTCATGAGGGACTCAGAAAATTCATTTTCTCAAGACACCCCAAGAACTCCATTCTCACCAAGAACCCATCCATAATAATAAATCTTAGATATTTTCTCCTATTAATATATCTATAATTTTTTATTATTAGCCCAGCTAGAAGAATTTGGAAAGTAGGAGAAATATTATTTTTTTTAGCTTCCCTCAATGTATAAATCGCCCAAAGGAGCTGAGAAATGAGTAAGTATATCAGTCGGTATTGGTTAGACTATATGGACATAGAAATGACATGAATATTGAACATACAGTTGTTAAAGAGCATTACCTCAGAACAACTGAAAGCCAGGCATGTTTAATAATGCAAATACAAGAAGTGCATGCTATTTCTGTTCTCTTCCAAATGAGGAAAATCAGCCTTATTTCGAGTCCCAAATAGGAAAGTTTTGCCTTCCCACTCCCCCGACCCCACCTCCAAGAAAAACCTTGAATTAATTTATTAGTCACATTATCACATATAAAGCAGAAAGTGAATCAGGCTGAATTTAGAGCAGTTAACCAGACGACACAGCACTCAGATAATGTACACAGAATTAAAGGAGCATGAATACAGAAAGAGAAAAATCTTTCAAAAGCAATAAAAAGCTTTAAAAAGACATTTTTAATTTTAAATATGGAGCCCGAGAATTTCCCACAAATTCTGAAATACATTCTGGAAGTAAAGAAACAGATTCCCAGCACACATAAAATTAGGAGAAAGAATTATAAGATGTCCTGAAGGTTAATAGCATGTATCAGTTATATATTGTTGCATAAAAAATTTCCCCAAATATAGCAACATAAAGCAAGATTATTACTGTAAATTTTCGGTGGGTCAGGAATTGAAGAGTGGCTTAGTCAGGTGGTGTACACTGAATCTCTCATGAGGCTGAAGTCAAGATCTCAGTTAGGACTATAATCATAAGAAGGCTTAACCAGGGCTGGAAAATGTGCTTCCAAGATGGCTCACTCACAATGCTGTGGCAGGAGGCCTCAGTTCCTTGATGGCTGTCAGAAAGAGAACTTAGTTTCTTTCCATGTGGAGCTCATAGGGCTTTTTAAGTGTTCCCATGGTGTAAAATCTAGCTCTTCCTGTGTGTGTCAGAGACAGGATGAGCAAGGCAGAAGCCACACTTTATTTTACATCCCAGTATCTGAAGTCACATAAAATAATTTCTGTTGGTCAAACCAGTCGACTATAAACCAACCCTGATACAATGCAAGAGGGAACTACACAAAGACTTGTATACCCGGAGACAGGGATCATTGTGACACAGGATAGTAAAAAGCCAGGAAAATTCCTTGGCAAGTAAAATGGGGAAACTGAGACAGATAGCTGATTCAAACTGGCCTCATCCAGGACCCTAACTCACCTGCCTCCTTCTCCTTTGCATAACTACTCCTTTAAGCATTAAGCTCTCAGGTCAAAGAATCTTAGGAACAAAGATTTGTGTCTATTGACCACAGAGACGGAGTTTTGGTCAAACGAGATAACATTTAGGCCTCAATTGCATTTCAGTCCAGGCCCAGAAAAGCAGCAAACCAGACAAACCAATGCCATAGCTGGCATCAGGACCAGATGCAATGACCAATGACCCCCTACCTTAGCACCAACCAATCAGTAGAGACTACAACTCTGATTCTATACACTCATTTTGTAAATCAGTGTATTAAAAGGACACATCTAAAAGACTAATGAGTATTCTATTGAGATCCTTCCCTGAGACCTCCCCTAAAATTCCTGCCTTTAGAAAATAGATAAAAACCCTTAAGACAAAGTACCCAGTGTGTGTTCTTTCTAGAGCACATCAGCACATTTTTTCTTCTGGCATGTATCTTTGCTTTCTTTCTCCTAAGCGCTAAGGTTCCCCACAAGACGTGCACCGGGAGCAGTGGGCAGTGACAGCTTGTCATGGGCTAACATCCTGAACCTGTCTCCAAGGGCCCTTCTTTTTTGCCTCTGTAACTTATTTCCTGAGTTCATGCAACCCAGCTGGCTCACTTCTTCTGCCTCTGTAACTTTCTTCCTAAAAGGCCAAGGCAGCTCTCTGAGCAACCCACTCAAATCTTCTCTTCGAGTGTACTTTTGCTTTGCATGCTAAATAAACTTCCTCTTGTGCTAGAGTTCTTTGCTCTGAATTCTCTCTTTGCCAAACTCAAGAACCAAGACTCCAAGTTACTGCTTACAATTGGAGCCATTTTGAAATCTGGTTATGACACAGAATGTCTATAACTCATCTCTTTCTTCCTAGAGGACACCTGAGATAGTGTTGACATAAACCAATTCCTTTTATAAATACGCTAATGGCATTTTTATTAGCTGTGATATACCTGGAGGAATTCTCATCTAAGGATGTTTTCATACTATATTTGATTAGTCAAGATTAATTATTGAAAATAAATCTGGAATTTAACAATTAAGACACATGTGGCTCGGTAATGGAAGGTAACACACAGTCTCCCTACCACTGTTTGACTCATCAAGTACAAAAACTAAGAAGGTCCAAACTTAAAATCTTTCTCTGACTTTAGGTATACCACAGGCATTGTTAGCATTAAGCCATTACTCTGAAATCAGAAGGTTTTTCTGTGGCAAAAGAGATTATTAAAAAGTTGTGTCTGATGATTTGGGGATCCCTCCAGAAAAGAATGATGAAGCTGTGCCTAGTTTTCGTTTATATCGTTTGATATGTGTCATGGGTTGAATTGTGTCCAACAAAAAATATGTTGAAGTCGAACCTCCAGTACTGAAAAATATGAATTTATTTAAATACAGAATCATTGCAGAAGCAAATAATTGAAGTAAAGTTAAACTAGAATAGGATAGGCCTGTAATCCACTATGAGGAGTATCGTTATTAAAAGAGGATGTAGAGTCAGAGAGAGAATGTTTTGTGATTGTGGAGGCAGAAATTGAAGTTATTCAGCTGCAAGCTTAGGGACACTAAAGATTGGTGGAAATATCAGAAGCTGATATTTTTTAAAAAAGAAAAAAATACCAGAGGTTGATGAAGATGTGAAACAGATCTCCCCAGAGCCTTGAGAGAAAATGGCCCTACAGACACTATGGGTTCAGACTTTTATCTTCCAAAACTGTGAAAAAAATGTTGTTGTTTTAAGCCAACTTTAAGGTAGCCCTAAGAAACAAATACAATAAGCATTAGCAAATTTGGGTGTGAGAGATCTGTTATGTGATTGAGTATGCTGTGATAATTCTGCATTCTGTGTTATGCAAATTAGTAGCAGTAGTGGGATTGCCATTCAGATCACAAATTACAATGTCTAAAGCATTTGGGGGTGCAAAAAATAATAATAAAAAGAGAGGGAAGAAAACCCTGGCAAGAGTTTGATAGTGGGTTGTAGCTTCATAGTCTTTGTATGAAGAGGTAACAGCCTTGGGGTTTTTATTACAAAGGACAATCTTACTAATGAAATACATTCAGACCCAAGGAATTTGGCTAAGAGGATGGACAGAGAAGATGAAGCAGAGAGAAAGTCAACAAAAACTACTATTCCTGGCTGTTTACAGAAGCACTGGTGAAAACTAAATCCTAACGGATAAAATTAGAATAAGAAAGTTATTTTCTCCTTTCAAATATGTTGTTAAGAAAGAAATTAAAAATAAATGTGAAAACCTTATAATGTGTCATTGGTTAAATCCTGTACATATGCTTATTAGCAGAATAATTGCTTTTTAGTTCATAGTATGGCTTCAGGCATCCTCAAATATTTAGGAATTTTCTTTGTAAAACATTGAGGTAAGGAAACCATGGGGTATTATTATAAATAGATATCTTCAATAACATGTCTTAAATGGCTATTTCTTTGTATTTTATTGTTCAAAGTGGGAAATATTTACTTGGCAGTTGCTTTAAAAGTTTATGAGTTAGCCTGGCCGGTGTGGCTCAGTGACTGAGCGCTGACCTATGCACTAAGAGGTCACCGGTTTGATTCCTGGTCAGGGCACATGCCCAGGTTGTGGGCCCAATCCCCAGTGGGGGGGCATGCAGGAGGCAGCCAATTGATGTTCTCTCTCATCAATATTTCTATCTTTCTGTCCCTCTCCCTTTCTCTCTCTCTCTAAAATCAATAAAGAAAAAAAAATATTTTTTTTAAAATGGTGAGACTTCAGTTTAAAAAAAAGTTGATGATTTAATAAAGGTAAAAATAAAAGCTAAATGGATAGTGTCAACATAAGAAATGTTCAAACCTTTAAGAATTCTTATGAGTTTATTTGAGCCAAACTGATGACAATCACCTTGCCCATCCTGGCCAATAATCTTTGTTCCCAGGTGCGACTGACAGGCAAGTACCTTCCCTATGTTATCCCAACTTTACCAGGCATGCATTGATTTCCCCTTTGTTGGACTCCTCCCCTCGGTGATCTGCAGGGAATGGGCCCGTGTTTCCTGGGGAGTGCAAAGTTGCAGTTTCTTGGTGAAGCTGCTCAAATGACATACTACTTATAACCTATAATGTCTGGCCTTCCCTTTGCTTCTTTCCTATTATTAACAACTAGCTAATCACAATAGTATAAGTTTTGTACCTTATTTTATATAACATCGGAATCAAAGGAAAAGATGTAAGGGGACGTGAAATCCATTGGTGGTAGATTAGGGAGGTAGGAGAAAGCAAAACAGGAACATCTCTGAGACTGAATAAAAAGTAAAATGGATAGACACATACTTCTTTTACATTGATGGATATAGGATAGCTAACAATGAATATTTGCAGCACATAGAGATGTTATGCAGGAGAACCAGATAGTAATGAGGGGGTTCTGTGGACTCCTGCTCTGGTAGAAGATTGTGTCCTGAGGGGTCTGGAAAAAAAGGGATTACTCTGACATTCCAAAGGTATATTATCAGAGATGCAAAAAGACCATAGAATTGACCTTTCTCAAGGAAGATACTGGCCTAGGGCATGGCTACCTGCTTAACTCAATTTTATTTAGGAAGTTTTAATTTCAGACCACCCTATGTGGTTACTTTAGGTCTTTGGGTTTGTAAGGCCTCCATGGAGGCCTTCCCTGAGCTTGTCAGGTTTAGTATGTGGCCCCTTTGATGTCCACAATAGTGGGTAAGTTATTACTAATGTGATCATCTATTAATCAAATTCTATAAAATTAAGCAATTTATGATTTCAAGTAAATGACAATTTAGTGAAATGAACCATCAGATGAAGTGACAGATCACATTAAAGAGACATAGTTTCATGTTAGAAGAATTTAATGCAGATATATTTTATTGTAACTAATTTTAATTCTGATCCATTAAATTCCAATAATATTATAAATTTCATGGGATGGATCGGTTTGTTCTTAACACTTTAGTTGTCAAAAAATTTTATTTTATTAACCTTGTCACAGACACTTATGAAATTAGACTTGGAATATATGACACTGAGTATGCATTGAACAATTGTTAAATAACTGATTTTATGCACAATGAATACCACATGTATACTTAATATAAAGAGGAATGTAACTCTGGGTAAATTATAAACTGTATATGTTATTATCACATGTCCAAAGCCTTGCAGAGGATTTCATGTATAGCTGTTGTTAATGATAATGATGATGACTTTTCACAAAGAGAAAAAGACATACTAACCATACTCTGAAAGAATAAAAGTTTTGCAAACAAGTGGCACAAAAATGATACCTTAATTCTATCATTTTCATTTTCCAGAATAATAACTTTTCAATTGTCATCAGTTTGGCTCAAATAAACTTAGTATTTTCAAGTACTAACCTTTCAAAAGATAAAAGGAATAATTCAGAGTCCTATTCAAAGACAGAATTTATCAGTTGTTTTTATTCCTTTAACAAGGATTCCATTTGATCAACAAATCATTTGTGAATAATGCTTAAAAATTAACCAATTTAGATCCCAGCTAGTTCCTAAATACTTCAGTGTGTAAATTCTTTAAAAGGGAGAAATTTGCCCTGGCCAGTTTGGCTCAGCAGGTAGAGCGGTGGCCCACGGACCAAAGGATAGAGGGTTCGAGTCCAGTCAAGGGCACATACCTGGGTTGCAGGTTCAATCCCTGACCCTGGTTGGGGTCGTGCAGGAGGCAACCAATTGATGTGCCTTTCTCACATAGATCTCTCTATCTCTCTCTCTCTCTCTCTCTCTCTCTCTCTCTCTCTCTCTCTCTCTCTCACTCTCCCTCTCTCTCCCTCTCTCCCTTCCCCCAACCCCTCCATTCCACTCTATCTAAAAATCAATGGAAAAATATCCTCAGGTGAAGATTTTGAAAAGAAGAAAAGGAAGAAATTTAAGCATTGGGATAGTTTGACAAAAAATATTCTACACTCACATTTGGGATAAGTAATTTATAATGACTTTGTTCGTTCTGGATTTTCTAATTATCAGCAATTATAATACATTATTACAATATATATACATCATTATTAAAATGTAAATAAAAACTGTTTTGTCTTTTAAGTATATGACATGATTGTCGCACTTCAAAGAGATCTTAGTAAAAAGTCACTTTGATATGAGAGGAAAAAGTAGAGCTATAAAAAAAAATCATCATAGGCCTTGGACTAGTAGCTCAGTTGGTTACAGCATCTTCCCGATAAGCCAAGGTTTTGGGTTCGATCCCCAGTCAGGACACATACAAGAATCAACCAATGAATGCATAAATACGTGGAACAGGAAATTGATATTTCTCTCTCTCTTTCCCTATCTCTTCTTCTTTCTCTAAAAACCAATAAAATAATTTTTAAAAATAATCATAAGGAAAATTCTTAATTATATCAAAACTATAATAGTTACTAAACATTCCATTTAATTATAGTACTGTATGATTAATGTGTGGTTGCTCATTTAAAAAATCCATATTCTCCCCTCCATCCAATTTCATTTTTATTAAATTAACCAACATAAGTAACATTTTATGTCAATTTTGCAACTATTTATTTTTCTGCCTATTATTGTTAAAATTCAAAATCAGTTACTCTATTTCCAAAGTATTTCCCTGAAATTAAGATTTCCCGATAAAAGAACAAAAATAAAAGTTGTTTTGATTTGAGTGGAAAACAACTCTATCTCAAAATCAGCAGCAATTCCCGGAGAGTATTGCTGGTACTTTGTTGACCATGGGCTTTTCTGCTACTAATCAGCATTGTTAAAAGCTCTAAACTTGGGGCAAGATTAAAGGAGTCACTATAGGGAGTGGGCTCCCCCAGCTTTTTCAGTATTACTACTGGCAAGTGTTATCAAAACCAAAAGCTATCTGGAGAACTAGGGAAGACATAAACCTATCAAATCCTGAACCAACTTATTTTCTTCAGTACTATGGTTTTACAGGCAAGAGTTGCAGTGTCAATTTTAGTGTGAAAGTATATATTTATGTGGGTGTAAATATACATGCCTTCCCTTAAATGTCCCTGTTCAGTTTGCCGTGGTTGTGAAATTGGTGTGCAGTTTACCAGCACATGACAGCAATGCCAAAGGAAATTCCTCAATGTAAGTCCCCGTGGAGTTCTGGCAAAAAGTATATAAGAAATCCTTTGGAGCTGAACATCTTCCCTAACCCACTTTGTAAAGGCAGCCCATCATTTAGTTATGGAGTTGAATACTTTTGTCAGGAACTGAATATGCGCCCTGAAAATAACATGGATATAAACACACCGCCCAGCTCCCAAGTCTAGTGTGGAAATATCTATATGTGAGTCACCATTTATAGTACTGAGTGACAGTACTCTCTGGGGGAGGAGTGTAGACAAGGTGCATTGGCCACATTGTCAACTTAGTGAAGTAGAAAATGTTCAAGAGTTAACATCAGAACTTACTTTTCATATATGAATCGTAACTTGCTAAGGAAATATGAAAAATTACATCTCTAGCAGAAAGAATTATAACAGCAATAATAAGACGACCAGGGTATGGGTGGCATGTTTGAGAGGCAAAAACTATTTAGTATTCCAGAAGCATGAGCACACAACTTGTAGAGTCAAGACATAAAACAGGATAAGAAAGACGGTCCTTAATCCTAAACAGCCTTGGATGCTGTGCCAAGAAATTTAAATTTGATTTTGTAGATCATTGAGGAATGTTGAAAAGGGTGGAACTGGAGGTAGAAACACCAGTCCCAGGTTGATAAAAGTCCAGGAAAGAACACAAAGCAGACAAAATAAGGTAACACAGGAGGGTGAAGAAAATGACGATTTTAGTTACTGTTTATGAAATTACATAAAAAGAATTAAAAGGAGGGAAGAGTCCATGATGATTTTCAAACTTCTAGCTTGTGATACAAGGTGAATTGTGTGTGTTGCTCATTCACATAGAAAAAAAATAGATTAGAAGAAATTCTGTGTGCTAGTTCTGAATATGTTACATCCGAGGTAACTGATGTGACTGATTAAGACTCCAAAAGAGACTTACACATAAATTGTTGGTTTTTGGAAGAAAATACAGAGATATTGATTATAGATTTTAAAAAACATTGTTAGCTGCCAGGCTGGTGAGGCTCAGTGATTGAGCATCAACTCATGCACCAAGAGGTCACCGGTTCGATTCCCGGGCAGGGCACATGCCCAGGTTGTGGGCCTGATCCCCAGTGGGGGGCATGCAGGAGGCAGCCAATTGATGTTCTCTCTCATCGATGTTTCTATCTCTCTCTCCCTCTCCCTTCCTTTCTCTCTAAAAACCAATAAAGAAAAAAAAATGTTTTAAATAAATAGAAATAAAAAACATTGTTGGTGTATATACATTAATTTATGTCACAGGGGTAAATTTACTAATAATTAGACTCATCAATAAATGTTCTTATATATCACAAAATTATTGATTTTATTAAAAATATAAAATTATAACTAAATTTACACCAAAATCAATTTTACAATACAATCTCTATTCATGTATCATGGTGTCTCATACATTATTTCTCAACATGTGCAAAATCAGAAATACTTAAATCATTTCAGCATTTTCCAGGCTTATAGAAATTCATATAATTACATACATGTAGAACATGTCTGTCTAATGACATTCAACAAAATATGATTGTTTCTGGAAGCCATGAAGAGAAGATGTTATTGACCTGAGCATCAATTAGGAAGCTATTACAATGTTCCTAACGAATAAGATATTGGCTTATAGTAATGCAATGACATAGATATTGAAAAGAGAGCTCAGATTAAAAGCATTTCTGTGATCAAGAAAGAAGTCTGAAGTCAATTGAATGCAGTAGTAGTCAATAACTAATTTTTATTTAATACCGGCTAGTTATCATTCCAAGCACTTTACATATGTTGACTTATTTAATCCTCACTACAACCATATGAGATAAATACTATTATTGCTTTCATTTTATGGATGAGAAAACTGAAGTAAAGAAAGGAATCAAATTCATGCCAGAATTTATACAATAGTGAACACCTTTCAAGCAGTGGCAGTCTACATTCCAATCCGTGCTGTAATCCTGTACACTAGATTTGTGGTTGTTACTGAATTTTGATACACTCTACTGTGTTCCATGAAGTCGTATCATAGCTATTTTTGGTAATAATTTTATCACAAATAAAAGAAGCTTAATTCTTTTTTATTATTATTCTTTTTTTTTTTCCTTTTTGGTTTTAGAGAGAGAGGAAGGGAGAGGGAGAGAGATAGAAACATCAACAACAGAGAACATTGATTGGCTGCCTCCTGCATGCCCCCCACTGGGGATTTGGCCCACAATCTGGGCATGTGCCCTTACACCGGTGACCTCTTGGTGCATGGGTCGATGCTCAACCATTGAGCCATACCAGCCGGGGTAAAAGAAGCTTAATTCATTTATAAATCCGAATTGAAAACTTTCATAGAAGTGATCAAGAAATACGTATATATTTTATTCTGTCATGTGAATGTAACCTCAATAAATATAAGTAGGATTTATGTCTGCTATCTGCTGCTGTCTCCAATAGCACCTAAAACTAAACAGCTTAGTAGACACTTGAAAAAATCTTTAAATTAACAAATTAATGAAACCTTAATGATCCAAAATATATGAGAACAGTGTGTTTTAATCAAAGAATATATATTGGGAACATGAAGTTTTCCCTGTGGAAGATTACTGCATGGAAAATTCATTTTATATTATCAAAAGGTTAGATAAAAATATAATATAGCCTTTGCCGCTTTGGCTCAGAATTAGAGCATCAGCCCATGGAGCAAAGAGTCTCAGGTTCGATTTCAGCCAAGGGCACGAACCTTAGTTGCAGCTCGATCCCGGCCTTGGTTGGGGTAATGCAGGAGGCAGCCAATCGATGTGTCTTTCTCACATCAATGTGTCCCTCTCTCTATCTCTCCCCCCCACCCCTGTCTGAAGATAAATGGAAAAATATCCTCAGGTGAGGATTAAATAAAAATAAATACATAAATAATACAACATATTTAAGATATGCCTAAATACTAATGCAAGATACCAATTTATAATTTTAATATATGGGTTTGATTTAAAACTCCTTTTTATAAATAACATTTTGTGATTATTAAACCTGTGTGACTAATTTGTGGTGATGCATTAGCAGTAATGGAAAAAGCCAATCTGGAGCGTCATTACAGCTCAAAACACGCTAAACTCAGTGAATTGGGAGGCCAAATGCATCTGGATAAAATCAATGCTCTTCAGCAGAGTTTAGACTCACAACAAGCTGCTTGCACTAGGCCTTGTTGTGACAGAGACAACATTATTCAGACGAGTTATGTAGTGAACAAACCAATGGCAGAGAAGCTGAGGCCTCCTGTGGAGGGAGAGTTTGTGGAAGAGTGCATGGTGGCTGCTGCGGAGTTGTTAGCACCAAAGTAAAATTGTTTCAGAGTGTTAGTTTGTCTCGGAGAACTGTCTCAGATTGGATTACTGATTTAGCACAAGATATTTAAAAAACGTGAAAGGATTCTGCAGATTTCCCATTTTTCTCTCTGGCTTGTGACAAGACAACAGACATAACAAATATTGCCCAACTGGCTGTTTTCGTTTCTGGGATAACTGCAGAGTTTGACACGGGAGAGGAACTGCTGTCACTGGAAGTCGTTATGGCACTACCAGAGGTGAGGACTGATCCAAGTGATTTAAGTATATGCCACTGCATCATACACCAAGAGTCTCTGGGCACAGTCATTGTACCTCAACAATGTGATGTCAACAGTAATGTCATGCATATGTTTTGTCAAAAGCAGAGGGTTTAACAGCCGCCAGTTTAAGGAGTTACTGAAGAATCTTGACTCAGTACGGTGATCTCGTTTATCACTGTGAAGTGTGGTGGCTGAGTTTTGGGAACATGCTCATGAGGTTTTCCGAACTGTGGGATAAAGTCAAGCAGTTCATGGCGATGAAGGGAAAACCTGTCAGGGAACTCAATGATAACAAGTGGCTGTGTGATTTAGTTTTC
Organism: Tadarida brasiliensis; assembly: GCA_030848825.1. Classification (NCBI taxonomy): domain Eukaryota; kingdom Metazoa; phylum Chordata; class Mammalia; order Chiroptera; family Molossidae; genus Tadarida; species Tadarida brasiliensis. The sequence goes on along the minus strand of CM061263.1, from coordinate 109,216,864 downwards.
ATGGTGGACATGACCAAGTACCTCTCAGAGCTGAATGTCAAGCTGCAGGGCCCCAACTAGCTTCTCATCTCCCTGCTTTCAAACATGAAATTATTTGAAGCTAAATGAAGGCTGTGGAAGATGCAACTCGAAAGGAATAACACGGTGCATTTTCCCCACTCTGGAAAGACAAAAACCTACTAGGACACTTGAATATGCTGGTGAATGTGTGAGGCATTTAATGAAAGATTCAAGGACATGAAAAATCAACACATGGAATTGAACATCTTTCCTACACCATTCAATGTGGAACCAGCTGATGTGCTTGATAACCTACAACACAAAATCATTCAGCTGCAAAGCCATGATGAGCTGAAAGCTAGGTACAACCACCCCCACTGCTTGAATTCTATAAATGTTATATAAGCAATGATGAATTTCCCACTTTGAGGAGACATGCATTGAAATATGAATCTGTGTTTGGAACAACTTACTACTGCAAGCAGTTTTTTTTAAAACTTACCATTGAGAAGAGTTGACTTTGCTCCAGACCGACCGATGCAAACCTGGAAAAGCAGTTTTGAGTAGTAACATCATCAATACCAGCTAACACCACACGCCTCACCAAAGAGAAGCAGTCCCAGCCATCACATTAGGGGTAAGCTAATTAAATGTTTGACCAAATATATTAGGCTAATTTTTAAGTTAATAATTTTGTATGCCCCATGAATGATGTTATAAATATTCAATTGGCCTTTGGCAGAAAAAAGGTTCCCCACCCCTGGCTTAGAGTATAGGCATTAATGCTTAATAAAAGTTAAAGAAATATAATTTAATGATTATAGTCAAATGCTTTTATTCTGCTAAGAGTAATAAGCCTCTACTAAGAGGTTTAAATTCTTTTTCCGCTTTGTCTACATTTATTTGAATCATTTAGTGTTAAATTGATTTAGACCTGACTTTTGAGGCAAAATCAAATTTTGCAACATACAAACTTACAAAATCAAGAGATCTTAAATTGTAAATCTATGGAAAGCCTGATAACTTCCCAGATAGATGGCAGAGATGACAATTTTAAAAATAACTTACAACAATAAACTCATTTTTAAATTCTCATGTAAACTTCAACTGGATATTAATATCTTGAAGTTCTTTAAATTTAAAAGCAATACTTTTATTCACACTTCTTACCCTAGAAATCCTGATAAAATCAGACAGGATTTCATCTCAGGAAATATTGCGTTCACTATAGCACACAGGCTTTTATAGCAGGAGCATAGAGCAGTCCTTCTTTTCATGGCAGGAAAATCAACGTTTGCTCTGGGACACTCAACTGAAACCTAAAGTATTATTTTCTATTCCATTTGCCTGGTTTCTTATGTCTTCAGTTGTGTCAAGCATTTTTGAGGACTTCTTACATGTATAATTTAGTATTGACCCATAAGTCATCTACCATTCAACACTTTAATCAGATATGTACTTGACTCAGTGTGAATGATTAATCCCCACATAGGTCTGGCATAAAAAAGCCTTTTAAAATTTTTTGTGTTGCAACTGTGAGAAGCAAGGGCATTTGTAACAAGGACAGGAAAAAAAAGTACTTTATAAATATATATATAACAAGTAATAAACCTGACCAAATTTTGTCAAATCAACTAATTATTTCAAATTAAGTAGCAACAATAAAAACATCGCCACTTTATAGTTTCTGGTGAACTACCCTATTTCTGAATTCTACAGAAATTTCCAAAGTATGCTCTACAGACTATTAAAGCAGAAATGTAGCCAGTAATATTAAAATAATAAAAAATAAGGAGTGATTGTTTAAGTCCTGTAGCCAAATAATTTGGGGAAAGTTAGCTAAACAGAATTATATACTTTAACTGGGTTTTGTTGTTGTTCTGTAGTTTCTTTTTTTAATAGTTAATATATGTCTTTCAGTATTATAAATTCTGAGGATATTTGTTATCAGTGACCTACTGATACATACAGTAAACCACCCCAAACCTTTCAGTCTATGGATTTTTAAGCAGTTCTGCTCACCTGAACCAGGCTACACTGATCTGTGGTCTTGCTGATGCTTCTCTCATCACTGCACAGCTCAGCGAGGGCCTGGATGGCCTGGTGCCCTCAGCTGGGATGACTTGACTCTGCTTCACATGGTCTGTCATCCTCTAGTAGGCAAACCTGAGCTTGTTATCCTAACAGAGGCAGAAAGCATAGAGAGAGAGGAAAAGCATACTAAGCCTCTGGACCTACTTAAAAATGGCAAAACCTCACTCTCACTGGATTCTATTGGCCATAGCAAGTCACGAGTACAGTACTGATCCAAGAGGTAGAGAAAAAGATTTCACCTCTGGATGAATACCTCTTAATAAGAATTAAATTACAAAGAATGTGTATAGTAAGAGGAATGGAGGCTAGGGAAAAATACTGTGACCAATCTACTATGGAATTTGAACATGGAACCCCTTTTATTTCACATACTGTCTTCCAAGATTGAATTGGCAGCTCACATTCGGGAAATGCTAATGTACCAGGATTTTATTTATTCAACTTATTCAATAAATATTAGTTGAGCACTATTTGAGTCCAGTTAACAACTAATCTTTTGGTACACAAGGTGAATTGAGAATGTGTTCTCTATCTTTAAAATAAGTGGGTCTTGGTCTTCCGGTCAAGATGGCGGCGTAGGTAACGCGGTATCGCGTCCTCCCACAACCACATCAAAGTTAAAACTAAACTACAGAACAACCATCCTTCAAAACCGCCTGAAATCAAGCTGAATGGAAGTCCTACAACTACGAAATTAAAGAAGAAGCTGCATTGAGACTGGTAGGAGGGGCGGAGGCGCGAAGGGCTGGTCCCACACCCATGTGTGACCAATAAAAATCAGGAGGATACCTTGGCTGGGAAGGTCTTCCCTGAGGACTGAGGGGTCCCCGTCCCACACCAGGCACCCAGCTCAGGGTTCCAGTGCCAGGAAGAGAAGTCCCCATAACTTCTGGCTGGAAAAACCAGCAGGAACTGAGGCTGAGGTGGCTGGAGCCCCCGGCAGCTCCTCTTAAAGGGCCCGTGCACGGACTTACTAGGACTCGCTCACTCCAGGCTCCAGCATGCGGGAGGCAGCTTGAAAGGCACTAGAGACATATGGGGAAGAACTGAATTGTTTGGCATTGGAGCGAGGGCTGGAGAGGCAGCTTTCTCCTGGACAGACGTGCTATCAGAGGCCTTTGTTCCTTTGGTGAGCCCTTCCCTGGGCCGTCAGACGCCACCATATCTGGGACTCCAGCAACCTGGCTCACACTGTTGGCCCCGCCCTGGTGATTCCCTGAGGCCCCGCCCCACCCAACTTCCAGGCCCACCCAAGCTGTTGCCAGTTGCTTTACCATAGGATTGGCCTGTCTTGGATCCTGCTTCAGCTTTTCCTAAATTCTTTCAAACAAGCAGCACCTGGTCTCAGCTAGCCCCATACCTCTCACTAAGTAATACATAGAAACAAACACAGGGAGGCAGCCAAATTGAGGAGACAAAAAAACAGGTCCCAAATGAAAGAACAGAACAAAACTCCAGGAAAAGAACTAAGCGAAATGGAGATAAGCAACCTAACAGATGCTGAGTTCAAAACACTGCTTATAAGGATGCTCAATGGACTTAGTGAGGACCTCAAGAGCATAAAAATAGACCAGTCAGGAATGATGGATGCACAGTCAGAAATGAGGGAGGCACTAACTGAAATAAAGAACAATCTACACAGATTCAATAGTAGAGTAGGTAAAGCCAAGAAGCAAACCATCAATTTGGAATATAAAGAAGGAAAAAAACACCCAATCAGAACAGCAAAAAGAAAAAGGAATCCCAAAAAATGAGGACAGTGTAAGGAGCCTCTGGGACAACTTCAAGCGTGCCAATATTCGCATCTTGGGGGTGCCAGAAGGAGAAGAGAGAGAACAAGAAATCGAAAAACTATTTGAAACAATAATGGCAGAAAACTTCCCCAACTTGGTGAAGGAAAAAGACATACAAGTCCAGGAAGCACAGAGAATCCCAAACAAGATGAACCCCAAGTGGCCCACACCAAGACACATCATGATCAAAATGCAAAAGGTTCAAGATAAAGAGAGAATCTTAAAAGCACAAGAGAAAAGAAGTTAGTTACCTACAAGGGAATTCCCATAAGACTGTCAGCTGATTTCTCAAAAGAAACTTTGCAGGCCAGAAGGGAGTGGCAAGAAATATTCAGAGTGATGAAAAGCAAGAACCTACAACCAAGATTACTTTATCCTGCAAAGCTGTCATTTAGAATTGATGGCCATATAAAGAGTTTCCCAGACAAGGAAAAGCTAAAGGAGTTCATCACCACCAAACTATTATTATATGAAATGTTGAAGGGTCTTCTTGAAGAAAAAGAAAAAAATATGACAAACAAAATGGCAATGAATACATATCTATTGACAATTGAATCTACAAACAAAATGAACAAGCAGAACAGAAACATTCTCATAGATACAGAAAAATATTGTTGGTTGCCAGATGGGAGGGGGGTTGGGGGAATGGGTGGAAAAGGTGAAGGGATTAAGAAGTACAAATTGGTTGATAGACTGACAAACCTCAAAGGGAAGGGGGGTTGGGGAGTCGGAAGAAATAAACCAAAGAACTTATATGCATATATGCATAACCAATGGACACAGACAGCAGTGTGGGGAAAGGCAGGAGGGGGGCGAGAATGGGGAGGAGGAGGTCAGTGGGGGAAAAATGAGGAACATCTGTAATACATTCAACAAAAAAAAAGAAAAAAAAGAAAGAAAAAAAAAACAATAAAGATAAGTTAAAAAAAAAAAGTGGGTCTTTTCAGTAACACAAACTAGAAGGTAAAAGTACATTCAGTGCAGCTTTTGATGATCACCCATACAAGTGGAGTATACTGTTACATTGGTGTTTTCCAATAAACCACACTTACTGTTATTCCACAGTGACTCTGAGCGTGGCCATATGGCTTTCATACCAATGGGACATTAGTAAGTGTGACTCAAGCAGAGGCATAGATTGATTTAAGCATTACAATGAGAACTATGAACCAGATATAAATAATCTCTGGAACTTATGTGACAAAGGAAAAAGTGAATAGATTGAGATCTTAGAGTCCAACAATTTGTCTAGAGTTATTACCTTCTAGATTGTCAATAAATTGCCTATATGGGATATGCAAAACATGTTTGCTTTTTTTTTTTTCATGTAAGACAGGAAATACTTTATTCAAACCCATCAGAGAAATGGACAGGTTGGGTCTATAACAAAGGGGCATGTTTTAAAACATAGGCCAGTGATTATGTGTGAGAGTATACACTGCTACATACACATTAACTGATCAGACCATAACTTTTCAATGTTTAAAACAGAATAAGCTTCCCTGTAAAAGCAGCACCTTTGTGACATTTTTCCTCACCCTCTCCTTCAACAGAATTCACATCAACCTCCTCATAATCCTTCTCAAGGGCAGCCATGTCCTCATGGGCCTCAGAAAACTCTCCTTCTTCCAAGCCCTCACCCACATACCAGTGAACAAAGGCACGTTTGGCATGTACCAGGTCAAACCTGTAGTCCAGGCAAGCCCAGGCCTCACCAGCAGCTGTGGTGTTGCTCAGCATGCACACAGCTTCCTGCACTTTGACCAGGTCCCCACCTGGTACCATAGGGGTAGGCTGGTAATGAATGCCAACTTTGAAGCCAAGGGGGCACCAGTCCACAAACTGGATGGTACATTTGGTCTTGATGGTGGCAATGGCAGCATTGACATCTTTGGGAACCATGTCACCAGGGTACAATAGGCAACAAGCCATGCACTTACCATGGCAAGGGTCACATTTCAACATCTTATTGGCTGGCTCAAAGCATGCATTGGTGATCTCTGCTACCAAAAGCTGTTCATGGTGGTCTTTCTCAGCAGAGATGGCAGGGGCATATGTGGTCAGATGGAAGTGGATGCAAGGATAGAGCACCAGGTTGGTAGGAACTTCGGTTAGATCAACATTCAGGACTCCATCAAACCTGAGGGAAGCAGTGACAAAGGACACAATTTGACCTATCAACCTATTTATGTTAGCATTGTTTGGGCACTTACTATGGAGGTTTCTATGATTCATTGTCAACCATGAAGGCACAACCAGAGTGCTCCAGGGTGGTACGTGTGGTGAAGATGGAGTTGTAGGGCTCAACTACAGCTTTGGAAACCTGGGGGTCTGGGAAATGGAAAACTCCAGCTTGGACTTCTTGCCATAATGGACAGAGAGATGTTCCATCAGCAGAGAAGTGAACCCAGAACCAGTTTCCCCACCAGAGCTGTGGAAAACCAAGAAGTCCTAAAGAACTGTGCACTGGGCAGCCAGTTTCCAAATTCGGTCCAATACGAGGTCAGTGAGCTCCGTGCCAATGGTGTAGTGCCCATGGGCATAGTTATTGGCATTATCTTCCTTGCCTGTGATGAGCTGTTCAGGGTGGAAGAGCTGGCGGTAGGTACCAGTGCAGACTCATCAATGACTGTGGGTTCCAGATCTGCAAACACTACCCTAGGCACATGCTTGCCAGCGCCTGTCTCACTGAAGAAGGGTTTGAAGTAGTCATTTCATGTTCTCAGTGGTCTTGTCACTTAGCATGTGCCCATCAGGCTGGATGCCTTGTTCTAGACAGCAGAGCTCCCAGCAGGCATTGCCGATCTGGACACCAGCCTGGCCAACCTGGATGGAGATGCACTCACACATGTTTGCTGCTTTGCGACTGCCAAGCTGATAAGGAAGGGGTTGTTGCTTCTTACAGCTGACTCTTAGGCAGTCGATGTAAAAGAACCTGTGAAAACATGGCATTTTTGATTCATTGAGAATTTAAGGGCATTTGGCAATAGAGCATCAGCCATCTGCACCACAAAAAGATCACTAGTGATTAATCGACATGAAATTTATTTTCCATGTTTAAAGATACAGTAGGAGTTGGTATATGTTATAGTGAGTGGAGTGGTCATTAAATATAGAGTACTTGCTTTATTTCTTTTTAATTTGTTAAGCATTAATAGTTGCACTCATTTCAGATATCTTTTTTACATGATTCATTTGTTTTTTAAAAAAATTAAAATAAAAATTTTCCTGAAATTTTCTAAAATATAAAATTATCTTAGGGAGATTATAAAAACTGAAATTTATATAAGATTTTGTCTGCTGTCATTCACTATAGATCCATTATAGTCTTCTAATTCAAGATTTTTCCCCCATTATTAATAAACAGTCAACACCTTGAGATTGAGAACTGTGTGTGAACCGTAAGATTCTCAAGTATTACATCTTAGGATAATACATTTATTGGCTCCCAGAGAGTTACATATTACTTGTTCAAAGTTTCTAACTGGAAAAATGGTAAGAATGTTTTGAAGTTTCGATCATTACAACAGCTTGAGTCAATAAACAATTGTCTTTTTATTTCTTTGAACAGCTATCTATCATTGTTTTGTTCAGGTAAAACTTTTAAAAGCTGAGCAAAATACAAACTATATGCACTAAAAAAAACTATTATGTTTCTTGATACTACAGTGAAATGCTTCATAAGGTGCTATTAATTTTGGAATGGATTACACTATCATGAGCTTCGGGTAATATGACGTCATTCTATAAAGGAATAATTAACTTGCATAGTAGCTAATTTATTTTTAAATAATGCTGTTTTGAGACATCAAATAAAACTAAAAGGCAACAATTAAAATAAAGGCAACAAGGTTATGTTCAGAACTAAGGCTATAAATACAAGCAGACTGGTTTCAAATTCAGTTTCTGCCACTTACTAGCATATTACTTTTGTCAGGCTATTAAACTCCTGAAGCCTGAGGGGTTTTTTCACATTTAAAAATAGTATAACAATAATAATAATAATAATAATAATAATAATAATGCTAATACCTACCACACCCTACTTATGTGGGGGCTTTATTAAATAATGCCTATAAAGTACATATTACTTTTTAATAAATAATTTTGCTTTTCTTGGAACATGAATGTAATAGGGCAGGGTGAAGAGTAGGGGCACAATTAAATTGGGGAGAGTACCAAATATCATGCAAAATTATATCCTTTCTCCTAAACAATATGGTCTAATTCATAACACTACACTATTAGCTGACTCATGACCAGAGAATGTTATTACTAATTGTAAAGGTCCATTTATATTGCCCTGTGAGGAATACTCTTTTTTACATGTTTTACTTTTTTACACATTTTCCCCATAGAGGAGGAAATCTTTTTTCTTCTTCCCTTATAGGTTCTCTTGGCTTGTCTAATAATTAAATATACGTAACAGATTAACAGGAGAAAAAACATTTAATTTTGTACTTACAGGAACTCATAGAAATATGAAACTTAAAGAAGTGACCAAAGCAGGCAGCCTTTATATCTTTAGACAAAAAACAAAACAAAACAAACAAAAAAAAACAATAAATTTGTAAAGAATTAACTACAAAGGGAGATTGGGCTTTAGGTAGCTAACTAGTGATGAAGTAACAAGGTTTGCTTAGACAGCCTTCTGGGCCCTAGGTTTTCTATCTCCAGGGATAAGGATGTCTTCTAGTCTCCTGGTGGGGAAAAAGTACCTTCACATGGAGATTGACTTTGACTTCCTGTTTTCCTGGGACAAAGGAGGGTCAGAGTGTCCTTCCTTGCACCTGCTGTTTCTTAAGTAACTTTAATTCAATATAATTAATATGCCAAAGTGGTATATTCCGGGGTGGCATATTCAACTGCCCTTCACCCCTAATTTACAGATTGTAAGCACTGTACTTTGTTGGTGTGGAACTAATGAATTCCAGGAAGAGAAATAGATTCAGCACCAGAATATTAAGATGTATCTTCCATCAAAAAATGAGCATTATTTTGACAATTCCACTGGTGGCTGACCATTTATTCCTGGTGACAGGGGAAATGCAATGCCACCAACAGCCACCAGTTAAGTGAAAGGATTAGCAGAGCACATGATCACCAAATAGATTTACTCTAGAAAGGTACAACTGAGTTCTCATTTGATGTTATACTTTTTCCACAAATTGTAGCTTTATCGATTCAAGAAGCTACATCAATTCAATAAAAATAACTAAACACAATTTCTCCCACTTACGTATTAGCAGTCAAAGAAAATTCCATTTGAACCATATAAGGATTTCAAGTGTATGTAGATGCAAGGCATTGATAAGGCTTTAATGTCAATGTGTCATTGTTAAATGTGGGTATACGGAGTGAGATAGCAAGGAGTCTGATCAGTCAGCAAATGTTAGAAGTAAAAGGAACATCATAGTAAAGCAGTGACTATCCATTCATTGTCCAGCTTTTTTTTTTTCCCTAACAGAAGCTATAGAGAATATAATGGGAAAGCCCTACAGAGACTGAGGTGTAAAGTCTGTGCCATAGCATATGAAGAACAGAACAGAGTAAGAGAGCGTTACAGGTTGATTTGTGCCATCCCCCACCCCCAAATCCATATCTTGAAGTCCTAATCTCCAGTACCTCAGGACATAACTGTATTTGGAGACAAGATCTTTCAAGAGGTAATGAGGTCTTTAGGGTGGGTCCTAATCCAATATGACCAGTGTGTTTATAGGAAGAAGAAATTATGTATAGATATGCACATCCACAGATTAAAGACCATGTGAAAACAGAAAAAGAAGATGGCCGTCTGAAAGCTAAGGAAAGAGAATTCAGAAAAATCAACCCTACAGATACGAGACACCTTAATCTCAGATTTTCAGCTTTCAGAACTGTGGAGTAAGATTAGTATATTTTCATAAGTATTTTAGACTTGCTTAGTAAATGCTGACCCTGCAAGGTTTCTGAACTCGTAAGGTTAAATGCCATCACTGGAACCTTGGAAGGTATTCACAGAAACCCAAGCTATAATGACTGCTTATTACTCGGGGTATTTCTCATTATGACATATTCATGCATTAATAAATATACAAAAGTCTAACCATCTAATAATGCAACTATTTACTGAAACCTGTCCTAAAATCTATACCTGTGGTGCTACAAGGCCAGTCCATGAATTTTAAAAAAATAGAGTGGATGGAGGGGGACATTTTACTTAAGGACAAAGCCTCTTTAAAAGAAAAAATATATATATCAAAGAAGAAAACAAAATCCTGGATCATATATCATATGTACTCTTGATACCCTTTGATTTCACTTCTTTTTCTGAAATATTAAAAATATATATCTATACTTCAGGGAGAAGACACCCTTTGTTACCAGCATTAAGGTTGTGTTTTAATGTAAGAATGATGAAAAACTATAAATATGGTCCCAACAGTAAATACATATGAAATATTTAAGTCCTAAAAACCTACATTCTTGCTCACACATTCCAGCAGAATAAATAATGAAGCCAGATGACCTCCGGTGGTGACAGATGGGCTCAGCTTTTGACAATGTGATTCTTACATTTGCTCTAAGCTAGAACATTTTTAAATTTGATGAGGAATAAAATGAGAATTTTATTACACAATATGAAATAAGGCTCAGTCATACAAATTGAGCATGAACCCAGAGCATTAATTTGCAATAACTTCAGCTACATATAATTATGCCAACATTTACTCTACGTTGGTAAAGCAGAGGCAGTTTTACTATATAGTAGTTCAGTTTCTCCGGACAGTGCAGGGTGATGCTTAAATTAGTGTGTTCTTTTAGTTCACAAGAACATTTAAAAATTAATTCATTTTGTTTCTCTTGGTAACTTGGTTAATTAAATGTGTTTCCCAGGAGATAGCTTTCATGCCAAAAGTCAGTACTTTCAAAAAATCTATGAAATCGCCTTCATTTGATTACCTGTATGTCAAGGTTTAGAAACTAATTGCTCCCCATGGAATGTTCATTTTATTAATCACTAGGTTATGTAGTGTTTTTGTTTTTGTTCTTTCCCTCCTGGTATCCTAAGCATTTATTTAAAAAATAGATTTTCTTTTTATTATTTATAATGTTTTGAGTCAATAAATAAGAAGTAGTCCGAAGAAACTAAAAGTTTGATATTTTACATATAGCTTTTATTATCCCTCAATACACTGAGATAGACCAATTGCCAAACATTTATGTATTTATTTATTTAAATGGCAAGATACCCAATTTTTTCCCAAGTTATTACAGTTAGCTAGAACTCTTTTCATTTTTGTTTAAAATTGAATCAATGGGGGGCAAGTGTGCATACATTTTAGAATATATCCTAGAGTGATTTTTCAATACAACTTTCCTATGGGAACACTCTGCTACCAGACAAGTGTTTTCCATCAGTTCATCTGTACCCAGTTATGAAATACATAATGACTTTAAATCTTGTTTTTTTATTATTATTATTTGGGTTGTTGAAATCAATATCTTGGGTACATTTAAAAAAAAAACAAGTATGAATAAACCAAGTAATTTGGGAAAAGAGAGGACTTTCTTTTTGTATTATTTGAACAAATATACATGTGCAATAATTTTTAAGTGTGATTAATTGATATTTTTAGGACAAATTAACCAATCAGCTTTCTTAATTCGCAGCTATCTTTAAGCCTTTATTTGCCCAGGAAAAGTCATAGTCAATGGTGAATAAGAACACAGGTTATTCAGTATGGTTGCCTGAGTCCTATTATGTATTTGTTACCTGTGTAACTGTGGTAGTCAGAACTCACATGAGACAAATGACAAAACCCAACTTATACTATCTTACAGAGAAAGAGAGAGAATTAATTGACTCCTAGAACTGTAAAAGACAAAATGTAGATTCAGATATCACTGTGTTCAAGGATACAAACAAAATCACCAGAACTCTGTCTTGTCCATTCTCCAACTTCTTCCTGCAAAGTTTATTTTCAGACAGTTTCTTCCTTATAATACCAAAAATGGCCTCTAGTTGCTCTAGGCCTACACTATTTCTACAACAAAGGGGAAACATATTTCTTGGAATGAGTCTGATTGGCTTGAAACTTGTTACATATTTTTCACTGAAGTGACATAGACCCAAATACCAGACTGAAACTCCAACAGGTTAAGGAGGTAGTTCCCAAAAGGAAGAGTGTAGGCAGATAAAAAGACACAGATAACCTTGCATGATAACCTTGAGCGAGTTAACCACTATAAGAGTTGACTTCCTTTTCCTAATATATTAAAAAACATAATTCCTTCTATAATAATAAAGACAGCACAGGAATCATCAGTGGCTAAGAGATTTTGTTTTTAATTCTAGGGAATCAAAAGCAAAAAGAATCCTATTGATAATTTAATAGAGTGAATGAAGTCACAAAGAAAAAGGTAAAGGAGGGGACTTTAACCTTTTTAAAAAATATATGTTTGTATTGATTTTTTTTATTTTCATTTTTTATTCCTCACCCGAAAATATTTTTCTACTTATCATCAGATAGAGTGGGAGGGAAGGAGAGAGAGAGACAGAAAGGAACATCAATGTGATAGAGCCACATCGACTGGTTGCCTCCCGCACAACCTGACCAGGGCAGGGGTCGATCGGAAACTGAGGTATGTTCCCTTGACCGAAATCGAACCCACAACTCATTGGTCCACGGACTGACACTCTAACCGCTGAGCCAAACTGGCCAGGGCTGTATTGATTTTTTAGAGACAGAGGAAGGGATAGAGAGATAGAAACATCGACATGAGAGAGAAGCATCAATCGGCTGCCTCCTGCACACTCCCCCACTGGGGATCGAGCCTGCGACCCAGGCACATGCCCTGACCGGGAATTGAACTTGGACCTCTCAGTCCATGAGACTATGCTCAATCCACTGAGCCACACCAGCCAGGCAGGAGGAACCTTTAGAAAAAATAGGAGGGAACCTGTCACCCTTAAAGAACTCTGAGCTTGAAATCATTGAAGAATTAGAAGAAGAAATAAAACATTAAAAGGGTAAATTGAAAATAAGTTTAAAAGTCAAGTGGTGTTTTTACTTCTTTCTTTTCCTAATCTATCTACTCTACTGCTTTGCTTCTTAGGTGCAAGTAGCAGAGTAGTTGCTCTCAGTCAGAAAAAAAAAAAAAAAAAAAGTGTTCTCTAAAAAAATGAGACAAATTGCTTGGGGGAAACCAGAGCAGGGTATTTAGGCCTCAGGGCAAAGCCTCCCCAGCTCTGCATTGCGTAATCTAGATTGAGGCCCACAAGGAGATTAGCATCCAATATTCACTGTTCTTTCAGGAAGCTCCAGTCTTCTGGAGGAAGAACTCTAGAGAACATAAATGAGAAAAACACACCTGCAATGAAAACCTATGCCAGTCACCAAGAATAATCAACTCAAGTTCTTCTGAAACACAATGAAAGTATTAAAGATTACTAGACATATGAAAAATAATCAGAAGTATAAAGGATTGAAATAATATAACAATTTGTCCTATACAAAATAAATAATTCAAGAAACAAAAGTAACTTTTTAAAAAAAATCGAGCATCCTCGGGGATATTCAGGTCAGAATATTTTGTCCCCATAAAACAGAAACAGGTTATCACTTTAAATCAACAATTTGGGAGTTAAAAATTCTAAAAGGCAAGAACAAATACAACCGGGAAGATTATAAAAAATAATTTAAAAACATATTTCAGAATTAGAAATATGATGAGTCCGGAGACTGTAAGGGCCCCTATAGTGCTAACCAGAATGAAGAAAAGATACATCATTATAAAATTTCAGTATAGAAAGAAATTATAGAGGATCTCATAGGCTGTCAAAGGGAGAGAAAAGTTAAATGTTGACCATGATACAGTAATGAGCATTATGCTTCTCAGCAGAATACCAGATGTCTGAGGACATTAGATCAATGCCTTAAAACTCTGAGGGAAATAAGTTTTGAACAAAGAATAGTCTATTCAGAAAAAACTACTAATTTAGGAGAAGTAGATAAACATAGTTATGGCGAATAGTTCTCGCAATCTCTACTTCAAAAAATAATGCACCAAAATAAGAAATAAAATAAGTGGTTACCCTCTCCACTCCTCCACCCCAAAAAAGTGAAAAATTCCAATTCAAGGAAATAAACAAAAATTCCAAAATCATAGCTGTGCAGTGAGTCTAGAGAACAACCATTCCAAATTATGATGGGTATTTGGTGGGATCCAAGAATAGTATCGTCATAAAAATAATGGAATATAAGTGTCAAGTAATTGATAGTGTCAAATAATATTATTTTTGAAATGTAAATTTAACTCTCATAAAATTAATGTATGTCAAAGATTTTATTTTCTCATTAATTAATGAAGTAAACAATAATATGTTACAATGAATTCAAAGAATACATAAATATATAGGCAATCAGAAATGCTACAATAATTTTTATTTTTTTCAAAGTGGTAAACTGTTCAGTATCCACAGGACAATAAATTGATTGCATTCCACTTGACAAAATGTATTTATATTTCTATGAATGTGAATTATTTGCTTTCGTATAAATTTTCTACAACTTGGAGCTGTGAAAAAGCCCCAAAACAACAAAAGGCACAGATAACCCTAAAAGGTGTGTTAGATAGTACTAACAGGAATCTTTTTTACACATTTTAAAGTTTCTCATAAAATAGTTGTTTGATGAAAAAGTGTGTTATTTCTTCCAGAAAAAGAAAACAAACAAAAAAAAGGAAGGAAGGGAGCAAGGGCGAAGGGGATGAAAGGGATGAAGAGAAGAGAGGGGAGGAGAGGGAAAGAAAAAGAAAGACAAGCAGGCAAATAGAAACTTCACAAAGAAAAAAATGTCTAAAAAATAATGGTCCAAATGTGAAACAAAAAAAATGTGGCATGATTGAAGTGACTACGGGATGTAAGAAAAAAAATAATCTATTTTACTTTGACTCTAAAAACATTCTCTTTCGCAGAGCAGTTCTAAATCTCCCAGGTGTTATCTGCAGTGACTAAAACTCACATGGTCATAATAATGAAAACAGAACTTACTGGTTTCATATTTTTGAATTTGTTTTAAAAAAGTAAAAGACTAATTTATGGTTACACAAAACTATAGAACTATAAAGACACCCCTGCAAACTTTTGGAAATAAAGATGCAGCTGTGTACATTTTGGATGCTGTGATGAAAAGGAGAGGTAGAAAGAAGCATAAGAATCCTAATTATCTCTTCATAGTCACGATACAAAATAATATTGAAATTCAATGGGATAAGACATAGAGTTTTTAAGTATTTAAAGTTACACAAGCCACAGAATCATTTGCTGGACTCACTATCGTCCACTTTATTCATTTTTAAGGTCTCCTCTGCATTACTTAAGAGATCCAGGAACTAAATTCTCCAGAATTTCGTTCTGGGTTAGAGCTCAGCCGCACTTGAGAGAAGAGAAACCTTGACTCTCTGGAGGAAGCTGGGGCTTGGTGCACTGGGAAGTGCGAGACTGACTCAGCATAGCTTCCTGGTAAAGACGAGAACTACTCATCTTACTGTTGGATACTAATGCAATAAATAAAAGCTGCTCAGGGATTCTTGAAATAGCAGGATCTTCCTAGAAAGTTCTTGAAGATTATCCCATTTGCTCAAGGCTCAGCTTTACAGTGCTGTTTTCCCAGACCCTGAACTTCAGCAGTGATGGTCTTAAGCTTGACGCCAAATCTGTCTATGTTTGTGCTTTTAATACTATACTATACCTTTTATCTTGGAATATGTGGGATAGCATCTGCTTTTCTGACCAAATTCTGATTGATTAGGCCATAAAAAAACTGGAAGAAGAAAGGGGAGTGGAAGGAAGTGTGAATGTTTCATAGCAGGGAATAAGTCAATAACATTTAGATAAAACAAGAAATATCCATATGAGTGGGCTGGGAATGAGGAAGGTTTGATTGGGTACAGGAACTTTTAAAATTATAAATCTATATGTAATTCTTATGTGTTTTTATTGACTCTTTGTATAATTTTCCTTCTTCTGTATTACCTCAGTTTTTCTTTTTTTTTTAATATGTTTTTATTGATTTTTTTAGAGAGAGAGGAAGGGAGAGAGACACATCAGTCGGCTGCCTCTTGCATGCCCCTCATTGGGGATCAAGCCAATACCCTGGGCATGTGCCCTGACTGGGAATCGAACCAGGACTCTCAGTCCATTTACCTCAGTTTTTCTATATAGTTATATTAGTTTCCCCTTGTTGTTGTAAGAAATTACACAAAAACAGTTATTATCTGACAATTCTGGAGGTGAGAAGACTGAAATAGGTCTCATTGAGCTAAAATTAAGGTTTCAGTGAGGCAGTGTTACTCTCGGAAGCTCTAGTGGACAATCAGCTTCCTTGTTTTTTGAGATTACAGAGACTACCTAGATTCCTTGGGCTGTGGCCACTTCATCATCTAAACCAGCTGAGTAACATCTTCAAACCTCTTTCTGACTCAGGTCCACTTCTGCCTGCTACTTGCATTTTAAAAGACCTTTGTGATTATAGTAGGCTCACCTACAAACCTAAAACTATCTCCCTTTTTTTTTTTTTTTGAAGAGGTAAAATTATCTTTATTTGCATATAACATTATCATATAAATTCTAACAAATCTACAAAAAAATTAACAGAAATTATAAATTATAAATGAGTTATGTAAGTCATAGGTACAAGGTTCACATAAAAAAATTATTTCCATATACTACAAAGAACAATTGAAAGTAGAAATTCCAAGTGTGGGATCTTTTTTTTTTTTAATTTATTTTTTTATTGTTGAAAGTATTACAGGTGGCTCCCCTATTTTCTCCCATTGACCCCCACCTCCCACCCCCTCCTGCTTGCCCCAAACTAATGTCTGTGTCCATTGGTTGTGCATATATACATGTAAGTTCTTTGGTTTATCTCGTCCCACCCCCCTTACCATCCCCCCATCCCTCTGAGGTTTCTCCGCCTGTCAATGAAAATAGAACCAGAGTCATGGAAGTAGGAAACAGACTGACAATCTCCTTATTTTAAGGTCAATTAATGAGCAAACAATTCCATCTGTAACTTTACTTCTTCCTTAACATATATCATAACATATTCATAGGTTATGGGGTTTAGGACAGAAATTTGGGGTTGGGGGTCATTATGCTGCCTACCATAATAGTTTTCTATATAGTGTTCTCTATTGATTGTGTGTGATTTGTGGCAAATCTCTTTAACCTCTCTGTGCCTTATTTTCTTACCTGTAAAATTAAGATAAAATATTACTGACCTCATATTTCCACTTACACATCCAGGGAATTTGATTCACTGAGTCCAGGGTTTTAACATCTGAATCTCTTGATGATGAAAGTAGGAATCATGTATTTTTCAACTTCATTTGACCTTCAGTATTTGATGCATATTAATTTTTCAGTTATTTTTTTCCCCTACCTAAACAGATGTGAACTGAGCATCATTCAGAGAATTATTTTTCTACGTGGCATTTTTAAGGTCATGAACAAACCCACCTATCTTGGAAAATGCACAGGATTATCTCATGTTCAAAATATTAAGACTCCTTGACGGCCGGTGTGGCTCAGTGGTTGAGCATCAACCCATGCACCAAGAGGTCACTGGTTCGATTCCCAGTCAGGACACATGCCCAGGTTGTGGGCCTGATCCCCAGTGGGGGGCATGCAGGAGGCAGCCGATCGATGTTCTCTCTCATCGATGTTTCTATCTCTCTCTCCTTCTCACTTCCTCTCTCTCTAAAAATCAATAAAGGAAAAAAAAATTTTTTTTAAGGAATATTAAGACTCTTCCCTGTTCTCAAAAAATTTTTAGTAGCACAGGGACATTTAGATGTGACAGAAGAAGCATAGGTTATTTGGCGGGGAGATAAAAAACATGGTTTGGGAAAAAAATGCTGCAAGATAGATCAAATTTGGTTCAAACACTACTGAGAAAGGAGAATCCTAGGCTTTGAGGAAGAATAAGTTTGCTTAGGAATGTGTACGTCAGTGTCAGGGCACTAGGGCACAAAGTTAGTGCTAGAGACAGACCACTTATGTCATCATCTCTACGCACATGTGGTTCCAATCCACATCTGTTATAATAAAAATATGACTTAAACAAAGATCAGTATCTTCATTCACTTTTTCATTCCACTTTTTATTTAATGCCTACTGTATATAAAATGATCTGCTAGATCCTGGCACTGTAAGAGTGAATATATTAGTCACATTCTTGGAGATTGCAATGTGTGTGATAAAATACAATGTAAAACTATAAGTTTAAAGATGTTATCTTTTCTTAGTGTTAACCATTTTCCAAGTTCTATCTTTCAGTCTAAGAATGGAGACTTATCATAGAAAAAGTGAGAAAAATTTACATGTGTGTATATAAACAGTCAGTTTGTGTTTTTTATCAAAATTTGGAATGTCACAGAAATAGCGCATTTCATTATGCTTTATTAAAGAAAAGTGAAATTATAATCTTGCAAAGTATTTTTGGCTAGTACATATAAGTTTTTAAAATAAATTTTATGCCTGTGCAGACACTATACAAAGAAGAGTTATTAAAAAATGAAAAAAACTAAGGAACGATAGACACAGAAAAACAGACAGAGTACAACCATAAGAAAGAAAAAAAATGACATTTAAAAAAATACAATTAAGACTGGCATTTGAAAAGAATTAGAAAATGGGAAGTTATGAGATGAAAAAGTTTAAAGGGCAAAAAAAAAAAAAAAAATGAAATCCAAATAAATGAAATCCAAATCAGAACCAGCTTGGTCAGAATGAAATGAAATACAGTTTACAAGGGAGGAAAACATTACAGAACATGTTTCTAACAATCTAAGAGCCCATCATAGGCCACTTAAATGTGAAGTCCAGTTGACATAATTGCTTAGTAAACAGATACCTGTAGTTAAAATTGGAAAAATAATTAAGATTAAATTGGTTAGAATAAACTTTGAAAGATATCCATCAAATAAAAGCACAGGTAAATGGTTTATAACAAGTAGAAATAAATAGTGCTTCAAATATCTTTCTTTCAAAAAATACAAATTGGAATTTGTCAGTGTAAATATATGCTCTCACTAAAGACATGAAAGAATACCATTTGACATTTGTTGCTTTTCAAAGTTTATCTTTATTATAACATATTTATTTTCCTGGTTTCATGTATAAAACTTAAATTAAAAAAATACACTTAATTTTTTTTTTCTATGAGAACTTGTGGTTAAGATATATTTGGAATGAAGTTATATTATACCATATATTTTTGTGACATTAAAGAAGTCCTCATTCCCAATCCTAAGAGAATTGAATGGAATTTTCTATCTTGAACTTGTAAAAGTGAATAAACCTAGTCAAATAATGAAAACAATAAAACAAAAAGTGTTCCATTTTGAAAGACCTTTAGAGATATTTGGTTCTCACTGGAAAAAAAAAAATTCTTGGCATTTAACATATGTTCCTAAAATTTCCAAGTAAATACTGTCTATATTTGATTTATGGACCTGCCTTAGAGCCTATTACCTAGAGTAGATAAACTATGTGATAAATGATTTTGCTTTATTCTTCAGTATGATTTTTAGATAAGAAAATATAACACAGAAAGATGATAGGGTAAAAACTTTCAAAGACAAAAATAAAAATTATTGTGTTTACTCTAAATGTTCCTTTCCTTTTTTGTGATAACTAAAATAAGTTATTACTATTATTAAACATTAGAAAAAGTGTCTGGGACTTCCGATTCAAGATGGCAGCATAGATAAAAGCAGTACTCACCTCTTCTCACAACCACATCAAAATTACAACTAAACTACAGAACAACCATCATTCAGAACTGCCTGAAATGGAGCGGAATGGAAGTCCTACAACTACAGAATTAAAGAAGCCACATTGAGACTGGTAGGAGGGGCAGAGGTGTATAACGGGCTGGTCCTAACACCAATGTGTGGAGGGTAAAATTCAGGAGGGATACTTCGGCTGTAGAAGTCCCTCCTGAGGAGCTAGGGTCCCAGTTCCACACCAGGCCCCCCAGCCCAGTGTTCCAGTCCCAGGGAGAGAAGTCTGCAGCATGGATTGAGGCTGAGGGAGGCTGAGGCTTCTGGAGTCCCAGGCAGCTCCTTTTAAAAGGCCAACTCACAGCCCTACTCAGACTCACTCCTTCTAAACTTCAGTGCAGGGGCAGCAGCTTGAAAGGCACCAGAGACATACGGGGAGGAAGTGAATTGTTTGGCATCAGGATAAGAACTGTAGGGGCAGCTTCCTTCCAGATAGAAGCTGCTGCAGAGGTCATTGTTTCTTTGCTGAACCCTCCCAACAAAGAGCCGTCAGATGGGCACCATATCTAAGACTCCATCAACCTGGCTCACACTGTTTGCCCTGGTCTGGTGATTCCCTGAGACTGCACCCCACCCAACTTTTGGGGTCACCCAAGCTGTTTCCAGTAATTTTACCATAGGAATGGCCTACTCATGCTTCAGATTTTTCTAAAATCTCGTAAACAAGTAGCATCTAACCTCAGCAAGCCCCATACCTCTGGCTAAGTGGCCTCAGGCTCACCACTAGTAGCAGCCAGCCTTGGTTTACAGCTTGGCCTTGCCTGGGCATCTCCAAGCCCAGCACAAGAAGCAGCCATCTGCAGATCACTTTGCAGCTTATGCCTGGTGGCCTCAGGTAGAACACAGGCAGTGACTGACTTTGGCCTGCACCTTCTGGGAGGCCCCAGAGCAAGCACACCCAGTGGATAATTTCAGATCACATCAAAGCACCACTATTCAACCACCTCTATAAACGACACACTCACAGGTGGATTCAACAGGTACTAGAGCCTTACTGAAGTAAGTACTGCTCTGTGAGGTGGGCCCCTGCACAGCTAATCCTACAAGGCGGTTGAAGGTCAGTGGTCATAGCCAGTCCTTGCAGCTGATCAGCCTTGGTAAATCCCTCCCATTGACATGTCAACAACAATCAAGGCTCAACTACAATAGGAGGGTGTACAGCCCATATGGATTCAGGGGGCGCACCTCAAGGCCCAGCTTGGGTGATCAGGGAGGCTGTGCCACTGGACCCTACAGGACATCTACTACAATAGGCCACCCTAGGCAGCCTAGGAGACATAGCAACTCCAGCTAAACAGGGAGGCAGCCAAAATGAGTACACAAAGAAACACAGCCCAATGAAAGAACAGAACAAAATTCCAGAAAAAGAAGTAAAATGGAGACAAGCAATCTACAAGATGCAGAGTTCAAAACACTCATTATAAGAATGCACACAGAACTTAGTGAGGACCTCAATGGCATAAAAAAGAACCAGTCAGAAATGAAGGATACACTAACTGAAATAAAGAATAATTTTACAGGACTTCCGGTCAAGATGGCGGTGTAGGTAAACGCGGAATCGCGTCCTCCCACAACCACATCAAAGTTACAACTAAACTACAGAACAACCATCATTCAAAACCGCCTGAAATCAAGCTGAATGGAAGTCCTACAACTATGAAATTAAAGCAGCAGCCGCAGGATCGAGACTGGTAGGAGGGGCGGAGGCGCGACGGGCTGGTGCCACACCCACGTGTGGCAGATAAAAATTAAGAGGACACTCGGCTGGGAAGGTCCTCCCTGAGGACTGAGGGGTCCCCGTCCCACACCAGGCGCCCACCTCAGGGTTCCAGTGCCAGGAAGAGAAGTCCCCATAACTTCTGGCTGGAAAAACCAGCAGGAACTGAGGCTGAGGTGGCTGGAGCCCCCGGCAGTTCCTCTTAAAGGGCCCGCGCACGGACTTACTCGGACTTGCACCCTCCAGGCTCCAGTGTGCGGGAAGGAGCCTGAAAGGCACCAGAGTCATATGGGGAAGAACTGAGCTGTTTGGCATTGGAGCAAGCGCTGGAGAGTCAGTTTTCTCCTGGAAAGATGTGCTATCAGAGGCTTTTGTTCCTTTGGTGAGCCCTTCCCTGGGCTGGCAGATGCCGCCATATCTGGGACTCCAGCTACCTGGCTCACACTGCTGACCCCGCCCTGGTGATGCCCTGAGGCCCCGCCCCACCCAACTTCCAGGCCTACCCAAGCTGTTGCCAGTTGCTTTACCATAGGATTGGCCTGTCTTGGATCCTGCTTCAGCTTTTCCTAAATTCTTTCAAACAACCAGCACCTGGTCTCAGCTAGCCCCAAACCTCTCACTAAGTAATACATAGAAACAAACACAGGGAGGCAGCCAAAATGAGGAGACAAAGAAACAGGTCCCAAATGAAAGAACAGAACAGAACTCCAGGAAAAGAACTAAGTGAAATAGAGTTAAGCAGCCTAACAGACGCTGAGTTCAAAACACTGCTTATAAGGATGCTCAATGGACTTTGTGAGAACCTCAGTGAACTTAGAGAGGGCCTCAAGAGCATAAAAAAGGACCAGTCAGAAATGAAGGAGGCACTAACTGAAATAAAGAATAATTTACACAGATTCAATAGTAGAGTAGGTAAAGCCAAGAAGCAAACCATCAATTTGGAATATAAGGAAGCAAAAAACACCCAATCAGAACAGCAAAAAGAAAAAAGAATCCAAAGAAATGAGGATAGTGTAAGGAGCCTCTGGGACAACTTCAAGCGTGCCAACATTCGCATCTTGGGGGTGCCAGAAGGAGAAGAGAGAGAACAAGAAATCGAAAACCTATTTGAAACAATAATGGCAGAAAACTTCCCTAACTTGGTGAAGGAAACAGACATACAAGTCCAGGAAGCACAGAGAGTCCCAAACAAGATGAACCCCAAGAGGCCCACACCAAGACACATCATCATCAAAATGCAAAAGGTTCAAGACAAAGAGAGAATCTTAAAAGCAGCAAGAGAAAAGCAGTTAGTTACCTACAAGGGAGTTCCCATCAGACTGTCAGCTGATTTCTCAAAAGAAACTTTGCAGGCCAGAAGGGAGTGGCAAGAAATATTCAGGGTGATAAAAAGCAAGAACCTACAACCAAGATTACTCTATCCTGCAAAGCTGTCATTTAGAATCGATGGCCATATAAAGAGTTTCCCAGATAAGGAAAAGCTAAAGGAGTTCATCACCACCAAACCATTATTGTATGAAATGCTGAAGGGTCTTCTTGAAGAAAAAGATAAAAAAATATGAACAAACAAAATGGCAATAAATTCATATCTATCAACAATTGAATCTACAAACAAAATGAGCAAGCAGAACAGAAAAAGACTTGTAGATACAGATAACTTTTTGTTGGTTGCTAGATGAGAAGAGGGTTGGGGGATGGGTGAAAGGATTGGGAAGTACAAATTGGTTGTTACAGAATGGACATGGGGATGTAAATTACAGCATAGGAATATAGTCAATAATATTGTAATGCCTAGGCATGGTGTTGTGGTGCTGGGTAGATGTGGGATTTATTGGAATGATCATGTACTAAGTTATGTGATGTCTGGTCACTGCGGTGCACACCTGAAACTAATATAATGATGTATGTCAACGGTAATTAAAAATAAATATAAGAAAATAAAAAACAAAAAAAGTCTGCATTTAAATTAGTAACTAGTCTAACAGATTCTATTGCATATATAGTTATGCAATAGTCATATATATATATGACTATATATATTTTATATATATAAAATATACTATATGGAAAGCGGGTGAGTTATAGGACTAGACTTTTTGAGTTCAACTCCTGTTTCCAAATGCTTTGGTAAATTACTTAACTTCCTCATGCTACAGCTTTATATCTGTACTATGGGGATAATAATGTTACCTCATCGGTTAATTGTCAAGTTAGTATGTGTAAAGGGCTTACATCAATGCTTCCTGTAGTATTACTATTGCAATTATTAGTATATAATACACAAGGAAGTAGAACTTTAAATTAAAACTATAAATATGACAAACTATTGAGTACTTACTTTCTGTTCTCACTATTAGCATGTGATCTTTAAATCCAAAAGCGAAGGATAAGGCATGTGGTGGAATATCAGAATCAACAGAGGATAATTGTTTTTTCAAAATGCATTTCCTAGAATCCAAATTAAAATTCAAGGTAGGGTGAAGTAAAGAGGAGAGGGAAGATGTGTGTGTCACCTTCTCTCTCTTTTTTTTTAAGTTTTATTATTATTTATTTATTTATTATTTATTATTTTTTATTAATTTATTTTTTTACAGATGTTTCTCCTTTTTTCCCCATTGACACCCTCCTCCCCAACCCCCCACCCCGTCCCCAGCTTTGTTGTCCATGTCCATCAGTGATGCATACATGTGTATAAGTTCTGTGGTTTATCTCTTCCCTCCCCCCCCATCCTCTCTTCTGAGGGTTGTCAGTCTGTACCCTACTTTCACATCTCTGGATCTACCCTGTTCCCCAGACTGTTATGTTTATTATATTCCACAAATGAGTGAGATCATGTGATATTTGTCTTTCTCTGCTTGGCTTGTTTTGCTTAGGATAATACTCTAGAGGTCCCTCCATGTTGTCTCAAAGGATAAGAGATCTTTCTTTCTTACAGCTGCATAGTACTCCATTGTGTATATGTGCCACAGCATTTTTATCCATTCGTCTACTGATGGACACTTGGGCTGCTTCCAGATCTTAGCTATTGTAAATAGTGCTGCTATGAACATGGGAGTACATGTATTCTTTCTGATTGGTGTTTCAGGTTTCTTAGGGTATATTCCTAGAAGTGGGATCACTGGGTCAAATGGCAATTCAATTTTTAATTTTTTGAGGTAACACCATAGTGCTTTCCACAGTGGCTGCACCAGTTTGCATTCCCACCAGCAGTGTACTAGAGTCCCCTTTTCTCCACACCCTTGCCAACACTTGTTGTCATGGCGGCCATTCTGACAGGTGTGAGGTGATACCTCATTGTTGTTTTAATTTGCATCTCTCTGATGATTAATGATGTTGAGCATTTCCTCATATGTCTCTTGGCCATTTGGATGTCCTTTTCAGAGAGGTGTCTATTTAGTTCCTCTGCCCATTTTTTAATTGGGTTCTTTGTCTTCCTTTTATTGAGTTGTATGAGCACTCTCTATATTTTGGAGATTAACCCCTTATCTGATGTATCATTGGCAATTATGCTCTCCCATACAGTGGGTTCCCTTTCCATTTTGATGGTTGTTTCTTTTGCTGTGCAGAAGCTTTTGAGTTTGATGTAGTCCCATGTCTTCATTTTTTCCTTTGTTTCTGTTGCCTTAGGTGATGTATCAGTGAAGATTCTGCTGCGTATGATGTCCAAAATTTTGTTGGCCTACATTTTCTTCTAAGATTTTTATGAATTCACGAGTCACATTTAAGTCTCTTACCCATTTTGAGTTTATTCTTGTGTGTGGTGTAAGTTGATGGTCTAGTTTCATTTTTTTGCATGTAGCTGTCCAATTTTCCCAACACCATTTATTAAAGAGGCTGTCTTTGCTCTATTGTATGCTCTTGCCACCTTTGTCAAATATTAATTGAACATAATGTCTTGGGTCAATTTCCGGATTCTCTGTTCTGTTCCACTGATCTATATGCCTGTTCTTGTGCCAGTACGAGGCTGTTTTGATTATAGTAGCTTTGTAGTATAACCTGATATCCAGTATTGTGATCCCACCTACTTTGTCCTTCTTTTTCAAGATTGCTGTGGCTATTCGGGGTCTTTTTTGATTCCATATGAACTTTTGGAGTATTTGTTCTAGTTCTGTGAAATATGTCACTGGTATTTTGATGGGGATTGCATTGACTCTATAGATTGCTTTGGGTAATATGGACATTTTAATGATATTAATTCTTCCAATCCATGAACAAGGTATGTGCTTCCACTTTTTTATATCTTCCTCTATTTCTTTGTTCAATGTCCTGTAGTTTTCTGCAAATAGGTCCTTTACTTCTTTGGTTAAATTTATTCCTAGGTATCTTTATTTTTTGCCACGATGGTAAATGGGATTGTTTTTTTAGTTTCTCTATCTGTGAGTTCATCATTGGTGTATAAGAATGCATCGATTTCTTGACGTTAATTTTATATCCTGCTACTTTGCCAAATTCATTTATTAGGTCTAGTAGATTTTTGATGGAGTCTTTAGGGTTTTCTATGTATAATATCATGTCATCTGCGAATAATGACAGTTTCACTTCCTCCTTTCCAATTTGGATTCCTTTTATTTTTTCTTCACGTCTGATTACTGTGGCTAAGACTTCCAGTACTATGTTAAATAAGAGTGGTGAAAGTGGGCATCCTTGTCTTGTTGCTGGTATTTGTCGAATGCTTTTTCAGTGTCTATTGATAAGATCATGTGGTTTATATCTTTTATTTTGTTTATGTGGTGTATCACATTTATTGATTTGCGAATATTGAACCAGTCTTGCATCCCTGGTATGAATCCCATTTGGTCATGGTGAATAATTTTTTTGATGTATTGCTGGATCCGATTTGCTAGTATTTTGTTTAGGATTTTGGCATCTATGTTCATCAGGGATATTGGCCTGTAGTTTTCTTTCTTTATAGTGTCTTTTTCTGGTTCTGGAATTAGAATTATGCTGGCCTCATAAAATGAGTGTGGAAGTCTTCCTTCTTCTTGAATTTTTAGAAATAGTTTGAGAAGAATGGGTGTCAGTTCTTCTTTGAATGTTCGGTAAAACTCCCCCGTGAAGCCGTCTGGGCCTGGGCTTTTGTTTGCTGGGAGAGTCTTGATTACATCTTCAATTTCCTTTGTTGTTATTGGTTTTTTCAAGTTTTCTACCTCTTCCTGGTCCAGTTTTGGGAGACTATGTGTTTCTAGAAATTTGTCCATTTCGCTTAGATTGTCAAATTTGTTGCCATATAAATGTTCATAGTATTTGTAAACGATCCTTTGTATTTCTGTGGTGTCAGTTGTTACTTCTCCTCTTTTGTTTCTGATTTTGTGTATTTGGGTTCTCTCTCTTTGTTTCTTGGTGAGTCTAGCTAAAGGTCCATCAATCTTGTTTATCTTTTCAAAAAACCAGCTCTTTGTTTCTCTGATCCTTTGAATTGTTTTTCTGGTCTCTATGTCATTTATTTCTGCTCTGATCTTTACTATTTCCTTCCTTCTACTTGCTCTAGGGTTTTCTTTTTGTTTGCTTTCTAGTTCTTTAAGTTGTGAGGTTAGAAAGTCTATTAGAAATTTTTCTTGTTTCTTGAGGTGGGCCTTTAGTGCTATGAACTTCCCTCTCAGAACTGCTTTCTCTGCATCCCATAGATTTTGTGTTGTTGTGTGTTCATTTTCATTAGTTTCCAGGAAGTTTTTAATTTCTTCCTTGATCTCCTCTGTAACCCATTCATTGTTTAATAACATGCTATTTAGCCTCCATGTATTCAAATATCTTTGCATGTTCTTGTTGCAATTGATTTCTAGTTTCATGCCACTGTGATCTGAAAAGATGCTTGATATGATTTCAATCTTCTTGAACTTGTAGAGACTTCGTTTGTGTCCTAACATGTGGTCTATCTTTGAGAATGTCCCATGTGCACTTGAGAAGAATGTGAATTCTGTAGTTTTGGGGTGTAATTCTCTGTAAATATCTATTAAATCCATTTGGTCTAGTGCTTCATTTAGAGTCTCTGTTTCCTTGTTAATTTTTTGTCTAGAGGATCTATCCAGTGATGTCAGTGGGGTGTTGAAGTCCCCTGCTATGATTGTATTGCTGTCGATTTCTCCTTTGAAGTCCTCCAGAAGATTTTTAATATATTTTGGTGCTCTTATATTGGGTGCATATATGTTTACCAACGTTATATCTTCCTGTTGGATAGATCCTTTCAATATTATGTAGTGACCTTCTTTGTCTCTAGTTATGGCCTTCATTTTGAAATCTATTTTATCAGATATGTGTATTGCTACCCCAGCTTTTTTTTCCTTTCTGTTTTCTTGGAAGATTTTTTTTCCATCCCTTCACTTTCAGCCTATGTGAGTCTTTTGTTGTGAGGTGGGTCTCTTGTAAACAACATATCTATGGGTCAAGCTTTCGTATCCAATCCGCTCTCTGTGTCTTTTGATCGGGGCGTTCAGTCCATTTACATTTAAGGTGATTATTGATATGTACTTATTTATTGCCATTTTTGTTTAGTGTGGTTCTATTTTCCTTTCTCTTTCTTCTACTAATTACAGCAGTCCTTTTAACATTTCTTGCGGTTCTGGTTTGGTGCTAATGTATTCCCTTAGCCTTTTTTTGTCTGGGAAGCTCTTTATTTGACCTTCTATGTTGAATGATAGCCTTGCTGGGTAATGTAGTCTTGGGTCAGATCCTTGTTTTTCATGACCTTGATTATTTCATGCCATTCCCTTCTGGCCTGTAGTGTTTCTGTTGAGAAGTCAGCTGATAGCCTTATGGGGGTTCCTTTGTAGGTAACCTGTTTCTTAGCTCTTGCTGCCTTTAGGATTCTCTCTTTGTCTTTAATTTTTGGCATTTTAATTGCTGTGTGTCTTGGTGTGGGCCTGTTTGGGTTCTTCTTACTTGGGGCTCTCTGTGCTTCTTGAACTTGAATGCCTTCTTCCTTCACCAAATTAGGGAAGTTTTCTGTCACTATTTCTTCAAATATATTCTCTAACCCTTTCTCATTTTCTTCTTCTTCAGGGACTCCTATGATGAGAATATTATTACGTTTCCAGTTGTCCCACAGTTCTCTTAAGCTGTCTTCCTGTTTTTTCATTGTTTTTTCCTTTTGGTTTTCTGATTGGTTGATTTTTTCTACCCTGTCTTCTAATTCACTGATCCGGTCCTCAGCTTCTTCTACTCTGCTGTTTAGTCCTTCCAATATGTTCTTCATTTCTGCTATGTCATTCTTCATTTCCAATTGGTTGATTTTCAATATTTCTATGTCTTTGCTCATGGTGTTGATGTCCTTACACATGCTGTTGAGCTTCCTCAAGATCATGGCTCTGAATTCTAGTTCTGTTAACTTGCTTAACTCCATTTCATTTATCTCATCTTCGGTGGAGGTCTCTTGTTCTTTCATTTGGCATCTGTTTCTTTGTTTCACCATTTTTGCTATCTCAGTGGTTTTTGGAGCCTGCCAAATTTTCCCTGTGGATGTTGGTGTTCTGCTGTTTGTGGCTCCCTGTACTGGGTTTGGATGAGTGTGGGAGGACCCAAGTTATACACCACTGTCAAGTCTTACTTTCCTGGGTGGATTTGCAAGCCCAGAAAAGGTTCAGTTATCCTCTAGGTTTTTGCCTAGAGGCTATTCGTCCAGGTTACTTGAAGAGCCTTGGGTTCTCAGTTGAATGAAAACCTCCTTATGGGGGTGTTCCCTCAGGTGTTCAGCATGAGAGGATTTACGGAGGGTAGGGCAGATGCTGGTAGTTAATGAGCCTCAATTTGCATTTCAATTGCCCACCTGGGTATGGCTGAATCTCGGAGGGAGGGGCTGCCGCCTATCCCCAGACCCCTGTGAAGGAGTAAGATGGCCACCGTCCTGCGAGGCTGCAAATCAGCAAAAGCTCTGAGCACCCTCCAAATCCCGAGTGTCTGCACACAGTTCCAGTCCAGTCCGCTCTCCCTCTGCCGGAGCCCAAGGTGAGTGGCTGTGGCTATTTTAGTTCTCTGCCCTGGCCCTCTGTGCTGTGGAGCCGGCTTGGGCTTTCACCCTGAGGGCGGTGCTCACAGCTAAGACTGGTGCTGTCCATGGGCTCCCAGTCCCCCTCTCGCGCCTCCGCAATCCCACCAGGATCAATTCAGTGTCCCTGGTTGTATGGTCCTCTCAAGCTGCTTTTCCATTGCTCTTTCCCATGATTTGTCTTTATTTTAGTTGTATTTCCAGTTTGGTCCTGGGAGATGGTCTGTGTAGCTTCCATTCACTCCGCCGCCATTTTGTAATCTCTGTGTGTCACCTTCTCACCCAAAACCTTTGAAAGCCATTTTTCCAGGATCTAGATTCCGGAAGGATTCACCCAGAGGTTGCCCAGTGTTTGATCACTGCAACTGTCCTTTCCTGTTTCTCAATAACCAGTCCCGAAGAACAAGATGTGACACATTTTCAGTTATTCTATCCTCTAGAGAGACAAAGAGAACAAAAATGTAATAGTTCATACCCCTATTCTCTGTGTCCTTTGCCTTATCAGTCTCATGTAAATTGTTATGATTTAGAACCCTGTGACTCTTCATCTTTGATAAGAGCAGTGAGCACCTTATCATTACAAGACCAAAGGAATGGAAAGCTGTGCATTTGAGTTGTTGCTAGATTCAGATTTTTTATTTATTTATTTTTTAATAATCCCTTTAATAAGTATGCTTTATCAGTCAAAGCTTATAAAGTCATACAGTGTCATAATTAGATTCAGATTTTTTTTTAATTTAAGAAAAGATTAACCAATTTTAATGATTACTGATAAGATGCTTTGATCTTGTTCTGAGAAAGAGAAAATAAAATTTAACAACAAAAATATTGAAAAGCTAAAAATTTAAAACTAACAATAAGATTAAGAGAAGGCACCTATACTGTCTTCTTAAAAGTGTTATTAATAATATTCAAATACAATTTTTTGTTTTAAAAATAATCCCCACTAAATTTTGGTCATCAAGTTTTGCCTTAGTATATTTTCCTGCTTGTAAGTAACCCATGTAACTAACCATAACATTACATTGAATTTTATAGCAAGTTAGGCATTTTATGGATTCAGAAGTCTTGTTAAATGGAATCTTTAACCTTAACTAGGGATCCAAATATTCTATTTAGTATTCAATCCATGCACTGAGAGGTATCACTAAATAAAAATTCTCTA
The DNA here is from genome assembly GCA_030848825.1 of Tadarida brasiliensis. Taxonomy (NCBI): domain Eukaryota; kingdom Metazoa; phylum Chordata; class Mammalia; order Chiroptera; family Molossidae; genus Tadarida; species Tadarida brasiliensis. Next base: position 109,186,286 of record CM061263.1, on the reverse strand, counting down.
TATTTAAATACAATTTATAATTTTCCCATTCTGTAACAAACACATTACCTGGAACTGACTGTAACTAAGATAGTATTGGGCTCCTCTAGATAGATATCATGATTTCTGAAATGTTAGTTCCATTTGGCTCTTTGTTAATTTGGTGACTGTTTCGGTTCTCTCTAGTTGTGTGGTCATTCATGAGTCCTTCACCTATTTATTCAACACAATAATTATGAGCCTATTACTACCTGGCAAAACAAACAAGAACAAAGCATAATTCTTATCCTCTGAATCATTGGGGGAAAAGCCTGAACATCACTGGGGAGAAAGCATAAGCATTTGCAAAAGAATGGAAGGCAGCTCTCAAGCTAGGCCTGCTTGAATGTAGGGTTCAATTAGGAATAGGGAATTTCAGGTTAATATCTAAAATGAAGAGATGCTACTAAAAAGAGAAGCCTAGCATTGTGAGAGAATATTGCCTTCTGGTTTTTAGGGGGTTGTAGAGGCTGTTACCATGACAATCTCAACAGAGTAAAGAAGAAAAGAAAATGTTTCTTTTGAATAAACAAAAGAGGTACTCAGAAAGAATCCTGGTGTTGATCAAGGTCATTAACTGAAGAAAATCAATAGCTCTCATTCATCTAGTAATTTAAGTGCCTATAATATATATAGAATCATGTTAACCTTCATGAAACAAACCCTGTGTCTGTCCTCCCTGAATTTATAGTTTAGCAAAGGAGCCAGACAAAGTACATTTGTAAACTGTGATAAGTTCCGTGATAGAAGGAAAAATAAAGGAAACTAATATTTCTTTAGTACCTACCTTGCGTGCTCAGATACAACGGTGAGTAAAGCAGGCTGGCTCCCTGCCTTCATAGCTGAGGAAGAGATACCAATCAAATATATACACATATGCAAACTAGCACAAGCCACAAAGAGACAGTATGGTGTATCATGTGGAATTATCTAAGGGATTAACTGATTGAAGTCGAGGACTTAGAGAAGACATTCTTGAATAAATAATGATTGAGCTGAGAAGCAAAGGATCATCAAGAATTAACTGGTACAGAAAAATGAACCAGGGGGGTGGAAGAAGCAGGCCCAAGCCAAGAGAACACCTTTAGCAATGAAGATAAACTGCAATAATCTGATCTAACACCTGTCAGAGCCTGACATCTAATCCAAAATATTGGATCCAGAGTTTATGGTAATTCTCCTTCACCGTGAAAAGTGAGAAGCAGTAAGAGACTATAGAAAACAAATAGTGATTTATTTGGGGAGAACCATCTCTAGCAAAATTCTAGATGGGGACCCTTTTGTCCCCATCAAAAGGAATGAGGTAAAAAGTCTCTCACTGAGAAGATATCAAAAAGGCAGATAGGCCCTGTCTGATTTGGCTCATCGGTTAGAGCACCAAACAATGGACCTAAGAGTCATGGGTTCGATTCCTGGTCAAGGGCATTTACCTAGGTTGCAGGTTCAATCCCTGGCCCTAGTTCCCAGTCAGGGTCGAGCAGGAAGCAACCAATCGATGTGTCTCTCTCACATTAATGTCTCTCTCTCTCTCTCTCTCTCTCTCTCTCTCTCTCTCTCTCTCTCTCTCTCTCTCTCTCTCCCCCCTTCCCTCCCTTCCACTCTATCTAAAAATCAATGGGAAAGTATCTTCTGGTGAGGATTAATAATAATAATAATAAAAAAGGCAGGTAGGACAGATTATGAAGTCTGGAAAATGAAAATGGATGTTCCAGTATGTGCACAGACAGTACTGCCCAGGCCAAAGAGTTCAAGTGTGGCCACTGGGACAGTGCTAGTGAAAAAATCAAAAGGAAAAGCATGAAGCCTGAGATATTTTAGGAGACCAGGTGGCCAAAAAGTAATGCAATTCTTATTAAATAGCAGATGTAGAGTGCAGTGTGAGGCCATTCAAGTCAAGCAGAAGTAATGCAATGTTCAATTGAAGAGGCCAAGAGAGCATGTAGCATCACTGTTGCAACGCGTCAGCGAGATAATCAGAGACGCACGGGCGAATTGTAAAGGAGCACTTTATTACACCGGTGGGCTGTTACACCGGCGGGCTGTGGGGGTATAGCTTCCCCAAACCCTCAGCCCCAAGCCTTCTTTGTTGCCCACTTTTAAAGGCACAAACTACAGGAAAAAAAATACATTCTCTTGGCGCCGCTTTTGGCACCGTTAAGGGGGGCTGATAGAGGGAAGTGGGGGGAGAGGAGCAGGGCAACTATTAATCTCTTTTTTTCTCATGGTTTCTCTGAGTTTCCCAAGGCCATCCTCAACCCCTTATCTTTACAGTTTTCTTTGGGTATCTCAAGGCCCTTATGTTTACAGAAAAGAAACTGCCAGGGCGTGTATGTGCAGTAACTGAGGGTCAAAATGGAGTTACTACAATCACTAGCAAAAGAAGTAGTGATGGTGGTGAGGAAGGGATTTTGTGATGTAGTTTAGCTAGTCTTTGCACTGTGGCTAAACAAGCTGGAGAGTTGAAATCTAAAAATCACAGCACACAATCTAAGAGCTTGAGCACTAACAAATTAGGTTAGTGTGTTTCACGAGTTTATAAACATTGCTGAGCTCCCACTGTATTCTAAGTGGTGTTCTAGACATTAGGGATACAGCAGTGAACAAAAAGGCCTTCGTTCTATTGGAGAAGATTGATAAAAATAAACAAATCTTTAGTGTGGTAGATTAATGATAAATGCTATGGGGGGAAATGTGAGATAAAGGAAATAGAAAATGCTGGGAGTGAGCAGTCAAGCATGCTTCATTGGCTGCGTGACATTTAAACAGGGACCCAAAATAAGAGAGAGAGAGAAGGCAAGAGGATTCTTAGAGACATGCCAGGCAGATGAGAAGAAATCCAGTACCCTGACTCCAGAGATGTCCTCTTGAATCCATAGATTATATAGGTGGACAACATGAGACAATAAACCTAATAGTGGTTTAGGGAGCCTTTACTGAGTGTTAGGCACAATTCTTGAAGACTTACAGAAATGTACTTGAATAACTCACTGAATCCTAACAACTCTATAAGGTATATACTATTATCATCATCCTCTCTCTTTTATAGAATGGAAATGAAGGAAAAGAGAACTTCAGCAGTTTGTCCAAACTTACAGAGTTACCACGGGGAATTTCTGGGATTTGAAGCCAGGCCAGACATTCTGGCTCTGTATTAGCCTTCAATCCTTCACACATTGTATCTAACCTGATCTCTTCTGTAGCCACATTTTCTTCTGACTCTGTCTCCTTTGCCTTCCTCTTCCAATTCTAAGGACCCTTATGATTATATAATATAAGGCCCATCTAGATAATCCAGAATAATTTTCCTATTGTAAAGTCACCCAATTAGCATCTTTAATTCTGTCTGCAACCTCATTTTTCCTTGACATCGAACATAACAAATTTGCAAGTTCTGGGAATTAGGACGTCATCATCTTTTAGGGGAGGGAGAAGCCATTCTGCCTACCACAGGCTCCAACTCTCTGTTCTCAACCACTAAATGATTCTCCTCTTATAAACATGGCCATACTACGGTTGGTTTCTGTTTGGGTTAGCCAGACTAAGGCTTGTAGTCTCTGGGTAGTCCAGGACACCAAAATGATTTAAACCAGACAAATTTGGGTTTCTGAAATATGTTTTTAGTCTAGGCATAAACTCAATAGGTACTGAGTTGGAATGTAGAAAGCAGACGTGTTACTCATTCAATTGGCCTGAGATTTGAATCATATACAGTTATTTGAAACACAACTTCAGTATTGCTATGTTGCAAAAATATGCACCTATTCTTAATTTAAGAGAATCTAACTAATATTTATGCTCATTTTTCACTTAGTTTAGTCCTACTGAAAATGATCTAACTTGTTTCTAGTAGTTTTTCTCAATCTTTTTCTCTGCATTTATTCATTTCTATTTTACATGCTGCAAATGTTATTCTGGTCTGTGATCTGTGTTCATCCAAAATTTAAAAACAAAAAAAATGTAGTCTTTATCTACCAAAACCCCCCCTCCAAATGAAGTACATTCTCCTTTTCCTAAATACTACTTACACTTGGCCTAATGCGTGACCTTTCCTCACTATTCCCTTGCCCTGTCTCCAGTCCTGCAGTTAATTCTATTCATCCTTCAAGGCCTGGTTCTCTTTCCTTTGTGTTCCTCCTTTATGAAATCACATATTATATTTTATCATAATTTATTATTACCTGTATCCATTTTTATGTATTTGCTATCAGATTTTATGTGTAGCAGGAGTGAACTTTCTGATGATTTTAATAGAAAAAAATGGAACTTTTAAACACATTTTTTGTTTAATCAGTACTGTGATTTTAAATCTTTCAGATATATAAAAATTATTTTTTATAATTTTCTCATACCACATTATTTTTCTGTAATAAAATACATAGATAACATAAACTTACCTGTACAGAGTTAAAATTAATCCAATGCCTGAATTTTGGCATTTTGAAATAGGCATTTTTTAAATGATAATAAAGCACTGCTTTCTTTCCCTTTGTCAGTGCTCAGGCAGGTCTTCACCAAATGACACAAAGTGGTCAGAGGCTCATGCCTATATGTAGAACAATCACAGTGGATTCATAACCACAAACCCTGACCCATACTGTGGATATTATATTGTCGTAACCATTATCATTGGAGTTACTATTATTTATTTTGTTTCCCAAAATATGAAATACTTTTGTTAAATTCCCAAACAGAACAGTATATAATTTCTTCTAGATTTATACAATGGTTATATTTCTATAAAATTCAGTGTACATTAAAATTATGCAAAAAAAAACCTTTGTGTTTTTATGTAAAATAGACGGAGATTGTAGTCTCAAATAATTATGAGTTTTTCATCTACCAGATTGATGATGTAAAGGTTTTAAAAGTCATTAGGGGCCCGGCCGGTTTGGCTCAGCGGTTGGAGCTTCAGCCTGCGGACCAGAGAGTCCCAGGTTCGGTTCCCACTAGGGGCACATACCAAAAAATAAATAAATAAATAAAATAAATAAATAAAAATATTAAAAAATAATAATAATAAATAAATAAATAAATAAATAAATAAAAGTCATTAGGACACAGTACAATTATTTTTTTGTATTGGACTCTCACCTTCCAGCATTTCTAGCACCCTGAGGACAGGGCCCTGAATTCTGGCAGTACAAAATAATAGTGACAACCAAAAACTTACTTCACAAAATTCCACTCCTGCCCAACTTTCAGGCATGAATATGATTTTTTAACCCTATAGTAAGATTAATTTTACCCTGGAAGAAGCATCCCCAACACCATCAGCATCCAGAGTTACCGAAATAGTTCTTAGTGATGGGAAAGTATTTGAAGACTGATCCCTTCCTGTTCTCTGGGAACTAAATATTTAAACAATGTTTAATGGACCATCAAGGTCTATTTTGAAGGAAAATGAGAGTATTCCTATGGAGGGATAAAAAGACCAGGGACAGAACCCCAACACAGTTTCCCAAATTATGTTCCAGAAAAAAAGGAAGAGAGGTAGTCTCACTGTTGGGGAAGTGTAAGGTGAAGGAGGCTTGCTTTTATTTGTTTGTTTGTTTAAATATATAGGTCAGGTTCACTCTGACCTACCATCCAAATGATCAAGGTCATAAGACATTTGATCTGCCCCTCCAGGCTGACCACAGGAGCTAACTACTCTCCTTCTAAACCACCATCTCCCTGAAAACCACACAGCTGGGAAGCCAGGCAGGCCAGGAGATTTTGCTCTGATCCTCATCTGGCTACCCTTGAGTACAAAACCACAGTGTATCAGAATGCAGTCAGCCTAAAGAATTTCCTAACACCTAGCAGCACAATTTGAAAAAGGTGCAATTCCCATACCTGCCTGTGGGGTGAGAGTGCTCAAGTGAGTCAACTGAGAGGCGGGATGTATTTATTAAATTCCTTTTCTATGAGGATTATAAACTCTTTTTTGTAATCCTTCCTCTAACACAACCATCACAAAATCCTAACTCACTTTGGCAAAGAGCAGAGTCCAAATACAAAAATTTAATTGATTCTTTCCTGTATCTTTTTTCACTATTTACTTTCCCTTTGCCAAAAAAAAATTATATATATATATGATTTTATAAAATTATATAATATATATAACATATATATTATATTTAATATATTATATATTATATATAAAATATATATGTATTATATTAAATATATATTATATATTTATATATTATATAAAATTATATATATATATAAAATAAAATGGTCTATAGACTGTGGTTTTACAACATTATCTCTTAAATATTCTTGGATTTTTCTAAATTTACACTGTTTATAGCTTTAAAATTCATATGTACACAGTATGCAGCTAATAACTGATCAAACCAACTGATAATGATCTGTGTGCACGTGCAGGTGTTACATTTTGAGCACAAACTAGGTACCTTGATAAATATTGGTTAAATTGGATTTAAATTCATCACAATCACCACATTCATGTTCCTTCTTTTTTCTATTTCTTCTTTCCTTTTATTTAGAGTCTGCATAGTTAGAATTGTTGCAGTTTTGTCCCTAAGAGCCTTGCACAACATTGTATACATTATGGAATTCAGTAAATATTCTTGAGCAAATTAATAAATGAATAACTGAATAAAGTGACTACTAATTTTTAGGCAAGAGGTTTAGCAAGAGATCCAAAATGATCTGCATTTAGCTCCTGCCTTGTGAACTCTAAAATAATTATTTTGATTTTAAAGATTATTGTAATTTTAGAAACTAATACTATTGAATTTCCAATTTGAAATTGGAGGCTCTTTTCCTTTTTCTACCTATTTGTGTTTGTAGTTAAATCAAGAGAAACAACAAATGCACAACTATCTTTGTATCTTTTGAGTATGGTTTTCTGTGCCGTGAACTATATAAGTAAATCAACACAACTGGATGACCTAGGTCAGAAAAGAACACGCAGATAGCAGCTTCAAGTCTGTTTAGCAAATCTGGGCATCAATGCCTCGTGTGTGCCATCTCGGTGTGGGTAACCTCTGCAGTTACAGGGTTGCTGAAGTGCTGTATAATGGAAAATACAGACCCCCACTGGGTCAAAAGTAAACAATTATGAAACAGTGAGCTCTTGATAGACCACAAGTATATTTAAGTAGTAAAATAGCATCTCACCATGTGATTACTTTAGCCAGCTGTGTGAATTTGCCTTGAGCTGAACCAGGCTTTTCTCAGCGCCAATTCTTCATTAGAACTCTGAATAAGCATCTTTTGGAGCCAAGAACATGGGATAGTGTGGGAGGAAGAATCTAAATACCTGGGTGCTTTTTGGCAAGCAAACCAAGTGGACACAATTACACTCTAAATTTTACTTGGTGAAAAGATCATAGCGTAAATGTTGGGAATAAATGTCTAACTGATTTGTTTGCCCTTGCTCACTTGAATAAAAGAGCACTAAATCAGCCATCAGACAATGTTTTATATCCAGAGAAATGTAAAACAAATTATTCACTACATTATCGTAATGCAGGGGGGCTCTGCTGTTTTTTAAAGAGGCAACAAATATTTATCACCGCTCTGCTCTGTGCTAAGAGGTGTTATGTTTACTTAGTAATATCTCTGAAAAACTGTCACTATCCTTAAAGAATTTATGTTCTAATAGTAAACTCAAAACCAAATATAAATTATAGATGTGTATGTTGTGTTGAGAGAGAGAGAGAACTTGAAAATACTTAATAAAGTAATATAATAGGCTACCATACTAATGTATGATGAGGATAGGAAGTTTGAAGGTAAGGGCTTCTTTTACTGGGACAGCCACAGAAGATCTCTCTGAAGTGATACCTGAGTTCATATGTATTTATTTATTAATGAAGCATGTCCTATAGGATAGGAATTTTCCTAGCAGTTTGGTGATATCTGTGAACAAAGATTCTACCATCACTACCTTCTAATAACACTAGAGGAGAGGAATGAGAACCAAACCATAACCAGTAAACATAACAATCCCTTGTGGCATGGCTCAGTTGATTGGAGCATTTTATATAACAAAAGGTCACGGGTTTGATTCCCAGTCAGACCACATACCCAGGTTGCTGGTTTGATCCCTAGTTGGGATGCGAGCAAGAGGCAACTGATCAATGTTTCTCACACTGATTTCTCTCTCTCTCTCTCTCTCTCTCTCTCTCCTTTTCTCTCTTCCTCTCTTTCTAAAATCAATGTAAAAACATAACAAATAAGTGTTCAGAAAGAATGTGATATGTACTAAAGTGATGCAAATAAGAGCTGGTGGAAAGTCGTTACTTGAATAGGGTGTCAGGAAGGCTTATTGAGGAGATAATATTTTTTTTTAATATTTTTCTTTAGTGATTTTAGAGAGAGAGAGAGAGAAACATCGATGAGAGAGAACATCAATCGGCTGCCTCCTACATGCCCCCCATGGGGAATCGGGCCCACAACCTGGGCATGTGCCCCGACCAGGAATCAAACCGGCAACCTCCTGACGCATGGGTTGACGCTCAACCACTGAGCCACACCAGCTAGGCAAGGAGGCAATATTTGATCAAATACTTGAAAGAGGGCAGAGATCTGCCATGGGACATTGGGGTAAGAGTATTCCAGGCTGAGGAAATATCTACTGCCAAATTTTGGGAGTGGTTTCTTTGGGGTTTTCAGAAATAGCAGGGAAGCCAGTATGACCAGAGCAGAGTTCAGGAAGGGAAGAGAATTAGTTGATTTCTGAAGCCTTTGAATGTAATTCTGAATAATGAGGCTTTTATGGTGTGTCAAAAAGATTTTTGCCTCACAAATCAGTGCTCCTATGTTTGGGAGAAAAGAAGCTTTGAGATCAGGAGGTTCACCTACCCAGAATGTAACTCTCCTCTCTCTTGACCTCTAAAAATCTTTCACCCCAAACCCTATCCACATACCTCCCAACACACCTCTCTACCTATGTGCAGACTCATCAGAGAAATCGTGTTTTTCTGATTCAGTGGTTCACCATCCTGTCTGAGACTCAGTCACTGGTGGAGCTTATTAACTGCACACATAGTGAAGGACCACTTGGGTGACCTAGATTCACATCTCAGGTTATGGCCCAGGCTTCTTTTTTGTTTTTAAATCTCTCCAAGGTGAGTTTGATAGGCAGTCAGATGTAGGATCCACTGCTCTAAATCCTACCTACTCAGCGTAGGTCTGAGCAACATGACCATCTCTGAGGGACTTGTTGGAGATACAGAAGTATGGAATCAGAGAAGTATGGAATCAGATCTATATTTTAACGAACTCTTCAGGTGACTCGTATGGAGTTTGAGATGCACTCCTCTAGATCACTGCCTCTCTTCTCAGTTCTTTTTTTTTTAAATTTTTTTCTTTATTGATTTTTAGAGAGAGAGGAAGGGAAAGGGAGAGAGAGATAGAAACATCAATGAGAGAGAACATTGATTGGCTGCCTCCTGCATGCCCCCTACTGGGGATTGGGCCCACAACCTGGGCATGTGCCCTGATCGGAAATCGAACCGGCAACTTCTTGGTGCATGCATGGGTTGATGCTCAACCACTGAGCCACACCGGCTGGGCTCTTCTCAGTTCCTTACATGTAGTCTGCGTAGATATATCCTACTGGAAGAAAAGAATCTCTCCAACAGAAACTCTTCACAGGACTTCTTGTGTCAATCTGTTCTGCTTTCTCACAGTATTTTTATAACCTGGAAACAATTTGTAAAATAGTGTATAGTGACGAGAAATCCATCATGCTAATTCTATGTAATTTCATACCATAATAATATTATTTTTTAAAATTCATTGGTGAGACACTTTAAAAATATTTCTCTGAAGCATTCTTGTAACTGAACATTTCTCTTCTCCTAGCTTGAAATATGAGTGGGCACTTGTGCATAAATAAAATTTGAATATGATCAAATTCATACAGAAAAAATTTAGGGAGTATATCGCTCGGGGTCCGGCAATCCATGTAACTTTTATTTTTTCATTTTGTTCCTTTTCTTTTTTTGTTTTAGTGAGTAGACATCAGTATTATACTTATGAGTTGTTAATTTCTTTCTACATGTAAAATTTTAAAATATATAATAGCCTACAATCAAATAAAATACTTTTAATTTAAAAAATAAATTAGGCCCTGGCCAGTTTGGCTCAGCGGTTAGAGGGTTGGCCCAGGACCAATGAGTCGCGGGTTTGATTCTGGTCAAGGGCACGTACTTTAGTTGTGGTTGTCCCTAGCCCTGGTAGGGGTTGTGTGGGAGGCAACGAGTCGATGTGTCTCTCTCACATGGATGTTTCTTTCTCTCGCTCTTTCCCTCTTTCTCCCTCTCTCCCACTCTATCTGAAGATAAATGGAAAAATGTCCTCAGGTGAGGATTTAAAAAGTAAATAAATAAATTGGAAGTATTTAGGGTATTTTCAGAATTTATGTATATAGAATATATATGTATATACATTGAATATATATAGAGAGAATATATATACACCTAATATATATGTGTATATATATTGAATATATATACATAGATATATATGTGTATGTATATTGAATATATATAGTGCTAAATGCAGTGATGTCCAGCAAAAATAATAGACTTCAAATATATATATATGTGTGTGTGTGTGTGTGTGTGTGTGTGTGTGTATATATATATATATATATATATATATATAATTATGCCCACATAGTTTTCACAGTTCTCAAGGGAATAAATATATCAGAGAATATTTTTCTCTTTAGGTTCAAGTCAAAGAAGACATAATTTTGATTCAAACATCACATCTGCAAGTGGATATGTTGCAGAAATAGCAACTTGCAATACTGGCTGTGGCTGACGATGAATTGAAGAACTAGTTAGTCTATTTAATATCTAATTTTGAAGCTAAAGGTGTTTCTCCCTCAAAGCCCATGTGCCACGGGAGAAATTTCATTTGAAAAGAGCAGGGCTGATTTGTTAAATGATATTTAGTCCAATTTTGTATGATACACTAAAGACTGTCACTTGCTGATCACCTCTAATAATGAAAGATAATCAACTGAGCCACAATTCAAGCAAACAAGTACTATAACTGGTTCAGGAGAAGAAAGTAATCAAAACACTTTGCAAAGAACATCAAAAGGCTGTCATAGAGTTTAAGAACTAACCACACCTTTGAAACTCAAACTTGACTTAAACTTCATCAGATAAAATTTACTGCATGTAAAAGGTGTTATTTAAAAACAATTAATAGTTTTTTGACATTTTGAGAGAGGTCCAATATTTTATTTCAGCCACACTATAATTCTGTGAATTTAAAAAAAACAAAATTTTAGGATCACCTCTCAGAAAACACATACTCTTTAAGCATTTTTTAACCCATCTTCCATCTATATGTACCCACTTCTGAAAGAACCCTCTCCTCTAGCCCCCTCCACATTTTCTAAATATTCAGTGGCACAAGAGGATGAAAAGGTGATGAGAATGCATGAAATCGGCAATTTTATTAATTGACATACATGAGACTCAAAAGGAGATGCCTATTCCTCCATTTTTACAACTACAGAAATATTTTATTATAGCTAAATTAAATTACCCTTATTTTAACTAAAACCATCAAAAAGTCTAATACATAGCCATGGTAGCAGAAATGGAAAAAAAATGAACTGTTTTCAATATGGTATTAAAGTAGTTTGAATAATTCAGGCAAAAAAAAAAAAAAAAAAACCTTTTAGTGAATTATCTTGGTAAAAGAAAAATGTGACTTGTATCTGTTTTCTTGAGTTGCATGCAAATTGGAAAGATAAGAAACCAATTAATAATGACTTATTTTTAGCAATTCTAAATAATGTTATCAAATCTTTCTTCAAAATGTAGCCATTGCAAGACCAGAAATACACAGATTTGGGTATGCACTAGAAAGTTTAAATATTTTGAAAACAATTTTTAAAGAGATATAACTTCTTAATGATACCCACATCTTTTTGCCCTATTTCAGTAATTCTCAGACTTGGCCACATACTGAAGTTACTCATGTTATTTAATTAAAATTTAGAATTCAAAAGTTAATCCCTGCAATATCTCTGATGAACACAGATGCCAAAATTCTTAACAAAATATTAGCAAACCGGATCCAGCGATACATCAAAAAAATTATTCATCATGACCAAGTGAGATTCATCCCAGGGATGCAAGGATGGTACAATATTTGCAAATCAATAAATGTGATACACCACATAAACAAAATGAAAGATAAAAACCATATGATCTTATCAATAGATGCTGAAAAAGCATTCAACAAAATCCAGCACACATTTCTGATAAAAACACTCAGTCTTGACATAATAAAAGCCATATATGAAAAACCTACAGCCAATATCACACTCAATGGGCAAAAACTAAAAACATTTCCCTTAAGAACAAGAACAAGATGGGAATGCCCACTTTCGCCACTCTTATTTAACATAGTACTGGAAGTCTTAGCCACAGCAATTAGACATGAAGAAAAAAAAAGGAAAAGAAAAGTTAATCCCTACAGATTTTGATTCAGCCAAACTCCAGAAGTGGACAACTTTTGGTAGACATCAATAGACTTGAATGGGGCTAGTATAGATATAAGGATTTAGGATCTATTTCAAAAACACAGGATCATGCTAAAGAGACAATAAACAAACAAGCTAATAAAAAAAGTAATATGTAATAATTTTCTAAAAATCTGCCAATATTACATTTAAGTGCTGGCACTTCTTGAAAATATAGATAAATTGTACTGTGTGGTTTTTTTAAAATAAACTATTAAATCTAACTTGTGTTAGACCATTTATTATCTCAGAGATCAACCATATTGACCACTAAATGCAACTGGGCATTCATGCCAGTGTCTTGTGGTAAACCAAATGATTTCAGGCAAGAAGAAAACCGCACCTAAATATCTGTGCAATTATTATTTTCCAAACTCCATTATGTCATGTTTTTTCTTACTAGTCTTTCCTATGAGATTATTTGATCTATGATTTTCTCAGGATTCTGCTTGGAAAACAAAGAAATAAAATGGTGTAGAGATGATAGGCTTGCTTAGAAAGAGCTCATAAAAATTATTTTTCCAGATTACTTTCTGGTTGCTAGGAGTATAAATGATTTTATTTACTTTTATAATTTTTCAGGATTTTCCAAATTTCTATGTTTATGAATTGCTTTCATAACTAGGGAAAGATTCAAAAGTATACCAGATGGGAATTGTAAGTGGCATGAACATCATCATAATGATCAAGGATATTAGCATCAGTAGATTTACTCAAATGGCAAGATAATTTATCAAGTTGATAATTAGTGTATTTACATTTTTGTTAAATCCCTTTTATCCAGTCATGACTTTGGGCTCCTCTGCCTCAAGAACAGCCTGTCTACCATACATTTTTCTCAACAGAAATGTCGGTTCATTGAGTATAAAGACTGAGAGTCTGAGGGAAAAGGGAAGGAAGAAAAAGGTCTTCCTTAGGTTCTTGTGTAGTGCATTGAAGGAAGGAAGATTCTTTAGACCCAGGTGTTCACAGAATGCTGGAGCTAAAAGCATTAGATAAAATGAAATAATTTGTGCATTAGAGTTAGTGAAATATAGCATATACCTCCCTACACTGTTTTTTTCTTCTCAATTATGAGTTATAGTTTATTTCATATGTTTACAATCTGTGGAAGAATATTTCTCACAGCAAATGGTACAGATTTTTACATTCAGATCCTCAAAGATATTAGTGAAAAAGAATGCTGATTGCTGGGTCCATCTCAGACGTATTAAATCACCATTTTTTAGGACCAGAAAGCTATCATTTAAATAAGCTTCCTAAGTCATTGTAATCACAGTAAAGTCTGAAAACTATTGTTATAAAGGCATGCATTTATATTTATTAAAGACTTTTATATTCAGAAATTAACATTTATCATGTCATCACACATCTAATTTTAATACTCGGGGAAAACCTTTCATACGTTCCTCAGTCTCAGAGGACATCTTCTCCTTCCACAGTAAGATGGGAAAATAAAGATAATGCAGTGAGTATGCGCGTAACCGAGAGACCACCTCTCTCTTTTCTCATGCTTGACTCATTGGAAAACTGATTGCTGTGAGCAGGAGAATAATAAATCCTTATATGACCCCATTCACATACATTAATTTACTTCTGTATAATCTAAAGAAAGTAAATGTGATATTTTTCTTTCAAAAGGACTTTTTGTAGAAGAAGATACTCACAAGGGACAGATGCTTGGAAAATGCACAGCAATCAGCACTGTTTTGCATTGACCCATAACCCTCTGGGTCTGGTTTTGGAATTGAAAGGAGGAGCAGAGGTGCGAGTGAGAACATGTTAGTATCTACATGATAGGCAAAGTATCCTATAGAGAATATAGTCTATTTAATATGAATCTGGACCACAATAACCCTGAATTATCATTTGTCAGTTGTGGGTATATGTCCACATAAACATTTTGCATGTATTACCCACGAACAACCAGCTGTCTTCAATATATCCTAGTGGAGAAGCCTCCGAAGGTACAGAACATTGGGGTACCAAATCTGGCCCAGACCTCTGAGCTACCCCTAAACTCCCACATCTCATCCACAACATTTCTGTTAGTCTCTCATGTACTCCCTATGCACAGTTTGTTTAAAATTTTTTTCTTTATTGATTTTTAGAGAGAGAGGTAGGAAGAGGGAGAGAGAGAGAGAAACATCGATGAGAGAGAACATCGATTGGCCACCTCCCTCATGCCCCCCACTGGGGATCAGGCCCACAACCTGGGCATGTGTCCTGACTGGGAATCGAACTAGCGAACTCTTGGTGCATGGGTCGATGCTCAACCACTGAGCCACACTGGCGAAGCACACAGTTTGTTTTAAACAGAAACACTTGTACCTATGTTATTTACTCAGGTAATTTTATTGCATCCCTCAGATTGTATTAAAGGAGGAGGGTGATTCTAGAATGAGACTAGACCCTGCAGTGGTGAGCAGAATCTCGTAGTATAGAAGGAGATGTCTCAGGAGAAGGAGAAAGAAGCAAGCTTTGACACAGGGAAGCAGGCTAGTGTCTGGGATCTGTTCATGGGGGAATGGACTCTTCCAAAAATCCCTTGGTTAAATAGTGTATAATAGTGTGCATGCTTTCTTACACACATTGTCAAAGGAAAGACATTTATTCTCCTATTATCACAGTCTAGATATGATTAGGAACTTTTAATTGTTGACAATTGACCTGAATGTATGTGTGAACTTTCACTAAAAACCCTTAATTCACCATAACGCAAGCAATGTGTATCGATTCCTTGCAATTTTAATGTTGTTTTTAAAGAAAAGAGACTCACCACTTGTTAATTGATATCTGTCTCCAATGAGGCGATCGCATTATGATTGTCTTTCATCACGACCTGTTGTTTCTGCCCAAAAGGCGGTAATAGAAGTGGCAAAAATCCCTCTCTACCTTGCAACCAACAGTCACCTGATTGCAAGTTAAACCAGCTATGAAGCCCAGAACTGCTCATAGCTTTGGAAAAGAAAGAGGAAGAGAAGGAGTTATTTTAATTTGCTGAAACCCATTAGGATAGAACCTGAATGTGTTTAATATGTTTGGGTGTAAATAATACAAAGGCATAGTGGGTTGGTCTCTGCCTCTGTGTAACCTTTATTTATTGTAGGAGAACCAAGCTATCTGATGTCTGAGATTTGCTTTAAAATACTCCAGAAAAAAAAAAAGTAGTTTTGGAATAGATTTAAAAAGATAAGCCAATGCTTTTAAAGTATTCAAGTGGGTGAACAGAATACATGAGGGTGTATTATATTATTATCTTTTCCCTGTATATGTTTGAAAATTATATAATAAAAATAAAAATCAATGTGTTCTATCCCAGAAAATGGTGCCCTCTCTGCTTTTAGCCAGCTCTAAAACAGTAACCCCATAAAAGTTATTTTATTTCCACATTGAACTATGGAAGAAGCCATATTCAGTGTGCCGGTTCAGAATTTTTTCTTCTACGCTTAAATTTCTCAATTACTACCATTTCTCAGTAAAGTCTTATAACTATATAGCCTTCAATGGGGGAATAGCAAGATACTGCCCTATAAAGTTTGCCTTTGCATGTACACATGTCTGTTGAAAACATGGTAGCATTAACTTGGGAGGGCAATGATCCTGAAATGTTAGACCATAATCAGAAAAGAAGTTGCAGTGAGTGGCAGTCCATTTTAGAAATGGGAGACTTGGGTCTGGCCGGTGTGGCTCAGTGGCTGAGCGTCGACCCATGCACCAGGAGGTCGCCGGTTCAATTCCAGGTCTGGGCACATGCCCAGGTTGTGGGCCAAATCCCCAGTGGGGGGCATGCAGGAGGTGGCCAATTGATGTTCTCTCTCATTGATGTTTCTATCTCTCTCTCCTTCTCACTTCTTCTATTTCTAAAAAAAATCATAAAGGAAAAATAAATAAATTAGAAGTGGGAGACTTGAGGAATAACACTAAAGAAATCTGCTTTCAATGAATCTACTTAGTAGAAGACATAATTATTTTGTTCCCAAATACAGCAGGAGAATGGTCTTTAAGGAATATCTGTGATATGTCTGCATGTGTCTATGTTGAATAGGGTTAGTTCCTGTCATTTCTAGGGAAAGATTAATGTATATTCTGATAGTATGTTATTTTTCCATTTGTATTAAAATGTCTTTTCTTTATGAAGTGATGGTGCTAGGCAACATCTTTTTAATGTTTATTTGTATTATTTTTCATAATAGTTTTGGAATTGTTCTATAAAATAAAAATATTTAAGGATCACTAACTTTAAAAAAAAATATCCCCATTTTGTCTTTTTCCATCTCTTCATCTCCTTTCTCTAACCATTTGCTTCTCCAACTTCTTTATTTCTGTAATTATTTTCTTCTCTAATCCATAAAGCATAATTATGTTGAGCAATTGACTCTATTGCATATATTTTTCTTATTTTTTTTATCACTATTGATGGTGGTCCCCGTGTAAGACTCCCAGAGGCACACAGTGACCTGCACAGCAGAAAGATATATAATATGTAGGAGTAATAACTTGACCTTCCATTTTTTAATGACAAAGAATAATGGAGTGAAATAAAAACACATATTTTAAGCCATGTATGTCCAGCATTTTTCCAGAAATATGCTTATTGATGGCACTATTAATAAAAGGCCACAAAAACAGAAACCACACTAGTTATTTTAATAGTGAGAAAATAATCTACAGAATTGATTAAAGAGGTACTGGTGGGATCAAAAGTTTTGTGTTTTTTTTTTAAAAAGACATCACAAGGATAGTAAAGGTGGGGAGCAGTTACCAGCTACTATCCTTAAGTTCGGGAAAGGAAAAGTGAACGGGAGGATTGGAACCTCGAGCTTAAAGAGGGAGTTCTGCGGAGCAATCCGTCCTCTTAGAAGGGGGAAGGGGCTCAGCAGAGGTGAGACCTAGGCCGTGGAACAGAAGGTGCTGCCTGGCTGATGCTGGTACCTCAGGAACCCAGAGCTTGGCAGAGATGAGCCCAGATCTCTAAGTAGAAACTTTTACTCAGCTGAAACCGCTTCCTCTGAGGGGACATAATGAGGTTGTTTTGGGAAACGTGTTTTAAAAAGGCTGGAAACTGGAACTAAGTGCTGTTCCCAAGGCTGCCGGGAACAGCACCGGCCTCACAGGGCAGAGAATAGATCAATGACCAGCAGGGTGAGTCCTTGCTGCTACTCATCACCTATACACAGTCTCATAAGACTGCTTGTTAGAATACCGTATAATGACTATAACAGTTTCATGCTTTCCCCTAAAAGTATTCCTGATTACCCTGGCTGGTTGGCTCAGCGGTTAGAGGTCACCCGCGGACCAGAGAGTCCCAGGTTCGGTTCCCGCTAAGGGCACGCACCTGAGTTGCAGTTTGTCCTCGGCCGGTTGGGGTCATGTGTCTCGTCTCTCTCACATCGATGTTTCTCCCTCTCTTTCTTCCTCCCTCTCTCCCTCCCGCTCTATCTGAAGATAGATGCAAAAATGTCCTCAGGTGAGGATAAAACAATAAATAAATAAATAAATAAATAAATAAATAAATAAATAAATAAATAAAAGTATTCCATGATCTTTTTCACGTATGAAGATGTTCTCAGCTACACCCTGTAAAGGGAAACACAAAATCCAATTGGTCAGAGAATCCTTCATTGGATATTGTTAATGATCGGACTCTCCATATTCATTCAGTCCTGGTCCCATCTGAATATTCTGTAATCTAAGGACAAACTTATAAAGTTAACTACTCATGACAATTCTTTTTTTAAAAAACTTTATTGATTTTTAGAGAGAGAAAGGGAGAGGGAGAGAGAGATAGAAAGATCCATGAGAGAGAACATTGATTGTCCTCCTCCTGCTTGCCCCCCACTGGGGATCGGCCCACAACCTGGGCATGTGCCCTGACCGGGAATCGAACTGTCGACCTCTTGGTACATGGGTCGATGCTCAATCACTGAGCCACGCCGGCCGGGCACGACAATTCTTAATAAAAGAATAAAGACGAGAACAAGAATGGGGGACAGAGTCATCTGCACACACAAACTCACACACAACGAGCCGGGGAAAACACTCACAGCCATTTCGGTACTAGATTTTGTAATCAGTCACGAAGCCACAGTTAATACAGGCCCTGCCTGGTAGAGTTGACTGATTTCTGCAGAGTAAATACTTCCAAAGGCTGATTTGAGCTTCCAAGGTGATGTCACCGAATGCAGGGTTGAGACATAACTCACATAAGCGGCTTGGGTGTCCTCAGGTGTCTGCTCCAGTGCACCACTGAGTTCAGCGTATTGGACCTTAAAACGGCATCTGCTTTTTGCACTCTTCCTTCCCTGGGCAGTGTGGTTCAGTGGGTTGGGCACTGTCCCATGCACCAAGAGGTTGCTGGATTGATTCCTGGTCAGGGCACATGCCCAGGTTGTGGGCTTGATCCCCAGTGGGGGATGTGCAGGAGGCAACCAATGGCTGTTTCTCTCTCACATCGATGTTTCTGTCTCTCTCTCCTTCTCCCTTCCTCTCTCTCTAAAAATCAATAAAGAAATCTTAAAAAAAAAAAAAAAAAAAAAAAAAAAAAAGCAAAGTGGATGCTATATTGGCCAGGGTGATAGGTTGTAATTAACAAGAATACATTGTGTTTGCTTTTATGGGGAGGTAATATCTGGAACCTCTGGGATTCTCTAGGGTCTCCTCTTATTATGTCCATAAAGCAATCTCATTGACTATGAATTTTGTGTTTCCCAAAAGTAATAGAGTTTCTGACACATTTAAGTGCTCAATAAATATTTTCCAACTGAATAAAATCGATCTACCTGGTTAATTATCTAAATTGTCATTAAACCAAGTGCTGTTTTCTGTACTAAGTTATTAAATACATAATAACTTTGAGTTTGAAATTCCACTGTTTGTTCCCCATAAATGTGTGCCAAAGTAGGACAAACAAAAGTGACTGAATTAACTTTGCCATCCTGACAAAAATATAAGTAATCCTAATTAGATCTTCCCAAACTCCTCACTATACAAATGGGATTCTGGAGAACTAAAGATAAAACACTCACCTTCAACTGACTTTAAGAGCAGGTGCAGAGAAATAAGCTGTTAATTTGGATACTGAACTCAAGGAAACAATAACACCTATCTCCTATGATAGATATTCTTTATTGATTCTCAGTGTCATCCTTGCCCTTCAAAGCTTTCTCAGAGACTTCGGGGAAAGGAAATGAAAAACCACAGTTCCGAGACTTCTTCACCAGCTGAAAGAGGAAGACGAGTGAGTGCCCTGTGGCAGCTGCAGCCAGATGTGTGGGCATCAGCAGGCAAGCAGCACATGAAGGGTATTTTTAGTAGCCACTGAAATTCCTCCTGGGTATTATCGACTGCAGTGCTCATGCCTTTAAGACCATTAGTGGAAGCTTCCTGGACTCTTCCTGAAAATAATCCACACTGGGGCTGCAGGCAGCTGAGGTCACTGGTGATGATTTCCCTGTTCTATCTTTATTTTTCCTCTTCCTGGAAGTGTTTTCTTAACTACCACATCCTCAGCTCTTGCATTGGTTTGGAAAGCCTCTATCTACCCATTTAAATGTCTTTCCTGTATCAGATTAATCTAGAATGAATGACCTATGAATAATACACTGTTCTATCCCATACTCTTTTCCTTGTGACATGATAGAGTTGGATGAAGCAGAAAGAAACAAAAGAGAAGGTAGGAGAGATCAATATTTGTTGATTAGTCTTTGAAATTAATGCAAAGGATTAATTTTGGAAAAGGATCAGATAGACATTTGTCAGAAAATACTGAAATACAGTATTGTTTCAAGAGTTTAGTAGTGACTTCTAAAATTACTTCTAATGTTATAATATTGCAATTCTATGCACCATCAGGTAGCAAGTAAGGAGTAGGCGTTCTGAACCATTATGGAATTGCTATTAAATTATCTAAAATGTGATAGAATAATAGCGGTAATCACATTGATAGCTTACATTAACACTTTAAAATGTTTCAAGGTACAATTTCCTCATAAAACATTCACTAGAGAAGCATTATTCTATAATTATGCCCACACTTCTAATTATTTCCAAATGATATAAAAAGTATCAATCAACATATGTGCAATATGCATGGACTCTTTCATATATGCACGACCCTATGCTATGCGAGTACTTTGAGATACAC
The DNA here is from genome assembly GCA_030848825.1 of Tadarida brasiliensis. Taxonomy (NCBI): domain Eukaryota; kingdom Metazoa; phylum Chordata; class Mammalia; order Chiroptera; family Molossidae; genus Tadarida; species Tadarida brasiliensis. The sequence goes on along the minus strand of CM061263.1, from coordinate 109,165,608 downwards.
CAAAGAGTATAATTTACATGCTCCCTTATTCCCTTATTTTACAGAGAACTTCAGAGTTATCCTTAATTCTTCCATTCAGTTCATCAGCCTGTAGCTATACATTCTAACTCCAAAATATATCTTCAATGTACCTATTCCTTTTCATCTGCATCACGGTCACACTGGCTAAGCAATGATCATCCCCCACAGACCTGCCCTACACTTCGTCCTCCTCACCCCAATTTACACTTGGCACACAGAGTATGGTTTTAAAACATGAATCATATCATGTTAATTACCTGTTATAAAACTTTCAGGATTTCTTCTTTTTTCTATGATAAAACCCAATGCCTTTGGCCAGCAAAGCCCTGCAAGATGGGGCTCCTGCACCCTTCTGAATTCTTATCTGGTGCACACGATACGCCTTCCTCCACTATGCTCAGCCATCCTGCACTTCTGTCTCTACCTCCCTTCTCGGTTTTAGCACCTTGGCATTTTCTGTTCTCTCTCCCAAGTGAACTCCTCCCTCTTGCTTTTATGAAACGTCTATATTTTGAAGTAATTTCTAATTTACATAAAAGTTGCCACATAATATTCAGACCTCCTATATATCTTTGTCCAGATTAGGGCCCTTGCTTTCATAACCACAGTAAAATCATCACAATCAGGAAATTAGTATTGACCAAATTTTCATGAAATATCACCACCTAATCCACAAAATCCACTGAATGTCATAATAATATGCAGTAAAGAACTAAGAAAGAGCCAATCCAGAATTTTATGATGCACGTAATTGACCTGCACCCTTTTTTTAAGGTAAGTGTTCCTCGGGCTCTCCTCATAGTTCATGTCTTTGACAGGTTTAAAGACTTCAGACCAGTTACCTTGTCGACATTATACATGGATTTGCGTTCTCCTTACATTGTACTAGAAAGTACACCATGGCTAACCGTCACTTCATTGGTGATGTAAACCTTTATCGTTTGGGTAAGGCAGTGCCAGTTTTCTGCATTGCGGAATTAATTACCTGATGTATCTATTAATAATAATTTAAAAGTACTTGGTGGGAATGTACTTCGATATTCTGTAAATATTATTTTCCTTATCAATTTTTGCATCATTTACGATGCTTGCATAAACTACCAGTATGCAAATTGTCAAACGCTGATTTTCAACCTTCAGCAATCCTTTTACTTAAAGTAGAACTTATTGTCTCTTCAACTTAATGCCTAGTTACTTATTTATTTTTGTCTATATGGATTTGAATTTCTGTTTTCCTCAGAGTGTTAACAGTTGTTACTGTCGTTATTCATGTGATGTTCAAATTCTCCCAAATTTGGTCGGTGGAAGCCTTTTCAGAATTGTAGCTGTATCCTTTTGACACATCTCCATTGTTCTTTGAGCACTTCCTTATTCCCAGCCCAAGGAGTTGTCCCAAACTCATCTTGTATTTTCCTTGCCCAAGCGCTGAGACAGCCACTCCTTCAGGAAGCCCTGGTACATTTGAGTGGAGCAAAGTGTTTGTAAACCAAGCTCTCAGTGCAAGTTGTGCTCAGTGGAAAATCATTACTCATTGGTGGTCCATGGAGAAGGTTGGATAATATACACGTGCGTGTTTACAAAAACACACATGTTTATATCTACTTCTATACCTACTTATCTACAATTTGTTTTAAAAATCACCATTTCGCACTGCTAACTCCAATTCCAGTCTCCTCTTTCTATGTTTGTAACTCCATTTACTAACAGTGAGAAACTTGCCTCCCATTATCCTCAACTTATTCCTTCAACCCCTGAATTACATGTATCAATATTCCAGCAGTTTGGGGAAAAGCTCACTACCTCAGAAGGGAAAAAAGAAAGAGGAAAAAGGAGACAAAACAAGGAGACCTCACCATATCTTTTAACTACTTCAGTTTCATTCTTGAGTCCTGGCTCAAATCAAACATCCTTTAAAGTAGACCCTTTTTATCACAGTGACACAGGTCATAAGTAAAAATATAAAGTCGACTACCTAGTTAAAAATGTGGCAAATTTTGATGTTTTATTTCAGCAAACGAGTTAAGATCTCAGGCTCCTGGAGACCTGACTGCCACTTACTAGTTTGTGGACTTGGTCAATAGATTTTAATCCTCAAATATAAAAAGGACTCAGAATATAGAGATAGCTAACTCATGTGGATGTTGTGAAGAATAAATGAGATCAGAAGTGGAAAGTTCTTGCTGTGAACTTTATTTGGCCTGGAGTAACCACTTAGTTAAAAAAAAAGTGTTAGTTATTGATGAAATATATTTTGGATAGTGTTATTGATATAAAGTTTAATTCATGTTAATATTAGTATCTACATTTCTCAGATTTAAGTTCTTCAGAAATGTATGTATCCGCCAAATCATAATAATATATTGTACAAATACCACAAAACTACCTGAATATTTTTCTTAAGAAACATAAATTTACATCAATGAACAATTTTGCATACTTGTGAGTATATTACACAAAATAGTGTGAATACATTTATTTTACTATTAAAATACATTTATTTTAATTTATCTATTACAAAGAGGTACTCTTTATTTTCATAGATGATTCATGACATTCTATACACTCTAATACATAAACACAATAAATGTCTATACAATGATGGAAAATTTGACTAATATATTTTAACTACTTATATTTTAACAAGAGAAAAGTGTTCTCAAAGTATTTTGCTAATGTCCAGAGTTGTTACTGCAATATCAATACATTATGCTAATTTTTTATGATTGCTTTTATTTAAGAAAACAAGATTTGTAATTATTGTCTGTATTTTGTTTTTAAGAATCAATTATGTTGGTCTTTTTAGATTTTGTACAGGTTTTATTGCTACATCGAAATATCTTTTCTTTTAAAGTTACATTATAATAAAGGTGTAAAAAATAAAGCTTTAAGCCATAAAAACAAAGTTTTTGCATAACTATACAACATCTAGTACACTAATTATTCTGTTACTTGGTCATCACGTAAATGAAATACTTGAAAGCCTTTCATTGTTATCAAAATGTGCTACTGCCCTCTTATGGAAGGTACTTGAATGACATCCAGTAGTTTTTATACATCTCTGACATGGGGAGAATATAATTTTTAAAATATAATTTAATTCATTATATTCTATTCTGTCCACATATTGTTTTTCTTTTTGTTAGTAATTTACTTAGTAAAACGAAATTTAAGAATTTTTTATTTGTATATTTTTTCTCCTTAAGTTAATCAATATAGAATTTCTACAGATTTATTTTTCACATAGTGTTCTTTGAATTTGAACCAGAATTTAAAATAGTATATTTAATGAAAAACTGAAATATAATAGTTGAGTTTATGTTGGGTAAAAATACTTATTTTAATGTTTAAACCATGGCTGGTTACCATGGCTGGTTAATCCATATATTAAAAAAAAAAAAAAAAAAAAAAACTGAATAAAATAAGAAAATGTTGAAATACGTAATAGCACTATATAACATGTACTATTTGATATGCATTGTTCTTGGTGAAAAGGCATTCTCCATATAGTAACCCACTGTATTCTCATATCAATCAAATAGGTAGGTACTGTTATCATCTCTAATATACAGATAAGGAAAGGAGGCATGGAGAAGTACATGGATTACTCAAAGTCACTTCGATGCTAAGTTGCAGAGCTGGTGTCTGAACCCAGGCTACCTGGTTACCTGTTTCTCAGTCCCAACGTTTACTTGGTGTTCTATCATCCAGGTGATTTATAAAAACATCTGCTATATCTATCCATGATTCCTAAAAGGAACCCAAGTATTGTCAGCTTATCTCTTGTTAGATCATTTTAATGAGTTTGAACAAATTGAATCAGTAAACTAGTTTGATCCTACTTAAGAGTGTGGGTAGCAAATACAGCCTTTTTTGTTCTCCTCCAATGCTTCTTCCCTTTTCAATGCCTCCTTCTCTCCTATTCCTCCCCCTCGCTCCCCCAAAAAGTTTCATGTTCATTCTGTGCCAAGCACTATCTAAGTCCTGGAGAAGTATTCTAAATAAAACAAAACATCGAACTTTTGGGAGTTTATAGGCAAATGTGGGGAACAGAGAACTTTAATATAGTGGGATGAGTGCTGGTCCAAATATAATCAGAACAAAGAAACAGGGTAAATTGCCCCACAAAGGAAATATCATCTAAACTGAAAACTGAACAACGTGCTCATTTTAGCCAAAGATAAAGAAAGAATGGTGAGGAAGGGAGATCAACCTGGACAGTATGTGCAAAGAAATGGATTAGAAGGAATTCACAACTCAAAGAAGTATAAACACAGCACCTGCGTATGGCTGGGGTGTGGAGTATGCTAGGGAAGGGATGAGCCGAGGCAATGCAGAACCTTGTGGTGAAGAACCAGGTCTACCATCGTAAGCAGTTCGAACTTTATCCTGAGGGGAGTGCAGAGCCTTAGAAGGATATCTAAGAAAATGGTAAGACCATTATTACACTTTTAAATGTTCCAGTTATTTGCATTTTTCTCTAGAAATGAAAGAAAATAGTGAATCTATAATGTATCATTTCACCAAGGGAGCTGAACATACATGAACATAGCTGCAACCTCCTATGTAGTGGCTTGAGTTGTGTCAAAATATGTTGAAGTCCTAACCCTGGTACCTCTGAATGGGACCTTATCTGGAAATAGGGTTTTTGCAGATCAAATTAAGATAAGGTCATACTGGATCAGAGTGGGCCCTAATCCGAAAGACTGCTGCCCTCATAGGAAAAGAAGAGACATAGGCATGTGAAGAGAGAACACTGTTGCCAATGAAGGCAGAGATTGGTGCGATACACCTACAAGTCGAGGAATGCCAAAGGTTGTCCAACGCCACCAGAACTAAGAAAAAGCCACGGAACAGGCTTTGCTCTAGAACTTTCAGAGAGAGCATGGCATGATTTCAGACTTCTAGCCTCCAGTGTGAGAGGACAGATTTCTAGTTTCGTTAAGCCACTCATTCTGTGGTACTTTGTTATGGCATTCTTAGAAAACAAATACACCCTCCCTCCTCGTTCTGTCTTTAGGATTTCATACCAGGAGCACTCCAGAGCACTCCAAATTTACCCAGTGACAAGCAGCTGACTAATGAAAAAAGGCCATCATTATATTTTGCAAGACATTTTTACATATTTCCCACTCTCTGAATTGTCTGTGTGATTATGTGTTTAGGTAAATACAATAGTCTAAGCACCCAGAAAGTTTCATAAGTCTCATGTCTTCTTATTTGCCTGCTGAGATAACAGTTCATCTAGAAATACTCCCTGGCCAGGTGATTGAGACCTAAGATTTTGTGTGGACTCCATGATGACAGAACAAATGAGATACTGCATGTGATGCGATTGCAAACTGGCAGCCCATTCACAGAATTTGGCTGTGTGTTATTTCATTAGCACGTATTTCTTTAAAAAAAAAAAAATCCGGAATTTTGAATTAATTTAGACATGTAACCTAGTCCCCAAGCATTACCTCATGCTCTCTAGATTCTTAAATTTATTTAATTTAATTTAAAGGATCTGAGCTTATCACCATATAGTGTCCACCTTGCTTTGCATATATGTATGTATCTGTCATCTTGGCTATGTTATAGAGGGCAAAGAAGGTCTTCATTGATCTGGTTCCTTCAAGCCAATACAACAAACAATTTCTACCCCCGTATGAGGGAGGTTTCAGTATTTAGTTCACAAAGTTCTGGTCCCTCAGACCCCATTTTTTCCTTTGCTTCTTTGTCCCATTTTTTCCCCTGGTTCTCTGACTCTTGACTTTTGGGCTACATCTTCTGTCTTCAGCCCTGCATTCATTGGTTAGATCTTAAAACATATTTGGCTTCTCTAATTTGGCTGTATTTTACATGTGGCATTGGCCTGGGAGATGTATTTGGAATGGAACAGAAGTATATAATGTCTTGGCCATCTATAAATCAAGGGGCTTAATTTGTTTTGGCATCTTACAGCTAGTCTTACATGTAGGAAAATACTTATATGTGGTTTGATTCGTAAGGATTTTAAAAAGCTCCAACTTGTAAAGGATCACCTTCAGCTTTTGAAGGATGCCTGAATATAATTACCACTTAACATGGACCAGCAACTGTGCTGAATATTTGCTCTCATTATCTTCTTTAATTATAGCTATAGGTGGTAGATACTATCAGTGATTCCACTTTACAGAAAAAGAAACCGAGGCTCAGATGGGCTTGATACATTGTCCAGAGTTGCATACTAATGAATGGTAGAGCTCCTATTAAGTGAAATATAAATCTGAATTCAGGATCAAAGTGTTCTTATTTTACATATTTTTTATATAAGTAAAATAAGAACATTTGCATATATAGCCTTTCATAAATTTGGAATTCATTTTTAATAAAATGTTGCCCAACGTAAAAACTGCAAAAAGTGAAGCTACTTTAAGTTGAATAGAGGGGGTGGGGTAGAGTAGAAGCCCTTTCCGCTGCCGCCCCCACACTAGGGCTCTCTGGATTAAAGGAGGCACCCATTTCAGACTGTGCTTTCTATCCAGCGGTAGTTGTCCCTGGGAGTGGACCTAAACCTAAACCTTTTACCAGTCATTTACTCTTTGACTAATGGATATGATTTAAGGAGAAGAGGACAGAAAACAGCAGAACACTGCAGCCTGAAAGTGGGCGAGGAAAGAGGAGAGAGCTGAGGGAAATCAAGTTGACTTTAAGTTTAGGGCTAACCAAGTAAAACCTAGAAACTCCCAGCTAAATGGTGTTCATAAGAATTAGGGATGCAGCAGCTACCTTCCCTAGACCTAGCTGCCCAGGCCTCAATAGCAGAGCTCTCAAATGATCACATTTCACTGTTTCAAGTTTGGACTCTAATGATCAGTAGCCGAGTCTCTGGATATTCAAATCCATAGTACCTGAGACATACTATGCTTCTTAAAACATGAAAAACAAGTGAGAGCTATTTTTCTAGACTTTCTATAGCTTATGCTCTATTTGCTCTCTTGTGCTTTTGAAGGTGGGGCTGCTGTGTGGGCTGGCTACATTGTAAGGCCACAGGTCCTCGTATTTCCTGGGTGTAAAACCCACTGAACAAATCTGAAACCTTGGCAGCACAAGCCCCACGTTAGCCTTGAGAGCTAATCAATATGAGCAGACAGGGTGGCCATGCCTGGCTGACCAGTGAAGCTATTGCAGCAAGAGGAGAAGCATGGCCCCCCATCCATCCCTCCATCTGGTTCACATAAATAAGCTCCCTGTTTTCTCTGAACAAACTAATACTGACTGCTTTGGTTTTTGTTAATGATATACAGGCAATACTTTTTTTTTTCTAGTAGAAGGTAGACTCATAAACATATAAATTACTTTTCTCTTCGATTACCTGAACAGTAATGTAAAGACAAAGGTTTAGAATTCTATTCAGACTATTGTCAAATAATCATTATTTTCACTCAGAAATAGCACCACAATGCAAAAATAGTTTCTCCCTATTTCAGAACTATCCTTTATTACCTGAAATTATTCTACCATGAAAAATAAATATTTATGCCTTAATCATATACAATTGAACTCCTATGAAATAAACTACTTATGAAATGTCAAGTTCTTTTCTTTTTCTTATTTAATCATGGAAAAATTTTTAAGTGAGTGCTTGTCATCATTGTATTATTACAAAGTATACTTTTGTGGGGCGAATACACCAAAAAGTGATGTTTCTATCAATCAACCCCATTCTAGAGCTTTTTTATTGACTCTGCCTGAAAAATAGAGAACCAGTTCTAACAGTGTTATTTAAATAAATTGAATCTGAAAAATTAAAATCTTTTAAAAATTCAAGTTTAGGATATGGAATACTGTAGTTTCTTTAAAAAACAAACAAACAAAAAAAAACCCAAAAAGGTAAATTAACCACAAAGTGATGACAAAAAAAATGTGCTGTTTTTGTTATTGTAATTAATCTATAAATTTCAACAGGAATCTTTGTTTGGATTGGGATTTGTTTGAATACAAATATTTTATAATGAGGTGGGAAAAAATTAAAGTGAAAAAGCTTTGAATGAAAATATGCTGTCAATACTGTATGGATATGAGTTATGACTCTGAGTTAGAAAGTAAAAATAAAATAGATACTACATTCCATATGAAATCAAGTATATATTATGTAAATGATTAGATTGATTCTACTGAATCTAAGTCCTAGAGTCAGTTTATTGGTGACCTCACTTGGCTAAAAAATGGGGAGTAGATGTTTCTATTTCACATTGAAATGGGAGCCTAGAGGGTCCTGCTGCCCATCAATACCAGAGTCAAAGAAGTAGAGACAAGGTTGAATCATTGTGGTGCTCTTTCTTATTCAGATGGCTGGCTATCTGAGAGCGACAGGTGTAATACCCTGAAAAGACAGCTCCAACATTTTGTTTCGAGATAGCCCTTACACAGGATTAGAGGGTGGCAAAAAATCTAAAGCTAGTGAGTTCCCAGGGTCTGTTTTCTATCATTATCCTTGCAAAGATCAGCCCCAGAATGCTGTCTCCCTTCAGGTAGGTTTTATCCTTGATCTGTGCTTTAAATGCATCTCCTTTTGAGTGATGGGCTCATCTGGGCTTTGAGGCTGCCTTATCTTTAGGCCCTGCTCCTTTTCTTGCAACACGTCCTCCAGTTTCCCAGGGTCTTGGGGCTCCCTTATCTTTAGGCCCTGTTCTCCTTGTTTCGACTTGTCCTTCAGTTTCCCAGAGTCTGTAAGAAAAATCTCTTTTCTATGTAAACAGCTAAAAAACAACTGTGATTCTATTTCTATTACATGCCCCTCCGTTATCAAAATGGCTTGTTGGTTGGTATTCTACATTGACATTGCATTACTTTATACCGCAGCTCAGAAAAAAGGATTGAGATGATTAAATCTCTTATAGGAGTATTTACAAAAAGCCTTAATTAAAGTAATTGCACCCAAAAATCTATTAAGAAAGCATATAATGAATAAACGTCTAGCTTTTTTTTCACAGAGATTGGACCATCCAGATCCTCTCTTGCTCAGAAAGGTTCTTTCCATTGTTTAATTCTACCAGTTGTTGATCTGACCTCAACTCTCCCATTTTGATCCTTTTAATATTTACCAAAAATAAAGCAAACCCTTAAAATGACGGTGGGGGGGGGAAGCATATTACTGACCAAAGAAAGAGAGAGAGAGTTCTCTAGAGGAATGATATAGGCCAGCCTTCTGCATGCATGAGTTTGGTGGGCCTAGTTAATAATGTGGGTAACTGGTCATGTTGAGCAGATGAAACGAATGCCACCATGGTTGCCATGCGTGCACATTTTAAGGTTTACGCAATCTTTTCAGATTGGGGTACACCGGGGTATCATGTTCTGCTTTTTTTTTCTTTTTCTTTTTATAAGCATTCCTTTAACGAACAGTAAAATGACATGTTTTTGCAGCCCTTTTTATGGCTTTTTTCCTGAGAAAATTGTATTCTTAGAAATATGTCAGTCTCTTCTGAAAAAAAAAAAGAAAACCTTTATCTTCCTTTGTGTGCAACTGAATACGCCCTGAAAAGGCCATCAGTGGAAAAAGAACAGCAGCTGGGATATCACCATTAATCTACGGGGCGTGGTTCCTTTTAAATGCATGGCACCACCGGTGGTACTGTGCAGGCACCACATGGCACATTTCTTGCTGTTCATATAATTCAGGTGTTTGGTTTTTGGTGGTGGTGGTGCGGTAGTACGTACAGCTGTGTGTTTTGAGGGTGATGCCAGGAATCACTGTGAAGTGTTAAAACATTAGTAGAATCCGGAAGACACTGATTTTTAGGACAAGATGATGTCTCAGCTCCTTTTCTCTTTTTACCTCCACATGATAGGCATTCTTAAGGTAATGTTTTAGATGGGAATGCGTGTCAGGGTAACTAGCAAATCGGCCAATCTTGGAGTCAGTCATTTGAGGCAAAGTAACATATGGAACATTTTACTTCAGTTCTAAGTTATGAAGGTTAAAATATGCTATGCTCAGTAATGGATAGCTTATGGAAAGTGTTATCTTTAATATTTCCAACAGTTTTCTAGAGTTTTATGGTTTTTCCCTTTTTGTCAAAATGTTATGGCTCAAAAAATTTACAACTAAAGTTTATGGGAAAAAATCCATGTAATTGCTATTGATTTTATTCATATTCAATCAAGATAAATATGAATCTCTTTGGGAGTGTTCAGGAAACACAGTGACCAGAACAAAATCAAAAGGAGAAATATTTTACTTTGAAAAGATTTATTGTAAATTCCAGCATCTATCCACCAAATTATTTTCATCCGTTATCACAGTTATCGCATCTTTATTTTCATTCTCTTTGAAGACAACTGGGGTTCATATTTTACTTGTACGTCTTTTTATCTTCTTCATACCCATGGTACCTAACTAAAAATGAACATTGCAATATGTTTGGTTTTTTTAAAAATTCATGTCCTGCATCCAATCCCAAAAGAATTCAAGTTCAATGTGTTGAAAATATGTCTTTCAACAGGGCACAGGTAACTCAAAAGCATAGTTATAATTAATAAGCACTGCATCTTGATTGAAAACTTTCTGCAATCACTTACACATGTGAAGATTTGATGCAAAAGTAACTTCAGCCTAAAAAATGCACATAAACACAAACGCATGGCAATGCAAATATACTTTCATAAAATTACATCCTAAGACTTCATTGCACCAATATATTAGACTCTAACACCTAATAGTAATTTCCCCCCACTGTCCTGTTATTCCACTCTGAACACTTTATGAGTCTTCCTGTCATGCTCCCCAGCCTGCCTTCCATTTGAAGCTAACACAATACTTGGCTCTGTCTAGGGGCAAGTTTAGACCAGAGTTTACAGAAGTAGTGGAAACTAATACAAAAACAAGTAGCCTCAACTTTTAGAGTACAGAGAAGAAAACTTCATACTGCCGTTCACTGATTAAATACTATGCTGCCTGGGAAAGGGCAGGCAAGGGGTGTCTCTGAGGAAGGGGAGAAACTGGGTAAAAGATGAACAGTCCATACTCTACTTACAATGATGTGTTGGCTTAATACAAAGGATAAGGTAGATTCTTGGTGAGTAGATGCTGAAAGAAAGGATGAGCAAATAAATAAATGAATGGATAGCTGAAGAACTGACTAATGAAAAAAAAAAAAAGGAAAAAAGTTGACCTTGTCTATTCAGCTTTAACTTCTTTGGTCTAGTTACTTCATCTGCCTAGTGAGGACATTAAAAACCATTTAGGTTCTCTTCCTCCTCAAAAAAATAAGATTTTTACATTCTTCATATCACTCTGTGAATAGCAAGGTAGAGACCTATTCCCTAGGGGAAGGCAGGTATCAAAACTGTAATTAAAATCCCTTCTGGCAAGATAGGGAGGGGGAAAATGCTGCTAATTGTCAAGGTGTCACGAGAAGCTAAAGGCTGGTGAATAGAGTATTGGCTGCAAACTTTTTAATATTGGGATAGCTTATAAAAATTTTGTTTCAACACAAAACTAAATAAAATTTCTATTACTTCAGCTTCTGAAATAATGAAGCAGATCTATGTGCCTTCATATGAAACACTATCCAAAATAAATTATACATGGAAATAAATAAGATTCAGAATAAAGAATACTGAATGCTGTCGATTAGGTAATGTGAGCATCTAGAACATCTCCAGAAGGATACATAGTAAACTGGTAATGGTGCTGCCTTCAAAGATGGGAACAGAAGGCTAGGAGAAATTTTAGGAGAAAAATTTACTTTGCACTGAATTGTTATCATTCTTGAGTTTTATATAATGTGCATACATTGCCTATCTATAAACTGTTTTTAAAATATTGAAAAATCTATAAACTATTTTTAAAGAGATACAAAATATATTGAATACCTAAAATAAAAAACTAAAAATTTTAATCACCAATGGAATTCTATTTAAATGGAGCAATGCAGTCTGTAATGTATGTCTATAGCAGGCCACGAATACTGGGCCAAAAGAAATCAATGGATATGGTGTTGCTTTATCCATCATTCTTTTTTAAATGTAACTAATAGAGTGGTAGGACAGTTATAAATAAAAGCCTTTTAATGAGATGGTACTCAGTGGAGTTCTGCTGCATCCAATTTCACATATATAACAGTTTCATAAATATCATCATACTGTTTTATACTTCAGAGACAATACTGAGCAGCAAGTTGTCAATTGTACATGTGGTTTCCTGGGAGACTACAAGTATTTTTTTTTTTTCCTTCGAGAATTGTGGGACTACATTAAAACACCATTGAACCATAACACTCCACTTTGCCATTGTCTCTAAAGTGGTGGTAACTCTGTTGATCAATATATTAATCCCATTTGGAAGGTGATGGTTAATTATGATGAAATGCCTAAGTGCTGACTGAAATGCAAAGTGATCCAGTCCAGGTGATACAGGAAAAATCAACGTGAAAAACAAATATCGTTTTTGAATTTTATTTGTAGCTTAAAATGTAATGCCATACAATTTTAACAATCACTTAAAAAAGGATTTATATTTGCATAAAACAGAAGCAAAACAGAAAGATATGAAATCAAACGCCATCTTGCTTCGTTTTCAAATCAGTAGAGTGCTAATATACACCTATATACATTGCAAGTATATTATATAAATATACTGTGAGTAATATTGAATCCACGATAAATATCGAGTAGGTTTTTAGGCACACGGCATAGACAAATGCAGAATCTGCATAATTCTTGAGGGTGCTGAGTGACCCATACTTTGATCGTTTTAACACATACATTTTACACAAAATATATAGCCATCACGCATATCATTCTCAGTCACCTCTGAATATAACCTTTCATCCTAATGTTAGTGCCTTCTTATTCTTTGATACTATTGATCTATACACAGCTATTACATAAGAAAATATTTTGCAGTTTTCTTCAACTAATTGCCTAACAAAGTATCAATGCAACCAAAAAGTGTACAGCCTATGTGCCCAACAGTCATGGAAACGGGCTGAGAGGCACCAACTTACAGAACTGCTCATTGTAATACTGAGAGTTACCCTGAAGGCAAACTTACCCATTTTAAAGTATACCATTTTGGAACTGCTAATACTATCGCATCCAGAAATTATTAGAAACTGAGGTAACACCTGTTTTTTTGTTGTTGTTGTTTTTTTAGAGATAGAAATACTTGAAAAATCACCAAAAGTATTTTTAAAAATTCTGATGAACATGAACCTCAGTCATTGTGAGCTCTGTCTGCAACTCTTCTGTGCACATGTAAACTGAAGAATACAAAGGAATACTCTAGCTGAATTTACATCCACTGTTAGGGTTCAAGATCACAGCCATGGAACACCTGAGATCGCCCTCTGTTAAGTGAACCTATAAAGCTTCTCTTCGTGAAGCCAATGTTCCATTGATAAAAACGAACCAAATAAAACCCACTGGTCCCACCCCCCTCCCAACTACAAGTCAGATTCTGGCATATCTGGCATATCTGCCATCAAATACCCTATTCCATACCGCCCGTTGGGAGCAGTATCCAGAGTCGGTGATCCACTCTGTTTCCGATAAATATTTTTACCAAAATTTGGAGATGACATCTCGCTTGGTATCTTTCCATGAATGAGGCTTGCATCATCTCCCTCTAAGTATACAGGCTCCTTTAGTGCCCTTCCTCTCTTATAGGTCACAGAGGCTAAATTACCAGAACTATCACCTATAAGGTTGCAGTGACGAATGATGAAGACAACCGGGATGGGGAGCAGTGCTAGGGCCATCAGAGAGATGCAGACAGCCAATGCCCATGTTGGATAGCGCAGAAATTCCTCAGATGCCTGTTAAAGCCAAAAATACGTATTAAATCATCTGTTTTTCCCTGAAAGTATTGGAAAAAAATTTATATTTGTCTCGGGTTTGGAAGCAAAGAATCTGAGCTGGTCTTGTGACTTGCTATGTCCAATAGAATGATGTGGAAGTGACATTAAGCAACTTCAAGGCTAGGCCTTAAAGGCTTCACAATTTCTATTTCTGTTTCATAGAATGCTGCCCTGAGTCCTATTGGTTGGAAGAAGCCAAGAATGAAAAATTACAGAGACACTGGTTCTCCAAGTTTAATCAACTGAGTGAGTTAGCTCAGGCAAGGCCAAGAGAAAGATCACCCAGCTCACTCATAACACCCCAAAAATAATAATCAGCATTTATTTCAATCATGACATTGTGGGGTAATTTGTTATTAAGCAATAATACCTGTCACATGTGCCATATTAATTTTCTAAAATCTAAAATCTACATTTTGAAGCACTTTAGGGTTTTGGTAAGGGATAACAGACTTGTTTATGCCCCAGCCATGAATGTAGTTGTTACCACATAGAATTACTGACCATAAAATAAAAGTCAGAGATACCTTTGAAGAATAAGCACTCTAATTTTATAACGTCTCATATATATCTTATGGTTGCATGATTATAGTGGTGTGCCTGACAACAGAATTGACATAGTCATAGCTAATATAAAATAGTTACAACAAAACCCTACTTTGATAGTTACTTAAATTACATCTCCATGGCTAGTGCATATTTTCATTATTATACAGTATTTGGGATATAATTTAATAAATTTATGTAGAAAAAATATCTCTGGTGGTTTGAGCAGCATGTTTTCTAATTAAAGGCTGGATAATTATTGGTTCATCTATGGTGACATGAACACTGCTACTTTAGTGAGAACCAAGTTAGTACTTCAGATGCATTTAAAAAATCTACAATGTATTTTTAAAAACCATATATTTTGGGGAACAAACGAAACATAAATCTCAACATCCTTGCATCAGAGTAACCCCACTCATTAAACAGCAAAATATACTGTGAAGAAAGCAAAAGACATAAAGTTCTTTATTTTGTATTTTACCTTATCTTTGACCCATGCGTCATAGCCAGGAGAATGTAATACCATATTCACACCAGTAGCCAGTAGCAGTGATAATAGCATTAGAGGAGAAATGTATTTCCACATATAGTAGAAAAATCTGTTGGGAGCAAAGCCCATCATATCTGTTAAGTCCTCCATAAACCTAAATAAAAAGAAAGTCATTATTCCGCAAGTTTATGTAATATCTTATACATGTGCGTGAGAACAATGATTTGACAAAGGTTTAGACATGATACCACCTGGCATTTTATACTGAATCAAAAAGGCATCCTGGGAGATGACTTATAAATTAAGAACATTCTCAAAGTAAATGGAATCAGTTAATTACATACTGTAATTTTTATGTAGCTAAAGCACTCTTATGCCAGTTACTGAAAAGTCTCCTCCTACAGATGACTTTCTACTCTAGAAAAACAGGGTCTGCAATACTACGTTATCACATTTCGACACAATGCAGGTTAGAGCCTGCGGGTTGCCTGATAAGAGTGCAGACATGGCTGGTTTTGAAATCAAGGTCTAAGTTGAAGTCCTGGCTCTACAACGAACATACTCCGTCCTCCTGTACGAGTAGGGTCAGTTTCCCACGTGCGATAAGGGTGTGATTAGTGACCACAGAGGATTTCTATGAGGATTAGGAATGAATGCATGTCAGACAGCTATTGCTTACTCTATCGAGTACGTGATTATAAAATGGAAGTTCCCCTGCTTTTCCTTATCTGGGGCTTTTGACAGTAATAAAAACATTCTCTAAGCTTTGTCATCAAGCTCATTCAATGCCACTTATGTTCCTCTCTGTGTTGTTTAAGAGGGCTCCGGTCTTCATTCAGCACACTCATTCCTACTTTACAAAGACCTCTAATAGCTCGATGATCTTATTGTCTGAGTCCATACATGTTCACCAAAGACAACAACTTTACAAAATACTGCACAGGGCTTCCAGTGACCTTTTTCTTCTGAGATTACTCTAGCTCAGTGGTTCTCAACCTGTGGATCGTGACCCCCTTGGAGGTCAAATGACCCTTTCATAGCCGTCACCTAAGACATAACAGTAGCAAAATTACAGTTATGAAGTAGCAACGAAAATAATTTTATGGTTGGGGGTCACCACAACATGAGGAACTGTATTAAAGGGTCGCGGCATTAGGAAGGTTGAGAACCACTGCTCTAGCGCTTCATTTCACAGCAAGCCTATATACTTTTCACATGAGGCAGATATATAATTCAGAGGTTCAAGGCATCTAGTGAATTCAAGGACTAAATCCATGTCAATATGAAGTTCGGGTATAGCAAATACCATATAGATCTCAGAGCAGGACATACATTTTCCCAACATTGGCCTGTTCCATAAGGCAGTATGTAGCATAATAAAATAAGGCATTATGTACCATAAAAATAAAATTCCTCTCATAAAACAGGTTAGCGAGGTAACTTGGAGCATAGGCTTTAGAGTTAAGCGGAAATGACTAAGAATCCCAGGTCTGCCTCTGTGCAGGGGAGATGAGCAAGTCACTTGGTGTCTCACTAAGTCTGAGTTTTCTCATCTGTGAAATGTAGATAAAAATAATAACTCAAAACAACAAGTTTCATGGAAATAGCCAAAATTCACTAGATCTTGGAAGTTACGATTTGATAACCAGAATTAAATCAAAGCCCCAGAATCCTAGACTATATTACGGTCCACACAATTCCATCTAATTACCTAATAAGAGAATATACTTTATTAAAATTGTTGGATAAAGAAGAGCCTTCTAAAGATTTCATTTTGTGGCATTTTTCCCTCTAGTCATTCCCCTCCTCCTCTAAATGAAATAGATAATGACAATTGGTGTTTCCAAAATACAGATTAAAACATACTTACTTATCTATACCATAGATGAAGGATACAGCAATATTCTCTAAAATGACTACAATTAGAAGAGGCAGTGTAGCAGAATAATCATCAAACATTGTAACAAAGTAATTTCCAGAGTGTTGCACAAATACCAGGCCAATACAAAATGCCAGAAGACAACAGATAACTGGATAAAAGGATAAAGGAAAAATTAAGCCCTTATTCAGAATCAAGTATTTTAAACTGTATTATGAATTATTATATTCAAATGATCATTTTGTTTTCACTTTTATAATTTGTCAGTGACATAAATATGCCATACCTTTCCTGATACTGTGGAGTGTTACATATTGGGAGTTAGTTACCTGGATTTAGCACAGATTTAATATAAATTCATTATAAGACAGTAACTCAACACATCTCCCCCCAAAAAGTCTGTGTAAACTTACTTACCAAGCACAATTAATAAATGAGGCAAAACTGAGAAGATTTTAAAAGTATAAATCTCCATGCCTTTCTTTTCTTTATTAATAGCAAAGTGACCTTTTTAGGCAGCAAATTTTCATAGGTCATTTCTACTTTTAAAACTGTTTTATAGTTTTGAAAGCTCTACTGAATTTTTGCATTAATGAAGAGAGTAATACAGTTTATAATAAGATTATAATAAAATATATATATTTATATGTGATTGAAATATGGTTATTTTTAAAGCATAATGGAAACAAATCTGATCAGACCTTGCCTTAGCACCAACCCAAATCTGTATCTTGATATAGCTTAAACAGATTAGTTGGAAATACAGTTATGACAGAATAGGGCAATCTGATTATCCAACTAAGAAGGACCATCTAAAAGGAGTTTCTGCAGTAGGATCTAAGATACAGAAACATCTGACCATTAATATAAAAATTTAGATAAATGTCTGGAATGCTTATAATATTCCCATAATTTTTGTTAGACTCTTTATTCTCTCACGAACATTAATAGAGAAACCCTCAAAAATTAAAGATGACTATGTTCTAGTTCTCAATCACCTTTTAGCAGAAGTTAGTAGAAGAACAAGGTGAGAACACAGGAATCCATGGGTTCGAGGATGGGGTTTCCCTACGAATCTCAGTAGCTATGGGTCAAATTAGGTCGTTAGCACCATCTCTTAAGCGCTATGTTAGTGTTATGACTTACATCGTACATAAACAAATAAGTAGAAACATATAAGTAGGAAAGGAAAAGTAACATGTACTATACTTGGAGTCTATCACATGTTGAAATATTGAAATGCCTGTCACAGTATATTGTACTTAGAGTCTCAGGATGGAAGTAGCAGAGCTTGAATAGGAACCACACAGCGTGTGTTACTTTCACTGCTTCCTAATTACACCACAGTATGAGGTAAATGTGAAGAAAGTGTGTTCTAGGTGGTACAGACAGAGTTTTGCTGGAGATGGGAGAGGAGAAGTTAAGGAGTCATTCATTACTTAAGTCCTGCTGTTCTATCAGGGAAGATAAAAACACGTCTGACAGAATTGATGGAGGAATAATTTCATCAGGGTAAAATGCAACTTGAATTATAGGTAGGACCCCAAAACAGGTAATGGGGGAAGTGAGTACATTCCCCTTTGCTCTGACCAAACACACCTCCCAGTAGGAGGCAGCAAACACTACCTGGTGTGTTTTTCCCTCTACGCTGTTGCTTTTTCCTTAATTGTACAAGCCCTCTTACCTCAGGGTTTTTGGATATGAGGCAGAGATGAGAAAGGCAGCAAGGATGACTGTTATTTAGCCTGCATATCAGGCAGGACACTGAAAGCCCTAAATGAAATAGAAACTGAACAAGTAGAGATTGCCTTTTGGGAGAAGATAAAGAAGTTTCTCATTTATGTTCGGCTGAGTTGAGGATATTTAGTATCAATATTTAACAAACTGCTGAAATTGTTTTACACACACACACTTAGCAGAGTGATAAAGGTGTATATTTGAGAGTTATTTACACGTAAATGATCACTAAATCTGTAAGAGCTGAAAACAGAGCCTCGAGGGAAGCGTGTGTACCGCTACCCAGCATTCAAGATCACCTGCATATTTTTTAATCCCATTTATTTTTGCATCGCTTACCAACACTGTTCCTGACTCTGGTCTGGTTGGCTTCCTTATTACTCTCTTTATCTCTATTTATGCTAAAGCCATCCTTTGACCTGTGAGAAGACATCTCCTCTTTCAAATTCAACTTCATCTCTTTCATTGTCAGTTCAATCATATATTTAGATGACTTTTGTTTCTTCTTAATTCGTAGAACACGTAAAGTCTCTATTGTGCTATCTATCAGTATATTACATGGTACAAGTCTTTTATCTACCTGATGTGACTTTGATGATCAGTACTATTATTTTTGGAGAAGAGGCTCTCCTATATCTTTGTTTCTCTGTTATAATTTCTCTTACATCTTTTATATCCCTCAAACGCAGTACAAAATTGGTACTTTAATAAATGCTTGCAGATTGGACTTATTCACAAGCATCAATACTGATAAGTTGTTTTACTTACTTTCCAGCCTAGAGATATTAACTACTAGTAGACAACAATTGCTACTTTATATAAGAAGTAAGTTTAGATTTATCAATTTCAGCTAAGCACTTCTTGGAAAAGGAATATTGGATCTGAGCTACCTTGTTATAATTAATTATTCGACATATACAAATTTATACATGAACACTCTATGGCTTTATTCTAGTGCCATTAATTCAGGATGACATTGTTATTAATAAAGAGCAATATAATAATCACTAATAATATGTATTAAATTCACCATTTGCATATTATATAACTATATAAATAAAATGGCAGGTAACTGCAATACATATTAATAAATAGACATCAACAAAACCCCAAATATAACACTTTCTTATTTCCACTTCTGATGTCTCACCAAGAGTAAAATGGCCCGTATCAGTCAATGGAAAGTCAAATACATAAGAACTCACCAGTAGCAATTTCTTTCTTCACTTTCAGAGTTTCCACAGCAGGGGTTATGATCCCTTCCACGGTTCCAAACATGCTGCCGAGCCCCAGATTTATCAGCATGAGGAAGAACATCACCGACCAGAAGGGAGATGCAGGGAAATGGGTCATCGCTTCTGTAAAGGTAATAAAAGCTAAACCAGTTCCCTGAACAGCCTGTAAAATATACGGAGTAGCAACGTGAATACAGAGCAATTCTGAGTGATGGCTATATGCATCAGTGACAAGGGCAAAGAGCTCTGAATGGTGCCTGGGAGTGACTGGGCACAAACACGCAGAATCATGGTGTCGCCTAGGAAACTGTGCCTTTCAACTCACTTCAACAAAGAAAACAGATAAACCAGAATTAAAAAGAAAAAAAGAAAAAAGAAACTTTTAAGGGTAAGCTAGTAATTGTCTTTCCTTACAGAATTCAAGATTTTTATATTAATGATGGCTTTATCCATAATTTCCTGCACATGATTCTTTGTGTTTAGTCTCAAGTATAGTTAGCTCTCTGAAAGCAAGTGATTAAGTGATAAGTAACTTCTCTAGTATATTTTAGTTTTGGCAATCCAGGGAGAAGGTGAGCAAGACAAGAATATTTATTAATGTTCACCTACTTTATACTTACTAAAATATATTACACTGGCTAAGAGAAAGAACTTAATCATACCTTGATGAACACAATTACTAAAATGGCCAAAAATCATTCATGTGTCAAATAACCATGAAATATGTAAGTGATCATCACAATACAACTTTTATATTCAATATAATACCAGGAAAGGTATCAGGCTCATTTCATTTTATATGATAGAAATCACTTAGTTTATATTCATATTTTAAATTACTCTGGATTAATCAATGAATTGCTTTTCAAAGTAAAGCAAACCTTTAATGACTTAAGAAAGTTGTTCTCTGAAACAACAAATGTGAATTTGAAAACAGCATAATGTACAACAGGCATTTCAAAGGTCATTTTCCTAACAAACAAATCTTCTGGAGAATGAGTATTTTAACTGGATGATACGACTTCATTGCTTAAACGCAGCCTACTAACTTTATTTAGTTCATCTTCAATGTTACATGGATCGAGATGCAGACCGGAAAACTCCTCTTGTTTCTCGTGTTTAATGATCTCATACATTATGCGATAATCCTCTGCAGTAACAGCTGAAAAGTTGATGTACTGGGGAATAAAAGTCTCACTGATGTTGCCCATTTTCATAAATGTTGCAATCATGTTCGAATTTCTGAAAAACAGAACAACATGTTAATGAACACTTAAGAGCTTGGGGGTATATTTTTTATATAAATATGCCATCAAAAGCTAAAAGAAATTAATATACATACTGTGCAATACATTTCTCATTCATGACGTTTGCTTTGAAGCCCAGAACTGCAAATACCACCAATGTTGCCAAGATAGAAGTGAAAAAGTTGATGAGAGACACTAGTACAGCATCAAACTGGCAGTTGTTATCTCTCTTATTGTAGCTTGAAAAGGCGATGACGCCACCAAATCCCAGACCGAGGGCAAAGAACACCTGAGTAGCAGCTTCTCTCCAGATCTGGGGCTCCAGAATTATTTCAAGCTGTTTAAAATTAAACATAACAGAAGTCAGCTGCAAAATAATATTTCAGAATAATCTACATGGAATTAGTGGTATTGTTTAAATATATCATCATAATATATATGCACCCAAAGGTTATTTAAATCAGGGGGATAATCTGTTCCTAAATAGAAATAAATTTTTCACTTGAAAATGAAACAAGGAATATGAATAAGAAATACTACAGACTACTAAGCTTTCAGATGGAGATTTTACATGAAGACTTTCTACCTATATGGGAATTTTTAAATATCTTTAAGACAAATCGTCAAAGAACTATTTAAAAGAGAAGTGAACTATTTTAAAATATTTCCTATTTACATCTTTGTTTTCTTTCCAAAGCAAAATAATTTAATTATCAATTAAAGTTAAATAATTACTTAATACCCTATGTTTTGTGCTTTCTGGTGGAAGTCTAATAGTGAAAGCAGATAATAATTATAAGCATAGTGGAATTAAACTATTTGTACTTTGTATTAATTAATTGTATTATTAATTTTATATTATTCATTCATTCATTCATTCAGACTTTCCTGAAAGCCTTTTCTTTCAAAATTAGAGAAATGCACCTACAGGGATGAGCAAACATAGGTCTACAGTTGTGAGTATGCAAAACAATTTATTCTTGCATTATTACTTATTAATTATTGTATTATTTATTTGTGTTACTTGTCATTATTATTATTGCTATTATTTCATATCCTTACTCGTGATTTATCTTTTAATTTTTTTTTTTTTTTATCCTCACCCGAGGACATTTTTTCAAATTTTGTTCAGATAGAGTGGGAGGGAGAGAGAGGAAGAGAGAGAGAGAGAGAAACATCGACGTGAAAGGGACACATCGAGTGGCTGCCACCCGCACGACCAACCAGGGCCGGGGACAAACTGCAACCGAAGTATATGCCCTTAGCGGGAACCGAACCCAGGTCTCTCTGGACCGCAGGCCAACGCTCTAACCGCTGAGCCAAACCGGCCAGGGCGTGATTTATCTTTTAGGTAATGATGGCTGGTAATTTAAACCTGTGTTTGCCCACCCCTCTATATCATTTCGAAGACCTTCTCAGATCCAAAGGTCTAAAGCTCTGCACTGAACATATATTTCAAGTAGTTCTGCTTTACTTCTTATACAATTATCAAACTTTTTAAATGGAACAATTAATATTAGCCATATATGACAGAGACCACAATAAATAGTTAAGTTTGATTTCAGTAACAGTAGTGTTTAAACTGGCATTTTGTATATATATATACAAAATGCTAGTGGGTAACCGAATAAATATATATTTATATATACACACACACACACACACATTATATATATACATTATATACATTATATATACACATTATATATATATAATGTGTATATATATACACATTATATATATGTATTAATTAATATATACATTATATATATATAATGTAACTGCCAACTGCTTTTACTGGGATCTGTCAAACATAGGTAAGAACATGAGTTTCACAGACAGTTTCAGATCCTGATTCTGCCACTTAATAATCTAAATAAAAATAGTGCGACCTAGGGTAAGTGGCCTGTCCTCTCCGTTTCTGCTTCCTCTATTAAGTGCTCAAAAATGGCTAACATATATAGACTACAGGGGCAAGCACACTGATAAGCACTTTATATAGATTATCTAATTGAATCTTCACAATAATCCATGAAATTGTTGCTGCTGTTATCTAAATCTTAGAAAGGTTCAGTGACCTGCCTAAGGTTACACAGCAGTTCTAGGGCGGAGCTAAAATGTGAACACAAGTAGGTGACAAAATCCATGGTTCTCTCAAATACTAGAATGTATTATTCAATTCATTTTAGTCATTATTATTTAAATGTTTGCATTTTTCATGGCACAATAATTAATTAATTAATTAAGATATGAGCATTGTTGATTGACCACAATCTTACTATTCTATGGTTAACGCTGATCTACTAACATCCTACAATCAACTGTCTATCTCTACTTTGCCCACTAGATGGCAGAAAGCACCTGTTTTACTAAGGACATTATTCAGCTTGCTGTACTTCTGTTCAGGAACTAAATCTCCATTCGTGGTTTTGCGAATATGTTGTGTGTTTAGGTACTTTCTCCCCAAAGTAAACAATGTAAGTTAAAAGTAACTAACAACTTCTTATTGTTATTATATCAACTATCACATCCTACAGTGAACTAATACAGATTTGTATCTATAATCAATGAAAAGTAAACTGAAGAAAGAATTAACCATATTTTAAGTAATCTAATTAACCATTTTTTAAGTAATCTGTGGACCTGGTTTAAAATGTTAATAATGTTGCAGTTTTTAATATAGGGGCCATGTAAAAGTGTTATAACAAAGGATTTAAATTCTAAAATATCTATTTAAATAAAATATTTAGAATTATGTCTCAAACAATTGCCCACTTAGACAAAGGTCATTTGCCAGAAATTCATACCAAAGCTAGTTGTTTTAAACTCAGAACACTTTTCTTTTCCAAAATTACAAACATAATAATCTTGGTCATTAAGTATGACCCCTTTGAAGATGATTTATATTATAATATAGCTAAAATTCATTAATCTTAACTAGTTATTCACTGAAGTGTCCCAACAACGCTAAATGTTAATCAGGACTTAGGAACTATCCCAGAATACCAGATACCAATGTCAATGTTTTTGCTACTAGAGAATGAATCCCAAGTTGGAACCAGGTTCCCAAAGAACATAGCCTCTTTACACAGCGTCAAGGCAGCTGCCAAAAGTGACAAAGAATTCTTGGGAAGCTAGTGTCTCCGGCCCAAATCTCACACCATGATCATTCTTCAGATAACTTCCAATTTATGACCTAGTTTTGAAATTGCATCTTTATAACTCAGTGTCTGCCTATAACAGTGTTATCAAAGCAATTGTGAGTATAACTTCATTTCAGTGGGTAACCAAATAAATATACACTTCAAAACTTGGTTTTCTTTCCTGTCAAATTACTATAACAGGTCCACAAAGATGTTTTTCTGGTAAGAATATCCTCTTATTGTTTCTTAAAGGGATCCATGCCACAAAATGTTAAGAACCACTGAAATAAAGGAGGGCCTGGCCAGTGTGGCTCAGTGGATTGAGCATCATCCCAAGGACTGAGAGGTCCCATGGACTGAGATGTCCTGGTTCCATTCCCAGACAGAGCACATGCCCAGGTTGAGGGCTTGATCCCCAGTAGGGGGCGTGCAGGAGGCAGCTGATTAATGTTTCTCTTTCACATCAATGTTTCTATCTCTTTTTCCCTTCCTCTCTCTCCAAAAAAATAAATAAAAACATATTTAAAAAGAAAGAAAGAAATAGAGGAGGAAGAAAAATAAAGACTGAAAAGCTCTAAAATTTACAAGTATAAAAATTGGAAGTTAATTTAAAATCAAAGAGAAAATTTTTTAAGTTTAAATAGTGATAGCCTTCATCTAGAACCAAAATGGGACGTTTAAAATTGAAACTAGGTGGACATAATAAAAGATATATAAACGCTCTGGTTTATCTAGGCTACATAACAGCTATAATTTGAAAGCCTAATGTATATACATTAGAACAATTATCCCTTAAATAGAACTGTGGGAACATTTTAACAACAAACAATGCTTTCATGATCATAAGCCTTTGATAGAAATGCAGTACATACCTTAGGGGTAAACATGTGCCGGATACCATAAATTGAACCATTCAGAAGAAGTCCTCTGATTAAGAAGCATATAAGTACCACATACGGGTACACAGAACTAAAATACATGACCTGCAAAGAAAAAAATAAAAATAGTGAGACACACTAACAATTACATTCTTTTTTATAGTTCAGATTGTGTTCTTTTCTATACTTTGACAGTTACTGTGTTTATGCAATTGATTAATAAAGGGATCAATAACTTGTATAGCCATCTTAGAAAGGCTTATTAGTCTTGACTTAATATGACTTATTTAAGATCCTATTTGAGATGTACTAAAAAATAAGAAAGTTTTCTCATTTCATCTCCTTTAAAATAGTCCAGAGATGTCACGTAACTTGAATAGTGTTGATTCCTTATAGTTCATAAAACAAGCAATATTTAAGAGAAATAAATGGGCACTAACTCCCTAACAAATTCCTACTTTATTGTTTTAGGATTTTTTTTAAGTCATTTTTTTCCGTTACCCAGTCTTTCATTATGATTCTGTGTAGTTTCTGGAGTAGAGCGTGGTGTGAAATAAAGATTTGACTTTCTGCTTCAGCAGTTTTCACCATTAACGTTAAGCAAGAGCTTTTCATAGAAAAAGAATTGTCCTATCCAGACATTTACTGCCTCCTTGACATGTCCACGTGGACGCCTATTAGGTCTCTAAAATGTTTCAGGTCCAGAAGCTAACGTCTCAATTTCCCCCTGAGCCATCCCTACTCATCTCCATCTCAGTAAATGGCCCGCCACCCATCCAGCGGCTCAAGTCAAAGGTTCAAGAGCAGTCCTGCACGTTTTGCAATAACTTCCTAACTGGCTAACCAGAGATAACTTGGATTAGCTCATTCCCTGCTTAACATACCCCAGGGACTTTGAATACAGTTGGAATAAAATCCCAGTTCCTCCCTCTGACCTGCTTATGTGATTATTAGGAAGCTTTTTTGTTTGGCAGGCAAACAGAGAGCTTTATATTTATTCCTAAGAAATATGTTCCTATTAAAATTAACTGGTTTCAGACTGAGGAATTATGACAATTTAGATGTTCATATCTTTGCTCACATTGTAGCTTTCTCCTCATCTGTGCCTACTGAATTCTTTCTTCAAATGTTTGCCCGAAAGCCACTGATGCCTTCTCATTGAAATGATAAATTGTATGTAGTATATAAGTTATATTAAATTTTTCTAAAGTCATATTATATGACATAAGGAAAAGAACTGCAAAATTCTGTGATAAGAAAAGGATGATATTTCTTTAAATAATGATAAGACACACTCAAACTAAGAAGAAAAAAAAAGTAAGATTAAAGAACAAAGATTTTTTTACTTCTCTGGCTAATTACTTTTGGTTTTCTTTCTACCAAATGACATTATCTTAGGAAGCATATAAATGTGGTTAGATGTGACAAGAATCTATGCCTTTATTTAAAATATGACTGTGATGTGTCTCAGAATGATAGAAGACACCAAATGGAACCACAGATATGCACTTTAATACCTGCAGTCAACTTACATTTCAAGTTTTATCTCCCAAGAGCTGCACAAATTGTGTATAAAAGTCACAAAGGAGTACTCAGCAATCCTTGGGCTCTGTACATGCTGTTTTCCATGCATTCACTGTTCTCTGGCTGAACTTTCTGATGTGCTCCTTCTCAAACACATACTCTAGCCCAAAAGTTACCCGCTCTATGAAAACTTCCCCCAAATTCATGTTAATTTCAAGGGTTACCTCTATGCTATCATACATTTAAAAAATTTTTTTATTGATTGATTTTAAACAGAGGGAAAGAGAGAAAAACATTGATTTGTTGTTCCACATATGTATGCATTCATTGGTTGATTCTCTTTTTTTTTTTTAATTTTTATTTATTGATTTGAGAGAGAACGAGTTTTTTGTTGTTCCACTTATTTATGCATTGATTGGTTGATTTTTGTCTATGCCCTGACAGAGGATCGAACCTGCAACCTTGGCATAGCAGGACAATGCTCTAACCAACTGAGCTATCCAGCCAGGATCTATCATGCATTTTTTATGTGCTTCTATTACTGCATTTATTCAGCTCTAATTATCTGTCTCATCCATGAGGACAAAACTGACGTATAGTAGATACTTAAAAACATTGTACAGAATTTCTAGAAAGTTAAGTTTTCCTTTATGCATGCATTCCTTAAAAAATGGGGCAGGGGGGAGGGAAGAGATAAACCAAAGAACTTATATGCATGTATGCGTAACCAATGGACACAGACAACAATGCTGGGGGGGGGGGAGTATTGGGAGGAGGGTGTCTATGGGAGGAAAAGGAGAAGAAACATCTGTAACAAAAATAAATTAATAAAAATTGCAAAAGAAGAGAATAAACTCATCTTTATTCCGAAGTATTTTTAAAATTATGTACTAATCATATCAGAATCATTTCAGATGTGTTATCTACCATATTCCAGCAAGAGGTAAATATAAAATTAGTTGTGATTTACAAGTTAAAAAATCATCAAACATTTTAAATTAAAGATGAAATAACAGGAAGCAAAGATGAGTTACACAGACTTCTGATCTAAAAGAGTTAACTACATGGTGTGAAAAAAATATAACAATGAGAGGCATTACAGTGTTGCAATTAAATAACGGGGGCTCTTGATTTAGATAGAACTGGGTTTGACTCCAAGTACTAGCAATTACTAGTCACGATTTTTTGGGCAAGTTACCTAATTTCTCAAAATTGTTTTATATCTGTAAAGCAGGCCTGAGAATAGTAATTACTTCTCAGATTCTTCTTCAGAATTAAATGGGATAAAGTATCTATCACAGTTCCTAGAGCAAAAGACGCACCCAGTAAATGTTGGCTTCTGTTATTGTTCCTGCTCTGATCATTGTGAGTTGTCTCCACCATCATCGTTTATTACTACTACTATTATCTCCATTTCTACTAGTACGTGATGGTGAGTGGAACACATTAGCCTGGAAAGCTATATGATCAGATCTGTGCTTTGGAAAGAAAAATAGTAGAAACGGATTGTTAAAGGCAAAGAGAAGAAGAGCCAATAATAAAGTCTTGCTATGGTCCAGACAAGAGATATAAGAATATTAAAACAATGATAGTAATAATGAAAAATGAAATATGAAAGCAAAAGAGTGAATGGCAATTGCTTTCCTACTGCATTCTTTAAAAAAAAAAAAATAGAAATCAAGGTTTCTACAACTCACTTAAATGTCTTTTTCAACCACAGCCTTCAAAACGTTTCCATTTGCCCTATCAGGTATGCGCCCTTTATTCTTTTCCATTTAGGCTGAGTTCCTTGTTGAGATTATCATAACTAGCTAATAATGCTCAGATCTTTAAGAAAGCCTCCCACTAGAGACCATATTAAAATCTTTTCTGCAACTACTCCTTAGAACTATAGGAAAGAAAAATGAATGATATAGACAAATAAAATGAACAAATTCTTATTCTATCACTTTCCCCAATTTCCATGTTTGGAATTGCCTGGTAATCAGATAACTGAAATATTAAGGTAAGCTGAATAAATAGAAAAAAAATTGGTATCGAAACTCTTGATAAAATAAGAAAAGATTAAAAATTACTTTAGATTTCAGTATAAAACACGTATCTCTTTGTCATTTCCTTAACGTAAACATATTTTAAATGCACCATTTTTACCAATCTTTAATTAACTACCTAGAATGAAGGGCTACTTGCAGTTTGCCCACAGATATTGCAGAATCAGGAGGAGCTCTAACATACTAACTTTTCCAGAAGTCTGAATGCCTTTTATCATAGCCAAGCAAACTATGACCCAGGCAACCATCAGGCAGATGGTCATCTTCCAGTTTAAGCCCCCACTTTCAGAAATGGAACTGGAGATATTCAGTGTTTCTCTGTACCAATAATAGGTGGTGGCAGAAGATTTTTCACATTCTGGCTCTACAACTGTAGAAAGAAAGGTAACACAATCATTTCAGACTATAAAGAGAAATAAGAAAAAAATTTCCCAGTAAGCCTACTAATCAATTCTCAACCTTTTCCTACAAAAGTATTACTATTCTACAGAATTCTATTCTACTATTTTTCACGATAAAAACTCAACTGCAAAAATGTGACATATCAACAGACATGCATCCTCTTTGATATTTCTTATTACACAGTTATTAATAAAAACATGTGAGCTTTCTATCAAAGTAATTAAAACATATCAAATTTATAGTCCCTTCCGCTCCCGGAATTATCTTCCTGATACACAGGTGTCAAATATGCCAGCGGCTGAACATACACGACTTTTGCAATAGGCTCGTCCAAAACAACATATGCTGTAATATAAAACACAAAGGCAATTCTGGAGACTTAGTACGAGAAAAATAATGCAAATTATTACATTAATAATTTTTACATTAGATATATGTTGAAATGTTAACATTTTGGATATATAGGATTAAATAAACTATTTCACCGGTTTCTTTTTTTAAGTGTGGCTACTAGAAAATTTTAGAGCCCGGCCGATATGGCTCACGGCTTGAGTATCGACCCAATCACCAAGAGGTCGCCGGTTCGATTCCCGGTCAGGACACATGCCCAGTTGTGGGCCCGATCCCCAGTGAGGGCATGCAGGAGGCGGCCAATCGATGTTCTCTCTCATTGATGTTTCTAACTCTCCTTCTCCCTTCCTCTCTCTCTAAAATAATAATAATAATAATAATAAAGAAAAATAAATTAAATTAAAGAAAGAAAAAAAGAAAATTTTAGACATATTCTATAGTTACTGGACATCACTATAGGAAAATGTTCTTTATACTCTAGGATATAAAAATAAATGATAGAAAAACTATGAAACAATGGACTGAATACATAAAAACAATTAGTTCCATCTGAACTCTTTATTTTGTCCTTTGCTTTAACAAAAACTGTACAGCATCAAAAGAGGTGTGCAAAATTATAGACTGTCAAAGTTAACAATTGAAGGCTGATAATATTTCACCCTAATATCATGGAGCACAAAAAAAATAGCTTGGGAAGGAGAATATAGTCAATAATATTATGAAAAGTTTGCAATGGTGACAGGGGATTACTAGGATTCGTGGAGTTATTACATTGAAACATATGGAGATGTCAAGTCACTATGTTATACACCTGAAATTAATACAACTAATATAATATTGTATACCAACTATACTTAACTAAGGAAAAGTAACTTGGGAAGAACTAGTAAACTTAGATGGTGTCAAGGTTCTATCTCTCTGAGTAGGACAAAGTTGTTATAATAACAGTTTTGAAAGATTTTCCTGAATTATTCTAAAAAATCTCGAAAGCTCATGCCTTTACCAACTTTATAGTCATTACATATAAAAACATTACATTGTCCATGTCTTACAAGTATGTGAAGCATTTTTCACCAAAGGACACTCTTCCCAAGGTAGAGGATACTGAAAAGAATTAGAAAAATAAAGCAAACTCCAGCTAATGATGACATTGTAGTAGAGGGCCACAAAAAAGCACACCTGCAAAATAAAATAATATGATTACATTCAACCTCTCATGCCCCTTCCTCTGAAACAATGAGATGATGTGTATGCGACCCCATTTAACGTTTTTAAAATCCTACTCATTTTATTTTCATTTACAACACATTATCTTTTCTAAAGAAAGGTCTCTCACAGGTCTTAGGAACATGCATTAACAAGACTGAATTATTTCATACAGTTCAGCTAGTTTTGTATATTAGCGCAAGCTCCTGTAGTGCTGTTGTGTTTTTTTTAAGATGATTAAAGAGTTGAGTAGAAATACACACCCAAAAGATGCATTTAAATACAAACAATATAAATCCAAATCTTGTAAAAGCTTTATGGCATATACCACATCAGGAAACTTACTACACAACTTGCAAATCCAACACCACCCAGTTTAGGGCTTATGTAATTCCACACACCGATGCTTCCACGCCGAATTCTCTGACCCACAGCAAGTTCCAGAAAAAAAAGTGGAATGCCTATTACCACAAGCACTGCTAAGTATGGCAAAATATATGCGCCTACAGAGACAAGAACAAGTAAAATAGATTATGTTTTGAACAGTCACAGGAGAGAATACACTCATTCTGATTATCTCATAAAAGACGATATTTGAACTTCCATATAGTATATGTATAAAGGACTTTAAAGAAAATGCAATTTCATTACGTCCAACTTTCTAGTATTTGAAACCTCAATGTGACTGCTACAAGGAGTTTCTGATAGAAAAATAATAATTATGATAAAAGTAAGACTATCAGTGAATAGTTTTGGTTTCATTTCATTGAAAGGGTGAACAACTTCATTTTCCATAAAAATAATTGGTTCCTAAAATTTAATTATTTTCTCAAGTAGGTCTCACAAACTCATGGAAACCTTATTCACATAATATTTGTGAAGTCAATTATTAAGTTGTATTCAAATTCATCTATTGTTATAAATCCTGTATTACAAATCTGATAAATTAAAATGAATGGATTTTATGGTCCTACAACTGACATTTTTCCCCCCTAAATAACAACAGGGAAGAAGAAATCATTGCTTTGACTAAAAAATAAAATGACCTCTGTCTCAGAGAAATGTCATTTTTCCCATACATTCTTCACATAAAAATTACACTTTAGGAAACAAGCAATATTTTGTTTCCCAAATTTTTGTGATGGGGTGGTGATATTGACAGACACAAAGATATTTCATCAGATCTATTATAAAATACGTGCTATTCTCCTTGCAGTAAAATTTCCATTGCTTAAAAAAAATATTTTACAGCTAAACATCAAATTAAAATATATGAAGTGATTTAAAAATGTACTAGTTTGACAATGTTAATATTAGACTATTAATTGATCAAGTTAAATGTGAAACCTATACTCATTTCTACATGAGGATATGTATACAAATCACTCATTAAATAACTTCTAAGATCTACATTCAAATCTCTTATTGGAGTTTTGTACAACCAGATACTGTCAAGTGGGTTATGCAATCAATGGTACTAATTCCCTTTTTATAAGAGGCCATTTATTATATTTTACCATTTTCAAAAAGTATTGAGTGTTATTAAATAGATTTTGAAAGCTATTCAAATTGTTTGGGTATTCTGCTGAAGAGTTAAATATTAATACTTTTTTACTTCAAATTATTTCTCTCAGTATCTACCTATCACTGAAATAATGTCTTATGGCTGACTTTCAGTCTTTCAGACGTCAATTGATTCTACAAAGGGGCATATAATGTAAAGCATGGATGCATGAGCTTTTAAAACAGAACTAGCAAATTTCTAATTCTAAAATGATTTGGAACATTCAGCACTAATGCCCTGAAAATGCTTCCCAAAGAACTGAAAGTGCATTTTAATACTTGCATTAAATCCTAGAATATGAATGGGTTTATGTGTGTGTGAATGACTAGGGGGGAAAAAGGGAGAATTAATCAAGACTAAACTAATTGGAAATCTTTCCTCAGTTATGTGTACATGACATGCTATTAGATACTTATCCTTTTTCTCTCACTCAAATTACTCTAACATGAGTCTCCATATTAAAAATATGGCTAAAATATAACTGAGTATTTACCACTTCTCAGGTACATTTCTAAGCCTGAGATGTAGTTAGTTACTCATTTATTTCTTACAAGAATCCAGTGGGGTAAGTACCATTATTATCCTCATTTTATAGGTGTGGGAAGTAAGCCAGTAAAAGTAAGTTAACTTGTAAAAGATCACATGACTAGTGTCCAAATGAGCCAGGCTTCGTAGTCAAATTAATTTCAAAATCTGAGCTGGTAGCTTCTGTGTTATACCACTTATTAAGCTTAACCATTGTGCTTTAAGTAGAATATCTTCAGACAAATCAACTTATATTAGCTTTATTACTCTTCATTTCTGTTATTCATAATGTTCCTCAGATGATGAATAAGTAAGATTTAGGTAGTGAGGCTCGTTGACGCGAATACCTCAAAGGCTCAGTGCTATACTGAATGTTGAGTACAATTGTTTGTACTCTGACAGCCATCTTGAAATGACCAAAGTCCACTGGTATTTTGTAATATCACTCTCCAGTATTTGTGATTGGAAGAAAGGAAACAACGTTAGGAAGGTCATTTTGACTCCTTTTCCATGAAAATTAGAAAGGGGAGCCACTTTTGCTAATTACTAAATATGAATTTCTTTAGAGCTCTCCATCAAGGCAAAAATTTTATTAAATGGATGGCAACCTGGCTCTTCAGACAAGACAACCTTCTTCCTTAACAGTATGGACAACACAGCTCCTAAGGAGAGAAATCTGGAAATCAGATTTCATCTTCTCAAAGTCTTGGCAAATGAAATGATTTGTTAGAAACAGAAAGCAGGGTAGTACACAGCTACTTATAGCTGATTTGATAAATAATTCATGTGTGATGTTACAGATTAGTTAAGGAGCTCACAATGTCAGTGGAATGATGTGTATAGTACATCACCAACTTGTTTGATTCCTACCTCTCAGGAAGATTTGTCAAACACGTTAATTTTTCCAAACCTGCTATTTTGTGTCTGGTTGAATGAACTAAGCAAGATTTTAAATATATTCTGTCACCATAACATGTTTATCTTTTTATCTTAGTGGCTAGAAGAAATTCTACATTGAATGGTTATATTATTTCATTTGATTTGTAGGTTACAACTACATAAAAAATAAAACCATATTTTTGTCCAGTCAACAAAACTATCACAAACTGGAATCAAATACCAAAATATTCTGTCTATCCTTTGGGTACTAATATGAGGTGTATAGAATATTTAGTTTTTAACCACACTTATTTTAACAACTTCAATGTATATAAATAATAAAGCTTCAAACCAAATGTTAGTTGACTTAACATTCAGTTTGATTTTGGTGTACTATAAAGATGATATCCTACATAAACAATCTATTGCTTTGTATGTGTGTTTCCCCCTTAATTTTTAAGAAATGTTTGCTAAATAACCTATGGTAATTATATGCACAAATAAAAAAAAAAAACAATATCATGTTGATGTAGATATTTTTATTTAAAACTAAAGATTCTAATTCCTTTAAAGTTTTCGTTAAAACAAAACATTACTCCAAATACTACAGAATTGGGAACCAAATATGTATGATATCTACGTCTGGTATTATATTAATAATCCCATTAAACCCCCCTACTAAAATCTACAAAGTTCTGGTCAGCATTTGAAGACTATAATCATTCTAAATTATATGTAATTTTTACTTTTTTGAAGAGTAAAATGACTTGAAATTCAGAATCACTAAGTCATACAGAGAAAATTCTGTCTTTTTTCGCCAATATTGTCTCATACCAGAAACTTTAGGTTTTTCTCCAAAAAGAGAAACTGATGGGTACAAGGATGCAACATTGGTTAGAAAAGTCAGTCACTTAGAGATGTTAACAGCATCCATGGAAAGAATCTGAAATGTATTACCCTTAAAGCAATCCTGTGTATTCATAGCAAGCCATCTGCTCCTATGGAAACCTATTCTGAAAACAGAGTTAAGCTCACTTTCAACAAATGAGTCTCCCTAGCTTTATAATAAAATCCATAGTTTCTAAAATAATGTGACTCCAGCAACAACAGCAGCTATTTGAGATAATCAATTGAAGTTTACTCAGCAATGTATCACTTAAAAAAATAAAACTTACCACCCCCATTCTTCTGACATAGGTATGGGAATCGCCAAATATTCCCTAAACCTACAGAAAATCCAACTTGGGCCAGGATATATTGTAGCTTACTGTTCCAAGAGGGTCTTTTATCTTCAACTTCAGATCCTTCTTCAGCATCTGTATCTTTCTCTTCTTGGACATCAACAATTAGCTCACTTTTCTTAAAAGCATCATCAGCTGAATCTTCATTGGAAAGAAGGTCTTTGACAGATTCAATAACTTCATCATCTAATTCTCTTTTTACCACCTTGCTATTCTTAGGCATTGGAAAGTGCAGGTTGTATTATTTTTTTTTTAATTCCCTTAAGGCAAATTTCTTAATTCTTTGTAAAAAATAATTTAGTTGATACGAAGAAAAGACAGAAGAGGATATCAAATAAATCCGTGATTCAAGGTGATAAAGTCTTATGGATCCTGGATATGTGAGTCCAATATTCTGTAGGTATCTGCAAAATTATAAGTTAAAAGTAATATTTAATGAGAAAAATATTAAAAATACTAAACACCCTTTCTTATTAATTTTAATGATAGAACCTCTTTCTACAGAGTATAAAACTTACCAATGTGATTATTGGCCTTTCAGAGCTTAATATTTCCACAAGTGTAAGAATTGTAAAGTACACATGAGCTTCACACACAGTTTCTTTTAGCTAACTTCTTCCCTCTTCCAAAATTTCACTTTGATCTGACATACTCCAGTGCATAATGTATACTCTGCTCATTAGTAATTAAACATTTGTGACTCCTTTTCTTAATTCTTCCTTTTTTCCTTTCTGACATAAATACAGCCCTCATTTTATTACTTATAGCATTATATATACAATTGCATGCCATCCTTGTTAATTTCCCTGATACAGAATCTCTTCTGTTCATGTAATCGTCTATTCACTCGTTTGATGTTCATTGTAATGAGACCTTACGGGATACAAACATTAGTGAAACATACACTATTGGCTATAAGTTGCTTATATCCAAGAGAGAAAGGCATATCTCGAATAATTACCTATATTGCATAACTTAAATGACCCAGCATCATGACAATAGAAGAGATCAGGAATTTTGGGTAAAAGTGAAACCAGAGCTGGGCAGAAAGAGAGTGAGACCATGCGAAACATAAGGAACGGCATAAACAAACACAGGAAATGGTAAAAAAAAAAAATCACAGTGTTTGTGTGAAAATTCTCTTCAACAACTCAAGAAAAGCACTGCCATCACTTTGGCAGTTTTCCTTTCTCTAGTTTGTTTTCTGTTATATTGTATATTATATCCTTTTCTCTATTCAGACACAGACCAGGTAAATGTACCAGGCTTGTGTACAAACCAATGAGACTGTCCATTTTAAAAAGTGACTAAACGTGAGTGCTTCTCTTCAGAGCTGGATTAGGCTTTAGAAATGATAACCCAAGAATTCTGCCATCTGTTGCTATGAAAAATGAAATTCTTTGATGGAATTGCTGTTATTTTTACATTAGAAGTCAAAGAAGCAGTCCATCATACTTTAATTTATAATCTTAATGAATAAGACAGGGTGGAGCATAACCCAAAGAAAAAATAATTATTTAACTTGACCACGTAACCTATTTTTTTGCCGTTAGGTTTAGATGTTTAGTTGTTTCCAAAACTGGAATATACACCCTAAAAGAAAACACTCATTTACAATTTGGTGAAGATTAATAGGAAGACTGTGAAAGAAATTCTGCAAGAGAATCATTACCAATATTTTGAATAATAGAAACATCTCTAGAAAAAGTACAAAACTTCTCATGTTGACTACTTTAAATTGGCCAACAAGGTTTTAATATGGAAATAGTTTTAATTTGCATTATTTACCATTCGAGCTCAATAAATATGAGTTGACTAAATGAATAAATATAACCGTTGAAAAATGAAATAAGCTAACTTTCCAAATTATTTTTGCTGGTAAAAACAACCTGACCTATAAGACATTGTGATTTGAGCCCAGCTGGTGTGGCTCAGTGGTTGAGCATCAACCCATGCACCAAGAGGTCACTGGTTTGATTCCCAGTCAGGGCACATGCCCAGGTTGTGGGCCAAATCCCTAGTGGGGGGCATGCAGGAGGCAGCTATCTAGATAGATGTTTCTATGTTTCTATCTCTCTCTTGCTCTCCCTTCCTCTCTCTCTAAAATCAATAAAGAAAAAATATTTTTAAAAGAAGAAAAGAAATTGTGATTTGCAAGACATTAATTACCTACAGGTCTACATTTATGAATTATCTAAAGCTGTTGGCATAATAATTGAACTAATACAAGGATAAGAGCATTGATTTTAATCTGACAAACTTGGAGTTGTGTCCTTGCTCTATTACTTATCAGTTAAATAATTTATGGTAGTTACATCATTCTTAGGCTGTTTCCTCAGTAAATTTTAGCCTGTTATTCCTTTTGCTTCTTTTCATACAAATAGATAGGAATTAAAGTTTAGAGATATTATTACAGTAAAACACCCATCATCTCATAAAGAAATTTTAAATTATAGTGTTACTCATGAACCTCCACTATATTATCTCAGAAATTGTTGTATTTCTTCTGTACACTTCTAGTCTTAAAGGCAAATATACACAAACTAAAAAAATCAAAATGAAAAATAATACCTTTGGACACTGTTGCATGTTTTATACATATCCAATGAATAATAATACCAATTTACATATAATGACCTTTGGCAAACTCTACATGAAAAAATTCATATTAGACTACCCAAAGTTCACATTTTCTATTTAAAAAAATCAATACCTAATGTGAGCAAAATGTAAATACAACTTTATATTACAAATGTCTAAAATATACATAACTATATATGTGGATTGTATAATGCAATACTAGCCAATTTTTATAAAAGTGATGTATTAAAAAGGGATGTTAAATATGTATTTGCACGTATGTAGGGTTTCTTTTCTCAGTTTAAAAAAGTGATAATATATTGATGATATTACAAGTAAAATACCTTAAGCTCTCTTTTCTCCCTCTATTTCTTACCCTCTGCTACCTCTTGCTCTTTTCTGGGGTGGTTTTAGGAAAATATGGGGTAGAGTTGCAGTTTAACACTAAAATTTCTACAAAAACATGTTAAGTCTGGGGAGAAAGTATCTCTTTTCTTCATTAGACCATAAACTCTGCCTGGAGCATAATTGTATCTTACCTATCCATCTAGCATTTTCAGTGTATTCTTAAACTTGTCTGTCAAATGAATAGACTAAAGGAAGCATGACAGAATTATATGCTAACTATAAGAATTTTGCATTTATTACATGTTCACTTATCTTTTTTTTTTTTTTTTTTTTTTTTTTTTTTTACCCCAAGGTCAGAGACATTTCTTTCTTCTATAGAGGCTGCACAGAGCCAAAGTAAAGACATGAATTTCTGAATGAATGTGTAAACACTTAGTATGAGACAGTTTGTAAACATAATTAATATCAAATTTTCAAGACCTCTCTTTTTTGAAAAATACGTTTTTTTATGAATTGCAAAAGCTTAGTCCATAAAAATAGGCCATAAACATAAATTAAAAAGAGAATAAAAGCAAGGTTGGCAGGGTTAACTATTGCCAAAAGTTGTTATTGTTGATACTTGCGGGACTAGAAGAAATGAACCAGTAATGTTCAGGAAGAAGATGAGGTAGAGGGTGATAAAGTATCAATACTCTACAAGTCACACAGGCCACATAATCAGTATCAAGTAACTGCACAGCCTCTGCCAAGTTACCACAATCTATTCCTGTGACAGACCCAAATGGGGGACAAGTTATCAACACCTGTACCTAGGAGTTGCATTAGCTGTTCTCATCATTATCTGGAAAGGGCCTCCTATCTATAACTGAGCAACAGACGTTCAAGAGCAGGGGTCAACAAAATATTGCCCAGGAGTCTAATATAAGCCACTGTCTGATTTTGTAAACAAACTTTTATTGGAACAGAGCCATGCCCACACATTTACAGATTTCCTCTGGCTAATTGTGTACTCCTGCAACAGAGTCACCTTGAATGAACTGCAAAGCCTGAAAATACTGGCTACCAAAAAGAAAATTGACAGCCACTGTTCCAGAGAATAAATCAGAATGAAAGGTGTGGAGTGCCCCAGCTCACTCCACTTGTGTTCCATTTGTATGTTGCCAATTTCATTATCAAGTAGTATGACAAGATAAATCTCTCCATTCAAAGAAGAGTAATTACTAAGAATAAAAGAGTTTTACATGGAAACAGGGAGATGCGAGGGTGGTAGTTGAGAGAGGAAAAACATAACCATACAAATGTAGAATGTATATCAGAAAAGAGTACTCCAGAGTTTCAAAGATATTACTTACTAAAAAAAAACAAAAAAACAGGAAAATAAAAAGAGCTCAGAGATTCAACAAATGGAAGACAAAAGAGTTCTCATTAGGGAAAAAAAAAAAAGCTAAAGGAAAACACATAAAAAGTAGCAGGAAAAAAAAATGAATACTGCCTACAGGTAAAAAATGGGACAAATCATTATAAGAATAAGAAGCATATTAGAAAGAATTAAAACTAAAATAAACGATACTGCAACCACATCTAGAGATATGGAGGACAGGCTTAAGAAAACTTCTCAAAAAGAATAAAAAGAGCCCAGCCGGCATGGCTCAGTGGTTGAGCATCAACTCACGCACCAAGCGTTCACAGGTTCGATTCCTGGTCAGGGCACATGCCCAGGTTGTGGGTCAAATCCCCAGTGGGGGGCACACAGGAGGTGGTCAATTGATGTTCTCTCTCATTGATGTTTCTATATCTCTCTCCCTCTCCCTTCCCCTCTCTCTGAAATCAATTAAGAAAAACAATAAAAAATAAAAGAATATGTAATTTTTTAGTAAAAATCTATTTTAAAGCACTTAAAACTAGATTCAAACTTTTGTAAATCAACATAATACATTTCTAACTCAGTGGGTCTCAACCCTAACCATTTTTAGTGTGTGTGTGTGTGTGTGTGTTTTAAGATTGTTTCTTTGCCTTTCCACATAAAATTTGAAATCAGCTTGTAAATTTCTACCAAAAAAAAGTATGCTATGATTTTGTTTTTAAATTTTTTTCCTTTTATTGATTTTAGAGAGAGAGGAAGGGAGAGGGAGAGAAAGATAGAAACATTGATGCGAGAGAACATTGACTGGCCACCTCCTGCATGCCCCTCACTGGGGATTGGGCCCATAACCTGGGCATGTGTCCTGACTGGGAATCGAACCAGCGACCTCTTGGTGCATGGGTCAATGCTCAACCACTGAGCCACACTGGCCGGACATGTGCTACAATTTTGAATAAAATTACGTGATTATAAAGACCCATTTGGGAGTACTGACATCTTTAAAAATTGAGTTTTGCAATCTATGAACTTGGTATATTATTTCCATTTATTTATAATTTCTTTAATTTCTCTCTAGGAAAAAAAAATGTTTTTTCTATACTTTCTATCCCACAACAATGTTAAATTAAGTTGTTGAGTTTTTAAAGATCTTTTAGAATTGTCATATACACAATATATCATAAGTAAATAAATATAGTTTACCTTTTTCTAAATGTTTACCTCTATTTATTTTCCTTAACTTATTGTAGTGTCTAGAATATTTCATTAAAATTTGAGTGGAAATATTAAGAGCAGATATCTTTATCTTTTCCCTAATGTTAGTGAGAAAGTACTCAATTTTTTCCTACTAAGTACAATGTTAGGTATTGACTTTTCCACAGATACCTTTTATCAATTTAAAGAAGTTTCTTTTTATTTCTAGTTCAGTGAGTTTATTTGTTTTTTATTCATGAATAACTGTTGAATTTTGACACATTATCTTTGGTTAGATAATCATATAACATCTTAACCTGTTCATATAGACAAGTATTGCATTGATTGGTTTGGTATCTTTTTTTAATTTTTTTTTTCTTTATTGATTTTAGAGAGAGGAAGGGAGATGGAGAGAGAGATAGAAACATCAATGAGAGAGAACATCGATTGGCTGCCTCCTGCATGCCTCACACTGGGGATTTGGCCCACAGCCTGGGCATGTGCCCTGACCTGGAATCGAACTGACAACCTCTTTGTGCATGGGTCGATGCTCAACCACTGAGCCACACTAGCCAGGCTGGTTTGGTATCTTAAAGCAATCTTTCAGTACGGGATAAACCCCACTTGCTAATGATGTATTACCTTTTTAAAAGCACTGAAATCAATTTGCTAATATTTTGGTAAGGTTTTTTTTTTAATTATATACATGGGAACAGGGATGTTTACATTATTTATATTTATTTATTTATTTATTTATTTATTTGTATTGTGCTTTTCTGAATTTGGTACACTCACAAACCGAGTTTTTAAGTGGTCTCTCCTTTATTTTTTATGCAAATATATGTAGGATTAGTTGTACCTTGAATGTTTAGCAGCATTCACCTATAAAGCCATCTGGGTTTAGAATTTTCTCTTAGGAAATATTTTAAATTAAAAATTCCATTTATTTCATCAACATACAGCTAGTTACATTTTCTTTTTTGTTGTGTTAGTTTGAGTAAGTTGTGTTTTTTAAGAAATTTGTCCATTTCATCTAAGTTGTCAAATGTATTGGCATAAAGTGATTCAGAGTATTTCACAGTTTTTTTTAGTATATGTAAGATTTATAGTTATATTTCATTTTTATTCCTGATATTGGTAATAGGTGTTTTCTCTGCTTCTGTCTTGATTAGTCTTACAAATATTTTCACTATAGAATTAACTCAAAATATTGTCCAATTCTTACTGCAACTTTCAAGACATTTTAGCTCCTAAACTATTGTTACAGACTCTTTTGAAATTGTGTTATACTAAATTTAATTAATGCCTC
This sequence comes from Tadarida brasiliensis, assembly GCA_030848825.1. Lineage (NCBI taxonomy): Eukaryota > Metazoa > Chordata > Mammalia > Chiroptera > Molossidae > Tadarida > Tadarida brasiliensis. Next base: position 109,124,069 of record CM061263.1, on the reverse strand, counting down.
CAGTGAAAAGATGCAAAGATGTGAAACAGAAGGCAGGCACTTGCATCTTAGAGATGAGAGATGACTCAAATAGACGTGCCTGCACTGGCTAATTGTTGGCATCGGCCACAAACTTAATATTCTACAATAAGGAACTAGAGAAACAGTAAATTATCTCCCTGACTTGGGTAAATTCAAATTCTGCTGAACAAAATTTTCTTTAAGTGTAAACCAATTCTGAACATTGAATCTGAAATTCATTGTGGATTCAAATGAAATATATTTTTCTAATGCTAATGTATAGGGTAAAAAGTAAAGACTATCTGAATAAAAACAAAATGTTGAACCATATTACAAAATCCAAGAAACATGGCACATGTTGAAAAGTTTATAGTTACAGAATAATTGCAAAAGGAAAAAGAGAAGGGATTTGATAAAACACTGAAATATTGCTCTTGACAAATACTATAAAATACTTTCAACAGTATACAATGCAACCTAATTATTTCTTTTGCAAATTATATCCTTTACGTAAAATGTTTGCATTAAGCAGAAAGGTCACAAAAATCACAGAGCCAATCAAAAAGAGGGATTTTTTTTTTTTATAAATGACAATACAAAGTCACAACTTATACTTTATAATATAGGTTTTGTCCAAAATAACTATAACACACCTATCTGTATGGCTACAATTTTTAAAAAATGTAATAACACCAAAAGTTAGTAAGGATGCAAAGACACTAAATCGATCGTGTATTTCTGATAGAAACGTAAGACAGTTACGGCCACTCTAAAAAATAATTGGCAAGTTCTTTTTAACCCTAAAAATAGAGTTACCATAGTGAGTACCAATTTGCACTCTTAGGCATATATCCCAGAGAAATAAAAACTTATACATAAAAGTTCCTATTAGCTTTCTTCATAATAGCCCCAAACTGGAAACTAGCCAAGTGTCCTTCAGTGAATGAATGGTCAAACAAACTGTAGTACATCCATAGCATGCAATTTCAGCAATAAAAGGGAAAGAACTTTTGCTACATGCAACAACTCGGATGCTGAATGGGGGGGGGGGGAATGCCAATTTCGAAAGGATACATATATCATGATTCCATTTATGAAATAACATAATGGTAGAGATGAACCACAGAACAGTGATTGCTAGGAGTTAGGGTAGAGAAGGGCAGGTAGGTGTGCTATAAAAAGGAAGCACAAGGTAATCTTTTGAGATGGTACAGTATGGTATCTTCACTGTGGTAAGTATTGCATGATCTACACATTTAATAAAATTATAAAGAGGTACACGTACATACACGTGCAGGCACATAAAATAACTGTATAATCTGAAAAAGATCTATAGACTATACCAACATAATATGCTGCTTTTGATACTGTACCATGCTACTTTTATACAAGATTGTAAAATGTGGGAGGAGGCTAGGTGAAGAGGGCACAGGACTTCCCTTTGCACCTTCCTGGGAGTTTGCAATTATTTCAAAATTAGTTGTAAAGTAATTTCCACAAATTGAAATCTTTTTTGTTGATGTCTATGACTCAAGAACAGATTTCCAATCTTACTTAAACAAAAGTCTTTTGAAAATATTTTAAACGTTTTTAAAATAGACAAAAACTCTTTTAAACACTTAAAATGTTAACATATTGAGAACCACTCCGATGTAGGCACTGTACGCATTTCCTGAGGCGGCTGTAACAAATTTAGTAACTTAAACAGAAATTTATTCTTTTAAAGCTCTGAAAGCCAGAGATTCAAAATTCGTTTTCAGTGAACCAAAATCGAAGTGTTAGCAGGTCCACATTCGCTCAGGAGGAACTAGAAGAGAGTACGCCCCTTGCCTGTTCTAGCTCATGAGGGCTGCTGGCATTCCTTCACTTGTGGCCACATCACTCCAGTCTCTACCTCCATGTTTATGCTGCCTTCTCCTCTTCTATATGTGTCTGATCTCTCTCTGCTTCTTTCCTATAAGAACATTTGTAATGGCACATCTTGATGTTCCAGGATAATCTCTTCATCTGAAGAGTATGTCTGCAAAAACTCTTGGTCCAAATAACTTGAATGCATTATATTAAAAAACAAAATAAATCTCCAGGTCTAGATGGTTTCACTGGAGAATCCTACCAAACATTTAAAGAAAAATTAACACCAGCTTTGCACATCTCTTGCAGATACTAACAGATAACAGAATATTTCACAATTAATTTTATGAAGCTAGTATCATTCTGATACCAAAACCATACAAAAAAAGTACCAGAAAAAGAAAATAAAAACACTACTGATCTATATCTCTCATGAATATAGACACATAATTCCTTGGTGAAATATTAGAAATTCAGCAATATATAATAAAAATGATGCACCATCACCAAGTGGAGTTTATGTTAGGTATAGAAGGCTGGTTCAATATTCGAAAATCAATAATATAGCACACCATGACAAGAAGCTAAAGAAAAAAGATCATATGACCATACCAAGTGATGCAGAAAAGACATTTGATAAATTCAATATTCATTCATGATTAAAAACTGTCAAAAAAAAACTCCACAAACAACAAAGAATAGGAGAAAATTTTCTCAATTTGATAAAGATCATCTGCAAAAAATGTACAGCTGACATACTTACCAATGAAAGACTGAATGCTTTCTCTTAAGTTCAAGAACAAGACAAGAATGTCCACTCTCATACTTTTATTCAACATACTGCTGGAAGTTCTAGCCAGCTCAATAAAGAAAGAAAAGGAAATATAAGGCATATATATTGGAAGAAAAAATATTTCCACATTTGTAGACATTCTGATTATCTATGTTGAAAATCCCAAGGAATCTACAAAACATGGACAGTACTTTTATGCTGAAAACTACAAAGTACCGATTTAAAAGATTAAAGAAATGTCTAAATATATTTTCAGCATAAAAGTACTGTCCATGTTCATGGATTAGAAGAGTCAACATAATAAATATGTCTAATTCTCCCTAAATTGATAAATAGGTTTAGTGCAATTTCCTAAACGCCCAGCAAAAAGTTTTAAGATATAGGTAAGATTATTCTTAAATTTAAACAGAGGCAAAAAACTAAAATAGCTACAACAATTTTGAAGTGGAGGAATGAAGCAGGAGGAATCATTTTATCTGATTTCAAGACTTATTACATAGCTACAATAATGAGGACTGTGTAAAGTCGGCAGGATAGATCAGTGCAACAGAAGAGGATATCCATAAATAGGCCCACACAAATATGCCAGACTGATTTTTGACAAAGGTACATAAGCAATTTCAGTGGAGAAAGGACAGCCCTTTACAAATAGTTCTGGAACAACTGAACATTCCTAGGCAAAAATATAGCTTGATCTAAATCTCATACCTTATATAAATATAACTCAAAATGGATCATGGACTTAAGTATAAAATATAAAATGATAAAACTTTAAAAAAGAAACCAGAGAAAAATCTTTGAGATTTTATAGCTAAGTAAAGAGTTCTTAGACACCACACCAAGAGCAGAATCCATCAAAGCAAAAACTGGTAAACTGGACTTTGAAATTAAAAACTTTTTCTCTATGAAAGAACGATTGAAAGGATAAAAATGTAAGCTAAAAACTGAGAGGAATTATTTGAAGACCACATATCAGAGACCCAGTATTTAGGATCTATAAATAACACATAAAACTCAGCAATTAAAAATAATTTAGAAAATGAGCAAAGGACATAAAGGGACATTTAGGTGAATATGTCTAGATGGCAAATGAGCACATAAAATGAGGTTTGACATAATTAGCCCTTAGGGAAATACTAATTAAAACTATAGTGAGATGTCACTACGTACCGTTCTGAATGACTAAAATATAGTGATGACCAAATTTTAGCGAAGATGCAGAGAAACTGGATCATTCATACATTGGTGATGAGAATGTAAAACTGTACAGCTCTCAAGAAAACTAAACATGCCATTACCATTTAACCCAGCAATTGCACTCCTGGGCATTTATCCCAGAGACATGAAAACTTATGTTCCATAAAACATGTAAATGAGTGTCTAAAGCAGCTTTATTCATAATAACCCTGAACTAGAAACAGCCAGATGTCATTCAAAGGGTGAATGCTTAAACAAACTGGTAAATCCATACCATGGAGCACTACTCAGAAATAAAAACAAACGAACTACTGATACACACAACTTGGAGGAATGTACAGACAATTATGCTGAATGGAAAAAGCCAATTCCAAAAGGTTGCATATTGTACGATTCCATTTACATAACATTCTTGAAAAGACAAAATAATAGTTAGTGTTTACCAGGAGTTGAGGGATTGGGGTAGGAGTGAAATGATTGTGGTTATAAAAGGGCAGCAGAGGGATCCTTATAGTGATGGAAGAGTTCTGTAACTTCACTCTATCAATGTCAATATTCTGATAGTGATGGTGTAGTATAGCTGTGCAAGATGTTACATTTGCAGAAACCTGACTAAAGGGCACACATGATCCCAACTGCTGCTCTAATGTAATTACTAAGAATGTTGAAAGAGGAAACTTTCCTGTAAATTCAGAAATTACAGAAATCATGGAGTTAAAATACCTACCTTTCTACCTTATTCATCTTATTTGACAGCATATGATGCCTGGATACTATTCTCCTAAAGGTATTTGCTATTGTTTTCACTTTAGGATCACTTTAATCTATATTTTGAATAAGAAATATGGCGCTAAAGGGCATAAAGTGAAAAAAAATATCTTCTCCCCCTTACCCCACAGCATATCTAGTCCCACCCCTACCTCCTTTTAAGTCACCAAGGTTCTCCACAAATATTTGTGTATTCAAGCTAACATGTATATTCAAGTTAATGTGCTTTTTCCTCACCTACCCAACCTATTTCTTTTTTACACAACTGTTACTCATAATTCTGCATACTCATACTCATAATTCTGCATCTTGATCTTTCACTTAAAAAGTCTTCAAGAACTGTTGCTCTCAATGGCTTTTTATTTTTACCTTTTAAATGAAAATATGATGACAGTTCATAGTATGAGCTATAGCATATATTTAGATCAATTCTGACCATTTGCTACAATGTTCAAACAACTTTGTATTAACTTTGTGCGTATCTATACAATTACTTTCTAGAAGTAGAACTGCTTGATCAAGGGGTATATGCTCTTATAATTTGGTTAAATATTGCCCTTTATAAAAGCTGTCTCAATTTGCACTACTACAAGCAATGTATGAGAGTGCCTGTTCCCCTCTGCCTTCTTCAAAACAGCAAGTTATCTTTCTTACCTTTGCCAATCCAATAGGTGAAAAGCTCCCAGGGTAAGCATCCTACTCAAAGATCATAATCAATTCATTGTATGTGAAAGGACATATTAGTGCATTAATCACAAAGAAGTAAAGTGACCTTTAAGACTGAAAACAGCTCTATCCTATATCAAGTGATACTGTGCATTTGAAACCAACTGCATCCCAGTATATAGGCTTTGTTTTTCACCAAAAAATATAAGACAATCATTATTGGCCAAAGTTAATATTTAAGCAGATAAATTTGTTTATTAAAAATCATTTACTAAATATATCTAGAAGAATAGATAAGACTTGTTTTATGTTATAAGGAAAATTGGAAATAAATCTAAAGATTCCTGCCATGTAACTTTACATGTTTTCATGCATCAGACTATGCCCATGATTTCTGTTAATAAAGCCATTTGCTCAGAAACTATTTTAGAATCTACTCTGAATAGGAATATATTATTATATCCAATCATGCATATGTATGTAGTATTAGGAGTTAAAATCCTCTTCAAAAGAAGTTGAGAAGTTTTCAGAGCTTTGATAATCAACAAGGTCTCTTTTAGGTCTATCTTCTAGGTCAATGATTTTTTAAAATACTTAGAGGACAACCCCAGAATTCAAAAGAATGCAAATTTCTTGCCTATTCATACACAAGTTTTATATTTTGACAGGAAGTATATTTTCTAACATGCACACAGTAAAATTTGAACTGTGATCACTGGGTAAATCAATCAGAAATGTAGATTTTAGGTTTTAGTAATTATTCCAACTTATTTTAAATGTTTAATAATTGAAAATTAAGACATCTCATCTGATTATTGTTATCTCGAATAGTATCATTCAATTTAAAAATGCTTTACTATTTGCTTTGGTTTGAATGCTTGTGTCCTTCCCCCTCAAATTAAAATGTTGAAATTCTAACCCCTTGTGGTAAGGAGGTGGGGCCTTTGGGAAATAATAAAAGAAACCCCAGTGAGCTAATTTAGACCCTTCCACCATGTGAGGACATAATGAGAAGGCACCATCTATGAACCAGGAAGCAGAGTCTCACCAGATACCTACCTAGAATGTGCTGGTGCCTTGATCTTGGACTTCCCAGACTCCAGAACTGTGAGAAATTAAATTTATATTGATTTTAAACCACCCAGTTCATGGTATTTAGTTATGGCAGCCTGAAGGGACTACAGCAGTATTTCTTATTTATTAAGTGGATGATAGAGCACTTATTTCCTAGAAACATATATAAAAACTTTTCATAATGCCATTAAAATACTATACTTTAAGTTACACATATTGGAATAAAATAATTCTTGAATCAGAAATACAATTGCAATCAGAAAAAGAAGAGTCAACAGTGTCACTTTCTGTCCTTCTGAAAAGAAAAAAGAATACTTTGAATGCTTCAAATGGAGAAAAAAAATCAGCAATGAATTCTACTTAAAATTTGGTGAAATATATTTATTGCAACAAATACACATATATTGTTGATCATGTGGCTAGAAATGGCACTCATTCTCACAAAAATAAAATAGACGACTCTGGTGGTGGAATACTCTAAACTTAATGAGAGCAACGCACATACTCTTAAAGGAAAATTCAGCCATCAAGTACTAGTTAAGTAACTATTACAAGTGAAGCCCAGTATGAGGCGCTGAAGACACGCAGGTCTGAATCAGCATGGTTCTTGCAGAAATGGGGCTGGGTTGGGGTAAGGATCTGGGTGGAGCTACTTTGTCAGAAAATGATATTTTCTAAGTAAACACGTTGTAACCGGGGTCTGGGAAAGCAACTAGATATTGAAAGCAATAAAACAGCTTTTAAAATTGGGTGATGAGGAGCCCAAATAAAGTACATAAAGCAAGCCTTCAGCCCTCTGGGTTTCGGCTCAGTGAACCACACAAACGGTGCAGACTACGCCTGAGTCTACCGCTAAGACCTGGGAGGAAAGCAGCAGGACAGAGAGAAACGGTCGCAGTGTTATTTGCATAAGCACCCAAACACGGTTGACGTCACCACGCCCGAGTGCGAACCTCGCCCAGCCTTACTCCAGCATTTCCCCGCGAGGGGAGAGGAAAGAAAGGGAAAAGGGAGAGCTTGACACTGGTGAGCGCGAGCCAAGGGCTTCGTTCTCCGCGATCGCGCGCAAATACCTCTTCCCCGCAGGGATGGGGAACCTCCGGCCCGCGGGCTGCATAAGGCCCAGGAAATCAATACCCGCGAACATCACACGCCTCACCAAATGAGCCTGGCCAACTATAGCAGGCTAATTTTTAAGTTGATGCTTTTGTATGGCCTGCAAATGATGTTGTAACTATCTAAATGGCCCTTGGCAGGAAGAAGGTTCCCCACCCCTGGGAGGCCCCTGAGGCCTCTGCGACTGAGTGGGTGACAACTGTCTCAGAGATGAGATCCCGGGCGTTTTGATTCATTCATATGTGCAAGGCTGGTGTGCCTTCATGTTACGACTGAAAGGCTCTCCTATACTCAAAACTGTCCTCTGCCCGGGCCACTCACAGACCAGCCCTACGAATGGAACGCAGAAATGGTGTGGGTTCCCAGTCCACCCCCCCCCCCCCCCGCATTGTCTCCTTAAAGTCCCAGCAACACCATCCTCACCGCCACACTCTCAAATTCCTGGATGCGCAGGAACACAAGGGCTGTGATTTCAGAGGTAGCCACGTGCCTCCTGCTCCGAGAGAGGTTCACTTTAGGAACATGTATGGCAGGACGCCTCAGGCAAAAGGTAACCGGGGTCAGGTGAAAACACAACGCCAGCGGTGGTCGCCTGGAGTAGTTACAAAAGCAACCAGAGCCAACGAGGAACGAGGCTGCTCCTCTCCCAGCCTCACTGCCCACCCGCAAGAGGATGGGTTTCCGACTCACCTAGCCCCTCGGAAGGGCCTTTCTCGGTCGCGACCCTCCCAACTTTCCTCTAGGACTCGTCCCAGTCTAACCCTACCCATCAGACCACCCAGATTTGACTTGAAAACGACCAGTCTCTCGGAGATGCTGTGGGCAATTTCCACGACGAGAAGGAAAGAAGGATGATGGCACGTTTCGACCCATGTGCTTCCCCCAAGCGCCGCTTCTCGCCCCCCACCCCACTCTACCCCATTCCAGCCCACCCCATGGTGCACAGGTGCAGGACACAGAGCCTGGAGGGTCTCCTGCTGAGCCCAGCTTTTTGGAGTCTCCCTCCCTGCGCTCACCTCAGGACACACAGCCCGAGTCCTTCCCGGTACCCAGCCATCGATCCCGTTCCCGTCCCGTGTCCCCGGCTCCCAGGGTGGCTGCCATGAGCCCCTCCCTACCTAAACCTTGCCCTCTGCGGTGGAAGCGTGCCGTTACCGTTAGCGTGTCTAACCCGCTCCTGTTGCCGCTGCCACGTCCGACAGGAGCCGCAGCCCACAGGGTGAGGTCCAGGTGGCTGCGATGGAGGCCGCGAAGGAGCAGTCTGGAGAGGAGCTGCTTGCCAAAGGCGGGCCCTGGTGGTGGGTGAGGGGTCGCTGCCCGGCAGGCTGGCACGGAGAGACTGGCCAGGGCCAGTGTGGGCTTTGGAAAGAGCACGAGATGCAGCGCGCGTGTGAGTGTGAGTGAGGGTGTGACGGAGGCGCCCACGTGCCCGGCCCGCCCGTGCTGCGGCCGCCGACAGGCTGCGGGGTGAGGGGGGAGCTGCGGGCGGCGAGGGGAGGGAGCCAGGTCCCGGGGCTGGGCGCCGAGCCTCCCCGCCCCACCGCCCCTTGACGCAGAGGCCAAAGCGGCTGCCCCGCCGCATCCTCCCGGCGCTCAGGCTGGACCCAGCGGGGGCTCGACTGGACCGACCGGGGATCCCGCCCCAAAGCCAAAAAAAAAATCCTCCTGCCACCCCGTCCTCCCCCACCCACCGAAAGGGTAGGCACCAGTTGCCTGCTCCCCGCCTTTGTCTCGGAGAGTATAACAATAGAAATGGTTCTACCTCTCACCCTCTGAATTTCCTCCGACTGTCGGTCAAGGGACTAGGAGAAGTGAGTGACTCAGAGAAACCTTTTTTCCTAGCTTTCTTTCCCAGCCGGCTATTTACATCTCTTGCAAAAGAAAAGCACTCTGGGCATTTGTTCCTCCAGCAAACCATGGCCTGATAGCGCTCAGTGATTCTGGCCATGTTAGGAAAGGCTGTTTCTGGAGCTGGTCCTCACCCTATGTTGGCCCCTCAGCTTCGAACTGTTTTCCAAGGGGTCTCATTACAAGGTGAAGGCTGACTTACCTCTTGTAGCAATCAAGACATAATCATGATTAAGCCAAGAGGAGAATTCCTAAAACATCACTGAACACAAAGCTTAGCCTCCTTTTGAAAATGGCCGAATCTTCCCCTAAACATAGCATATTAACATTCAATCCAGAGATTAAATGTTATGTCCTTGAAACTTTAAAAATGTGAAATAAATACAAAATGAATCTAATACATACTATAGCTAAAAGGTTCAGTTGACTTGGTGAAGGATATTTTTCACTTCCAGATGATTAATAAAAATACCTCTGTTCACTTTTAGGCCTTCCAACAATCGCACAGATTTTAATGGTTTGTATCCAATTAAGACTGAATTAAATAATAAGGTCATTGCAGACAGGTTTTTGCATGCAGTGAAAAATCTCCTGGAATGAAATCACAAGACTGAAATTTCAGGTCAGAACATTGCTACTAATCCTTAGCTTTCAAGGCAGCCAAGAGAGCTTTGTTTTCATCTCTTTAAAATAGTTTTTTTTTTTTTTTTTTAAATTAAATTAGATTTGATCCCCTGGATGCCCCTGCCTTGCCATGGCTAAAAAAAAAAAATACTCTAATTGATGCCCACAGGAAAAAAATAACGGTTAAAATAAACCTCTTACAAGAACATCGTGCGTAATTTGCTTTTTAATTCACATATTGATGACAGGCAAATATTTATGTTCATATATATCATTTTATATGTATTGACATTGAGATATAGTGCAAATAATACCAACAACAACTGAAAATAATTTAAGAAAATAAGTAGACGTATGTACTGCACAATCAGGATTAGGATTTTTTGTGGAAAACAGTTTTCTACATGCTTGCAGGAATGGTTTACAGTGGTAACAAGAAGGCCTACTTCCCTACAAGTATTTGTCCTCACTCTTTTTCACTGATGTTTGACACCTACCTCAAATGCATGTACAAAGGCCCCATGTCACAAAGTATTTGGGCAGTGGTACTCTCAAATATGACTAACACTAATTTATATCATGATGTCAATGAGGAGAAATAAGAGAAAGCAGCTATTGACTTTCCCACTAAGTACCTGGGGTTTTAAAATGGCTTATTTAATCTTTTCAATTAACTAATGAAGTGTTTTTTTTCCTAATTTAGAGATTACACAGAAGTGATCCTCAGGGGGAAAAAAATGCAAAAAATCACACAGCTAGTTGAATGACAGAAAGGAGATTTAAACCCAGACCTGGTAGTCTTCAAAGTTCATATTTTTTTCATGCTATCTTGTGAATGTATAGTTTTTAACAGGAGGAAAATGGAGAATTAACACAAGGGCTAGACTCCTTTGAAAATAAGAAGTGGAGTGTGTTTGGAGGGATTCCAAAAAAATATCCATTTTTGAATTTTAACACTAAAGATCCTTCAAAAATGTAATGTTCAGTTACTATCTTTTAGCTAATGATTATTGAGTGCTTTCTCTGTCACAGAGTGGAAAAATGACCACATCGTGTTGGTGTTGATGTGGGAGGAGGAGGCAACACACAGAGGGAAAGAGCAGAACTTGGAAGATTTCAACCTCTAAGGCAAAGAAGACTGGACTTTTTGGCCACACTGTATTTTTTTTATATTATTAGCAGGTATTGATTTCATGTTAAGTATGTGCCTTTTCAATGTGTAGAATAATTCATATGCTTTATTTTTCTGAATCTTTACATCAGCCTTGTGATATAGGTGCAAATATTAACCACACACTGCAAAAAAAAAAAAAAAAAAACAACACTGAGACTTTGGTTTTCTGATGACACAGGAAGAGTCATCTGTTACATACTATAAAAAAATAACCTGCCCCTCTAAATCACTTTCTGAATTTGATACCTACTTTTAAATATCAAATCCCTTAAAATAACAATATTATGAAAAGACTCCTAAAGATGTAGCACCAGAGTTTAGAAAAATCTTCAAAGATTTACCAAAAAAAAGTTTTTAAAACCACAATGCTAAAGGAATATATTGAAATCAACTCCCATCATGAGGTTATATTAATTCATTTTCCTACAGTGTTATATATGCAGTCTATTATGGAAATCCTTTTTTTTATTCTAACAAAATTTTTGTTATATTATCCACCATACCAAATGTCATTTGATATAGAGTTTCAGAATTTTTATGAAACCAAAGTCTGCACAATCCCAAAATATCTAGTGAATATTCTGTTCAGCCTACATATTCATGACTGAGGAAGAGCTGAGAGATAGAAGCAAGGCAAGTAACTAGATTATTTGACCTCTTTATAGGTAGAGGATGGGTTAACTAAATTGACAAATGTCAACACAACTCATTCAGAATGGTTTACAAACTCACAATTATTTCAACAATTTCAACAATCATTTGAGGAAAATAAGACAGATAAAAGGTTCTTTTTCCTTTAATGTTTATGAAAGTAAATGTTTACAGTTTTCCTCTGACATATTTAGTAACTCTTTGCCCATCTTTATATTCTCCTCTTTCTAAATGTTGATGGCTTTAGGGCTTTATCCTTGTGTCTTTTTACTCTCCATAATCTCCTTGAGTGATATCATTTGCTTACATATGCTTTCTTGTTCGATTTAAATAATGGTGATATTAAAAAATATTTAATTTTACTAACCAATAACTTCAGTTGGCACCAAAGGAAATTGATTATAGAGAGGACCAGGGTCCCACAAGGGAGCCAGGATGACTGAAGTAGAGGAAATAAAGTACTTGTAGGACTCAGGGCACAGGTATTTTTACAATAGTATAAAAATATTTCAGTATTCCTTCAACTGGTACAGCTGGACAATGTGTGAGAATTGAAAACCATTCTTCATATTGAAGTGTTGTTTGTTTTGGCATATACTATTTATCATACTAATGAAATTTATTTTTATTCTAATTTAGTGCATTTTTAAATCATGAATTGTTTTATTAAACAAATATCTATTGAGCACTTACAACAAAACAGGTACATTTCTAGGTGCTTGAGATATAACAGTAACCAAAACAAAGATCCCTGTCCCCACAGAATTTAAAATCTAGTGGGATGGGGTGAGAGAAGGCAAACAATCACAATAAACATAATAATGATTAATTCTTATGATATGTTAGAAAGTAACAAGTGCTATAGAATAATAAGAGAAACTAAAGGAGGCTAATGGGTGGTGGTAGGAAGATCAGGGAAAGGAGGGTAAACTTCAATTTTAAATATAATGGTCAGAATAAGTCCTGTTGAGATTATATTGGAGCAATGACTTGAAGGTCTTGCACGAATTATCCTTGTGGATATTGGGAGGTGGGTGTGTTCCAGGAAGATGGATCAGTCAGTGAAAAGACCTTAAGAGAGTTCACCTGGCATGTTTGAGGAAGAGAAAGAAGACCACATATAGCAAATGCTTGTCTTACTCTATAAAGGTGAGCTTATGGCTTTTAAATTTTAATTTTCTTTATAAAATTTATACTCACAGACTTTTCTGCTCGACCATATTTTCATTCCTGGAATAAATTCTAAGTGACTATGATACACTACTATCCTTTATATAACTTGATGCTTCCAACTTTTTTATATTTTGAGGTTTATTTTTAAATCTATACATACATACATGAAATTGATCTGTGATTTGTTCATGTTTCCCTTACAAAGTTTTTTTTATCAAAGCTATTCTAGCATTGTAAAACAAGATCCATGGTTTACACTCTTATTCTTGTCTGTCACATTCTCTTTCATAAGATAAAAATTATTTATTACTTGCTTGGGAAAGTAGGAAGTAGGTGGTAGGTAGAGATAGTTTATTATTATTTTAATTTTTCTATTTAACAATTTCTCATTGAGTACATTTTGGTAATTCATTTCTTTAAATTGTTCATTTTATCTAATTTTTTATTGTGTTGCAATAAATTTGTTAGTACCTTTTTTTTCTTTTAAATTCTAGAGTACACTTGTAGATAGATATATGTACTTCTCCATAATGTTGTTTATTTCAGCCTTAACTCTCTCTTTTTAAATCAATTTTGCTAAATATTTGACTAGTAGTCTTTCTAAAGAATCAACTATTGTTATTATTGGTGATGTATTTTTGCTTTTTGATAAGTTTTTTTTCTCATGTTATTTATATATTTCTTCTGCTTGTCTTTTTTTAGCTTTTGAACTTGAACAACTACTATTATCTTTTCATTTTAAATTGCTTCAAGTTTATAATTTATAACTATAGCTTTAGTTGCAAACTACAAATTTTGATTATAATTCTTTAATTAATTAATAGCACCTTTTAAATAATTTTAATTCTTACTTGCATAATTTATAAGCATATTTTAATTTTATTTTTACTGCTGATCAATTATGTTGACAATTTAGTCAGATAATTTGATCTTTATAAAATCAATTCTTTTGGAATTGTTGAGAGGTCTTTTGTGGATTAGTACTTGTTCAATTTTTTAAAAATCTTTTATATTGGACTCAAAAGAGTATGTATGTTTTACTTGTTGGGGTAAACTCATTAATTGTGGATTTTAAATCTTTAAATATACAGCATAAACTTTTAAGACCCGTATGATTATATCATTCTACTCCAACTAGATTTAAAAAGATAAAACGCGTGTTTTGTTTTTGTTTTTGTTTTCTATACTTCCCAGGAAACACTTTGGTTATGCTATATCATGCTCTTTTACTTGAACCAACCTACATGGCTTTGGAAATGAGATTGAAAGTTCCATAAAGATCACATGTAGTAGAAGAAACTTCTTGCAGTGAAAGAATGCACTATTAAAAGAAAGAGGCATGAGAGAAAAAAAACATTTCAAGTAGCCAAAATTATGATTTAACAGAAGAACCCCTACACATCATGGTATGCAAATACAGTCTACATTGGATTCTAGGAGCTGGGAGTTGGAAATAGTCATCAAAAGGAGGTGACTGTCAGTTAACTTGAGCTGGACCCCGGCAACCAGTGGCTAATACCCCCTCTACTATCCTTGGAAGTTACATTCTGCCCACCTTTCTCAGAGCTGAGGCTGTTTCAAAGACGTGGCCTTGAGAAAGCAACATGTTGAGACCATCTGGAGTGTATAAATGACTGAACCTCGTTAAGACCTTCATATTACCTTATAAGGTTCTTGCAGGTGGTTGTAGATTTCTCCTCAGCTAGCTACTGACCAAGACAAGCCTCTTATATAGGTTCCCATGGTTATTAAAACTGCAATCTAACAATCTGGAATGACTTGTCTCTTTCTATAGTCTCTCCTTACTCTCTATATATGAGGGCCAGTTTCAGATCTCAGCTGAGAACTCCCAAGGTTGTGAACCAACAAGTTGTGAGCCAGCCTGGAGACCCAAGCAATGGGTCTTGGGAAAGAGGCATCAAAGGGAACAATCCTGAGTTGACCATCAACCTCTATTTAGGGAAAAGTTGCTTCTTTCTACCTCATATGTTGGTAGAGAAATGGCACCAGGTGTTAGTTAGACAAGTGGAGTCAGATCAGATCTTCATTCAGCAACCTCAGTACTTGAGTTCTAGCTAAGAAAAAATTCAGAGCCAAGAAAGTCACAGAGGTAGAAGAAGGGAGCTGTAGAAGAAATGGGCTCAGGAAACAAATTACAGAGGAAAAAGAAGGGCCCTTGGAGCTTAGGAAAAAGAGAGGCAAGGAAAACGAACTTGGGGGAAGGGGGTGGGAAAAAGGAATGCTAACATCCCCTGACAATCTGGAAGCTGGTGCCCTAGCCCAGGTACAGCAAGCCCTAGTAAATGACCCGTCAGTAGATACAGCAGATTGAGTGCATAAGAAGAGTAGCCACTGCAGTGCCAGGGTTGGTTGACATATTACCAGGGATGCCAGATTGTCCTTGAAATATAGAGAGGCAGTATGTTCTAAAGAACACCAAGGCAGCTGTCGAAGGAGTCTGGGCCATCTACCAGGGATTGGCAAATTGATTATATTATCTCCCTTCATCCAAATGAGTGTTTTAACTATGCCTTGATTTGAGTCTGGCCTAACTCAAGCTTTCTCCTGTCTCTGTGCTAACCAGGCTGCCACTATGGTATCTTTTGATTATTAGGTTATCTGTCTATAGATATAATCATTAAGAGCTTCACTGTGCCTGCTCACGTGATCCCTTAAGGTTCTGTGAGTTACTCTTACTCCCATTCAAAGTTTGGGGCACAGGAATCTGCTAAGTCAGAGAAAGTTGTGCCTGGGGTTCTCCCAATCCTACAGTTCACTGATGTTGTTGTTTTTTCCCCCTAATTATTTGTTTCCTCTTTAATAGCAGATGCTAATACCAAGCCAAAAGCTATTAAGGGTATAATTTATGTGCAGTTTGATAACTGTTATATAATATCTATGTGCCGTCTTTCACAGCCCCCATGTGCTGCCAATATTCCTTCACTGAAAAGCACATACAAAATCATGACACCTAGAAAATTAAAACCTCTGGGAAAGATTTCCTGATGCCCTCAGATACCCCCTAACCGGAAGGATAAGTAAGTACAATTGCATTATAATCATCTTCAAGAGAGAATGTCTAAGCCTTCAAATGACAACATTGTAAATTAATCAAATAAATGATTATGCTAATCCCTGCTGTATGAGAAATCCCCAAATAAATAAATGCAGTTACAGTAAGAGGATGAGAGGTAAAGGGAGGAAGCTTATTGTGGTTAGAAAAGGGCTACATCATTCATGAATAACTAAGTAAGGAGCAGAAACACTTGAAATCTATATCAGATATCGACCTTAAGGCTCAAATATTGTACATTTGTAGCCCTTATTGTTTAAGGATAACTCATCCTTCTCACATTCAATATTGATATTATTTCTTATTCTCTGCTAATATTCAAGAGACCATCAGAATTGTTTTTATCAGTTTCAGGGGTTTCACTACAGCCTTTAAACATAACTAAATTCTAGAATCATTTCCAGACTGCATTCCTTAATATTTTGTTCCTCTAGAATCACTCTGGTATGAAGTTTATTAGTCCTGGTTTGGTCAGCAGAGCAGAAACATTATAAATATCACAAGAATAAGATATTTAGTATAGATAATATAACTTTAAAAATATGAAAAGAATTGGGGCACGTGCTCTGGCCAGTGTGGCTCAGTTGGTTGGAGCGTTGTCTCATACACCAAAAGGTGGTGGGTTTGATCCCCAGTCAGGGCATATGTGTGAGACAACTAATCTCTCTCTCTCTCTCTCTCTCTCTCCCCCTTCCTCTCTCTAAAAATCAGTAAAATTAAAAAGGGATGAAGCACAAGAGTAAAGGTCTAGAACACTACAGCCAGAGAATCAGAGAAATATTCACTAGCAATTTCAGCCTTAAGCAATGTAGCAGGTGGAGATTCCCATCTCTCAGGGAATTCCAAGAAGCCATTGGCTCTGTGAGCTTCTGAGCATGGTGGCTTCCACTCACTTCTGTCTTCCGACACATGGGTGCTCCTCTTATTGTAAACCCTAAGAGTCTGATTATTGGAAATGTCATGCCCACCTGAGAGGGAAGTAATAGCAATATCACATTGATAACAGCCAATCCAGCACATAGCATTTTCATCCATAATTGAGTTTTTAAAATGAGCTTCTTTTTTGAATGTGATATTTTGTTGGGTATTGTTATTAGGGCTATGCTGATTTTGCAAAATGAATTGGGAAGATTGTATGTTTTACTGAATTGTTGAATACAGTGTATATATATTCTTGGTATTATCTCTTCTTTGAAAGATTGAAATGAATTAGCTTGTAAAACCATTTGGACCAACTAATCTTTCAGAGGTAATTCTTTCACAGTTTCTCTAAGAGCCCCTACAAACTCTGCCTATTTATGTTTTCTTCTTCCTCTTTAGTCATTTTAGATTTTTCCCCAGAGATTATTCTTTATTTTGACCCAATTTCAAATCTAGAGTTCTGCATAGTATTATTTAATACTTAAAAAAATCTGTTTTCTACCTATGCTTGTATTAGTCAGCCTTTCTGCACAACTAACCACCCAAGAATCTCAGTTTCTTACAACAAGCATTTATTTTTCACTCAAATTACATTTCAACACTGCATTTTGTTGAAATAGTAAGAGGTGAAATTTCAAAGGTAGTTAAATAATTTCCTGGATCTCTGCTTGATCACAGAGCTAAGATTTATGGCTTAATACCAATAAAAATGGGAAATAATAAGTTTGGGGGGAAGGTGTAATCATTCATTCATTTATTTATTCATTCTCTACAGGAAACATCTGCTGAATGTTAAGCATATGCAGGCACCACAGTGTGTTTGCGGAGTTCTGAGAAGAGATGCTAAAGGTCTGAGATAGCACAGTATAAGTAAAGGAAAGAATGTCTCTCAGAAACACCTACAAGGACATCTAAAGGATTTGTGGTTATTTAGATTTAGTTTCCTAAGAGAGTGTAAGAGCTTACTATTTAGCCAAAGCTTGAATAATCAGGCAATTAATATTGCCCTTAACAACAGTAGAGAATTTTTTTTTTACTTTTTTTTATTAATTTATTTTTGTTACAGATGTTTCTCCTTTTTTCCCCATTGACACTCTCCTCCTCAACCCCCCACCCCGTCCCCAGCTTTGTTTTCCATGTCCATCAGTTATGCATACATGCGTATAAGTTCTGTGGTTTATCTCTTCCCTCTCCCCCGCCCTCCTCTGAGGGTTGTCAGTCTGTACCCCACTTTCACATCTTTGGCTCTACCCTGTTCCCCAGACTGTTATGTTCATTATATTCCACAAATGAGTGAGATCATGTGATATTTGTCTTTCTGTGCTTGGCTTGTTTCGCTTAGGATAATACTCTCCAGGTCCCTCCATGTCGTCTCAAAGGATAAGAGATCTTTCTTTCTTACAGCTGCATAGTACCCCATTGTGTATATGTGCCACAGCTTTTTTATCCATTCATCCACTGATGGACACTTATGCTGTTTCCAGATCTTAGCTATTGTAAATAGCGCTGCAATGAACACGGGGGTACATATAGTCTTTCTGATTGGTGTTTCGGGTTTCTTAGGGTATATTCCTAGAAGTGGGATCACTGGGTCAAATGGCAATTCAATTTTTAATTTTTTTTTGAGGTAACACCATAGTGTTTTCCACAGTGGCTGCACCAGTCTGCATTCCCACCAGCAGTGTACTAGAGTCCCCTTTTCTCCACACCCTCGCCAACACTTGTTGTTTGATGATTTGTTGATGGTGGCCATTCTGACAGGTGTGAAGTGATACCTCATTGTTGTTTTAATTTGCATCTCTCTGATGATTAGTGATGTTGAGCATTTCTTCACATGTCTCTTAGCCATTTGTATGTCCTTTTCGGATAGGTGTCTATTTAGTTCCTCTGCCCATTTTTTAATTGGGTTCTTTGTCTTCCTTTTGTTGAGTTGTATGAACACTCTATATATTTTGAGATTAGCCCCTTATCTGATATATCATTGGCAATAATGCTCTCCCATACAGTGGGTTCCCTTTCCATTTTGATGGTTGTTTCTTTTGCTGTGCAGAAGCTTTTGAGTTTGATGTAGTCTCATGTGTTCATTTTTACCTTTGTTTCTGTTGCCTTAGGTGATGTATCAGTGAAGATTCTGCTGCGTATGATGTCCGAAATTTTGTTGCCTACATTTACGTCTAGGATTTTTATGGATTCACGAGTCATATTTAAGTTTTTTTACCCATTTTGAGTTTATTCTTGTGTATGGTGTAAGTTGATGGTCTAGTTTCATTTTTATGCATGTAGCTGTCCAATTTTCCCAACACCATTTATTAAAGAGGCTGTCTTTGCTCCATTGTATACTCTTGCCACCTTTGTCAAATATTAATTGAGCATAATGTCTTGGGTCAATTTCCGGATTCTCTGTTCTGTTCCACTGGTCTATGTGCCTGTTCTTGTGCCAGTACCAGGCTGTTTTGATTATAGTAGCTTTGTAGTATAACCTGATATACGGTATTGTGATCCCACCTACTTTGTCCTTCTTTTTCAAGATTGCTGTGGCTATTTGGGGTCTTTTTTGGTTCCATATGAACTTTTGGAGTATTTGTTCTAGTTCTGTGAAATATGTCACTGGTATTTTGATGGGGATTGCATTGAATCTATAGATTGCTTTGGGTAATATGGACATTGTAATGATGTTAATTCTTCCAATCCATGAACAGGTATGTGCTTCCACTTTTTTATATCTTCCTCTATTTCTTTTTTCAATGTCCTGTAGTTTTCTGCAAATAGATCCTTTACATCTTTGCTTAAGTTTATTCCTAGGTATCTTAATTTTTTTTGCCATGATGGTAAATGGGATTGTATTTTTAGTTTCTCTTTCTGTGAGTTCATCATTGGTGTATAAGAATGCCGTCGATTTCTTGGCGTTAATTTTGTATCCTGCTACTTTGCCAAATTCATTTATTAGGTCTAGTAGATTTTTGATGGAGTCTTTAGGGTTTTCTATATATAATATCATGTCATCTGCGAATAATGACAGTTTCACTTCCTCCTTTCCAATTTAGATTCCTTTTATTTTTTCTTCATGTCTGATTGCTGTGGCTAAGACTTCCAGTACTATGTTAAATAAGAGTGGCGAAAGTGGGCATCCCTGTCTTGTTCCTGTTCTTAAGGGAAATGTTTTTAGTTTTTGCCCATTGAGTATGATGTTGGCTGTAGGTCTTTCATATATGGCCTTTATTATATCAAGATATGATCCTTCTGTTCTCAAATTGCTGAGCGTTTTTATCAGAAATGGGTGCTGGATTTTGTCGAATGCTTTCTCAGCGTCTATTGATATGATCATGTGTTTTTTATCTTTCATTTCGTTATGTGGGGTATCACATTTATTGATTTGTGAATATTGAACCAGTCTTGCATCCCTGGGATGAATCCCACTTGGTCATGGTGAATAATTTTTTTGATGTATTGCTCTTTCCGATTTGCTAGTATTCTGTTTAGGATTTTGGCATCTATGTTCATCAGGGATATTGGCCTGTAGTTTTCTTTCTTTGTAGTGTCTTTTTCTGGTTCTGGAATTAGAATTATGCTGGCCTCATAAAACGAGTTGGGAAGTCATCCTTCTTCTTGAATTTTTAGAAATAGTTTGAGGAGAATGGGTGTTAGTTATTCTTTGAATGTTCGGTAAAACTCCCCCATGAAGCCGTCCGGGCCTGGGCTTTTGTTTGCTGGGACAGTCTTGATTACATCTTTAATTTCCTTCGTTGTTATTGGTTTGTTCAAGTTTTCTATCTCTTCCCGGTCCAGTTTTGGGAGACTATGTGTTTCTAGAAATTTGTCCATTTTGCTTAGATTGTCGAATTTTTTGCCATATAAATGTTCATAGTATTTGTTAACGATCCTTTGTATTTCTGTGGTGTCAGTTGTTACTTCTCCTCTTTCATTTCTGATTTTGTGTTTTTGGGTTCTCTCTCTTTGTTTCTTGGTGAGTCTAGCTAAGGGTCCATCAATCTTGTTTATCTTTTCAAAAAACCAGCTCTTTGTTTCACTGATCCTTTGAATTGTTTTTCTGGTCTCTATGTCATTTATTTCTGCTCTGATCTTTACTATTTCCTTCCTTCTACTTGCTCTGGGTTTTTCTTTTTGTTTGCTTTCTAGTTCTTTAAGTTGTGAAGTTAGAAAGTCTATTAGAAATTTTTCTTGTTTCTTGAGGTAGGCCTGTAGTGCTATGAACTTCCCTCTCAGAACTGCTTTCGCTGCATCCCATAGATTTTGTGTTGTTGTGTGTTCATTTTCATTGGTTTCCAGGAAGTTATTAATTTCTTTCTTGATCTCTTCGGTAACCCATTCATTATTTAATAACATGCTATTTAGCCTCCATGTATTCAAATGTCTTTGCATGTTCTTGTAATTGATTTCTAGTTTCATGCCATTGTGATCTGAGAAGATGCTTGATATGATTTCAATCTTCTTGAACTTGTAGAGACTTCGTTTGTGTCCTAACATGTGGTCTATCTTTGAGAATGTCCAATGTCACTTGAGAACCATGTGAATTCTGTAGTTTTGGGGTGTAATTCTCTGTAAATATCTATTAAATCCATTTGGTCTAGTGCTTCATTTAGAGTCTCTGTTTCCTTGTTGATTTTCTGTCTAGAGGGTCTATCCAGTGATGTCAGTAGGGTGTTGAAGTCCCCTGCTATGATTGTATTGCTGTCGATTTCTCCTTTGAAGTCCTCCAGAAGATTTTTAATATATTTTGGTGCTCCTGTATTGGGTGCATATATGTTTACCAAGGTTATATCTTCCTGTTGGATAGATCCTTTCAATATTATGTAGTGGTCATCTTTGTCTCTAATTATGGCCTTCATTTTGAAATCTATTTTATCAGATATGAGTATTGCTACCCCAGCTTTTTTTTCCTTTCCATTTGCTTGGAAAATTTTTTTCCATCCCTTCACTTTCAACCTATGTGAGTCTTTTGTTGTGTGGTGGGTCTCTTGTAAACAACATATATATGGGTCATGCTTTCTTATCCAATCCGATACTCTGTGTCTCTTTATCGGAGCATTCAATTCATTTACATTTAAGGTGATTATTGATATGTACTTATTTATTGCCATTTTTGTTTAGTGTGGTTCTGTTTTCCTATTTCTTCTACTAATTACAGCAGTCCTTTTAACATTTCTTGTGGTTCTGGTTTGGTGCTAATGTATTCCCTTAGCCTTTTTTTGTCTGAGAAGCTCTTTATTTGACCTTCTATTTTGAATGATAGCCTTGCTGGATAGAGTAGTCTTGGATTCAGATCCTTGTTTTTCATGACCTTGATTATTTCATGCCATTCCCTTCTGGCCTGTAGTGTTTCTATTGAGAAGTCAGCTGATAGCCTTATGGGGGTTCCTTCTTAGGTAACCTGTTGCTTAGCTCTTGCTGCCTTTAGGATTCTCTCTTTGTCTTTTATTTTTGGCATTTTAATTACTATGTGTCTTGTTGTGGGCCTGTTTGGGTTCTTCTTACTTGGGACTCTCTGTGCTTCTTGAACTTGAATGCCTTCTTCCTTCACCAAATTAGGGAAATTTTCTGCCACCATTTCTTCAAATATATTCTCTAACCATTTTCTTCTTTTTTGGGGACTCCTATGAGGCGAATATTATTACG
Organism: Tadarida brasiliensis; assembly: GCA_030848825.1. Classification (NCBI taxonomy): domain Eukaryota; kingdom Metazoa; phylum Chordata; class Mammalia; order Chiroptera; family Molossidae; genus Tadarida; species Tadarida brasiliensis. The sequence goes on along the minus strand of CM061263.1, from coordinate 109,101,506 downwards.
TTTCCAGTTGTCCCACAGTTCTCTTAAGCTATCTTCCTGTGTTTTCATTGTGTTTTCCTTTTGGTTTTCTGATTGGTTGATTTTTTTCTACTCAGTCTTCTAATTCACTGATCCGGTCCTCAGCTTCTTCTACTCTGCTGTTTAGTCCTTCCAATGTGTTCTTCATTTCTGCTATGTCATTCTTCATTTCCAATTGGTTGATTTTCAATATTTCTATGTCTTTGCTCATGGTGTTGATGTCCTTACACATGCTGTTGAGCTTCCTCAAGATCATGGCTCTGAATTCTAGTTCTGTTAACTTGCTTAACTCCATTTCATTTATCTCATCTTCGGTGGAGGTCTCTTGTTCTTTCATTTGGCATCTGTTTCTTTGTTTCACCATTTTTGCTATCTCAGTGGTTTTTGGAGCCTGCCAAATTTTCCCTGTGGATGTTGGTGTTCTGCTGTTTGTGGCTCCCTGTACTGGGTTTGTATGTGCGTGGGAGGACCCACTTCATACACCACTGTTGAGTCTTACTTTCCTGGGTAGATTTGCAAGCCCAGAAAAGGTTAAGTTATCCTCTAGCTTTTTGCCTAGAGGCTATTAGTCCTGGTTACTTGAAGAGCCTTGGGTTCTCAGTTCAGTGAAAACCTCCCTCAGGTGTTCAGCATGAGAGGATTTACTGAGGGTGGGACAGATGCTGGTAGTTAATGAGCCTCAATTTTCATTTCAATTGCCCACCTGGGTGTGGCTGAATCTCTGAGGGAGGGGCTGCTGCTTCTCCCCAGAGCCCTGGGAAGGAGTAAGATGGCCACCGTTCTGTGTGGCCGCAACTCAGCAAAAGCTCTGAGCACCCTCCAAATCCCGAGTGTCCCCACACAGTTCCAGCCCAGTCCACTCTCCCTCTGCCAGAGCCCAAGGTGAGTGGCTGTTGCTATTTTGGCGCTCTGTCCCGCCCCTCTGCACTGTGAAGCCGGCTTGGGCTTTAACCCCGAGGGCGCTGCTCACAGCTAAGGCTGCTGCTGTCCGTGGGCTCCCAGCCCCCCTCTGGCACCTCCGCAATCCTACCAGGATCGATTCAGTGTCCCTGGTTGTATGGTCCTCGCAAACTGCTTTTCTGTTGCTTTTTCCTGATGATTTGTCTTTATTTTAGTTTTATTTCCAGTTTGGTCCTGGGAGATGATCTGTGTAGTTTCCATTCACTCCACCGCCATTTTGGAATTCAACAATAGAGAATTTAAAAGACAATCAAGTCAGTGCTAGGAAGCTGGAAGCAGAATGTGTTTTTATTTATTTTTTATAAGAGTTGGCACATACCAAAGAATGATATATTTTTAATTAATGTATTTTTGTTACAGATGTTTTTCTCCTTTTTCCCCCATTGATACCCTCCTCCTGGTCCCATCCCTGCACCCCCCCCACATTGTTGTCTGTGCCCATTGGTTTTGTTTATATGCATACATTTTTTGGTTTTACTCTTCACTCCCCCTGCCTCCCCTCCTCTGAGGTTTGTCAGTCTGAGCCCTGCTTCTATGTCTCTGGGTCTATTTTGTTCATCAGCTTATTTTTTCATTATATTCCACAAATAAATGAGGTCATGTGATATTTGTCTTTCTCTGATTGGCTTATTTTGCTTAGCATAATACTCTCTAGGTCCCTCCAGGTCATCTCAAAAGATACAAGATCTTTCTGTCTTACAGCTGCATAGTATTCCATTGTGTATATGTACCACAGCTTTTTTATCCACTCATCTATTGAAAGACACTTGGGCTGTTTCCAACCTTAGCTATTGTAAGTAGTGCTGCTATGAACATAGGAGGTGCATACATTCTTTCTGATTGGTGTTTCAGGCTTCTTAGGATATATTTCTAGAAGTGGGATCACTGGGTCAAATGACAGTTCAATTTTTAATTTTTTGAGGAAACACCATATTGTTTTGCATAGTGGCTGCAGCAGTCTGCATTCCCACAGCGGTGTGCTAGAATCCCCTTTTCCCCACATCCTCTCCAGTGTTTGTTGTTGATGATTTGTTGATGGCAGCCATTCTGACAGGTGTGAGGTGATACCTCATAGTTGTTTTAATTTGCATTTTTCTGATGATTAGTGATGTTGAGCATTTTTTCATATGTCTCTTGGCCATTTGTATGTTCTGTTTGGAGAGGTGTCTATTTAGGTTCTCTGCCCATTTTTTTTTTCTTTATTGATTCCAGAGAGAGAGGAAGGGAATGGGAGAGTGAGATAGAAACATTGATGGAGAGAACATCGATTGGCCGCCTCCTGCATGCCTCCTGGGGATCTGGCCCACAACCTGGGCATGTGCTGTGACCTAGAATCGAACTGGCAACCTCTTGGTGCATGGCAACCACTGAGCCACACCAGCCATCCTCTGCCCATTTTTTAATTAGATTATTTGTCTTTTTAAAGACATCTCTTCTAGGGAACACAGTAGTTCTGTTATAATACCTGTGCTTTATAATAAAAGTTCTAAATGTAACAGAATTTAAGTGTTCCAGGTTCTTACATAGGAAAAAAAAAAAAACAAAAAACTTGTTTAAACTACTCTGTAATAAACATAGAGCAATTTCAATTCTATACCATAGTTCAGTTACACTTATTCTGTCAAATAATTTCTTAGAATAGTTTTGTTTGTTGTAGGAAATATAGCCAGGAAGATCATATTTTCTTTGAAAATAAATATATTCAAGGATTTAGAAATTGATTTCAGGGCCCTTTAAATTTAATAATGCATAAGTATTGGTGCTTTTTTGAACTTAAGCCAAACCAATTTGCAGAAGTTAAAGGCAGAGGGAGATATAATAGCATATCTTTCAATGAAAAGCAGTGTGCAATCATATTTAATAATGGAGGTTACTTTAATGTTATGCCTATAAAGATTTTGGGGATATGTGTAAAACATGAGAATTCAGAGTGAGTCAGAAGAGAATATATAGTCTAATAAAAGCTCTACCAGCACTTGTTCTTTCATTACTTTCACACGCCCTTATCCTGAGTCTAATTGTCATACTGTAATCTCTTAGTTATTTGCACATGCTTCTCTTGTAAGTAATCCTTAAGTAAATTATATTTCCCACCCAGCTAAGTAGATTCTTAAATTAAATTCTGCTTCTTTTTTCCCCCATCATTTAGAGATTCTTTATTTGATAATGCCAGGGACCACCATTTTAAAGATTCCTTTCTACCCATCTGCACAGCTCTGTCAATTTCTGATTCTGAAATGCATGAGAAAAGTAACAATTCAAAATAATAGCATGAAAGGAGTAAATGGGAGAAACTTGGGGAGATTCAATTGGAAGATAGTATTAATTCAAAAATAAAATGAGGAGCCCTGAATAAGTCAGTTATTACCACAATAATGTTGCAAAAACAAATGATTCCCAAGCTCAGTGGCTTAAAACTACAGTTATTATTATCATCACATATGTATGGGGTGCTGCTCGGAAATTACCTTATCTAGAACATCCTGGCTCTCTTGGTTCTAAGCTTCATTTGGGCCTGCTCCACCTGTCGCTCGCCCACCTTAGACCATTAACTTCCAAGGTATGTTCCTGGAAAGAGGCAGGAGTGCAAAAATGGCCAATTGAAACTTGATGCCTCTTAAGGCCAGAATTAGAACTGGCTCACTAAGCAACTGCTCCCATTCTATCAGCCAAAGCAAGTCACTTGACTAAGCCCTGTATAATGGGGCAAGGAAGTATATTTCTCTTGTAAGGTTGGGGAAAGGACTCAGTGTTATAAACAACAATCTAATACAATCCAGTCACTTAAGCAATCTAAAATATTTCTATAGCAAGTCTTTACTTTAGAGTTTCACACCTATGTATTTCCTTTCCTAGCTGTCCCCCAGGTACCTCAACTCCTCAGTCCTTGGCAATTCCAATCTTGCCCAATGTCATGTTTTAAAGACCTTCCATCTGTAGGCACAGCCTCTCTCAGTCCCTGAGTCATCAATAATGTAGAAGGCAATTTATTAATCATACAATTTCTATTAAGTCTTGCAATGGAATGTAAGTATCACTGTGGCTGGGACAGGGCAATAGGCTGGCTGAGCATTGACCTCTTGTCCTCTAAAAAATGTTTGCAGGGTGTGGGCAACTTTTAAACTAGGATTCTGCATCAGTTTTCCTAAGTGCCAAATAGGAGGTTGCAATAGTTTACCAGAAAGAATGCATTGTATAGAGCCCTGGCACATTTGGCTCAGTGGTAAGAGTGTCGACCTGCGGACTAAAGAGTTGCGGGTTTGATTCCAGTCAAGGGCTTGTACTGTACCTTGGTTGCAGTTTGTACGGGAGGCAACCAGTCGGTGACATCGATGTTTCTCTCTCTCTCTCCTTCTCACTCTATCTGAAGATAAAAATGGAAAAATATCCTTGGGTAAGGATTAAAAAAAAAGGAATGCATTGTGTAGTATGAGTGTTTTAACAATATTAGTTCCAAATTCCAATCCATGAACATGGATAATATTTTCATTTATTTATGCCTTCTTTAATTCTTTCATCAATGTCTTAAAGTTTTCAGTGTACAAATCTTTTGCCTCCTTGGTTAAATTTATTCCTAGGTATTTTATTTTATTTTTTGATGCTATTATCAGTGGGATTGTTTTACCTCATTTTTGGATAGTTCATTGTTAGTATTAATATATGTAATCATACTTGATTTTTGTATATTGATTTTGTATCCTGCAACTTTACAGAATTTATTTATTAGTTCTAATAGCTTTTTTAGGGGGTGGAACCATTAGTGTTTTTAATGTATAAGATCATGTCATCTGAAAACAGGGACATTTTAATGTTTTCCTTTCTATTTGGATATCTTTTATTCCTTTTTCTTGCCTAATTGCCCTGACTTAGACTTCCAGTACTATACTGGATAGGAGCAGTAAGAGAAGGCATCTTTGTTGCTTTCAGCTTTTTACCATTGGATATGACGTGAGCTGTTGGTTTGTCATATATGACCTTTATTATGTTGAGTATATTCCTTATTACTTAATTCGATGAAAAATTTTAACATGAACAATGTTGAATTTTGTCAAATGCCTTTTCTGCATCTATTGAGATGGTCATATGATTTTTGTCCTTCCTTCTGTTAATGTAGTGAATCACCTGTATGGATTTGCATATATTGAAACATTCTTGCATTCCAGGGATCAATCACACTTGATTATGGTATATGATACTTTCATTGTGCCTTTGGTTTCAGTTTGCTAGTATTTTTACATCTAGGTTTATTAGGGATATTGGCCTCATAAAGCAGGAAAAAACATACATTTTTATACAACAAACAACATAAATAACATTAAAAGTTCATTAAATATAAAGAATATATTATTAGTATAGTGACAAAGAAAGAACTTATTCTCATTCTAATTTATTTAATCAATAAATATAATTGAGAACCCAGCTTATGCTAGATTTTATTTTAAATTCTAGATTTCAGAGGGATAAGAGAGAAACATTTTGACAAGAAGCAGAGCTTGAATTTGGAGACAAAAGGTAAAACAAATGATAATGACTAATGACAATAATAAAATAATTAGTTGTTTTGCATTCAACTCGAATATACTCTGCTGTGCAGCAAGCTATATATTATTTCATACCAAGTCTACAATGTCAAAATGCAAATTAAAAAAAAAAATACCTATTGCACCGGTCAGTTTGGCTTAGCAGTTAGAGCGATGGCCCTCGTACCCAAGGGTCTTGGGTTTGATTCCTGGTCAGGGGCACGTATCTGGGTTGTAAGTTCAATCCCAGGCCCTGGTCGGGGTCCTGCGGGAGGCAACCACTCAATGTGTCTCTCTCACACCAATGTTTCTTTCTCTCTCTCTCTCCTTCCCTCCCTTCCACTCCATCTAAAAAAAAAATCAATGGAAAAATATCCTCAGATGAGGATTAACAAAAAATAAATAAATAAAATGAAGTAAAAAACACTAGTCAAATCCATGATCTTTTTAAAAACTTCATCTTTTAATATTAAAGATTCATTTAATGGTTTAAATTGATGAGGATAAAATGTTCCTGTATCCTTTAACTTAGATTATGGGTGTTTCACAATATACCTAATGCATATTTGAAATATTTGTGATATTGAATCATAGATAAATCTTGCTTTATATTTGAATTTTTAAAGTTACAAGTTTTCTCTGATTTCTTTAAAAATAACTAAATTAAAAGGTACAACCAATTGTGGTTTTTACAGAAAGATGTATACTGTTCAGATAAAATGTAAATATAACAATAAAGTTTATCCCCTGTTTAGTGGTAAAGGTTAAGTAGAATTTTTCTCTTTATCCTAAGGACATACTCCAGGGGATAAAATTGGGAAAGTAGGTCTATATTCAAATAAATACAGTCACAGAATAGTAAACCCACCGGTAGTAATTATTATCCCTTACTCTCAGAAGAATGAGCATTTCATGAAATAATAATAAAGTAACTTGCACTCTGTAAATAACTGAATACATTTAATAGTTGCTTAGTTTGTGATATGTAAAAAGTTGGCTGGGGCAATTTAAATGAATAATTAGCTGCAGAACCAAAAGTAGCATTTTTATTTTGTGGTAGTTTGTCTTTCTAAAGAAATGATTGATGTAAATATGATACATTTAAAGTGATTTGTCAACCTCACTATATTTAATAACTAAACATATTATCTATAGTAATATTAGTTAAAGGAAAAGTAAAATGTACGTTTCAATATATCACACCTTTAAAAACTATAGTTCTAGCAGAAACTTTTTTTTTTGCTTTTTAGATATATTTCCTAAAATCAGAGACTTAACATAATGGGAAGTAGGCCAAATAAAGAGATTTGATACAGCATTTTACCATTTAAAACATAATTTACTTAAAAATTAGAAAAAATTAAATTTTATCGTTAAAAATTGATTAGGAAGATCACTAATTTACATAAAAGCTGGCTCATTATCATACCAGCTGCTGTAAAATTTGTGAAGCAAGTTTCATGTTGGCAAGCTGAACTGCAGGCTGTTGTAGATGTAAAAATATCTGCAAGCAGAAAACATGTTCTATGCAATTAGGGAAGTATCGACCCTAATTTCCAAGGATTTGTCTTGTGGTTGATTTTCAGTCTCAGTGAAGATGGGAAGTTATAAGGAAAGGTTATCTGACTTTGGTGATGTCCTGCAACTAATTTTACCTATTCTTAGATAAAAGTATTATTATAGATAAGGGTAAAGGATCGTTTAAAGTTAATGAATTGAGCCCTGGCTGGATGGCTCAGCTGATTGGAGCATTGTCCCTTACACCAAAAGTTTTCGGGTTTGATTCTCTGTCAGGGCACATAATAGTTTGCAGGTTCGATCGCTGGTTGGGGTGCCTGTGGGAGGCAACAGATCAATGTTTCTCACATCAGTGTTTCTCACATCAGTATTTCTCTCTCCCTCTCTCTCTTCCTCGCTCTCTAAAATCAATAAGCATATCCTCAGATGAGGATTAAAAAATGTAAAAATAAAAATAAACTTAATGAATTGACTTGCTATCAGATGTAGATGTGCATTAAACACTTTTCATAATAAACTGGAATCAATGGGTAATTCAGATTTTATTTCAGTCTTTATATACTTTATTCCTGAGAGAGTTAAGAATTTTGAAACCTTTCTTTGTGGTTCCACTTGAATTATTTTCTACTAGGTAGTAAAATATCTTTAAACAAAACTTTCCTTTTTTTTTTTTTTTTTTGCTTTCAAATTATGACAGGCAAAAAAAAACAAAACAAAACAAAACAAAACAAAAAACCCATAAGCTGATGCTGTTGAAATCCTTTGTTATTTGTATAATATCATTCTCTATTCTATGGAGGCTGTTAAAGGTGAATTTTAGAAGAAAAAGTTATAAAATTATCCAATGAACTTAGATTTTGAAAGAGCAGATACTTCAAAAATATTTTTAATTATGTTTTTATTTATATTGATTTTTTTAGAGACAGAGGAAGGGAGAGAGAGATAGAAACATCGATGTGAGAAACATCCATCAGCTGCCTCCTGCACAACCCCTACTGGGGATCAAGCCCACAACCCAGGCATGTGTGCTGACCTGGAATCAAACTGGGACCTCTCAGTCCATTGGACTGATGCTCAATCCACTGAGCCACAGCGCCTGGGCTCAAAAGTATTTTTAAATTGATTTATGTTACATGAAGTTCTACAAACACCTATCACTAATTATTTTGTCCTATGCCCTAAATATCTTTAATTTCTCATTTATAGATATGAGTGTTGAGTTTATTTTTCAGCTAGAAAAGCTCTGGTTCCAATCACATTGAAATTTAAATATTAATGTAAGCCTAGTTTATATGGGTAAAGTGTGGTTATCCCAAAATGCAAACAAAAATTTTTGCTTCCCTATTGATTAGATATGTTATGCCAAAGTACTTACCTCCTCCAATTTCTTGGGTTACCTTCACTAATATTATGAGCTTTAGATTAAAATAACAAAAAAGAAAAATAGGCTAATATAATTAAATGAATTTTTACTTCATAAATTTATATCATAATTTGTGTCAAATATTTTTTACTTTAGGACAATGTGTCTTCGTCAAGATCAATGTTAAAATGTGCATTTCCCTCTGTAGAAGGTAAAACAGGGTACGTATTTTCAATTTGCTATCAGATTTGGAAGCTATATTGTTTGGTTTCTCTTACTATGTAGGTTAAATTATAGAGGTTATTGGACATTTCTGTTCATTGTGTACTATATATTAATATAAACTTTAAAAATTGTAAATACCAAAGATAATTATATTTATTGCACTAATTTTTATGTCTTTATAACAAGAACTATATCTAAGCATACCATATTAATTATTTCCAGGAATATCTTATTAAGTTAAACTCACATCTCTTTAATGGGGCAAATTTAGACTTAAACTAATATTTCACTTTTTTCTTCTTTTTTTCCCACATCTCTCTTTTACTGCTGGTGTCTCTTGATTTTATATTTGCATCAAGAATACAAAGGATATTAAATTCTCTCACCATAGTAATATTACAATTGATGAAAAAGTTAAGTGAATTGACCTTTGTAATCACATTATTTTATTAAAATAATTGAGTATTTATTGCCTTTAAATATATCCTTAAATCTCATATTACAATCACAGAAGAGTTAATAAAAAAGATAACTAACAAATTTGGTAATTTTCATCAAGTTTTCCAAATCTTTATTTAAGAAATCTAATCCAAGAATATTTACTGAGTACTTTGTACTGTTAGGCAGAGTGAAACATAAAATTTGCACCCTATCCTCAAGCAACTTACCATCCACATGTGAGATAATACAAATATACTTGAAAGGTACAGTAAATGCAACATCTTGAGGGAGTGTTTTAGCATTATATGACCATTTTAACGTAGTCATCTCTAGCTCAATTTTTATAAGAAAAAACAAATTAAGTCAAATTAAAATATTAATAAGTCTTCAAAATACATGTGGGGCCTGGCCAGTATGGGTCAGTGGTTGAGCATCGACCCATGTACCAAGAGGTCACCAGTTTGATCTCCAGTCAGGGCACATGCCCAGGTTGTGGGCCAAATCCCCAGTGGGGGGCATGCAGGAAGTGGCCAATCAATGTTCTCTCTGATCGATGTTTCTATCTCTCTCTCATTCTCCCTTTCTCTCTCTCTAAAATCAATAAAAAGAAAAAAAATATATATATATATATATAGAGAGAAACTGACTACTTCTATCTCCTCTCTTTCTAGCTCCCTGGTGTGAACCACCATCTATCTTTCACCTATTTACTCCAATACCTCCTAACTAGGTGGCCTAATTCTGACATTGCCCCTCTACATATTAATTCTAATAGCAGCCAAAATAATACTTTAAAAATGGAAGTTATATTCTGTCATTCACATGCTTAAAAAACTGGAATGGCTCTCCATTTTATTCGGGGTGGAGTCAAATTAAATAAAATGGCCTATACGGTCTTCCATGATCTGCTCTTAATCCCTTACCACACTGCAAAGTTTATATACAATTCTCCCTTGCTTATACCCTTTGGTCACTCGGCTCCTGCCAGTTTGGCTTCCTTCATGTTTTCAAACACCTCAGGCATGCTCCACCCTTGGTAGGGTCTTCGCAATGGCACTTCCCCTTGCCTGGAACACCTTTACCCCAAATATCTGTAAGTCATATGTCATCTCAAACTCTGCTTAAGTATCCTTGACTATCTTAAATTTCATCCTGCTTTTCAATTCTGGTACTTTCAAGTCTTCTTACCCTGATCTAATTATTGCTATTCCATAGCAGTTATTATATTCTAATAAACTATAATTATTTAGTTATTTGTTATTTTTTCTTTAAGCCCATAAAACTAAGATTCTTTGTATTGCCTGATGATGTATCTCAAACATGTGGAGAGATGTAGGACTCACAGTGAGAACTTAATAAAAATGAATGGGGTAAATAAACAAATTATTATATGAAAAAATTGGAAATGCTAGTTTTTTTTTTTTCCTCTCTAAAAAGTTAAATTTCTATTGAAATGGAAGCCACCTATATTGTATTTGGATTTTTGTTTATTTTTTATTCTTTCATTTTTCAATCATAAATTTTTGCTAGAAAGACCAAAACACCACCACCACTGTATTTAGAAACAGCAAGATATAATAATAGAAAAAATTATCAATGAGCTGCTCTGCATTACTTTTGATCAAATACAGAAGTTCAAAGTTAAAGACTAATTATTTTGCTATTTGCTATTCAAAAGGAAATTTCTCTTGTGATGCGATATTAGGTAAATTATTAGTCTGCTCTTCCAGCAGGCAAATCAAAGTCTGGGCTTTGGGCCACTTTTTGAGAGAGGACGACTTATATGTGTTTTATAGAAAGAACAGACTATATAGCTTTTCTGTTTTAATGAAAACAGACCTCTGCATGCCTGGTTTGCTCTCATTTCCCCTTTACTAGTGCTGACACTTTTCTCCCAGCAAGACATACACCATGGCCATATGCCTAAGGATATAAACTGAATTACGTGAAATTCATCCCTATATTAACTAAAACTCTACTTATTTCTCTTCTACCAAAAACAAACAAACAAACCCCCAGCATATCAGAATGCCAATGTAGTGAATAATTTTATATCTAATATCATAAAAATATTTAAAAATTCACAGTCATTGGTTCTTTGCCTTTCTATAAATCAAGGTGGTGATATAGAGTAGACGGAAAAGCAGCAGAGTTTTGACACTGAGTAAAGAATAACTACTTGGTCAAATTCTGACCCTCCTTTTTGAAAGGACATAGGGAGGCAGATTCAACTGTTCCATACTGACAGCTAACTAGAACTTTTATTGATTTTTTTCATTCATTCACTTTATTTGGGATATATCTTTATTGCTGAAAGTATTGCAGATGTCCTTCCTTTTCCTCCTCACCCCACTCCACCTTCACACTGTTGTCTATGTCCATTCATGATGCATATATGCATATACGTTCTTTGGTTTATCTCTTCCTGCCCCACCCCCTCACCCCCCTTCTCTCTGAGGTTTGTCTGTCTGTTCCCTACTTCCATGTCTCTGGATCTATTTTGTTTGTCAGCTTATTGTGTTCATTATATTCCACAAATAAGTGAGATCATGTGATACTTGTCTTTCTCTGACTGGCTTATTTCACTTAGCATAATACTCTCCAGGTCCCTCCAGCTCATCTCAAAGGATAAGAAATCTTTCTTTCTTACAGCTGCACAGTGTTCCACTGTGTATATGTACCACAGCTGTTTTATCCATTCATCTACTGATGGACACTTGGGCTGTTTCCAGATCTTAGCTATTGTAAATAGTGCTGCTATGAACACAGGGGTGCATATGTTCTTTCTGAATGGTGTTTCCGGACTCTTAGGATATATTCCTAGAAGTGGGATCATTGGGTCAAAAATCATTCACTCACTTTTTTTAAGTTATTGAACCTCATGACTCAGACAGTGTATTACATATCAGCGTTCAATATAATACATGGTCTTTGCTTACAAATAGAAATTATCCACTTATGAGAGAGGGAGAGATAAAAACACAATTAGAGTATAGTATACTAATTACCCAAGGCAGCCAAATATAAACAAAAATTCCACAGAAGAAATAGAATGAACACTTTTCTCCTCTGAAACTAAAAATCCAATATTCACTAAACCTTAGCTCAATAAATGTCATATTTTGAGCATTCTATGATTTTGGTTGTGTGATTCTTTTTTGGGCTTAAAATTAAACAAGAATATGCATTTATAAGCTAAATCCCCCATGCTGATACCAACCTGGCATTTCTGGAATATACATTTAATTCTGTCTCTCCGTGCCCTCCGATGCCTTCTCCTGATGCTGGTGACTACAAGGCGTTTACTAACTCAAGCCTTAGACTTGACTTCTCATGTTCTCCTTCCATATCTTGATTTCTAAATTTAACCATCTCACTTTTCCAATCACTGTACTACTTTTTGATTCAATAATGTGGAGCCCCTTATAGCTTCCTCAAAACCAAACTGAATTTCATGCTTCTGAGTCTTTGTTTATGCTCTTTACCATGACTAAAATATCATTGCACCCCCCCCCCCGACCCTTCCAATAAACTCTGCTTATCCTTTAAAAGTTTCCTATATTCATATTTTGTGAAGCCTTCCAGGCAGTCAGAGTTATCCAGCCTGACTTGTACCTTTGGGATTTCATTGAAAAGTTTTCCTTTTGCATTTATCACATCACATCACATTTTTTTCTTTTTTTAATTCTCACCTGAAGATACTTTTCCATTTATCTTCTGATAGAGTGGGAGGGAGGGAGAGAGAGAGAAACATCGATGTGAGAGACATATTGATCGGTTGCCTCCTGCAGGACCTGGACCGGGGCTGGGACTGAACTGCAACCGATCTATATGGCCTTGAATGGAATCAAACCTGAGACACTTTGGTCTGAGGGCCGATGCTCTAACCACTAAGCACACCGGCCAGGGCTATCACATCACATTTTAAATGTTTTCTCATTTCCCTCTGTCTCTACCTGGCTGGAGCACCTTGAAAATAAGAGAGAGGTCAGCAATAGGTACATCTCTTGGTGACCCTGGGAGGACTCACTGCTAGAGGTCTTCAAGACAACCTCCTAGATGGAATATAAAACATACTGTGGAGGGCTGCTAGCCTTCAGCTTTGTGCAGGAGATCCTTTGTGGAATCCCCTCTGTAGAAAGCGGGACTTTTGGGGGCGGCTTGGGCCATTGGAGACTGCAATTTGGAAGAAATGGAAGAGGAAGTATGACTTAAGAAGTGAAAAAGATGAAGAAATGTAGATAAAGATCCTACAAAAAATGTGGGAAAAGCTAAGAAGAGAAGAGGCCACCCTCCCACTGAGAATCTATCACCAAATCCCTCCAAATTGACAAAGCAGACGGATGCTATCATCAATACTGTGATGAACTACAAAGGCAGGTGCTCAGTAATTCTCAGTTGGAAATGGAAGGAAACTGTTCAGGGCGACAGCTCAGTGAAGTCTTCATTCAGTCACCTTCAAGGAAAGAATAATCAGAATACTATGAATTAATTAGAATTCTAGTGGATTTCAAAAAAAAAATGAAGGACATCATTTGTAATCATAAGTCCTGGAGCCTGGGCGACCTGGAGAAAGATGTCATGCTTCTCTGTCATAATGCTCAGACTTTCATCTTGAGGGGATCCCAGACCTATGAAGTCTCCATCGTCTTAGGGTCAGTGTTTATGCATGCATGGCAGAAAATTGCCAAGGAGGAGAGTGAGGACGAAAGCCATGAAGAAGAGGAAGAGAAATCAGAGTCAGAGGCAAAATCTGTTAAGGTGGAAATCAAACTCAATAAAAAAAGATAAGAACGATGGGGACAAAGGAAAAGGCAAGAAACGGCCAAACTGGGGAAAAGCCAAACCTGCCATGAGCGATTTTGACAATGAAGAACAGGATGAAAATCAATAGTCAGAAGCAAGTGGGACTGATGAGTGACTGATACGGATCTTTCTCCTTGGTAGAGCTGAATTCCTTCCTCCCTTCTCTCATTTCTCCCCAGTGAGTTCATTTTTTCATATGGGCACTGGGTTGTTTCTGTATCATCATCATCTATAAACTAGCTTTAAGATAGTGCCAGACAAACGTATGATATCGTGGTGTGAAAAAACACACACCCATGCACAAATATTTGTAATATACTGTGACCAACTGGGCCTCAAAGATTCAAAGATTAAAACAAACAATATGAAGCCTTTTATGGAAAGTATGTGGGTGGGGAAAGGAGAAACATCTGTAACAAAAGTAAATTAATGAAAAAATAAATAAGTAAATTGCTGCATACTCTGTATTCTTAACCCTGTGTTCTAAATCCAAATGCTAGAGTAATTTTATGATCCCGTAGCTAAGACAGTAACTGCTTAAAACTGGACACAGAGTGTGATATTATACACAGGTATTTGTAGATAGCAACACTGATGTTGAGGCAGGGTGGTAAGAAGCTAGGGAAATTCTTGGGCAAGTGAAATGGGAAACTGAGGCAGGATAATTAAACAAGGCCAAACAGTTTGGATAACTTACAGCCAGCTAGTGAATCGCAAGACATTATCTTCCCCAACCAAGGACACTTGAGAATAAATGGTTTATACTTCTCCTCCCTGACCAGAGAAAAAATAGCTTAAATCATCCTGGTCAGGGAGAATAGAAGAGACCCAATTAACATCATTTGTGCCAGCCAAACCCAAGGACAAATGAAGTCAGGAGAACAAGTAACAAAAAACAGATGAAAGCCACAGAGACCCAAGATAAAAGTAAAGCAGTGAAGCTGACCAGAGAATAATCCCAAACTCCCCTATATGCTCATTTTGATGCATTAGCATATTAAAAACTCACCTGGAAACTGATTAATGTTCTGCTGAAACCATCCCCTGATATTCTCACACACAGCAAAAAGAGAAAAATCAAGACAAAGACCCGGTACAGGCTGTCTCTAGAGCACACCCATGCCCTTTCTGGGCATGGACTTTTTACTTTCTTTCTCCTAAACTCTGAGGGTCCCCAGGAGACTTGTAACCAGGGGAGCAGCAGGCAGTGGCAGCTCCTCTCGGGCTTACCCCCTGACCCTGTCTCCAAGACCCCCTTTTTCTCTGACTTCCCAGTGAGCTAAAAGCAGCCAAGCCTTGGCTCACTTCCTTTCTATAACGTTTCTAGGGAGCCAAAGCAGAGCACTGCCTAGGCTCTCTCCTGTTGCTTCTCCTCTAAGTCTTTCCATTGTTTCACTGTCCCCAGCTTTAATAAACATAATCTCAAAATCACCTAGGCTTGTTTTGTGAAATCTTTCCCTCAGGAAGTCAAGAAAACACACTCTACTGGCCAGTCTGAGGCTGACCTGCTTTGGGCCAGGTCCGATCCAGTGACAGTACTATAAAATCGACATTGTGACCAGCCTTTACGTTAGTACTGAAAAGTGTATGGTCTTCTCAAAATCTCAACATCGTTTTCCATATACATTGCTGCAAATACATAGATGTCACTCTGGTAGGAGCATGTATTTGTCCATTAGAAATAAAGCCCCAATGATGTTTGGTGAAAACAAATTAGGTGATTGATCATTAGCCAGAGGCAGGAAATGAGGGGAAAATATTGTTTCAAAGTTGTTGCCAAGTCCAATATCCCTGAGAAGGGTGGACTTCTTAGCAACGCTACCTAGTACTGTCTGCCACATTTTTTTGTAGCCATGCTTTCCATATATATATGTATATATTTTGGTAATCCTTACCCAAGGATATTTTTCCATTGATTTTTAGAGAGAGTGGAAGGGAGGGAGGGAGGGAGGGGGAGAGAGAGAGAGAGAGAGAGAGAAACATCAATGTCAAAGAGACACATTGATTGGTTGTCTCCTGCATGACCTTGACTGTGTCCAGGGATCAAACCTGCAACCCAGGTACATGCCCTTGACTTGAATCGAACCTAAGACCTTCACTCCTCAGGCCAACATTCCAACCGCTGAGCCAAACTGGCCAGGGCTCCATGTATATTTAAACTACCCACTACTGGCACCTTAACCCAGTGGTTTTTGTTTTTGTTTTTGTTTTTAATCCTCACCTGTAGATATTTTTACATTTATCTTCAGACAGAGTGGGAGGAAGAGAGAGAAAGAGAGAAACATTGATGTGAGAGAGACACATGGATTGATTGCCACCTGCACGACCCCAAGAGGGACCGGGGACCAACCTCAACCGAGGTACATGCCCTTGGCCAGAATCGAACCCAGGAGTCTTTGGTCCACAGGCTGACGCTGTAACCACTGAGCCAAACTGGCCAGGGCAACCCAGTGTTTTTCAGAAGCCAAATGAGTTATGTCCATATACAGATGTTGGAAGTAAGCAGAAGCATTGGAAACACAGTGAAAGTATAACATCTTTTTTGATACAATCTCAAAATATTGACAAATATAGTTATAATTTTTATTTTGAAAATGAAACCACTGTTTAATAACTTGAGTTAAAAGTCAGTGCTAAGGTAATTAGTTCTTATAGACTACTTTGTATAATCAAAAATGCAGACTGGCCCTGGCTGGTGTGGCTCAGTTGATTGAGCGTCATCCCATACACCCAACAGTTGCCAGTTCAATTCCTGGTCAGGGCACATGCCCAGGTTGCGGGCTCGATGTTTCTCTCTCTCTCCCTTCCTCTCCCCCTAAAATATCCATTGAAAAATGCAAACTGATCAAATGAGTACAGATAAAATCAGATAAAATAAAATAATTCTATCCATACAATGATTTTCCATATTTATACACTTTTTAATGTATAATACTGCATTTCAAGTGATTGATCACATGAAAAAAATATTACTGCAGTATATTTAATGTAGATTTAAAATGGAACAATATTGTCTTTGTGGGATTGTGCTGAGACTTTTTTTTTTAATTTCATATATCTTTTTCTACTTTTAATTAAGCTATAACCCAAACCAACAAATCTGGTACACATTTCTTCTAAAATACAAACTGGGGTTTTAGGCAAATTCATACAAGTTCAAGAAGTTCAATCAAATGTAAGAAAGGATTAAGGAAGCCATAGCTAGGTAAAATGAGTTTAACATCCATATCCTATTATAAGTCACTTATGTGAAACTAAATTAAAATTTCTAAATGGATTGAAATGCTCAAACAGTCTTACAGTATGGTTTACATTCTTCTAAGACATACCTCCTTTTGTAGCTTAGTGTATGCTTGGTATTACAAAAAATAATTTATACTATAGGGATGGAAAATCACTCCTACATTTATTCATATATTAATCTCATATTTATTAATTGCCTTCTATATGCCCATTCATTGAATTTTTTAAGCAATGCTATGTATAGTTGTTATCAAACCTATCCTCCTCTAGCCAGTACAAGATCCTTTGACAGAAATGCCCATTTCTTACACCATATGATTCTGGAAACGTTGAACATTAAGGAGCCCTCCCCCTCCACACACACATACACACACACCTTCTGCCACAGGCACACAGAGGTGAGCACATGATCCAGGTCAACAGGAAAAAAAAAAAAAAAAAGATATAATTCCTCTAGCCAATTGGTGTTCTTTTTAGGGTTTTATATAGATACAGACAGATATATTCTCTCTTTCCCCCTCCTAGGAATGTGAGCTTTACAGATGTTGTGAACTTGAAGTTGCTGCTAGCTGACAGAGGTTGCATAAGAATGAAGTCTGCAGAGATAAGCTCAGACAAGATGTGCAAAAAGCAATTATATACACTGGAGAATGATCAAAGGAATAATCAAATTAGTCAAATTTGAACCTGATCTTGAGGAATGAATGAGATACCAACAGTTGTAGATGAGTGAGAATGATCTTCCAGGCCTGGAGAAAAGCAAAGATACATGTGGAGAGATAATTAAGTGCCTTTTTTCCTTCTTCCCTCCCTCCATTACTTCCTTCCCTCTCTCTCTCTTTTATCTTTCTTTTTTCATCTTTTCCCTTCTTCCTCCTTTTCTTCCTTCCCTAAGCACTTCGGGGGCAACATAAGCCATAATGGATATCGAGACAATAAATAATAAATAAATAAATAAATAAATAGTCCCAATCCTCTAGAACTGTAGGGTCAAAATGCAATGCCTTTATTTTTGTTTGATGAAAATGAAAATGACCTATGCAAAACAAGTTTTCCTTTTTTCTATCCTTCTTAGAATTTAGATAATAGAGCAATTCTAAAATATATATGTTTTAAAGGGACACATTTTATAGTGTTTTATAAAGTGGTTTTATATCCTTGAGATATGTCAAGAGGCCACAAATTATGAATTGCCCTAAGTCTATTTAGAATATAATAATTTAAATAACAGCAATATAAATAAGTTGCCTTTCACATGAAATATGTAAATTACTTTAAAACTTTATAATAAAATTAATATTAATCTGACTCTCCTACTATGTTTCGTGATAGCATCTTGAAAATAATAGCTTCAGAACTTTATTAAGAAACTGTGTTGTTGATAATTTTTTATACGGCATAAATAATTATCAGATAAAATTGTGAGTACAAATTCAAATAGAAAGACATTTTGTTTACAAAAGGTGTATAACTTGATGAAGAAAGGACTGAGGAATAATGTATAAATAATCTTAAACCTTACAAGCACACACACACACACACACAGAGTGGAATTGTTCCCACATTGTTAAAAGGGTAATCTCACCTTAATGTGATAAAATTTCAATTTCAATTAATTTTAGTGAGTCTGAGAAACTAATCTATTTTTTAAAAAATAAGACTTCTTCAAAACAGTGAACAATATTTATATCGCCAGCTATAAAATTGCTTGCATTTTATAGCCAGAAAATACTTCTGACAGTTAATCAAATGTTAAACAGATTAAAAATGCTAATTTCATAGCTCTTAAAGATTAACTAGAGCATAGCATTAAGATTTGAGATATTCAAAGTTATTTTTGTTTTATATGCTTTAGTTTGTAGTTTTTCTGATTTAATGTTGGGCTATAGACAAATTATTTTTTTCTAATATAAACTGTACTTTTAAATATGCATGTCATAATTTTTGCCTCTATTAAAAAATTTAAAACTTTCTACATAAATTAAATTACCTAATATAAATGAGGGCAATTAAATGAAAACTTTGCAATTATCCATTCATTTAACATAGATCTCGCACAATGTTATTTTAAATACATGTCTGCTGCCCACTTTACATTGTTTGGATATAACTATAAGGCAATTTTTGTCAGGTTTTTAAAAATGAGGTATTTTCTATAAAACCTTAAGATAAAATGATGTGGTTTTACAGTAGAAACTGGCATTATTTCATTATTTAATGTAGTGCACATAATTCTACATGTATAGGCAGTTTTCAAATTATAAAGACTTTTTTTTCTAAACTTTATTTATAAAAAGATATTTTTCACAAAGGGAAAATGGTGGTAATTTTCCTAGACAACCCCACATATCAGATGTCCTAGGGAATATTAATACTATATTAATTTCTGTGTATAAGATTACTCAGAGAAATAAGGTAGGAAACAATAAAAATTAAGAACAATACCATCTGACAGATTGTAGTAGAAATTATTAATGAGAAAAAAATGGGAAGTAACATTTGATTTGGATTATTTTTTGAAACATTTCTCTGGATAAATACTATTAAATCAAGGATATTTTAAAAGCAATGTACTGTACTGGACATTGTGATTACCTCTCATTATTCACAATTTTCTATCCAAAATGTTAGCCCAGTTGTTTGTAAGATATATCTGTTCCCATTAGGCACCATGAGTAGTCTAAGCCATTCATTCTCAATGCTGAGAATGAGAAGAAAGTACATTAGAATGAGAAGAAAGTTCTCATTTCCACAGCCTCTGATTAGTACCTTTTACTCCTCATTTCATTCTACTGTGCAACCCTGACTGAGAATCACTCATTTAAATGAATCATACGATTGCATCATCTGTCCAGTGAGTGTTTTAGAGCTCAGGATTGGTTCAGATGTGGTTTCATCTCTCTGAGCAAATCAGAGACTAGATGCCTACAGACAGATAAAAGCTACAATGCACTGCCCATGGGTGATGCCTCGTGACAATTATATGACCTGCATAAGACATGGCAAGATGGCTCTAGTTGCATTTTAATGTATCTCAGCTGATATCTCTCATGGGCACAGGCACCCTTCTCTTCATCTCAGAATTTACATACCAGACAGAGATATGATGTGAAAGGAATCTTTCCCAGGTCATGATCTTAGAGTTTAAGACATTATCTTACTTAAATGGAAGACCAACTAGAGCAGCCCTAATTTGTGATTATGATTTTATACATTTTAAGGTTTCTTCCCCATCTCTTATGAATGGGGCTTTCGCAGGGGGCTATGGGATAGGTCAAATAGTGATTGTTCTGTAAGGATGAGGATTTCTGAGGTGCCCCAAACCTGATCTGCCAGCTACCTGTGTTTGACAGGATGTTGGCTTTAACATCTCTCATAGTTGTGAGGCTGCTGGTTTTCAAAGCTACTGTGGAGCTGGGAAAGGGTAAGTTAAAAACTGCAAAGCTTACTTTTTAAACTTATATTCTGCCATTTTTTCTAGAATAAAAAGAAAAACCTTGCCCCATCAGTGTGGCTCACTGGATTAAGCATGGTCCCATGGACTGAGAGGTCCCCATTCAATTTCCGGTCAGGGCACATGCCAGGGTTTCGGGCTCGATCCCCGGTAGGGGGCGTGCAGGAGGCAGCTCACCCTTGTTTCTATCTCTCGCTCCCTTCCTCTCTATCTGAAAACATCAATAAAAACATATTTTAAAAATACAAAGGCAAAAACCTCTTCAGATTGTTGCAAGCCTTTGGTTAATTTCCACAGTATACAAAGGTAATTTTTAACAATTATTGATAGTTCTTATGGAGAAATGGATTTTTATTGTGCTTACTACAACATTCCAGGATAACCATGTTCCATCCATCTTGAAGGAGTGGTTTCTATTCTTTTTATTTACTTTGCCTCCAGTTGAAATTTGGTGTAAAAGCAAGTGATCCCCTTACTCTAGGTGGTTAGAGCCTTTCCTATGGTCATACTAAAGTCAAGATGGAAAATCTTTGTGTAGCTACTGGGAACAATTACAAAAAATATTATAATGACATGGCATTCCATGTGTTAGACTAGCTGTTGTTTTAAATTATATTGGCAAAGAATTCATTTCTTGTCTTTTGATGTTTTGGGGAAGAAAGAACTGAAATAAACGGAGAATGCAATTTTTTTCAGAGCACATATATAAATAAAAATTCTAAATGACAGGATGCTAAACTCTATAGATAAAGAGTAAAATAAAACCCTGTATGATGTTATCATAGCTCTGTTTCTTCCTGAGGTTTATGATGAAGAGAATGAAATGTTGTGGGGGGAGGGAGCCACTCCACATCAATCACCTAGAATAGATAGCCAGGGCACACCTGCTATTTAACAAAAGTGTTATAAGGAAATCATGCAGCAGTAGTAATATGAAGTCTAGGAAGACAGTTATAATCAGTAAGAATAAAAACTCTCCCCAGGGAAATCCTGAGATTTAGACTAACATAAATGATAGTAACCCCGTTTTGTAACAAACAACCCCCTCTCCCAATTAATAGAGGCTCATCACAAAAGCTTTATTTCTCATTCACATCACACCTAGTGTAGCTCAGGTGGCTTTTCTACAAGAACTTTGTTCTAAGTGATGACTAAAGAATCAAGGTTGTTTCTATCTTGGAACTCTACGTTCTTCCAAATGTTCCCAGCTACACAAAGGAGAAAAAAAGAAGTGAAGAAACCCACACATGCTTGGTGGCTTTAATCCAGAGTGATCCATCACTTCACTTCCCGTCAATAAATTGGTGTTCAATCTCCATCTTCACTCAGCTAGGCATGTGGGGTCTCTAAAATATAGGGGAACACCTGGATATTCGATGAGAACAGCAGTCTCTGCCAGACTCTCACAATCTAAAAACCGGACAATAGCCAACAAAGAAACTAATTCTTCTGTTGTCTCCCTGATCTCTTTGATGGTTTCAACGTCCATTTTGTCATTTCTGTCCATTAGAGTTAGTTTCTGTCGGCTTTTCTTTCTCAGTTACTAACTGTTAAAATTAAAAATATGCATTAATGCAGCTTGATTTTTTTCTATATAAATGATTGTGGTGATCATAATTATATATCCAATTTTACCATATAAGAAAATCTTTAGAAAATTAGATATCATTTTAAAGTTAGAATGAAAGTAAAGTAATATTCTAAGCATTTGATTATACCCTTTATGATACTTGTTTATATCTTACTATCAATTTCTAATTGACTAAATCCACACTTTGCACAAACATTTTACTCTTCTTTAACTCTTCTAAATCTATTGGGTGACATGTTTATGTAAATTTGTTCCATATTCACTGAGATTCAGGCATATTTAGAAAATGTTTTATTGTTTTTAATTATAGTACTGCTGTCATGAGTAACTTCAGTAGACACTCTATATGCTGAACACATGCTGGAGAGATTCCAGTGAATCTCAATTTCTTAGCTGCACTAGGAAAATTTTTTACTTGATTTTAATTTTGTTATTGATACAAATATGGATTGTAAGCCTAAAAAGTGTAGGGATAGTGCCTCTTTTTAAATTATTTTTTTTGCCCAGCCGGTGTGGCTCAGTGGTTGAGCATCTACCCATGCAATAAGAGGTCGCCAGTTCGATTCCTGGTCAGGGCACATGCCCTGGTTGTGGGCCAAATCCCCAGTGGGGGGCATGCAGGAGGTGGCCAATCAATGTTCTCTCTCATCAATGTTTCTATCTCTCTCTCTAAAAATCAATAAAGTAAAAAAAATATATTTTTTTAAATTATGGTGAGAACACAAAAACTGAGATCTACCTTATTAACAAATTTAAGTACAAAGGCAGTATTAAACAATATTGTATAGCATATCTCTAGAATATACTCATCTTACATAACTGAACAGCACCATACCCTATGAACAGAAACTACCCACCTCCCCCTGCTCCCAGCCCCTGATATCACCATTCTTCCCTGTTTCTATGAGTTTGATGATTCTAGATACCTCATATAAATGGAAACATGCAGGATTTGTCCTTCTGTGACTGGATTATTTCACTTAGCATAATGTCCTCCAGGTTCATCCATGTTGTCACATATAGCAGGATTTTCCTCAGCATAGTGCCTATTTCCTGCACGCTAAAGTTTCTTATATCTAACATAGTGCTTGGCATACAAAATGCATTATGTAAAGACTTACTGAGTAAATTAATTTCTGCAAGATTAAACATGAATACCATAATCAGCTCTCTGTATTACTTTTATGAGTCATTGTTGACTCTTTATCCCATTAATTAGCTAAATGTGCATACATTCCTTTACCTTCAAATTTTACATTTTCTCCTAATCTGACTGACACTTGTTATTCATCTCTATAATGTCATGATCATGAACCACAGATACTGTGTGTGATAGAACAGTAGCTCACAGGCAGGCCCCACTTATTATCTGTAGGTACTGAACTTGACATACATGAATGCACTTAATCCTCCCCATAAAGATGGGTATTCTTAATGTGTCAATCTCACAGATAAAGCAACTGAGGCACTTAGACACTAGTAACATGCCCAACGTCACTCAACTAGGAAACAGTCTTGGATTTCAATTTAGCCTTTCAGTCTCCAGAATATGTACTCTCACATAGCATTCTAGCCACTGTTATGTTATGCTGCCTCATTACCGTACTGTGACTAAACTATGATGTCCTTTCACAGTTATCGTAACTCCTGTTGTTGTAATGAGGCCCTCTCCTTGGAGAAGTACATATGAACATAAACAAGTGATGTGGATATTTCAAATTGATTGCCTTACCAGTTATATGAATGCATAATGCTGGACATATTAATCATTGCATTGGCTCTTTACGGGTCTACCTGCACCAACAGTACTCTTCAAGTTTTATTTCCACTGGTAATCTTACTTAATGTCAGATTTCTTCATATCTTTAAATTAAGAACAAAAAAAGACATGAAAGGCCATTAATTCCATTTTATACTTCAAAAATGTCAACAACAAAAAAAGCTGTGCTATACAGGAAATAATACATGTTTAACTAGAAAATGCCACAGGATTTATTACAAAATTGTAGATTACTGTTCAGATAGGAATGCACACTTTAAGGATTAGCCTATGGGTACAGGAAACAGCATGTTCAAGAAATCTTTTCAGAACACTAAAATACCTACAGCATTATGAGGCTTAGCTAAATAAAATTTCACCTTATATGCACATTTATAAGCGTCCAACTCTTGACAAGTTAAAACTTCATCAAGAATTCAACATCAAATAAAAGTTAATTTCCAGCAGCAACGTTGCATGAAACCCTAATGCATACAGAGTGATATCACTAAGACCTATGTTCTTTGTCCAATTCACAGCTATCCCAAAGCAGGTTTTAAAATGGGTTTCTGTTTTCTTCATTCCCCTTGAAGAAGGTACCATAAATAATTGGCACCATATTCTTAGGTGATTACTTGCAAAAGGACCAGAGTTTTAAAATTCTATTTTCTTAGAAAGGAACAGATGCAAGATACTAAAACATGCACATATGTAGCTACAAAGTATTCCTAGCCCTTCACAAATTAACAGTAGGAATGTAAGAATAACTATATCAGCAATATTAAAAACATTTTAACTCACACAGATTTAGCGTCTGTTTAAAATCTCCTTGCACTAAGCATGTTTATGGCTGAAATAATCATTAAACACCAATTGTGTACCTAGTATGTGCAGTGCATATTACCTTCTTATTAAACAAAAATAAGGAAAGTACAGACTAAAGCAGGATCTAATGCGTTTATTTGTTGTAGATGGTAATTTTGTAGATTAATGTTTGAAAGACAAGGTATTTTCTTCAATTATATAATCACTTCTGGAAAAGTATAAAGTCTATCTTACGGTGGATAATTATGAACTAAAACTGCTAGTGACTGTATGTTTTACTAAATGCATAATTTGTCACTCAGACTATCCATGAGACAGGTAACTTCAAATATATTCAGCTGTGTGTACCAAAGTGTTTTTCCTTCTTCTACTCTGTTTTGATTGTGTATTCAGCCTTAGATGGCACATGCCAAGAGAATAGTTATTATGACTTCACTTGTCTTATTTGTCAAATGATTTGAAGCCGACTTTAGGTCAGCAGCATTTAAAGGAATGAATATATTCATCATCAAGCTAGACATTTAAAAAAGAATAATAAAGTAGGCTCTAAAAAATGTCCTCTGTCTTTTTTACACCTTTTTCTTTTTCTTCTTTCCGCTTTAGAAGCTATTCAAAATTACCTCTCTTGATCTGTTTCTTTGGTATTTAGGAAGAAGTTTATTAGACTACTTAATCTCGCATTGCCTCAGTTTTCTCATCTGGAGTGTATGGTGCCGGGATTAGAATTTGTGACCCACAAACCTCAGGGTGTGTAAGAACCCAACATGGGGAGCTTGTTCAAATGACGATTCCTGAGACCAGCCTCAAAAATTCTCATTTGCTAAGATTGGGTAAGCCTCTGAATTTGCTTTTTTTAAACAAGCCCTTTGAGATGTTTCAAGCAGGAAGCCTGCAGACTCCATGAAACTCTAAAATTAAGGCAAATTGTCTCCAGGGTTCCCCTCCCTCATCTCTCATCAATCCCTAAGACACGTTTCCCTTTAGTTTCCATAAAAAGAATGAAAACGGATTTTCTGGCATACAAAGGTGAAGTATAAGGAATTTTGATGTTATTAAAGTGTTCCAATTCATCCATTCAGGTTTTTAACACCTATGTGGAGGCCATTCTACAAGTGAACAGAGTTTTGCAAGAGAAATGTAGCTTTGCACAGTGATTATATTGTAACTTACGGAGCATTCCACTCAACATTACAAAACTATGCAGGGATACCATTATGCAAAGCAAGCAGTCTTTTTTGAAACTGTGTTGATCTCTTGATAGCTTCAAGGTTATAACAGAAATATAATGAATATGTAGCTGTCTTTTCCTTTTGAATTTCAGTTTGCGTTGGAACATCAAAAGGAATCAAAATTACAAAGTTTTAGACCTAAATTATACTCTAGAGCTTACTTCACACAATTCTGTTCCCTATAAGGTGTCATCAGCGCTGTTATACCAACAATCACGATATATTCATGTTTGTACTCTCCTTACACAGTGGCTCATTGTAGACACTCAAAAAAGTCCACAAGTGAATGAATAAATGAATGGAAATATAATAAATGGATCCCATCATTGAAGTGCTTACAGAGAGGCTAAGGGAGGTACTTGACATCCCTCATTTGGTAAGTAGCAGATCTAGGTCTATTCAGCTCTCCGGAGTCCAAGAACGGTTTTCAAACATTTGTGCTATGCTTCTGTAGACAAAGAGTTCTTAAGTTTTCAAAACAAAACAAAACTGTGTTAAAAGCTATTTCTTCTTTTGACTCATCTCCACTTTCATCTTAGGCAACATAGCTTGAGATATTCAGGGTGATGACACTTTATGTAAGAAATCTTAATCCCCACAACCTACACCATTGAAAATCCAGATAATTCCAGATATTTTTTTCTGATGATATAGGTCTTTCTGGTTACCAGTTAATGTAGCTTTATCATGTGGCAATAATGGAAACTCAATTTTTAAATTATGGCTCTTAATCAGTGAAATCATGTTATTCTTAAGAGTTATGTTTATTTGTAGGATTTGTATCACAAAGTGAGACTTGGTACTGTATATCCTACTAGCTCAGATGTGTATGTCTTAAATCTTCACAAAGGGCAACCACACAGTATCACACTTTAATTCTGACACAGAGTCTCAAAATGGGCTGAGGCTGTCTTGGCTGTTAGTTGTCACTGCTCTGGTTTTCTATGTGGCCTTGTTTGGTAGCAATAGGAGTAACTGGAATGGATGTTTAGTTACTTAATTTAGTCATTTGCCCCGGAGGAAAAGGGGATATTGTAGCCTATTTTGTCATAGTGTACAAGGAATGAAAGTTTTCATGTGATATGCTTTAGGTGGATGCCATGTCACTATGAGGTAAAAAGTCAGGAGCCAATTTAAAAAGTAATTGCTACTTAAGGCCTCTGCAGAGGTAGATTTGTTTAATTGAAAGAAAAGCTTGACATTCAATATATTCAAGAGGAGACAAGATTCAGGGGATACTTGTTTCAGTTACCTATTACTGTATAACAAACTACCCAAAACACAGTGGCTTAAAATAACACTTTGGTGTAGCCCAGCTTCTGTGGGTTGCTGAGGCCCAGGTGTGCACTTTCTTTACTGGTCTTGCTTGGAGTCCTCATGCAGTAGTCAAATGGCGGCTGTGACTGGGTGTCTGGCTTCTTGTTGCTCCTCTCTGTAGCCTCCCTCCCTCTAGAAGATCTGTCTAAACTTTGTTCGTGTTGGCATCGGTGCTCTAAGAGAAAGAAGGAGAAGTTGCAAGGCAGGCTTTGTAAATTCTGGGATTCACAAGTTCTAGAGCATCTCTCTCTTCACAATCTGTTGGTCAAGGTGATGATAAGTCAAGCCCAGATTCAATGGGAGGGGACAGAACCTCCATCTCTTCAAGGGAGGGGCAGCAGGTGGGAGAGATGAGTGGAAGTGTTTTATGCTATCTGTGCAAGCTAGCTACCACACTCACTGTTCTTTTAGTGAAATCTTGATACATCAGATTTTTGATGATTGTGACCTTTGGGGATAGTTGTTGAATGCTTTCTAAAACTGTTTCTATGATTTTTGAACAGGTTCTTGAAACTCTCTGTGACCTACTTACATGGTAAAACTATACTATCCAGTATTATCTATGCACTATTTTTTTTTTTAATGGAGAATAACATACATTGGTTGTGTGGAGAAGATGAAGAAATGCTAGGAATCCTATGATCACCAACATAACAAACAGCAACCTTGTTAATCTTGTTTGATCCCATCATGGACGATTCCTGTGAGTACAGGCTTTCTTCCACTGTGAATTGACATGCCTGACGGAGATGCAATGTGAAAGGAATGCTTACGCAGGTCATACTCTTTTCCACCCCAGGGAGAGTTGGAAAAACAGGGTAGAGATTAAGACATAATCCATCCTAGACAAATGGAGGATCAACTAGAGCAGCCCTAATATGTGATGGGAGGTTATAAAGTTTAAGGTTTCTCCCCTATCTCCTGGCAGTTCTTATTAATCAGATCAAACCTACTCTAAATGGTCTTCCTTTATCAAGGTGATGCCATCAGAAACTGAATGTCTCTATATCTATCTACTATCTATCTATCTATCTATCTATCTATCTATCTATCTATCTATCATCTATCTATCTATCTATCTATCTATCTATCTATCTATCTATCTATCTATCATCTATCTATCATCTATCTATCTCTCATAGGTTTACTTCTTCCTGAGACCAATTTGGAGATATTGACTATATTTTGTATTTTCTTAACTCTTTATACGCAGAGAGGTTAGTTTAACAAATGGGAGCAATCATCCAGTGAGGTTTAGTTGAAAAAAATTGACTTAAAACTCATTTTGAAGCAAATCATGTTCATTATCTAATATCTAATCATTAGTGTTAAATTGTACCTCTATTTTCCAAAGATAGCAAATATTTGTAGAAGAAAAAGATCCTTGAAGCACAGACAACTGCTTTACTTAAAAAAAAAAAATCATAACCTCCGAGAATACATAATCCAAAAATTGCTTTAGAAATAGTGTCAGTCCACATATGCCTCTCTTTGAATCATAGAAGAAAAAAGAAAATAGCAAGCTTGTATTCTTATTAAGGAAAGGTAAACAAAATCCCTCAGTCTGTTCTGAAACCTGGGTACATGAGAGGACAAAGGACTGGATCCTGGCCTCCATAATCCCTGAATATTGGAGGCCATTCCTACAACGAGTAAATTGAACAAGTGAGTGTCATGAAATGTAATCAGAAATCATATTTGTTTTTGTTTCTGTGGGGGAGTTCTTTCTTGCTCTAGGTGGTTTTACACCTTATTCTTAGGTAATTAAAATTTACATGGCCTCTTTAAATAACAGAAAAGCATCAATTCAGAGTTTAGAAGGTTTGATCCTATGTACTAGTCAACACTGTTGTTTTTATTCAAGGTTATAGCCAATCTTCTTTTGCCTTAGGCGTCCAACTCTCTCTTTAATTACAGCTTTGATTCCTCAGAGTTGGAACAGAGCAAGGCAGGAGAGTGAGGGGAGAAAGCCAGGTCTTACTTGGCTAGTATTCTTACATCCTGTCTTCATTTTTAATGTGCATACCAGGTATTTAAAGCTGACAGTCAACTTCCTTTTTAGCTGTGTGTGCATTCTTCAGAGGCTCCCTTGTTCATACGCTGTTCTCTCAATCTGAGTGAATGCTTCTTTCTTCTCTCCGTGGCTCCTTGCTTAATCTTGCAACTCCTAAAAATATAGTAATATCCACCACATAAAGCTGAGGTTCCTCTGCTGCTCTAAAACTATCTTACTGGCTAAGGCCTAAGATTATCTGCATGCTAGCTCTCTTTTACACGGGGCCCACACATGGCCCTCAAGAAACACTCACACATCCTTTGCTCCTATAAGTAGTGAGAGGGTAAATTAATCCTTACTAAGTGGCAAAATCCTTTTACTCTTGCCTTTGAGCAGCTGTCCAGCCCACATCTGCCATTTAGACTCACACCTGAGAGTCTGGAACAAATCCGCTGTACTTCCTACTCTTAGGAGACAGGTATCAAGTTTCCTCAGCCACCCACTGAACTTTCACTGTGTCTTAACTTGAGAGGAAGAGGTAGGGCCCCACCCTACTCCTCTGGGGAAGGTTCTAGTTAGGATCTAGTTCCTCAGTCCTTTTATATTTATGTGCCCCGGTGAGTGAGGGTTTTCAAGATGCATATAACTGGTTTCCCTTTAGAAATCCTTCAACACAGCTGTCTTACTTTGGTATCTGAGTAGCAGAATAGTGTAATAGTTAAAATCATAGGCTCTGGAGCTAGACTTCCCAGCTTCAAATTTCAACTTACTTAACCTTTCTAGGTTCAGTTTCCTCTTCTATAAAAACCTGAATGGCATTAATAATGCCTGTTTCTTAAGTTTATGGTGATGATTAAATAAGTTAGTAGTATAGGACACTGAAAAGAGTGTACTGGAAATCAACACTAGAAGAATCTTATTTTAACATCCTGATAACATTCTCATTATCCCGAGAAATGTCAATCAAAAGTTGGAATATCGAATATGTTAGAGAAGTTAGCTGTACATGAGGTAGGAGGGTGAACGCCTACAGATACTCTAACTTTGAAACTAAGATTCAATTAGCCAGGAGATCTGGACAGAGGTTCAATACTGCTACTGAGTAATTTGTATGATCTGTAGTAGGTTTCTTAAAAACTTATATGTTTAGTTTTTCTCATTTATATGTAAGATTCAAAGTGTTGTGTGTTTTTTTTTTCCTTTTCAGGATATGAAGCTGCTACATCAAAGGAAATTTATTCATTCAACAAGTACTTATTAAGCATTTACTATGTGTCAGATACTCTAGGCCCTGAGGATATGTGTGTGGAAGTGAAATCTGAGAAATTATCTCTGCTATCATGTAGGTTAGATGCTAGTAGCAGGACCCAAACAACAGACAATAAAATATGTGGTGTCTTATAGTTGCCTCACAGCCAAGTGGGGACTTGAACTCAGGAGAGGAGCAATCAATCTCGTGATGTCCTCACCAACTTGTGACAGAAGTAATCCCATGCTTAACGCACAATGCAATGAGTGGTGATCATCTCCAGGCAGATAGTGTTGGTGAGGCTGTGAATAGTGTTCAGGAAAGGGAAGAAGGAAGCTTTCACCAGGAAGAGGCATAGTTCTGGGCACAGATGATGTTGAGGCCAGCAAAGGATGGTCTTCCTTGGAGCACAGAGCTCTTCTGATCTCTCTTGATTTATGATGGAGTCTGGAAGCTGAGGATGGGCAGCCTTACCTAAAGCTCCTTATCTTATGCTCCTTTATGATTCTTGGAGCAAGAAATCTTTAATAATGCTGTGGTAGCCTGGCCGGTGTGGCTCAGTGGTTGAGCGTCGACCCATGCACCAAGAGGTGTCTGTTTCAATTTCCGGTCAGGGCACAAGCCCAAGTTGTGGGCCGATCCCCAGTGGGGGCGTGCAGGACGCAGCTGATTCATGTTCTCTCTCATTGATGTTTCTATCTCTCTCTCCCTCTCCCTTCCTCTCTATCTAAAATCAATAAAGAAAAATATTTAAAAAAAATAATGTTGTGGTATTCTGCAGATGGGGGCATAAAGGAAGAGGAGAAAGAATCATATGTTTAATAAGGTTATATGTGTTTTGCAATTCTTTCTAATCAGCGGGTAAGACTGTTTCTGTGGCCTGTAAACAAAGAACCTAGAAATTCAGGTGTTATTTTAAAAATCTACATCTATCAGAATGTCTAACATTACAAAGACTGACAGCATCAAATGAGGGTGAGAATGAAGACCAAACTGAGCTCTCATACATTATTGGTGGAAGTGAAAAATGGTACAGCCACTTTACAAAAGTCTGGCAATATTTATAAAATTACACACACACCAGAATTAATTCCAGAGAAATGAAAACATATGTTCACACACACACACGTAGTTGCTTATTTAGTAGAGCTCAAGATGAGAAACAGCCTTGATACACACCAACAGGAGAACAGATAAATTAACTGTGGCTTATTCATGCAATGGAATACTACTAAGCAATAAAAAGGAGTGCAACAACATGGAATCTCAAACACATAATGCTGAGTGCAAGGAATCTTACACAAAGAGTCAGTGTCCTATGATCTATATGAAATTCTACAACAGGAAAAGAAATCAATGAAAAAACTAGTGGTTGTTTCTGCGGTGGTGGGAACAAAGATTGACTGACAGGAGCATAAAGGGACTTACTGGGGTTACAGTACTTCTGTGTCTTGGCAGGAATTTGGGGCTGCACAGCATATGTTCTGTGAATGATGCCTAAACTTACTGAATACACATGTAAGCAAGGTCTTTGCATTTCATTGTATGTAAATGTTATCTCAAGAGGAAAAGTAATTCTGTAAAATATTAAACTCTAGGTAATGCTATACATGCTTGAGCATTGGAGGAATGTACTGATGTGTGCAAGTTATTTGTAAAAGCATCAAAAAATAAGATGGAATGATAAGTGAATAAGGGGATGGATAGATAATTATGTGATCAGTAAGTATGATAAGAAGTCAATCAAATAACCTAGGTGGTAGGTACATATGTATTTACTATAAAAATATTTTATTTAAGCTAGATAATTAAAAAAAATAAAATTTTAGAATAAAAGTCTAGTGGTTTGAGGTGGGAATATACTCTTTTATTATCATGCCTTTCATATTGTAAAAATTTACACAATATGAAAATCTCACAGCTTTGTTATGTACCTTTAATTGAGATGATAAAAGATACATTCATTCACTCAATAATTATTTATTGAACAACTCGTTATCAATCTGCAGTAGGACAGGGACAACAGACTGTTTCTGCCCTTATATTTGAATGGAGAAAGAAAAGGTCTTTATTTTATAATTATTCTGCTAATAAATAATATGCCACTTATATTGGAAATAATTTTAAACAAAATCATTTTTCTTTAAAAATCCCCAATACTGCTTGGATATTTTACATATACTTGATTAAAATTTATTTCAATAAAGAATAGAATTATTATGAAAAGAAGTTCCAGAACTCTATTGAGTTTGTATTTAGCAAATTATCTCCAATTAACATTCTTCATATCTTTGATGTAAAGTACAGTCATAAGGTATTAGTTTCTAAAATAAGTTCATCAAAATCAAACCAGTTGGATAAGTAACCAAAAGAAGCATAACGAAGAAATTTTTAAAAATTCTCGTTTTTTTTTTTTTTTAAGTATAAGCCTGAAACATCACAAGATGTCTTTAATACCTACATAATATAAATTATATCTGGCATGTATTCTCACTAAAGCCAGAGTTCCCAGACTAAAGTAAAATAGCTTTAAGCAAGTTAATTTCTAATCGTATCCAGTGCATGTATGTGCAGCTGTCAAAAACCATTAGTCTTCTAGTTACTGACTTTAAATACAAATCCTAGTATCTCTATTATTGAAAATGCTAAAAGCAAGCTTTGGACTAGAGGAGCTTAGGTCCAGTCATCAGTGTTCTATTCTTTCTCTGTATTCTTTTCTTCTGCAAATTTTCCCACCTGACATTTTCATTAAGCTCTAGTCTTATTTCTCCTATGGAATACTGGATATTTTTCTTTAAATATTTCTAATACTGAACTTTTCACCTTCCTCTCAAAGAGTCATGTGACTTTCCAGTTTCAATCATAGCTCTACTATTTTTCTCATCATCCAGATGCTAAATCTGATCCATTCTTCTCTTAATTTACTGTAGCAAGCCATTGAATATTATTAGTTTTTCCCTCAAAATGTTTCTTATATCTTTCTTTTTCTATTCTCATTACTACCAGCCTAGTTCAATAATACTGTGCTAAACTATTGCAATAGTTTTAAAAGTATAATTTATTGCCCTGGCCAGTGTGTCTCAGTTGGTTGGAGCATCGTCCTGTGCACCCAAGGGTTGAGGGTTCCATTCCTGGTCAGGCAACTGATTGATTTTTTTTTTTTTTCTCTCTCTCTCTCCCACTCTCTCAGAGACTAGAAAAAATTTTAATTATTTTTTAAAATAATCTTTGGTGCGTCTAAGAGCTAGTTTAAAACAGCTATTCACATTTTGTTGTACATGTTTCTAGTTCTTCTCTTTTCTTTGAAAACATTACTTTTAATTATGTATTAATTTCTCACAAATACACCAAATTTTATGCCTTTAATCTGCACATTTGCACATTTATTTTATTACTAATTTATTTTTATTAGAAGTAACACTGATTTAGACATCTGTGTATATACATTTTTTTTGTTTGTGTGCATCTCTGATTATTTCCTAGAGGTAAATGCCAAGAGGTGGAAATAGTTGAAGAGTATAAATTAACATAACTTTAAAAATTATCTTGCCAAATTTTTCCCCAAACCTACTTCTGTGTATGAATATGTTTTTTCATCCTTCAAAAGAAACCAACATTATTATTTTTAAAAGAGTTCTTAATATTATACTTAAAATAGCATCTTCTTTTAATTCTCAGTTCTATTTAATCACTGATAAAGTTAATCTTTTTTTTTTCATAAGTTGTCAGGCCATTTATAATATTTTTGTGAATTACCAGCTCATATCTTTAGTCCATTTTTATGTTGGAGACTTTGTCCTTTGCTTATTCATTTAGCCATAGTTTTGCAGTCAGTATGTTTGCCTCCAGCTTCTCCCAAGTCTCATACATCCTGTGTTTTATTTCAAAACGAATATAGCTAATACAACATTTACTTGTCCAAATTATAAATGTTTCTCCATTCCCCTACAAAATCAACACTTTAACATTCATGAATTCTAATTCTCTGTCTAAGCCTATCAATAAGTATCCCCATCCTCAACACCAGTGATGTCTCCACCCTTACTAAGTGTGTGTAAAGATATCCTTCCTTAACAGCTCTTCCCTTTCTTCTCCATCTAAAACTTATCTTTCCTTGTGACTTATACCCAGCATAAACCTTAGCTAGTTTCTCCATCTCACATGAATCTTTCCTGGTTTGAATGTTTAGTTTACTCTTCCATTATTCTAACCACATGCTTTTGCCAGAAATCTGGGAAACTTTGCTGATATCTTTCTCTTCTTTATATATTCAACCCATAACGAAGTACTCTTAATTCTACTTTATAAATACAATTAAATGTCCTTACTTATCTCTATCAACACTGCCATTGTTCCAGACCACGTCTTAATCTGCACTACCTAGACTATGAATAGCCCCTTCCACTACCTATAATTCATTTTCTTTTAAAAAGCAAATTTGATCACAGTCCTTACTCCCTTTGCTTAAAACTATGTCAATAGATTTTTATTGCATTAGGATAGAATCTAAAATCTTTTATCTAGCCTATAATATCCTGAAGGATCTGGCTGCTCTTTATCATGACCTCTCACTACTTTCCTACCCTCATTCCTGCTCACTGTCATCCTCAAATGCCCTAACCTTCTTAATTAGCACTATCCTCTGTCCTTCTTCCTCTATTACTCTCTCCTCTTCACTCACAACCTATTCCTCCTACAGTTACCCGCTCAAGTATAACTTCTTCAGAGCACACTACTCAGCTCTCCAGACATTCCTTTATTGCTTACAGCGTGATACTTTTTCTCTGCAGGGCTTATGACAATGTTAATCAATACTCTATTCTTCCAGTTATTAATTTAATATATGTTGCCTTTCACGAGGGCAAGGACCATGTCTGTACTTTCAGTAATGTATTCCAAGTATTAAGCAGACTGTGTTGCAAAAACAAGAGACTCAAACATTTTGAGGCCTGGAAAAAAAAACAAAAAAAAAAAAACAAAAAACAGACTTATCCTATGGGTATAGTACTATTTGTTGTCCTCTAACTTGTTCCTGTGGGTTAGTGTTATTTTTCTCACCATATTTCTTCTTTTTTGTGTCTATAACCATGTCCCATATCTCTTTACATGCCTAATTGCAGAGAATAATTCTGCAACACAGCAGACATTGAATATATACCAGTTGAGATAAATGTGCAGTTGAATAGCCACAACGCTGACCTTTTGAAAAGACATTGGGGAAGAGTTGGTCAAAATAAAGTTTGGTACTGATGGAAAATGGAAGAGCGGAGATGAAAACATCACTACTGGGGATTGATTAACAATCAAATGATTAATATTGATGATGTTCTTAGTTTTCCAATTGTTTTAGGTTTATTTTGGTCTTAACTGACATGAGAAAATATGTTAATGCAGAAAACATTAATTTGCTTGAATGCAATTCAAACAAGAAGTTAAATTTATTGGATAAATTATCATTTCATATTATATAATGATCAGTATTGTTAGCTGTTTATTTTATTGTTCCATCAACTAATTATTTTAAGGATCAGTTCAACCAGGTAAAGAGACATTGGGAAATGGTGATAAGGTCAAGGAAGAACCCGAATCAAATTTACAAACAAAAATATAGGTAAGTCTAAATTATTTATTAGCAACATAACTCATGTAGGACACAGGCCAGATCTGGTACCTTCTCACTGCCATGATTAAACATGGGTAGCTGCCAACACATGATGGCCAACACCCCACCACCTAGATTGGAATGGAGAGGTGACTAGTGAGAGGAATCCCACGATGAGCTCAGGGCATTCTCTTCATCTACAGCAGAAATGCCAGGGGCTCACCTTCTCTCTTCAGACCCTGAGTGAAGCCTATAATCAGTATCAGTTAACCACTGCCAAATTATCACTGTCTCTGGGTGAGTATTTTCTCCCAGGATCTATTGTGCTTCAGATTGGAAATTAGCTCTTTCTTTAGGCCATCACATCTACCTCATGAGCAAGAAATTTTTGTGTGCGAGTGTTTTAAATATATGGATGCAGTGCAAAGACTTCTTTGAAAGAGTATCATATAAACCTCTGATCCCAGTCTCTGAGTTACTTGGTGGGCTTCAGAATGCAAATTTGAGTTTAGGGGCCAAAGGAAACTGACTTGCTCTTTAGGGCTGAAGGAAAATGAAGCACTCTAGAGAGGAACTTTAGGGATAGGAGATAGGGGCCAGACTAGGAGCCCAGAGGGAAAAGAGTGTGTGTAGTGGGGAGGGGAACATGGAAGGCGGCCACCTACCCCGACAATATCTCCTCCCCAATCTCCTGTTGAGTGCACTGAAGCCCCCAAAAATATGTAGTCCAAGTGGACTGCTTATGCAAACTATTTAAGGGACTAAGATTCAAATCTAAGTTAACCTGTGATAAAGCAGGGAAGGCAAAAGAGACAGGGTCACTGGCAGAAGCAACAATCTTTAAAAAGAAATTCCCAAAGGAGAGAATGCGGTAAGATCTTTGAATTGCCAGTTTACACTAAATTTAGGTAAACTAAAACCAACATCCCCAACTAAATTCTGTGTGTCATATCCTTTGAGATAAACAAGATCATTTCTTAAGGAAAACAGTGAAATTCAGTGACATTATAAATAAATTAGTTAAAATAGCAAAGAGGCTAAATAAGAGAGGCGAGTAGAATCATCTAAATTATTTTTAAAGGAAAACAATCCTAAAAAATAAATCAGTTATTCATTGACATATTATGCAAATCATGAAAATATAAATTATAATTCTATGTTTTCCATTAAAGGCTTTATCTTGAACCAAGTCATTTCACAATCTTGTTTAGATTCTTATTTATAACACATGATTGATAATATTTGTAGCATGTGACAGGGCTGGATGATCTCCTGAGAACATTATATCTTTCAGAAATATGATTCCCTGTCTGCATAACTAAATTGAATATTTAAATATATATTTTCCCATTATTTGTAATTTAATTAGCTAAAACAAACACATACTGATTAGTAAAATGGATGTCATTAAATAGTTCAATTTCCTTAATTTTAGTAAAGTACTCTAATGGAAAATGACATATGGGTAGGCAAGGTAAAATAAAAGCATATTTCTAAGATAATTTTGAATGACATTAGTATTCCCTAAAAAAAATAATTTAAAATTTTATCCTAGCTTTAATTTAAATGCCCTTTTTGTTATATATTGAAATAGATCATTCAATTAAACATAGAAGCAAATAAATGTGCACATTTAGATAATATTTCAAATTATGCTATTGGGTAATATTTTTATTTCAAATCTTAGCTAAGATTGTTGTTGTTAATTTCTGGTTTGTTTGTTTTAATTTTAATATGATCTCATGTTTGTTTGTTTTTTTAATGGGCACTACCTCAGGTAAATTCCTAAAACAGTAAGTTGGTACCTAACAATAACACGTTTATGTAAAACTGTATAATTAAAAAATATATTTACATGCAAATGTTTCAAACCCATGTATTATTGTTTTTCTGGTTTTACATACAAGGAAACTGAGACTCAGAGCGGTTCAATATCATATTGCCATCAGTGGGATGGAAATAATTAAAGTACCGATTTCTGAGTTAAATCTATCTTCTTTCAACTTCACCCAAAAAATGGAGAACACAGAAGAAATATAGATATAGATAAATGTCACTCAAAAGCCAAAATCACTTTGGTGTCCCAAGTACTTGGAAGTTTTAGATGATTCTATCTTTAAAAGTATTATTAATTCACGTCTGCAATAGCACTGTGAAAACCAAGTCACACCTCAGTGAGTTAGGTTAGGCAATGTGCTCACTTTGTTTAGTTAAATAATTGCTTCAGCTTTTCAATTCTCTTTGTCCAGAGACAACTTGAAACTCAACTTTCATTGCATGAAAATCACATTCAGATTTTCCCAGGATAATCTACTCAGATTTGTTCACCAAAGACATTGACAGCTGGTCAGAAAGAAGAAACTACAAACAGAATCAAGCATTAAGAATCACTGGTCCAGTCCAGTCGGTGTGGCTAAGTGGTTGAGCGTCAACCCATGCACCAAGAGGTCGCTGGTTCAATTCCCGGGCAGGGCACATGCCCAGGTTGTGGGCCCGATCCCCAGTGAGGGGCATGCAGGAGGCGGCCAATCGATGTTCTCTCTCATCAATGTTTCTATCTCTCTCTCCTTCTCACTTTTTCTTTCTAAAATCAATTTTAAAAAAAGAATCACTGGTCCATAAAAGAATGTGTTTTTTTACGCGAAAAAAATATTTTACATTATTTTGTATTTTTATGTATTTGTATCATAAATTAATCTACTTAATTATATTTATATTTTTATATATCTATTTCTAGATCATAAATAGTGTTTTTTTTTTAATGATACGTGGGATCCCTAAGTTTGAAACACATTTATTTGAAATAAAATCAGGAGAAACACAGTGTGCGCAAAGGACTATGCAGAGATACAGAAATTAGAAAGTCAAGTGTAATATAAACTTGATAAATTTTTATACATGGCCATGTATTTTATGTATTTCTTGTATTTCTTAAGGTCTTCGAAATGAGAGTTAGCCTAGTCATAAAGGCAATTAATTTATTTCATAATAACAAGAAAGAAAGTCATTTTATTTCATTGGATTCAGCACAGCATTTTAAAGGTCGTGTAATCACATGGCATATACAGTCCTAACAGTTGGACCCAAAGTGCCCTTGACTAGTTTAAGCTGTTTCAAACCATCATGTGTCTGTGTGTGTAACATGTGACATACAATCGCCTGTTTTTGCCATCTGTAGTGTTGCCCTTAGCAACAGAAAAACATGTGACAGTGCTGATGTGACTCTGCTGGCCTGCAACAGTGTGTAGAAGGATTTAAGCAAAATGGAACAGACAGAAATACTGCTCCAGAGTGGTGGGGCTATCAAGTGTGTTGCAATCATAATACAGATTGTTCAGGGAGGAAAAGTAAGGAGCAGAGAAACCTGAAGTGAGAGACTAGGATAACAAAAAGGGTTAGGTTTTCCAGAAGTTATTGCAAAGCTGAATTCAAATTATGAACAGGTAGAACAGATGTGATTATTTTATTATTTTGTCTCCATCATTTCATGATTTATAGTTCGTAAATAAGGCTAATATCTGTTCTGCTGTTTGATAGTTTGAGAATCACAGACACCTTGCTCTGTTACCATCACAGTTAAGAACAAGATTGAGGATTCTATTAACTATTACCATGTTCATTTACAGAAAGCTAGAGAAATGCATTTTTCAGAGGAGATTCTTTTTTCTGAAGTTCATAGAACAGTTTAAATGGAATGGAATTATAAGATCCCATATGGAGAATAACATACAATCGTGCCTAATGCAAAACCATAAATTTATTCAAATATAATCTTTTTTTAAAAATTGGGGATAAATAATGAAGCTGTGAGATTCTATAGAACGCATATAAACAAACTCAATTTACTCACTCTGTTAAGAAATCTGCTACCATCTTCAATCAGAAAGAAAAAACATAAGAATCCATGTTAGATACATATCCTATAGACAAGCCTCTGTGCCATGTAATCTTCCATAATAGTCTGTTACAAAGAGAATGATATTAAGAGAACTACGACAAAGAGAATGAATCTCAAATGGGATAATATCCTCACTTTCACTATTTTATGTTTACTCGTGTAAAGAGGGGACGAAATACATGAACTTGACACTAACCAAATACTGTAATTAATAGAAGAACCAAAAAATACTGAACCCTTGTGATATTTAAGTTTTTTTTATGTGATCTCATTGCAAAGCATGAAGAATATGGTATTATCCCAATTTTACAGATGAGAACTTGAAACTTGATTAGCTTAAGGGAATCTCCCAAGACTATTCCTTAAGAACTGAATCCCTATTTACACCCAAGCCTTATTCCACACCCTTGTTTGCCACTGAGCCACTTAGAGAGAAGTCTGTATGCATGCACATTCACTATCATGGGATCCTGAACAATTGCAAGAGGTGAGCAGTACATTTTAACTCTGAGCTTCCCCTAAGTCACACCAATAAGATACAGACATGATCAGTTCTAATTCTCTAATTTTTTCAAACATATTTATTCAGTGCCTCCTCTGTGTGTACTAAGCACTACAAATATAAGGGAGGGAAACAGACATCATTCTGGTCTAAGGCAAAGGTTCTTAATGGAGTATGAATAACTGGAGTTTTAGTTCCTTCAGGCTCTATGTCCACTGCTGTTACTCATTGCTGTTGCAGGTATGATCAGTGCTTATATACACAGCTTCATCATTTCAGTGCCTCCAAGCAAACCTTAAAACACTAATTTGGGGGTTAAGTAATGCATGATAGAAGAAAGACTAAGCTTTGTCACAGGAAACTAAAAGGGACATTAGCTTAAAAAGGTACTCCAAGGCGCTGGCCAGCGTGGCTCAGTGGTTAGAGTGTGAGCCTGCCCACCAGAGTCTCTGGTTCAATTCCTGGTCAAGGGCATGTTCCTGGGTGCAGATTTGATCCCCAGCCCTGTTCCAGCGAGTGCCGGAGGCAACCAATCAATGTGTTTCTCTCACATGGATGTTTCTCTCTCTCTCTCTCTCTCACTCCCTCTCTTCCTCTCTCTCTTCCTCACACTCTCTTTAAAAATCAATGGAAAAAATATTCTCAGGTGAGGATTAACAACAACAAAAAAGTACTTTTTGTCTTCATTGGTAGTCTGGGTTGATCTTTCAGGGTTCGCATGCCATCTCCACTGTCAGAGTACTTTTCATTCTGTTGCTCTGCCATCTCTGAAATATTGTCCTCATCGACAGGGCAAAAGGTAGTTCATAACCACATCTACATTTCAGCCCTGGAAAGAGGAAAAGGGAGATAGGGGGACTTGAACTCTAATTTTTACGGCATGGGTTGTTGGAAACATCACTTCTGTTCATATTCAATGACCAGAAATTAGTTACATCGCCACTTTAGCTGCAAGAGAGGTGAGGACATGTACTTAGGGACTGAATATTAGTCCAGCTAAGTCTTTTTTTTTTTTTTTTTGATTTTTTAGAGAGAGAGAAAGGGAAAGAGAGATAGAAACATCGATGTGAGAGAGAAACATAGATTGGCTGCTTCCTGCACGCCCCCCACTGGGGATCAAGCCCGCAACCTGGGCATGTGCCCTGACTAGGAATCCAACCAGGACCTCTCAGTCCATGGGACAATGCTCAATCCACTGAGCCACACCGGCCAGGCAGTCCATCCAACTCTTACATCGAAGTGGAGAAGAGGAACTGGAGACACAGATGGTTGTCTTTACCACTGTGTGCCAGAGCCCAGTGCTTGAATCCACATGTTCTACAGTTGGCAACCATCTGTAGCTGCTGGTCAACCTCCTTTACTGATTCTGAAAACTGTGGGTTCGTGCACAGAATGATGAATTATTATTCTGAGAAAAAATATTTTGGAGTTTATTTTTTCAGACATCTTTTGATGCCAGATACTGAGCTGTAAAGTGGGAATAAAGCATAAACAAACTCAATTTGAGGGTTCAGCCTGGGAAGGGCCCTAGGCAGGGTCAGCAAGATGTTACATTAAGCTTAATGGCAAGGAAATTGGTAATAATTCTCAGTCTTTTCAGTATTGGTAAGCATTCATAAAGAATGGGTTGTGCAAGACACAACAATATGCCAAAAGAAATATAGCAAAAAATAAAGTACAGATGAAAAAGATGCAAAAGAATATGGACAGAAAAAGTATAGTAACTAACATATGGAGTTGTTTTTCTCCTGAAGAAAATTCAAGCCCTTTTTTCTCTCTGCTTTCAAGGAAAAAAAAAAAAAGCCCACGGTGATTTTGAAAAGCATGTGACTTTGGATTAATAGAGTTTCTAACGTTAATCCAGACCCTGAAGTTCTAATGTTTTATGGATTAAAACAAAATAAGGTTAACCTTTTCAAAGTCTATTGCCTTTTTGGAAAGAGGTGTCATGTTTCTTTGGGATTTAGATATTACAAATTAGAGCCCTGGCCGTGGACCAGAGAGTCCCGGGTTCAGTTCCCGCTAAGAGCACATACCTCGGTTGCAGTTTGTCCCCAGCCCCAGTTGGGGTCGTGTGGGTGGCAACCAGTCGATGCGTCTCTCTCACATTGATGTTTCTCTCTCTCTCTTCCTCCCTCCCGTTCTATCTGAAGATAAATGCAAAAATGTCCTCAGGTGAGGATAAAAAAAAATAGATATTACAAATAACTGTATAATTGATTTTTATTTTAATTTCTAGATCAAACATTGATTCAAAAACACATTTCGTGCCTGCCAGCCCTGGCAGTCAGTCTAAGCACTCTGACTCCACTTTCTGAAGAACCAGCACCCAGGCACCTGCTCCAAAGTGTGACACCTTGTCTCCTGGGTCCTCAGGAAGTAACAGCTCATGCCATGGAGGCAACGGGCTTCCTCTTCCCAATGAAACATCACAGATGGATGGTGAGCATGTTAGTCTGCCAGGGCTGCAAATGAGGCCCCAGATTGAATGGCATAAACAACAGAAATTCATTTTCGCACAGTTCTAGAGGCTCAAAGTGCTCCTGAAGTCTCTCCGCTTGGTTTGCAAATGGCCACCTTCGCTGTATCCTCACATGGACTTGCCTCTGTGTTCGTGCATCCCTGCTGTCTCTCTTCTTGTAAGGACACCAGTCATATGCATATATATTTTTAAGATAGGAGCGACTCTAATACGTTTATTTAAAACAGGGATGTGACATCAATTTTGCATCAGTATGACAAAGAACACACGTGAGTTCACTGGCCCTCTATGTTCCCCCTTTTGTAACAGACGGTCTGCTCTAGAACCCCAGTTCTAAAGGGCTGATCTGAGGTTCTTCCCATGAGCAGCAATTGTGGCTAATCCAGCTGAACTCTCCCAGGTAGCACTTCTAAAATGGGATCTCCGAGCGATAGATTTTCCCATCTCTTCCCCAAAAAGAAATGAGGTGAAAGACAGAGACTATTTCTTCTGATGCAGAAGCAAGAAATTAAAGCAGCGTGAAATCTAATCCACAGGCCGATATATCCACCAAGTCCAAACACACTTCGGGAACTCTCTTCTCTAATCCATGCAAAAAAGAGAGAA
The DNA here is from genome assembly GCA_030848825.1 of Tadarida brasiliensis. Taxonomy (NCBI): domain Eukaryota; kingdom Metazoa; phylum Chordata; class Mammalia; order Chiroptera; family Molossidae; genus Tadarida; species Tadarida brasiliensis. The sequence goes on along the minus strand of CM061263.1, from coordinate 109,057,902 downwards.
CAGGGATATCCTTTAAGAGATGTAATTTCTCCGGAAGAGCTAGGTATTTTAAATGGACCAGGATATAGAAATGGGCTGAGAGTGTGGCTATTGAAAGGGCTTCTTTCTCAAGTGGGATCTTTGATGTTTACCAAGGCTCGAACTCCAGCTGAAACTTTTCCCACAGCGGGAACATTTGTAAGGTTTCTCTCCTGTGTGAACCCTCTGATGTCTATTAAAGTTTGACCTCTGAATAAAACTCTTCTCACAGATGGGACATTTGTAGGGTTTCTCTCCTGTGTGTATTTTCTCGTGGTGGTGCGATCCTGAGAAGTCACTGAAGCCTTTCCCTCAGAAATCACATTTACAGGGCTTCTCTCCTGCATGGATCCGCTGATGTTTCATGAAGTCGAAACTCTGCAGAAAGGCTTTTTTGCAGGTGGGGCACTGGAAGTAAGTGTCCACCGGTGTGAGTTTTTTAGTGAAAAACAAGTTGAGAATTCCTGTAAAAGGTTTTCCCACACTCCCTGCAGGTGGGCAGTTTCTGGGCCATAAGGGCTCTCAGCTGCCCTTTATAGGAGGCCTCTCTCTTCTCCTCAAGCCACAGCACGGACAGTTCTCCTGGATAAAGATTAGGCGGATGATGGCCTAGTTGTTTCCCAGAATTTCTTTCTTGAGCAGAGAGTTGTCCCCCTACTCCCTCGCCCTGAAGGTTTTCCTGAGCTTCAGGGAGAGTCTCTCCTTCCCCAAAGCGTCTTGGCTTGTCCTCAGTGAAGAGGCCGCTCAAGGAAGCCTGAGAATGTACGTCTTCTGAGGCAATGACAGGAGGCATCTGGGGGTTCCTGGTCCCTATACTTTTCCAAGTTCAGGTTCTCTTTGTCATTCTCCTGTCTATCTCCTCTGGAGGCGGCTCTCGGGATCTTCTCACTGACAAGAAGGTGCAGTCCTGCTGTTCTTCCCCATACTCTACTGAATTAGTCAGGTCAGGCTTGGGATTGGAAATGCCTCCTGAGACCATTTTCCCATAGGTCTCCAGCATGAGATCCCAGTATTGCTCTTTCTGAGCGGAATCCAGGTGCCTCCACTGCTCCTGAGGCGCTGTGTGGAGAAGTGAAGCTCCGAAGTCCTGGTCTCTGATGAGCTCCTCGGGTTGGGCAGGAAGCTGGGAAGCAGCCACTAACTCTTGTTCCACATCGGACTCCTCCTTCACCATGTGGCTCAGTGGCTCCCCAGGCCCAGGGGGTGAATTCTGAAATCCCAGCTCCTGAGGCATCACTTCAAGATGAGACTCCACTTCCCCCACTGGGTAGCTTGCAGATTCCGCCTTCTTGGATAAAATGTCCTGTCCTAAAACGTGGATGATGACCCACTGCCACAGCCTCTGGGGGTCTTCCTTCAAGCTTTCCACAAGGGTCACTGCCTCCTCTCCACTGCCTGGACTCTGTTTCCGCACCCACATCTGAACCTCCCCGGGCAGGATGGTCAGGAACTGCTCCAACATGAGGATCTCTAGGATCTGCTCCTTGGCGGGAACCTCTGGCTGCAGCCACTGGAAACAGAGCTTCCCAAGTTGTCTGAGGGTTTCCTGGGGCCCAGACATCACCTGGTAATGAAACTGCCTGAAAAGCTGGCGTGCTGTCTCGGGGCTGGAGGGCTCCCCTCGAGCGGCAGCATCTGGTCCAGACAATGAGGAGTCCTCGGCCTTCGCCAGTGGTGGCAGCAGGATGAGGGGCTGCCCCCCAGCTCAACGGGCATCGGCCAGGCAAGTCCTTAAGGTGAAGTTCTTCTGGGATGAAGCTGTCTCTGGGGAGAAGTAGGTCTTCACAGAGCCTCTCACAGGGAAAAGATAGGGAGTGAGATCGTGCTAGGAGAGACTCCTGACATAGCCCATCAGGTTCCCTCTTCCTGATGTTTATTTCCAGCCTTTGGGGGAAGATAGAAGGCAGGGGCCAGTCTTTGGCCCCTGGCTGGAGAGTCCAGAGGGGTCCACAGGCTCCAGGACAGAGAGCCCGGGCGGGGTACAAGCGTCTCCACAACCCAGAGTCCACTCACAGACCCGCCACCCCTACCCCGCAATCGCTGAGTCCCTGCGCGCAGGGCGCACAGAGCGCTTCCTGTGACCCCACCGCCCTGCCGGGGGTGGCCCAGCCCAGCGCAGACGCGACCGGCTCCAGCCACCATCATATTAATGTTATGGACTGAATGCTTGTTTCTGCCCTCATATTCATATGTTGAAGTCCTAACCCCCATGATGATGGCTTTAGGAGGTAGGATTTTAGGTCACGAGGGCAGAGACCTCATTAATGGTGTGAGGGCCCTTATAAAAGAGACCCCAGAGAGCTCCCTTGTCCCTTCCAACATGCAAGGACACAGCAAAAGTCATCATCTATGAACCAGAAAGCATGCTTCCACTAGATACCAACTCTGTTGGCAACTTGATCTTGGATTTCCCAGCCTCCAGAACGTTGGGAGTACATTTCTCTTGTTTATAAGGCACTCAGATCATAGCAGCACGAATGGGCTGGCCTTGGATTAGGGCCCCACCCTTATAATCTCATTTAAACTTAATTACTTCTTTAAAGGCCCTATCTCCAAGTATAGTCACATCAGGGATTAGGGTTTCAACATATAAATTTTGAGAGGGGAGCACAATTCAGTCCATAACAGTGACTAATACATATTATACTTCTTTAATTTAGCATTCTATTTTTTAGTTGGTATTAGGTGAAATAAATGGAAATATTGCTAATTTTTTATCCTCTACTTTAATCACATTGCTCTTACTATGAATTAATTTTTACAAAGGACTGTTTGTGCTTTTTTTGGCAAATTTGTTGATATCCATTTATTTGTTTGTTCTTCATTCATTCATTTCATCATTTATTCATTCTTTCCCTTCTTTATCCCCAATCCCATTTCTACTCATGCTATTCATGTGGAGTTTTTTTTTTGTTCCTGGTAAAAAAGTATGTTTTGTTATGTATGAGCATCTATTTGCAGTTCACAAAATAGTATTTTCATTCACACTTATTCTATTGCTTAATTTTTCTCATTCAACATTTTGTTTGCAAGCTCCACCCATGATTCTTAGTGGGGTTGCTCTAACTTCTAGGGACTACTGTGAAAACCTGTGGGAATATTTTCATAATATGAAGGACCACAGTGGCTTTTACTGGACAGGGTTCAGGGATGACAGATGCCATCTAATGTGAAGAAAACCCACAAAAAGTGGTTCTTACACTACTTTTGAATGTCCCATGTTTTAAATTATCTGAACCTAGAAAATAACTGAGGTTTTATATAAGCATAAAATATTTATGTAGTCTGAATATAAACCCAATTTTTCAGGACTTCAACTACCATGTATAAATCAAATGAAATCTATGCTTTGCATTGCTTAGAATTTGCCAAGATTTAGTTGTCATTTTGAAAGTCATCTCTCATGTTAGTGCTATATTTCTGGTTTACATTTATTGTTATAGTCATTTTTCTATCTTTAAATTGCCAATGCAACATTGCTATCAGCATGTATTTGTATCTGTCATATTCACAGTAGTTGTAAGCATCTGACTACTTTGCTACATCTTTTCTTGTAGTCATGCACAAGTATCTATATATTGAAATGCATATTATATTATCATAATTAATTTTTTGTCATTTCTCCATTATTTTTAAATTAAGGCATAATATGTAATTTTTTAATTGTTAGTGTAGCTGGGTATTTTTTTTGTGTGTGTGTGAAAATATTTACCATAAAAAGAGCTACTGACTTTGCACTTCTGACAATAGTTCTGTGACATGAGAATTTCCCTGGGATATTTACAGAATTGCACAGTAATAGAGTATATGTATATTTCATTTGATTGGGTACTGCCAGACTATTCTTCAGAAAGGCTACCCTTATCTATAATTATCTTATTGCTGTTTATTTATTTATTTTTTTATGGATATAGATATTTAAATTTTATTTATTTTTTTTCTTTTTTAACTTACCTTTATTGTTGAATGTATTACAGATGTTCCTCATTTTTCCCCCATTGCCCTGCTCCTCCCCATTCCTGCCCCCCTCCTGCCTTTCCCCACACTGTTGTCTGTGTCCATTGGTTATGCATATATACATATAAGTTCTTTGGTTTATTTCTTCCCACCCCCCAAACCCCCTTCCCTTTGAGGTATGTCAGTCTAACAAGCAATTTGTACTTCTTAATCCCTTCACCTTTTTCACCCCTCCCCCCAGCCCCAACCAATCTGGTAACCAACAAAAGTTCTCTGTATCTATGAGAATGTTTCTGTTCTGCTTGTTCATTTTGTTTGTAGATTCAATTGTTGATAGATATGTATTTATTGCCATTTGTTTGTTCATTTTTTTTATCTTTTTCTTCAAGAAGACCCTTCAACATTTCATATAATAATGGTTTGGTGGTGATGAACTCCTTTAGCTTTTCTTTCTCTGGGAAACTCTTTATATGGCCATTGATTCTAAATGACAGCTTTGCAGGATAGAGTAATCTTGGTTGTAGCTTCTTGCTTTTCATCACTCTGAATATTTCTTGCCACTCCCTTCTGGCCTGCAAAGTTTCTTTTGAAAAATCAGCTGACAGTCTTATGGGAACTCCCTTGTAGGTAACAAACTTCTTTTCTCTTGCTGCTTTTAAGATTCTCTCTTTGTCTTGAACCTTTTGCATTTTGATGATGATGTGTCTTGGTGTGGGCCTCTTGGGGTTCATCTTGTTTGGGACTCTCTGTGCTTCCTGGACTTGTATGTCTGTTTCCTTCACCAAGTTGGGGAAGTTTTCTGCCATTATTGTTTCAAATAGGTTTTCGATTTCTTGTTCTCTCTCTTCTCCTTCTGGCATCCCCAAGATGCGAATATTGGCACGCTTGAAGTTGTCCCCGAGGCTCCTTGCACTATCCTCATTTTTTTTGGATTCTTTTTTCTTTTTGCTGTTCTGATTGGGTGTTTTTTGCTTCCTTATATTCCAAACCAATGGTTTACTTCTTGGCTTTACCTTCTCTACTATTGCATCTGTGTACACTATTCTTTATTTCAGTTAGTGCATCCTTCATTTCTGACTGGTCCTTTTTTATGCTCTTGAGGCCCTCTCTAAGTTCACTGAGGTTCTCACTAAGTCCATTGAGCATCCTTATAAGCAATATTTTGAACTCTGAATCTGTTAGGTTGCTTAACTCTATTTCACTTAGTTCTTTTCCTGGAGTTTTGTTCTGTTCTTTCATTTGGGACCTGTTTCTTTGTCTCCTCACTTTGGCTGCCTCCCTGTGTTTGTTTCTATGTATTACTTAGCAAGAGGTATGGGGCTAGCTGAGACCAGATGCTGGTTGTTTGAAAAAATTTAGGAAAAGCTGAAGCAGGATCCAAGACAGGCCAATCCTGTGGAAAAGCAACTGGCAACAGCTTGAGTGGGCCTGAAAGTTAGGTGGGGCGGGGCCTCAGGGCATCACCAGGGCGGGGCCAACAGTGTGAGCCAGGTTGCTGGAGTCCCAGATATGGTGGCGTCTGCTGGCCCAGGGAAGGGCTCACCAAAGGAACAAAAGCCTCTGATAGCAGGTCTGTCCAGGAGAAAGCTGCCTCTCCAGCCCTTGCTCCAATGCCAAACAGCTCAGTTCTTCCCCATATGATTCTGGTGCCTTTCAAGCTGCCTCCCCCACGCTGGAGCCTGGAGGGTGCAAGTCTGAGTAAGTCCGTGCACGGGCCCTTTAAGAGGAGCTGCCGGGGGCTCCAGCCGCTTCAGCCTCAGTTCCCACTGGTTTTTCCAGCCAGAAGTTATGGGGACTTCTCTTCCTGGCACTGGAACCCTGAGCTGGGTGCCTGGTGTGGGACGGGGACCCCTCAGTCCTCAGGGAGGATCTTCCCAGCCCAGGTATCCTCCTAATTTTTATCCGCCACACGTGGGTGTGGGACCAGCCCGTCGCGCCTCCGCCCCTCCTACCAGTCTTGATGCAGCTTCTTCTTTAATTCCGTAGTTGTAGGACTTCCATTCAGCTTGATTTCAGGTGGTTTTGAATGATGGTTGTTCTGTAATTTAGTTGTAATTTTGATGTGGTTGTGGGAGGACGCGATACCGCGTTTACCTACGCCGCCATCTTAACCGGAAGTCTCTTATTGCTGTTTAAATGTACATCTTTTATTTGTTTTTACTTAGGAATATAAACATCTCTACATAATAGCCTTTGGGGTTTCCTTTTCTGTAAATTGCCTGAACATGTCATTGCCTATTTTTTCCTCCGGGATTTTTCTTTTTTTATTGTAAATTTATAAGACTTTCCATATAACTAAAACCTGTGTTAGTTTTGAACATTGCAAATGACTTCTTCCAACGATTATCTGTTAACTTTGACTATAGAGTTCTCTGTTGACCAGAAAGCCTTAATTATAGTGCATTAATTTTTTCCCACATGGTTTATGCTCTTAACATAAATACATTCTCTTTTATTCTGTTAACTGTATAGATTTATCTTTTATTAGTAGTATTTTATCCCATCTGACTTTCAGCTTTGTATATAGAGTTAGTTAGGGATGCTCTTTAATTTTTCTTCAAATAGAAAGTCATTTTTCCCATCATCTCTACCAAATATTTCTATATTTGCCATTAGTATTTGGTGGTAAATTTATCACTTATTTAATGTCCCTATATACACAGATATTTTTTCTGAGCGCTCTGTTCTTTAGAGTGTATTTTTTCTGACTATGCCACAACTATCTGTTCTTACTATTTGAGCTCTTTTAGAATTTTAGTATTTCAAAGGGTATTTCCTCAATCTTTTCTTTTTTTTTTATGGTTGACCTAGGCATTCATAAATCATTATCTTTTCATATAAATTTTGAAGCAAGTAATTTTATTCTTCAAAATGTTCATCTGGAATATTTATTGAAATTATATTAAATGGATTAATTAAATTGAAGAGTTTATATAATTATATTATGTAATTCCTTTCACTTTTGATATTATTTTCTATGTTCTCTTTTAAAAACAGTTTTAAGGTTTCTTTGTAGGGTTTTTGTGCAATCTGAATTATTCTACTTGAAATACATTTTATAGCTGTTTTTGCTATTATAAATGATATCTCATTTTTATTAAATTTTCTAATCTGTTATTATTGGTGAAGAAAATAGTATAGATTTTGAATCTATAAAATTGCCTCAACTATCTCATTAGGTCTAAAAGAATTGCATTGGTCCTATGGTTTTTATTTCAAATACATGACCATATCTTCTGCAAACTATGGAAGTTTATCTCATCCCTTTCAATTATCACATGTTTCTTTGGCACCCAATGAGCACTTACAATTTGAAATATTTTACTCTTAGTTTAGGCAGCAAGACACAATAATGTAATGTTTTAAAATTAATTATAAAAAACAAACCTAAATGACATGGAAGATAGAAATGGAAGTGTATGAGGTACAATATGAATGAATCATTTACTCTATGAGCAGGCAAGCCAAACACATCTAAATATATCTCATAGTACACGTTAGCTTGTGTGAAGTTATAGAACTATATTTCTTTGTAGAAAAAAAGAACAAGAAAAGAATACAATTTCTATGTTTACTGATAAACATAAAATGAAAATTAAGAGATTTAGAAACTGATGCTTTTTAGTCAGGAAATATAAGTATAAAAATATCAAATGCCACTCCATTTGGACAAAATTTATTTTCAAGATTCATTTCAAGATTCTGTTTTAGAGAGGGTTTCTCTCTTTGCAAAAGATGTTCATCAAACAAGAGATAGAACTTTAGTGAAATTTAAAATATGCTTAACTTTCCAGGTGAGCCTATAATTACATTTAAAAGAAATTAAAGAGTTCCTACAAATAATTCCATGAGGCAACAGGACCACTGAAGTCATTTACACTGCCACTGATCTTCATTGTAAGTTGGTTTGAAAATTTTAATAGCTTTTGCATAAGAGACAATTGAAGCCTCGAAAGGGTGGCAACAGCTGACATGTTGCCATGGTAGCATTTCTTTCCCAGCTGAGGAATCAATACAGAAAAAAGGATATAGGTCAGAAAGTGTTTACATTGACAAAACAATTGCATAGTAAAATCAAATGTGTTTGTAGACATCATAAGTTACAGGAGAATTGTGAATCCTAGTTTCAGGCTATTAAAGGCAGAGTGATTCATCTTTGGGATGATGAATGTAGCAAGCTGTGCTGTGAGATATTCAAGGTCAAGACTACTCTCTTCCAAGCATATTGGCAGTTCATCTACAGAGAAAAAATGAGGCCATGATAAAACTTTTTCTATGGGTTCATCAGTGTTCCTTGAAATAGAGATATACTCAATTGAAGAATTCTCCCAGAAGGCAGTTCATCTCACCATGACTTACTCCAGAGTAAGAGATCAATGCCATGCTTAATAAATATCTGTTGCTTAGTTAATTCTCTGCCCTAATTTATGACCAAAATTTCTGAAATGCAATTGAAGAAGATACAACTAGAATGAAGGAGGAAATAATGATAAGAGACACAGGAAGGAATGGAGTAAAGTTAATCAATAGCCCAAAGGCAGAAAAAAATGAAAGTACTGTAATGACAAAAGAGGGAAGGAAGGAATGAAGGGAGGGAGGAAGGAAGGAAAGAAGGAAGGAAGGGAGAAAAAACACTGCAAGTATCATAGTCTCCCAGATAAAGGAACGAGGATGGCATATGCAAGACAGTGGCTGAAATAGAACAACGATATCTGTTCTCATCTGGGGAATTCACACTTTGCATTTTTATTGAATTGGTTTAGAGGCTGTTAACTGGATGCCCAGTTCTAATGGTAGTGTCTGATTGGCTTAAGTTAATAATACATTCCATTCTCCACTAGACAAAGAAATTAATTCAGGGATGGGCAAATGATCCGATCTGAGCCAGTACTTACATGCTTTGTCATTTCTAAAAACAAACACATAAAAAAAACAACAAAAAACAAAAAACTCAGTCTTCTCCTGGAGTGGCATATGAAAATTAGAGGTCTCTCTGCAGCCACCTTGGAGACCACTAAGAAAAAGTTTGAAGCTAGTAAAAGCCATCAAAGGAAGCTGGAAATAGAGATACACCAGGGGAAGATGAATCAAGATATGCATCAAGTGACATCTCACCCTTAAACCAAACCACACCACACCAGAAGGCCAAACTGCCTATGTGCTGTTCCGATTCAGGGGCAATTACAGTCTTGATTTTGCCTAAACCAGTCCAAATTGGGTTTTCTACTTCTTTCTTTTGAGAAAGAATTCTGATAAAATTCCCCTTAATTCCCAAATCTTCTCACTCCTTTGAGCCAAATAAAGATAACTGAAGTAAGTGGAGAACAAAACAATGGTTGTATCCTTGGGCTTGGAATCCATAAAAATCCCTGGAACATGCATCGTGACCTCTGTGTGCCAGGCACTCGAAAGGATATGAAAATGAACAAGACAAAGTCTGTGACATTAAGAGCTTAGAAATGAGCAAGGGGCTAGGATAAGTAACAAATAATTATCAATGAAGTAGATATTTTATTTTCACCATTTACAAATGAGAAAATTGAGGCACTAAATTTAAGTAACTGCTTCAAGAGGTGACAGACTGATGAAGGATAGAGCTCTGTGTGAAACAAGGCACTCTGACTTATACAAATTGCCCACTAAGAAGTAGTAGCAGCCCGGCAGGTGTGGCTCAGTGGTTGAGCATGGACCCATGCACCAAGAGGTCACCAGTTTGATTCCCGGTCAGGGCACATGCCCAGGTTGTGGATCGGATCCCCAGTGGGGGGCATGCAGGAGGCAGCCAGTCGATGTTCTCTCTCATCGATGTTTCTATCTCTCTCTCCCTCTCCCTTTCCCTCTCTCTAAAAATCAATAAAGAAAAAAAATAAAATAAAAAAAGAAATAGTAGCAAATATTATGTACTGTCTACATTAAACCACACAGCCATATATTCCATCTGCTTATTGCTGTAACTATTAGTAATAAAACTACATAACTGTTGTTATCCTTTACAATTTCACTGGCCTTTGTCACTGGTTCCCAGGAGGAAAACTAAATCCTTGTAAATTTTCCTTGTAATGAGTTCTTTTTTATTCATAGTGGGCCCTGAGAGTTATACAAATGAGGTGACTCATGGTGGGCCTCTAGTTAGCTTATGTTAACAAAATGATGTAGGATGGGGTGAGTCACTCCATAAAGACCAACCATGTGACTAAAAGGTTAGAGCTTGGTCCACAAGATATCAGGCCAAGTCCTTCAATCGAATATATCTCTATTTCAAGGAACACTGACGAACCCATAGAAAAAGACCAGAGATTGAGTTCAATGGTGTGGCCAATGATTCAATCAATCATGCCTAGGTAATAATAGTGCAATAAAAATTCTGGGCACTGAACCTCAGTGAAGCTTCTTGTTTGGTGAATACACTGAATGATGTGCTGAGAGGATGATGGACCCTGATTACCCAGGGAGGGAACACAGAAGCTCTCCTCTATTCCTTCCCAGACCTTACCTTCTGTGCCCACTCATTTCACTGGTGGTCCTGATTTGTTTGTTTGTTTTTTTAAATAAAAAATCCATAATCATAAATATGGTACTTTTCTGAATTCTGTGAACCATTTTGAAACTGAGGGAGTTGTGGGAACTTCCAGAGTTATAACCAGTCAGTCAGAGGTATGGTGGCCTCTTAAGATGACACTGAAGTGTGACTGACATCTGAATTAAGACCAGTCTTTTGAGGGACTGTGTCCTTTAATTTGTGAGGACTTCCCTAACTCCAGGTGGCTAATGCCAGAATTAAATTGTAGCACACCCAGTAAGTTTTAGACCAATTGGGTTGAAATGGAGTAATAACATAACATCGAAGTGAAGTTTCAGGGCTTTTGCAAAGATGGAAAATGCTGTTTCACACAATGGCATTTAAAGAAAAAATTAATTTTCCTTGGTCTTGTCTCCAGTAAAGTATAGCCAGGGTTCCAGAAGAGCTTTGGGAATGCTTAGAACTTTGGGGAGACAATTTGATTAAAGAAAAAAAAAATTTGTGAGGAGGGCTATTTTTCAACAGCTTCTAAATTAGAGCTAGTAATGTTCATAGCTCATAGTTGGAGGATGAGAGACAAACAAGAAAATTACAATATCAGATGAAGGTAGCAATATATGAATTCCCTTCTGCACCCTATTACATAATAGGAACAGATTGCTTTCAAGGTATCTTGCTTGTTGTCAGTCAGTTGAGTTCATTTGGGTGGGAACGAGCTTCTGTGAGTCCAGAATATATGTGGAATGACTCCAGAGCCCAACTGTGGGTTATTTCATTCCTAACCTTGTGTTTTATTTGGCCATTACATGCTGGTCTAAGGATTAAGACGGAGTTTTGCTAAATCCATAAACAGGAAACATACATTTGCATATTTATTATTTATGATCATCTTTATAGTTCCTGAAAGAGTACTTCCTCACTTCTCCTCCACTCCATAATACCACGCACACAATCTTATTCCCCAGGAGAGAGGGACCTTACTGAAATCCACCAGCATTGCCAGGAAGTACTCAGTGCTGATTTAATGTCCTGATTGTGATTTTATAGTGTGCGGTGCAGTTGTAACATTTTCTCCAGCAATCTTCAGCTATACGCAGGCCAGCATAGACTTGACTGCTGAGATTAAGAGGGGGATAAGGATGATTGTAAAAAAGTAACTGATGGATTATTATTCTAATTAAAAAAGGAGATAAAGACAGGAGATGGGTGTAAACAATGAGAATGTGGAGGAGTCAATAGATTAGACGACTACAAAGGTAAAAACTGTTTTTATGGGCACTTATGGGCAGAGTGGCAGAAAGGGTAGGCAGATGCCAACAAATTTTTCTAGTCTCACTTTAAGTCTTCTGAGTTCAGAAGACAAAGAGGCCCACCTACACTAGTTTATTGGATTTGGGGGCGGGGAGGAAGGATTTATAACTCAAAGTCAAACACTTGTACCCCAAAGTAAATACTGGAACTCATGATATTTTCAATATCCTACAGACTTGAAAAGCAGATTTCCTAATGCTGTGACGTTTTTGTTCACAGTTTGTTTTGAAGTTATTGGTGATGTTAGACTGATTTTCACATAAAATTATTCTAGTCATTTTAAACAGTGCCCCTCCCCGCCAAGGCATGCCTGAAATCAGGCACAGAACAACTTATCCCATTCTATCTGTTGCTCCAATTCAGTGGCTTATGAAGACATAAAAACACTCTTCCCTCTTAAAGTCTACTCTGTCACCCATTCTGTGGATCTAAGCCAGTGACACATTATGTATGTTTCTCAGAGCAATTAGTAAACCAGTATAATTTATTTTTCAGGGCAATTATGAAGCCAGTATGATTTATTTATTTTACAAATGCAAAAATAATGTTCATTTACTGTGTGTTATGTACAGTTTTACAGACTTTACAAACACTGAATAATTTAATTCTAACACAGTAGTATCTACTTTGTAGGTTTATCTTTTATATATGCATTTTTAAAATAAGAAAAATAGTTAAAAGCGAGTGATGATATGAACTACATACCGGAATAAACATACAACGCAAATATTTTGGGTGAAGGTAATACGCTTCTGTGTAATGGCAGCATCGTTCCTGAATCTCTAAGCCCTTGGCTAGAAATAGAATTTTCCTTTCCAAGGAGTGCGTGGAAAGTCTCCAAGACTAATCCATGTTCAGTGATTCACAGGTCTCAGCATATCATTTCACTTATGACAAAGATTTATTACAGTGAAAAGGATGCAGAGCAAAATCAGCAAAGGCAAAAGGTGCATGGAAGTTAAGTATGAAAGAAACTAGAAAACAGCTTTTGAGAATCTGCCTGTGGAGTCACACTGCATACACTACATTAAGTAATTCACCAGAGGCTCAGTGTTCAAGGTTTTACTGGGGACTGGTCACACAGGTATCCTCTGTCTAGCATGTGTATAAATTCCAGAATCTCAAAGGAAAAGCAGGTGTTCACAATAAACCATGTTGTTGGTATAAACCGTTCAGGCACAACTAGCCACTTATTATTTAAGGAATCGTTTATGTCAGTAGGGAACGGTTTATCAGGCAAGGCCCCAGGTACAAGCCCAGGGTTAACCTTGCAAGCAGAATTTTCAAAGGCTAGGTAGCTCAGGCCTAGTATGCTAACTCTTTTTTTGTGCAGAGGGTCTCCAAAAAAATGTTCTTTATAAGATAATGTTCTTTATTCTGAGTTTGAGATCCCAAGTACAAGAGGCATCATGCTTTCTTTAATAAATAAATTTATTTGATGTATGCTTGTGGTATAATGGAGACACTAAATCACAGTACCCAAAGCTGGTTTAATCATTCTTGCAAGTCTTGCAAAGAGGACAGCCTAAGTGATTTGGAAGAACCTTAGCCTATACCCTAGATTTTATGGAGTGGTGATGGTAGAGGGCTTCATGATACCTGCATGCCCTGAAAATGAAAGAACTCTTTTGTCGTCTTCTCACCAATACACGAATCTCCTTTTAAAAATCTAGGGATAGTAAGCTGTGGTACATATACACAATGGAACATTGTATCCTTTGAGATGACATGGAAGGACCTGGAGAGTATCATGCTAAGAGAAATGAGGCAATCAGAGAAAGGCAAATACCGTATTATCTCACTTATTTGTGGAATATAATGAACAAAATAAGCTGATGAACAAAACAGACCCAGAGACATAGAAAAGAGTATGGTTCAGACTGACAAACCTCAGAGGAGAGGGGTTGGGGGAGGGATGGTATAAACCAAAGAACTTATATGCATGTATGCATAACCAATGGACATATACAACAATGCTTCCGGGGGGCAGGATAGGGAGGAGGGTGTCTGCAGGGAAAAAAGAGAAACATCTGTAACAAAAATAAATTAATAAAAAAAAAATAATAATTTAAAAATCTAGGAATAGAAAAGGTCCACCCAGCGAGGATTGTGACATTGGGGCTCATAGGTTTAATTTAGAAAAAATAAAGATAGGTAATATTTCTAAAAAACCTGAATTTTCTGATGGTAAAGCCATATCTAGTACAGAGTTTATAGACTGAATAGAAATACCGGAGATATTATAGAAAGATGATTAGTTGGCTTAGAAATAGACTAAAACTGGAAGAAGGAGAAATGATGTCAACAATATTTTTAATAAATATAGATGAATATATGCTACTATAAATATACAATATAAACATATAACAAAATGGTATAATGGAATGCAGAGTAGTCCTTTTCTTGTGCTTATTAAGAATTACTAACTAAATGCACAGTTTCAGGTATCTAATATGGTCCAGGCAGACTGAATTTAAAAGATAAATTTTATACCAGAAAGTCAACCATCAATAGACACAAAGGTAAACACTGAAACTTAGTATCTTTATATTATACAGACTTGAAAAATAACCTTCCCAATGTTGTGACTGTTTTGCAATTCATTTTGAGTTTGTTGGTAATGTTTGCGAAATTTTATTGTAAAATTATTCTAATTATTCTAGACCTTTCAAAAACACTTTATATTTTTTAGCACTGAAGAAATTCATATAACCTCAGTTAATTTAAATTTGTGGTCCATGACATTCTAGCCATTTTTCATTTATTAGTATTTAGACACATTGGATAGTGGTATACTTATTACAATGTGACACATTGTATAAACACAATAAAGTGTAAGTCAAATTTTATAACAGATATTCCAATGTAAGTTGTTTAGTATTTATTCTTTTCTTTTATTTTATTTCACATTAATTGTAATAAGTATATCACTATCTAATGTGTCTAAACACATTTCTGATTGTGAAATCTGATTTTGTTAAAAATTTCATAATGCTTTCTATTTTCTGGAGTTTCAATAGTAATAAAATACATTTCAAAATAAAAAGAAAATAGCATTTCCTCTTGAGTGAAATAAAATAAAATAAAAGAATAGTAAACAACTTACATTGGAATATCTGTTATAAAATTTGACTTACTCACACTTTATTGTGTTTATACCTTAGAAAATTAATCAGAAAATAATTGGTTTTTAAAATATATTTTCCTTCCTATTCATCTATATATAATAATTTAAATGTTATTTATAGACATACATTTACAGACATATTAAAAAATTCTGTATTTTCTTAAAAAACTTTAGGAGTTCTTAACAAACATATTCTATTGTCCAGTACCTTTTACATTTTCCCCCTCAAATAAAATATGCAACAGCAATGAACTATTAATTAGGGAAATCAGATATTCTGTATGTTTCATTCCATAAATCTTTTCTGACATCAAGGTGAATGTCTACTATACTTGAATGTGATTAGTAATAAGCTTTAATAAGTTCCACAATGATTATACACTTTATTTTCACATTACAAATGCTCATGTACAAAAATATTTCCTTTTACTTTTTTTTTATCCTCACCCGAGGACATTTTTGCATTTATCTTCAGATAGAGCAGGAGGGAAAGAGGGAGGAAGAAAGAGAGAAACATCGATGTGAGAGAGACACATCAACTGGTTGCCACCCACACAACCCCATCTGTGGCGGAGACAAACTGCAACCGAGGTACGTGCCCTTAGCAGGAACCGGACCTGGGACTCTCTGGTCCATGGGCTGACGCTCTAACCACTAAGACAAACCGGCCAGGGCTATTTCCTTTTACTTTCTTTCAAGTATTCAGAATACTGGCAAAGGCTTAATGGGGAGGAAGAAAGGGAGGACTAGATGAAAGAAGGTGAGGGGATTAGCCAAAGAACATAAGTGTATAATCTATAGACATAGACAATGATGTGGTGATGGCCAGAGGGAAGGAGGGACAGGGGCTGGGTGGAAATGGGCAAAGGTTGGGGAGGGGGTATGGGGACATCTGTAATATCGTCAACAATAAAAATAAAGTTAAAAAAAGTAAAATAAAGTTTTATAATCTTTAAAAAATCTGTATAAATTAATTTGTCAAAGAATAGCTTCTGCTGTCCTTGGTTTTATTGTTTGTGTAGTGTTAAAATCCATTGTAGTGTTGTTCAATATTATATTTATAAATTTACCAGAAATATGCCATTATCTTTTTTTAATCTAATGGGTGACTTCAAAATTAAAAAAGAATAGAAAAGAAAAATAAATTAAAAGAGGCTAAACAATGATACGTGAGAGAGAGTATAAAATGAAGGTGTTTTTTATTTTGCAACACTATGTCATGGCAATGAAAACAGTAAATTTTTATTTTTTCCTTTTGCCAGCAACTCTTATATCTCTGAAGAATTACCTCCCTATGGTTAGAAAAAGGAAATAGCAGTATACAAATATTCAACAATATTATGCACATGAAACAAACACGGCTGTCAGTATTTTTATTGTAGTATTCTTTTTAAAAATTGTTTCAATGAGATCCTTTTAAGTAAATTTTTATTTTGCCAGCATCCCTCATTCAGGTTCCGGGAGAAAGAAGATGTGGGTGGCAATGACTAATTGAACTAGCAGCTACTAATGGCCAAACAAGTTTAGACAGATTATATTTATGTTAGCCTAATACAATGAAAACCACTGAGTGCAGTCAGCATCAGACAACCAGGGAGGGCGACTGGGTTTTATCTGATGGCATACTGAGTAATATGACAAAGTTCACTAGCACTTGTTGGCACCTACATTGTCAAATACTGAGCAAAGCTTTGGAATTGCAAAGATGGTTCAAAAAAATCTCTAGCTTTCGGTTTCTTGCAGACTAGTAGGGGATATAGACACACAACAAATCACTTCAGTAGGATTTCTGAGGTGTTAAATGTTAACTTAAAATACCTTGCTTCTCCCACAGTCTGTTCTTTATCCGTAAGTGGTGACTCCATTCTTCCAGTTGTTCAAGTCATCTTCAACTCCTCTCTTTCTCTTGTATCTCTACACTCAAACTATGGGCAAATTCTGAGGACTCCACCAAACAACATATATAGAATCTAATCACTTCTCACCAATTCCACCTCTACTCTCTGGCCAAACCTATTATCATTCTTATGTAGATTATTAAATAAAAACCAATCTGTTCTCCCTGCTCCTATACTTGTACCTTTTAAGTCTATTTTCAACACAGCAGAAAGATTGCTCCTAAAAGCTTAATCGTGTCACTTGTACAAAACCTGCCAGTTGCTTCTCATTTCTCTTAGGAAAACTAAAGCCTGGAGAATGGCTAATAAGCCCCTACCAGACTTTCTGCCTTCTGAACTTTACAGCCTCCCAGTCTCCCCAACCCCACTTCACTCTAACCACACCGGCTTCCTTGCCCTTCCTGAAAGTCCACATGTTCACTTTTGTCTCCGGTCCTCCCTCCCTCCCTTCCTTTCTTCCTTCTGTTTCCTCTTGTTTGTAGTGTACTTTCCTTTCATTCTCTCGTTGCCTTTTTTTTACTCAAAATCATTTTCTCTGTGATGCTTTCTTTGCACATCCTATTTAAAACTACAATCCTCTAAATTCCTCAACACATTTTATTCGACTTCCTAACTTTATAGCTTTTCCCACCATCTGATGTATTAGCTTTGTTGTGTGGCTCCTCTGACTCCAATGTAATCTTCATGAGGGCAGTTTTTCTTTAGTTTTGTTTTATTCACTATTGTTTCTCCAGCACCTAGAAAAGTGTTCAACCCACAGCAGTCACTCAATGATTGTTGAATGAATGGCTCTTCTTTTTGAAATACTCTCTGATCCTCTAAGGCAAACGTTGGGATGCTCTTTCTGAGTGTCTAGAAAAAATATCACATATATAAAACTTACTTTTTCATATCAGGCTGTGTGACTGACTCTGAGTTTAACTATAGGGACAGGGCCAGCAACCTAATTACAGAGTCCAGTGCAAAACATAAATGTGACATCCCTTGTTCCAAAATGATTAAAATTTCAAGATGGCAACCGCCAAATATTAAACTAAGTGTGGGGCTCTTCTAAGTCAGCCTTGTAGAGGAACTATACATGTGTCTCTGCATCTTCATATCACAAGAGTTAGTAAGGATCCTGGCACAGAGTAGGGACTCCATAAATGCTTGTTGATTGAATGCGTGTATTTTTATCTAGAAGAATTCGAAAGTATTTCACTTACATAGTACCATCACAAAATCACCTTGAATTTTGAAAACATGATTAAGATGAGGAGCCTGAAGCAAGTTAAATGTGTTTTTGTAAGTAATACGACAATTTGAAGAGTTAGTTGTTGCCCTAAATTCTAACTAAATTCAGTGGTTCACTTCTGATCCACATTGATTTTCAGAACTTACTAAGTTTTCTATTTCAAAAATTAAAAACAAAACAAGTTAGAGATGATCCTGATCTACTCCATCTTATCTTACCAAACAAGGCTTTATTTTATTCATGGTGTAAAGCAATGTCTTTTAAGATAATATTCCCCATAACCATAAAGGTGATAGATTCAATCAGTGATGCATATATTTTGTGAAGTCACTGTATTAACTTAAAATAGGAGGTTTAGTATCTAGAAAACCCTTTTAGTTTCCTTCATGCAAAAACAAATATGTATAATGAAATCTATAATATTTATTTGATTACCAAGAAGTCCATTTTCAACTCCCAAGTAGGAGAGCGATTTTTGCTATCAGTGTTCTTGTGTCATATTTTAGAGGAAATAGGAATTTAAAATGAGCTTTAAATCTCAAAAGAATTTTCCTTAAAGACTATAAGGCATGTCTATCTATAGGTAACTTTTGAAAAAAATGGTTATTCTATTTTCTTTTTTGCTGACTTAGAATTCTATAGGTTTCTAAAATCTGCAATGTACTGAGTATATAGATGAAAAGATATATGATTGTATTAATAAAGGAGAGTGAGCCTCCTACAGGGGTGGGAGCAATGCTGAATCTTTGGTTACTCTAATCCTTTCTTCATTTTCTCAAGGTCAAGATGGTCTTTTCTATACAAGGACAACAATGATATAATACTACTTCATATTTATATAGTAGTTTTTTTATTTTTCAAAATACTTTTTTCTGTTCTTACAATATCATTGTTAAGAAAATAGAGCATCTAGGTTATTTTTATTCCCTTCAGAAAATTGTGCATGTACACACTGAACAAAATTTATGGAAAAAGTGAAGAAAATGAGGAGTGAGTAAACAGTACTGGAATTCAGTGATCATTTAGAATATTTTTTTTCTGCCACAGTGAATAATTAATTGTTATCATAATATTTTATTATTGCCACCAAAGTATATCAAAATCTCTAAAATGTTAAGTTTATTATTCATTTGTAAGCATTATCAGAAAAAAAATGATTAATTCAATATAGAAGTATCATGAAGATTTTCAATCTTTCTTTTAAATCTCCTGTAAATCAGCTTTGTTTTCTTAAAATTTGCAAATTAAGGTACATGCTACAATTGTTTAACTAATATTTTCTGAACATCATATAGGTATTTTTTCTATATAAGAAACTCAAAACATATGGTAGTACTTCACATTTTGAATTCAATATATGTGTGATATCCTTTGAA
This sequence comes from Tadarida brasiliensis, assembly GCA_030848825.1. NCBI lineage: Eukaryota > Metazoa > Chordata > Mammalia > Chiroptera > Molossidae > Tadarida > Tadarida brasiliensis. The sequence continues at coordinate 109,038,461 of CM061263.1, read as the reverse complement.
TTCAGAAAATAAATCAAGGTAAAGTTCTAAACTTCAGAATATTTTGAAAACAACAAAAAAAACACAAATTAATAAAAATTCCTTGGAGTGATGTATTATAATTTCAAAAATTCTATGTTACACATAACCAATAACTTCAATACCTCCTAAACTTCATTAATGTAAATCAGAACTGTTCTTGGAATAAAACAATACATTGTGATTATTTTGAGAATTAACTGGTTTCTTCTGGACAAATTAAAATCCAAAGGTCACATATCTGCATATATTCTGTTCTTGGTATGTCTGAAGAAAGAGACAGTTAATGAAACTTGCAAAACCTGGAAGAAAAGGAAACAACAGGAGATCAAAATGTAATCAATAAGAATAATTTGTAACGTTAACACTAACTATGTAATCACCAAAATACATACTGTAAAGGGAAAAATGATCAAATAATAGGGTGAGGTATTTCAGAGTAAGGTGCCTATGGTTGGGAATGAGAAGTCTGCAGTGTGAGTCTTCTAGAGTAACCCAGTTGTCACCAAGTTCATTTATATAAGGGACTAAGGAATGAATATGTAGACTTTGGCATTTTGACTACATGGGCTTTCATTGGGCTAGCTGCCTTGATGAACCTGCCGATCTGTTTTCTGTTCATCATCTTTCTACCCATATCATCAATTCTACAAAATTGCCTCTTTTGGGCATAGGATCATGAAAAGTGGTGTGTAAAGGGTAGACAGTAAATGGAGCACAGATACCATTTCCACTCAGTCTTCTCTTAAACTCCTCAGCATGAACACAATAGCATTTCAGAAGAACTATAATAATGCTTGTAAGAATGTCTTGGTTTACCACCATTCTGAGATTAAAACTACCTCCAGTTGAAGAGAATTTAGGAAACCTCAGGTCAATGCCTTTTGGGATCCATATAACATTGAATTCAGTATCCCACTTTGACCAAACTATGCATTATATATTCATTCCAATGTTGTAGTTTGCACTGTAATAACCTATCCACTCATAGTTTTCTTGAATGCATAACCTCCACTTGCTCTCAGCAATTGGTAATGAGACTGGAAAATGAAGTCCTGCTTCTGAATCTCAGCTCTGCAGTTGGCATTCTGCAGGTCATGAAATACGTCTATTTTGCTTCCCACTGTACCTCTAACATCTAGTACAGTACCTGAACCACAGTAAATGTTCTCCACCCTCCAAATCTACTTGAGTGAATGAATCAATGAATAAATAAATGAGTCCACGCGTGACTAGACTTACTAATGTCGAACATCTGTCTAGATTTCAGAAGTTTGCCAACTTGCCATCATGGTGCTCTCATGCTGAGAGTAATGAAATTATATGATACCTGTCAGTATGACCACTTATTAACAGGCTCCACTGACTTGGCTGATTTAGGGATATCACCTCCAGCTGGACCTATACCTCTCTTGGTGCTAAGAGTCTCAAGGACCTGGCTTCTATTGGATTAACTTGTCTGATTAAGTTTTCGGCTGTTTATTCCACAGTTTATTCTGTATCGTTTATACTAATATTTTTATCTTTAAACATAGGAACAAAAGCTTACCTCTGAAACCAAAAGTCCAAAGTTAATTCCAATTAATGTTAAAGCATTAACTTGATACCATGCGTTGATTTTATTTTCACAACCCTAAGGGAAAAAAAAGTTATTTAGACTGAGTTAGAGATGGATATGATTTTGTAAGCAATTCTATTACTAGGAAGAGACATATATATTAGAAATTTACCAAAGTCTAAAAAGCAAGTCAATGTCTAACTGGAGACTGAACTTTTTAGTCCAGGGAGCTTCATATGACAGCAAGACACCTTTGCTGCTACTTTTAAAGTTGCTAAGATGTTGTCATGCAATTGAAATCAGAAATTTCTTGTTCTGAGCGGGATTTGATTTTCTGCAGACAACTGTAATCTAGCAGGCTATATACTATCACCCAAAATGATCAGTACCCAAATAGAAGAAGCTTTAAAAAAATCCTCTAATTATCTATGAATAAATTATGTAATTAAAAAATACATCTTAAAAAGAGAATAACATTAGTATATAAACTATACAAAGTATTAGAAGTTCTTGGGATGGAAATCCCCAGTTCATCAATATACCATACTTGTAAATAGTAGTTGCTATATGTGAACCTGTACTCTTCTACCGAATCTACCTGAATACTACTTTTGTCGTTGCTGGGGTCCCCTCCCTTCAATTTTTGCCAGTCCTCATAGACCTTTAATACTGGTGTGGCAGCTCTCCTACCAATCCTCCACACCAGAGAGTTGCCAATAGTGCCTCCTCCCTCTACAGGGATTTGGGAAGGAGGGTTGAGGAGAAAGTTTGATGGTATCCCAAGTTCTAACAGCACTTAAATCACATACTCCCAGAAAGTTTATTTATTTAGTATATACCTGAGATAATGCTGCAATCACCTAAATATGAGTTCCATTTAGTGAAATCGCTTAAGAACCTAATCACCATAAGTAACATTGCTTTTATATAAAATTTTGCTCAGAATTCTAAATAGACTCACAAAAAAGGGGGGGGGGCACTGTAAATACTTGCAGCAGCTTTGACTTATCTTTACCTCTAAGTAAGTTGCATTCAGTGGCTCATCACAGAACCACTTTCTTGACGTAGAATTCGTGCAAGAACATGGTACCTGTTCTGAATTTTCTTTATTCTTATTCTTGATCCAATCTGTGTAATTGTGTTGGCCACAACACTGTAACTGGGAAAAAGATTTTATGAATTTTGCCATAAAATATTCAAAATGCAGTTAATTATATAATTCCCATGCACATTAAAGTGTTGTTATATGTTTATTAATTTATTCTCCATTAAAATGTAGTGAATTAAGCAAATAAGTACACATTTGTTTAATCTATTACTTTGTTGCTGCTACTGTTTATGTTAACAAGAGGTAAGATCTCTACCTACATAAGCGGGCTATGTTCAGCTGAAATTGTTAGATCTGAATTTATTTATAGGAGCCCAGGATGAAAGATGGGTTTGGCTTACTAAAGCTACAAACCATGTGTAGAGCCAGAACATAGAAGAATCACCTTAGCCACATCTTCTTCCTAAATATAGCAGTTACCTTTATATTTATCCCAAATATGGTGCCATATGTGCTTAGTACACATAAGGAGATTCAGGTTTATATCTACTTTCTTTAGGATTAATGTGAGATGTTAATGTTTAAATTTGTAGTGTGTGAAAAACTGCAACAAAGAACCAAAAACGATGACAAGGAAAATAGTCATAGAGATGATCAAACATTAAAAAAATATATCTCATTTCCTACCCTATTGAGTTGAGAAGAAGTGAAAGAATCAGCTTATATATTTGACACCTAGATAATAAGAGAAAGTTGAAGTGAATATTTCATTGCCTTCTCAACTTGTTAATGAAAGTTATGACATCAATACTGACTATGTTGCCTTGGCCGGTTTGGCTCAGTGATTAGACTGTCGGTCTGCGGACCAACAAGTCTCAGGTTTGATTCCAGTCAAGGGCACGTACCTTGGTTGTGGTTCATCCTCGCCCTGGTCGGGTCGTGTGGGAGGCAACCAGTCGATGTGGCTCTATCACATCGATGTTTCTTTCTCTTTCTCTCTCTCTCTCTCTCTCTCTCTCTCTCTCTCTCTCTCTCTCTCTCTCCCTCTCTCCCTCTCTCTCCCTCCCTCCCTCCCTCCCTCCCTCTCAGTCTATTTGATGATGAATACAAAAGTATCCTCGGGTAAGGAATTGAAAAAAAAAAAACAAGAAAAAAATACTATGTCACAATATGCACCAACAATCTTGACAAGATCTTGGAAATATTGAATGACTAAAATAGTGCTTTAGAGTTTGGATATTAAAATTCAGTTCAACCAATCAAACCTATGTATAGTCTATCAATTACAGTCATGGTTAGGGATTGTCAGCTGGATTTTCACTAATTATAGTGATTTCATATGTGGAACTGTTTTCCTGTTTATCAGTTTAGGGCCATAAGAAAATGGTTCAGTAATTTATTAGTTGCAATGCAATCTGAAAATGCAATACATGTACAGATCACATACATCAGAGAAAACATATGCAGGATAAAAACCTTTATAATTACATTTCAATTCTCCTAAAATGCATTTTGATTAGTAAATGTACTAAAAATAATTAACGGTTTCTAGGTGAGGCACTTGATGTAGCAGTTAAGAATACAAAGTCTAGTGTTAGACTGTCAGGGATTGAATCTTAGCTCTACCACTTATTAGCTGGGTGACACTGGCTCAGTTACTGGATCTCTCTGTCTCTCATCTAAAAAGAGAATGAGGGATCCAGAAGAGTAGAGGCGGGGCGGACCCGAGAGTGAGCAGCAGTGGTAGAAATTCCCTCCAGTGCAGCGCTCTCTCACCCTCCCCCCTTCCTCAGTTCTAGCGGGCAGGCTGGGCAGGTGTTCCTGCCGCCCTACAGATTATCGGACTTCCGGTCAAGATGGCGTAGGTAAACGTGGTATCGCGTCCTCCCACAACCACATCAGAGTTACAACTAAACTACAGAACAACCATCATTCAAAACCGCCTGAAATCAAGCTGAATGGAAGTCCTACAACTACGGAATTAAAGAAGAAGCCACATCGAGACTGGTAGGAGGGGCGGAGGAGTGACGGGCTGGTCGCACACCCACGTATGGCGGATAAAAATTAGGAGGACACCTCAGCTGGGAAGGTCCTCCCTGAGGACTGAGGGGTCCCCGTCCCACACCAGGCGCCCAGCTCAGGGTTCTAGTGCCAGGAAGAGAAGTCCCCATCACTTCTGGCTGGAAAAACCAGTGGGAACTGAGGCTGAGGCGGCTGGAGCCCCCGGCAGCTCCTCTTAAAGGGCCCACGCACAGACTTACTCGGACTTGCTCCCTCCAGGCTCCAGCATGGAGGAGGCAGCTTGAAAGTCACCAGAATCATATGAGGAAGAACTGAGCTGTTTGGCATCGGAGCAAGGGCTGGAGAGGCAGCTTTCTCCTGGACAGACGTGCTATTAGAGGCTTTTGTTCCTTTGGTGAGCCCTTGCCTGGGCCAGCAGACACCGCCATATCTGGGACTCCAGCAACCTGGCTCACACTGTTGGCCCCACCCTGGTGATTCCCTGAGGCCCCGCCCCACCCAACTTTCAGGCCCACCCAAGCTGTTGCCAGTTGCTTTACCATAGGATTGGCCTGTCTTGGATCCTGCTTCAGCTTTTCCTAAATTCTTTCAAACAAGCAGCATCTGGTCTCAGCAAGCCCCATACCTCTTGTTAAATAATACATAGAAACAAACACAGGGAGGCAGCCAAAATGAGGAGACAAAGAAACAGGTCCCAAATGAAAGAACAGAACAAAACTCCAGGAAAAGAACTAAGTGAAATGGAGTTAAGCAACCTAACAGATGCAGAGTTCAAAATATTGCTTATAAGGATGCTCAATGGACTTAGTGAGGACCTCAAGAGCATAAAAAAGGACCAGTCTGAAATGAAGGATGCACTAACTGAAATAAAGAATAGTTTACACAGATGCAATAGTAGAGTAGGTAAAGCCAAGAAGCAAACCATCAATTTGGAATATAAGGAAGCAAAAAACACCCAATCAGAACAGCAAAAAGAAAAAAGAATCCAAAAAAATGAGGATAGTGTAAGGAGCCTCTGGGACAACTTCAAGCGTGCCAACATTCACATCTTGGGGGTGCCAGAAGGAGAAGAGAGAGAACGAGAAATCAAAAACCTATTTGAAACAATAATGGCAGAAAACTTCCCGAACTTGGTGAAGGAAAAAGACATACAAGTCCAGGAAGCACAGAGAGTCCCAAACAAGATGAACCCCAAAAGGCCCACACCAAGACACATCATCATCAAAATGCAAAAGGTTCAAGACATAGAGAGAATCTTAAAAGCAGCAAGACAAAAGCAGTTAGTTACCTACAAGGGGGCTCCCATAAGACTGTCAGCTGATTTCTCAAAAGAAACTTTGCAGGCCAGAAGGGAGTGGCAAGAAATATTCAGAGTGATGAAAAGCAAGAACCTACAACCAAGATTACTCTATCCTGCAAAGCTATCATTTAGAATCGATGGCCATATAAAGAGTTTCCCAGACAAAGAAAAGCTAAAGGAGTTCATCACCACCAAACCACTATTATATGAAATGTTGAAGGGTCTTCTTGAAGAAAAAGATAAAAAAAAATAAGAACAAACAAAATGGCAATAAATACACATCTATCAACAATTGAATCTACAAATAAAATGAACAAGCAGAACAGAGACATTCTCATAGATACCGAGAACTTTTTTGGGTACCAGATGGGTGGGGGCTGGGGGAATGAGTGAAAAAGGTGAAGGGATTAAGAAGTACAAATTGCTTGTTAGACTGACAAACCTCAAAGGGAAGGGGGGTTGGGGGGTGGGAAGAAATAAACCAAAGAACTTATATGTATATATGCAAAACCAATGGACACAGACAACAGTGTGGGGAAAGGCAGGAGGGGTGCAATGGGGGAAAAATGAGGAACATCTGTAATACATTCAACAATAAAGATAAGTTCAAAACAAAAAAAAAAATAAATAAAATAAAAAAATAAAATAAATAAAAAGAGAATGATAGTTTGATCTCATTGGTTGGATTAAATGACTTAATATATGCAAAGCACTGACAAAAGGGCCTGGTGCCATGTAAATGTTTGCTATTTTCTTTATCAAGCACTTATTATGTCCCAGGTGTCAATCTATTCCTGTAAATTATGTGGCTGACCATACCAATTCCCTTCACTGCCCAGAAAGATTTGAACTGTTAAATAATAATCCTAACAAGATTAGCTAATAAGTATTAGTTGCTTACTATGATGCCCCAGATCCATGGCTTTCTGAGTATTTTATATATTACTTCTTTTATTCCTGCCAACTAGAGGTAGGGGTTATTCTGCCCATTTTACTAACGTGCAATGGGAAGTTAAGAAAATTACTTGTCCAGGGTCACAGAGCTATGGTGTGGCAATCTTGACATTCAGGCTCAAACGGGAATCATCACACCACTCTGCTGCCAGCAGGGACTGTGCTCAGGCTCACCACCCACGGGTGCAGGAGGGCAGATGACCCTACTTGGCACCACCAACACTTTTATAGGGAAACCAGGTTAAAATGCACATCACTTAACCCAGTAAAGGAGCTTTATGTTACAAAAGGAAGATAAAACTCAGATCTGTTGAGTGGGGCAAATGTAACTGTACCTTGTTTGTTTGGAAGAAATATAAGAACAACTCATTCCTCTATCCCTACCCTCCCTGTATGCCCCCTACCCTACAGTGGTCACTTTTGACATCAAATTTTACTTTTATACTAATGTTATCTTACTGTTTTCTGTAAAGCATTCAGAAGAGTCCACTTAGGTATATCTTCAGGCACACCTTTAGATCCATACTGAGAAATGACTAAATCGATTTCATCACGCCATACTTGGTGAACCTGTTGAAAATTGTATCAAAAGTGAAATTTTGATGGAGACTTTCCCTATGTCTCCTCATAAAAGGGTATTCAAAGTCAGTTTACTGGTTTCTGCTTCTGTCTAAATGCTTTTCCCCCCCCCCTTCCATATAACTATTTTTAGCAATCTCAGTGAGTGCTGATGCATTTGGTCTTACTTAAGCATTCAAAAGTTTATGACTTTCATAACTATTCCTAATTTGGTCCTCAAATATGCCAAAAGTGAGAAAGAACAAACAGCATTCCCATTTTATGAACAAGGAGACATATACTCACAGTATTTAATTATTTGCTTTGTTTACATGAATAAGGAAGAAGAGCTGAGACTTCTAAATATAGTTTATTTAAATGCTAGTTTAATGACTTTTTCTTGTATTATGCTATCTTTGAATAATGAAAATTAAATAACTGGTGGGAATACTATAATAATTAAGACATCTGTACAAGTTAAACCCTTGTGCAGTTACTTATATATCTATGCTTTAATATATTTAAGATTAGAATAATATAAAGTGTTATTTAGAGCTGTAAATTATCTAACTTATTCTCCAAGTTAATTTTTATTTAGAATAGAAAGTGATGTTTTCCCATTTTATATTGTTGTGGGGAGAGGACAGGCTCATGTCCTCATTTACCTGTTAAGCATTATTTGGAAAATCCAGAGCACTTATGAATCACATCTTAGTACATAAGAGTATAATGAGTTTCCTAAATAATCTGTGTGAGTACTATATAAATACAATCCCCTCACACATATTCAATTTGACATGCATCCATGGAAGCCCTAGTGCATCTCAAACACTGAATTAGGTACTGCAAACGGCATGAAAGACTTAGGGGCTCATAAGAGCTTAATCGACTTTGAATGCAGAAGACAAATCAGGGTAAACAAAGTTGTTATTCTCTGGCATGAGCTAATAGGGGTTCAGCCAAGGCTCTGTCATTTGGCCATGATCTATTTAAGCAAGTATTTCTCCTCTCTCAGGCTCAGTTTCCTGTTCTAAAAAGTAGGACTAATAAAACACCTCTAGAAGGATCAATAATATAACACCTAGAAAGTGCTTATCACAGCCTCTGGCAAATGGTAGTGATTATGAAATGATTCTTATTATTCTTAAAGTAGATAGAGAGGATTATGTGAATAATACTTAAGTAAATACAGGTGCCACTGATAAACTATATTTAAGTGTTAAGGTTTCTTAAGTATTACATTCAGGTTTTAGTACTAGTTCCAAAAGTTAGAAGGTGATGGGTTGGGACCTGGAAATAGGCCCTGGGTGGTTAGATACCCAGGATAGATGCTAAGTACAAGAGAGCAAATAAAGTTGGAGGGCAGTTGTGTTATAGAGGAAGATTTTGTTGGGGTTTGGCCATTACTTAGGTGTCTACCTACAGAGAGAATTTGAATGCTAGGAAGCAGAGGAATTAATCAAGGGCTCATTTAAAATTAATGAAGGGAAGGAAGAGGGCTCTTAAGTAACTACTCTATGACAGGAAGTTTGAACATTGTCAGGAAATGATAACTCTGTAAGGTAAGTAGGCATTAGCCATAGGATACAAATGAAGCCCAGGCTTCAGGCTGTCAAGTATCTAATCATACGCAAATCTGCATGACTTCAAGTCCATGCTCCTTTCACTACAGGACAATCTCTCATGATATAAAGACAGACCCTGACTGCACTAAAACAGTGACTACTTTAAAGGATTAAAAGTAACCATAGGCTGCAATAGGTAGGTTTTGTTATGAAAGGTTTCTTTAGACAATTTAGTATGTGCTACTTTGAACTTACCTAATTAATTTAACTATCGCTCATGACCATACCTGTGCAAAATATGTGAATTATTCAGTGCATCTTAATGAAATTGTTAAATTTCAAATTAGTACAAGTTTAAAGTCTTTCTTTATAGAAGAGGATAAAGTGACTGGGTCAGCAGTGGTAGCCAGGGTAGACTAGGGCCAATTTTGGATTTCCCACACTCAGCATCTTCTCCTCTACTCCCACATTCTTTATTATTTGCAACATTCTCAATCTCTGCAAACAGAGTAAAAGACAAGTTTTCCAACCCACCCTTCCAATCTAACACCTGGCCCCTTCCTGTATAGAATTCTAGGACTTTCATTGACTCTTTTCCCCCAAAAGACATTTATCATTAGCTTTTAATACAGGCTTATAGGTCTCAATAATCTAAGACCAATTTTCTTTAGATGTGAAATAAAAGTATGATCTTTCCATACCTCGTCCTTCTTTGTGAAGATGAGTGCTGAGAGTGCAACCTGAATACCAAAGGCCCCCATTAACAGTGCTGCATACTACAACAGAAGAAAAACACAGATGACAACTACACTTCTAACACAGCTCTTAGATGCTACAGTGATGGGAAAGTGTACATCCTGTGAAATATTCAGTCTTAAAACATACATAGGTATTGCTGAAGTTTCCTGTTCTCTTATACAAGAGCAAAATTATTAAAACAGAAAAAGCAAATGAAAAAAATATCAATGAACATTTGGATAAGAGTAAGATAGAAGGAAGTGATAGTATTTCCTGAGAAGCCTCACAGATTATGTGGTTTAATGGAGATGTTGATACTGTCTTCATTCAGATCTAAAACTGTCAGAGAGGGAAATTCAATTAGTCAATTCCCTTGACCAGTGTAGACTGAAAATCAGTGTGTAGAGTGACCACCCAGACTTTCAGTGCTACACAAAAGGTAAATATCTCTGCATTCTTCCTGGCAAGACACAATGACTGCAGTTCAATTTTCTGTCTGTCTTCTTGAAGGAGAGTGCCTGTGAGTCAAAATTAATTAGATTTAAAAGGAATGTTAAAAAACTATATTCCATCCAAATGTGTGAATTGTGATCCATAGCTACAACATGTATGGTAAATGGCTCATGTTAGGTTTATATTCCTGATCATAATATATCTTTTCATGTTACATGCCTTGGGAGAGACAGAGTAATAGTCAGAGTCTAGAGTCTGCCCCTCTCAGCAGTTACATTTCTCTTTGTTAAATAAATAATAAGTTGTGATCTCGGTTATAAGTTAGCTTCCTACATGGCATGCCCACAAGCAGAAAATGCGCTGACTACAGGATATGTTTCTTTTTGCTTGCTTAGCTACAATGCTCATTGACTTTAATATATTTTATTCTGATATTAGTTTTATAGTCTTAAGTTGGTTAATTGTAGTTCACCTTATAAGATGGATTCCTATTGACTTTGTGCTAAAAATTAATATCTAAGTGTGCAAGTGCTGAGGTAGAGACTTGATCTATGGAAGATTCTCCCCCAAAATTCTATCTAGAACAGTTTCTTTGAAGGGGGAGCTTTACTTGCCCAGGGGCACACTGTACTGCATTGTTGTGATAACATAAATCATTCAGCTCATTTATGTGACTTGGACACTCAAAATCAAAGATACACATTTAGGTTATTGAAGTGAAATACATACCAGAATTAGGAGCCATCTGATTTCATTGTGAATTCCCAAATAACCCAAGAGAAAAAGAAGAAGAAAAGCCGATCCAGTTCCAATCAAAATTCCAAAAACATATACTATCAAGGGATTATTTTCATCTGTGGAAATCATAAAATAACTTATTATTAAGTGATATATGTTTTCTGTTTACTAATGAATGCAGCAACCCAAGTTTTCTCTAAGCAGCTCTTGCCAAACTACTAGGATTCTTTCTTTCTCTCTTTTAAACTTTATTCTAGACCCTTGTACTTGTAGAAACAACTTTTCTTCCTTTAATGACATGTTGGAGAATTTCTTCAGTTTCAGAAGATCTCTACATTTACCTTATTTTCACTGTCTTCCATAAGAAAAGATAATCTTTTTCTAAGGTGAACTCTTCTATAACTACTGTACATTCAAACATTTATGTATTTATTCATTCATCAGAACATATTTAAGAACCTGAAATGTGCAGGTTAAGTTACCCCGAGTTTTTGCTCATATGGCCCCATTAAAGCTAAATTGTATTCTCTCCACATCTAGATTGAGCTCTCTGGACTAGAGGATTATACACACACACACACACACACACACACACACACACACACACACAATAGATGGTTAAATGCTTAATGCTATGGCACAGCTGTTGAACACTAAGGCTCAATAGATACTTGTTTAAAAGCAGGAAGAATAAACATATTAAATATGCCCTAGGTTCTGTGGGAGAGGCAATGGTGTGCTGGAGCATGTGCTCTGCCTCACAAAAGGCAGTTGTTGCCCTGGTCAGGTGGCTTGGTTGGTTGGAGCATCATCCTGTACATCAAAAAGATTGTGGGTTCAATTCCCGGTCAGGGCACATACCTAGGTTGGGGGCTTGATCCCCAGTCCGGCGCATATAAGAGGTAACCAATTGATGTTTCTCTCACTCTCTCACTTCCTCCCTTCCCCTATCAATAAACATATCCTTGGGTGAGGATAAAAAAACAGTAATTGTTAATTTTTTTTGCAAAATATAAAAGCCAACTCAATTCACACTGGCACCTTAAAACTGGCCATCGTGGAAGTAGTTACACCATAGAAATCAACAAATACCATCAACTCTCCATCCCCAAACCTGTTAAACATTTACCGGCACACTTTTGGGTATAAGAGCATCTTATCCAGTAGGGGAAGAAGGTTGGAGGGTGAAGTGGTGATTACTGGAGAAGGTAACACTTGAGTTTAGGCTTTAAATGATCATTAGGAATATCTACGGTGGTACAATAAAAGCATCTGGAGACTCAGACCACGCATTGTGTGTCGGAGGCTCTGCTTTGCTGGTGCTTACAATTTGAGGCTGGTGAGATTGGAAGGGTTTGCAGGGGCCAAATGATGGGCATTTGTATGGTGTTTCCGAGTCCTCTTCACCGGAATTAAACTCCATGAGGACAAGACCTTTATCTTTCCTGTATACTTGTATCCTCAGCTCACAGGGTAGTACTCAACATGTAGAAGATGTTCTATACATACATTTGTCACTTAAATCAATAATGGCATTGGGGAGCCAGAGAAAGGCTTTTAATGTTACATGGTTAAATTTGCCTTTTAAATTAATTACTTCAGTGGCATTTGGAAGATGGCTGAGAAAGATCAAAGCGCAGCATACCGCAATATGGTAAAGTAAAAACAATGTAAAGATCTGAAGTTTTTAAACAAAGTTAAGTGTAGTCAATTATTTTATTAATATTTAGAGAGTGTTTTAAATGTATATTTAAATAAATATATAAAAATAAAAATATCATATAAATATATATGTATTTAATAAATACTGGAGACATGTAAAAAATATCTGAACAAACATACTGTGAAAAGTATGGAGATGCATTTGGGCCTTGCTGCTGAGCCTCAAATCATTAGGTTAAATTTGGCTGCTGATAGGTTGGTTCTGTGTTTCATAATCTTGGCTACCTGGGGTGGGACTAATCCTAGAGTCTTTGAACCTCAAATTCAAAATTCTATGCGAAATATGTGTATTGAGATAAAATTGGTATAAAACAGTGTGTAAGTTTAAAGTGTACAATGTGTTGATTTGGTATATTTATATATTACAACATGATTACTGTAGAAGCATTAGCCTGTCACATATTTATCAGAATAGTTAAGATTTAGTCTCTTAGTAACTTTGAAGTTTATAATACAGTGTTGTTGAGTATAATTACTATGTTGTGCATAAAATCGCCAGTACTTATTTATCTACTAATTATAAGTTTATACCCTTAAACAATATATTTCCAATTTCCCCAGCCCCCACCCCTGATAACCACTATTCTACTCTCTATTTTGACAACCTTTTTTTTTAGATTCCACATTTAAGTGATATAAAGTATTTATCCTTCTCTGTCTTACATCACTTAGCATATACTTTCAAAGCCCATCAATGGTGTCACAAATGACAGAATTTCCTTCTTTTTCATTGCTGAGTAATATTCCTCTACATATGTAAATATATCCCATCTTTATCCATTTAGCCACTGATGGACATTTAGGTTGTTTGCATAAGGAATATATTTTATTTCTAACCATGTGATGATGAGACTAGATGGTAACTGTGTTTTAAAAGAGATTATTTAACTTGGGCAATGAAATATGTTGACCTCCATTATCTTTTCAAGTCTACAGATCTGTAAAGGTCCAGGGTTAGCAGAATAAACACAATCTTCCATTTCTCTCATTCCTAGCTTTCTCTCTCCAAATTGTCTCTCTTTTATGGTCTTGGATTTAAGTCCTGTCATCTAATAAGGTGTTTCTAAAACCAACGACAAAGACCTTCAGAGGAAAAAATGGAATTTTAGAGAAATACTGCCACCTGCTGAATAAATCATGTATACACTTGTTTAAAATGGAATGCCTTGCTCCCTTCAGATAAAAAGGAAAATACATACATACCTAGAACAGTGAAAAAATTATTTCTGTCTAATAAAAGCCATGCACCAAATCCCATGAGTAAAAGTCCAAGAACCTACAAAAAAGAGTCAATGTGATTTTTAGTAATTGCCAATAAAAATGCATTACATTTTTCTAGATTAAATAATTTTGAAGATTCTTACCAAGAAAGCTCCATTAATGAGACTAAGAAAGTATTTTAAAATTAGTGATTTGCTTTTCTTTAACATTTTTTTCCTCCCCAGATACTGTTGATTCTGAAAAGATAAGCACAACTTTTACTATAAACACTCGCCACAGTAACAACTTTAAATAATTCTGCCTACTAATGTTAATATGTGCGTTTTTCTTCTCATACCAGTGGTCACTATAACACTCCCCTCTGCCTTCTCAAATATAAGGACATACTGAATCTATCTTGAAAATGTACCTGTCTTAAAACTGTAGAGATCTGCATTTTTTGGCTAGGCAGTGGGGACCAAGAGGGCATTTTTATAACATGTCAATAGCTGTTTTCCTCAACTTTTTGCAGTTTTCAGAAAGTAAAATATGTTATATAGTTCCCAGTCTTAACACTCTTTTCTCCTTACTGGAAAGCTTTCCTTCACTTCTTCATGCTCCTACTCTTTCCCAGAGTAAAGTCAGTTCCTCTTGCGGTCTCGCGGTTGCCTCACCTCAATTTTTGCCTATTTTCTCCTTAACATGTCTTTCTTCATACATTGTCTCTGAGTTCTTTAAGTGAAGAGAATAGGTCTTGTACACCATAATAACCCCAGAGTCTAGCACATAGTAGGTACTCAACAGATATCTCTTGAATAAATGAATGAGATTAAATTATTTAGTTAGCTTATTATTTGGGGTACACAGTATAAGGAATAGAACTAACTAAAGGCTGTTTTAATTATTTCCCCTAAAGCCAATTTTCTTAAAACTTCTATGGAAAAACCAACACCCCATAGTTTTTTAAAAATATGTTTTTACTGATTTTTTTTAGAGAGAGAGGAAGGGAGAGAGATAGAAACATTGATCGGCTACCTCCTGCATGTCCCCCACTGGGGATCGAGCCTGCAACCTGGGCATGTGCCCTGACTGGGAATCCAACTGGAACCTCTCAGTCCGTGGGATGATGCTCAGTCCACTGAGCCACACTGGCCGGGCCCATTATTTTTTGTTGTTTTATTACAAATCAACGTTTTACATTTTCCTGGGTGTGTTTCTGGATTTTCTTTTTCCTTCATTGTTTTAATTCTAGCTAGCACCATAAAAAAAAAGTATTGTAGTTTACAAAGTTTGAATACATGCAATGACTACTTGGTCTGATGAAAGATTTAATAACACTACTTTGAAGCTATTTTTGCCTAGTTAGGAAGAAACCAATCTATGTGTTAAAATGAAAAATGCACTGGAATTGGAGAAATAAGAGATGTCCAGGTTAGAGTTTATATAGTTCCCTCCCTACTTTGACCGGGGGCCACATTCCTCCTAAAAACTCCCAAGGTTCTTCTTCCCAGTTTAAGTAGTCTCTCTAGGCTTTCTTTTCCATCCTCTGCTTTGAACTCTGCTGCTATCATTTGGTTTCTCCAATTTCTGTCCTTTAGTCTTATTCCTCCTGGATTCCTCCAGTGCCTGGCCTGTTTGGATGGAATCCTCAGTTAGAAAGACTGCCTGATTTTTATTTCAGTTTTTCCCAATCAGTTTTCCTGAAACACCAACAGAAAGAATATATGCATTCCTGTATTCATAGCAGCACTATTTACAATAGCTAACATCTGGAAACAGCCCAAATGCCCATCAGTGGATGAGTGGATAAAAAAGCTGTGGTACATCTACACAAGGGAATATTATGCAGCTATAAAAAAGAAGGCTCTCTTACGCTTTGAGACAGCATGGAGAGACCTGAAGAGTATTATGTTAAGCAAAATAAGCCAGGCAGAGAAATACAAGTATCACATGATCTCACTTATATGTGGAATTTAATGAACAAAATAAACTGACGAACAAAATAGATCCAGAAACATGGAAGCATGGGACAGGCTGATGAATCTCAGAGAGAAGGAGGGAGGGCTGCTGGGAAGAGATTAACCAAATCATATGCATATATGCATAACTCATTGACAAAGACAATAGCGTGGTGAAGGCCTGGGAGAGGCAGGTGTGGGGTGGAGGGGGTCAATGGGGGATAAAAGGGAGTCATATGTAATACTTTCAACAATAAAGATAAATTAAAAAATAAATAAAAAGAAGTTAGGCCCAAAGTCCTGGTCTCTGTTTGCGAATAAGAAAGAGAAAGGACACTAATGAATGAAATCTCTCTGTGGTAACTCTGATGTAAAATGCTGAAGGCATATACTTGACTGTTGATTTTGTAATAATTAGCATGTTAGAGTCAAAGCTAAAATGGTTTATCAAAGGAACCAAATATAAAAATAAAGTTTATGTTTCTCCCAGCCCAAGGTGAGTAATGAGTTTTCTTCTAGGAAACCATCTTAGGAACCTGAGTCTTGTTCCTAAATTTGCTCAAGGGGTCATACTTTATAACTAGTAGAAAAAAAAAAGAAGATGCGTCAATTCAGGTAAACATCTCTTCAGCAAGTTAGTTGAAAGCTGCTCATTTCTCTTCTGCTCATATTCTATTGGCACAGTTATTTGGCCATGCACAGCTGGAAGTGGAGATGACTATGTATCCAAGATGAAGGGGGAAAAAAGTGAATTGGGGTGGAGAGCCAAACAAAATGCCTAATAGTTAGGAAAGGGCATTATGAAAGATAATTAGAGGGAGAAAAAGAGGGTTTGGAACAGCATGCATTTGCTTTACTATGGAAAAGAATCAAAGATGATCAGAAGGATTCCTGTAGGATGGGAAAATAAAGAATAATGATAATCACTGGAAATAGAAAGATTGGGAAAAATTGTTTGGAAAAAATTGTAAATTTCAAAAATTTAATATTTAGTAATTGAGTTTGAATTGATAGATGTCTGTAGTTAAGCACTGGAAATGGGGTGCAGATAAGTGGATAGCATAAGCTAAGCAGACTTAGGGGTCATTTATAGAGATGATGTCATGGGAATGAAAGAAAGAGAAGAGGTGACTAGAACCTAGCAGTGTGGTTCAGTTGGCTGAGTGTTGTCCTGTGTTCCAAGAGGTCTTCAGTTCGATTCCCAATCAGGCACATGCCTGGTGCTAGTATGGTATTACTCTTAGAAATACCAATGAAGAAAGAGACTCAGAAAGGTAAAATAAGTTGCTTGGTATCACCCAGTTAATATGTGGCAGAGCTGAGATTTAAACCCAGAGATATAAACCATGTAAGTCATTATCTATAAATACCCATTATAACAACACATACTACAAAAGGGTGTTGTGAAAATTAAATGAGATTATGTTTGTAAAGCATTTAACCCAGTGCCTGGCTAAATGCTAGCTAGCTATTATCTCATACCACATCTTAGTATAGAAATACTAAGGTTATACAGTGAGATGGACATGAGGACGGGGAATGGGATGGGGACCGTGGGGAAGTGATGGACTCTGAAGTAGGTGGTCATGGCAGCTGCAGGGAGAGAGCACAAAGAGGATTAACGAGGGAACCTGAAGGTTTGGGATAGTCTTTAAGTGGAAAAAGAGAAGCACAGGCCTAAGAATCCAACACTTTGGGTTGTGTACTAAAAATATTATGGCTCAATAATCATCCTTACGAAAATGAAACAAACAAGCAAATACCTGCTATGCAGCTATTTGAGTACTACAATTATATTCCAGAGTATTTAAATTACATCACTTTCATATGAAGAATAAGTCATCTGTTGAAGATGACTTATTAATCTAAAGTCCTATTAATCTAAAGTCCACCATCAATTATGTTTTCAAACAAATCTTATTCTTGTCAGATATCTGAGGAATACAGTTTTCTTTCATCTTTTCATTTCCTTAATTAATATTATATGCTTTCTAGGGAAATATATTGTGTTAGGTCAATAGGATATAAACCAAGCAGACGTGTGGATGATTTTCAAATAAGAGCAAAATTTAATGAAAAACAAACAAAACAAAACAAAACATTATTTATAAAATGAAAAAACCTACTCAGGTTAAAAGGTCATAGTCAATTTAATTTTTAAAAGAAGGTTATAGGCAAACTAACACAATTTTAGGCTATAATTTCTAGGAAGATTGCAATTAAATAGATTTCTGCTAAACACTGCATTATTAACTAATAATTTCAAGTTAAATTGATTTATAATCTATAACTATTTGAGATAATGTTGTATTTGTTCCTTAATTATTGATATTGATTAGTGATCACTGACATATGGCTAATTGATATAGTCATCAGTTTTCTTCTAAAGTAAAAAACAACATGGGAATATAAGAGATGTAGTAACATTCACCATGGATTAATTTGTCTTCAGAAGAACTCTCAATAATTTTATTTTTGCCCTCAATTTGTTTGACAAGGTAAGTTTTAAGAAGGAAAGCAATCTAGACATCATCTTCAAATTAGCTGATTACTAAACTAGTTGTTTAAAATTAGTCTTAGAAATTAATTGATTTTTAGGAAAAGCCGGAATAATTTCATAATTACAAATAAAATTAAGCTTAAAAGTTTTACATGTTAATTTCAACATAATATGGTAGGTAGCTTGACCACTTTAAATGAAGAGTTTGAATAGTCTATAAACCAGCAACAAAAGTAAACATTTTTTTTTAAAGGACATTTTAGCATGGACTTTGATAATAAAAATATTTTAAATTTAATTAGATCCAAACCCAGGAGTAGTTTATTTTTGAAAATCATTTTTCTTTTTTGAACGAGGCACTGATATTTTTTAAATATCAAAAGCCTACCGATTTATCTCTATATATTATTAATTCTTATGTTGATGCAATATGAGTTTATCGTTACTAAGCAATACAGTCTATCAGGTCAATGAAATGTTTGCTTTTAGCATATTGTATGTCAGATATCTTTTACAATTATGAGTAGCCACTTCCTCTTGGAATTTAATTCTTTGTTTGCAAACTTTAAAACATTAAAATCAGAAGTATTTGTTACCAACTAAAATGAAATTGCACATCTGAACACTATATAGTTGCTCCACCCCTCCCCAAACTTTGATCAATTTTTAAGTAAAAATTCAATAGCAAGATATATACTTAAATTTCGAATTTCACCATCAATATTTTACATTAAAACATATTCCAGAAAATAATTTTTCTAATTTCTCACCCCACTCACTCTTTCACTTAGAGGTTTTTTTGATAGGTATTGAGTGATAATTGGCTTTTTTTTCCTTTTTTTTTTGAAACTGTTGTCGTGGAAGGCAAACTTGCTGGCTTCTCTTTCATATTTCCAGACCCCACAAATCACTATTCAGGGTTAAGGTTTTGTGGCACGAACAAAGGCAATTTAACATTCACTAGATGCAAATAATAACTATATCTAGATCAGAAACAATTTAAAGGGCAGGCTACCTCTACTTGGGTAACTGTAACAAAATGTCATTCTTTATGTATTTTCCAGAATGACTTAAATATTAAACTTACCTAAACTCCTTCCCCAGCCCCAGAGATGCGGCATCCGCTCCAATTTCGGAAGGAGATAGTTTGTCCTACCCGGGCGCCGGTAAGAGAAGCCGGTCCATCTTCCTTGGGATTGGCTGTTGCCATGGTTACACTTTGTTTGGAGCCTCCCGGCGCTGTCTTCCAACTATGCCGAGGGATTTAGCTGCTGGTGGGTGAGCCAGAACCCCCCCAGGCCGGGACCCCCAAGGCGGGGTTCGAGGCGTGTGTGGGAGGAGGGGCAGGGAATGCGGCCGAGCCTGGGCCCTCTGCGCGGAGACCGGGCTTCAGGGCCCAGCGGGCGTCGGGGCGCGCGCCCAGGGGCGGGGGCGCGAGTCCGGGAAGCTCCAGGCTCCCTGCTGTTTGGGAGGTTTGAGTAACTCCCTCAAAACGTGCAGATCCTCCCTGACAGGTTTGGCTCAGCGGTTAGAGCCCCCGCTGGCGGCCCAGTGAGTCCCGGTTCCCTTCCGGTCACCGGCACGGACCTCGGTTGCGGTTCATCCCCGGTCGTGGGGGAGGCAACCAGTCACTGTGGCTCTGTTTCTCTCTGTCTCTCTCTCTCCCTCCCACTCCATCTGGTGATAAGTGGAAAAATATCCTTGGGTGAGGAATAAAAAAAAACAACCTTGCAGATCCACTCTGACTACCTGTCCCTAAATGAGGGTTCCCGCCCTCCTCCCTCTTTCACTATTCTTTCTTTCCTTTCCTTTTTTTCTTTTTTTTAATATATAATTTTGGTTATTTTTTAAGTCGAGTTCGTTCCCCTTTTATTACGGTTGAAGAACTATGGTTGAAAGGCGGAGTTCTGCAGATTTCTCCCTTTTAGCGGCTTTAGCCAATTCTAAGTGATTTGTGATCAACTTGAAATGTTTGCTGTGGCCCGTTTCCCGCGGCGTGGGTCTGGGCTGCGCGGACCTGCCCGTAAGCCAGCCCGAGCTGGAGGGTGCTGCAGGTGTAAAACACACGTCAGATTTGGACTAGTGTGCAAACAAGGATGTAAACTTTCTACATTGATCTTAATAACAATTTTTTTATTGATTGCATGTTGAAATACTATTTTGGATAAAATAAGTTAAATGAAATATATTATTAAAATTAATTTCACCTTTAAAATTTTAATTTTACTTTTTAAAAAGTTGCTACTAGAAAACTTAAGATTATATATGTGCTCAAATATGTAATGGAACAGGGCTGATGTAAGGAACCAGTAGAACCCAGCCTGGTGGCTCAGTGGATTGAGCATCAGTCAGGGCACACAGCCCGTTGTGGGCTGGATCCCCAGCAGGGGCCTGCAGGAGGCAGCCAATCCATGCTTCTCTTTCACGTGGATTTTTTTTTCCCTCTCTCTCTAAAAATAAATAAATAAATAGTCAGTAGATGAGCAGAGAGGGACATCTAATGGAAATGACTTACCTTTACCCTCTTCTCCTGCCTTTCTTTCTACATAAAATTCTGTATATCTGTGTATTCTGTTTTATAGCCACGTTAAAAAAAAAAAAGTTCCACCTAACTTTTGAATTGCACTTTAAGTTAGTTTGATTGCAGAATTACATTTTGCACTGGTAGTGTTTTGCTTTGTTTTTCTTTAGATGAGAGAGGTTGTGGATAAAACAGTATTTTTAAACTAGCTTTTAAAATTAAGAAAAAAGTAAAATAAAGTTATTAAAGTAGTATATATTTATTATTTAAAAATCACTCAACATAAAGGTATAAAATGAAAACTAAAAGTTTCTCAATGTCTTACAGAAAGTTTCTGTCTTTAAAAAAAGGGTGTGTGGTTACATAAAAGTGATGTTACTCTGCATATTTTTGTGCCACTTGCCTTTTTAAAATTATTCCTTCTTGGCTACATTTCCAGAGGAGTAAAGTAAGGGTACTTATTTTTATTGAAGAACTTGTATATTATTCTATTCTATGGATCCATTATGACTTATTTAACTGTTTTCTTTTTAACCTTACTTTAAAAAAATTTTTTTTTCTTTATTGATTTTTAGAGAGAGGAAGGGAGAGGGAGAGAGAGATAGAAACATCAATGAGAGAGAACGTCAACGAGCCACCTCCTGCATGCCCCCACTGGGGATTTGGACCACAACCTGGGCATGTGCCCTGACGGGGAATTGAACCGGCAACCTCTTGGTGCATGGGTTGATGCTCAACCACTGAGCCATACCAGCTGGGCTACTTAGGATATCTTTAATTAAACTTTATTGGCATAATTGTAGATTCACATACAATTTATCAAAATAATACTGAAATAGCCTTCGTACATTCTGTCCATTGTCTCCCAATGATAATGTTTTGTAAACTATAGTATAATATTATGACCAGGATATTGATATTGATACAATCTGCTTATCTTATGCAAAGTTCCTCAATTTTACTTGTACTTGTTTGTATGTGTATATGTTCTATACAATTTTTACAATCTGAATATACTCACTTATGTACTACCACACTCAAGATACTGAACAGTGCCAACACTATAAGGATCTCTCATGTTGCCCTTTTATCACCATAACCACCTTTCTCCAACCCAATCAACTCCCAACTCCTGCCAACCTCTAATATGTTCTCTGTTCATAAAATTGTGACATTTAAAAATGTTATAGAAATGGAGTCATAAAGTATGTCTTGCTTTGGTTTCTCAGCATAGTTCCATGGAGATTCATGGAGATTCTTCTGTATTGTGACATGTATCAATAGTTCATTCTTTTTTTTAAAAAAAATGTTTTTTTCTTCATTGACTTTATTTATTTATTTTTTTAAAAAAAATTTTATTTATTTTTATTTTATTTTATTTATTTATTTAAAAAAAATTTTTTTATTAATTTATTTTTGTTACAGATGTGTCTCCTTTTCCCCCCATTGTCACCCTCCTCCCCCTCCCTCCCTGCCCCGTCCCCAGTTTTGTTGTCCATGTCCATTGGTTATGAGTACATGCGTACAAGTTCTGTGGTTCATCGCTCCCCTCCCCCACCCCCTCTTCTGGCAATTGTCAGTCTGTACCCTACTTCCACATCTCTGGGACTACCCTCTTCCTCAGACTGTTATGTTTATTATATTCCAGAAATAAGTGAGATCATATGATATTTGTCTTTCTCTGCTTGGCTGGTTTCACTTAGGATAATAGTTTCGAGGTCCTCCCATGTCGTCGCAAAGGATAAGAGATCTTTCTTTCTTACAGCTGCATAGTACTCCATTGTGTATATGTACCACAGCTTTTTTATCCATTCGTCTACTGATGGACACTTGGGCTGTTTCCAGATCTTAGCTATTGTAAATAGCGCTGCTATGAACATGGGGGTACATATATTCTTTCTGTTTGGTGTTTCAGGCTTCTTAGGGTATATTCCTAGGAGTGGGATCACTGGGTCAAATGGTAATTCAATTCTTCATTGACTTTAGAGAGAGAGGAAGGGAGAGAGAGATGGAAACATCGATGAGAGAGAACATTGACTGGCCGCCTCCTGCATGCCCCTCCCTGGGGATCAGGCCCACAACCTGGGCATGTGCCCTAACTGGGAATCGAGCTGGCAACTTCTTGGTGCATGGGTCGATGCTCAACCACTGAGCCACACCAGCCGGGCAATAGTTCATTCTTTTTATTACTAAGTATTATTCCATGGTATGCATGTACTAGAGTTGATTGAACCATTCACTTTTGAGGGACACTTTGGTTGTTTCTAATTTAGGACTATTAGGAACAAAACTGTTGTGAATATTCATATACAAGTTTTTGTGTGAACATAAGGTTTCATTTTTCTGGGATCAATGCCCAAGAGTATAGGCAATACATGTAGATCAGTTTAATTAAATCATTTATGTGTGAAATAAATGTGATATCTATAGCTAGAGGAAAGACAGATATAGGAGGTATTTTTTTTTTTTTTTTGGATGGGAGTAAATTGTGTTCATGTGGGGGGCATCAATGGAACAGAAATGTATGACAAGGGAGTAAACTTACAGAATAGTGAATGGAACACAGTTCAGTAGGTGAGCAGTTGTCAGATTCAGAGTAAAAGTAGAGAATTGCCCTTTATTAGGAAGAGGGGCTACTCTCCTGGTAATATGAGTAGAAGTGATTTCAGGAAAAGAAATAAAAAAAAATGAGGGTAGTTCATTTTCTTTGTTAAATAGACTATAAACTCAATGAAAACAGGTTACTTTTCTCATTTAATCAGTGTATTTGTAGCACCTAGCATTGCTGTGAATGCACCGGGTAGACTCACAAAAAGTGATTTTGAGATGAATGAGAAAAATAAGGAAAAGAAAGAAGAAGGGAGGGAAGAGAGGAAAGGAAGAAGGGAGGGAAGGGAAGGGAAGGGAAGGGAAGGGAAGGGAAGGGAAGGGAAGGGAAGGGAAGGGAAGGGAAGGGAAGGGAAGGGAAGGGAAGGGAAGGGAAGGGAAGGGAAGGGAAGGGAAGGGAAGGGAAGGGAAGGGAAGGGAAGGGAAGGGAAGGGAAGGGAAGGGAAGGGAAGGGAAGGGAAGGGAAGGGAAGGGAAGGGAAGGGAAGGGAAGGGAAGGGAGAGAAAAACCAAGAAGAAGACAGAAGTTGAAAGGCCAGGGACTTGAGGAAAGAATTAAAGTTCAGAAAGTCTGGAAAATAAAATATTAGCTGACTAGTAGTTGTTTTCAAAATTATTTTTTACCAAGACCCACAGTAAAATAAACAAACAAATAAAAAAATAGATTACATTGGCCCTGGCCGGTTTGGCTCAGCAGTTAGAGCATCAGCCCCAAACCCAAGGGCTCCATTTCTGGTCAAGGGCTTGTACCTGGGTTGCAGGTTCAGTCCCAGCCCTGGTCGGGGTAGTGTGGGAGGCAACTAGTTGATATGTCTATCTCATATAGATGTTTCTCTCTCTCCCTCCCTCCTTCCCTCCCTTCCACTCTATCTAAAATATCTAAAAATAAATGGAAAAATATCCTCGGATGAGAATTAACCAAAAAAAGAGAGAAAAAAAAAAGATTACATTGTAGCTCAAGCACACGTGCATACTTTAGAAACATGTTTTTTGTTTTAAAAAAAAGCAATTCTTATCTTTAGCATATATAGTGCATATATAGTTTCTTTTCTGGCCTATTCTAACTTTTTCTATCCTATCCTGTCATTAAAATTTGATAATCAAGAGCTAGTAAATTAATCTTTTGATCCACTAATGGGTTATGATCTGTAATTTGAAGAGTATTGGACAAGGGGATGTTCGGAAGAATTACTGGGCAGATGAATAGCTTGACTAAGCTTGGCGACCATTTGATAGTGAAGAGCAAAGGGTTTGGATTTAGGATATCTGAATTAAGATTCTGTCCCCAATACTTATTTGTGTAATTACTGTGGACAGTTAAGTAAGCTCTTCAAACCTGGGTTTTCTCATCTATACAATGACTATAATGACCTTTAACCTGTTAAGTTACTCTGAAGATTATCCATCGTATAAATGTCCTCTACTGCCTGCCTTGTCACAGCTACTCAGTACTTGGAAGCTAATGATGGTGGTGGTGATGATGATGATGATAATGACATGAAGATATATTATACTATCATACTGATTAACCTATATCTATCACAAGCATTAAAGATTTAAATGAAGTAAATATTGAGTTTATATGCCATATATTACCCTTTATTACATGCTATTGTTGGAAAATGTGGCTATCTCTGGTAAAATGAACAAATGAAAAACTCTGAGTTAATGAGTAGACACTAGCCCTCTGTTTCCCCATATGTAGACTTAGGTTGTTCTCTTATGAGTATTTTAATCTCTGAATAGTCAAACTGTTCATAGGTATTTTTCCTTTAGTCATTTCCATGAGGATGAGTTTTACTATGAAGCTTCTTGGTTCAGGAAGGTAAGCCAGCTCATTCCATGTCACTTTTCCCTCAGAGAATTAAAAATCTGTTATTAGAATCAACCACTTTGTAGTCAGACATTGAAGAAATAATGAATGATTGGAGAGAGAAATCAATGTTCTCCAATATATGGTATAACCGTAATAAGGTGTGATAAAAATTTGTTAAACTAAAACATGTTTATGTAGAACAATATTGCATTATTATGACACATTAAAGAACCCATAGTTTTATTGGCATATTAGTTTTTTAATTATCTTTAAATGGTTCTGTGTTTTATTGTGAAGGATGATGGAAGATGATGATGACAATGCAAAGCTCAAAGAAGAAATAGAAGCTGAATTGGATAAAATCAGTATTTCTTCCTTGGAAAAAGACGATGTCGATAGTGATTCAAAATCAGAAACCCAAAGTGATGATAGTGATGAAGTAAGTGTTAAGTTTTGGACTTTTGAGCCTATTAACTGAAGTAACCTTTTCAGGAGATATATTACTTTCTCAATGTGTTTTGAGTACTTACGTTTAACCTTAAGATCACCTTTAAACCATGTATATTGATAGATATTTGAGTATGAAAGAGTATGTTGAAGATAGAAATCACCTATAAGTCTACATGTCTATATGTTTATTTATTTTGTGGGTAAAATTGGGATTATACCCTATTATGTATATATATTTTATCCTGCTTTTAAAAATCAATCATGAACATTCTAATGTGATTATATATGGATGAAAGTAAAATTTATGTGAAAATTTTAGATCTGCTGAAATATTCACTTTTTAAATCAAACATGCTATCTTTTCATTTGTGTATTTCCCCCCAATATTTATATGCTTCGAAAATCTATTTATGATTCATTCTTTTATATCAAAATTCTTAATCCGGTGGAAATTTATGTTATGAAATGAAGATCTAATTTGAAATTTTCTTGAACATATTTAGTTAATGTTCCCAGTGTCACTAGTTGAATAATCCAACTTTACTCAATTGATTTATCATATCTTTTGTATACTTTTAGTTGTCTTACATATGGTCTATATCCAAGGCTATCTATTCTTTTCTATTACTCTGTTAATTTTTCTGTATTGTAGTTTTATTTTCCAAGTTTCAAATGAGTTAAATTTCTTAGTTATTTTGCTGTTTCAAAATCTTCTCAACTAAGTTTTTTCTAAAAAAATCTCATTTGTCAAGTTTCAAAAAAATAATTATAAGTTTTAATTAGGATTTCAATAACCTTTATATTATTATGAAAAAAATATTTTTACATTATTATGTCTTTTTATCCACAGCTAATTTAAGTGAAACATGAAATCCTGAGATTATTCATTTGATTATGAAATACAACAGGATCATAGATATAATTTGTAACACCTGAAAATAAGAAGCAAGTTTTCACCATATATATTTGAGCTATGTTCTTTATAGTCCTTTTACCTCATTTACACATTTTTTCTCAAATTTCTGGTGTGGAATGAAGGAGGGAATATTTGATACATAATTTTAATAAACAGTTTTATAGTTTCTTTCATTATTGAAAATTTCAGGACTTAGTTGAATTACCTGAGTCAGTTCTTCACTGTATTAACATCATAAAAAATAAGAGTAAAACTGCTGAAGAGCTCATTTTTCAGGACTTGGAAGATACTGATGTTTTAAGTAAGTACAGTTTTTATCTGCTTGGCAGATAAGTTTTTTTGTAAGTATAATTAATTTATAATTTAGAAAATTAAACTGCTTGAAGTACTTATCTCTTATTTTATGTATATATTTTATCTCTAATATATCTATAGTATATTAGACTGTTCAGTATGTTCATTTGTTTTTCTTGCTAAACTTTCTTATATCTCCAATAAATATTAGTTACTAACATTTACTTAAGCAGTCCTAATTAAAGCCAGGCATTCTAGTACTTTACATTATAAAAAAGAAAAGTAGTCTGGCCGGTATGGCTCAATAGTTGAGCGTCGACTCATGCACCAACAGGTCGCTGGTTTGATTCCCGGTCAGGACACATGCCCAGGTTGTGGGCCAAATCCCCAGTGGGGGGCATGCAGGAGGTGGCCAGTCAATGTTCTCTCTCATCGATGTTTCTCCCTCTCTCTCTCCCTCTCACTCTAAAATCAATAAAGAAAAAAAAAAAGAAAAGAAAACTAATCAGGGGACTATTTTAATTAATTAATTAATTAATTAATTTTATTAATCCTCACTTGAGGATATTTTTCCATTGATTTTTAGATAGAGTGGAAGGGAGGGAGAGAGAGAGAGACATCGATGTGAGAAAGACACATAGATTGGTTACCTCCCACATGACCCGGACTGGGGCCAGGGATCGAACCTACAACCCAGGCACATGCCCTCGCTCTAACCACTGGCCAGGGCAATGGGGATATTTTTAAGGTATCAGTTTATATATCCTTTTGGCGAAAATATAATTTATATAAAAATCCTAACAATCTTTATTTTCTTCAACTGAGCAAGTTTGCTTTTTGGGATTATTCCAAGTATAATAGAATAATCAAAGATTTAACTATAATCAATTAGCTTGGATAATAATGAAAAATTGCAGTCATCTAAATGTCCAACAGGACCTTGGTATGTTCAACACTACTACACCCATTAAAAAAGGTGATTTACACAAATATTTAATCATATAAATATTCATGATATATTATTAAAATTATTATAAAATGTAATGTCATTTATGCAAATATTAGCATAAATCATAATGTGGATATTCATAGATACTCATTCAACAAATATTATGTGTGAAAGTATCTGTTCTAGCCACAGAAAATATAGCAGAGAACAGAATAGGCAAACGTTCTACTCTACTGTTCTAGTGCTCCAGTGTGAGGAGACAGATAATAAACAAATAATTAATATGTGATATTCATTAAGGATAACTACTGTGAAGGAAAAAAAAATCAAAATAAGGGGATAGAGTCTGAGATAGGAGATAGGATAGTCAGAGAAGGCCCCTCTGGGGAGATGTATTTGAGCAATGACTGAGAAGGTAAGCCACAGGAATATTTTAATGAATGAGAAGATAAACCACGAGTATATCTGGAAAGCTGGTGTTCTAGAAAGAAGGAATTGTAAAGGCCAAGGCACAATGAGTGGGCTTAATGTGTTTAAAGAACAGTAAGCCTTTGTGGTTGTCTAAGAATACAAGGGGTCAGATTATATAGGGCTCTTATAAACCATGGTGGACTATTACAATAGTATGGTTAGAGATGAGAGTGATTTGACTATAAATTATGAAAACAGTCACATTCTAGAAACCATTTTTAAGTAGAAGAACCAAAAGGATTTATTGATGGATTGATTTGAAAGAAGAAGAAGAAGGTGACTCCACGATCTTTGTTCTGAGCATCTACATGTAGACTTACTACATGTAGATGCTTCAAATTTTGCCAGTGACTTTTTTTTTGTAGTTGAGTTATGGGGGATTTTAATGGTATGTTCATTTATTTTTACTAAGGTTTACACAGTGAACGTATAAGTATATTGGTAATGATATAGCTTAATTATGAAAAAAGTCAAAGGTAACAATTATAGAAAATTAGTTACATGAAAGGTTATATAACTACAATTATGGCAGTGGTTTAGAAAACTATGAGAAGATCCCCTGTACAGCTCTAGTCAAATAGGTTTAATAGTCTCAATGAGTAGAATAATTTTCCAAGAAAATTCAAACGATCCAAACTGATTGATAAAAATGAAAAACATTCTTAAATCAATATTCTGGCAAGCAGGTGGAAAGGTATTTCTTTTCAAATGTCTTTAGAAACTAGGAATAATTTTGCAATTGAATTCTTATAATCCGTCAAGTAGCAAAAATCTGCAGGCTGTACAATAATTCAGTTATAAAATCTGCATATTTGAAAAATAAAATTGTATAGGCATAACACACAACAGAAGCCAGAGGCTAATTTCATTTATGAATATAGATGTATTAATTAGGGCTCCTAGTTTTAGACATCAGAAACATTTTAACTACTTTAAGTAGTAGGTTTTGGAGGGTTTCTGTTTGTGTGTTTGTCTTTATGGGTTGGGTAGATGTTCTGGTTACTTATTGCTGCAAAACAAACTTGGTGGTTTAAAAGAACAATTTCTTATTATCTTATAGTTCTGGGGGTTGACTGGGCTTAGCCGAGCAATTCTTGCTTGGAGTTCTTGTGCATTTGGAGTCAGATGTTGATTAAGGCTGCAGTCATCTGAAGTCTTTACTGGATTGTACTTCCAAGATGGCTCACTCAGATCTCTGGCAGTTGATGCTAATTGTTGGCTGGGAGTTCAGTTGGTACTGTCAACTGGAGGCACTTATATGTGGTCTCTCCTTATGGCCTGCATGGTACCTGTGTAGTGAGAAGGAGCATCCCATGAACAAAATGCCAAGAGACCAAGGTGAACCTTGTAAGGCTTCTTATGACCTATTCTCAGAAGTCATGCAACATCATTTCTACCGTATCCTGATAGTTACCCAGGATTAGTCTAGGTTCTGTGTAGGAGGGAACTATGCAGGGTGTGCATACCAGGAAGTGTGGGAGAGAAATCTTTGGAGCTACTACAATAAATAACAGATTGTTAATAGAACCGAAGAAACAGACTGTGGACTGAACATCCAGTGTGTACAAAACACACATACACATACGCTGTAGAACCTGTCTGCTACAGGAGCTGCTGTCTGATATAATTAAGATTCAGAGACATTTATCCTCTACTGTACACTCCCATCTCCAAACCAAAGCTTCCTCTATCTATCATGGTCTGGGCCAAGAAATGGTAAAATATAGCTCTCTGCCTCTCTTCACACATCATATTTTTACAAAAGTAAAGACTTACACAAATATATCAATTGGTAGAACCTAAATCACCCTTAGAAACCTAGCTTCAAAGGAATCTGGAGAATGTTATTTTTTGCTTTACAGCCTCTCACATAGGAAAACATGCCAGAAGGATTGTGAATAGTTGTTGAAGATGAAAATCTGTATCTGTCAAAATATTTGTGAATGGTCAGTTAACCAGTATAATGGTCCTCTTTAAACATAGTTTACCGTTATGAAACTTTACCATGATATAACACATTAAATGAATAAGGAAAGAAACATAACTACATCTATGCAGATAATAAAAAAAAAACTTGATAAAATTCAAGAAAAACTCATATAATCAAGAAAGTTCACTTTATTCATGTTAGTAATTATAATATTTTAAACTAATACTTTTTTTTGAAGTGGTTTCAATATCTTATGTAAGAGTATATTGCTAGTTTGTAGCAAGTAGAATTAAACTTCTATTGGTTTCTAATCAAGATGTTATTAAAATATTTTAAAAAACATTATTTTGTGTATGTGGAAGATAAACTTAAGGATATATGGGGTGATACAGAATTAGTGATATAAAAATTTGTTACTTTTTTAGAATAAAAATTGCAGATTTTCTCTGTTCTTTATTAACTTCATTGTTTTTCTGTTGTTTTGAATTACTGATCAAGAATATGCTATGATAGAATTTGAGCTTACAGGATGATGAAGGGGTTTGGAATTTTAACATGTTGTTTCCTACTCTACTATTTAAAGTTATAATATTTTTTCTTTCTCTAGGCTATACTTATGGAGCAGTTTCCAATAATCATATGCATTTAAGGATACCATTATCAACTGAATATAAAGAAAATTCAAATCAATTAATGAAGGTATATGTTCAACATTTAACTAAAATTACTCATTATTACAGTTAGAAATTTACCTTTCCCTCTTACATGAGATGATTGTTCATTGATTTAATGTTTACTGGTTTAAAAATTAAAAATTTAATTATTTTTAAGCATATCACTTTTGGTTTTATATTTTCCTTGGCATATAAAACAAAACCACTGAAATTTCAATCTTTAAAAATATAAGAAATAGCAATTTGAAACATTAATACTTGGGAATTTAATATACATGTAGATAAAACAGTAGAACAATATTACATGATTTTTTCCCCCAAAACTCTGACAAAAAATAATTGAATATACTCTAGTGTTTATTACCTTGCTTAGGAATGTAATGTGTTCCAGCAGAGACTTTAAGTACCATATAGAAACTTTAAACTTTGAACATTTTATGTTAATTTTTCTTTGAAGATATAATTAATCATCCCTAAAAATAAGAGTAAAGGAGAGTTAGCTTTTTGGGGTAAAACTCCCACAAATCTCTTCTATAGGTTTATTATCTTGGATTCATTTTTAACTCTTATTTTACCTAACTCTAGTCCTACTCCCTGAGATATCTAAAACAATATGAAAATTACTTATATGTATTTCTCTTACATGCTGTTTTGGTAACACTAAAACCTAAAATATAAATTTTAAATTATCATACTGCTATTTCACTGGAATAGATAACCTATTTCTTTCCATCTAGAGTCTGGTGGAAATCTTATTATGGAAAAATATTAATCAAAATTATGTCTTACGTATAATTCAGGTTAAAGTAGATAATAGTTCTGGTTTTTAAACATTGAATACATTAGCAATTTGTATATGTGAAAAAGCATTACAGATAAGAAAGATAGAAATGTATTAGGAGGAAAACAAATAATAGTAAAAATAATTTTAATGATTATCAAGCAGTTTAATTATTGTGGATTGATATTATAGAGTGATTAGAGTTCTGAAAAACATAAGGTTAAAATACAGTCAGCGTGTACAGGAAAAACATTCACCATGAAGACAATAATTATTAATGTACTATAGAATTGTATTTGAGAGGAGTTTAAAATAAATAAGGTTGTAGCTACATGTATACATATATTTTCTACATTATTAAAATGATAGATTTATGCTCTATTTTGGTTTTCTTTAATCATTGGTTCTCTTGTAACCTCTTAGATATTATCTGAAATAGAAAAGGAAGAATTTCTGAGAAGTAAAACCCACTGTGGCAGTCCTGATTCTGTTCCGGAGCCTGGTCCCCATGAACATGTGGATGAACATGTTTTGCCAGGTAGACTAAACTGCTCAGTGATATTTTTCATAATTTTACCTGATCATAGTTATCTGAGAAAATTTGAATTTTTTTCTTTTGATAATTAGAAAAATACAATCATGTATAATGCAGTCAGTATACTTATTTAATTATATACTCTCATAGTTTTGTTTATGACTCCTAAATTAACTTCATTTAAATATATTTATAATTTTTCTACACATATAGCTGACTGCAATAAACATACCCAGCCCTGAATTTCTTAAGTATACCTTAACTACACACGAGCACACTCAAACACATTAGAATGTTTTATGGAGTAGTTTAAGGCAAGTTATATGTTTTCTTAATTGACTACAGTGGAATTTCCATGTATATTCAAGAGTGTATTTTATCACTTTTTCTTTGGTAATATGTTGAAATGATTTCTTCTTTTCAAAATTACTTTTATACTTTACATTGGATTATTTTCGACAGGTTTGATCTTAAAAGTAGTATTATTTCTCTTTATGACTGCAGATGATGGTGAAATAAATTTTGGATACTGTGAAGTGGAAGAAAAATGTAGGCAATCTTTTGAGGCTTGGCAAGATAAACAGAAAGAACTAGAAGAGCAAGAGAAAGAAACTCTCAAAGCTCAGAGGAATAGAGAAGAAAAGCAATTTCAAGAAGAAGAAGAAAAAAGACATTGCTGGATGAAACAATTTGAAATTGAAAAGAAGAAATTAGAGAATATTCAAAAGGTTATTTTTTGTTTGTTTATGTTTCTCATACATTTTTTTTTTTAAATTAGTAGCTACTTCTGAAGAGTATTACTATTTTGGATTGCAGTGTGGATTGAGCTCTGTTGTATGGCTTTTAATTATCACTGATAATAGAAGCAGTTGACTGGATTAATACTATTTAATATTAATGACTTGATTAGTTTTTATTGAAATATTTTGGAATTTCAGATACTTCTTTGGATCATGGTAGCCCCTAGAGTCTTTGACGTTTCAAAGATAGTCCTAGAAAGGCTGGTATTTTAACATAAACTGTTGCTTTTTTATACCCTTCTAGTAATAGGAAAAGGCAACAGAATTTTATTGATCAAGCAACGTCCTTGCTATGTGGTCTAATATATAGCAATTAAGTAAAACATAACTTGATTGAAGAGGTTCAACCATGTAGATGATGGTTTGTGCTTCATCTCCATGATTGAGCTAATTCCTTGGACTAGAAATTTTTTGGTATGGAAGACCTTTGTGTTGTTATCATTTCAGTTTTTCTCCCAACCTCACCTCAGGAGATCTATACCCTCAGGTCATTGCAGTGGCATACTGAGAAACTGGTGGATTTTTAGGCACCTACTTGTGGGCTATCATGATCTGTAGCATGTCTAGAAAACAGGCTGGACTGACTTCTCTGTCTTAAATTACTAACGTTGATTTACATATTACCTAGAACTTGCTAGATTTGAGTGTTTCATATAGAGAAATTAGCATGTGGTCATCTAGGCAGTTCAAGGTATTCTAGCCTTCCATGTTGACCACATTGCATTTCTTGATTATATAGAAAATAGGCAAATGAAAAATAATTGTAATATTGTAGAACCACTTTGGGCATGTGTTTTTTTTGTTTTTTGTTTTCCTAACAAACTCTAAATCTTTAGCTTTACTTATGTTATATTTTCTTTCCACAAATCAGATTAATATTATAATTTCCATCATAAAATTATGATTTGAAAAGTGACATTAGTAAGTTGAGTGAATTCCTAAATATGTACTTTGTTATACCTTAGGGTTTAAAAAGTTTCCAGTAGGGTCATTCCGTAATTTTATAATTATGGGCTCTAAATATGTGATTTACTTCCTTTTAGTAGTTCTTTTCTGTGCCTCTTGTTAGCGTCCTCTTCTATTCCTCAAAACTGCTACTGTAAATCTTTTTCCATGAGTTCCACCCAACTGCTCTCTCCTCATCATTAGCATATACTCACATAACATGTTTGCATCAATTACCAGCTTCCTCTTCTTTCTAATCTTATATCTATTTAGCATCAACCTCTATACTCACTGTTTTTGTTTTGCCTTTGCTTCTGTATCAGTATCTCAGTAAGAAAGATTTCTTCCTTCTACCAAAGGTTAGCTTCTCCTCCTCTGCTCTTTCATTTCCCAGTTTACCCCTGCTTTTTCTTATACGCAAAACACCCCTATCAACTTCCTCCTTTCTTATTGTTTAAAAACATCTATAATTTTCTCTCATCCTAGAAAAAAACAAATGAAAAACCATGAGATCATCTTTGTTCACGTCTCACTTTATCAAGCTCTTTAGCTCTACTTATCATAGTCAGATTTCTTTTTTTAAGATATGTTTTTATTGATTTTTAGAGAGAGAGGAAGGTAGAGAGAGAGAGAAACATCAGTCGATTGCCTTCTATATGCACCCTGAGCCTGAAACCTGGGCACATGTCCTGACAAGGAATTGAACTGATGACCTTTTGGTGCATGGGACAGTGCTCAACCAACAGAGCCACAGGGGCCAGGGCCGTAGTCAGGCTTCTTAAAAGGGTGTTATTTTTGCTACATCCAATTCCTTGTCTTCCTCAATCGTAAACTTGTTAGGTGTTTACCACCACCCCACTGAGTGAAACTGTTCTTGACAAAAAATTAGGCAATAACTTCTTAGTTACCATACTCATAGACTATTTTTCTGTTTCTATTTTGACCTCTAAACATTTTATGCCAGGAAAAATTTGATTGTTGACCATTTCTCTTTCCTATGACTTCTGTGGGATCACACTGCCTTGATTCTCTTTCTTACACATCTGGAAGTTCCTCCTTGATATCCATTTTAAGCTTCTTTTTTCTTTTTCCATGAATATGATACTATCAAGGCTTTTATCCTTTGTCCTTCTTTTCTTATTCTATATAGTTTTTCTTTCAATAATTTCATTCATAGCCTTGGCTGTTCAGAACCAAATCTTATTTATTAAAAAAAAAAAAAAAAAAGTGAACTAACTACATAACTCTCCTGCAGAAAATTTACACTCAGAACTTAATGACCTAAAACTGAGTGCATTGTCTTTCTTTCTGAATCATGTTCCTCTTCTGGTATTCTTTATTTTGGTGAGCCACACTACCATCATAGTCCAAGCTGGAAAGATGAGGACCATTTTTGACTCTTCCTTCTCTTCTATTATCCTCTTCTTTTTAAAACTAGTTATATTATCCATCTTTTCATCCATATATCTACTGCCACTCCATAGTTCAGGGTGTACTAATATATAGCGTTGGATATTTATTATATTCTCTAATTGATCTCCCTACCTTTTGTCTTCTAGAGACTCATCCAGCATAGTGCTTTCAGGATATTTATCTTTTTAAAGTTATTTACCTTCTTAAATCCCATCAAATTTTCCATAGTTTATATAAGATAATGTCCGAAGAAATTTTTCTACTACCTTTATATCCAATCAATTGGTAATTTGTGACATTTTCATGTTCACATTATCTTTGTACCTGTTCTTGCTCCTGCCACACTATCAAGAGGCCCTCATTGATTCTCACATAGATTTTCCTAATATCTCCCTTACTGATCTTATTGGTGTCTCCTGGGCTTTCTATCTCTAACTCTATCTAATGTGACATTATGATTTCTAAAAACAGAGCTGTAATCATTTTCCTAGTTCAGACACATTTAATGAATGCCTAAAATATCTGTTTAACCTCTTGAAAGCCTATACATTTCAAATATAATCTTTTCCGTGAAACCATTCACGATCCTCCAATTGTGACACCTATTCCTACTGTGATTCTTTATAGTCTTCTCTTGCAATAAACTTATTCTGCCAAATTTGGAGTAATGTGTGAACTTGTGAGAATGGTCCCATATTAAAGGTCAATTTTTAGAGTAAAGGGATTATGTTTTATGGATTTTGTTTATTCTTCAGATCCTTAATAAAATATCTAGTAAAGTGTTATTAAAAGAAAATCATGCCCCAGCCAGGTGACTCAGTTGATTGGAGCATCATCCTATACACCAAAGAGGTTGTGGGTTTGATTCCCAGTCAGAGCACATGCCTAGGTTGTGGTTTGATCCCTGGTTCCAATCAATGTTTCTCACATTGGTGTTTCTCTTTCTCTCTCTCTTTCCATTAAAAAAAAATACGTTAGCCGCTGAACCAATTTATTATGTGAATTAGATGGGATGGTATGGAGAGAAAAATACTGTGATGCAAAGCCCATATTACAAACATTATTATTTGTAATTTTTGTATTGCCCAACACTATTTCTAGCTGATACTCTTTATTTTGTGAATAAACATGCTCAAATAAATAAAACAACTTTCCCAGGTTACAAACATCTTTATGTAGTCAAAATAGGAACCCTAGGTGTTATTTATATGACACTTTAGGTTGCGATTAAAGTTGTTATCCCAGTACTAATAGCTGAGCACCATTGAGTGAGTTGTTTTAACCATTATTTACAAATATATGTTGTGAGAATCATTTATAATAAACATAATATGTTTTGACATTTGAATCTAATATTTTAATATTAACATGTTCAGCAAGAACAGGAGAAGATGAATGATGAACTCCATAAAGAAGAGAAAATGTGGAAAGAGAAATGTAAACAACATGAGGTATTGATTTGTTGTTTTTACTCAGTGAGATAATCATTCTTCATTTGAAATAAAGTACTGTGCCTAAAATGGACATTTAAAAATAATATTGCCTAGCTGGTGTAGGATTTAATTTACTAAAAAGCTTTAAACATTCACTAATCATTAGCAACGTTTCTTAAAATAGAATGTCCTGATCATGAAAAGAAACTGGTTGGTGAGTGAATATGTCTATATAAAATTAAATTCTAAAATTTCTTTTAAGGCATGAGGAAGTATACTGTTATGAGCATTTTATTATAATTAAAAATTGTTATGAAAAGTTACTGCATTTCTTAAGCACATTTAATTGCATATATTAAATAGCCCCTTTGAATTTAAAATGTTACTGTTGATATAGTTATTAAATTTTTTCTAACAGTTTTTATATAAAATTACTTAAGTAATTACAAGTATAAAGTTGATAAACATTTTCATAATCTTGCTATTCAGCTAAACATATTACCTTTCTTTGTATTTCCTTCAAGTCTTTTCTTTAGTTAATAAATACATTCCAGAAAAGGTAGGTTTCTACTGGCCTTACTTTTTTAAATTGAAATATATTTGACATACATAAGTTTAAGGTATAAAACATGTTGATTTGATACAGTTACATATTATAATTGTCTCCACTGTCCATTTTTAAATAAAAAAATGTTGGTTAGGCATGTGAGGAGACAGATTCATATGAATGTCAAAAAAAAAAAAAAGACCATAGTATCTCACCTGCAAGTAACCCAAATGTTGGCATTAGGAGAGCCATTAAAATAGATAAAACTATCATGCAATAACAAAACAGTTAAACAGATAAGTGATATGAAAAGAGAATTAGAATCTATAATGAATTATTAAATGTACATTTTAGAGTTGAAAATTTTGGTATATAAAATTAAAAATTTAGTGGATATTTGACAGTAGATTTGACAGAATGAGAGGGAATTTGTGAAACTGAAGTAAAGTCAGTAGAAAATATTCGAATTAAAGCAGAGGTATGACAAACATTGGAAAAGCAGAAAAAAGTACAAGAAATATGAGACATACAGTGAAAAGAAAAAAGTGTGTATAATAGTAATCTTGAGGGGAGAAGAGAGAGAATGGGGCAGAACCAAAGGGTCTGAAGAGATAATAGATAATAGTTGAAATGGTTTTAAATTATTAAAAAAAAAATCAATCTGAACATTCAAAGATGATTAATGACACCACCAAGTAGAATCAATACAAAGAAAATCACACCTGGAAATTTAATTGTATAACTATTGAAATTAAAGACAAGGTGGGAAATAGTCTTAAAATATCCAGAGGAGAAAAAAGCACATTACATAAAAAGAAGCAATAGTAAACTAACAACTGACTTCTTAAGTGAAATGATGGAAGGGAGAAGACAGTGGAATAAAAGATTTAAGTGTTAAATGTTACTGGTGTTTTGATCATCAATGTTCTTTGAATCCTGAATCTTACCTACTTTTTGCACCAGTTTTCATTTCTTGTATCAAAATATTTGTCAAGAAACATTTTTGGATGGCAAAACTGATTTGGTCCCTTGGATTTACAATCCAGATTTATTACCATTTAGTTTTAACATTTTACAGATATTTTTTCATTGTATATTTTTAAAATTTTTGCCTATTAGGATTTTTTACTTTTTATATTTATCCATATATATTTACTGGTTTCCTATTGTCTGCCAGGCACCTCTCTTAAGTGCTCAAGATACAGCAGTGTATCAGATAGAAAATAACCCCTGCCTTCAGGGACCTTACATTTCTTAGGGTTCTGAACTATTATTACCATTGACATGAATATAGTGTGTGTGTGTGTGTGTGTGTGTGTGTGTGTGCGCGCGCGCGAGTGTTACCTCAGCTCTTTATCTTATGCCCTTTTCTTGGTTTAGAAAACATTCTTTTATTCCCTTCAGTTTTTTTCAGTTCTTTATTCTGGAACTTCCACTAGTCATGTGAGTTTCTGTGTTGATCCTCTTTACACCTAAACAGTCCTGTCATATATTTCATGTCATTTTTTGTATATTGTTTTTGGAAAACACCTAATTTAGGAGTTTTTCTTTAGGCAGTCTGCTGTTAAACCATTCTATTTTGATTTTTGTTTGAGTAATTTTTAAATTTGAACACTGACATTTTATTTTTAAAGAGCTTATTTCTGTTTAAACATTTTTTTCCTAAAATTTATTCTTAATTTAAATTTTTATTTAGTTTAATAACTCTTAAAAATGGATTTTCCTGCTTATTAAATTTTTTTCATTGCCTCACATCATTTGTTAGTTTTCGTCAAATATTTGCTGAATTTTGTTATCTGTTTACTTTTGTTTTAGGATTCTAGTGACAATGATATTTTCTCACCTAACTCCAAATTGTCTCATTTAATGCAATATATGTTTATCAAGTTTCTTAACAGTTATGAAAGAAAAGATGTGTGACTAGGCTCATTTTTCATATTGCTTAGATGATGTTTTATCTTGCCTTCCTGGTATCATACATCTTTAATGCCCTGCTTCTGTAGTCTCTGCGCTAGTTTGGGAGTCCTTCATCAGAACTCCCACCTCAGAAAGTTGGAGTCCTTTTCTCCCATGCAAATTTTAGCTTGTGGTTTCTCTTGCCTTTTCTCTGTGTCATTTTGATTTCATATGCTTTCTATCCTCAAGGAATTCCTCAATATTAGAGTATCAACTTACTAACTTGATAGAAGCTCCTAAATATTTAAAAATATAATATCCTTGAAAATAAATTACTTTAGTATTTTTCTAAGAGAATTTTATACTAACTTTATTATTTCAGTTTTAGTATTTGTTTTTAATCTCTATTTTAGATTATATTTTAATAACATCGCACATTTTGTTTATGCTGACTGCTATTTTTTTTTTTATTTCAGGAGTTTATTAGAAACTTGCATTTACAAATGGAAGAAGAAAGGACAAGATTTGAAGAACTACAGGAAAAAGAAAAAATGCGTTTATTAAAAATGCAGCATAATGCAGCTGTAAAAATTCAAACTAAGTATAGAGCATTTGTGGCCTACCGGAAATATGGCCCAGTGATAAAAGAACAAATAGAAAATAAGAATAAAAAAGCACTAGAGTGGAAAGAAAAGGAAGCAAAAATAAGACAGATAGAAGAAGAAAAACGAAAAAGATTAGAGGAGGAAAAAAGGATGGAAGAAGAGATACAAAGGCAGAAACAAGAGGAAAGAAAAAAGAGAGAAAAAGAATATGAAGAAAAAAAGAATATCCTGAGACGAGAAAAAGAACGACTACTAAACAAAGAAAAATTAAGAGTAAAAGAAGATGGAAGAAAACAACTGATAATAAGTAGAGCATTAAGAAAGGGAGAACATAATACCACAAATTTGACTGTTGAAGATAAATCAAAGAATAAGGATGAAATAGCCGAAGTGCTAGGGGCTGAAAAGAAGTGGGAAGCTGTTCCCCTTAGGCTAGTTGAAAAGTTGAATGTGGAAGAGAATGCAGGTAGACAACTTGTACTGAAAGAATCAATACAAGTGCAATTAAAAGAATATATATCAAACCAAGCGATATTGGCAGAATTCAAAATGGAGGGAAAAAATGAAAGCCTAACAAAACAACAATGTTCAGAGAACTTGGTCAAGCAAGAAAGAAAATATGAAAATATAGACCAAAAAACGGAATTGGAAAACCCAGATCTAAAAGAACATGTGAAAGAACAGTTTCAGCTGCAAGAATTATTCTTTCCAATACAAAAGGAAAAAAACATGAAGACTGCCATAAATGAGAATATAATACAAGAAACTCAAATAATATTAGGACATAATCAAGAAATTAATGAGGTAAAAAACAATGAAGCACAGAAAATAATCAAAGATAATCAACAGAGTAAGACACACAAAATAGAAAAAGAAGAGATATCAGAACAGAATGGAACATTATATAAAGAGGATAACATTTCAGTGATTTCAATGAATCAGAACCTACTACCACTAAAATTAGAACATTCTGAATATATAGAGGAAAATGTAACACTACCAGGAAAAGAAATTGATTTAAAATCTAAAGAAACTGAAGAGAACCCAAAAGACAGTGCTCTGGATAGTGACATAATTATTAATGCCGGTGATTCTCTGATAAACGTAGAAAGCGAAATAAACAAGCAAAATTATATTTTAGGTAGACATGCTCCTTGTGAAGACTTGAGTGGCTATGATACAAAAAACTCCTCGGTTTTTAAAGAAGTAAACCCTCTAAAGTCTCAAATTAAAGAAATTCCAGAAGAATGTCATGAAGATAGAGCTGAATGTGACAGTGTTGTGACCTGCTCTATACCAGAGTCAACACTTCCGTCTTCTATTGAAGAAAAGAGGCTAGCTTGGCTAAACTCATTTAAACCCTGGCTGGAAATTTTCAAGCAAAATCAACAAAGGAAGGTTGTTAAGAGAAAGAGACTTGTGAAATGCCCAGCCAACCTGATGCCCCCTTTGAATGCACTGGAAATTCTTCAGTGTGGCCCCTGGACTACTTTGCAGCAGGTATTCTGTAATTTTTATAATACATTGTCTTCTTTAATTGCAATTAGTTTTCTAAATGCAACTTGTAGCATCTTAGTAGAAGGCATATTTTAAATTCAATAATTCTATCCCTTAATCATTGAAGTTGCTAATGAAATGTTTGCCTCCATTTGAGAAGGGATGTGTTTAAAAGATCTCAGTTTAAATTATTAAGGACATTTTCTCCTTCAGTGAATCACTATTAAAAGCTTTTACTTATATCTTGAAGCCTGTGTTTAAGGGCCCTATAGTCATTATTAAGTTTCTAAGAGAGGAGGCATCTAGGAATGTAGGGTTGAATAAGGATAGGAAATTCCTAACTCATATTCAGTTAGGAGTTTGCTTTAGTCTTGAGCCACAGCACCACCTAGTGGCTCCTTTTGGAATGAAATGGATTTCCCTGTACTTGACAAGTACTATGAAGGAAGCACTTATAATAGAAGACTCGAGAATTTCTATAAAAACATAATTATTTAGTCATGTGTTATGTAAACAAGGTAGATATATGCCTGAAATTTAAAATAGTTGTCACCAAATGCAACTAATTTTCTATGTTTATGAAGTCCATAGTTTCCATCAAAATTAAGACAGAAACTAATAAATGTGTAGGAAAACAGGGAAGAATATTTCAAATAGTGGAATATAAAATAGGGCTATGATTTAAAAACATATATTTAGCTAGGGCCTGAAACGCAAGTGTATTGAATCATTTTTTTTTTTTTAGTTTCTATATATGGAAAAGAAACATTCATATGAATATATATGCATGATTTTATTATTCACTCAGCAAATAGTCATCTGTGTAATATGATTGGTCAATATTTACTATTGGAACAAAGGGACAGATACAAAACTCAGTCTTTGGAACCTACTGTGGTAGAGAAAAAGGTATTCAAGAAATAAATATACAGATGAATACAAATCTTGACGACTGCTGTAAATAAGATTTCAGGGTATTTTGTGAGAAGATAAAATAATGGGATCACTGAGACATAAAAGAACAGTGTAAAGAACAAGCAATACTTTGAAGTGTCTTTTCTTTTCTAGGCAATATATTTGCTATATCCATCAGATCTATAGAATCTCTGATTAGCTCTTCTGTTTTTTATCTTTGGTTACGTTATCTTTGGAATCATTCTTTTTCTACTTTCCCAAAGATGTTGCTGCAGGCTTTCTTAAGTAATGACATTAGCTACTAACTATTTTATTTAAATTAATTTTCCTCATGAATATCTGTTTGGGCTAAACATGAGTGACAGCTTTATGCCCGCAGTGTACTTGTTCCAAAAGTAAAACCCAAGTTAGGGAGACATAGTGCTCTCCTTCTTTGTGGGTCTCTGTTCTGTTCGGTGAGTACTGAGAACGTTAAAATGTGTGAACTTTCTCTTTGGTATTCTGCCCACTCAGTTCCTTCTGTGGAACTCTTGTCAATTTACATAAAGTGAGAACTAACCTTTTCTTTTACTTCTCAGAGCTTAGCCCCCAAAACAGTAATGTGTGCACAGATCACCTAGGGTTGATTCTGATTCCTTAGGTCTGGTGATCAATCCCAATGTTCTGCGTTTTACAGCGACCCTGGGTAATGCTGTTGAGGCTGGTCCATTGACTAATTGGAGTAGCAGTGTTCTAAAGAATCCTGTAATTCTCTCTGTCCACTACTCAAAGCAACTATTTCAAACATTTAATTTTTCTTTGAAGCCTCACAATATACAGTATAGAGATGAAAAATATATGCAAATGTACAATATAAATATTGAAGTCTTGTAAAATATCATCATGTAAGGACTCTGGCAGATGGCTTATCTTGGTGTTTTTATTCACCACTACTACTGACCTATGTATGACTCACTTTATTACTCTGATTTTCTAATCTTTTATCTTTAGAGCTTTGTTCTTATCTTGAACACCCATTGCCATAGTTGGAAGATACTTCTGGAGAGGACCTTTAGAAAAGAAAAGTTCACTCTTGTGGAATTTCACTCAGTAATAAATTTATTTTGCTTGTGT
This sequence comes from Tadarida brasiliensis, assembly GCA_030848825.1. Taxonomy (NCBI): domain Eukaryota; kingdom Metazoa; phylum Chordata; class Mammalia; order Chiroptera; family Molossidae; genus Tadarida; species Tadarida brasiliensis. The sequence continues at coordinate 108,995,022 of CM061263.1, read as the reverse complement.
TTATCTCTATAAACTGGGAGGGGCAATACCTACTTTATAGGACTGTTGAGTTTAAAATTCTATATGTGAAGAATACAGTCTAGGGCTCCTAATATATATATAATAGTCCTTGTCAAACATGGATCCCAAGTATCTGATCAAAAAGGCAAGTGGATTTTTGAGAGCTACCTAATAGCCTGTTTCATCAAAGAAGTTCTTAAATTGAAAATGTTGGACCAGCCACTCTATGCAATAATATCACAAAAGGATATGACTGAAGGTCAGTGATTATTGACAACTAATATATTTTAGTTTTTCCTAGTTTTACTGTTTTAACTATTTTTCCTTTTATTTTTGGTATTTTGCTCCTAATGGTAACTTGTTTTACCAGAAAAAAAAGTGCTGAGCTTAAGGGTTTTTTATTTTTTTTAATCCTCACCCGAGGACATATTTTTCATTGATTCCAGAGAGAGAGAAAAGGAGAGAGAGAGAGGGAGAAACATAGGTCCATACGCTCCCCCACTGGGGATCGAACCTGCAGCCTGGGTATGTGCCCTGACCGAGAGCGACCTTTTGGTGCACAGGACGACACTGTGCCACACCTGCCAGGGCAGGAATTTTTGATATGACTTTATAACATGGCACAAACATTTTAGCAGCTGATTTACTTTTAGACCAGAATGCCTCATTTTCCTTATACAAGGCAAGTTGTAATAAACTGGTGTTGTGATGGTACATGACTTACTTGAGGTTGGATTCTCTTTCACTTAATCCACTATCGTACCTGCATTCAATCTCTGCAGCTGATTTTTAAAACAATATTATTTTTTCAGGTTTAATAGATTGGAGATGTGGCACTGAACAGATGTTCTGCAAAAAGTGAAACATAGTCATTGCTTTTGTTACTTTTGGAATTTCAGTTTATCATAGGTGTCTGACATTCCTTGGGTTGAACTCAAGAATAATTGAGAATGAATGTACCACAAGCTGTCAAGAATTTGGGGAAATAGAGATGATTAAGTGGAAAATTGATTTGTGATCTTTTGTTAAGATACAAATAAGTGAGTCATAGATTCTATAGGTGGAATGGTACATTTTCAAGTCATAAAAATATTAATTTTTCAAATATTTTATATTACCCTTTATAAGGGAAAGAAGCTACGAATGCTATAAATATATATTTAGTTTTTTCACGCGGCTAGTTCAGTTTGTTCATTCATTAATTTTGTTTTTAAATTTTAATTATTTTTTAAAATATCAGGGGATATTTTATTGTTGTTTGTTTGTTTTTAATTAATTTTAGGGAGAGAGAGAGAGAGAAACATCCATGTGTGAGGGAAATATCGATTGGTTACCTCCTGTAGGTGCTGGACCGGGGATCAAACCCACAACCTAGGTATATGCCCTGACCAGGAATCAAACCTGCAACCTTTTCTGGTGTATAGGACAATACTCCAACCAACTGAACTACCCTGCCAGGCTGTTCATTTATTTAAGAAACATTTAGTGAATATTCACTATGCTTCCAGTTGCTCTTTTTCACGTTGACCATATATTGTGATAAACACCTATAAGAATTAATTATATATCGACTTTACTCTTTGGAGAATAAAGCCCTTTTATTTATTTTATCATCATCATGCAAATGATTCTTGTAAAGCATTATTTTGATCTCATATGTTAGGATAAATCTAGAGTGGAGTAGTGAATAAATTGCTGTATCCTAAGGACATTGTAAACATTTTCAATAAAAGGAAGGAGGGAATGTTATGAACTGCCTCCTATTCAAAAGTAGATACCATTAACAAGGACACGCAGCAGTCGTCACTCCTGCACTGTAATTAAACTAGCAAATTGCCTCATCGTAATAACGAGAACTTACTTGTGTTTATACATTTAACTGTAAGGAGCAAGTTATTAAATCAGGCAGAATAATATAAATTATAAGGTAGAGTAACATTTATTACTATAAAGCTGCAGTTACAGAGTTTTCAGTTTCTAGGTGTTCAATTCAAAATAGTGTGTTAGTGTTTTAGTGTAGAATCAGTCTTCCAAATACAGAATTTATAGTATTTCTTTGTGGACAGATTAAATGGGCATTACTCAGCAGTTATCTTGTCACAAGTGGATGAATATTTTTCTTTCTAAAAAGTTATATAAAACATTAGTTTCAAAAGTTGTTATAGATTTATTTTTCAATTACAGTTGACGTGCAATGTTTTATTAATTTCAGGTGTACAACACAGTGCTTGGACATTTATATACCTTACAGAAATGATCACCCCAAATAAGTCTAGTAACCCATCCAACTCCATACATGGTTATGACAACACTGTTGACTATATTCCCTATGCTCTACTTTACATCCCCGTGACTATTTTATTTAGTAACTTGCAATTTGTACTTCTTAATCCTTCACCTTTCTCACACATCTCTCAGCTCTTTCTCATCCAGCCATCACCAATTTGTTCTCTATATCTATGAGTTGGTTTTTGTTTTGTTTGTTTATTTTGTCTTTTAGAGTCCATGTATAAGTGAAATCATATGGCATTTGTCTTTCTTTTTCTGACTGACTACTTATTTTGGTCTTCTTAACTTTCCTCTTAGGTCTCTCATCTATATCACTTTCCTTCTGCCCAAAATACATGCTGTAGGTGCTGACATAGTCTCTCACTTTTGTTTCAGTGGGAATGGATATATTTTACCCTCATTCTTGAAAAATATTTTCACCAAAAAAAGATGTTTAGATTATAGACAATTGAGAAATTCCTAAAATAATGATGAAACTAAAAACTTTTATTCACCTAAAGTTTTAAAAATATTGATTGTTGTTAAGCGGAGAGTAGACTTAATAAGTTCTTTATACATTCATGGACATATGGTCTTCCTATTCACTCATGTAAATTTGTAAATTAAAAACTTTTAGTTTAATATCATGCACAGGAAATTTTGATCTGAAGAGGAGTTACGGAACTTAACATTTTATATGTTTTCCCACTTTTTCTGAAGAAATAATGCTTTCAATTTCAATCAAACAATTTTTGAATTTCTATGTTGACTATGGTATATACTAGACTCTTCTTATAAAGCTAATACTTTTTATTATTTTCTCTTACTCTTTTTTCCTTTATTTTATTTTAATTTTTCCATTGCCATTTATCCACTCTATATCATCCTACACCTCCACCCACCCCCTTGCCACCACACTGTTGTCCATGTCTACTTCCATGAGTTCTTTCTCTTTTTTTTCCTTTTTTGCTCAATCCCTCCACCATGCCCCTCCTCCAACACTGCTAATAATTTGTTGTTGTTAATCCTCACCCAAGGATATTTTTCCATTATTTTTAGATAGACTAAAAGGGAGGGAGGGAGAGAGAAATTTCGATGAGCGAGACACATTGATTGGTTACCTCCCTCATGACTCCGACCGGGGCTGGGGATGGAACCTGCAACCCAGATACCCACCCTTTCCTGAGAATTGAACCTGCCACCCTTTGGTTCATGGGCCAATGCTCTAACCACTGAGAAAAACTGACCAGGGCAATACTTTTTAAATTGTTATTCAGCACATGGGAAACCTGGCCTTAGGACTTTTGACGTGGCAATATGTCAAAAATCACTTACTATAAAGTGATTTATACAGTTATTTCAGTGCATAGACTCAATTACAGTAAAAACCAACACATTTATTACATTACTCCATTGCCCTTTAACTTAGGTGAGAATTCTTGAGTTTTATAAGTGGAGTGCTTTTTTGTAATCCAAAAATATTTCTATCTGACATATTCTTGTAGAACAGCAAGTGTAGTCTTTAATATACTTAACATAAAGTCGAATATATTCTTTGATGTTGAGTTTTTTTTGTTAAAAAGTCTTAAACCAAAAAGACAGAAGGTTCCTTAAGAAAATAGGCTTTATGAAGTAATGAGTCTATAGGAAAATCTTAATAATATGAAATACTGTAAAAGTATGGTCTTCAAATGTTTGAAAAATATGGAAAAAATTATTACTCGTGATTTGTTTTACCACAGATACTATATGCTTGGGTATATTACATTATTCAGTAGTAAAGAATGATTCAGACCTTTAAAATATAGAGGACTTGTAATAGTCCCCAAAGTCTCATCAACTTATGGCATCAGGCTCAGACTTGAAGCACAGAATCATCTCATTTAAATCAGATCCAAGTGGAGATGATCTGCTCAGATAGAGTCCTCTGAACTCAGAGATCGTTATTGTTAGATAATGTTCAATTTTCTGGAATTCTCTAGGTTACAAGAGTAACATTTCAAGATTTGCCTGGTTGTAGTCTTTCCACACTGGCAGAGTGTACAAATCTTCAGTTTCTTTCTCTTCGACGCTGTGGCTTAACTTCTTTGCACAGCTTGAATAACTGCAAAAAACTGAAGTACATTGATGTACAGGTATGTCCTCTGTTCTCATTATTTATCTTGTATTGAAATATAAAATGGATTCATCTTTATATTTCAGAAATGAGTAATTTTGGGGAAAGAACATTTACTAAAAAAACATGTAACTCGTGTTGTAAAGAGATCAAGGGCCAAAATTTCTGCGAACCATAGAGGGAAAATAATTAGGCAGTATGACCTGGAAATTATTTATCTCTATTTGCAGATTATTGTTCTTGTTACTTTTTACTATATAACAAATTACCATATTACTTAGTAAATTGAAACAGCAACCATTTTATTTGTTCATGGTTCTGGTGACCGTGAATGGAGGCCAGGATCGTCTGGGCATTTCTTCTGCTTCATACTGTGTTGACTGGATCTCCTAGGTAATTGGCAAGAAGGTCTGGAATGTCTAAAATACCTTCTCTTTCTGATTGGTACCTTGGGAGTTTATCTATTCCTTAATAAGGACTCAGTTTAGCTCCACGGTCATGGTTTTCTATGACTCCTGATTCTGCACACTGGGTGTTTGACTCCATCCCCAAGGCATACTTCCTTGTCCTCAGGAAGTGTTCCATTCAGCAGCTGAGAATTTTTCTCAACCAGTTTCTTTACCATAGAAGGTGTGTGTGTGTGTGTGGGGGGGGGTACCTAAAGGCTTCTTTTCATTTTGAACTATATTCTTTTCAGTTCAAACTTGTGGTGCTTTCACCAATATGATTTTCTTTTAAAACATTGTGAGCTTTCTATGCTTCTTAAGTTCCCTCCATTAGACAAAGGCTGTACTCATAAATATTTTTGAGAGAGATGCTGTGGGATTATACCTTTAAGATTCATAAAAGTTCATTTATCTTTCTGGGGTCTTAAAAAAGAGAATTGCTGTTGCATTCTTAACATATGATCTTGACACTGAAATCAATATATATGTATTATAGAGAAGTGTATGTGTAGTAAAATTATAAACCTAGGCATGAGATGTATACTTAATTCATGATAAAGAGGAAGGGACTGAGGAGGGGAAGAGAGGAGATTTCAACTTTTTCAGTGATATTATTATTATTTTTTAATAATAGTTTTGTATAGAAACTATGACCAAATGTTAACTCTTATTCGAAATATGTTGTTTATATGATTCTTTGTATTTCTATATTTTAAGATTATTAATAAATACAAAATCAGTTAATTATTTGATTACTCAATATTTTCATTTAGCTAGTATAACATTCTGCATAGTTATCTTAAAAGTTAGAGATTTAGATATTCATTTGGAGATTACATCTCGTCCTTTTTTCAGGCTTTAAATTTTGTAAGTAAGCCATTGAAATAAAACTAATAACATTTGTTCCTTGTTTTAGGAAAATAATATTGAGACTGTCGACTGTGAAAATTTGGAAAATCTCTATGTTGTTCTTCTTAATAAAAATCAACTGACTTCTTTGCATGGTTTGGATGGCTGCACTAATATCCAAGATCTTGAACTTTCACATAATAAAATCACTCGAATTGGTGAGAACAGTGGAATTTTAATATATAGACATTTGTTTCTCATGGTTCCATTTTGTTTCATCTATGCATTTTAGAGAATAGTGCACCATCCATTATTTGTTTATTTTGTTCATACCATACTTATTTAATATTTTATCCTGATTTATCAAGGAAATAAAGCAGCTCTTAGTTTCAGTGATCTTTCATACTGTTTTTTTTTTTTTTTTTTAACTCTATTTCATTTATTTCTGCTCTGATGATATTAGTTCCCTCCTTCTACTGACTCTGGGCTTTGTTTGTTGTTCTTTTTCCACTTCCTTTAAGTGTCAAGTTTGATTGTTTATTTGAGCTTTTTCTTGTTTCTTGAAATAGGTCTTTAATGCTATGAATTTCCCTATTAGGACCGCTTTCCCTGTGTTCCACAGATTTTGGATTGTTGTGTTCTCCTTTTCATTTGGGTCATTGTATCTTCTGATTTCTTCCTTGATCTCACAGTTAACCTGTTCATTGTTTAGTAACATGTTATTTAGCATCCTTGTCTTTGTGTGTTTTACAGTTTTCTTCTTGCAATTGATATCAAGTTTCATAGCATTATGGTCAGAGAAGTTGCTTAACATGATTTCAGTCTTCTTAAATTTATTGAGACTTGTTTTGTGTCCTAACTTGTGGTCTGTCCTAGAAAATGTTCCATGTGCAGTTGAAAAGAATGTATATTCTACTGGTGAGGTGGAATGCTTTGAAGATATCAATTAAATACACTTGATCTAGTGTGTCATTTAAGGCTGCCATCTCCTTATTGATTTTTTGTCTGGAGTTTCTATGATTCCAATGGGGTGTTAAAATCCCAGACTATAACTGGATTACTGTCAATCTCTCCCTTTATGTCCATCAAGATTCGCTTTACATATTTAGGTGCTCCTATATTGGGTGCATAACTGTTTACAAGGTTTTTATCCTCTTGTTGGATTGATTGCTTTTTCATTGTGTAGTGTCCTTCTTTGTCTCTTATTATAGTCTTAGTTTTAAAGTCTATTTTGTCAGATATAAGTATTGCTACCCCATCTTTTTTTCCCTTTCCATTTTCATGAAATATCTTTTTCTATCCCTTTACTTTTAGTCTGTGTGTATCTTCTGTTCTGTGCTGAGTCTCTTGAAGGCAGCATATACATGGTGGTTTTTTTTAGTTTTTTTTTTATCCATTTAGCTTCCTTATGTCTTTTTATTGGAGCATTTAAGCTATTTACATTTAAAGTGATTATTGATAGGTACATATTTATTGCCATTTTATTTTTTTAACTATGTTCCTTTGTGTGTGTGTGTGTGTGCGTGTTTGTGTGTTTGTTTTTTCTTCTTCCACTTCTTAAAGCAAGTCCTTTTACATTTCTTGTAATACTGGTTTGATGGTAACAAACTTCTTTAGCTTTTTCTTTTCTGGGAAGCTCTTTATTTCTCCTTCAATTTTAAATAATAACATTGCTGTGTAAAGTAGCTTTAGTTGCAGATACTTGTTTTTATCACTTTGAATATTTCATGCCAGTCCCTTCTGGCCTGAAATATTTGTTGAGGAATTAGCTGACAGTCTTATGGGAGCTCTCTTGTAGGTAACTGACTGCCTTTCTCTTGCCGTTTTTTAAGATTCTCTCTTTGTCTTTAACTTTTGTCATTTTAATTATGATGTGTCTTTGTGTGGGCCTCTTTGGATTCATCTTGTTTGGGACTCTCTGTGCTTCCTGGACTTGTATGTCTTTCTCCTTTACCAGGTTAGGGAAGTTTTCAGACATTATTTCTTCAAATAGTTTCTTGATCCCTTTCTCTCTCTCTCTCTCTCTCTCTCTCTCTCTCTCTCTCTCTTCTCCTTCTGGTACTCCTATGACATGGATGTTGTTATGCTTTATATTGTCCCAAAGATCCCTTAAACTATTTTCATTTCTTTTTATATCTTTTTTCTTATTGCTTCTCTGATTGGGTGATTTTTTCCTACCTTGTCTTCCAAATCACTTAATCGGCCTTCTGCTTCATTGAGTCTGCTGTTTTTTATTTCCAGTGTATTCTTTATTCAGATATGGCATTCTTCATTTCTAACTGGTCCTTGTTATGTTGTTTTCTATATCATTTTTTGTAATGTTGAGCATTCTTATAATCATTACCCTGAACTCTATGTCTGATAAATTGCTTACCTCCACTTCATTTAGTTCTTCTTCTGGAAAATTCTCTTGTTCCTTCATTTGGGGCCTATTTCTTTGTCTCCTCATATTGGCTGCCTGTTGGTGTTTGTTTCTATGTATTAGGTAGATCTGCTATGGCTCCCAGTCTCGGTAGGGCAGCCTTATGTAGTAGGTGACCTGTGGGACCCAGTTGCACAGTCTCCCTGATCACCAGAACTGGTGCTCTAAGAATGTCCCTTGTGTGCTTTGTGTTGGCCCACCTGTTGTAATTGAGTCTTGATTGCCCACTGGTGCATGGGCTCAACCCTTGAGCTGGTTCACATTAAGACTCAACCCCCAACACAGTGTGCAGGCTGCTGTGTAGGCACTGATCACATGAAGGGGAATTCGCCTCAGCAGGATTTTGTGCCTGCCAATATCAGCTTGTGGATATGCTTTTTGTGAAGCTTATTGGGTCCTGCTCTGTTGTGTTCTGAAGCTGGCCACAGGGTGTGTTGGTTCTGTACCTCTTCGGAGGTTCTCTGGTGCAGACCAATGTCAGATGCTTTCTGTGACTGGCCCTGAGCAATCTGTTTGGAGGTATCAGTAGCTCCCTCTGCTGGGCCTGGATGCATGTGGAAAGTACCAAGCTGTGCACCAAGGTCTACTTTTACTAGCCTGGGCCCAGAGCAGGTCAGGTAAAGACTCAAAGCGCCCAGAAATCTGCCTCTCCCTGCAGGCTGTCTGTTAGTCTCAATCACTTAATGAACCTCTGGCTATATTCCTCAGTAGGGCATAAGCTCCACAGGGTGGAGTGAGAGGGATACCAATTGATGGGGTTATTGCTTCCTCCCAGGCTAGTGCTGCATGATTGGGAATGTCTGCCTAAGAAAGATGCCTTTTAAAGTATGGGGGAGTGACTCAGCACAGGGATCCTGGTGGCAGTCCTCTCAGCTCTCTCCCCAGAGCCACCAACCCAATTCTCCTCCTTCAGCTGTAATCTACTCAGCCCTCTCTGTGCCAGAGCCAAGGGTGAGTGGCTGCAAATGAAATTTTGTGTGTTGGTCCTTTAACAGAGTGCCTATGTTTCTAGTCATCTCTCCCTGGAGGACAGAAATCCTGCTGCTTTTCACAGCCAGATGTTATATGGGCACTTTTCCTGGTTTTGTGCTCTGGGCTGGGGAGCCTGGCTTGGGGCTCAGACCCCAGACTTCTCAGAGGGACCCCACCTGCAGCTGAGATATCCCTCCAGAATTTCAGTTGCTGCCTGTGGAAGCCTGGTCAGCTGTTGCACACCTCTTCACTTCCTAACAATCTCAATATGGCCTCCTCTTTACCTCCTCTTTAAATCTTTGGTTATAAGGCTTTTCTCCTGCTAGTCTTTTGGTAATTCAGGATGATTTTTCTATATTTTATTGTAATGCCAGTTTGGTCCTGGGAGACGGTCAGTGTAGCTTCTACCTAAATTGCCGCCATCTTGGAATCTATCCAATATTAGTTTTGTTTGTTTGCTTATGTTTTGTTTTTTCTTTCATTAATGTTGAAAATTTTAAACATTTACAAAATAAATACATGAAGATTCCACATAACCAGGTACAACATTTGCTTCATCATTACTTTTTTTGTTGTTCTTATTTTCTCTTTTTAAAAGCAAACCCCCAAATTATATATTTCCTCCTTTCATGCTTCAGGAGATGGTTTTGAATAATATGGTCCATTCTTACTTAACCACAGTGCATTGTGACACCTATTAAAATTAATGGTGATACCTTGTATCAACTGATCATACATAATCCAAAATTATATGAATTTATTTGAATCATAATATAGGCAATGACCACACATTATATTTAGACAGGTCTTTGAAATCTCTCCAATCTGCAGCAATCTTCCCACTTTTCCCCCATGCCACTGATTTATTGGAGAACCTATATTAATTGTTCTATACAAAGTCCGCATTCTGGATTTGTCCATTTACTTCCTTTTAGTGTCAATGGAATTGTTTCACTAAGCCCTGCATTTAATGGAAATGTAAGTTAGCTCAACAGGCTTGATTAGATTCAAATTCAGTCATTTTAGCAGGACTTTTTCATAGGTGGTGCTCTGTGTGTCATATTGCCTTAAATTAGGAGTCATATAGTGTTTGTTTGCTTTTGATGATGCTACAATTGACATTGGGTACATCTAGAAATAACCTAAACCCTCCATTATAAAGATCTCCATCAACCTTTTGCATATTGTTTCTATTATTGTGGCCCGAATCAATTAATGTAATGGGGGTTGCAAAATGTGAGTTTTCTAATTTGATTATTCCTTCCATATTTTTTAAAATTGTAATCCTTTATTTAATAAGAACTATTTGGTTATCTTGAACTAGTTTGTAGAGGAAAGACAGAGATAAATGCCTACTTTTATATAGACAAAATGTTTACATTAAAGTGTTAGAGGCCCTCGTTAATCTCAGTGGTGCTAAATGAATTGTTTTGTTTTATTTATTTTGCTGTTTTGCACTTGTTCTCTCCCCACCCCACTCCTTCTCTCTCACTCTCTTCCTCTCTATCTCTCTTTCCTATCTCCTTTTCTTATGAACTTGTAGATTTTTTATAATACTGAGTATTTCATTTAATTGCCTTATTATATTTTTGATACTTAAATTGTCTTGTCCTGTGAATTTGATTGGAGATATAAAATATTGATATCCCCAATTCAAATGTACTTTTTAAACTTTATAGTATTCCCTTTCTCTTCCACTGTAATCCTTGGTTGATAGCAACATTAACATAACTATTTACTATCTCTTATAATATTCATAAAATAGTTTTAAAACAATGCTAATATTAGTAAATATAAAACTACTAAATTAATTTTAAGATTTTTTGCATTTCTTTTTGTCTTTGTGCTTTGTTCCCCACAGTGAAACCTAAAGCTTTTTATCTTTGTGATTATGTTATGAATTTAAAATAAAATTAGTTCACTTTTCCCATTTTATTCAGTATTATTATTATTATTTTTTAATCTTCACCGGAGGATGTATTTCCATCCATCTTCAGATAGAGTGGGAGGGAGGGTGGGAGGGCGAGAGAGAGAGAAACATTGATGTGAGATAGACACATTGACTGGTTGCCTCCTGCATGATCCTGACCATGGCTGGGGCCGGAATCACAACCAAGGTACGTGCCCTTGACCGGAATTGAACTCGCAACTCTTTGGGCTGTGGGCCGACGCTCCAACCACTGAGCCAAACTGGCCAGAGCTTATTCAGTATATTTTTATATGTTAAACAGTATGTTTCCAGAAGTGAAACTATGTTTTAAGAAAGGCATACTCAAGGAGATTGTGCTTTCATGTCTACCTTTTATACTGTTCTCTCATCTATTTATATATATATAGATTATTTTGTATAAATGCATATATAACATGTATATATATATAATAATATGTGTGTTTCAAATGTGTATATATATGTATATGTGTATGTAAATATACATACATAGATATGTGAAAAATATATTTACATATACAAATCCTTTCTCAAATATAGAATATTTTAAGTACTGTACCTTTTATTCTTGCCTTTTTTCACTTAACAACACATTATGGAGTTCATAGCATTCTTTTTCTATGATTTCATAGTATTGTGGATGGACCAGTTTATTTCATTAGTCTCTGGTTGATGGACATTGGATGGTTTCCATTTTTGCACATTGCCGTAAATAACTACCCTGATACCATGCCATTTCACACTTTATCAGATATATCTTTTTTTTATTATTAATTTATTTTTGTTACAGATGTTTCTCCTTTTTTCCCCATTGACACCCTCCTCCTCATCCCCCCCCAACCCCGTCCCCAGCTTTGTTGTCCATGTCCATCAGTTATGCCCACTTGCATATAAGTTCTGTGGTTTATCTCTTCCCTCCCCCCCACCCCCTCTTCTGAGGATTGTCATTCTTTACCCTACTTCCACATCTCTGGGTCTACCCTGTTCCTCAGACTGTTATGTTCATTATATTCCACAAATCAGTGAGATCATGTGATATTTGTCTTTCTCTGCTTGGCTTGTTTCTCTTAGGATAATACTCTCCAGGTCCCTCCATGTCGTCTCAAAAGATAAGAGATCTTTCTTTCTTACAGCTGCATAGTACTCCATTGTGTACATGTACCACAGCTTTTTCATCCATTCGTCTACTGATGGACACTTGGGCTGTTTCCAGATCCTAGCTATTGTAAATAGTGCTGCTATGAACATAGGGGTACATCTATTCTTTGTGATTGGTGTTTCAGGCTTCTTAGGGTATATTCCTAGAAGTGGGATCACTGGGTCAAATGGCAATTCAATTTTTAATTTTTTGAGGAAACACCATATTGCTTTTCATAGTGGCTGCACCAGTCTGCATTCCCACCAGCAGTGTACTAGAGTCCCCTTTTCTCCACACCCTCGCCAACACTTGTTGTTTGATGATTTGTTGATGGCGGCCATTCTGACAGGTGTGAGGTGATACCTCATTGTGTTTTAATTTGCATCTCTCTGATGATTAATGATGTTGAACATTTTTTCATATGTTTCTTGGCCATTTATATGTCCTGTTTGGAGAGGTGTCTATTTAGTTCCTCTGCCTATTTTTTAATTGGGTTCTTTGTCTTCCTTTTGTTGAGTTGTATGAGCACTCTATATATTTTGGAAATTAACCTCTTATCTGATGTATCATTGGCAATTATGCTCTCCCATACAATGGGTTCCCTTTTCATTTTGTTTCTTTTGCTGTGTAGAAGCTTTTTAGTTTGATGTAGTCCCATGTGTTCATTTTTTCCTTTATTAGATGTATCTTTGGGTTAATTTCCCTCACTGTATATTATTGGAGCAAAGGACATCTGTGATTTAGGAAGATAGTGCCAGATGCATTTATATGGGTTGTATCATTTTGTATTTATATCACTAATACATGTTAATATCAGTTTCTTTTGCTTTCTTTTGTTTATGTTGTTCTGTTTTTATTTTTCAGTTAAATATTTAATTTCTTTATATTTATCTTCTCTCACTGTTGACATAAATACTTAAGTCTATAAATTTTCCTCAGAGTACTGCTTAGTCCATAACTTCTGATATATAGGTATTTTCATTGGTTCTACAATTTTATGATGTATTTTATCTTTTAGCTAAGATTTAAAAAATACATTTTTTTTCTTTATTGATTTTAGCGAGAGAGGAAGGGAGAGGGAGAGAGCGAAAGAAACACTGATAAGAGAGAACATCAATTGGCTGCCTTCTGCATGCCCCCAAATGGGGATTTGGCCCACACCTGGGCATGTGCCCTGATCAGGAATTGAACTGGGACCTCTTGGTGCACGGGTTGATGCTCAGCCACTGAGCAACACTGGCTGGGCTTAGCTAAGATTTTAAATTTCCATATGGAAAGGGCATTTTTGTTGTTATTTTTTCTAGTTTATTGCATTATAGTCAGAGAGTGATCTTGTACCTTTTCTGCATTTTGGAACTTACTGTGATTTTTCTAATATGTGGTCAATTTTCAGGAATGTTTCATGTGTACTTGAAAAGGAGATTATTTATTATTTATTTCAATATAGAGTTTATATTTTTATTCTTAAGATCGACCTTAGAGATCACTTGTTTTAGGTATTTTATACCCACTTGATCTACTTTGGACTGAAGGAGTTGAGGAAGTTTAAATTTGTCTGTTGTTTATCAGCATATTTCTTTTTGTGTATCATTTGGTTTCCACTTAATGAACATTGCTCCATGCTGTTTCACAGATATTCTTAATTCTGTTATCTTCATTGTGAATTTTAGCCGAGAAAATTATGATCCCTTTTTTGTCTCTTTAATGCTTTTGAGATTAGATGCTACCTTGTGTAATATCATTTCTTTTTCTTCATATTTGACTCTTTAGCCACTGAAAAAACAATTTACTTTAATCTTTCTGAATCACCTTGTTTTAGATATGTACTCGTTTACAGCATAGATTTGTGTTTTATTTTTGATCCAAGCTTAAATATTTTTCCCTCATATAGATCATGGCCATTTGCATTTATTAACTCAACTTACATAACTGATCTCAGTACTGTTATTGCATTCAGGGTAATGCTCTCTTTTTGTAGTGGGAGGCCTTGTTGATAATACATGGGTTCTTCTACCTCTAGGGCACCTTCATTTCTTACTTATCTATTCTGTTTCCCTAGGATTTCCTCTGTGCAAGTGTGGCTTCAGCCTAAATTCTGTTGGTCCTGGATACTTATTCATTGACCCACTAAGAAAAAAATTCAGCTTAATTTCTTTATTTCCCATTTAAACTGGAAGGATAGTTTGTGGGTATTTTTATTTCTTTTTGCTCTTTATGAAATTCTAGAGTAGGTATGGGGAGAGTTGGGTCGAGGCAGTCACAATCATCTCCCACTTTTTTAAATATGAGGAAAATATAGTTGTTAGCACAAAGCAAGCTTTTGTTTTGCAAATGTTTCAAAGCACACTTTGAAACTAGTATAATGTACAACATATTTTAATTTGTTTATTTGCCTGTGTGTCTGTGTTACCTGCTTTAGAACCACTCATGACTTCTCCATATGGAAATACTGATACTTTAGATACTAAATTTTTATTTTAAAATTTCAATTTAATACACATATAGAAGTAATTTTGTTGTTGTTGTTGGAACGAAGGCAAGTGCATTGAAATGTATGTTACTGTATTGGCACACTGTGTAGTGAGTTTAAAAAAAAAATTAAAAGGCTGCTTGTAAGAAGAAATGCTTGACCTCTCATTCACTTCATTTTCATTGCCAGCAGTGCTGTATGGGATTTTTTGTAGCCAGTGGATTTCCTGGGATAGGATATCTGTAAGATTTATATGCAAACTGCCATCATATTAATTGATGTACCTGAGGTATCTCTATGTAGTACAGAGCAAACAAGGTAAAAGACATCTTTGCTGTCTGTAGGGTACAATGAAAACACTGTATTTATTGAGTGTGAGAAGAGTATACATGAGAAAGTAGATTTTCTGAAAACCAGTTGGAGTCTGTTTTTCATCTTCAGAAACTGCTTACAGAGATTCTGGTTGAGCTAAGTGAAAAGCATAGATTTTGTCTTTCAATGATAAATTGATCCTGAGAACTCTTATGAAGGGGCACAAAGATAGATTTGTGTTTATAAGTTAATAAGTTACTATTCCATGCTATATTTCTTATGTAGGTGAAATAAAATTGGAAGCAATACCAGATATTTTATATTTATAGTTTCGAGTTTAATTTGTTTTTAATTCTTCTTAAGCTATAGTTATTGCAGTAGTTAATATGTAATGTTAATGCTAATTATTCCTTTTATTAGAAAACATTAATGCTCACTTTTATTTGACCTTCTTTACGTTAAAGTAAAGGAGAATAACTACTGTGTCAATTTATTTAAGGCAATTTATTAGAAATTATTCATGCTGAATATTTTTCAGTCTAAACGGTTTAATTATAGAAATACACTATGAAATTTACTGTTTAAAAGTAATTTAAAATTTAATTGTATAAATGAAAATTACAAAGTTAATCTATATTTGTTATGCCTTTAATGTTTAAACATATTGTGTGTTGTGGCTATGGAAAGAGATGGTTTTAATTATTATAATTAATCATAACTAAAATACAAATTAAAAATGTTATTTCTATGATACATCTTAAGGTACAAATTATTCTCTGGCCATATGTAGTAAAAAATAAACTATTATATTGGAGAATATAAGGTCATGTGAATTTTGTAGTTAGTTAAAGACAACTGTGTACATTTTCTATAATTTAATGATTGTTTCTATATTGGTAGCAAGTTTTGATTATAGAATATTTTTACTTAATCTGGAGTTATTTTAGGATATTTTCAATGCACAAAACAATAGATTTAAGTTCATTAAGTTCAATAGTTTGATGATTTTAAAAATGGATTTATTTTAATCAAACAAGAGATTTTTTATTAATTTAAAATGTTTTATGATATTTCTTTGAGTTACATGACTATCTTTTATAAATCAGTTAATTTGGGTGGATTACAGTTTAAATGTTAAGGTTTGTTATATGATGATTATATTTCCCATAAGTAAATTTCAGGCAAAATTAGTAAAACATTTTGTTTTGTACAAGAAATGTGGAAAAATATTTCTTGAATAGATGCTGCTCTAGTGATTATTAAAGTTTACAAAATTGATCTGTGGAAAATCTTTTGTATTTTGAGTTAGTATTTTTGATTTAGTTTTTTAATGAATAGCAAAAGCAAATGAAAAATAGGAGATGTATAATTTATAATCTAGTTTTCTTTGTTCCTCCCAGTATTTTGTCAAATTTTACTGACTTTCTAAAAGACACATTTGAAACTAAATTTTGAAATAATTTATATGGAATGACAAAATTGTCTTATAAGGTTTTTTTTTTTACAGAAAAAGTACAACTGAAAATAATAAATACAGTAATAAATAACTTTTTTACCACCTGGAATTATTTTATGTGTTTTATCCATATTAATTCATTTGCTTTTCTAGAATTGCTATGAGTTAGGTACTGTTAAGTCTTTTTTTTTCAGGTAAGATAACTTAGGCACATAGAAGTTCAGTGTATTGTCTTAGATTACACAGTTAGTAAATGTGTGTAAATGACAGAGTCATGATTTGAAAATCAACAGTCTACCCCTAGTACCTAATTTTTTAATTGCCTAGTACTACAGCCTCTCTAATAAATATGCATTTAATATTTAAGATTTTTACCTTTTTTTGTTATATTGTAGTACAATTCTTTATGCTGACAAAATGAAATGATTTTAAGGTTTATTTATTAATGAATTTTTAATGAGCAAATTTATTAAGCACTTATTATGTGCCAGCACTTTTCCAAGCACTGGAACACAGCACTGGAATATTGCTGAGGATGCAGCAATAAACAAAACAATTAAAAATCCTGATTTTCACCAAGATTGTCCTAGTGATAAATATTTATATAGAAAGGAAGAGATTAGGAGTAAATTGCTATATTTCATTTATTATTGAATATTGGTAAACATGAAAATAAGTATGATTTTAATGTGAAAGAGCATATAATTATTTTTATTTTCTGCTTGAAAAAGCTTCTGATCTGCTATTTTAGGAAAACTTTAATCTGGAAAAAATGTTTCTTTAATGCCAGCAATTAATTTGTTCATTTATAAATTTTAGGTAATACCTTCCTAGAAAATACCATTGTAAATTGATAGAGCTACTAAGAGCTTTTTTGTTTGTTTGTTTTTGCTGCCTTATTTTCAGATCAAATTGCTTTATGGAAAAGTGACACTAGTATATAATAAGTATGTACGATACTGAAATAATTCAACATTTTCATATAGCTTCATTACTATGTCGTGGCTTGTAGGGAAATGTGCCTGAGTTAATTCTTGCTACCAAATGTTGTTTTTGGAACTTTAGAAAAATAAGGAAGTAAGGTAAAGTTCTGGATATTTTGTTTGTAGAAATGTTTTTCATTATATACTTAGTGAATTCTTTGGATTCCACTAGATGGTGCTAGCTTACTCTTTAGATTTATTTAATTTATTTTTAATTTAAATTTATTGTGGTGACATTGGTTAATATGATTATATAGGTTTCAAGTGTACATTTTTATGATACATGATCTGTATATTATATTGTTTGCCCACCATCCAAAGTCAGATCATTTTTGTCACCAATATATTTGGTCCCCTTTAACTTTACTACCCTCAAATGCCCTTTTCTCTGGTAACCTCCCTACTATTGTCTGTGTCTATGAGTTTCAGTTTTATATCCCACATATGAGTGAAATCATATGGTTCTTAGCTTTTTCTGACTGACTTATTTTGCTTGTCAATGATATTCTCAGGGTCCATCCATGTTGTTGCAAATGGCAGTATTTCATCTTTTTTATGGCTGAGTAGTATTCCACTGTATATATGTACCACAACTTCTTTATCCAATCATCTATTGAAGGACATGTCAGCCATTTCCATGTCTTGGCCACCCTGAACAATGCTACAATGCATGTAGGGGTGCATATATCTTTGAGAATAAGTGTTTTCAAATTTTTTGGGTAAACACCCAGGAGAGGGATTGCTAGGTGATATGGTAACTCTATTCTTTTTTTTTTGAGAAACATCCATACTGTTTTCCATAGTGACTGTACCAGTTTACATTCCCACCAGCAGTGAATGAGGGTTCTTTTTTCTCTACAACCTCTCCAACACTTGTTATTACTTATCTATTACCAAATGGCTTCATAAGTGAATTCTACCAAATATTCAAAGAAGAGTTGATACCTGTCCTTCTCAAACTCTTCCGAATTGAAGAAGTGGCAATATTTCCAAATATATTTTATGAGGCCAACATAACCTTGATACCAAAACCTGACAAGGATAACCCCCAAAAAGAAAACTAAGACCAATATCTCAGATGAATACAGATGCAAAAATCCTGAACAAAATACTAGCAAATCGAATACAATACATTAAAAAATAATATATCACAATCAAGTGGAGTTCATTCCAGGGGCACAAGGATGACTCAACATGCGCAAATTAATCAATGTAATGTGCCACATTAACAAAATAAAGATAAAATCATATGATCTTATCAATAGATGCAGAAAAAGCATTTGATAAGGTACAACATCCATTTGTAATTAAAACACTCAATAAAATGTATATAGAAGGAAAGTATCCCAACATAATAAAGGCCATATATGACAAACCCTCAACTAATATCATATTCAATGTGAAAACCTGAAAGCCTCTCCTCTAAAATCAGGAACAATACAAGGATATCCACTCTCATCACTCTTATTCAACATAGTACTGAAAGTCCTAGCCAGAGCAATCAGGCAAGAGAAGAAAAGAAAATGCATCCAAATTGGGAATGAAGAAATAAAAGTGTCACTTTTCACAGATGGCATGATTCTTTACATAGAAAACCCTAAAGACTCCACCAAAAAACTATTACAAACAATAAATAAATACAGTAAAGTTGCAGGATACAAAATCAATATATAAAAATCCACTGCATTCCTATATACAAAAAATGAAATTTCAGAAAAAGAAGTGCAAAAAACAATTATTTTTGCAGTTGCAACAAAAAGAATAAAATACGTAGGAGAATAAACTTAACAAAGGATGTGAAGGACCTACACACTGAAAACTACAAAGCATTATTAAAAAGAGACTGAAAAAGATACAGTGAAATGGAAGGATATTCCGTGTTCGTGGATTGGAAGAATCAATGTGGTTAAAATGTCCACATTACTCAAAGCAATATACAGATTTAATGCAATCCTCATCAAAATCACATTTTTTTTTCCTGCCCTGGCCAGTTGTGGTTGAGTTGGTTGGAGTATCATCCCATACACCAAAAGGTAGTGGGTTCAATTCCCCATTAAGGCACATACCCAGGTTGTGAGTTCGATCCCCACTTGGGGGCATGTGTGGGAGGCAACCTATCAATGTATCTCTCTCTCTCCTGTCCCTCTTCCTTTCTCTAAAATCAATTTTTAAAAAATCCCAATGACATTTTTTAAAGAAATAGGACAAAAAAAATCATCAGATTTGTATGGAAGCACAAAAGACCCTGAATAGCCAAAGCAATACTCTTTAGTTAGAAAATATCACACAATGTCTAGTACAAAGCTGAAAGGGATTTTACAGATCTGCCAGTCTTGGCTTAGTTTACAGATGAAAAAATAGACCCACATAATTTTCATCTAACTCCTGGCAGAGGTGGGGCTGGAATCCAAGGTTCCTGATTCCTGTTTCAGTATTTTCGTTTCCATACAACATGTATGATCCTGAAGCACTTTAGCATTGAAATAAAAAATCTCAAGCAACTCAGCACGTTTGTAGGTGACTGTCAAACATATCATTGAGCAGCTAAAGGATATAGATGCTTACCAAACACTTATTTAGTGAAAACCTCCAGCCTAATTTAACATTTTAGTTTGGCTGTTTCTTACAAGTGAGGGTTTTTTGTTGTTGTTTTTTTTTTTTTTTTGGTTTTTTTTTTTTCCCCTTATGTGGCAGGAATGTTTCTGAGATCATTAGCTCATTTCTGTGGGAGGAATTCTTTGAAATAGATATTTGTAGCAAGTATATCCAAATGCTAATTTTGCCATGGGCAAGGGCCCTTTGAGGTATAAACACACTTGGCTTCAGTTTTATTTTGTGGGACCTAGGAAACTTTTAAACAGCTAGTAAAGAATATATTGAAGCAGTAAACTCAAGAATATTTAAGCAGTTCTTTATATTTATTATATTTAAGTCCTTTGAAAGAGGCTCTTAAGTATTTTTTTGGTTATTGTTTGTTTTGTTTTGTCTTGGATGTGGGGTGGAAGAAATATCAAACATTTTGACTGGGAGAACATGCCTTTCTTAGATATGTTGAGGAGTAATGGTATTTTAAGGTAAGGCTTACTGTAGGTCTTTTTTGCTCAGTTCTATCCTTCATTTAACAGCAAAGAATTTCTAAGATTAAAAAAGGAAGGGTGGCAACTTATTCTAACTTCCTTCCCATCTAGATTTTCCCTTTTGATCCAAATGCATTGGCTGGATCAAATGACTGTTTATTCAGTTGTATATAGATGTTTATTCAGTGTGTATTAATATCCTATTTCTTCTTCAAGGTTTAGCTCAAACATTTCTTTTTGAAGACTTATTTGGTCACTTATTTGGTTTTTAAACTCCTTGTTTTCATTGAATATAAACTGTTAGGAAACAATAATAGGCATCATTTTTGGTACCCAGCATGTCAAAGTGTTATACAGGCTCTACTTTAAAATATTATTTTTTAATCCTCCCAATAACATGAGATCACCCCCACTCCACAAATTAAGGAACAAAGATTCAGAGAAGTTAACTAAGTTGTTTATGTTCATATAGCTAGCTTTGGAATAGGCATGTTTATTGAAATTCAGGATTGTCTGCCTCAAAGGCTATTCACTTTTCATTATACTCTACTGCCTGTTGATTAAATGGGGGTACTGAGCATGTTAGCATAGTCATGGAGAAAATTATATACATGACTATGATGTATATAAATTGTTGATCTTTTATAGCCATTTTTTGGCTTTATAAATATTTTTTGAGGACATGCTGTTTGGTGCATTCAAATTTATAACTGTTATATATTTCTGTTAAATTGATCAATTAAATCATTTGTTAATGTCCCTTTTCACCTGTATTAAAGCTTTCTGCCTTAGTCTTCTGTGTCTGATATAACCAAACTAATTTTCTTTTGGACTTGGGACCCTTTAACACTCTTATAAACAATTGAGGACCCCCCTCAAACAGCATTCATATTTATATTGGTTATAGCTATCAATATTTAATGTATTAGAAGATTAGAAACATTTTGTTTTTATTAATTCATTCAGAGTTTAAGTTAATGAAGCCTTTGCACCTTTGTATTCATGACAGCTTTATAAATTATAACTATATATTTATTTATTTATTTTCTTTATTGGTTTTAGTGAGAGAGGAAGGGAAAGGGAGAGAGAGACAGAAACATTGATGAGCGAGAACATCGATTGGCTGCCTTGTGCATGCCCCCAACTGGGGATTGGGCCCACAACCTGGGCATGTGCCCTGACCGGAAATCGTACTCGCGACTTCTTGGTGCATGGGTTGACGTTCAACCACTGAGCCACACTGGCCGGGTATAACTATATATATTTCAAAATTCTTTTTTTCTTATTGATTTTAGAGAGAGCGATAGAAAAACCGATGAGAGAGAACATCGATTGGCCACCTCCTGCATGCCCCCCACTGGGGCTTTGGCCCACAACCTGGGCATGTGCCCTGACTGGGAATCAAACTGGTGACCTCTTCGTGCATGGGTTGACGCTCAACCACTGAGCCATACTGGCTGGGCTATAACTATATTTTTTAAATAAAAAGATATAGTGAGAAGTAAGTCATTGTTGCACATATTTGCAAATCTCTTTAATGTTTTGCTTAACACAAGACAGCTGGATTTCCATAGTTTCTTCTCCATTCAATTTGCTATAATGTCGTATATCATGTAGCCTTTGGAAAACTCCACTATATGCTCGTGAACAGTTGAGAGTAAAAAAGGTATATAATGTCTTAGAATTATTATGAAAATAGTTTTGACTCCACAAAACCTTTAAAAGCATCTTTAAGCCAACCCTGGCTGGTGTGGCTCAGTTGGTTGAGTATCATCCCATGCACCAAAACGGTGCCGGTTCGATTCTTGGTCAGGGCACATGCCCAGGTTGCAGGTTTGATCCCTGGTTGTGGTGCATGTAGATGGCAGCTGATTGATGTTTCTCTTTCACGTTGATCTTTATCTCTTTCTCTCTCCCTCTACCTTCCTCTCTCTCTAAAAAAAAAAAAAAATCAATAAAAACATTAAAAAAAAAGTCTGTAGGTGTGGGGGATTCCTCTGGACCACACTTTGAGAATCACTAGTTTAGTGTTTATATAATATATCTTTTTCTATTCTTTTACTTATGATATTTCTACAAGTTCTATTTTTACTATGTCTCTTATGTAACATAAAAATTTGTTGTTTTTGTTATTTTATCGAGGCTGCCTAACAAATTTTAACTTTGATTTGTAGCAGTTAGTCCCTAATAATCAATTGTGTAATTCAATAATTAAGTACAATTATCAATATATTTGAGTTTAAATTTAGTATCTTACTATTTGATGCTATTTGTTCTTCTGTTTTTTTTTTTTTGTTTTTGTTTTTTTCTCTTTGGTTCAGTTAAGGTTTTAAATTATTCAATTTTTCCTTTCTATTATATTACCAGTTCTATAGTATTATTTTAACTATTCTTTTGGTTTACTATAGATATTACACCATGCCTTCTTGATTGACCAAATCTAAATTTATTTGGTACTTTCCTCTTTTTCCAAAGCAATGCTAAAGTCATAGAACACTTAATTAACTCCATTCCAACGTGTGAATGTGTGTGTTTGGAATACCTTAAGACATTATTATTCTATAAAGTCATCATTTGAATTCACCCACTTTTTTAAACCTTTCCATTGTCCTCTATTTCATCTTTCATCTACCATATTTCTTCTAGTGCACATCTGCTGGGATAAATTTTATTCAGATTTTATTCCGTTAAGTATGCTTGTAACATAAGTACAGACACATACATACACATTCGTGTATATATGTGTATTTTGCAATGTAGACTTATCATTTGTCATATATTTTGCATAGTGAATATATTCCATTTTATACTAGCTTTCCCTGCTTACACTGATATGTAACAACCTAATTGTTGATCCTTGGAAGATAATATTCTTTTCCCTTTTTAAGATTTTTCTTTTGGTCTGTTGTTTTCATCAGTTTACTCTGATGTTCCTACTTGTCCTATATTTTGTATATAATTTTTTGTATTTCTTTTGCACCTATATGCATTACTCTGAATGTTTTATTATGACTATTAGTTTACTAAATCTCTCTTCAGCTGTGTCTAATATAATGTCCAGTCTATCCATGAAAGTCTTTTTGTAGTCGTTTTTCAGTTTTAGAATTTCTTTGCTTTTATCTAGCATTACATTGACATTTTATAATATCTAATATGTACATTTTTTATCATTGAAAGTATTACAGAACTCTCCCTTTTTTCCCCATTGATGCCCTCCTCCGCACTCCCACCCCCCTCCTGCTTTCCCCAACTTAATGTCTGTGTTCATTGCTTGTGCATATATGCATATAAGTAAATTTTTATATTTAACTTTTACTTTGTGTATTCAACAAAGTTTTGTTAATTTCTGTGTTTGATAACTTGGCTATCTGATTCCCTGTGATGATTTCTATTTTTTGTTTATTTTCTGGGTTTTTGTTCACACGATTGTTAGGTGCTTGCTTTAATTTTTTATTTTTTTGCAATCAGAGAATACTAAGAAAAAACAAAACTGTATAATTCATTTGAGGCTATGATGCTGTTATTTTTCTCCAGAGGTCTTTACTGTTTGGAGCTACAAGCACTAGCAATGTCTATGCAGCTGAATCTATACATATGTTGATATTGAGACTGTTTAAAGCTGGGCTTCAGTACCTTGGGAACCATTCTATATTTGGGTTAATGTGTAGCACATGGAGGCCCCAACCAAAAGTAATGTGGTGATTTACGAGGCCTCCTTCTCTGAGGAGAGTCCTGGAGCCCATATTTTGACTCTCTACTGTTGCAAACCATCCTTTCCTAGAATTAATGGATATCCTAAATAATATGCTCATTTCACTTTTTCTGGAACTTAACCCTCTTCTTCTATATTATTTTAGTTCCTTAATGTTTTGAACAGATAGGTTTATATTTTGTCATTTTTTTCTAGTTATCAATAAAGAATTGTTTCTGACTACCTACCTAATCTATCATTACTGTAAACAAAAAGCCTTTGCTACATTTTCTATTCCTCTCTGCCCCTACCTTGTCTTCTTTTGAGTTGATTGGTATGTGTTTTTCCCCTCATTTTCTCTTTTTTTCGCTTAATTCCTTTGATAGCTACATACTAATTAATTTAGTGGTCAGCATAGAAATGACAAAATGTGCTCAATTCATCTCGAATTACTTTATATCCCTACCTCAACTTTCCTAACATATATGTTTTTTTTCATTTAGGATTTTAAATGCATTTTATTTAACTCTTATGGACTACATTATGGTTATTTTATATAGCCAAAGTTTGATTATATTTGCCTGTATTTATTGTTTTTATGCCCTTTACTCTTCTTTCATTTAAGATCTTAAATCACTTTTCTTTTCCCTGATACAGATCCTGTAAAATTTCTTGTAGCAATAGTTGGTGGAAAATTCTACCAGATTTCATTTGTCTGCAAATGTCTTTATTTAACATTCATACTTGAATCATTTACCTGACTGTATTTGTCCAAATTGAATTTTATTATCTTTTAGTAATTTGAAGATACCGTTCCATAACTTTTCAACTTTCACTGTTGCTATTAAATGTCAGATATCAGTTACATTTCTGGAACTTCTGAGAATATTTTCTGTGCCCTTTTAAAATATCTTTTCTTTATTATTGCTGTTATGTACTTTTACTCTGATGTGCCTTGTCATGGATTTCTTTCTTATTCATCCTGCCTGGTGTTTGATGCAATTAATGAATATGTGACTTTGCACTCTAATTTTATTTGGCTATTTGTCAGCCATTATCTCTTCAAATGTTTTTACTTACTCATTTTTTTTCTCTCTTTCTAAAACACTAGAAATATATCAAATCTTCTGCTGCTAGCTTTTATATTTCCTATATTCTATCTTTGTCTTTCTGCTGTCTCTAGATAATATCTATATATCTATATTCCACTTGACAAATTCTGACTTGCTATTATCCCGGTTATTGAGTTTTCAGTTTCAATTAATTCTAATTTCCATCTGAGTCTAATTTTTCTGGAATGTGTTGTTTCTCCTAACTCTTATTTTTGGCACCTTATTTTATAGTATATTTTATGTAATTTGTTTGTTTGTTTTTTGGTCACCTATTAATTTCCCTTAAAATTTAGGCTTTGTATTTATTCTTACATATGGAATGAAAGTTTCTTCTTTAAAGAATATTTTTTCAGATGCCAGGAAACACAATCTAGAATCACTTGTGCTACATTTTAGGGGGAAGTTTTCTGATCACGATTAAAATGAATTTTAGCTGCAAACCTATGAGAGAGTTAGCTTGTGTTATTAATGTAAGGGGTAGATTGTTTTCCCCCTTTTGCTGAATACTGAGATTTGAGACCATTTAATTTCCTGTCCTCTGGTTGAGTGTAGGTGATCAGGCTTTCATATTCAGGTGGAATTGTCTGTTATACTTGTCTACTGTAGGTGAATTTTGAGTTTTGCCTCCTTAAACTATGAGACTATAGAAATTGATTTTCTTATTCATCAGATTTAACAAATCTTCTCACACTGAAAACTGGCTTTAATGTTCTGCTTATTGTCTTTGTTTACCATATTTATTTAGATTTTTGAACTGAGAATGGTTTATTTTCTAAACGACTCATTTGGAAACATTTTTTAAAATGTAATGACTTTTTATTTTCAGAGGTAAGGCCATACTTGACCTGTAATTTCTGAAAATGGAGTTTTATATTTTTTTCTAAGTTACTGGTAACCTGCACAACTAGTCCATGCTTATTGTCTAAAAATTATAATGTAAAATAGTAAAATAACAGTCTATCATCCCACTGTCCAGATATAGTCAGTATTGATTAACTTTTGCAATTATTTTCTATCCATGTAAAAATCCCTACTGTAATATTATTTTATAATTTACTTTATTCACTTAAATTTTGAATATTTTTACATCTTATATATTTTTTTTACAAAATTCTAATTGAATTTATCATGTAATAGATACTTGAGCAGAGATTCCATATCCTTTTTCTATTTCCACATGGACACAACACAGTACTAGGAATAGTAGAATGAGTCTCAGATGAGTTTTAGAAGTAAAAGTATTTTTAGAAAAGTAGATTTTTATTTTTATAGTAGAAATGTGGAGAATATACATGATTTATATGTGTTAACATATAAGATACTTTAAGCCTATTATTTAAAGGAATTAGAAAACATTGTGACATATCACTGTTAAGAAAATAAAACTGTAATAAACATAGCTAACACTCTAATAGAAACTCAAAACCTTTGAGGAATAACAACTGTAAAATAGCAAACAAGATGTCCTCCTATATGAAGGAGGTATATTATATGGAAGAAAAAGGTGATCAAAATAAGAAATCACCTGAAATGAACATTGTAACTATTTACCTAATAATGCCTACTTCTTCTATATAAATAAATATACTAGGGTGAAGTTTAGTTAAAGAAAGTTTAGGTAATTAAGTAAAGTTGAATTAAACATTAGAAAAGGTTTAATAATACCAGTGATTATTAGAGTATACATAAAGAGATGTGCTTGCTGCGGGCATATATTTTATATTCTAGTATTAAAGAAATAGTTAACATTTTTTTTGTTGTTGTTGTTAATCCTCACTCAAGGATATTCTTCCATTGATTTTTAGATAGAGTAGAAGGGAGGGAGGGAGAGAGAGAGAAACATCTATGAGAGAGAAACACATCAATTAGCTGCTTCCCATACAACTGAACCTGCAACCCAGGTACCGTGCCCTTGATCAGAATCAAACCCTGGTCCCTTTGGTCCACAGGTCAATGCTCTAACTGCTGAGCAAAACCAGCCAGGGTGAGAAATAGTTAACATTTTAATACTGCTTTTGAGATGATGCAGACAGAACTTTACTACTACTGAAATAGACCATTAACTTGAATTTATTAAAAGTACAATGATTTTCCTGGCCCGTGTGGCTCAGTGGTTGAGCATCAACCCATGCACCAAGAGGTCGCTGGTACGATTCCAGGTCAGGGCACATGCCCAGGTTGTAGGCCAAATCCCTAGTGGGGGGCATGCAGGAGGCGACCAATTGATGTTCTCTCTCATTGATGTTACTATCTCTCTCCCTCCTCCTTCTTCTCTCACTAAAAACCAATAAAGAAAAAAAATAATTAAAAAAGTACAATCATTTATAAAGTAAGCAATTATTGAAATATATTAAGGTATTATAAAATAATCTTATGGTGAACAAAAATCATCCATATGTGAGTTACTGTCTGGAAACATTTATTTTCAACCAATTTTCCTACAAACAACTCACTAAGTTGGGACATACTTTAAAACTCCCAAAAGTATTGTTAAACAATAGAACATGAAATTATATGAAAATGTTTTGACTTCAAAATTTTAGTCTATATCTGTTGGCTTCTTCATACTAAAGATAAAAATCTTTCCTTTTTAGTTTTGTCAGTTATCTTTTTTGTTGTTCAGGAATCTATTGAAATTTGTGCTTTTGATTTATCTATTTTAGACAATACTAACTCCTCTTTAAAAAAATAGAATAAATTAGAATATATATATACTTTCTCCAATCACTTTTCCCTCTCATAATTTTTTTTTCTTTATTGATTTGAGAGAGAGAGAAAGGGAGAGGGAGAGAGAGATGGACACATCGATGAGAGAGAACATCGATTGGCTGCCTCCTGCATGCCCCCCACTGGGGATTTGGTCCACAACCTGGGCATGTACCATGACCAGGAATTGAACCAGCGACCTCTTGGTGCATGGGTCGATGCTCAATCACTGAGCCACACCAGCTGGGCGGCAATACAGTCTTTAACTTTCTGTTCTATAAATGGTGTTTCTAGATTATTTATTAGTCTATCATGTACATTTTGGTCCATTTGTTTACTTATATCTATTGTTTTAATATCTTTGGTCCATTTGTTTACCTGTATCTGTTGTTTTAATATTTTTGAATTTTTGTTATGTTAAATTTCTTTAACTATTCTTCCATAGCCCAAAGCATTTTAAATATATTTCTTCTTTCTCATGTTTTCTTCAGTCTGGAATACTTATTATATTAGTTATATGTTGCTGTGAATCATAGTACCCTAAAACTTAGAATTTAAAACCGCAAACATTTATTACTTCATATTTTCTGTGGATCAGGAATCTGGGATTGGCTTAGCCTGGTGCTTTTGGCTAAGGGTCTCTCATGAGGTTGCAGTCAAGCTGTTAACCAGGACTGCCTTCATCCACAGCTCAGTGAGGCTGAAAGAACTACTTCCAAGCTCACTCATATGGTTGCTGGCAGACCTCAGTTCCACATATTTTCCAGATGATTTTCTTTTCTTTTTCTTATTAGGCTAATTTTTAGGTTATATAATCAACATTTTCTGTCTTTTTAATGCATCTCCTCCTCACTGTTATGTTATATATAGGCCAGTGTTTTAGAGATCCCATCAAATATCAATTTTACCATTTCACTGAATTTTCCTTAAAATTTTCATAGTGATTAAACATTTATATACCTTTCAAAATGATCACTCTGTTAAGTCTCATACCTACCTGACAGCATACATAGTTATTACAATATTATTGCTGTACTTTTATATCCCTGTGACTTTTTTTATAACTAGCAATTTGTGCTTCTTAATCCCTTTCATGTCTTTTGACTCATCCACCCAACCTCCTTTGGTTTGGGGACTGTTAATTTGTTCTCTGTATCTATGAGTTTGTATCTGTCTTGTCTGTTTATTTTGGATTTTTGATTCCACACATAAGTGAAATCATATGGTATTTGTCTTTCTCTGTCTGACTTATTTCACTTAGCATACTACCCTCTAGGTCCGTCCATGTTTTCCCAAATGGCAAGATTTCAGTCTCTTTATGGCTGAATAGTATTTCATTGTATATATGTACAATGGAGTATTCTTTATCCATTTGTCTATCAATGAACACTTAGTTTGCTTCATTGCTCTGTTGGTTATAATATTGTCGTACCTACTTCATTTAGGAATTTAAGGTAGATATCTCAGTGGAAATAAAATGGCATTCTAATGTTATATATTCAAACTTAAGTAAGGATGCAAATTAATAATATCAAATCACTATTTTGTACAAATGAAACTAATATAACCAATATAAGATTATATGCTAAAGGTACTTAAGTAAAAAATAAATTAAAAAATCAATTCCTTGAAACTGAGTTAAAAATTATGTTTTTAAAAAGGAGTCCTTCTATCTATCCATTGTTTCATTGTCATTTGCAAATAAAACATTCAGTGCCCAATGTATACCTTTTTGAATTTTGTTCGATTTTCAATATATAATATGTCATTCAAAAATATATCTCCCCAGTACAAGATCAAATAACAATATATTTTATACTTATATATTTTTCACCAGGAATTTGGTCTAAGTCTTCACTTGTAATTAGAAATATTGGGAAGTATAAATGTACAATTATTCTGAAACTCTCCTTTAGAATCTGGAAGAATTATGATAAAAGTGATCTTGAAAACTTTTTCTTCCAGGTGGTTTAGAATCTTTGAAAAATCTTCAACAACTAGTTGTGGACCACAATCAGTTAATTAGTACAAAAGGCCTTTGTGATACTCCTACCATTATATACCTGGATTGCTCACATAATCATCTTACTAAAGTTGAGGGTATTGAGAACTGTGGATTACTTCAAACACTGAAGTTACAGGGAAATTATCTAAGTGAGGTAATTGCTTTTAATTAATTTGTTTCTGTGATTAATGCAACATTTTTCTTTTGATGGAAATATCAACCATACATTTTAAAAGCAATTTTGATTATTTTTTCTTTGTTTTGTTTGCTTATCAGCTGTATCTGATTTTCAGTTTATTTTAAACTATTTCATACTTACTCTATTTAAAAAGTGTTTACCATAGTTAGGATATTTTTTTAAAGAAATCAAATTTAACATTATTTTTTTCATAGTACCAAAATATAATAAAACAAAACTTTTAAGTTATATTTCAGTATATAAGTGGGATCAAATTTTCCATCATGCAATTTTAAAGTTCATTACCTTGTATGAAAATACAAATTCTAATTATGAGGTTAAGTTTTAAGATTTTAATTTATACTAAATTCTCATGACATTATACTTCGATTTATGATACACGGTTTACCAGAATATATCTGTTGTTAGTTTTAAGAAGTTTTATATTTTTAAATTTAGTTAAATGACAAAAATATTTTGCTTAATATAAGCTAACGACTCAAATTTAAATATAGCTTCCATCTTTGGAGAATCATGTTCTACTACGAGAATTATACTTGGATGATAACAGCATTTCAAGTGCAGAAGCATTTTCTTCATATTGGTTGCCTTTACTACAAAACCTGACTATGTCTCAAAACAGGTAAAAATCGACTTTACTTAAACAATAAATACAGTAAGTGATTACTTAAACGTGTGATCTTCATAATAAATAGAAAAGCTGTTTGTTTTTTCCAGTAATTCAATGAAATTACATCATAATAAATTGGTACATAAATTATAAATACAACTTTATAGAATTTGAAAAAATTAAAATGTATTGACAGAACCTCCCTTGAATTTTAGTAGACTTTTAATTGTCACTTATCCTACTCATTTTGTTTCTTCTTAAAAATGTACTTGTAGAATACTCCCAGGGCAGGTTTGTTTATATTTGTAAGGAATATAGTCCTTAGAAAATACAGGAGGTAGTTAATTTAATTCAGAAGGATGTCTCAGTCTCTCAAATGGTACTTATTAAGTCCTGGAAGAATGATTTTTAATCTGCTCTCAACTTGCATGTCTTTTTGTAACTGTTAAGATTGATTTAAATTCGATTTCCCTAAGGATATAAAGTAACACTTAAAAAAATACCTTAACATTAAATTGAGATGGGTACCTGTCACATAAGATCCATTTGAAACCACCAAACATCTGGATCTTTGCAGAGAATAACTGTTGAAACCAAAACAGGAGCACCATATATATCTCCCTCTGCTTAATATTTCATTGAGACTATTCACTCTAATATGATTAATTTGTTCATGAAAGGCACATGGAGTAGGGGAAAGGAACCACCTTTAACATATTCTTTGAGTTATACAATTCTTGCAAAACAAGTAAACAAGGGCAACCCAATGTTAACATATGTATCTATCCCCACTCCCAAAATAAAGTTTTCTCTCAATCTCTGCCACAATAGTGTTCATCCCCTGAGTATGTATGTCCCAAATGGTTTTATTTTATACCTATTATACTATTCCACTATTTGACAAGTTAAAATCAAATGCATACTCAAAAATACCTTCAAATTATTTTAATCAGATCTAAAATATGAAAGGTGATTTGACTTTAAAGGGCGTTTAGTCCAGAACCAGCTCTATCAGATTAACAGTGTTTAAGTAATTTGGGCCATCCAAAAACCCATTAGATCTTTTCTCAATATTTCTAGGTAAGAGATAAAATAGTTAGGATATTTTTAGCTATGAATAGAAATATTTAGCTATGCTTTGGATATATGCAATAAATCATTCAGTAATTGATATATCTATCATGTACTATAGAATTGGTTCTCAAGCCACAGTAGTGAGCAAGATATTTTTAAAGATTAGAAATATTTAAATTATGAACATTTTTGAAAAATAAGGCCTTTACTTTTATTGAACAATTTAAATCATCAAAGAAATATTTTACTTTTAAAAGTTAAAAGTAATACTGGCTAATAGACTTTTGCCTATCAATCTGGTATGATTAGGAATTATATATACTAGATTATTAACATTTCTTTTAGAGATGATAACAATAATCGGGATACTTAAAACAACTATTTATTTATAATTTTGTTTGCTTAGCCTTATGCATTTTATATATTGAGGTGGTGTTTGGTATTTGGGGGATATAAAACTGAGTAATAAATGTCCTTTCCCTCAAAAAACTCTTAGGAATAAAATATTTTAATCTTTGAATTTAACTATATTTTAAAAAGATGAAATTATTATATAATGTATGCTGTTTTGAATTTTTTAATAATCCTGTCACTTATATTAAATTTAGTTTTTGTGGGTCTCTCAAAGCTCTTTACATATACAAACATCTACCATTTCTGAGAGGATGAAGGAAGAAGGTCTGAGGGAACCAGGGAAATATGACTGATATGAATGGACACATGTAGCAGTAAAATTATTTTTTAAAATCATACTAAAAATACTTTTCAAACTTAGGATTTTTCACAATAAGTTAATACCTAAACTGTGAAAATTACCCATCTTACATTAAGCTTTTATATGTGCACTGACTTTTTGAGAACCATATCAGGTTTGGTAAAATTCAGAAAGGGCAGATTTAAGTTTGAATTCTAAATCTACAGTTTATCTGTCAGTTGACATTGAACAACTCTTTCCTCACTACCTGAACCTCACATATTTCATGTATAAAAATAGATAGTAATACCTACATTACCTATCTTATGAGATTTTAATGATAATACAAAAGGAAAATGTATGTGAATATATTTTGCAAACCTAAAAAATATTATAAATGAGATATTTGGATTTGTGGCTGGTATGTCTTTTAAATTGTGTGTGTATATATATATATATGTATATATATATATATGTGTATATATATATATATATGGCTCTCTCTATATATTTTTTAATTTTTGATAAATGTTTTCATCACAAGGAAGAAATTATGTCCATATGCTTTTTTCCCAATAAATGAAATATATATAAAGAATGATACTTAGCACATATTGTTTGAAATACTTGTTTCATCCTTCTAACTTCTGTTTTAAATTTTCATCAGGACATGTGACTGTTTTAAGTTTGACTTAGTGGAGTTATAACTGGAAGACTCTGGCTTCACAAGCCTTTCTACTTCCAGTGAGACTCTAAGTAGGAGCAGAAAGTGGAAACTATTACCCATTGGCTGCTCATTGTACAAATCTTTTGCTTTTTGTCGTCTTTGAAACTTATATCTTTTTATGCCCAGGGCTAATGTGACAAGGTCAAATGGTATTAGGTTTTCACTAATGTCCTTTGTCTTTCTGGTTTGAATTTTCTTAGGAAAAATATACACAGAATGTCAGTAAAAGGAAAAGTTCTAGAGGTTTTTTTCTTTTTTCTTTTTTTTTAAATTCTACTATTAGGTTTCTACCATACTAATGAATAGTCATAAAGGTAAATGAATAGCCAGTTTTTGTGATTAAAATTTCCAAAAATGAAAAAGAATGTGATTCTAAAAGCATAGCTACTTGAAAAGATAAAATTTCAATATCATAAAAATATTTGATCAAACCGAATATTTCTTTACTTGAATAGATACTTGAAAAGGGAAATTTATTTTAAATTCTAAAACTTTCTTGGTTACTTTTACTTGATGTCTTCATATAACCTATATTTTACCTATATGTTACTATATAACTTATTGGTGGAAAAAATTATATACTCTGACAAAGAGAAAAACTCATTATCGGTTAATCTTTCCAAATCCTTTTAGAAGAGCAAAGATTTAGTATTGGAAATATATTAAAGGTAGAAAAGTAAGAATTTTCTGTGAATAAATAGATCTATTAGAATTATATTTTCATTTGAATAACTTCAATTTCTTACTTGTAATGATAATGTAGAGCATGCCTGAATAGGATGTATCTTAATATTAGAGCTTAGCCACACTAACTATGCATTGACAAAGTTTTAATTTCTTCTTTTTGTTTTTTTTCTTTCTTTATTTCTCTGTTTTACTGTGTGCATGTGACATTTCAGTAAACTTTACTATTAAGAACTGTATGTATAAATAATGAAGTAACTGTATAAATGAAGTGGCCAATATTTTTTCACTTTTTCTTTTATTATATTCTGTATTTCTCCCTAGAAATTGTTTTTAAGAAGTAGTATTGTATAGGTTTAGTATAAATAGTAATATTGTACTTAGGATTGGCTACATTCAGAGAGATCTTCTTCCAGCCTGTTATTTAGTCTATTTATTCATCAGTACTATCCTCTGCCTCTCTGCTAATACAGAACAGGATAGTACAAGAGAGGATCAGGGTCAGTACAAGAGATAGTTTTATGTCAGGTCAATGAGGCCTCCAGTCACAGTATTATTCTGTAAGCTTCTGAACATAAAATAATAGCATCTATTTTTCCAATCTCTGAGAGCTATTAGAAATAAAGATGAAGAAATATGCCAGGCCAACTGGAGGGACACTATTTTAAAAAAAATAACTAGAAATTGATGCATACTTTTTTGTACCAAAAATACTCTGTCAGTTGAAGCATATTTTGAACAGTTACAGAGTTCCTACATTTACAGTGGAATTTGTTCAACACACTATTGTTATTTATGATGAAGATACATTTTATATGAAAAAATTTCTGTTTTATTTAAGAATTTAGATGATTTGGCTTAATTTTTGTTTCCAATTATTATGTTCAGAGTAAGTAGAGACTTGTCTTAGTTAGAAATGCAAATCAAACTAAAGTTAAATTTTCTTCTATGACTTTTGTTTCCAATGATGTGAATATTTTGAATATCACTTATGTTCCTTGCTTGAATTTAGGCGCTTAGTGACACTTTTATCTTAGAAAATGATAGAACTTTAAAAATAAGAGGAAAGTTTATTATTATTAGAATTTCAATATGGATAATTTAATAAGAGTATTGATTTAAATATTCACATATTTCTGCCAGACTTGTCTATTCTATTGATATAAAACATTTTCTATTGTATTCCTTTGAAGTTTTTATGACTTTCCAATTTATAAATAACCCAGTGTAATTTTAGATACTTACAATACTTTCAATTTAGTAAACAAAACACTTTCAAAATTAAAAACAAAGCTAGTGACTAGTCAGTTATCTTGTCAAAAAGTGAAAATAAATATTTTTATGATTTTTATCTTCTAATAGTTTAAGCTATATGTTTGATCCAGGAAAAAAATATATACATAACAAAAATTATCTATAATTTTAACCTTATACAAAGACAAAACAAAACAATAACAACAAAACATTCACTTGTTTTTATTTAAATACCACGTATACCTTAAAATCCATGATATTTGTGATTGAAATTGGCAATTCTGTGATAATTTCTCTGTAGAAATGAATATAAATATTCCTTTATAAAATAAATTCTTAAAATTTTATAATTATTGCATTTTAATTAAGTATTGTTAATAAATGTTATAATTGTATTTTCGTGTACAAATACAATTATATATAGTTGTGTATAATTGCATATCATTATATAATTGTGTTATATGATGTACAATTATATAGTTAGTTCAATAATGTTAAGGACATTCCAATTTAAAATTTTAATGAATTATAATTTTGTTTTCAGCTTGACAAAAATCACACCACTTTTTCATTTTGTTTCTCTGGAAAAACTGGATGTCAGCAACAATTGTCTTTCTGGTAAGTTTAGAATAATATATAATTTAAAAAAAAATGAATTTTGAGTTTCTGTTCCAATTATGATGAGGAGTTATTTTAGATAGATGTGGTAATGACATTTAGAAATTATACACATACACACACACACATATATGTGTGTGTGTGTATATGTATACACACACATAAAAAATAAGGTATAGAGGAGGAAACATTTCTCTACCTTCTTAAGTTCTTAGTTCTTAGACTGGACTAAGAATTAAACTGGCACAAGACAAACAAAAAATACAAGTTTTAATTACAGGTGTGTTTTTTTCACATGTACATGGGAGTTTTCCCAAGAGAAATAAAGATCCCAAGAAGCAGTTAAAATTGAACACTTCTATAGTGAATTGGACAAGTGCAGGACATTGTGAAAATGTGACAATCAAAGGTGCTTGAGTTAAGGAGTTTAATTTAATGAAAAAGTGACTAGGAAATAAGAGTTAGTTTAACAAGTTTGTACACATTTCTCTTAGCCTCTTTTCCTGTCCTTGTGATAAGAATGTCTCTTTCCTCCTGGTATAGGGAGGGCATCTTTCACATAGGAATTTTATCTCTTGCTTGAAAGAAAAAGAGGGAAGGCCAGAGTATCTTTTCATCTGCTGTTTTTTAAGTTCCATTTGGGCATATTGAAACTGCGTGTGTTCTGAACTCCTTCAAAGGCATGGTGAAATAATTCAATTAAAAATTTCCTTCTACTTTTAAAATCATATTACTTCCATATTTTTCCGGTAGACCTGGGCATATGTCACAATTATATTGTTGTTTAAAATTCATATATCTTTTAACTATGAAAGAAGTAGCCTAGTGAAGATAAGTAAACAAACTTGTCTAATTGTTGACTCCTAACAACTATAGAGTAGACACCAATTAAAAGTGTACTAAATTAAAGAATGCTGAATTGATTTGGTTGACTAGGTCCCCCAAAGTTTGCCCATCCCCACTCCCATCAGCCCCCTAATAAAAACAACTATAGTTCTAATTTGTCACCGTAAGTTAATTCTGATTGTTATACATCTTTATATTAATGGGATCAAACAGTACATTATGTTTTGCCTACAGTTTTCTTTGCTGAACATCCATGTAATATTCCACTATGTCATTTATATCATTAGTTTGTGGGGGGTTTTTTGTTTGTTTGTTTTGTTTTTTGCTGAAGTATAGTCCATTGTTTGAATATAGAATATATCACAATTTTTCCGTTCTCCTGTTGTTTGTGGTTTGGAGCTACTATTATTATAAAGTTTCTATGGAAATTCTTGTATAAATCTTTTTGTGGATATGTTTTCCGTTCTCGTGGGTAAATGTGTAAGAGTGTAATTGGGGATAATAGAGTAGGTGTGTGTTTAACTTGATAAGAAACTGAAAAAACTGTTTTCAAAAGCAGTTGTAACATTTTACAGCCACACATGCATAATGTATGAGAGTTCCAACTGTTCGATTCTACAAGGTGTTTTGTATTTTGTTATGGTTTTAGTTTTCATTTTCCTGATGAAGAATGATATTGTGCCTCTTTGTATGCATTTATTGATGATTTATGTATATACATTTTGTGTCTATTCAAATGTCTTACCATTTTTAAAATTTAGTTATTGCTTTTTTCTTATTGGTTTCTGTAAATTAATATATATTCTAGATGAAGTTACTTCTCAGATATATGTTTTGTAAATATTTTCTCCCAGAACTCTTTTACTTTTAAATTTTATTAATGTTATCTGTAGATGAGAAGTTTTAAATTATGATAAAATTTAATTTATCATTTTTCATAATTATTTTTCTTTATATTGTCCTATTTTGTATCTTCTCACCTCCATATTAAGATAATTTTCTATGCTCTCTAGCTTTCTTATAGAAGTTATATACTTTTAGTTCTTACCTTTGAGTCTATGACCTATCTCAGATTAATTTTTATGAATGGTATGAAGTAGGGGATGAAATCAGGTTTTAACATAGATATTTAGTTGTCCCAGCAACATTTATTGAACAAGCTTTTCCATCATTGAATTACTTTGGTGTCTTTGTCAAAATTGATTTACATCTGGCTACTTTGGATGTGTTTCCATTAACTGCTTTTCTCTTAATGACAGGTCATATTTATCTACTTCTTTTTATGTCATGTGATTTTTTTTTTAATCCTCACCCGAGGATATTTTTCCATTTATCTTCAGATAGAGAGGGAAGGAGGGAGAGAGAGAGAAAGAGAGAAACATCTATGTGAGAGAGACACATAGATTGGTTGCCTTCCACATGACCCCGACCAGGGACAGGGACTGGACTGCAACCAAGGTATATGCCCTTGACTGGAATTGAACCTACTACTCTTTGGTCCTCGAGCCGACGCTCTAACCACTGGGAAAAACCGTCCAGGGATGTCTAGTGATTTTTAACTCTATCTTGAACATTGTACATATTACAGTTTATATACTGAGTCTGGGCATTGTTGTCTTCCATTTAAAGGGTAAGTTTAATTCTGGCAGGAAGTTAAAGTATTGATGGATAATTTTGTTTCTGTCAGCCTTAATTTCATTCTCTCCTAGGACAAGTCATTTTAGTTTTTAACTCTTAGTGCATGCCCCTACCACAGGGCATTTCATTCCTAATACATAGTCTTTTGGAATTTAGCTTAATCTCTGAGATACTCAATTAGGTCATTCTGGCTGGGCTGAAACTCCAATGTCTTTCATTGCTGCATGGACTCAAGTGTCATCATTCGGCTCTTAGCCCTACAGAGGCTGATCTCTGCTAGGTCTTTCAGAGTCTTGCCTGCCTATGTAACACCTAGCCCTTGTCTAAGGACCTGCATAAACCCTCACATAGACTTCTTACCCCAACTCTTCCCCCCACCTCCACAAACATACACACACAGCTTCTTCTCAGTACTTTTTACCGTAAATTCCAGCTTCAGTTCTAATCTTTGTCTCCTCACTCAGCAAAACAGCTTCTTAACTTGATTTCCACTTTCTTGCTCTGAAGTGATAAAATACTTTCAGGCAGAAAACCACTGTGATTGTAGGCTCACCATGTGTGTTTCCCTTCTCTTAGAGTCAGATTTAAAAACATGTGCTTCATATATATTGTCCAGTTTATGCATGTTTTCTGTGGGATAGAAATTCCGAGAATGACCTACTATTTTTACTTTTGAAAGCTTAATAGTTCTATGTAGTTCTACTTAAGGATATGTTCAATTTTACCACTTACCATATTACTTTAGATTTCACTCTTTCTGATTTTGTGTTTACAATCTGGAATGAACTGCCTAAAGCACTTAACACGCATTCCTTTTTTTACTCCTCACCCTATGAGATAGCTGTGAAACTGAATCATAAATCAGTTGTATGATTTGCATAAGTTCACACAGCTGCTAAATGGTAGAAATATATATTCTGACAGTAGAGTTTGTGTTCTTAATACAGTCTCCTTTTAAAAGCATATTGCTTTCTGCAGAATAAATAAGTTTTGTTGTTTATGTAATAGCTAATAAATAAAATGCTTATTGATCTATGGTTACTTTTCTTTATCTGAGATATGTTTCATAATAATTCTTACTGTTTATTTTTGTAGATCTTACAAGTGCCATAAAGTGTATTGAGGCATGCTATTCTCTCCGTGAATTGATTATCACTGGAAATCCACTTCTTCAAGAAATAAACTGGAGGTAAAAAAAAAAAAAATGGTGCACTCTATGTACATACTTTATTACAGTTGCAGAAAACATAACTTGATGAAAGTTGTTTTGTGTGTACAATTTACTTGGGAAAAGTTAATAAAAATAATTTAAAAGTTATTCCCTAATAGTTTTGTAAGAATGGTTAAAAAATATTTTCAACCTAAAATAATTTTTTGCATTGTATGAGCTAATACAGATTTGAAATAATAATTCTGATCCATATCACTGATTATGTGACAATTTTAGTATGACATTAACTTGGGTTTTTTATTTATAGAAAATACATTTATTTGTTGGGAATTACTTTTTATGAGTCTTCTAAATCACATGACTTGCTACTTGAAATTATTTCCTTTCTGTCAATA
The DNA here is from genome assembly GCA_030848825.1 of Tadarida brasiliensis. NCBI lineage: Eukaryota > Metazoa > Chordata > Mammalia > Chiroptera > Molossidae > Tadarida > Tadarida brasiliensis. The sequence continues at coordinate 108,955,141 of CM061263.1, read as the reverse complement.
ATTTAATTTTGTTTTAATTTCTTAAAAGAGAAAGTTTCTGTCTGTTATATGTATTATAAGCATGTGTGATTTCATGCTTCTCTTTCAAATATTGTAGTACCTCGGTGTAAATGAAGGAGCGTATTTTTTAATTTTTGTAATGAATTTTCCTGTTCAAAAAAGTTATCATCATCTGAAACTCTCATATTATGCTAACAGTGTTTCCCTAAATTGACTAGCATCTTTTATATAACCAACTTTTTAAAAGATAATTTACATATAATAAACTTATCAATTTTGTTTATGACTATGAATATTGTATGAAATCCTCCACAAGCAAGATACTGAACATTTTTGTCACCCCAGAAAATGACCTCATTCACCATTGCAATCAGTCCCCTCTCCTGGTACTTTAAATATGCCCACTCTCTTATAACTTTTGTGTTTTTGACCTAAAGTCAGCTGACATTCTTGTCTTTATTCCTGTCTCTGAATACTTTTGTTTTGTTTTGTTTTTTAATCCTCATCTAAGGATATGTTTAGAGAGATGAAGAGAGAGAGAGAGAGAAAGAAAGAAAAACATTAGCTGCCTACCATATGTGCCCCAACCCCACAACCTAGCTACGTGCCCTGACCGAGAATCAAGCCCACAACCTTTTAGTGTACAGGATGATGCTCCAACCAACTGAACAACCTGTCAGGTCTGTCTCTGGGTAGTTTTTTTTAAAAAAATATGTTTTTATTTATTTTATAGTGAGGGGGAGAGACAGACTGCCTTCTGCACGCCTCCTACTGGGAATCGAGCCCGCAACCTGGGCAGGTGCCCTGACTGCCATAAGATATGGAAATTTTTGGCCATTATTTTTTCAAGTATTTTTCTGCCTCCTTCCTATCTTGTCCTACTAGGACTCCAGTTTCACCAATTTTATACCAGTTGATATATCCCAGAAGTCACTATTGCTCTGTTCTTACATTTATTACACTTTATTTCTGCCTGTATTTCACTCTTAACAGTTATTATTATATCTTCAAGTTTTCTAATAGTTTCTTCTTATGTATCTACTCTATAGTCTTTTTCAGTTCACATTTTAGATACTGCTTTTCATCTCAAGAAAGGAGAAACATCTGTAACAAAAATAAATTAAAAAAAATTAAAAAAAACAAACAAAAAGAAAAACAAAAAAAAGGTTTCTTTTTTAAACACTATTTGCAATTTCTCTTGTACTCATGCTCATGTTTTCCTGAATCATCTTGAACAAAATATTTATAATGCTGTTTTAGCATTCTTATCTGCTGGTTCTGTCATCTTTTTCATGTTGAGTTTGATTGTCATTGATTTCTTTTTTCTAATTGGGTCATATTTTCTGCTTCTTGCATGACTGATCAATTTGGGTTGTATTATGGACATTTTAAATTTAAGATTGTTGATGTCTTAATTTTTAAAATTTTAAATGGCATTTATTTTGTTTCTGACATGCAGCAGGTAAATTATTTGGACTTAGTGAGATACTTTCAAAGCTTGCTTTTAAGTTCTGCAGGAAATCTTTAGACTATTGCCAATTTAGTCCCACTACCGTGGTGCTGACTTTCTGAGTATTCTCCCTAATATCTCTTATATGTATTCTTTCAACTTCGGCTGATCAGAATGATTTTCAGTCCTATGTGGATTCCTATCATTTTTCTGCTTTTTGCTTTCCATTGGTTATTTCCCTTGTTCTTACATGGCTTTCTCTCACACATCCTCAGATCATTCTTCATTCACCCAAGGCCCTGTGAATTGCATCCCAGAATACTGAGAGACTTGCATATGTCCACTGAGAAATTTCGGGTGATGATTCTGGCCTAAACTCTTGTTTCTTTTAACGTCCAGAAACATGCAGTTGTTAAATGTTTCAACATGATTTATTATACATTTGACACTGGCATCATGTCAGTTCATGGGTACACCAAGGCAGAACAAAGCTAAAAATAGACTGGGCATGTAACCTAATACAGCAAGGTGAGTTGGCAACACTCAAGTATGGGTAAAGACAAACGTTTATTAAAATTCAGGAGAAATGTATTTCAGGATCCTCAGAGTTTGGATCAAGTCAGCAAGTCGTATCAATTTGATCAGGTAGTGAAAATACAGCAGTTTTGGACAAAATATAGACAAAGAGGAATGAAAGAATTTAAAAAGGGTGGTTATGACATCTGATTTTAGGGCAAAAGCAGTTGACTCTTTGCCCTTACTTGGTTTCCCTGTGATATATAGCCATAATCAGGAAGATCCTGGTTCTGATGACTAGAGAAGGAATATAAGATATCTTACAGAGGAATCAATGGTCTGGTTATATTTAAAATTTCTATATCTGATTTTATTTGCCTGTAGAACAAGATAAGAGAGTCTAGGGAGGAATCTTTGTTCCCTGCCTTGTCTGAGGCCTCTGCAAACCTCTACCACTCTCTTTCCAGATGTACAAGAGTGGGCAAAGCGTAGATAATACAGTAATTAATAAATAACGATACAAGGATAAACTCTGTTTCGTGTACTCACAGCTATAAACCTGCTTTTAGCCACCCCTGTATTGGTTCCCTGTATTTGTTAATTGGTCTTTGTTTAAAAATATAGCATTTTACACCAAGTCAAACACCTGTGTAATTTGTTACTCCTGATAACTTGTGTATCACAGTAGAGGTATTGCCTTTGCCAAAAAGTCTTTTTTTTTTCTTTCTTTAAAGCTCTGTTTTCATATGCATTTCCAATGTTACACTGGTTGTTTTTCTTTTTAGGGAAACATTTTATTTATCCTCATGTTTTAGAACAGAACTTGTCAACTTCTGCTTTCAAAACATACTTCCAAGTACAATTTAAACTGTGTAGCCCAGAGGAAAGAGTATAACACACTGCAATGATGCTCAAAGGTGTATCCCCAGACCAGCAACTTTATCATCACCCAGAAACCTATTAGTAATGCAAAATCTTCCATAAAAAAATAGGGTGTACTCTGGCCAGTTTTGCTCAGTGGTTAGAGCATCAGCCCACAGACCAATGAGTCTCGGGTTCGATTCTGGTCAAGAGCACATACCTCGCGGGAGGGAAGCAGTCGATGTGTCTCTCTCACATAGATGTTTCTCTCTCTCTTTCTCTCTCACTTTCCCCCCCTCTCACCTTCCTTCCCACTCTATCTGAAGATAAATAGAAAAATATCCTTGGGTGAGGATTAAAATAAATAAATAAAAAATAGAGTGTAATTATGTCCAAAAGACTCTGCTTGGCAGGGGGTATTATTTATAATGAAAATACCTGCTGAGCTGTTTTTAAATAGCTATCTTTATATTCCAAAGTAACTGTATAGACCAAGTCTATGATGAGAAATAAAATAGGTAGTTGTGCCCATTATTCAGAGCCAACTCAGGGGCACTGGTTTTCTTTTAGGCAAATAAGACATGAATTATCTTGCTGATCCCATATCAGTTTCCACACAAAGAGCTGTCATGTTGCCAGTTGCAACTAGAAACAAAACTATGTCCTGAATTATCCTTGAATGTATTTATTTATTTTTGTTTGTATGGAGCTTGAACACTTATTTTGATGAATGGAATGTGCTTGTGGCAAATATATTTATATAAATCTATTAAATATAGATATTTTATTGAATTTATTGGGGTGACATAGGTTTCAGGTGTACAATTCTATAATATATCATCTATATATTTTATTGTGTGTTCATCCCCCAAAGTTTAGTCTCCTTCCATCACCATTCATACCCCCTTTACTCTCTCCAACTTTCCCCCAACCCTCTCCCTTCCCTTCTGGTAATCACTATGCTTCCCTTTTGGTAATCACTATGTCTGTGTCAGTGAATTGTTTTTTGTTTAATCCCTTCACCTTTTCCACTCAGCCCTGCAACACCCCCAAATATATAGATAGATACTCACATTTTATACTTACATAACTATATATACTTTATAGTCTTGAAGAAAATAATTAGAAATAATACTGAGATAAAATAGGTAATATTTATATTATAAATATATACATAATATAGCTATTATAATTTCTATATTTAAATAAACTTTTCTGGACTACAATAATACCAACTTGAAAATATTACCTATAAAATTTCACTTAGATTTGTTGGCCTAATACAGTTATCATAATTTTAAGAAGAGATTCATTTATCTAAAGGGTTTAATATCTTGTAATGTATAAAATATGGATTTGTTAATGAAAGAATCAACTCATACTTTAACCAGTGCGTTCCAATGAACTTTACATAACCCCTTGATACCAACAAAGGGATTAGTTGTAGATTTTCCCAATTGGCTTTTTACTTTCATGTCTAGCCAGTGATAACACGAACAAAACTGATGTACTAAAAAAAAAAATTCTTTAAAACTTAAACCACAGACTCAGTTTGGAATCTCCTTTGGGAATGTGTTTCATTCATTAATGATTAATAGAGCTTCTTAAGTGACAGAATATTCACCAGGACGTTTTCACTAAATGAAATATTGATTCAGCCCTTGACTAAGAGGAACCCAGCTGGAAAAATTAATGTTGAGATACATTATATTCTTATACTTCATTTCTGACATGAATCAGCTTGTTACAGCACTTTCTAATATATTTATCATAGATTTTTATAAGGCTGCATTTGAACTTAATTAAGGCCAATCCATGCACTATTGACGTATACAGATCTAAGAACTGTTTCTTTAAAAATATTAAAAGAAAAAATATTTTTTAAAAATCACTAACTCCACTCTCGATAGTTATTATATAAATCACAAATTTCAAGATATTGTCACACTTGTGAAGTTCCCAAGAAAACTAAATTTTTACATCCAAAAACAGTTCAAAATATTCTGACTAAAGTAAACCATTTGGGAACTTTTTAAATATAAAAATGATAAATGTAACATCAAAATATTCCAAAGGTAAAAATTCAAGCCCTGTGAACCACAAACTCTAGAATTAACCCCTGTAGCTAAACTGGTGTACTTACTTAATAATATCTGTATCAATAACCATGTCTAAAATATATTATTTGATGACAAATCCATCATTTTGTCCCTTGATGATGTGGTATCAGTTAACATCACAGTATCTTCCACATAATGCCAGCTGAAATACCTAAAAAGCAAATGCTGCTAATACTTTTGAATTTATTTATTTTTAATTATTTTATTTGAAGCATAAACACTTGTTTTATTAAAATAAAATATCCTTGGGGTAAAATATTGATCTTTCTTTTAATCAGATAAAGCAAATTCTTATATCTTGTTCCTAGGGTTATATTAGATTATTTGGTTAAAATGGCTCTTTATTTTGTCATCACATTTTTTTCTGAATAAAAAGCTGGTTTCTTCTATGTGTTTGATATATATTCTCTAATTTCAGTCTCATAGGAATACTTTTCTAAGAAGCTTTCATACCATTTATATAAAACCAATGGCAGCCCTGGCCCGGTGGCTCAGTTGATTGGAGCAATGTCCTGTATATCAAAAGGTTGAGGGTTTGATTCCCGGTCAGGGCATGTGCCTTGGCTGCGGGTTAGATCCCCAGTTGTTGCGGGTATGGGAGGCAACCAATCAATCAATGTTTCTCTCTCTCACACACACACTCTCTCTCTCTCAAATCAATAAACATATAGTTGAGAGAGGGTTAACAAAAATAAATCAGTGATGTTAATCATTGAACAGATCATTGGAATATAACTGCCCAGGCCCACAATATATCTTATTTTGGCAAATTCTTCTAATATCATTGAAATATAGTTTTGTTAAAATTTTCATGATTCAAATTTCAGAGTTGTTTTTTATGTTTAAACCTGAGCACCTCCGATTTTAGCATAATGTGTTGTAGTCTATTTTCTTCCTCATACAATGGTTGCTATTTTTTAAGGTCCACAAGAAAGGCTATATTTTAAAAATAGAGATTCCCTGGACCCACCAGTACATGTCTGGTGTCACTGAAGACTCTGCATTTTAAAAAGTGTCCCAGGCACCACTGATGCAGCAGTTCAAGGACAATCTTTTCAGAAACAATACCTACAGGGTTGGAGGCACACATGGTGATCTAGCCTTGAATTCCCATCCAAGTGGATTAAGATAAAGAACAGATATGTTAGACTTTGTATTTCTCACATTAGCAGTGTGAATATTGCCTTTCTTTCCTTGACACCTCCTCATTTAGCCAAAATGAGACCTGAAAGGTGACTGCTCACGAGGGTCTCATTGGTGCGACTGCATGTGCACTACCACTGAGGGTCCAGGATCCTGGTGAAAAGTTTTGTGTATCTAACAGCTTACTCTTGTTTAACCAGAAGTGATTATACCATAGAAGAAGGAAAAAGTCAGCTTTAGCTAACTCCTAAGTCATCCAACTTGTAATAAGAAAATCTGCTTTATTAATTTTCCTGATAAGATATACCTATTAGAGCCTGTCATTGGCATCCAATTCCTTCTGCTCCTCAGGTCCACTCCAGCAGAAATTTGCCTGGTACACAAAGAATTAGAACCGTTGGTTCTTCTCAAGACTATTTCCATCAACTTATTGAAGCCTTATGTTTGCTCTCCTGTAATTTAGGAAATTTAAACTAAAGAAATAGGAACAGTATATTTGAGCATCTTCTTTTTTAAGTTGGATCAACAATACAGTCTTAAATTACAATACCCCTTATTATCACATCTCAAAAACATCATTATTTCATACCTGGCATTTTATAATTATGACTAAATAAATTATTTTGACATTATAGTCATGTCTCGATGAAAACTTAACTGGGGACTTTGATGAATATTTAAATAACAATGTAGCTCCATTAGTAATGTAATAAACAATTTGATAGCATGTAAAAGGGATAGTTAATCTCGCCACTATATTTTGATTTTTACCAGCTTCACTTTCAGATTGTAATCTTTCCTTCCTTTCAGGAGAGCCTCAGTGAAAGATTTCATATTATGGTTAATACTGTACATCTGTGATCAGCACCTGTGATGAATAGCTATTTTCTTAGTATAACATTCTGCTTGTGAACCAAAACTTAAAATGAATCCAGCCAGAAACACAATATATGCTATTTATTTCACTCTTTGTGGTAAATGTAGTAGTTTTTGGCAAACACGGCTAACTTTCAGCCTCCTAAAAAAGTTCAAAATATATGGACCCAAATTTTCTCAATTACTGTAGCTAAAATATTTTGTTAGCAAAGCATCAAGCATTTTTTTCTTTTTTTTTTTAGTTTTTAAATTAATTCATTTTTGTTACAGATGTTTCTCCTTTTTCCCCCATTGACACCCTCCTCCCTATCCCACCTCACCCCCATATATGCATAAATTCTTTAGTTTACCTCTTCCCTCCCCCCACCTCCTTCCTCTGAGGTTGGTCAGTCTGAACCCTACTTCTATGTCTCTGGGTCTGTTTTGTTCATCAGCTTATTTTGTCATTATAGTCCACAAAGAATATATGATATTTGTCTTTCTCTGATTGGCTTATTTTCTGTAGTATAATATTCTCCAGGTCCCTCCATGTCATCTCAAATGATAAGAGATCTTTCTTTCTTACAGCTGCATAGTATTCCATTGCGTATATGTACCACAGCTTTTTTATCCACTCATCTATTGATGGACACTTGGGTTGTTTCCAGATCTTAGCAACTGTAAATAGTGCTGCTATGAACATAGGGGTACATACATTCTTTCTGATTGGTGTTTCAGGCTTCTTAGGATATATTCCTAAAAGTGGAATCACTGGGTCAAATGGCAATTTAATTTTTAATTTTTTGAGGAAACACCATATTGTTTTCCATAGTGGCTGCACTGGTCTGCATTCCCACCAGCAGTGTACTAGAGCCCCCTTTTCTCCACACCCTCGCCAGCACTTGTTGTTTGATGATTTGTTGATGGCAGCCATTCTGGCAGGTGTGAAGTGATACTTCATAGTTGTTTTAATTTGCATCTCTCTGATGATTAGTGACATCGAGCATTTTTTTCATATGTCTCTTGGCCATTTTAGAGAGGTATGTCCTTTTTAGAGAGGTATCTGTTTAGGTCCTCTGCCCATTTTTAAATTGGATTGTTTGTCTTCTTTTTGTTGAGTTGTATGAGTACTCTATATATTTTGGAAATTAACCCCTTATCTGATGTATCATTAGCAATTATGCTCTCCCATATACTGGGTTCCCTTTCCATTTTGATGCTTGTTTTTTTTTTGTTTGTTTGTTTTTTTGTTTTGCTGTGTAGAAGCTTTTTAGTTTGATGTAGTCTCATGTATTCATTTTTTCCTTTGTTTCTCTTGCCTTAGGCATTGTTATCAGTGACAATTCTGCTGTGTGTGATGTCTGAAATTTTGTTGACTACATTTTCTTCTAGGATTTTTATGGATTCACGAGTCACATTTAAGTCTTTTATTAATTTTGAGTTTATTCTTGTGTATGGTGTAAATTGGTGGTCTAGCTTCATTTTTTTTTTTTTTTTGCATGTAGCTGTCCAATTTTCTCAACACCATTTATTAAAAAGGCTGTCTTTACCCCATTGTATGCTCTTGCCACCTTTGTCAAATATTAATTTAACATAATCTCTTGAGTCAGTTTCTGGGTTCTCTGTTCTGTTCCATTGATCTATATGCCTGTTCTTATGCCAGTACCATGCTGTTTTAATTATAATTGCTTTGTAGTATAACCTGATCTGGTATTCTGATCCCTCCTACTTTGTTCTTCGTTTTCAAGATTGCTGTGGCTATTCGGGGTCTTTTTGGTTTCATATAAACGTTTGGAGGGTTCTAGTTCCATGAAATATGTTGTTGGTATTTTTTTAAAATATTTTTTCTTTATTGATTTTAGAGAGAGCAGAAGGGAAAGAGAGAGAGAGAGAGATTGAAACATTGATGAGAGAGAACCTCAATTGGCCACCTCCTGCATGCCCCCCACTGGGGATCAGTCCCACAACCTGTGCATGTATGCTGGCTGGGAATTGAACTGGTGACCTCTTGGTGCATGGTTGATGCTCAGCCAGTGAGCCATACCAGCTGAGCTATAGTTGGTATTTTAATGAGGATTGTATTGAATCTACAGATTGCTTTGGGTAGTATGGACATTTTAATGATGTTAATTCTTCCAATCCATGAATAAATTATATGCTTCCACTTTTTTATATCTTCCTATATTTCTTTTTTTAATGTCCTGTAGTTTTCTGCAAATAGGTCCTTTACTTCTTTGGTTAAGTTTATTCCTAGGTATCTTAATTTTGAGCCGCAATGGTAAATGGGATTATTTTTTAGTTTCTCTTTCTGTGAGTTCATTATTGGTGTATAAAAACCATTGATTTCTTGATGTTAATTTTGTATCCTGCTATTTTGCCAAATTCATTTATTAAATCTAGGAGATTTTTGATGGAGTCTTTAGGGTTTTCTATGTACAATATCATGTCATCTGCAATAATAACAGTTTCACTTTCTCCTTTCGAATTTGGATCCCTTTTATTTTTTCTTCATGTCTAATTGCTGGGGCTAAGATTTCCAGTACTATATTAAATAAGAGTGGTGAAAGAGGGCATCCCTGTGTTGTTCCTGTTCTTAAGGGAAATGCTTTTAATTTTTGCCCATCGAGTGTGATGTTGGCTGTAGATTTTTGATATATGACCTTTATTATGTCGAGATACGATCTCCCTATTCCCACATTGCTGAGCGTTTTTATCAGAAATGAGTGCTGGATTTTTTTGAATGCTTTTTTAGTATCTATTGATGTGATCATATGGTTTTTAGTTTTCATTTTGTTTATGTGATGTATCACATTTATTGATTTGAGAATATTGTACCAGCCTTGCATCCCTGGGATGAATCCCACTTGGTCATGCTGAGTAATTTTTTTAATGTATTGCTGGATCTGATTTACTAATATTTTGTTAAGGGTTTTGGCATCTATGCTCATCAGGGATATTGGCCTGTAGTTTTCTTTCTTTGTAGTGTCTTTATCTGGTTTTAGAATTAGAATTATGCTGGCCTCGTAAAATAAATTTGGAAGTCTTCCTTCTTCTTGAAGTTTTTGGAATAGTTTGAGGAGAATTGGTGTTAGTTCTTCTTTGTTATTTTGTTTCTTTGTTTTTAAAATTATTTCTATTAATTTGTTTTTGTTACAGATGTTTCTCCATTTTCCCCCATTGACACCCTCCTCCCCATCCCCCTCCCGTCCCATACCCAGCTTTGTTGTCTATGTCCATTGTGTTTTATCTCTTCCCCCCAACACCCTCTCTTCTGTGGTTTGTCAGTCTGTACCCTACCTCTATGTCTCTAGGTCAATTTTGTTCATCAGTTGGTTTAGTTAATTATATTCTACAAATAAGTGAGATCATGTGATATTTGTCTTTCTCTGCTTGGCTTGTTTTGCTTAGCATAATACTCTCCAGGTCCCTCCATGTCATCTCAAAGGATAAGAGATCTTTCTTTCTTACAGCTGCATAGTATTACATTGTGTACATGTACCTCAGCTTTTTTATCCACTCATCTAATGATGGACACTTGGGTTGTTTCCAGATCTTAGCTATTATAAATAGTGCTGCTATGAACATAGGGGTACATATATTCTTTCTGACTGGTGTTTCAGGCTTCTTAGGGTATATTCCTAGAAGTGGGATCACTGGGTCAAATGGAAGTTCCATTTTTAACTTTTTGAGGTAACACCATAGTGTTTTCCATAGTGGCTGTATCAGTCTGCATTCCCACCAGTATTGTACTAGAGTCCCCTTTTCTCCACACCGTCGCCAACACTTGTTGTTTGATGATTTATTGATGGTGGCCATTTTGACAGGTGTGAAGTGATATCTCATAGTTGTTTTAATTTGCATCTCTCTGATGATTAGTGATGTTGAGCATTTTTTCATATGTCTCTTGGCCATTTGTATGTCCTGTTTGGTGAGGTGTCTATTTAGGTCCTCTGCCCATTTTTTAATTGGGTTCTTTGTCTTCCTTTTGTTGAGTTGTATGAGTACTCTATATATTTTGGAAATTAATCCCTTATCTGATGCATCATTGGCAATTATGGTCTCCCATACAGTGGGTTCCTGTTCCATTTTGATGATTGTTTCTTTGTGTCCTAACATGTGGTCTATCTTTGTGTCCTAACATGTGGTCTATCTTTGAGAATGTTCCATGTGCACTTGAGAAGAATGTATATTCTGCAGCTTTGGGGTGAAATATTCTGTAAATATCAATGAAGTCCAACTGATCTAGTTTGTCTTGTAAGGACTCTATGTCCTTGTTAATTTTTTGTCTAGAAGATCTATCCAATGGTGTCAGTGGCATGTTAAAGTCACCCACTATGATCGTATTGCTATTGATCTCTCCCTTGAAGTCCTCCAGAAGTTTTTAAATATATTTTGGTGCTCCCGTATTTGGTGCTTCCATGTTTACCAGGGTTATATCCTCTTGTTGGATTGATTCTTTCAATATTATGTAGTAGCCTTCTTTGTCTCTAGTTATGGCCTTCATTTCGAAGTCTATTTCATCGGATATGAGTATTGCTACTGTAGCTTTTTTTTCCTTTCCATTTGCTTGGAAGATTTTTTTCCATCCCTTCACTTTCAACCTATGTGAATCTTTTGTTGTGAGGTGGGTCTCTTGTAAACAATATATATATGAGTCATGCTTTCTTATCTATTCAGCTACTCTGTGTCTTTTGATCACAGTGTTTAATACATTTATATTTAAGGTTGTTATTGATATGTACTTTTTTATTGCCATTTTTGTTTATTATGATTGTGTTTCTCTTCCTATTTCTTCTGCTGATTACAGCAGTCCTTTTAACATTTCTTGCAGTGCTGGTTTGGTGCTAATATCTTCCCTTAGCTTTTTTTTTTTTTTTTTTTTTTTTGTCTGGGAAGCTCTTTATTTCACCTTTTATTTTGAATGATAGCTTTGCTGGATAGAGTAGTCTTGTATTCAGATCCTTGTTTTTCATTACCTTGATTACTTCATGCCATTCCCTTCTGGTCTGTAGTGTTTCTGTTGAGAAATCAGCTAATAGCCTTATGGGAGTTCCTTTGTAGGTAACTTGTTGCTTATCTCTTGCTGCCTTTAGGATTCTCTCTTTGTCTTTAATTTTTAGCATTTTAATTATTATTGTGATTACTTTCATTTAATAGCAAGACTATTAAGATTATAACTATATACAGGATGCATTATGACATTTGTTAGTCCTAGGTATTTTTGCCTTAATGGGCCACTTTCTTATTTTAAAAATAAAAAATATTAAAATTATGTTTTACAACTGCCTGTGTATAAATGGATATATCAGTCTGTCTGTACAGTTAGGCAGAAGGAATAACTGACATTAGGGCTGTCATTGAAGTTTTCCTTGTTAAACCTTTTAGTAATGTTGCCTTTGCCATTCTTCCTTTGGTTTTTCAAAACTGTGCTGCTGTTTTTTTAATTATTAAACTTTATTTTTAGAGCTATTTTAGGTTAAGAACAAAATTGAGCAGAAAGTACAGAGAATTCCCAGATACTCCCCTGTCTGCACACATACACACCCCCACCCCCATCGACATCCCATTCCACTTTTTATAATTCATGAACCTACACTGACACATCATTATTACCCAAAGTCCATAGTATACGTTAGGGTTTACTGTTGGTGTTTTACCTTATGGATTTGAAAAATGCATAATGACATATATCCAATATGTAGTATTGTATGAAATAGTTTTACTGCCCTTAAAACTCTCGGTGCTTTACTTATTCATCCCTCCCTGTACCTTAACCCCTGACAACCACTGATCTTTTTATCTCCATAGTTTTGCTTCTTTCCAGAGTGCAACATAGTTAGAATCATATGGTATATAGCCATCTCAGATTGGCTTCTTTCACTCAATAATATGTATTTAAGGTTCCTCCATATATATTCGTGGCTTAATAGCTCATTTGTGTTCCTAGAGCTAAATAATGCTCCATTATATGGATGTAGCACAGTTTATTTATTTATTCACCTACTGAAGGACACCTTGGTTGCTTTCAAGTTTATGCTAATACATATAAAGCTGCTTGTAAACAACTGTGTTGGTTTTTTTTAAATGTAGACATAAGTTTTCAATTCATTTGGGTAAATACCTAGGAGCCCAATTGCTGGATCAAATGGTAAAGTATGTTTAGTTTTGTAAGAAACCAACAAACTGTCTTCCAAAGTGTTTGTACTATTTTATATTTCCACCAGCACTTAATGAGAATTCCTGTTTCTCCACATCCTCACCCGCATTTAGTGTCATCAGTGTTTTGGATTTTGACTATTCTAATAAGTAGGTAGTTCTATCTCATTGTTTTAATTTGCAATTTCCTAATAACACGATATTGCACATTTTTTCATATGCTTATTTGCCATCTTTATAACTTCTTTGTTGAGATCTCTTTTAAGGTCTTTGGCTCATTTTTTAATTGGGGTATTTATTTTCTTATTGGTGAATTTTTAGACTTTCTTATATATCTTGGATAATAGTCTTATCAGATATGTGTTCTGGAAATATTTGCTCCCAATATATGGCTTGTCATGTTCTCTTGACAGTGCATTTCTCAGAGCAGAAATATTTAATTTTAATGAAGCTTGACTTACTAATTATCTCATCAATTGTGTCTTTAGTGTTGTATCTAAAAACCCAAGGTCATCTAGATTTTTTCCTATTTTTTCTTCTAAGTAGTTTACATTTTGCTTTTAGGTTTGTGATCCTTTTTGTTTCTTTTTGTGAAGAGTTTAAAACCCGTGTCTAGATTCTTCTATTCATTTTTTGCATGTAGTTGTCCAGTTGTTTCATGACTATTTATCTTTTCTCCATTTTATGCATTTGTTTCTTTGTCAAACATTAGTTGACTGTATTTATGTGGGTCTATTACTGGGCTCTCTCTTTTGTTCCATTGATTTATTTGTCTATTCTTTTCTCACTACTACCACAATCTCTTGATTGCTGTAGCTTAATAGTAAATCTTGAAGTCAGGTAGTGATAGCCTATGAACTTTGTTCTTTTCCTTCAATTTTAAGTAAGCTATTTTAGGTTTCTGCCTCTCCATATAAACCTTAGAATCAGTTTGTTGATATCCTCAAAATATCTTGCTAGTATTTTTATTGTGATTGTGTTGAATCTGTAGATCAAGTTGCGAAGGACTGTCTTGACAACATTGCATCTTCTTATATATGAACATAATTTCATAGGACATCTTTCAATTTATTTAGTCTTCTTTGTTGTCTTTTGTCAGAGTTTTGTAGTTTTCCTCATAGGAACTGTTAGTTTTTAACTAAGGAGTTTTACTTATTCAACATGTCCATTTTCCCCCTGTGACTACCAGTGGTATCCTTGTGAAAAGAGGCCCGTATGTTCCTTGTGAAAGGCTTGGGGAGTACTTCTAAATGGTGGGGCTTGCTGGACAGTTCTTGCTGTCTGACCTTGTTTTTCACAGCATTAGTTCTCTTAAACTGATACAAACTTATACTCATACCTTGAAGATTTTTTTATTATAATTCTTAGCAATTTCAGGAATAAATAACATAATTTTAGTCCTATACTCATTATATTTTACTAAGAGAAATAACCAAAATTCACTCTATTTCTCAAAAAAAGCAACAGCATTCAGTATGATGATGATGATGATGATGATGATGATGATGATGATGATGATTATTTTTAAATCCTCACCCGAGGATATTTTTCCATATATCTTCAGATAGAGTGGGAGGAAGGGGGGGAAGAGAGAGAGAAAGAGAGAGAGAGAGAGAGAGAGAGAGAGAGAGAGGAAGAAAGAAAAAGAGAGAAACATCGATGTGAGAGAGAAACATCAATTGGCTGTCTCCCACACAACTCCATCCAGGGCCGGGGACCAAACTGCCACAGAGGTATGCGCCATTGACCAGAATCAAACCTGAGACTTTGGTCCGTGGGCCGATACTCTAACAGCTGAGCCAAACTGGCCAGGGCCAGTGTATCTGATAGTATTTTTCTTATAATGCAACATTTATTTATTCCCAGCCCATTTCAAACTATTTGAATTTACCATTTGTGCTTTAGAAGAAAACAATTAAATGTAAGGAACTCTAAAACTTATTTTGTATATGACATGAAACCCTAACATTTTAAAATTTAATAGTGTTATTCTCTCTACAAAACAGTGACAGTTTCCAAGATATACTCAGTGCTTATATTGTTTAATATGCCTATGGTTATTTTAGATATAAACTCTCCTTTTCAAAATTATTTTTTAAATGTTTTCAATAGGCATTCTTTGCTTAAAATATTACCTGATCTAAGAATCCTCAATGGTGAAATGCTAAACTGTTATTCAGAAAGCCACAATGAAGAACATTATCAACTTGAATTAGGACATTTCCTGGTACTTTGTCAATCCCAGAATAGAGAATTCAACTTACTAATTGAAAACTATATTACTGGAAAAGGGTAAGACCATTATCTTTACCTTGTCATAATTAAAAGATATAATGCATTGTATACATATGATTAAAAAATATTCTGATAATTACAATCATATTTTTTGGATTAGAACAGTATGTTGTAGGGATATTCTCCCTTAAAAAATCTGACATCTTTTTATTGTTTGAAATATATCAATATCTATTTTTAACATTATTTAAAAGTTAAAATATTTGGTAAAATAAAATAAAGCATGTGGATAGTTTCCAGATAAGATGCATACATTCATTCAGTCAGTCATTCAATTACTCAATCATACATTTATTCAACAATTATTGTAGACAAGACACACAATTAGATTAACATAAGAGACAATTAGATAGTTGCAATGGAGCAAGGCAAGTTCTAGAATACAGATAATATATATAAGGTATATTACACATATTTCATATTTATATTTTAAGATATTAGGGGAGCACAGTGGAGAAAAGCAGTCCACACATGCACATATTCAGGGTACGGAGACTGAGAGTAAAATCTTAATCAACTATCAAAGAAAGAGAACTTCCCATTCCTCATCCCAAATTTTGAATGCATTGTTATGAATGAATTACACTGATCTTTCTATAACTATTTTCTAATTCGCATTGCTCCAGAAAACACAAATGAAAAAGGAAAAGGATTTCATATTTCTCTTACGATGAGGCTCCATTATAATTGGAACAATAATATGTGCTTCTAAATGTCTTAACTGAATTACTAAATTATATTCTTAAAATATTACTATTTGTACTTTCATACATGCTCATCTATATGAGAGCTGGTTTTTCTATTTAAATGTTTTTAAATATAATCTATTCATATAAAAAAAAAGCTTCACGGCTTTAAAAATAATCCCAATTTTTATGGATAATTAATGTTTATTCTTAACAAAACCTTAATTTAACAATTACCTAAGGTCATTTAGTTTTATCTTTGCACAAACCTAAACTTATATTTTCTTGTATATGTAGGGTAATATACAACTTTTTATGTAAAGGTGACCCTTGACATCTCTCATGTTGAAATTTAGATTTCTCAATTCCTTTGAACAATTTATTATCATTGGCATTGAAAAGAGAAAACAGACTATATTTTATGTATTTGATCATAAGTGGTGGTAAATTTAACACCTAGCCATAAACATTTGATATTCTGATATTGAATTGAACCTTTCTGTGTTATTAACCAACAAAAATTAATAAAATGTAAAATATCAAAAATATGTTGGAGGAGTCTATGCTAACATCTAATAATACCTTTGTGAATATAGGGACTGTCTAATTTTCTCTACATCTTAGGAAATATAATTTTTGTATGGTATGAATAATACTTTTGTACATATTTATTTATATCCTACATTGTTTCAGAATAAGTTTAAGGCAGCTTGGGGCTATATGTAGAAAATATATATTTGAAGTAAATAAAATTAAAAAATAACAAAACAGAAATAAAGGAACGTAAAGAAAATATAGCCAAGAATACGCTCATACAAGGGCAAAGTCCTTTACATTTGCTATTGAGAGCCATAATCAGGCAAATTGAAAGTTTGATTAATTACTCAAGCTGTAACCTCAATAAGATAGAAATTCAACAATTGTTCAAGGGAATCACAACTATTTATGTCTTAAACTATTTGAATTTTCTTTGGAATGGATTCTTTTTCCAGAGAAAAATGGAAGTATAAACTTTCCCATAATATAAGTTCATTGTTTAAAAGTCCAATACAAATATTTTGCATGGCAAGTGTCAATGTAGAAAGTACTTTTAACTGTGTTTCATAAATAACTTCTCCAAATTTAGGCAGCCATGATTTCTCATGTTTATGGTAGGAAAAGCATGGATTTTTCTCACTCATTTGTACCAAAAATACCTACAATAAAAATGGTTCTAAAACTTCCAGACATTTTGTCTGGATTGATGGATCTATATTGACTAAACAAATATTTTCAAATTTTGTTAGAAATGATATCAATTTTTATCTAAACAACCAGAAATAAGTTTTTAATGAATGTTATAGTAAAGTTTAATGTTCATGTCAAGCCACACAGGGAAAATTTCAAAACCTATACAAGTTTTAATATTTGCTGATATAATTTTATTATTAATTGTTCTCATTATTTTTTCAGAAATATATTCACATTGGATGCTGCAGAAAATCTCTGTCATTACTTTAAGAAGGTGATGACAATTAGTAATGAATACCGATATGCACATGAACATGGGGATGTAAGTATCACCAAGAGAGGTGAATCAGAAGCCCAGCAAAGTGATTTGGCTCCTACAGACACGGACAGCACACTGCAAAAGAGAATCCTCCACCCTTGTGCAAACAAACATAAACTGGATTCACCAGATATTTCTGAAAAATGGATGGACTTGGGTTCTAGTCATTCCCTATTAACCAACTCTTTATGTGAAGATATGGAAGGAAGAAATCGGGAAAAAGTAGTAGATTGGAAAAGAGAAGACAACAGTGCAAGTGGTATCCCCACCAAACTAATCCCATTCATGGAAACAGTGATGGCAAGTTACTCACCAAAGAATCACCCAAATATTGAACTTCATGAAAAAATGTAAGATTTGCAGATCATTTTTCTTTTACAGTTGCATATATATTTTTTTAATTTTTATTAATTTATTTTTGTTACAGATGTTTCTCCTTTTTTCCCCATTGACACCCTGCTCCCCATCCCCCCACCCTGTCCCCAGCTTTGTTGTCCATGTCCATCACTTATGCATGCATGCGTATAAGTTCTGTGGTTTATCTCTTCCCTCCCCCCCAACCCCTCTTCTGAGGGGTGTTTTAATGCATAAGTTTTATGTTACACAGGAGCTTGCATTAAAAAATGAGGACCCAAAGAAATAAACTTGAGCATTTTTATATTAGGTTTGATGAAAAATTATATGACACAGGGCATGAGCTAAGAGTAGTAACTGGGAAATTTAGCAAGGGTTATTCATTCATATCTCTCTTGTCCTTCATCTTGGGATAAGAATGCTTTTCTCCTCTGGGTAACAGGAGGGCAACTCTCCCATGAGCATTTTATTACCTGCTTCCCAGGAAGGTCAGAAGATCTTTCTTGCACATACCTTTCCTCAAATCTTTCAAATGAAAATATTAAATATGCCAACACCCCAAATTTTGGAGTAGCATGTGAGGGGGACCAAAGTTTTGTCACCCTCAAATATGCTTTTTGGGATATTAATTTTAAGCTGGCTATTATGGATCAAAAGACTCAGGAAGAACCTTTGAGCATCCCCTTTTACCTACCTAAAGGAATTTAGTTAAAGAACCTTCTCTAAGAAGGGAGATATCACAGATAACTATAATTTAACATAAACTCTAATGTGTGATAGAGCAGAACCTGACAAGGCTCATTTGTTCAAAGTCCTCTCTGTGCCCCATTGCTAAAAATGGCCCAGCAAACATTTATTTACCAAACATTTGCTTTCATTTCTATGTGAATTGCCTTCCTGCCCTTTGAAATCCCACACCACAATCTCCTCCCATTCTCTTAGCTCCAGAATGGCATAGAAATCTCAGCTGCCCAATGCCTCTTTGGATCTCATATTTTATAGCTCCACTGAATGTACATTGTAATAAACTTGGACATTTTCTCTTGTTTAATTTGATTATTAGCCCTGCTGGAAGAACCTAGGTGAGAAGAAAACTATTTTTGTTACTGGACTAAAGGAGTCCATTTGCCTGAGTGCATCAAAGCCCAATAACACAGGAACAGGAGTTTGCAGCAAAAAAAGGGTTTATTTTTAGGAAGTGGCCCATTCCTGGAGACACAGGTGAGCTATTGCTCGAAGACCTGGCTCCCCTAGGCTTCTAGGGAATGGGTTATATAGGGGAAAAATAACTAATCATGGTGACTATGTGAGTTAGGGTCATGATCAATGTCATGGTCTCTACTAATGGGTTGGTGCTAGGGTAGGGGGTAGTTGATCAGTGCATCTGTTTCTGATGCCATCTATGGCTTTTCTGGGCCTCGAGCTGAAACACAGCTGAGGCCTAAATGTCATCTCTAGTTTGATGGAAACTTTGTCTCTGTGGTCAATAGACCTGTGCTTTTGTTTCCTAAAATTATTTGATGCTGACCAGAACCTCATTTTCCTGAGGGGTTAATGATTTAGGGGAGTTGTCTAGCAAGGGAGAAGGAGGCAGTTGAGTCAGGGTGCTGGATGAGGCCAGTTTGAATCAAAAGGAAAGAAAGGAGAAAAGGTCATATTAAAGAAATGAAGTTTCTGCATGGTTACGTGTTTTGTGTTGTTGTTTTTTATGCCACCTATACATGTCCTGAACCCTATTAATTCTGAACACACATAAACAATATTTATAGCTTCTTAATCCATGATAAATAAAATAGCTAAATGATAATAAGGAAGGGTAGAGAACTGAAAATATTGACAGACTAAAGACCTAAAGAATAAAGGGAAAAGAAAATGTATACCCACTTGCCATTGAATGATTGAGAAAGATTCACTGTCAGTTGTCATGGTTTTCCTAAGTTATTTACATGTGTTCTTAAGCTAAGGACAGTTTTATTATGATGATTTTTGCTAGAAAAAAAAAATGATGGTGATGTAGTGATAGTTGTTTTTCTCAACATGGAGAGCACCCTGTGTTCAGGAAGCCCTAAAGTAACCTTTACATGCCTTCACTGCTTTCAATATAGTGAAAGCAGTCTTGTGTTAGTGACATGGAAGAAATTATCCCTCATCCACATGTTTTTCCCCTTGGGAGATTTTGATGATCTGGGCTGAGGAATTCAAGTAGTCAGTGACCGGTCAGCTTTAGAAGAAAGTCACGATTACAGTCAGTAAAACTTGCATGTTTCTGGTAAAAAGTATAAGATATAAGATACTTTCTCAGGTTAAATGTGTTATCTTAAAAGTCTCCCATTCTTTAACAGTTATACATTGAAAGTGTTTTTTCAGACTCTTTATCATTCAAAGTACCTATTATATACAGTGCTTTAAAATTCTCTAACTCATTTTTGTTCAAAAGATGAAGGAATCAAGTGATGGTTGAATATGAATTAAATCCATAGTAAAATTTACAAAGTTCTATTCACCCTGGGAGAAGGAAATGATTTGTTGGATCGTGATGTTGAAAAACAAAATTCAACCCAGTAAATTTGAAGATCTAATTGCTTTAGTAAGTGATTCATGAATCAGTGGGAAGGGAGCTCTGAGGGGTTGTACAAAATAGAAGGTTTTTATAGGAAGAAGGGTGGGACAAGGGAGCTATTAAGAAAAGCAAGGCGGTACTATTTGGGGGCTAGGACATCTTTCCTTTGGGGGAAGAGAACAGGAAGGATTTAATCATGTAAATTGCCTCTTGTGGAAAGAGCCCACATGACAGTTTACTTTATGGGTACTTGACCAGAAAATTCCAGAATGGTTGATTAAGATTATGGTTCTGAGAGAGTAAAATCTGCAGTTAGATCAGTTATTAAATTTGGGTTTGGTATCATGGACTTTTAGCAAATGGTTTTCTCTTTAACAGTGATTTTTTTTCCCTAAGTATTAAGAGTATAAGTAGTTTATCTTAGGCCCGAAATGTTATCCATTAACTTGAATTTTCTATTCATAGCAAAATAGATTGAAGGCTTCTACAGGCTTTAGATAAAATGATGGTGATGATGATGGTGCTGGTGGTGGTAGTGATAACAATAGTAATAACAATAATAATGCAAAAGAGCAGAAGAAAATGGTTACATCATTCCTTTCTAATTTTCCACAAATATATAACTATGAGAAAAAAAAATCTAGTCATGTCTGACGGAGTTAATCACTTAATTCTACTTTATCTTAAACTGACTAGTACAAAGAAGAAAATATCATTGGGTTTGGCAATTATAAAATTATTAAAAACCATTTCAAGGGAGCACTGGAGAAGGAGATTATGCAAGAATTCCTTATCCTTCAGATGACTTTTAAACTAAACTGAGGGATTTGAAGAAGGTTAGACTAAACTCTGTATCTTGATAATACTCCTACAGTAAACTGTGGGGAAAGCAAGCACATTCATTTAGGAAGAGTTAAATAATGAAGCACATTGAGAATCTACTTATAATCAATGTACAATTTGTTATTAAAATTTTCCAATGTTGCTGGGCAGCCTAGTGGGATGTATAAAAAACAGGACATGGATTGATCTAGTGCTTGAAATTGGCAAATATGTAGGCTTTGAAAATGTTACAACTAACTACTGGGCTTTGTAAGAGTATGATTTAAGTGTTTGTTTATGGGCAGGGAGGAAAGTGAAGCTAGTAAAGACCTAATGGGTCCTTCCTCTTACAGAAAGGGGACTCTTCTTCCTCTAATCTGTCCACAGTGAACAGGATCTCATCCTCTTTAGCTAACTCAGCATTGGTTCCTACATTTGTCCCCTCTCTTCTACATCCTCACTTTTACCTCTTCTCTACTGGATTATCCTCCTCAATGTCATGCAAAATCTAGGTAATATCTCTCCTTAAAGAAACAAACAAAAATTCCTGTGCTCACATCATTCTCTAAGTTACTGCCCCATTTCTGTTCTTCAGATTTGAAAGTTTCCATGCTATCTTTACTTCTAGGACTATAGTTAAACAAGAGATGTATTTTATTTTCAAATAATACTTTATGTATTTCAGGTTTCCAAATATAGCGTATGAGGACCTCTTATCTACAACTGTGTATTTTTAGGAACTAAAAATGTTCCTTTTCTCTTCCTAATAGTATGGCAGCTATGGTAATCCAGGCATACTGGCGTGGTTATAGTGTACGCAGACAAATTCATTTCTCTACAAAACTGCATGCTGCTTCAACAGGACTCCTGAGATCCCGGCCAAATTCCTGCATCAAAAATCAAACTATTTTAAAGAAAGAAAAAAGAGAAAATACTGTGAATATCCAAGAACAGACGGAAAAGGCTGCTATTCTTATTCAGGTTGGTTTTAATCTTTTGGTGAAATAGAATAAATGTATTAGTCATCTTTCACTGGGTTATTCTGTATAGCAGGCAACCCTCAAATCTTAGTGATTTTCAAATACTGTATTTATTTGTTATTCATGTTGTTAATGGAGAGGAGAGGTCCTCGTCTCCCCTGGTTGCTAGTGGGGGTGGATTTCTTGTGATATCCTGAGAAAAAGAATTTTCTGAGACTCACGGGAGGATGTGATATTGTAGAAAGCTTTATTTTCGTGGAATTATAACCCATCAGTTTCCTAAGTCCCATTTCCTTTGCCCAGTCATAGAACAAGTATAACTGGTGCTTCAGCAGAGCTAAATTCAGAGTCAGTGTCCAGAGCTTTCTTTCCATGTCTACACAGTCCAGTCCAGCATCAGGTTAGTATAGTTTGTGTTCCCTGCTGCAGTGCATCAGTCCATTGCATGTAGGATCAGCAGGTCTACATGACTATGGTGGAAACACAGGCAAATGAAAGGAAGCCAAGAGTGCACCAAAAGCATGAAAGAACTCTTTTGTTTGGGAGATTATGTATTCCCAAATTTTTGTGTGCTCACAGTGGCCACACTCATTCTTTGCAATGATCTTTGCTCCCAGGTGTGATCAACAGGCATGTACTTTTCCTGTGTCACCCCAATTTTACTGGACATGCATCAGCCTTCCCTTTGTTGGACCCCTTCCCCCAGTGTTTTGCCGGGAATAGGCTGGTGGTTTCCTGGGAGTGCAAAGTTGCAGCTTCCTGGTGAAGCTGCCCAAATGATATGCTTATAATGTGTGGCTTCCCCCTTTGCTCCTTTCCTATTATTAATAACTAGCTAATTACAGTGCTATCAATGTAATATGTAGGCTGCAGGTTGGCTGTGCTTCTGCTTAGTATCTAGGCTGAAGGAATAGTCTGTAATTTAGAAATACTCTTCTCATGACTGAGGGTTAAGCTAAACTACACAATCATATTTCAAGCTTCTGCTCACCTGTATCATTTGTCACATATGGTAATATATGAATAGCCAAAGCAGATTTCACTTGGCCTAATCTTTAGCTATTTTTAGAAACATTTAAAAAATCTAAAATTATTGTTAAAGTCCTTCAAATACAATTTTAACTTAAACATTTCAGAAAGACCAGATTTCAAAATGAAGTTGAACATGATTACATTCATCCTTTTAGTCATTCACTGATCAAATAGTTTTTAGAAGCTACTATTTGTCAAATACTGTTTTAGTCTCAGAAAACATAACTATGAACAAAACATACAAGATTTCAGTCCTCTTGGAGTTTATATCCCATTGGAAGAGGCAGACATAAACTAAATAAACACATAATATAATAATATAAGGTCTGTGGAAATTCATGATACTTATGAATTGAAAGATCATAGCTAAACAAAAAGTTAGTGTTTCCCTTTATTCATTTAATCAGCAAATATTTTTGGCACAAAAATTTTACAAGCTTACATTAATATGTGCAGTTAATAAATAAGTAAGCTAGATAGTGATAATTACTAAGAGAAAAAATAAGGCAGGAAGAATGGGTTAGAAGTATCAAAGGAAGGTTTATTATTTTAGATGGGGTGGATATGGAAGACCAGAAAAGGTAACAGTGCAGTGTGAGATTAAGCCATTGGATATCTGGGAAAAGTATAGTCTAGGTAGAGGAATATCAGATTCCAATGCACTGATTTAGAAGCATACTGCAGTGTTTAAAGTGCAGCAAGAAGCCAGTGTGACTGGAAAGTGATGAAGGAGAGAATAATAAGCCTTATAAATCATAAGTCATTGTAAGGACTTTAGCTTTTACTCTGAATGACATGGGAAGAAGATATTACAGGAATCTGAACAGTAGACTTACACAATCAAGTTTTCTTTATGCCATGATTTTACTGAAGGAAGGCAGGAGTAAGAGCAGCAAAATCAATCAGGAGGCTATTGCAGTAATCCAGATAAGAGATACTGGCAGCATGGACCAAAGTGTTTCAGTAGAAGTGGTAAGAAAATAAAAATCTAGAATATATGTTGATTTATCTTGCAGGTATGCATATATACTTTGAAGGCAGAGCTGATAATATTAGTCCATGGGGGTGTGGTTTATGAGCGATAGGGAGGAATCAGGGATGCCTCCATGGTATTGGCATAAGCAACTGGAAGAATAGCCTTAAAGAATAGTCTTAAAATGAAAATGCTGGCTTTTGCTATTTATTAAAGTGATAGTTTTCAAGAGCATTATCTTTGCTATGATTCTAATAAATATACTCATAGTTTCAGTTGACTTAATTTGTTTGGAGTGTACTCTTAAGGGCAATGCAATGCATAGACAAAGCTATTACCGATGCCTGAATGGTGGTGGGAGTGGGGGGAGGGCAGTGGATTCAAGGAAACTCTGAGGAAAAGAAGGAAACCTCAGTTACTATCCCAAAATATTATTCTGCTACACAATGAATTGTTATGTAGTCCAAACCCCTCCTGTCATCAGTTGATGAGCAATACATTTTTTAACATCAATGGGAAATGGATATTAATCTTTTGCTTCATTTCATTCAATAAAGAGAAGTTCATTCCTTAATGGAACAGTCTAGTTCAGTGACTGATATCCCTGTTGAATGTTCTTTTGAACATTTTCAGCTTTTTCATATCTGTAACAAAAATAAGCATAATTTGGCTTTTCTTTGTAACTTAGAACAAATCTCTTTTGTTGTACATCATGGTACTTAAAATCATTGAACTCAACTCAACTTCATTTTCTCTTCTCTTGAATACAATCATCTAGTTTTTTAAACCATTAATCTGAAAATATGAATCCTAGGCTGCCCAATCATCCTGGAGAGCAGAGCGTGATACAGTAACAACATCCTGGGCTTTAGAGCAAAATGAAGATTTCATGAATGATGTGCTGAAGACTCCTCTCTGCTTACCAAAACTCAGATTCTCCTCTTCTTTCTAGCACATAGTCAGCTTCCTTCACACTTTAATATGGTCCTTTTTCTTAGTTCAAGTCAATAGAATGTGAGTGAAAGATATGTGCACCAATTCCATGTCTGGCCCATAAAACCTCCCACAGACATTCCTCCATATTTCCCTTTCTGGTTGGCTGAAATGAAAACAGCCTGTGAGGCATCTTTGGAAGCTGTGTGTTGGGATGCAGTCTGCAAAGCCTGGATACCTGAATCACTCTAAGTGAAAGTGATGCCCCATTGTCTTGTTTACTCTCTCAATGTTTGTTATGTAGTAAAGGAATAAACTAGGTTTTCTGAATTATTGTGCAGTTTTTGGATAGCTTTGTTATAGCACTTAGCTTACCCTAACTAATATAAAGTATATAAGATACACTTTGAGAAATAGATCATGCTCAATGTAAATATGTAGAAGAATGAGTTCTGGGTATAAAGGACAGTGGAAGAAAAAGAACATAGGATTTCATATTACTGGAATAATACGTTACAGTGTAACTAGACTACCATAAGTACTAGAATATTAAGAAAATATAAGAGGAACATGGTTAGAGATGTATCGAAGATTTTAATAAGGAACAAGTGTATGGTGTATTCTAGGGTGGGAGTTGATGGCAGTTGGAGAAGAAAGATGTCAGATATATCTAATGTAGATATAATTGTCTAGCCAGGAAATTGGGTTGAATGTGTGAAAGAAAGATGAATCAATTGTAGATGGATTACTTGAAGAAAAAGTGAAGAGTTAACATAAATAATAAGAACCTGAATATTACTTATTACATATTTATATTACCGTTATTTCTCATAAACTAAATAGAGATGTCTGAGACTTGAATTCCTGATGTAGATTCATGAAGAATATAAATCTATATATCTATCTATATATCTCACACCACAAAAACACATGCTGTGTATTATATTCTGAAGCTTTGTAGAAAGATGCCTTTCTATCCCTGATGAGTTGGGCTGGATCCATTTTGAGCCACAATAAATCAATCTTTGTCATTGAAGGCCTGAATAAACAATTTCCTTTATACCCTCTTTTCCCTGCGTTTGTACCTAATTTTGATATCTTCTGTAACCAGCTCTTTTATAACCAATCTACCTCCCCTCCTCATCACTAGATTATTAATATATATATATATATATCAGCTATCTTATCATTCCTTTTGTAAATATATCAATATAGATTTCTATAATATCTATTGTTTTAAATGTAACTGCAGTACATTACTAACATAAAAACTGCCAATTATTTCTTAACATCAGTCATTGACCAAGTCTTGGCTAATTGTTGTAGATGTTGTGGTTTGGCTTCTTATGCTGGTTGATGCAGAGGTTGTGGGTGACTTCTGTTGTCATATATGGTGTAGCTGTTGTCTGTAAATTCCACTTCTATATATATATATATTTTAGAATAATAATATCAATATATAATTAACATTATCCTTACTGAAAACATTTTGAAGGTATCTTTGATAGTTAAATGTGTCTTTTGAGTATATATCATTAGGGATATAGTTAAATAAATCTATTTTAAAGTTACTTTAAATAACTTCTGCGTGGTTATACCCACAGTATGAAATACATTTTTATATTTTTCAGGAATTTCTTTTTTTCATATTTTTGTTTTACAATTATCTTAAGTATGTGCACCATTCCAAAGTTAAATCTAAGCAATGTATAGTCACAGAAGTCTGCTTCTATTGCTGTAACATGTACCCTGTTTTCTACCTCTATAAGTTAATATTTTTATAACTAATTTTATAATATGTAGTTTCACTTTTTAAATATTAGAAACCACACATACATATATATTTAAATATATATTTATATAGTATATATGTTTATTATATATTTATATATAATCTTTCGCAAATAAATGGTAACAGATTTATCTATTAAAAATATTTTAAATTGAAAGAAACAAAAACATCCCATTCTTTCTACCTTGCTTTTCATACTTAATGTATCCTGGAGCTTACTTCCTAGCAGTATATAAAGATATTCATTTTTAAGTAAAAAGCTCCAATATTCTTAGAGTTGTAGTTAGGAAAGCTTTCTTTACTTCAAGGTTATTGAGGAATCTAAACATTTTTAATTCTATTATTTTTGTGCTTAGTTTATTTAAAGTGAAATTAGTTAACTGTTATGGGCCAGGATACTATTTCTCTAATATGGCCTTTTATATATGGTGACATTTTCCTAAATGTGTGTTAGTTTATTTTATACATAATTATTTGAAAATTAGCAAAATTAGTGTTTCTTCGTATCTCTTTCTTCTTAGTTTAGAATGGGTCCTGGAGGAATTATCAGATAATTGATTGGTTGACCTACATGTGCAGTTGAGGGAGTTTTAAAGATTCTTTTCTGCTGACCACAAGGAAAGTCTCCTGAGATTCAAAACTTTAGACACATGCAGTTGTTTAATTTATCTTGCAGTTTTAAGTGTCACATAAAGTTCAAAAAACAGATTACTGAGCCATTAAACTAAGGTCTAAGATGTTTTATCTTCCTAATGGGATAATACAGAGAATCTGGTTTGGAGTTTGATCTATAACCTTGTATAACATGCTTTAAATTTTTGTTTAGGCAGTTTGGAAGGGCTTTCTTTTGCGAAAGAAACTGACAACAGCTCTAGAGGCTATTAAGAATGAAGACTCTGAAGAAGAATATGAAGAAATAGATTTAGAGGATTTTACATTTGATGAAGTAAGTATCAACTATAACATATAAATAATGATTTTACAATATTTTTAGTATACCGTTTTGGAGCTAAACCAGTTTCTAAGGTTTTTAACCTCTGAACACTGTTACTGATTTTTCAAATAACACTGGAAAAAGTATTCTAATTTCTTAACATCTTCATTTACCCTACAGTGTGTGAGCTTGTACAGTATGTAAACATGGTCATAGAATATTTACAAGAGTTCCTGGTTATTCTTCACCCACATTTACATGCTGTATCAATTGTTCTTTATTAAATATAACTATGATCTTATATATGCCTGTTTAACAACCTTTAATAATTATTTGTTGTCTATAAAAATTAGAACAACCTCCTTAAATTGTTATCCATGTGTTCCACAAAATGGTAACAAGCTGTACAGACATATTCACCTTTTCTCCCCTGTGGCTTCCATATGCTCCAACCAAATTGAGCACACTTTTACTGTATAGAGCGCTTGCCTTTTACATCCTTAGTTTTGCTTATTCTGTTCCCTCTTCTCTAGATAGTTAACACTGATATACCCCACCAGTGGGATTAAGATATAGAACATATGAACATCCCCCAAAGACTTCCTCATGCCTCTTTAGTATTCATACCTCCATTATCATAGATTAGTTCAGCCTATTTTTGAACTTCCTATACGGGGTACCATACAGTATGTACTTTGTTCACGTGATATTATGTCTGTGAGATTTATCTATGTGGTTGAGTGTAGCTGTTTAAATGCCACTCTTTTGAATATACTACTTTTAATCCATTATTTGAATATATTATTTTTTTAAAGTCTATTCTACTATTGGTAGATTATTTATTGTTGAATTATTTCTAGTATTACCTATTATGACCAAAGATGCTATGAACATTCTTGTATATGTCTTTTGATATGTATATTCACATTTCTTTTGGGAATAGAATTTCTGGATCATAGTGTTTACCTGTGTTTAGTAGGCAGTGCCTAACAGTATTCCAAAGTGATTGTATTAATTTATAGCTCTGTAAGCAGAATATGAGAGTTTTAGAGCAGCTCTATCCTCACCAACAGTTTGTATTTTCATGTCTTTTCCCCCTGTTTTGGTTTAAGTTTGTTGTGGTATCTTATTTTAATTTGAATTTTTCTCATAACTTATCATGTTGAATACCTTTTTTGGCCATTTAGATACCACTTTTGTGACATGATCAAGTTTTGCATATTTTTCAGTTGGGTTGTACACATTTTTCTTACTGACTTGTAGAAGTTCTTTATATATTCTGAATATGATTCTCTTTTTCTTTGAAAATATCTTCTCTAAATTCTGAGGCTTACTTTTTAAATTCTTTTCATGGTTGATTTTGATGAACAGAATGCTTCTAATTTTAAATTAAAAACTAAAGTTTTTAGTTGTTGTAACATATAAGGTATCTTTGCCTATTCCTAGATCATATTCTAGAAACTTTATTATCTTAACTTTCAGAATTTAAGTCTATGATGCATCTGAAAGTAATTTTTGTGAGTAGTGAGAGGAAGGGGTCAAGATCCCCTCCCCCTATGCACACACATTCGGTTAACTTATGACTTAAAATCATTTGTTATACAGACCATACTTTTCATAATGGATTTCAGCTGAAGCTTTGTTTAAACTCAGGTAATTGTGTGTGTGGGCTCTCTCAATTTGTCTCATTGTTATGTTTTTATCCTTACATCTTTATACTTTAATTATTGTATAATGTATAATAAGGTTTGATAATTAGTCTTATAAAAAGCTCCAACTTTGTTCTTTCTCTTCAAGAAAGAACTACTACTGCTCTGTTGACCATTTTTATTTCTGTACAAATTTTGAAATCATCCTGTCAATTTGCACAGTAAATATTAGGATTTTGTCTGAGGTTGTAGTGAATACTTAAATCAATTTGGGAGACCTGATATCTTTTAGAATAATACATTTTTAAATCCATGAACACAGAATACCCCACCATGTATTTAGGCCATGTAAGATTTTTGTCCACAATGCTCTGTAGTGGTGGTGTACATTTTTGGTTAGATTATTTTTTTAAGTAGTTGATGTTTTCTGATGTTATATTTATTTTTCTATATTAACCTTTTATTTAGCCACTTTGTTGAAATCACTTATTAATTTTAGTACCTATCTCTCAAGTCTTTTGAATATTCTGTAAATGCAATCATGTCATCTCAGAATAATGACAATTTTATTTCATTTTTCCCAAGTCTTATGCCTTGTATTTATTTTTCTTGCCTTATTGTCTTGGCTACTACCTCCAATAAAATACTGAATATGAGCAGACATCTTGTTCTAGTTCCTCATCTCAAGGTGAAAGCTTTTAATGTACTTAGTGATTAATAGATCACTGTGTTTATTAATATAGATTCTTTTATTTGATTAAGGAAGTTACCTTCCTTAGAATCTTCTTACCTTTCTAAGAGGTTAATATGATGATCATGATCATGATGATTTTATATATGATTTGGACTTTATCCAAT
This sequence comes from Tadarida brasiliensis, assembly GCA_030848825.1. NCBI lineage: Eukaryota > Metazoa > Chordata > Mammalia > Chiroptera > Molossidae > Tadarida > Tadarida brasiliensis. The sequence continues at coordinate 108,924,623 of CM061263.1, read as the reverse complement.
ACTTTTTATGCATATAACATTGATTTTTCAAACATTAATCCTTGTATTCTAGAATAAACCAATTTATGTATAATATATTATCTTTTTTTAAAATTCCCACCCAAGGATATGTTTATTGATTTTTTTAGAGAGAGAAAGGGAGAGAGAGAGAGTAAGAGGGAGAAAGAGATACCAATGTGAGAGAGAAACATAGATCAATTGGTTGCCTCCTGCACGCGCCCCAACTGGGGATGGAACCCACAACCTAGGTATGTGTCCTGACATGGAATCAAAGCCAAAACCTTTTGGTGTATGGGATGATGCTCCTACTAACTGAGCCACCCAGCCAAGGCTATAATGTGTTATATTTTTTATATATCTCTAATTTGATTTGCTAATAATTTGTTTAGGATTTTTAAAAAAATATTTTTATTGAATTTTTTAGAGAGAGAGGAAGGGATAGAGAGATAAAAACATTAATGTGAGAGCCCTGCCAGTGTGGCTCACTGGTTGAGTGTTGACCCATGCACCAAGAGGTCATTGGTTCGATTGCTGGTCAGGACACATGCCCAGGTTGTGGGCCAAATCCCCAGTAGGGGTCAGGCAGGAGGCGGCCAATCGACGTTCTCTCTTATCGATGTTTCTATCTCTCTCTCCTTCTCCTTTCCCCTCTAAAACTCAATAAAGAAAAAAAAAATTAAAAAAAAAAAAAAGAAACATTGATGTGAGAGAGAAACATTGATGGGCTGCCTCCTGCACACCTCCTACTGGGGATTGAGCGTGCAACCCAGGCATCTGCCCTACCCAGGAATCAAACTGGGACCTCTCAGTCCGTGGGATGCTGCTCAATCCACCGAATCATATTGGCCAGGTTTGTTTAGGATTTTTACATTTATATTCCAGAAAAAATGGGGCTGTTAATTTTCTTTCTTATAAAACTCTCTTCAGACTTTCAAGTTTAATTTGGCTTTATACATTTGGTTGAAAAGTATTTCTACTGTTTCTATTTTCTGGAATTTGATGTAAGATTGATGTTATTCTTTAAAAGTTTATCTCGGCACAAAATCTATTTGGAGAATCATTTCATGTACACTTGAAAGGAATATACGTTCTGCAGGTGTTGAATATATAAAATCTTAAATACTTTACATTTATTAATTGTGTTTTTAAATCTTCTGTATCCTTGGTGATTGATTGGAGTAGGGGCATTCTACCAGGTATTGACAGAAGAATGCTAAAATCTCGTTATGATTGTGGGATTCTCTAAATCAGCTGTTCTATAAAATTTTGCCTCATATTTTGAGGCTATGTTATCAGGGCATATGCATTTAGGATAGTCAAATCATTGTATTAGTGACCCTTTTTATCATAATAAATGTTTTCTCTTTAACCCTGGTTTTCCTCTTTAACTGGATTAATAGCTACTTCCTCTGATATTTTCAAAACAACAATAACAGTTTTTGGTTGACAATTTCATAATTTATCTTTTCTTAAACATTCTCATATGACATTTCTGTGCTTTTATATTTAAAATTGACTCTCATAAGAGTATATGGTTGGGCTTTGCTTATTTTTATATTTCATTCTGACATTTTTAATTAATGTATTCAAGCTATTTTAATTAAAAGTATAATTAGACTTGTATATGTCATCTTTCTATTTGTCCTGTTTTATGTTCTCTTTTGCATTCTTTTGCATTAATTGCTTATTTTTGTTTTTCTCTTTTACTTCCTTTATTAGCTTGTTAGTTAGTGGTTATCTTTTCCCATGCACTTCATTCCTTCCTGCATTAACATGCTTCCATCTGGGATAATTTTTCTTTGCCGAAATGCCTTTCTTTAGTATTTATTTTAGTTCAGGTCAGATTTTGATTGCTTGAAAATTTCTTTTACTTTATTTAAAAATTTTAAAATTTGTTTTCAATTACAGTTTCCATTCACTATTATTTTCTATTAGTTTCAGGTGTACAGCATAGTGGTTAGACAATCATATACTTTGCTAAGTGCTACCCCCTGATATTTCCAGTACCCTACTAGCAGTATACGTAGTTATTACAATACTATTGACTATTTTTTTATGCTGTACTTTACATCCTCATGATTATTTTGTAACTACAATTTGTACTTCTCAATCCCTTCTCATTTTTCACCCTGTCCCCCAACCTCCCTCTGCTCTGACAACCATCAGTCTGTTCTCTGTATCTATGAGTCTGTTTAATTTTGTTTGTTAATTTATATTGTTCTTTAGATTCCACATATAAGTGAAATCATGTGGTATTTGTCTTTCTCTGACTGACTTATTTCACTTAGCATAATAACCTCTAGGTCCATCCATTCTATCCCAAATGGTAAGATTCCGGGGTTTTTTGTTTTTATGGTTGAGTAATATTCCATTGTATATATGTAGCACTGCTTTTTAAACTACTCGTCTATTGATGGGTACTTGGGTTGCTTCCATAGCTTGACTGTTCTTAATAATGCTGCATATATTCTTTCAAATTAGTGTTTTGGATTTCTTTGGATAGATACCTAGAAATGGAATTGCTGGCTCATAAGGCAGTTCCATTTTAAATTTTTTGAGGAAACTCCATACTGCTTTCCACAGTAGCTGCATCAATCTGCATTCCCACCAACAGTGCGTGAGTGTTCCCTTTTCTCCACATTCTCGTCAACACTTGTTGTTTATTGATTTACTGATGATGACCATTCTGACCGATGTGAGGTGATATCTCATTGTGGTTTTCATTTGCATTTATCTGATGATTAGTGATGTTGAACATCTTTTCATGTATATTGGCCATCTGTATGTCCTCTTTGGAGAAGTGTCTGTTCAAGACCTTCACCAATTTTTAAATTGGATTGTTTGTTTTTATGGTGTTGAGTTGTATAAATTCTTTATTAATTTTGGATATTCACTCCTTTTAAGGTGTATTCTTGGTGAATATATTTTCCCATTCAGTGGGTTTTCTTTTCATTTTGTTGATAGTTTCCTTTGCTGTGCAAAAACTTTGTGTTTGATGTAGTCCCATTTGTTTATTTTTTTCTTTTGTTTCCTTTGCCCAAGAAGATATATCAGGGGAAAAAAATGCTCTGGCCAGTGTGGCTCAGTTTTTTTTTTAGCATTGTTCCATGCACCAAAAGGTCACAGATTCGATTCCAGGTCAGGGCACATGCCCAGGTATTGGGTTCAATCCCCGGTCAGGTGCATATGGGAGCCAACGAACTGATGTATCTCTCTCACATCAATGTTTCTCTCTCTCTTCTCTCTTCCTGTCTCTGTAAAAAAAAGTAAATAAAAACATATTTTTAAAAAATAAAAGGAAAAATATTACCAAAGAAATGTCTGAGATTTTGCTGCTTATGACTTCTTCTAAGATTTTTATATTATTGAATCTTACATTTTGTCTTTAATCCGTTTTGAGTTTATTCTTGTGTATGGTATAAGAAGGTAGTCTAGTTTCATTTTTTGCACCAATCTGTCCAATTTTCCCAATACCATTTATTGAATATACTGTCTTTACCTCTTTGCATGTTCTTTCCTCCTTTGTCAAATATTTATTGACCATATAGACATAGGTTTATTTTTGGCCTCTTTGTTCTGTTCCATTGATCTATATGTCTTTTTTTATTTATTTTTTTTAATGCCAGTACCATGTTTTTTTTATTACTATGGCCTGATAGTATAGTTATATCAGGTAGCATGATTCCTCCAACTTTGTTCTTTCTCAAGAGTGCTGTGGCTATCTGGGGTCTTTTGTGGTTCCATATAAATTTTTGGATTATTTCTTCTAGTTCTGTGAAATACACCATTGGTATTTTGATAGGAATTGTGTTGAATCTATAAATTGCTTTGGGTATTATGGACATTTTAACAATGTTAATTCTTCCTATCTATGGGCATGACATACACTTCCATTTATTTGCATATTCTTCATTTGCTTACCTCCTTGATTAAATTTATTTCTAGGTATTTTTTTATGCAATTGTAATTGAGATTGTTTTCTTAGTTTCCCTTTATAGTTCATTACTTATGTTTAAATAAGAAAAATGTAACCAATTTTTAGATATTTATTTTGTATCCTGCTACTTTACTGAATTTATTTATCAGTTCCCATAGTTTTGTGGTGAAATCTTTAAGGTTTTCTATATACAGTGTTATGTTATCTGCAAGTAATAAAAGTTTTACTTCTTCCTTTCCAATTTGGGTGCCTTTTGTGTTTTCTTCTTGTCTGATTGCTGTGGCTAGGACTTCCAGTACTATGTTGAATAAGAGTGGTAAAAGTGGACATCCCTGACTTGTTCCTAATCTTAAGAGAAATGCTTTTAGTTTTTCTCCATTGAGTATAATGTTAGCTGTGGGTTTGTCATATGTGGCTTTTATTATGTTGAGATATCTTTCCTCTATTCCCACTTTGCTGAGAGTTTTTTTTTTTTTTTATCATAAACAGGTGCTAGATTTTGTCAAAAGTTTTTTTCTGCATCTGTGTATTTCTTTTACTTAAAATTTTTCAGAATATCATCTCTAGGTATAGACTTTTCGGTAGGCTTTTTTTGTGTGTTCAAAGATGCCACTTTATTAGCTTCTGGCTTCCCTAGACTCTGTGGAAAATTCAGTAATAAATTTTATTTTTTCTTCTCTGAAGATATTGCCTTCCCACCCCCACTTCCCAGACTACTTTTAGGGTTCATTTTCTGTTTTTGTATTTGAGCATATGAGGGTGATTTTCTTTGTATTTTCTCTGCTTGGAGTGGGAGAAATCATACAGCTTTTTGAATCTGTAGTTTATGTCTTTCATCAGTTTTAGAAATTGCTTGAGCCGAGTTATTTCAAACATTTATTTTTATTATCTCTTTTCTTTGAGGTTTATAAAGTGACTCCAAAAACACATGTTAGACTATCTCACCATTTCACATATGTCTTTTAGACTTTTAAAAAAAAAATCTTTTTTTTTGCTTCTGTGTTTTAATTTGGAAGTTTCCTACTGACCTACCCTATAGGTCACTAATGATCTCTCCTGAGTTATCTAAATTATTTTTAGCCCATCAATTAAATTCTTAATTTCAGTTATCTCAGTTATTAGTTCTGGAATTTCTACTTGATTATTTGTTATAAATTCTAGTTATTTGTTGAAATTTTCTATTATTTTTCTATATATTTTTTGAACATGCTAATATTGTACTTTCAAAGCTTTCTCAGTTAATTGCAACATCTGGATCACTTATGGGTTTATTTCCATTGATTGTTTATCTCATATTTTTAGTCAGTCAATTCTCTTTCTTAGCATTAAATTTTTGGTTAAATATCAGGAATATATTTAAAAGTGTAAAGACCCTGGAAAATGTTTTCTTTCCCTATAGAGGATTGAATTTTATTCGGGCAGGCAGATAGTACATAGGCAGAGATCCTTTTGAGGCTTATTTTCAAGCTTTTGTAGGGCAAGTGACAGAACAAATGTCTTTTTAGCTTTTTAGCACCCCAGCTGTTGCTATTGCAGTTTGGTCTAGGTATCTCTGCTACACATGTACTACTTTGAATTGGCAAACACATGAAGGAAAGTGTTATGCATGAATGAGCTCACATTTCTGTGGTTCTACTCCTGGGGATCTTGATCCTTCAACCCTAACTGTCTTGGCATCCCTGCACTTCAACTTCTGTCTCTTCGTCCCAGTGAAACTGCTATAAGCGAGCCTCAGGTTTCTATTTGGCTTCTCCTTCCTGTTAATAGAATTGGGAATTTCCCTGAAGGAAAATGTGTATAGAGAAATATAAGGTTTATGTCAGCATTCAAGTCTACTCTATGGGATCTTTTTTCTTTCATTTCTGACTGCCTTCAGATTTTTAAAAATCCAATAAGTATAGATGCTCTGAAAAAGATCTCAATTCCAATTAAAGCTGAAACCAAACAAAATGTCTATAAATGAATATTTCAAGTAAATGATTATCTTGAATGTGCCAGGAATTGTTTTCACCACAGTGAACAAGAGACAGAAATCCCTTACCTCACAGAACTTAGATTTAACTTGAGATGACAGACCGTAAATACATGTAACTATACAGCACACTATAAGGTACTGAAAATTACTATAAAAATAAGAAAGGTTTAGCGAAAGAGCATAAAATCTGATTGAAAGATCAACGAAGGCCTGCATAAGGTATAATATTTTAATAAAGATACAAAAATAAAGTGAAGGAATAGCTATAGGTAATACTTCTCTGGGCTAAGTACAAGACAAGTATGGAAGTCTTGAAACAGGAACTTCCATGGAATATTAAAGTAACAGGAAGTTTACAATAGGTAGAAATGATTAGTACTGGGGAATAAAACAGAGATAAGAAACAAACAAAAATGGCCAAGTATCAGTCCACATGAAACCTAAGATAATGTCAGAACTTTGAATTTTATTTCAAATGTGCTAGAAATTATTATAGGGTTTTTAGTAAGGGGGTTAAGTGTTTTGTTTAAAATGGATGACTTTAGCTCAGCCAGTGTGGCTCAGTGGTTGAGCGTCAACCCATGCACCAAGAGGTCGCTGGTTCAATTCCCGGTCAGGGCCCATGCCTATGTTGTGGGCCAAATCCCCAGGAGGTGGCCAATCGGTGTTCTCTTTCATTGATGTTTCTATCTCTCTCTCCCTTTCCCTTCCTCTCTCTCTAAAATTAATAAAGAAAATAAAAAGACTTTCTTAAAATAAAATAAAATGGATGACTTTATTTGCAATGCAGAGATTATAGTTTAGGGGAGCTAAGAATTAAAGCCAAGTTATCAATTAGGGAAGTATTGTTGCTTTTCCTTCCTTTGACATTTTCAACCCCTTTTCTATTGCTGCCACTTTATTTTGAAATGACCTCACAACTTCAGATGTAATAATCAAATTACCAGAGTGTCTCTGTACTTTTTATTTCTCTATTTAACTTTCCTGTTTAGAAGTATAAGACTTATCTTACCAGGACTTCCCTTTTATCACTTATTTAGGTAACAATAATAGTTGCCTTTGGATTAAGTCCATATTTTCTTTCCTTTAAAAGTTATCACAATGTAATCATACAGCATCCATTCAAATTTACTTTTTTCCCTTCCTGCAAACAGAAACGCTGAATACTTACAATGTGGCAGACACCATGCCTGGGGTTGGGATAGGTGCATAAACAGATATAACATGGATTTAAATTTAGGGAGTGTCAGAAATATATTTGGCTATTTGCAATGAATTATGTTGCTATAAAAATACAAAATTGTCTTAATAAACTAGCCAGGGTAAAAAGTCTGTATCAATCTGCCACGAAGATTTGTATTGGTTGTTGCCTCTCTGAAATGTGATTGCATTTAACAAATGGGTAACCAAAGAGACACTAATAACCAGGAGTAAATTTGTTGTCATTTTATTATGCACAGTTTACTATAAATTTTTAAGTGCCAATAACTATGAGGGCTCTGAGATTTTTACCCTACATGCAATTAAACAAGTTGAACTGCCACACATTCATGGTCTATAGCAGAAGATACGAGACATTTATTACTTGTCATATCGGGCAGTGGGAGTTTCATGTTCATATCCATTCCTCTTGGTCCCCAAGTTCCACAGGGAGGAATCTGAAAACTTTCTTTCCTAGGAATCCTGAGCCTAGGAAACCCCATGTTTTATAAAGGGCTGCTAGCAAACCTGACCATCCTATGCTCCAGAGAATGTCATTATCTTTATTATATCAAACAACTAATTTTGACTTCTGCCCCAGATGGACTATGTCCATCTTTCAGGTCTGTTAGCTATAGTAACATTTAAAAAAAGATATTCCAGAACAAAAGCTGCCATAAATCAGGCATAATTATTAGAGTCCAGTGGAAACTTGTCTCCCAACAATATCTACCCCTTTTTTCTACGTGGCAAATTTTCCCATAAGTGTGCACTCCAGTGGCCACCCTGAATAATCTGGCAGAGGCTGGGACTAAAACCATTAGGTTATCCTCATGATGCAATTTGTTATGGTTGCTATTAATAGCCTAGGTGGTTTTACCTTTAAATTTCTGTATTTACCTTCCCACTAGACTTGAGGCTTTCATCCAGGCACAGCTGCAAGTATTAGATATTACAGACTCCTTCTTGGCTCCTGATGAAGAAGTTTAATGCAATTCTGCCATGTAAAACAACCCTGGCCAGTGAGTTGAGGCTGACTGAAATATTCCCAGGGCCATAGTGTTGTTTCCTTAAATATCTGAAGGTGATTTGTTAGCAGGACACCTTCCAGGTTGCATTTGTCCAGTCCTTGGGATGACTGAGAATGGGGGTGGAGAAAGCACCCAGAGATGATTTACATGGGAGGTGCAGGATTTGTTCTTTCTTCCTGCTGTCAGGCTGTCACCTGTTGTCATGATAGACTTCCCAGTAAACTTAAGGGAAATGACTATCAATTTGTGTTCTACAACCTCCTGGAAAGGATGGCAGACCCAGCAATAAGTTAAATTTAAGGTGTTTGTAGCCATTTGAGAGAGCCCTACAGGGGCATTTTTCTTGTGGATGAAGGCTTCAGGGGTAGTTCTGAAGAACAAAAGATCATTAACGACTCTCCCTTCCCTATACCTCTCAGAATCTAAGGTATTCCCTTCACTGATACTGAGAGTACCATCCATCTCCTCAAAATTTGAATGTTCCATTTCATTTACCTATAACTTTACCTTTTTTCTAATTATTCTCTACTCACACCTAGACCTTTTATCTGCAAGGATAGGAAACAAGAGGAGCAAGTGCATTTTTATAAAACTTATCCTAAACCCCCTTTGACCAGGCCTCACCGTGAGAATGTGTCAATTATACTGGCCTGGGACTTGCTATTGGGGAAAGTAAATATGCATCATGCACAGTAACAGTGAGGGTAGAATCCTGAGTTGTCAAAATAGGTCTGTATTACCGTCCACACATTTTTCCTAATCATTACATAGGATGTAGCTATAACGGTTGATCCCTTGCTGATCCCGTTAACTGATCAAACTACTTTATTAAGTTGTGTGGACAGAAGGAAGTGAGAGTGGTAGAGTCAGGCTATTAGCTCACTGCTGAGTAGCTCTTGTGATAAAACACATATAACTGTCAGACTCCAATGGTCCAGAAAACTGAATAATTATGCAGACAAATTTCAAGGGTCACAGTCATATGGCCAAGGTCAGCTGATAGATAACCTGAAAAGGTATAAACAGTGGTAAGGGACTGAAGGTGTAATGTGTGCAGTCAATTCTCCAAAAACAGGCAGAGGCAAGGATTCATGGAATAGGATCACCCTCTGCCATAAAACAAATAATTTTGCGAAGTCACAAGTATGGCAAGCATGGGTAGCCTCACATCAGAAACAGAATCAGGCTCAACTAGTGACATGATTCTAGTCTCATTAGGGAATGGGCCTCACCATGGAAATCCATATGAGTAATCAAAACATTGTGTCTTTAGTCAACAAGTCTGTAGTTTTCCACATGGCAGATCGAACTGTGAGGCCATTGGTACAGCACAAGATTCAGTTGAGTTTCAGCTTAGATGAACCACCCCCCAACCAGGGCGGAGCACTCAGGAGCCAGAGTGAATCGAGGTCCCTCCAATTCAGCAGCTTTGACTCAGGCCATGAAGAGGAGATAATGTTTTCCTGAGATGTATAACTTCCACTTTTTCATGTAAAGCCAAAAAGCCACTGGAGCCAGGCTGACAAGTGTGGCTTTGGGAGACCTTCATACCTTATTAGTGATTGAATCTGAGTTGTTCCACCCAAAACTGGGAATATCAGACCAGGCAGTCACAAGGCCTCCATGGGTCAATCATTTAGTTTCTAAAATAGTCCAGCAGGAAGGTAATAGCTGATTTCAATAGAAATACACCTGATGTCTGTGTGAGAAAGGCCGCAAATATAAAACCACAAGGATGCTCTTTAGATGCCAACATATAAAGAACCAAAAACGTTGTCTTTAAATTTAAACAACCAGTCCTCTATGCATCCCTAAACCCAGAGAAGATGAGGAAAGCTAATACACCATAAATGTAAAAGAACAAAACCACAACAGTCAAATCTGGATTTGTTTGTGTGTGTGTGTGTGTGTGTGTGTGTGTGTGTGTGTGTGTGTGTGTGGTTTTGTTTGTTTGTTTGTTTTTTGTCTCAAATCAAGGTCAAATTCAGTAAGTGTGCAGGACTAGTATTTGAAAAGGAAGCAACATGCATTAAGCTAGGCAACTTTCAGGTCTGGAGTTTATGTTTGATCACTATCTCAAATTAACTTTACAGAGTATTACATATTATAGTACATTGAGGGAAGATAAAAATAAAAATAAACCTAAAGTATAGGCAAAGGAAAAGGCAAAAGAAAAGTGACATATTTGGTTTAGTGGAAAGAGGCATCCATGGGATATATAACAGTAATCTCCAACAATCTGAGCTTTTCCACTGATGATGAAGGAGAGGGTTTATAAAATGAGATTTAGGACTCAGAATGAGCTAAGTTTCCAAACTGTAAGGATTTTGAGATGCTACAAAAATTACCAAGAAGTATTAGAAATAATTTTGGGGGGGATAGCAAGAGTCAACTTGGACAGAAGAGGGAAATGTTGGGGCAGGGTGGAGGGGTCATGAAGGAAGTAGGGAAAAAGATCAAGTCATGGCTTGTTGAATTTCTAGGACTTGTTCTACTCTAACTGACCTATCGCTTAGAATAAGTCTGACCCTAGTACCATGTGTCAAATGAAAGGATCACACTGGATGGCGTGGAAATTTTGCATATTAATATACAAATAAATATGTGTGCTACTTGCAGCCCCTCTTTCTGATAGCCTTATAGCCTAGTCTCTCAAACCTGGATTCTGGAATAATGATTTCTTCTCTGATCAAAAGCCAAATACTGTATATGTATATCTGATCAAATGCTCAACTGTGAACATACAGTTTCAAATGTATCTAAAATCAAGTTCATTTTTAATATATATTTGATAATAGTATTCTAGTAACCAGAAAACTTTCCAGATCCTCAGTTGAAAGTTAAAAAATATCTGAACAGAGGGTGTTCTTAAGCAGTAACTGGCATTTGTATGCTTACCAGTGGTAAGCATAATCTAGTAATATACATTTTTAAAACGGTAGTATATTTATAATATTACTCAATTCCTCTTGACATTTTGGGACTTTTTTCCACTTAACATACTAGATACTGTCAAATATACTTGATATTAATAAGCTTGAACTCATATAAATCATTAATCTTGGTAACATTATTTGGTTATGATTATATAACTACTAAAAGTTTCTTTAGCATTTTATATTAATGCTTTCTGTTTCTAGAGAATTTATAATGAATATCCTAGTCTTTCATGTCTGGATCCCAAAAGAGGAAAGGAGAAAAATGAAGAAGCAGGGAGAGGACACTAGCCCTTTAAACCCCCTGGAAATCATTTAGCTGGTAGGGCAGGGGCTTACCACAATAGAGCAGGTGCAACAACAAAGGCTCTTTGCACCTCTGTGATCAGAAGCAACAATCAGCGAGTAGAGCACAGATCCCCAATATTTGGAGGACAGAGTCCTCATTGTCCACCCTGACTCCTACAAGCTGTGTGCAAGCTGCTCCAGAAACACATGAACAGCTGCCTGCCTCAGGGTTGGGGAGTGGAAGATAGATAGCTGCTACTGTGGTAAGAGCTGAAATTGACCAAAATTAACCTCAATTTACCATCCATTTTTCCCCCTGGAAGTTAAGCCTTCAGTAGACTCCAGAGTTCCAAAATAGCTACATCAGACAGATTCCGCCAGTGCAATTGTTGTCTAGGTTGGGAGACAGGTTCCTGGTGCTTCCCGCTCCACCGTCTTCTCAGAATCCTCTGGCACATTGCCTTTTACAATAATGTCTCCACATCTTCGCATCTTCTGTTTCCACCAGGCTACGAATGCTAATTTGATCATAGCTAATATGCTGTAGGCCTTGATGTTTCCTGAGATAGATCTGGGTTTTCCTTTTTTTGTCATACGAAAGAAAGAATTAAAAAATCTGAGCCCTGAAACCTGTTTGTACTTTTGCATCAAAGAGCATTCTCAAACCAGATATAACTGGTGTTTAGCTGTGATATATATGTTACTAATCTCTGCATTGAAGGAATCGGACAGTGTGCCTGTCTAACAACTAATCAGAGATGCCCTATTTGCATAGATATCCAAATAATATAAAAAATGCTCTATAAATAAAAGTGTATCACTGCAGTGCTAGCCTGTAGTTAGGATATCTTAGTCTTGCCTTCCCAATGGTCTTCCAAGTAATAGTCAAGAACAATTGTAATTGTATAAATGAAAATTGCCTTTATGTCTCCCTAGAATATAATCATGCTAGTTTTTATATCATAAATATGTCTGATCATTTTAGAAATTTTTAAGAAACAAGTTCATTGGCATTCTGATCACTTTTTCATAAAGATTCAAAAAACATTATAGAACCACAGAAGTTTATTCTAGATCATATTAGATCATCCAAGCAAATAAAATTTAGATAATTTTGTCCTAAGTTATACAAACTAACATAACTAGTATAGTGCCATTGTAGAAAAACAAAATAAATTTCTAAATTACATAAATGAAATAAAGATGTTTTAAGATAAAGAGTGAAGGGATTTAAAATGGGATGCTTTCAAAATTTAAATTTATCTTTTTAAATTAGAGAAGATAATATCAAGAACTGTGTTTCTTATATTGTCATAAAATTTGTTTTCCATCTATTCAGAAAAATTTTGAAATTTTTGAAAAATATTGAAAGCTACCTTAGTGTTTATAGACAAGTTGATACTAATGTGTTAAAATACTATACATTTTTAATAATGAGGTTTAATGGAAGATATTATAATTTACATTATAAAGAACTAGTAGATTATTTCCCTCAGTTACATCTAGAGTTGTCTCAGAATCATAGTTATAAAACAGTTAAATTCACTGAACAATCTGCACCTCTTATTTTTAGAGCACTTGAGTACTCGAGTTCTCACTTTATTCCACTGGGGATAAAAAAAATCTTATCCCATTTTTTAGGATGATTGCATTAAGCAGATGCATAACATCTCACAATAACAAGTAGCAAATTTCCCATAAGTAAGCATTCTGATACACTTTCTTAACGTTAGTGCTATAGAAGACAACTTAAAGACTCTTTGTAAAAGTTATGCAAACTAAATTATGTACATTAATGCTATTATTTGTGCAGGCTGCCTTAGAGAAAGAATGGCCAGCTTTGGATTCCGCCTGCTTCCCTTCACAAACACAGCTTCTACCAAACCAGCTGCACTGGCCAAAGGTAACATGTCATGGAAACCTCTTAGTGCTCGATCTTTGCTCATTTCTTAAGGTTGTGCTATTTTGCAGTGATTAATAATACAATTTATTGACTTGAAAAACACAATTACTTTTAGAAGCCTCTGACTTCCTCTTCATCCCCAGATGTAATTATTCATGTAGCTTTTCTTTCATTTGCTCCTAATTTTTTTCTTTATTTTGGATTTCTTTCAACACTTTATTTCACAGTAGCAAAAAAAAATGATACAGTTCAGCTGCATATTTGGCAGTAGACTAAAATCACTAGTTGCAAGCACTTTTAAAATATAAAAATATGCATTAAGAGGGCAACAGCTGAAGATTCTCAGTCAGAGGTCAATGGACTGCAATATCTGTTATTTATTTGATAATCTTTGAAGTTTTTGTTTCCTGAGATTTTTTTAAGATCTTTGCAATTAATCATTTTGTATATGCAAACTATACGAAAAAGCATATTCCTCATCACTACAACAAAGGATATTTATATCTGTAGTCCATAAATTTTATTTTATTATAATTTTTAATTTTTATATCTTTCCCTTAGGAGGCTACTTGCTCTATGCATGTAAAGTAATGCAATGTAAATGCTAGGAATTTTCAATTTATTTTATATCTATGTACATTTTTTTTTCTGATAAGTTCTCTGGAACCTTAAACCATGATGGTACTTCATTTAATGTACCAAGTCATCCAGCTCAAGCATGGCCATGCAATGAGAAAGAAAATTTGTTTTCATCGGAACATACGCAGTTCAATGGCAGGTAAGCCGAATTACTCTTTTAGAGGATCAACCCGTGAATGACATACTTATGAAGAATATTATATTCTTTACAAAAATAGCAAAGTAATGAAAATAGGAGCAATTTTACTTGTTTAGAAAATGGAAGGACATTTAGTGTTAAAAAATAATTATTTTATAGAGTTTTCCATGTAATAAAAATATGTAAGGTAGATTCATTCAAGCAACTATAAAACTTGTGTCGGTAAAACAATGCAATTGTAAACAAGTAGACTTTTAAATACTACTCTATAGGTTGAGATAAGGATTAGAATAAAAATTCCAGTGCAGCATTTCTTTCGACAAAAGGATTGAAATATGCTTCAAGTAATTGAAATGTAAACATTTTAAATTAATGGCAGACATTTATTGCTTTTCAAGATAAAAGTTTTCTGTAACTTAAATGGATTTTATTTTCCAGTTTGAGACAACATAAATAGCTTGTAGTTTTAAAAAGTGCTGATATACTTGTGTTGATTCAGTTGTGTGGGGTTTTTCTATTGCCAGTTCAGAAAACAGAGCTTTATCCCGGACACCTGAATCAAAGACCAGCAGAAAGAGTTTGCTAAAATCTGAAAAAGAGGAAAAAATTTCAGAAGAATGGTATGTGGTCTATTTTACACTAAAATATTAGGAGAATTTTAAAATTGAAAGACTTAAATGTCCAAGGCAGATATTGTTCAGGATTTCAAAATACCTTTATTAGTTTTTAAGAAACTATGTATGTGTTCAATTTCAGATTCTGATATGGAAATCCAAATTTGTTTTAATATAATGTAATTCAGATATATATGTTTATGTGTATATGCATGTATAAATATGATCTGGATATTTGTTTTGCCTTTATTAAATTTAATATTTTAATAGGGGCTTTAAGGATATTTCTACTGCTCAGCAAATGCTGAAGAGAGCACAGAAAATGAAATCAAAGAAATTAAGGAAAAAATTAGGTGGGTAATCAATTTTCTTTGAATAATAGCAGTGTGTTTGATATGGATGATGAATTCCTTTAAAATATTTTTACCAAATTGTATTTAATAAGAACAGAAATGAAATGCAGATATGAGTATTTCTAAGGTAATAATTCCAAAAATAAAACAAGAATATCATATTATTACATTAAATCATTTGTTATACTCTTAAATGTTATTTTCACTTTTCCCTGTTTCTTACCTACTTTGCTGTTGATTCTTCTATCTGTTGTGCACTAAAAATTATTCTGTAATTTATTACTAAGCTGGTTCATTTAAGCAAAAATTTATTTTAAAGAGCATCTGCTACATCTGCTTATTCCTTTATGTGTTTTTAAATTGTATGTCTAGTCAATAAACTATTTATAAAAATCCATCAGTTCCATAAATATTAGCTATGAACACTTCGCGGCTTGACACTGGAAAAGGAGCACAATGATATGTTATCTTTTATGATTATGCAGAACTTGGGAAATGTTCAAAGGCGTCTTTTCTTCTGTCCCACTTGCCAGGCTGTTCTTGAAATCATTTGTTGTTCTTTGGATAACTTTAATCATTTTGGTATAATTACTTAATATGTGGAGTAGTTTATAGGTGTCAGAGCAAGAAATAGCAGGTTATTATGACTTTATATCTATAATTAAAACCATTTAAAATTATTTGCATATTGCATATAACTTTGCATTTACTCATAACTTTATATTTACTCATGAACTCTTAGACTTAAGCATACAATGGATCATTCAAAAGGTTGATTTTATCTTTATTATTTTTTCCATTGATTATTTTTTATTATTAGTTCAATAGTAGAATTCTAAGAAATATAATATATATATATATATACATATTTAATTTTTAAAACCAAATAAAAATAACCAAAATATTATTATTTTTCCAAGGAAAAACTGATATTTGTTGGCGTAGTACTTACTAACCATTGATAAAGTACTGGTGATTCATTTTTATATGAACAAATGTTCAGTTTTCTTTTTTTGGTGTTATATTAGTGATACCTTCCTTTATTTTATCTTTTTGAGATAGCTAATATTTTTGTTATGTATTAACTGTTTGTCAGGTTTAAAATATTAAAATTTTAAGCATCTTTAATGAAAACGTAAATCTATGCTCTCTTTGTCAACTTGCTTCGTGCCTCCCACGCTCTTATTTTGTAAACTCCTAGGAAAGTTCATCAGGGCTCTGTGAACCGACTATTCAGTTCTGGTTACCCAGAAAAATAGTAACTCAAACCCTCAACAACAGTGAGACTCTTAGTCCTGGGGAAGTGAAATCCAGTACAGTAAATCAGGGTATTAGATAAACTTTTTTATTGTTTTGATGTATATTTCTACTCATCTTCAATAATATTATCAAAACATTATTTAAATAGCTGTTTTGATAATAATAAAAGTTTCTGAAACTCCTGGGGCAAGTTCAAATATCAGAAGTGGTTTAAGAACTGCCAATGTTCAACAAATAATTATTACTAATTTATGCTCAATATTTATTATATTTTTAAAAATATTTACAGTGTTTACATAGTCTCTGATACTGAAGCTAAGGAAAAGTTTATTCTGTTAGACTCAGTCTAATTCTTATAACTGAGTGATTGTTTCTTGGATTGAGTACATTTTGAATAATTGACATAGTAAGTAATATGTTTTAGAAAAATTTGAATAAGGAATATATGCTTATACATAAGAATTATTGCTTTACTGGCCAAAATTTAGACATAATTATTGTCAGGCAAAAATTAAACCTCTTTTTATCTGTCACAAGGGGGCATGGTAGGGTAACAAACAGAAAAGTACAACTAGACGTCCAAGTTAACAACTACATCGTAAATTTAACATTTTGACAGTGGTCGTTAAGCATGACCTATTAAGTAAAAATCCAAAATGGCAATTGTATAGTTTTTATTAGGATCTTTACTCTAATTACATGACTGTAAACCCAAATGCGTTCTTATTACTGTGGGTTTTGTATCTCTCTGTTAAGCTTTTGTTTTATCATAATAATATTAGATTGATGAAATAAAAGGCATTTTTAATACAAAATGTCAGTTATATTTTAATAGCTATTACAGCTTCTAGGTGCCTAAACTGTACTCACATGAACATGATAGACACTATGTGAACAATATTTACAGCAACATTTGATTAAACAGATAATAGTCAAATTGTATAAATGATAAAGATGGACATAATCGGTGTTATTAAATACATTTTATTTCATGTTAAAAATTCTTTAATAAAAATAATTAAAAGCAAACTCATATAAAAATTGTTTTTTTATGTTTTCTAAGTATTATTTAAGTAGCACCTCCCTTCACCCATTCCTAAGGGGGCTACCTACTGTTTCTTTTGCCTGTCTCCATAGCATTTATTAGTGTTACACACATAGGGGACAGTCAACAAAAATTATATGCAAGGCTTTGTTACTTTCTCCTCACCAATGATCAAGTTATTCCGTAACATAAAATCCTTTAGAAAGTCTACCATCGAGTTATTACAAAAATGGAATGTTTAACTTGAAGAGAAACAGTATTAGTTCCACAAACATTTGTTGAACTCTTACCACGTAAAGGCATTTAAAAAATGAATTATGAAATATAAAACTTAATGATAACCTTAAATTCTTTTCGTTCTGTTTCTCTTCTCCCCCTTTGCAATAGATATACAGAATAGAATTATTTAAAGTAAGAGTGAAGATGAAAAAGAGTATCGGTGGAATCTTCTCTATTATGATGCTTTAATATTCTCCTAAGTTGATGATGTAGCACTTATGTCACTTTGTATCTGTGAGCAAATTATTTAAGACTGTAACTCATATTTTCTTCTTATAGAATAAAGCATTTTCTAGTACTTTTCCAGTTTTATAATTTAATCAGACTGTGATATGCTGTTCATTTATTTGATTGTCTAAAATAATGGCCATATTTTAAAATTGTTACTCACTAATAAATTAAAATAATATTTTAAATTCTTAAATTCTGTTGGAACTTAAAACTTTATGAATAATTTCTAACATAAATGGAGATTATTTTACGTGGACAACTGGCCTACTTGAAATTTTCAAACCACCAGAGGGCAGTATTTTCCATAAAACTGGAGACTAACCAGCTCCCTGGGGCTAGGGAGGGTGGCAGGTGGGACTTCAGAGAATAAAACTTTTAATTAAATGGAACCAGTTACATCCTAAATCTAACAAAGCCATAATCCTCAAGGAGATGAAGCACAAATGCATGGAGTATGGAAGCTTTAATTCAAATTTCTGCCATGAAAAACCTTAGAGCGAGTTGCTCTGTAGCAAACAATAATATTTTCTTTTTTAACCCTTTACATATATTTATTAGCCAAAGGATATATGTGACAATTATATTTAATTTATGGTGAGAGTGTAAATAGGGCAAAAGGCATGGGGTCAATTATTTAAAGAAAGTTGCAGGTAGAAGAATACCTCTGAGAATGCTGATTAATGAATAAGCAAGGGACAGAGGAAACACACAGTGTGGGCAGCCATCACGGGGGACTCAGTGTTGATGACTTCTGTTGGGATAAATGAGCCCATCTGCTTTAAAAAGAAGAAGCAGGAGGAGGAGGGGCAGGGGCAGAGAACTTGATTGGAAGCCACAAGAGAAAATCTAAAACTGAGAAGTTACCATGATTTATTTACTCAGTTTGGGTTTGGGTTCTGATTGTTATTACTCCTGGTAAGCTGTTGACAGTTCCCTCATGATGGGCATAAGCATGAACCAGCTGTGACTAGTCTTGTTTGCGTGGGAGTTTATGTGTTTGTCTTTTTGTTTTTATTGTTGCCTCACACACAGAATTTCATGATTTGATAATCTGCACTGGCAATTAAAGATACCCAGGGAACTTTAGAATTTAATACTGCAGTCAAACACAAGGTGAGAGTTGCTGGTTTATTGAAAACATGAGAGTCAATAACCTAAAGGTAGTGAGTATAATTGGTAGCAAGACTGAGATGAGCCAGGTGGGGAAAGAGAGTGAGTGACTGGTTTGATGTGGAGCACTCCTCAGAGAGGATGAGTCCCGAGCGTAGGGAGTTTGGTGAAGAGCAGGTGGTAAGAAGTTTAGGGATTAAGAATATAAGGCTGAAGACATAATGTTTTCCAACATTTATCATATTTATGCATTTTTAATTTCACAATTAGAGAAAAGAAAGAACAGGCTGAAGCAAACAAAGTAAATTTTGTTATAATTGTAGAGTCACAAGTAGGGATAAGTATCATTTTACAGCTATTTGCTGAACCCAGTATAGAGTTAAGTAGATGTTAAGCATTCAGTATTTGCTGATTTTATTTCAATGAAGAAAATTGCTTGAAACTGTGTTGGTAACATTTAGTTATAGCCAAGAATAAAGCCAGCTAGAAAATCAGACAGGCTAACTTTTTAATATGAATTGAGCAGTTCAGGGGCTTTAGCAAAGAGATTAAGTTGCAAATGATAAGGCAACTAAGGAGTGTTAAGGGGGAAGAATCAAAGGGGAATAGTATAGACAACACTGTGGTAAAATGAAGTTTATTGATGATTTGTTTTGTTTACCTCAGTGATTTCAAAAAATTTACAAGAACTTTATCAAATGTTATTTTCTTATACTCTGAACAAAATGTTAATAAAACCCATTTAAATAGTAAGATCTTTGAGGCCAAAACTCTGTTCCACACTGAATTCCCAGAACCTAATTCCATGCCTGGTACATGGTAGATGTTCAGTAAATGACTGTTAACAAAATCAGAAATAAATTAGATAAAAGTCACTAAATACACATGACTGTATATGTGGATGACTGAGTGTTGTAGGGTAGTATAGTCATTTAAGTGCAAGTTTATATTTGAGAAGGCAAATTTAAATTAATAAATATTACTCCTTATAAAATGATGAAATACAGATAGTCATTCAATCTTAACATAAAATTTATTTTACAAAACTATTGTTCTTGGCACATACAGAAAATGGATAATAACCATATTTTTCAGTATGAAGTTAGTGAGAATAAGATAAACCAGTGAGCTAAGATTAGGATTACAGAAACTAAAAAGGGATGCCACAGGGGAGGAAATCATTTTCAGGATACTCTAAGGCCTAAATAAAGTTATGTTGTTTAAATGAGATAATGGATATAAAGTTTCAAGTACAGAGCCACATGCATACTAGAAACTCAGTTTACTTACGGGTTTCTTCAAATATTTTTTATCTTTATTGATTTTAGAAACAGAAAGGAAGGGAGAGGGAGAGATAGAAACGTCGATGAGAGAGAACATCGATTGGCCGCCTCCTGCATGCCCCCCAACTGGGGATTGGGCCCACAACCTGAGAATGTGCCCTGACCGGGAATCGAACTGGTGACCTCTTGGTGCATGGGTCGATGCTCTACCACTGAGCTACACCAGTTGGACTCTAAATATTTTATAAAGATGTATTAAAAACTATGTCCCAGACACTGGGCAAGTCATACAGGGAGATAAGATATAAAGCCTTAAAAAAAAAAAGGATGGATGTGCTATTGATCTCAGACGAGTCGCTTGAAATGTACAAACCTGACTTTGCAATGCAGGAAAAAAACGTCACAAGCTGTATTCTTTACGATATCCTTACCTCCAAACTTTCTTACTCTATTGTGTACTTTTTGAGGGTAAGAATAGTGACTTGTTTATGGTGATATTTCCAGGGACTATCAAAATCAAGTGATTTTTTTCACCATAGAAAAATTACTCTGTTTCTTGCTTATCATTATTCCTTTGAAATTTGAATTAAAGTTTTAACTCAATTTAAGGTGGTATAATAAGAATGTTTTGAAATAAAAGGATATTGATAATGTAGCGCTCTTGATGTGCTCTTGATGAATAAAATTATTTTATTGAGTGAATGGAGCTAGACAACTGTTAAATATTTTATGAATATTAGCTTATTTAATCTTTATAATAGTATGAGGAAAGTGCTATTGTTATCCATGTTTTACATATTAAGAAATCAAGTCACAGAGAGATCATTTGCTCAAGGGAGTGCCAAAGTATTTATAAAAGATCAGTAGGTTTTATTCCACGTACTGTGTTGAATAAAATGAAATTAATTATGGATTCATCACTTTATTTTCAATATATCTCATCTTATTATATGGAGGATTCATAATTTTTTAAGAATATAAAAAATTGGAAATACTATTCTTATTTATGTTGTAATTATATGTTAACTAGCTGCCATTAGTTGAGTACCTACACTTATGTAGGCCCAAGTCTTGGTGCTTTATACACATTATTTCATTAAATCTCACTGTAATACTTCAAAGTCATTGTTTTTTCTATTGGATAGAGGAGGAAGCAGAGGGTAACAGTGGTTTGTTCAGAGTCATATAAATAGTGTAATTTGGAGCTTGAATTTAACCCAGGTCTACAGAATTCTAATGTCTTTGCTCAGAAAATATATATTCAAATAGAAGGAAAAAAAATCAGGAAAATGTGGGAAAAGATCAGCAGGTTATAATAAAGTATCATTATATTATATGAACCCATGGTAATCTGTCTTCCTGAGTGACTAATGCTTCTTTGGACATGTCAATATGTTTTTCTGTCAATAACTTAAATAATATATAATACTCTATTAAATATATATAAATATATAAACTCAAGAATTTTTATTGTTCTTTCAATACTTAATCTTGCTTCCATCTGATCTATCCCAGCTTCTCATAGTTTAGAGGAGAAAAAATAGGTATTTGATTTTTCCTGTGATAATAGCTTTTACCTATTATGCATTTTTTGAAATTTTACTTCATTCCAGCAGAAATATCGGGAATTTAATAAATGAACTAAAGTAATAAACAGTGAAGCAACTCCCCAGATAAAAAGATGATGCCATAACTGGAAATTTTAAATGTAAATTATTTCACATCATTCGCTTTTCTGCTTTTTGTATTAAGTAGTGGCTATGTGCTTAATCAGATAACCAACAATATATACATGGTTAGTTACTGTTTCATATTATGAATCTTTAAAAAATAACATCATCATTTTACATAGTTTTATAGAGTGGTTATCATTTCTTAATATTATAAAAAATATATAGCTATTTCAGAGAAGGAATTATCCAGAGCTAAACTTTTGTCTTATTTTGCCATTTTGTCTAGATGCCAATGTGCGCCTAGCATTATTCAAAAACAATGAAAATAAAGTTTCTGTTACAAAATCATCAAAGAAGATACAACCCAAGAGAGATGGTTACTTTGAAGGTATGGTTTAATCACAAATACATAGAAAGTTAAAAAATATAAAGATGAAAAATTATATTT
Organism: Tadarida brasiliensis; assembly: GCA_030848825.1. Classification (NCBI taxonomy): domain Eukaryota; kingdom Metazoa; phylum Chordata; class Mammalia; order Chiroptera; family Molossidae; genus Tadarida; species Tadarida brasiliensis. The sequence goes on along the minus strand of CM061263.1, from coordinate 108,902,279 downwards.
AAAACAAATTTTTTTAAATCCTCAATAGTACCAAAGTACATATATGAAAAATTATATATAAAACATAACTAAATCAAAATCAAAATATGGTTCTTGAGCAAAAATACTAATTTAGTGTACTGATTAATTAGCATCGTAGTTTAGTGTTTGTATCAATGCTTGCATAAATTTAAATTCCTTTTATTTTTTATAATGCTGTATCATTAGTGTTACTAATTGTATTTAAATTTTACAATGACAGAGAATATTAGAATATATAAATAGAAGTGATCAGATGTCAAAATGATATATTTTCTTTACTGCCAATATACACAAATTGCATTGAACAATCAAAATTAAACTCTGGAATTTTAAACAATTTACTATATTTGAAGCTTGCCCTACTCACTTTTTGGGTGAAATATTTGCACATATAAGTGGCAGATTATATATCTGATTTCAGCATTCTGAAGAGTTATGGACTTATATTATTAAACAGAAATTTTAAATGTAATAGAATAGCAGACATAACTTAAAAATAAGTTTGCCATTGCTTTCTCTTTAATATTGAAATGGCCATAGTTTTACCTATACTTTTGGATTGTAATTTCTAATAGGAAAATCAGTCAAACATATCTGAATGGGATTGAACTATTTAGAATTTTTAGTACTTTGTCTTCTGTACATTTTAAATAAATCTTAAAATTTATGCATTATCATAGCATGACTGAAAATATGTACATTTTGATTTGCATTTCTATCCAGTGATTCTCAAATTAAAGAAAAATTGATAACCACAAATTTTATGTTTGTCTAGATATGCATATTTAGTATGTGGGGGTGAAAGACGTGGGGTTTAGCATTTTCTTTAAAGTATACAGTAATAAATATATACATAGAAAGATAGGTGAAGCAGGTGTGGCAAATTATGGATATTGTTGGATGAATAAATGATAATATATGGAAGTTTGTTTTACCATTTAATTCTTTAATAGTTAAAACTTTTCATAGTACAATATTTAAAAAACTTTGTGGCCATTGAAGGTCTCAAACACAATATTTCAAAAAACATTTATGGATTATTATTTTAATGGAATTAAGATGTGTTTTCAATATAAAATAAGGCTTCCATTTTAATCAGGGTTCATTTTCTTATTGCAATCTTAACTTCACAATTCACTATTTTACAAGAAAGAGTGGAAGTGGACATCTCTGTCGTCTTCTTGTTCTTAAGGGAAATACTTCTGGTTTTGGGCCATTGAGTATGATGTTGGCTATAGGTTTGTCACATATGACCTTTATCATGTTGAGGTATCTTGAGATATGATCCCTCTATTCCCACTTTGCTGAGAGTTTTTATCAAAATGGATGCTGGATTTTGTCTAATGCTTTTTCTGCATCTGTTGATATGATCATGTGATTTTTATCCTTCGTTTGTTTATGTGATGTATCACATTTATTGATTTGTGACTATTGTACCAGCCTTGCATCCCCAGAATAAACCCCTTGGTCATGGTGTATGATCTTTTTAATGTATTGCTGGATCCGATTTGCTAATATTTTGTTAAGGATTTAGCATACATGTTCATCAGGGATATTTGCCTGTAATTTTCTTTCTTTGTTGTATCTTTCTCTGGTTTTGGAATTAGCATAATGCTGGCCTTGTAAATAGAGCTTGGAAGTCTTCCTTCCTCTTGTATTTTTTGGAATAGTTTGAGGGGGACGGTGTTAGTTCTTCTTTGAATGTTTGGTAAAACTCCCCTGTGAAGCCATCCAGTCCAGGACTTTGGTTTGCTGAGAGTTTGCTGATACTGCTTTAATTTCTTTAGTTGTTATTGGTCAGTTCAGGTATCCTGATTCTTCCTGATTGACTTTTGGAAGATTGTATGTTTCTAGGAATTTGTCCATTTCACCCAGAGTGTCCAATTTGTTGGCATGTAGTTGTTCATAGTATTTTCTTACAATCCTTTGTATTTCTTTGTGTCAATTGTTACTTCACTTCTTTCAGTTCTGCTTTTATTTATTTGGGTCTTCGCTCTTTGTTTCTTGATGAGTCTAGCTAAAGATTCATCAACCTTGCTTATCTTTTCAAAGATCCAGCTCTTAGTTTCATTGATCTTTTGTGTTGTATTTTTTTTTGTCTCTATGTCATTCATTTCCACTCTGACCTTTATTATTTCCTTTCTTCTACTTAATCTAGGCTTTACTTGTTGTTCTCCTTCTAGTTCTTTTAGTTGTAGGTTTAGATCATTTGAGATTTTTCTTGTTTCTCAAGTTAGGCCTATAATGCTATGAACTTCCCTGTCTGGATTGCTTTTGCTGTGTGCCATAGATTTTGGGTTGTTGTGTGTTCATTTCCATTTGTTTCAAGGTATATTTTGTTACTGACTAACAAAGTAGGTTCAGAGGCATGGATACATGGAACAGAGTTACAGATCTCAAAGGGGAGGGGAGTAGGGAGGACAGGAAGAGATTAACCAGAGATTTTATACATATATATGCATAGCCCATGCACAAAGACAGTAGTATGGTGAAGGCCAGCAGTGGGGCAGGGACTGGGTGGAGGAGGACAAAGAGGGGGGAATGGGAGACATCTGTAACTGTCAACAATAAAAAAAATAAAAATAAATTTTAAAAGCAAAAAAAATTGAACAGTGGAAATTCTGCTAAAATCAATACCAACTCGACAGATATTACCTGCTAAATAGGAATGTTGTTACTTTAAAAAGGAAATGACTAGGAAGAAGGATGATTGGGGCATTTTTGCCCTTTAAATTAGCACATACTTAAGAACCAGAAAGAAGAAATTTATCCTAACATGCTCTATTCCATTAAATGTGAAGATAACTATCAAAATAGTATATATGTACATATGGTATATTTATTAATTTCTGTGGTAATATAAAATATACTAGGAATAGTTCAAATAGTGATAACAATAAAGAGAACTATAGAACATGAAACATTTCCACATATGCTCTATAATATGTGTATTTTTTTCTTTCTCACATGAAATGTGTTTAGTTTTTTTTCTACTTCAAGTTCATTTGGCATTTCATTAATTTCACTGAGTGGTCTTTATGTATGTACCAGATATTCTAGTGACTAATAGTTATTTTAAGTCTTTTTTTAAGGAATGGTCTTGGGAAAAACAGTTGTACTTAGCAGAACTTTTTTATCCCCCCTCATTAAAATGTTTATTTCTGCTTGTTTTTTTAAGGGGAAAAGAGTGAGGCAAAGATAATTTGATCATTGCTGGCCAGGTTGAACCCGGTGTTATCTTTAATTGCTGCTCTGGCTTCACCCAACTCCTAGACTCACTCTTATTTATTTATTTATTTATTTATTTATTTATTTATTTATTTATTTATTTTTTATCCTCACCAGAGGACATTTTTTGCATTTATCTTCAGATAGAGCAGGAAGGAGAGAGGGGGAAAGAGAGAGAGAGAAACATCGATGTGAGAGAGACACATCAACTGGTCGCCACCTGCACGACCCCAACTGGGGCAGGGACAAACTGCAACCGAGGTATGTGCTCTTAGTGGGAACCAAACCCGGGACTCTCTGGTCCACAGGCCAATGCTCTAACCGCTGAGCAAAACTGGCCAGGGCCTAGACTCACTCTTATTTGTAGCCAGTCAACCTGCAAGGTAGCAGCCTGATTAAAGCCAGCCTCCCTGTAGAGGATGTATTTTTAAACCAGGTCTATTGAGATAAAGTTTACAAAGTATAAAATAAACCCATTATGAATATAATTCAGTGAATTTAATATATTTACAGGTATATCACCATCACTACTACCTAATTTTAGAACATCGAAAGGGCTTTTTATTTTCTTAGAAAGTTCAAATAAAATTAATAGTTGGGCATCTTACCTTCCATAAATGAGGGAGATCAGAATTAAATTTTGCTGGAAGGTTAGACTGAATGATTCTACATGGAACAGTATCTCAGCACAATCGCATGCTGGCATTGTCACATAATTTCTTTGGTGTTGTTGAAATTTGATTATAGTATTTGACTATTTCTTTCTGTAATGCCCATTTCTATTATAATAATGTTGTCTGATTTTTAAAAAACCAACTATATTTAAAAATCTTTTTTAAAACTTTGTAATGTTGCCAGTGTGGGGTTTTCATGATTCCTCTTATAAATTGTAATAAAATTTATTATTATTAATGTTGACTTTATCTGGATATCACTAGCAGGTCAGAAAAGATGGTGGATATACTCTATTGGTCTAAGGTAAAATCTATACTTAAATTTGAGAAATGTTTAATATGAAATATTAAATTATATTAAATGATATAAGGTCATTAATTATACCCTTCTAACAGACTTTATTTTACAAAATATCCTTATATTTTTACCATATTCATAAAATGTTGACAATTTATTTTAGCTGCTACATTTAGAACTTTAATTCAATCAAGGCTGAGGAACATTTGACCATACCTGTTCCCTGGGAACATCATATATTGGCAGTGTGTCAGATATCATTTAGTTCTTTCTATGATACTTTATTAAACTCTTGAAGAGTTTACAGATTCAACATTGGTTTACTTGATCTATATGTTTATTTACAGTATTTATATTTATTTAATGTCAGGTACTTGTCTTGGCTTTTTGTCCCCCATAATTCCTACTTTGGCTTCAATATCTGATTTTGCCTTAGAAGTTGATTCTTGATTCATCACTTTCTTGTTTATTACCTTGAAGATCTCCCAACAACCTTCCTTTAGTGGAGTGGAGGGTGGTTTCAAATTTTCATTTGAGAGCCCTGGCATACTCTTCTATAGCTATCACTGGTCTGAGAAGGAGCATAGCTTAATTGATGTACGTGTATACTCTAAAGTTAGTCTAACACAGTCTGAATCTTGATTCCACCACTTACTGACTGTGTGAACTTGGGGACAATATTTAACCTCTATTGAGCATTATTTTTCACCTGTAAAATTGGACACTAATAATACTTAGTTGTTGGGGATTACATGAGATCCTACTTATAAATGCTTGCAACACATAGTATAGATAATACATAGTAAGTGTTTAAAACTTTTAGTCGTTAGCAATATTCATTTTAGAAGTATTGCTTAATTTTTTCTATTGTTTGCAGTTGGTAGTGTTTATTGTACTTCTTGCTAAGTAGTATGCTAAGAGTTTTACTTAACTCTGTGATTCAGTCTTCTTAGAAATTCTGAAAAATGTATTGTAACTGTCAACATTTTACAGATGAGGAAACTGGTTTCAAGAGTTTGATAAGTGACTTGTCCAAGGTCATACAAAGAGTAAAGGGCTGAAGGGAAATGAGGGTAATTTCTTCATAAAAATAAAAAAGTTAGCAAAAATGAAACAAAATACAGAATTGAAGAGCAAATGTTCTTAGGTAACCCTGAGGTGTATACAAACTTAGAATCAAAATATTTAAGAAAGGAATAAAGATTAATTATCAAATTAGGTAAAACTCTGGGAAATTAACAATCAATTTTGTTCATTTCTTTCTCATAACTTGCATTAACATACATTAAAAAAACAGGTTAGTGCCAACATGATAAAAACCTGATCTGTGCCCTATATTACCTGCTACCTAAGCTAATATTATTATTATTACCTAACATTATTAAGTACCTAACCATGAGATTGTAAATAAAGAATGATCATATTTCCTTTCTTAATTTTTTTTTTTTTTATTAAAGATGTCTTTGGTTTTTTTTCCCCCATTGTTACTCTCTTCCCCAATCCTATTCCCCTCAACCCTCCCCACCTCCAGCATTCACCACACTGTTGTCTGTGTCCATTTGTTATACATATATGCATATAAATTTATCTCTTCCCACCCTCCAACCCCCTTCCCTCTGTAGTTTGTCATCTGTTCCCTACTTCCATGTCTCTGAATCAATTTTGTTTATCAGCTTATTTTGTTCATTGTATTCTACAAATAAATGAGATCATATGATACTTGTCTTTCTCTAACTGGCTTATTTCATTTAGCATAATGCTCTCTAGGTCCATCCACGTCATCTCAAAGGGTAAGAGATCTTTCTTTCTTATGACTGCCTAGTATTCCATTGTGTAAATGTACCACAGCTTTTTTATCCACTCATCTACTGATGGACACTTGGGCACTTTCCCGATCTTAGCTATTCTATGTAAATAGTGCTGCTATGAACATAAGGGTACATATATGCTTTCTGATTGGTGTTTCAGGCTTCTTAGGATATATTCCCAGAAGTGGAATCACTGGGTCAAATGGCAATTTTATTTTTAATATTTTGAGGATACATCATATTGTTTTTCATAGTGGCTGCACAGCAGAAGAAACCAGCATCAAAATGAAGAGGGAACCCACTGTATGAGAACATATTTACCAATGATACATTGGATAAGGGTTTAATATCCAAAATATAGAGGACGCATATAACTCAACAAAAGTAAGACAAACAACCCAATTAAAAAATGGGCAGAGGACCTGAATAGACACTTCTCCAAAGAGGACATACAGATGGCTAAGAGACATATGGAAAATGCTCAGTGTCACTAACATCAGAGAGATGCAAATTAAAATGACTATGAGGTATCACCTCACACCTGCCAGAATGGCTACCATCAACAAATCATCAAACAAGTGCTGGCGAGGGTGTGGAGAACAAATACTCTAGTACACTGCTGGTGGGAATGCAGACTGGTGCAGCCACTATGGAAAAGAATGACCATATTTTTAAGCACCTATTTTAATTTTCAGGTATATGAAAATCTCTCCACACAGCCCAAAAGTAAACACCATATTTTGGCTTTATTTATTCCTCTTTTTATTTATATATAAATTATATGACTTTCCCTAATCTGCTGAACTTTTAAAATTTCTCTTCCTAAAACCAATGCCAAATTTAGACTTCTGACTTTGAACAAGAACAGAAGCTAGACAAGCCAGCAAAATGGATCTGGTCCAACAATCTTCTCAGAGAGGAAGGTTTAGTCTCAGCCTTTTCATTCCCTGGGACAATTTTACTTGATTATAAAATCAAATTTAAAAAATTTTTAGTCTGGTGCTGTCATCAGTAACATGCTTCCTATTTCTCCGCTTATAAAACGTAAAACTTATACATATCATACGTCCATATATATCATAGATGTTCAAATATTTTTATATTTAATTTTTGAGTTTTAAAGGTATTAACAGATCTTTAATTTCTATAATTTTACTTCCAGGCCATTTCTAATCAAACCATCTTCTTTTGTGGTATTTTTTTATTATACAATTACACACATTTTCCCCACCTTTCTCTCTTTTAATACAACTTTGAACAGAGAGTCACATTATACAGATTGCTTTAAAATAGATCTTATACTTTCATAGCTGTATAGAGGTCTTGCTGATAGCCCAAGCATGACTAGGTATTAGGAGCTGGTAGAATAAATGGCACAGGGCATATGCAGGCAACCAGAGAATACCTGAAGGCATGTTCTTAGGAGATGCTCATAATCATTTATACTGAGCAAGTCTCAACATTAGACAAAGTAGACATGGGTATGAATATTTATAAAATGTGATCTTTCCATCAGTATCTCAAGTGCCAACAATCAGTCTACTTTGAATTACTATTTTCCCCTTAGTGTCCATGGCCCTTAGCATAGTGCCTAATGTATAATCGACGCTTAATAAAAGTTTTGTAATGAATAAATAAAAACATGAAGGACAGTTTTCTTAAATAGCTTCAAATATAGATGGAGATACAACATGTTTATATGATATCTTTGAACATACTGCTTCCTTTGACAAATTGGACTCACTGTCCTATGCATTGCAGAAAATCTCTTCACTTGGCTAATTCTTGTCATCTTGGGCATTAATGCCTTAAGAACACTTTTCTGATTCTACCTTGGAACACCACACATTGTGTTTTCATAGTATCCTGAATAAACATTTATCTACCATATAATTTAATGTGATGTGATATAATAGCCTCTTTACTCTTTCCTATCATTTACCATTTGTACAAGACTTTACCATTTGTAAAGTACTTGTCTGTCCCAAGTACTTTAATAACTAATTAAATTCTCACAACAATCTTTTGAGATGGGAGATAAAACTTCATTATTTTTAGAAAAGTGACTATCTGCTTTCACTAACTAGGAATGAAATATCAGCTAGCAAAATCTTGTAGTCTAATTTTTATTTTATTTTATTTTTTTATGTCTCAACTTGACTAACAGAGAGAAAAGGACTTGAGGAAAGAGTCAGTAGCAAAAATAAATTAAATTGAGCCCTGGCAAGGTGTCTCAATTGGTTGGAGCGTTGTCCCATACACCAAAATGTTGCAGGTTCTATTCTTAGTTAGCACATATACTTAGGTTGTGGTTTCGATCTGCAGTCGGGAGACAACCAGTTGATGTTACCCCCTCACATCAATCTTTCTCTCTCTCTCCCTTCTTCTCTAAAAATCAATAAAAACATATTATCTAGTGAGGAATAAATAAACAAATAAATAAGTTGGAAGCCCAACTTAGAAATAGCTGAAGATCAAGAGCCACATTTTAACTTCTGTTTTTTAAATTTAATATGGTAGGCCCTTGCTGGGTTGCTCAGTTGGTTAGAGCATCGTCCCCATACACCTAGGTTGTGTGTTTAGTTCCCTATCAGGACACATAAAAGAATCGACCAGTGAATGCATAAATAAATAGAACGAGTCAATGTTTCTCCCCCCCCCGACTATGCTCCCCTCTCTCTCTAAAATCAAACAATAAAAAAAAAATTAATATGGTAGCCTTAACTTAGAACAAAAGCTAAACTACACATCATGGCCCACCTGACTGTAAATGTCAGACTTCATTTCTGTTCCTCAAATACGATAAGCAATTTCTTCCTTTGGGGCTTTTGTACTTCATCTTTCTGCCTAGAAACTCTGCCCTCCACACTTTACACAAGGGCTCCTCTCATTGTTGAGTTTGCATTTCTAGTCTCATGAGAGGGCTTTCTTTTACAATAAATCCTAAAGTAGCTCTTTCCTCTCTACTCACTTACTCTTTGTCATGACATCTGCTACAGTCATGAAAATCATCTGTGATTGTATTATTTATTTATTTAAAATGCTTTTATGTTGTTTCCACCAATAGAATATAAGTTCCATGAAAGGAGAACCAGTACAGTCTCTTTTACTGTTAGATCCTCAGCACCTAGAATAAAAAGACACTTAAGTATATAGTTGGTACTCAATAAATATTTGAATAAAGAAGAAAATAAGTCTATATGATATGCTTATAATGCAAACTTTCTAAATATAGTCCAGGCACTATAATACCATTTGTTAATATAAGGTTTGAAGTAATTTAAATTGTCTAAAGGAACCCTGGCCAGTTTGTCTCAGCAGTTAGAGCATTGACCCGCAGACCAAAGAGTAACAGGTTCAATCCTGGTCAAGGGCATGTACCTCCATTGCGCTTCAGTCCCAGCCCTGGTCGGGGTTATGTGAGAGGCAACCAATCGATGTGTCTCACATTGATGTTTCTCTTTCTCTCTACCAATCTATCTGAAGATAAATGGAAAAATATCCTCGGGTGAGGATTAAAAATAAATAAATTGTCTAAAGGAAAAAAATATTATTAGGGCATTTTATTAGTAAAGCATAAAACTATTAAAAAGTTACTTATCTGTGGATAAGGGGGATTCAGGGAATGACAATTTTGGGTCAAGGAGTAGGCTATTAAACTCTTCTTTATCTACATCATTTATAATTTGTATTTTCTAATTTTCCCCAAAATTCAGCCATAATAGACTATATATACTCTGTTCCAAAGTGTATATATATACATATATTATATATACCTTATGTATATGTGATTTTCATATGTTATATATAAGTATAATATATAAATGACATATATACATTATATATGCTTCATGCATATATTAAATACATATACATATATATGCAGATATGAATATATGATGTGTATATGGTTTAGCTAAAAAATGGTAAGGGATTTTTAAGCTATTAGAATTTTCTTAAGTGGACCATGGTATGTGGCTTCTGAGATATTATTAGTTCACTTTTCATTAAAAAGTAAATGAGGTCCGGCTGGTATGGCTCAGTGGTTGAGCATTGACCTATGCACCAAGAGGTCGCCAGTTCGATTCCTGGTCAGGGTACATGCCTACGTTGTGGGCCCGATCTCCAGTGGGGGGGCATGTAGGAGGCGGCCAATTGATGTTCTCTCTCATCAATGTTTCTATCTCTCTCTCCCTTTCCCTTCCTCTCTCTAAAATCAATAAAGGGAAAAAAAAAAAAGTAAATGAGGACTTTCCCTTCTGATAATAGAACTATGTGATTTAGAACAACTCTAATGCAGAGAACTACAGATGTCTGAAATTTTATTTTTTTAAATCTTAAAGAAGACATTGAAGAACTAACAAGTAAGTAAAGAATAATAAGTCAAGAAGGAAATCCAGAGAGCTTAGAAGGTGAGGAAATTTTTTGATAATGTCACCAAACTAGGTGAAATAGAAATAGACTTTCTATTAGCCTCTTGCCAGAAATAACCATAAACAGTCCCCAAAAAGATAACAAGCTTCAAATTACCTCTATATTCTTTTTATACAATATTTGGCACACAATAAAAATAAGCTTAGGAGGAGATGAGACAACATCATTGAACACTATAAAACACAATAGACAATAGAAATAGAGCCAACAAGATTTCAGATATTAAAGAATTTAAAGGAAATATACATAATAACTTTGAGGATATAGAAGAGGATATTAAGATTTCAACAAGATAATTTTAATTCTTGGTAATCTCTATTTTTTTTACTTTAATTTTTTTTATTACAGTTGACATATAATTTTATATTAGTTTCAGATGTACAACCCAGTGATTAGACATTATATAATTTACTAAGTGATCATCCTGATAAATACAGTACCCATCGGACTCCATACATAGTTATTACAATATTATTGACTATATTCCCTATACTGTACTTTATATCCCTGTAATTATTCTGTAACTACCAATTTGTACTTCTCAATCCCTTCACCTTTTTTACCCACTCCCCCAACCCCCCTCCCATTTGGCAATTGTCAAACTCTTCTCTGTATCTATGAATCTGTTTCTATTCTACTTGTTTATTTGTCTTTTAGATTCAAATGTTGATAGTTATGTATTTATTGCCATTTTACTATTCATATTTTTTATCTGTTATTTTTCTTCTTCTTAAAGAGGACCATTTAAAATCTCATGTAATATGGTTTGGTGGTGATGAATGAACTCCTTTAGCTTTTTCTTGTCTGGGAAGCTCTTTATTTGTCCTTCAATTCTAAATGACAGCTTAGCTAAGTAGAGTAAATTTGGTTGTAGGTCCTTGCCTTTCATCATTTTGAATATTTCTTACCATTCCCTTGTGGCCTGCAAAGTTTCTGTTGAGAAATCAGCTGACAGTCTTATGGGAGCTCCTTTATAGGTAACTAACTGCTGTTCTCTTGCTGCTTTTAAGATTCTCTCTTTATCTTTAAACTTTTGCATTTTAATTATGATGTGTCTTGGTGTGAGCCTCTTCGTGTTCATCTTGGTTAAAACTCTCTCAGCTTCCTCATCTTATATGTCTATTTCCTTCACCAGGTTAGGGAAATTTTCCATCATATTTTTTCACACATTTTTAATTTCATTCTCTCTCTGTTCTCCTTCTGGCACCCCCATTACACAAATGTTAGTGTGCTTAAAGTTGTCCCAGAGGTTCCTATCCTCATTGTTTGGATTCTTTTTACTTTTTGCTGTTCTGATTGGGTGTTTTCTGCTTCCTTATCTTCCAAATCTCTGATTTGATTCTGGGGCCATCTGGCATTAGGTACAAAGTGATCAGTAGATGGATGCTGATTTGCTGGGCTTTGAGGTGCACAGGAGAGGTCAAGGCCAGCTGCTGCTAGTGCCTTGCCTTAGGGCCACTTAGTGAGAGGTGTGGGGCATGCCAAATGCTATTTGTTTGAGAGATTTTAGGAAAGTATGAAGCATAAACAAAGACAAGCCATTAGTATGGAAAAGTCATTGAAAACCGCTTGGGTGGACCTGCAATTCAGGTGTAGCAGGGTCTCAGGGAATCACCAGGGCTGGGTGAACACTGTTACCCAGATTGATGGAGACTCAGATATGGCATCTGTCTGCCAGCTCTACTGGGGAAGGATTGAAAAAATGAATAATTGCCTATGCCAGCACTTCTGTCTGGGGAAAAGCTGCCCCTCCAGCTCTTACCTTGATGCCATATAGTTCAGTTCTGCCCCATATGTCCCTGTTGCCTTTCTAGCCACTGCCCTGGCACTGGAGCTCAGAGAGAGTGAGTCCAAATAAGTCCATGTGCACACTCTTTAAGAGGAACACCTGGGACTCTAGAAGCCCTCCATCTCGCCCAGCCACAATTCCCACTGGTTTTTACAGCCAGGAGTTATAGGTACTTCTCTTCTGAGCACTGTAACCCTGGGTTGGGGGTCCTGGCCTGGAATTGGAATCCCTTGCTCCTCAGGGGTGACCTCTGCAGCCAAGATAGCCCTCCTGATTTTTATCCACCACACATGGGCGTGGGACCAACCCCATCTATGTCTCTGCCCCTCCTACCACTTTTAATGTAGCTTCTTATTTATATTCTTAGTTTTAGCACTTACATTCAGCTAGATTTCAGGTGGTTCTGATGATGGTGGTTCTGTAGTTTAGTTGTAATTTTGATGTGGTTGTGGGAGATGTGAGTATCGCATTTACTTATGCCACCATCTTGCCTGGAAGCCTCAACAAGATATTAAACCTATAAAAATATCCAAATGAGAAGACTATAGTTTAAAAGCACAACTTAAGAACTCAGTGGATGGATTTAACTACAAAAGTGAAGAGAGAATCACTGGGTTGAAAAATAGCTCTGAAAGAAACATCCAAAGTCAAGCAATAATGAAAAATAATATAATATATATAAAAGAGAAGAAGAGACATATGAACTACAACAAAATGTCTAACACACATGTAATTGCAGACCAAGGAAAAGAGACAAGAGAGAATGGAATAGAAGTAATACTTGAAGAGTTAATATTTGAAAATTTACCAAAAGTGAGTAAAAACTTCAAGTTATAGTTTCAAGAAGTCCCATGAATCACAAAGAAAATATGTACCGAGGAAACTACATTATAACACCTCATAATAAAAACACAAGAGAAAAATTTGAATAAGAGCCAGAGGGGTCAAAAAGTATATTATCTTCAAAGGAGCAATACTAATGACTTCTTAATGGCAATCATGAAGGCCAGAATACAATTGTTATATTTCATGCCCCAGCCCCACAAAATTCACAGGTTGAAGCCTGTGACTACAAAAGTATGACTACATTTGAGATACGGCTTTTAAGGAGGTAATTAAGATTAAATGAGGTTGAATGAGTGGGTCCCTGATCCAATAGAACTGCTATATTTATAAAAAGAGGAAGAGACACCAGGAATGCCTATTCACAGAGGAAAGGCCATGTGAGAACACATGAAAGCTGGCCATCTGCAAGCCAAGAAGAGCAGGGCCTTGGGGGAGATTAAACTTGGTAGCACCTTGATCTTGGACTTCCAGCCTTATGAAGTGTAAGGAAATACATTTCCGTTGTTTAAGCATCCAGTCTGTAGTATTTTGTTATGGCAGCCCAAGCTGACTAATACACAATGTAATGATGTCTTCAAAGTGCTCAAAGAAAACTTCTACCATGAAAGTTCCCATCCAAACTTTCTCCTTCAAAGGTGAATGCAAGGCACTCCTACCATTCACCTCTTCACCTGCTGCTTCTCTGTAGAGCCTCAAAAAAGAAGGAGGAGGACTCCTGGATGCCTGAATCAAAGCTTCACAGAGAAAGTGGGGAAGATTACTGGTTCCAGGGGAAGACCATGGCACCTTTTTTTAATTTTATTTATCTGTGTTGTTCCTTGCCCCTGAAAAAACTTCTGTCCTCACCTGTATCAGGTACCCATGTACTTGCTACCTAGGGCACTATCTATATATCTAGGATAACCAATAATCCTATCAATGCCTCAGATAATTATTATAAAACATTATAAAGTTCATGATCACGGATATTACTCTTCTATCTAAAGAAGTCCAAATATGATAACAAAGTAACAATGTATTTGGACTGAGAGGACTTAGGTTTAAATTTTGTATGGAGACACTACTAGCTGTATGATCCATGTCTTGGTTTTCTCTGCTGTAATTGGGAACACCGATCTTTACTCCTCATGATATTTTGAAAATGAAATGATAATCTAAGGGCTTCCAGATAAAGAGGATGAATATAAAAACCCTTAAATGTTAAAACTTAAGTTGAGATATTTTTAAGACACATTAACAAATATGGGAATATTAGGAAGGAGCAACAGCAATAGAATTTTTTAGTCTAGAAAATAAAAATATGACTAATAATGGTAAAGCAAAAGCTTAAACCATCAATGAAATATGAAAACTATCTCAAACTGAAAGTTTCAGGAATTAAAAGTGGGATGAAGAGGTTATTAAAATAAACAGGTCTGGGTTCTTGAACTTAATTCTTTAGATAGGATTAAACAGTCTCAACTCAGGAACACCAGACTTATTTGAGAATCTTGACATCTTGCTAAAACTAAGAAGAATAAGTACAGGTATATACAATAAATGCTAAGGCCCCAAGCCTTTCCTCTACTCAGCTCTCAGAATGCTGTTAATCATGTTTTGTAGTAAACCTGACCACCCATAACATAATACCAAACACTTTGTGGCTTTAAAAACAAAATATTATTTCTTACAATTATGGAGGCTGGAAAATCTTAAATGAGGGTTCTGGCATATTTGGTTCCTGGTGAGAGCTCTCCTACTGGCTTAGAGATGGCTACCTCCTGCTGTGGATACATGTGGCCTTTTCTTGGTACATGCACAAGGACAGGGAGAGACACTCTTTCTCCTCTTATAGGACCACTAATCCTATATGAGGGACCCACCCTTATGACCTAATCTATCCCTAATTACTCCCCAATGACCCCCATCTCCAAGTTCCATCACAATGGGAGTTTGGGTTTTAACACAGGAATTTAAGGGAGGCACAAACATTCAGTCCATAGCACTATGCCTTTAACCTCCAGGAAAAAGATTAGAAGAGTCTTTCTGGAGATTTTTATTAGTCCAAGAGAAAGCTTCTAAATACTGACATAAAATATTTCCAATATAGGACTCAGGTAGGTCACCTTAAGGTGAGCCTCTCAGATGATAGGCCCCACTCACTTGTGCAGAGTTTGCTATCAACTTTATTAACTGCCACCATAAAATGTAAGCACACAAATGAGGATTCTTAAACATCTAAACAAATCTATAAAATTAAAAATAGAGGAAAAAACTAACAAACATAATAATCAACTTGAAAGAAACAGATGGTACCAAGTGAAAAAGCCCAAAAATATCATAAACATTCTCATAGGCATTAGAAAAGATTGTATCCATGAAATAAAAGAGAGAGGTCAGAGAACCAAAAATATCTCTTTGAAAATAAAAACATGATAACAGCAGTGAAAACTTGGCAGAAGATAAAGTTAGAAGATAGAATTAAAACAATTTCCCAGAATCTTGAGGAAAAAAATACAAAGTGATGGGAAACATGAGAGAAAACAAAGAGAAGAGACTTGGTCCAGGAGTTCCAACCCTTGATAAATAATAGGTGATCCAAAAAGAGAGAGCACAACAATAACAAATAGATTGAGGAAATTATCAAAGTAATCATTCCCCAAAAATGCCAAAACAAAAGCATACCAGTTTCCAGATCAAGAGGGCCATTAAATGTTAGGGAAATTAATGAAAATTAACCCATCTGTGTGGCACTTCTTTGAAAAAATGTCATAAAACCAGGGACAATGGAAAGAGCCTAAAAGTGCTCCGGAAAGAAAAAAAACTTATCAGTTGCAATGGAGCAGTATCTAAAAGTCATTGAATTTCCCAACAGCAACCTTAGAAACTAGAAGATAATAGGACAGTATATTCAACATTCTTAGGAAAAGTTATTTCCAACCTACAATTCCATAGAGAGGGAAATCATTAATAAAATTTAAAAATATACAAAACATGCCAAGTCTTAATTTATCTCCCTTGTAACCTTGCTCAGGAAAGTATCGGAGGACCTCCTCCACAAAAATGAGGAAGTAAACTATGAAAAAGGAATACATGAGGTCTAGCAAGGAAAAGAGACAGTGGAATCTTTATGATAATGGTGAAGAAAGATCCCAGGACGACAGCTCATGCAGGCTTAGAGAGTAAACACTCCAGGATAACAGAAAACATGAGCAATCTGTTTGAGAAAAGAAAATCTTACTAATCGTCTGATGTGCTGGAACATACTTGACAAGAATTACACTCTTTGGAAAGAGAGTTTGGGGGTGACCTGTAATGTGCGTATAGAGCACTAATGCATGAACATATAGTAGATGTACCCTGCCAACACAGAATTTGGAGACTAATGATTGGACATAGAAAACTAACCACATGTAAAAAGTTAGATAACTAAATGTGAGAAAAAGTTATACAAGAAAGGAAATGTAATCTGTAATTGTTGTGTCATTTTTTTCTATTAGCAGCTGTGTGTTTTGAGTTCAATCAACACATTTTAAATTTGTGAAATGCAGTAGGCCTCTACACATTAAATGTATTGCCCTTTAAGGAAGAACAAAGGAGAGGAGTCCACATAGTATAGTGAGGACCTTGTGATGCCTGGACACAGCGTCTGGTGTCCTAGCCACTCTGTGCTTAGGAAATATGTGGGCTTGAGAGATGGGGCTGTGACTGTATGGACAAGCTCAGCAAAAGGAAGCCATCAGCTCTGGAGATCCCAGCAGCTTTTATAATCAGTTAGTCACGTAGTCTTCCCTGGTAAATGACCAGCTAGTAACCCACTCCACTTAGGGCTATGTAGCAAACTCTAATTTTCTGGCTTAGTTACACTTCATCAATATTGGTTTCTTATTGCTCAATACACAATCTCAACAATGAGATAAAAGGTAATGTGCTTGGTCTGGTACAGCTGAATTCTCATTGATCTTGGATTGAGTAAAGGTTAAATTCTAACAATTTCTTGACCTGAAGCTAGAGAAAAAGAAAAAACAAACAAACATAGAATAAACTATTAACCCTTCCTTTCTGGTATCCTATATGGCTCATTTGTAAATGATATTTGCATAGTCATAAATAGGTAAGTCATGATCTAACCAAAAAGTATAATCTGTCTAGGAGATGGGGAGAGAAGATATACATGTATATGGTAGAGGTGTTGGAAAAGGGCTACTTATATCCACTAACTTCTTAATATCAACATAGGAACAAGCTATATCTCTGCCATTGAAAATATGATCCTATCTCAGTTTTAAGCTAGTACTCCATCCATCTCTCGTCTTTCTTTATCAAGCTCCTTAGGCTGTCTATCAGTGTCTTTATTCCGTACCTTCTGTTCGCTCTACATTTCTGATTCCTTCAAAATGCATTGTGAGCTTTGGTTTTCTTCCATTGTACTTGAAACTGGAGGCACAAATAAAAACAAGAAACAGCTTCTGCTTCAGAACTTCAGCCTGATGAGAGACAAATTGATCAATTTAAATTTATAATCTCATGTACAATCCTTTTGTAAAGTTATGCAGTGTACACTCTGGTCACATTCCCATCATTCTACTCAAACTACATTCATTACAGTGATCACTGTTAACTTCTTAATTGCCAAACTCAAGAAGGTTTTTCACCCTTATTCTACATGTCCTTTCTTTAGGAATTTCTCTCCCTAGAATTTATCCTCTCCCTTTACGTATTTTAAAAAATTGTATCTATTGATTTTAAGAGAGAGAGGAATAAAGAAAGAGAGAGAACATTGGTTTGTTATTTCATTTATTTAAGCATTCATTGATTGATTCTTGTATGTATCCTGACTGGGGATTGAGCTACAACCTTGGCGTATCCACATGACACTCTAACCACCTAAACTACCCAGACAGGGCCTCCCTTTACATATTCATTTCTACTCTCTCCTGTTTGTCTGACTGCTCCATTCTAGTTGTCTTCTCTGCCTATTGCTATTACTTAAATATCAATATTTTATAGCATTTTGTCTCTGACCTTATTCTCTATCTACTCCACATATTTATTTACTCATAGAGGAGATGTTAACTTTGTTAGACATTATACTAGATCTCGGGAGACAAACATAGATAAGATCTATTCTCTGTCTTTAAAAACAAAACTACCCTTGAGTCCAGTTGAGGAGGCAAATAAATAGACAAAAGAAAACATGGAAGTACAAATGAGACCTATTCCCATGGCTTGATAAGAAGATCAAGATGTAAAACACCTAATTCTCCTGTATAACTGATATTTATAGGCAATGACAACTAAATATCTATCTCCATCCTTCCCGCTTTGATTTTCTTTTCTAGGTACTTCAAACCCAGCATGTCTAACATGAAGTGTATTATATTTTATCCACTTTGCTTACCTGTTTGGATTTTTCTAATTTTCTGTTTCTGTTAATGGCATCCTTAGCCATTCACTCAACCTAGAAAAATCAGAATTCTTAAATCTGTTTTCTCATTTGCTGAATAGAAACACTATTCCCACATGAGCCATTGCCTGCAATGTATCTTGCCTTGAAATATTGTAATAGCCTCCTTTCTAATATTCATACATCTCTCAATCTTATAAATGCTATCACCTATACTTGTACCACAATGTCTTTCTAAACTGTAACTCTGCACACAGCACACCCTTTAAAATCTCGCAATGTCTTTCTATTTGCTCTAGTACAAATTCCAAGGACTTAAGTATACAATTCCCTTTACAAACCGTTCCCAACCTGCCCGTTCCAGTGCCACGTTGTACCATTTCTTCCCCACCCCTTCAATATATTCCCAACCATAATGGACTGCTTGTTCTTTACCCCAAACGACCTGCCCTTTAATACTTTTATGCTATTTCCTTTCTCTCTAGCGATTTTTTTACCCTTCTAGTTTCAGACTTCTACTTATCTTTCATGACTCAAATACATTTCATTTCATCTGCAAGTCATTTCTAATACTACTAACCCTCCCTTAGACCTTTGTCCATTGTCTTTAATACGATTCTATAACTATATGTTTTTTTCTATTTCTTCCCCTGACTGGAAATCTTTCCAAGGTCGGGGATCAAATCTTAGTGATAGTTCTGTCTCCTCCCATCCCCAGAACCTAGCAACAATATTAGATTCATGTATACTAGGCACTCAATAAGTATTTGTTGAATTAATAAACAGTTCTGACTTTAAAAAAAAATACCTTTGGATTCTCAGAAACACTCCTCCTGCCAATTGCTATTACTCAAAGTCAGATATTGGCCTATGCCCAACTTAAACTTACAACTCATTCAGTGTTCACATTCAGGCTTTAGGTCCCACTGTCTTGAACCTTTTTCGATCTATTTAGCAAACTTGGAAATTCATTTAATCATTTCCTACTTGAGCTCAACCAGCTGTGAGGGTTTGGATTTTGAAAAACTTTGTCATTATAAACAGTGTCCCTTCATTTTAAGGTTTCATAGTTTTTAAAACACTTTTTTGAAAAACAGAGATGAGTAATATATCAAAGTCAAAAAAGGTTTTTATATTTTTCAGAAAACTAAATGATTTCCATATTCCACTGAGATTTTATACTATTTTAATAGAACTGTGGGATCCCCTGTGTTTTTCCTAAGGCTTTACTACCTTCTACAAGCGTTTTCAAGATCGCAATTTTAATTTTTAAAAATGATAGTCAATCTAATGGTTAAGAGAGTGAGCTATGAAGCCAGACTACCTGGGTTTAAATCCACAACTCCACCCTTGCTAGGGGCATGACTTAAATCATATACTTAACCTTTTTGTCTTTGTTTCCTCATTTATAAAATTGGCATAATGAGGTAAAATAATATATAGGTCTCAGAGTTGAATAAATGAATCAATACATGTAAAATGCTGGGAATAGTAAGCTCAATACATTTTAGTTGTTGCTATCTATTATCAGGAACTATAGCCATTTACAAGGAAAACAGTACAACTTAGAATTTGATTATACTACCTGGATAAATTGTGAAACATTATATTTTGAAATATGGTTTATGTGTTTCAGGGAAATTTATTGCACTTAGCCAATAATTTTTCCATAGAAAGGGATTTTCCAGGTGAAGGTAAATGCGTATACCTAAGTGAATAGACAAGATTCAGATTTTGGTCAACGATCCATTCTACTCTAAATTTTAGCTAGACGAATTTGATAGGCAGCTTTAATCCATATCTCTAAAATTGATGTCAATCAATCAATCAGTCACACTTCTGGCATTAACCTACCACCCCTGGTGTATATGCTATCTCTTGCCATTTCTTTTCTTCACTCTATAGAAGGTCTTGAACCTACGTAGCCCATTGAAGCATGAATTAGAGAAGAAACTGATATCTCTAAACATTCCAGTAATAAATCTAATTATAAAAATTAACTTAGTTTTTATCCTCCACTTAGAGATCAAATATTTTGATTCAGCTATTGATATGTTTTATAAGATAAAATTTATTTTGCAATTTTATTGAAGAATAGAAAAAAGCTAATACTTTCAGAATTGCTGAGTTGGAGCAGTGAATAGATTTTATCTAATTCTTGTGATTCTAGAATTTATAATTTTTAATTTACAGTTTATCAATATTACATAAAAATATTGTTCCTTAAAGTTTTCTAAAATAAATTATATGGTTCTTTGCACCAGTGACCTTAAATTGTATATGAGATTTTCCTATTTAGAGCAAAATAATTATATTAAATACTATTTGCAAATTGAAAAGATATTATTATAACTAATATTTACACTTAATATTAATAAATTAAACCATTTACTGGAGTCAACATTTTATCATCACCAATGCTAATCTCAAAGTTGTGAGTTTATCAGAATTGCCACTGATAAACGACATGCTAATGTTCCAATGGAATTGTGTTTGTGGTGGTGTACACCTCGAAGCTGCTTTCCAATTTCATGTTTTGCTTGTTTCCATTCTCATGGATTTGCACATGTACATATATACAATATCCCATCTGATGAAATGAGTTCACATTTTTAGCATGTATTGTTAAATTGAAATTCATGCATTTTCCTTAAATTGCTTGTTTTATCAGACACTATATTGAAACCCAGACTTTACATTTGAAATATTCTTTAAATTTAATTTTATGTTTTTTTTCAATGTATTTCTGGTAATTTTAGAAGAGTAAATGTTCAAATATATTAAGTAAGCTTTTATATTGCTATGCATTAGTAATTTATATATTGGAGTATTTTAATATTTAAAATATTTTTTAAATAACTTGAATGCTCATAATAAAAATCCTATTGCATTTGGAATCTTAAGACCTAAGAGTTTTAAATATATCCCCCCCCCAAAATCAACAAAATCCATACTTTTACACTTTTCTTTAAAGAAAAAAATGTTCTTGTTTAAAAAATACTAATAGTCATCTCCAAAAAAGTCATCTAATTACCTCAGAGTTTAAAATATCTTACTTTGGGAAGAACATAAAACACCTAAATTATTTTCCTACAACTCATCTCGCCCATGATTAGAAGAAAATGTTGTAGAAATAGAAACAATGGCCGGGGTTGGTATATAAGAAGGAGAATAGACCCTTTTATGCATTTTTATTTGACTATTAACTAAAATTGTGTGTGCCAAGATTTAGGTTAGTTGAAACCCCCTACAAACTGGGCTTATGGAAACAGTAACTGATCCTTCTAACATTGTGATTTTTAATACACCACGAGAATGCATTTCCCAAAAAGGGTAAGATCCCTATCTTGAAATGTGATGAAATGCTTTAAAATTTTTTATAGTAGAGGAGAAACATCTTTCTTAAAATTTTAAATCATATAGTTAATATGAGCTCACACAATAGACCCTGGCACATTAAAATATTTTCTCATTTTTTAAGGGAATTAATGGCTCTTCACCATCCCTTTAACATGTAAAATGAGTAAGTTACTTGTGTCCAGTACATCCAAAAAAGAGCCAGGATAAAATAAACATAAGGGGTTGGATATCTTGGAAAAAATCTGTCATGGGTTTGGGTTAATCATCTCCAGAAGAAATTCAACTTGATGCCTGAAATGTAAGACTTCTTGGAGAAAGCAGAAAGGCCCGAGGCAGTGTTGATCTGAAGGAGTGCTCTCCATGGGTCAGAGCTGCTCTGCTGGCAGAGTGCAAACCCAGTTCACAACCGAGGCCTCTGAAAAGTTGTAAAAGACTGCAGGGGCCTTCCCGTGCACGCACTCCAGCTTTGGTTACATAGTTTTAATGGCCCAGTTTCTTATTATAAAATAAAACTTAAAAATAAAATCTGTGCTTAATTTTCCAACTTTCTGTCCATCAGTAATAGGATTGCTTCCTTTAACATTTGCGGAATAAAACATCTATTTCTTAAGTTTTGGTGATCATAAAGAAAAGGTATGTCAATATGGAATACCTTTATTTGGTACAGTTTTCATAACGTCCTATTCTAAGCTTCCTAACATTGAAAAGTGAGTTGTTCAAACAATACGTTTGCTTAATTTTTTTCTATCAGTTTTTATACATTTTTAAATTATTTTTTTCCAGCTATACGTTTGTCTTTGCATAGAATTTGTGACACTGCATGCCTTGGGACCTGTGCAAAATTATAATTTTAATTTTCAATAATGACCATGGACTCGAGGGAAACTGATCTGATGCTAAATGACTCAAATCAAATATCTACTCATTTTGCCCCAACTTCCCCCCATTTTATCTATTTTCATCATCAAAGATAGATTGTATTCACATGATATTACTTCAGGTGAATATAAAAACAGGAAAAATATCTATTATGGGCTTGGATTAATCATTGTTATACAGGCCTAATTATATGATTTATCCAGTATAATAGTCAAATGTGCTGCTAAATTATCATGGCAAGTGTGAAGTCTACCTTAGAAGAAAAATAACATAGGGAAATAACTTTGCTTTTACCGGTAGTTTTATTGCACCCAAATGCCAAGGGAGTTATATTAACATTGGATTCAGATAAGTTGTTAATTAAAATATCTGTGTATATACTACAGTGTTCCTTTTTGTAGATGTTTAAGACTCTTTACTTATACTATTATAATCTGTTTATACTCTGTAGATATTTTTAATTGCTGTAATTATATAGACATAAGCTGACTTATACCAGTAAAGAAAGTTCAACCTTTAAACAACGTAGCAGTCAATCATTTCAATGAATAGAGTCCTAAGTGCTGAAGCATTTCAAATCCTTTTTCATTTGACCACTCAGTGACCTGATAACTATTTCCTGTCCCTAAATAAGGTTGTGACCCAGGTCTTAGAGTGCGAAACTCAGATAATTTTAGAAACAAGCCAAATGCCATAGAATTAAAGAAGTAGATGACAGTTTGACTAAAATTCTTTCTTTTAAAGTGGATTGATATATCATAAGTCTGAAAGAATCAAAATGAAATGTATTACCTTCTATTTGTTCATGTTTAGAACTGCCAAAATCATTGATTTTATTGCCTGTTAGGATGGATAATCACCAGGTGCCTCTAAAAGATTAACTTGCAGTAAAATTCCTCATTTCTACTCTTTTAAGGTAATTCAGATCATAAAATAAATACACTACAAATAATACTATTTCAGTAACTCACCAGAATAGTTTGAAAACAGTGATTTTAGAAATTAACTACAATTATATATGTACATGCTTATATGAATATGTGTGTATATGAGTGCAATATTCTGTCTTTATTAACATTTATAGCTACAGAGAGTCTAAAATTATGAAAGAATAACCATAACAACAACAAAAAGCACCTACACATTTCAGAAAGTATGATAGGAATGTTTCTAACCACCTACTTGAGCTGCTAAAATGCCTTTGGCAATTGGATTAAGAGAAGGAAGACCCTTACAAGTGCATTTTGCTGATCTGAAAACGTCATTGACTTATAGATTGTTTTGATAATTTTTTTTGATTTTCCATAATTTGGATCTGAAATACAATGTTAAGAAATATTGATTATTATAATGAGGTCAAGAAATGTCTCCTTAAAACAACAGTTTTAAGTTTAACATACGTTTGCTACTTTTTCTTGTACAATTAATAAACTTATGAATTCAAATATATTAGTACTAAACAGTAAGATTTTTTTTTAAGTAATATTAAGAAAAGTCTCTGAAATGGACACTTAGCCATTTAAACTAATTTACACTTCCACAAGGATCATATAATTTATCAAA
The DNA here is from genome assembly GCA_030848825.1 of Tadarida brasiliensis. Taxonomy (NCBI): domain Eukaryota; kingdom Metazoa; phylum Chordata; class Mammalia; order Chiroptera; family Molossidae; genus Tadarida; species Tadarida brasiliensis. The sequence goes on along the minus strand of CM061263.1, from coordinate 108,877,993 downwards.
TAATATAAATTCTCTGACTTGATCTCACACATTCTAAAGAATGATTATAAAATAAGCAACTAAAAGCTAAGGTTTGATTAAACAGTGAGAAAAGTATTGTCTTTGATTCCATTTTAGAATGTGATGTGTCATCTTCCTCAAAAGGACCACACTTTTCTATTGATAATATAATAGTTATACAGCCATGGAAAACAAGCTTCACTCTGACTTAGTTGAATATTGAACTGTTCCTAGTTTTAGTCTTACAGTTTTACAATTTGGTTTACTTTGTGTTTCACTTGGAACTGTCATGCACTTGTGTGAGTATGTATAATTTAAATATTAACTGTAAGAATTTTTAAGAGTGAAATATAAATTACTGTACAATAAAACCAAGCATCAAATTATTGATTTTCTTACTGCCTGGAATTTATGTGAACAGAAAGAGCCCTGGAGTATACAATTTTCAAGCATGATTTGTAGAAAGTATATAAAAAAGTAAAATTTATAGTAAGAATAATCTCTCAAGGATTTGTATTTAAATTAAGCTATACTAAAATAGGAGCATAACTAAAGATGTCTTAAACATTTACCATTATATTATGAAAATATGGAGTAAAATTCAAAATAAATGTTCAAATGTGATCTGAGGTCTCTTAAAAGGTAGTGGTGATAATTCATAAATTTCAAATTACTGTGAGGAAAATGTGAACTAATTAGTATTGTGTATTATGTATCTCATATAAAACTCAATGCCACTCTATTAAATATATATTTTATTTTCCTATTTTATTTAAATGCATGTTTAAACTACTTATTTATAAATACAGCTTTTGTTTCATATTAATTACTAATTATAAATCTTGCATCTTGTATCCAAAATTACTCTTCTGTAATTAATTGTTGTCATATAAGGTACATGCAATGATACATATATTCTAATTAATTGACAAAAATTATAATTATTTAATTTGAAAACAATACTATTTTTTGTTATTTTAGGCACAATTCACTGTATACATTAAAAATATGAAGTTTAAATTGCACTATCACTATTGTCAAATTTTTTAAATTACATTTGAGAAAAATAAATTAATGACAAATGCATGAATTTAAATGAAAGTTTGTTGTTAAGGTCAGAAAACAAAAAAAAAAATGATTCAGCAATTACCTGCTCAAAAGAAAATTACAGCTGTAAGTTAAAAAACTGTAAGGGATTAAGACTAGAAAGTAAGCTGTAATACCAGAAAGAAGAACTGAGATTTAACCTACAGATGACCTGGACTTGTTTGTTCAGATGACAATTCCAAAAGTGTGCAGGGAATATTCCTGTTTAATACAATTATTTGCCGCAAGCCTTGACCTCAGTGACTGTCAGGGACCAGATCTGAATTGGCCCATTCTCTGATATGGTGACATTGCTTCTGTTGCCTCGATTGTGACCTCTGATTGCATGGTACCCTTGAGAGTTCTATGTAACAAGCGTAACTCCTGGTTCTTAGCCAGGAAGGTTGTTCTGCCTGCATAGATTTGTCAGCCCCCTTAGCCTGAGTTACACATACATTTTATGTTGCATTGGGATAAAACTGTTTTTTTGTGTATGTATATATACGTCTGTCTAAGTACTTTAATAGTAGCATTTAGAAAGTAGTGAAATATGCAAAAATTTCTTTTTACAAATAAGGAGAAATCTGTTTTTTTTGTTCGTTTTTAAATGTTTATTTATTTTTCAAGCAGATGTATAGTTTTAGTGCATTTTTAAAGTTTATGAATGTAACAGTTATTTACCTGCATACCTTTGCCTGCCTCAAAGAATACATTGCTTTCCACCACCCCTTCTTCCCCCATCTAACCCTGTCTAAGGTGTAGAAAGTTGATACAGAGAGGTAGCATGGCATAGTGTAATGAGGATAAGAATTAGAGGAGGAAGACCACTGGCTTTAAATCATAGCTTCTCCACTGTCAACAGGGCAAACTACCTAATTCTTTGAACCTCCATTTTCTCACCTTAAAAATAGGGAGCAGCACTCATTTTATTTATAAGAATTAACTAAAAATTAATGTAATATGAAGGGCATGTCATAACTCCCAGAACATATTGTAATGATTATTATTATGGTGATTTTCTTTTTTCACATGCCTCCCAAAGGAGGGGGAAACATAGATATCCCTACACATAATGGATATAGGACAGGTCCAGAATTCTTAAAAATGCAGTACAGGGTGAAGGCTGCTTCATGCACAGCAGCCCAAATAGAATAATTTGCATAGCTTTCTTCACAGTTTAACTGGAAGCTAAGACCAGAGTCATTCGGAATCATTTGTTTGTCAGTCATGTGTTTAGACATGGTTTGGTTATTTGAAGTCAAACTATAAATGGGCGGTAGAGTTGGAAATTTAATTTAAACATTTTCATGCTGAGATTATGCTTTGTCCACCAGATGAATGATTTTCCAACTTTATATTTTAGCAGGAAAACCTCTTTCTTTGAATGCAATATTACCCAAAATTCAATATAGTGCGTAAAACAGCTAAGAGTACATCTGCTCTGGTTTAGGAAGTGGGTCTGATCTGGCTACTTCCCATAGCAGCCACTGAGATGCATTTGCAAAGCCTCCTAGGGCTTCACAAAGCACATTGTAAGAACAGTGTACCTGATTAGACGTTAGCAAAGACTGATTCCCTTCTTATTCACTCCTACTGAACACAGGACTGCCTGACTTGTCCTTAGTGCTTACTACATGCAGAAGTACATGTTTAATAGCAACGACTAGAATGTCTTTATTTTGTTCACTGCTGAAGTACAGGACTCTGTTGGTTCACAGCTAGATCCTCAGCTTTAGAATGGTAGGCACTCAAAAAACAACTAAGCAATTCACATAAAATGTATCAAATTTATATTAGACTAACCATAAAAAATTATATAGCATAATTCTTGTTTTATTATTGTTTTGGGTAAACTAATGTAATGATCCAAGATTGACTTTTATAGATAATTACATTTTATATTATAGACTACAGTGTGCTAATAAAATATTATTAACTTATTTAGTATTTCATTAATTTCAAAATATTCATGTTTTTTACATGTTAACCTCTCTGCAATCAGACAGCATCTCATAATAGATGGAAGCCTAGAAGTTGCTTTCAGCCAGGAAGCAGTTGACACGTTATATGAAAATCTTCAACTGTCACTTTCCAGTAACATCAAGATCAAATGATAGATACTGTGAAATAACATAGTGGTCTAAAATTTGGAGAGCATTTAAATAGAGCTGATATAAGACTGGCATGTCCAAATAAAACTAGAATCAGTTCTTCTCTGATTGGTAAATAGCTACTTCCTGGACCTCTCCCCACTATAGCCACCCCACCCACTATGGCTGCTTTACTCTTCCTGTGGAAATCTCCTCCCAAGTCTATGACATTCAGTAACTAAAGGATTAATGTTCTGCACTGTAGGGGCTCTCCAGAACTCTGCTCCAGTTCAAAGCCAGGGTCTCTTCTGATTGGTCAATACCATGTTATAAAGCTCTAAAATTTTAGTGTCACCCCTGTCGCACATCAGTCTTTTTTTTTTTCCTTTATTGATTTTAGAGAGAGGAAGGGAGAGAGAGAGAGAGAGAAACATCGATGAGAGAGAACATCGATTGGCTACCTCCTGCATGCCCCCACTGGGGATCAGGCCCACAACCTGGGCATGTGTCCTGACTAGGAATCAAACTGGCGACCTCTTGGTACATGGGTGGACACTCAACCACTGAGCCACACTGGCTGGACCACACATCAGTCTTTTAAGATGATTCAACTCAGAGAGTAAGTCAAAGGAATTGTGATCCCCAGATTTCATGGATATAGAAATAAGACCCAGCAAGGCAACATTTCCTCTCCAGTTCTGCAAACCTCCTTCTAGACTGATGCCTTAAGTAATAGAGACAGAACAAGATGATGAATCTCAAATGCAAGAAAGTATAGGCACAAAATTTGTGAGACTGAAAGATAAAGTGAAAATAAGCAAAATCCCAGTAAAAGATAAACAGACAATTCAAAGACATTCCCTCAGCCAGGGAATGCCAGGGTATGCTGCCTGGTAGTGAAGTAGCTGATATCCAGGAATGGCTAGCTTGAGATCTACAGATAAAGCTAAGACACACACACACACAAAAAAAGCTAGATTCAATAGTGAGGGTATACACTGAATATCAGCACTTTCCTGACAGCCCTGATTACTCTAGGAATGGAACGAAACCTCCAAGAAGTACCTTTATAGACTGCACCTACAATTCTTTCACTGTTGTCAGAGATATTGTATGTATTCTTTTGTTGTTGTTCATCCTTACCCAAAGGTATTTTTCCATTGGTTTTTAGAAAGAGTGGAAGGGAGGGAGGGAGAAAGAGAGAGAGACAGAGAGAAACATCGATGCACGAGAGACACATCGATTGGTTGCCTCCCGCACAACCCTGACCGGTGCCGGGGATCAAACCTGCAACCCTTTGGTCCATGGGTTGATGCTCTAACTGCTAAGCCAAACCAGTCAGGGCTGTTGTATGTATTCTTGCCATAATATGAGCACTGAGAAAAATATATAAGGGAAAAGAGACAGTTTAAGTAAAGGTAGGGAAACATAGAAGACAAGTGAACATAAAATAGGAAGTAATTGAAGAATTAAGAGAAATCTTGAAATGCAAAAGAAAAGAAATTACATGGGTTTTGATATCAAGCTATTAAGCATAAAAGTAAGTCACTATCCAGCCTCAAAAAGATACATGAACGGCCGAAAAAATATGTATGTAGTGACTAAATAAAAAAATAATTTTATAGATTTTATAAAAGTAATTCTTGACTCCCAAAGTCTACATATGAGGGTAGATAAAATTGGGACCTGGACTTTCTTTCTCTGGTGGAAAGATAAAAATTATGATATATTTAAGAAATATTCTGGTGGGAGCTTCAGACTCATGTTAAATTCTTGGCTCTACCACTTACTTTGCAATGTTATATGTACTCTCTCTGAGCTGAAGCATTCTTATATTTAAAACGGCAATACTATTGTGTACCTCTCAGAGTCCTTGAATGATCATGTACTGAAGTGTGTGGACCACTTGGGCATATAAGTCTTCACTAGACAACGGCAACTGTTACTGCTACTAGAATATTTTCCTCCAGATATCCCCACCACCCATCTCAGACACGTACTCTCTCACCGAAATTTATCTACTGGCCTTGGGTGTTGATCGTCTGCCTCCACAGTGATTGTTAAAGAGATTTCTATTTCAGGCAATGCAGTGAACTAAATATTCATGTGCAACTCACCTGAAATACTGAAGTCAAAAAAGTATTTGAAGTAGACTTTATTTTTTAAAGTGATTTAGGTTCATTGTAAAATTAAGCAGAAAGTAGAGTTCCCATAAACCTCACATGTGCACAGGCTCCCCAGCTGTGAACATCCTTCACCAGAGTGGTGCAGTTACAATCAGTGACTTACATCACCACACCGTCACCCAAAGTCCATAGTTTACATTAGGGCTCACTGTGGATCTGCACTTATTTTCTATCGGATTGGAAAAATGTGTAATGACATAGATCCATTATTATGGTATCATACAAAATAATTTCACTGCTCTAAAAATCCTCTGTTGTCTGTGCTTTATTCCTCCCTAGCAACAAAGGAGAAAATTCCTCAGAAGTCAGAAATGACAAGAAAACATAAATATAAGGATGAATAAGTCCAAAGATGTAATGTACAGCATGATGACTATAGTTAATACTGGACTGAATACTGAAAATTTACTGAGAGTAGATTTCAAGTGCTCTCATCTCTCTCTCTCTCTCTCTCTCTCTCACACACACACACAATAACTATGTGAGGATAGTATATGTCAACTTGTCTGTAGTAATCATTTCACTACATATATGTATATCAAATCATCAGGTTCTACACCTTAAGCATAATTTTTTATTAAAAATAAATGTTAGAAAATTATAAAAAGACAAAAACACAAATAGAATACAGGTAGATGTGGCAAGTGATTGCTTAGGAGTGATCTCTTCAGGGTAAGTAGGCATGTGCCCTCTACCACCGGGCAGAAACAGTCAAAAATCTTTCTGAGATGGATAGTTTAAATTCACACCTCTAAAAATTCACATTAATTAATATATATATCGATATATATAGCCCGGCTGGTGTGGCTTAGTGATTGAGCATCGACCCATGCACCAAGTGGTCACTGGTTCAATTCCTGATCAGGGCACATGCCTAGGTTGTGGGCCCAATCCCCAGTGGGGGGCATGTGGGAGGCGGCCAATCGATGTTCTCTCTCATCGATGTTTCATCTCTCTCTCCCTCTCACTTCCTCTCTCTCTGAAGTCAATAAAGAAAAAATATTTTTAAAAATTTAAAAATGTATATATATAAAGAAGATAAATTAAAACAGTAACAAAATTACTAAACATCTTGGGGAAAGGCACTAGAGTGAGAACAAATAGAAAAAAAAAACAGAAAATCAGTTCGTTGAATTATAGATATAGTAGATTTATCAGCTATAGAATAAAAGCATCTTTAACTTGATAAAATACATGATATATTATGTATTTTCATACATCAATATGTATTTGAAAATATAATGGTGCTAGTAAAATGCAAAAAACTAGTAAAATTAGGAAGCTTTGAAAAAATTGGATAACAATTCTAGAAATTAAATAAAATTAATAAAATCATAGAAAAGATTTGTAATTAATATTACAAACTCAATAGATGGATTGAATATAAAATTAGATTAATTGAAGAAAAACAATAGTGAACCTGATCTACTGTTAAGATGCATTATCTACACAATTAGCTATTAAATTCCAAAAACAGTGCATTCAATTTTAGATTGTTACCTAATGTTATAATCCTGAGATTTACTCAGGACTCATATGACCTAAAGGACTAGCATTTTTTGTAAAGTCTTAAGAAATGTTTTCTGTCTTCTGCCTCTATAACTCAAAAGAATATATTAGTGGGCATTCTTAACCCTGTGGACATGAAAAGAGAGCACTCAGCTGTGGTCTCAAACAACTCTAAACTCATGAGTTGCTTTAGTATTGACAATGTAGTAAAAAGAGCACAAGTTTAAGACTTAGAAGGTTTCTGATTTGTCACTAGCTAGCTGTTGCATCCTGGGTAAATCCTTAACATTTCTGAATCTCAGTTTTCTCATTTGAAAAAAAAAAGATTGTGTGTTTTCTTTTTACTATGAAATTAATTTTCATTTCTAAATTTAACTCTGATAATTTAGCTCTAGGGTAAATACATAAAGACAAATCCCCTGTCCTTAGACCAGTAATTAAACAATATGATGAGGAGCTCTAGTAAATATCTATTCTTGAGAAATTGATATCTATATTCTTACTATTTTGAGGTGACTGCCTCAGGAGGAAAGAAAATAACATGCTATTTGTTGAGCAACCAGAATACTCTTTAGAGACTTTATTTATATATCTCACTGAATCTTTACAACATTCTTGTAAGAAAAATATAATTATCCTCATATTTTTGAAGAATGCAACCAAGGTTTTGAGCTTATGTCAGAGTAGTTTAAATTTGAACCTACAGCTGGCTGATTCCAAACCCCACAGTGTTTCCATGTCATCAGGAAGCCATGTTTTTCCACAAAATTTTCCTTAATGTTGTATTTCTGAATATGGAAAGGCATGACATTTTAAAAGTTTCTTAATATACCAGCTATAATAAATAACATGGAATTTATTTTTCTCTTGTGAATAACTTTTGGAAAATAAGAAATAATTTTGAAATAAAATTTTCCATATTCGGTCTCAGAGGAATTTGTAAATTTATACTAAACCTATTTAGTTGTTAAATTGGGAATGAATAAGCACAGTAAACATTGTAGCCATAGGAAATTAGGTATGAATTGCTCATAAAAATCATTATTCTCTAACTGTACTTTTCCTATGGTAAACACTTTCTGAAAGATAGCTTTTTACACACATTTGCATAATAAATATATTTGTAACTATTTAAAGCATACTTCTTATCTATGCTCACTGAAAGACTAAAATAATTTTTAGCTACATGTGTTTCTATGCTACAATAGAATTATAAAACAGTATATTTTGACCTAAAGATAGAACTTGTTAACTTTTTTCTTTTACTTTTTTGTTATCTTTTAAACTTAAATGTAAATGGTTTGGCTTAATTTTTATTTGTCTGTTTTACAAATTAGAAAAACAACTTTATAAAGAGAAATGTTTTACAAATTGAACACTTGAATTCATTGACACTAAATGAGATAGTATTTTGGTTAAATTAACTGTATCTATAGGGTTATTTTTTAGCCTGAATTCTAATAGAAGGAAAGAAAAGACAGGGCATTGGTTTCACATTCAAAATTGACCTGGGGGTAATGTTATAAGACAATTTTCTTGCATTTCTGAACATCCTAGAAGGGTGACGCTAACTACCCTTCTATTCCAGATATATTTTAAAAAATATTTATATGTCAAACAGTCTAAGAAGATAAAACTAGTGTCTCTTTGCCCGGCCAGTGTGGCTCAGTGGTTGAGTGTCGACCCATGCATGAAGAGGTCGCCGGTTCAATTCCCAGTTAGGGCACATGCCCAGGCTGTGGGCCAAATCCCTAGTGGGGGCATGCAGGAGGCAGCCAATTGATGTTCTCTCTCATCGATTTTCTCTCTCTCCCTCTCTCTAAATTCAGTAAAGAAAATAAATAGATAAAATAAAATAAAAAGCTAGTGTCTCTTCTGAAGCAGGGGGAAGATTTGCTTGTTGTCCAATATAATAATGTTTTCTCATCAGTACAAAAGGCAGGTTAATTTTCAACCCATTACAAAATATTTGAGCTCCCTAAGCTTGGGACAAAAGCCTACCATGGGTTCAGTATCTACCTGAGCTTCACTGAACCCCAGTGGAAATTGAGAGGCAAAGAAAACCAATACAAATATGCTAACGTTCATATTGCTTGCTGTGCTTTGAATAATAAAGCCCCTTTTCCCTGACCTAGGAGTCTTAAAGGGTGTCAGGCAAACTTTCTACCTGAAAATGCAATCAAATCTCAAACTCACAAATTTCTTGACATAGAAAAACATTAATTTCACAACTTGAGAAAGATGTGAAGAACCAATAATGGGCATGCGTAACTATATGCTGAATCATCTTGCTTTATAAACTTATTTAAACGTGTGTATATTTTATCCCATATTTCGGTTGATTTGTGGAATGCTGTTAGGAATCACGGGTATATAATTATTGCTTATAAACTATACAGTAGTTTTGAGGAACACTAACATAATATTTTAGGACTGTAATAATGTGTCAAATATGTCTGGCTGTAGGGATGATTTGAAGACAGATATGAATGGAATTTAGCACAAGCCAATCTTATCCCAGGAAACATACCAAATCACATTTTATAGCAGAGAGGGGGAAAAAGTTTTGAAATCACAAAGACCTTGGCTCAAAAATCAAAATTGTCATTTCTAAATTGTATAATATATTCACAAGAAATCAGAAAATGATAATTTTTTTATTTATAGTACTCAAATGATTAAAATGGGTTTGTTTCACAGATTGGCAAGACATGTATTCCCATTTTACAGTTGATGAAACTATGATTTAAAGTGGTAGTAACAGATTTTTCTGCTGCTTACATCAGTTCTGTCTCTACAACCAAGCTATATTAAATTTGTACCATTCAAAAATGATAGACAGTGTTTTTATAATATGTTTCCAACATAGTGAAAGCCAACTCTGGTTACTATTCCTTCTACATAGATTGAGAATCTTTCCGTTGTATATGATCCCTAGGCTTTAGGAGAGGTGCTTATAATGAGTACACAGAAGAAAAAAAGGAAATAAATTGGTAAAGCTTAAACTGCATAAGTACTTTTGGACAAAGAAAGGCTAAATGTTTTTTGTGGTATTGGGATGGATGAGTAAATTTTGACAGAAAACATTTAAAAAATTGTAGGGCTAACAAATGATACAAGCTTCCATTTGAGAAAATAAAGAGTGATATAGATCAATTCTTCTTCTGAGACCAACATAAATTCAGAATATAATTTAAAAAGCAATCTTAAAATATAAACTTACTGTAACATGCTACCCCCTTCAGATAGCAACAATTCTACATATGTGGCTGAACTGAAAACATAATCTATAGAAAAAAAGTTATAATTTATAATAAAATAAGACACCAAGAGTCAGACCAATTAAAATAATAGACATAAGAAAAAAAGAGAAATCATTTATATTAACTGTTATTAAATGCTGATTATAAGATACAGATGCTTACTTTAAGAAATAAAAGCTATCTAGAAAATATCTATGGGGGAGAACAGATTTGAGAAAATAGAATATAAATTTTAGAAATTAAGTAATTGAAATTAAAATCTATAATATGGCTTTACCTGAAGATCAGACAAAGCAGAAGAAATCATGAAGTTGAAAATATGTGATACATCTTATCTAGAATTCAGTGCAAAAGAGCAAAGAGATGAAAAATTTAAGACATAAAAATAGAGAGAGAAAGTTAGAGAAGGTTTAAATTATGTGTAATTGGAGTTCTAAGAAGATAGGCAAGATAAAATGAGGCAATGGAAATATCCAATGAGAAAATGAGTGAAAAATGTCCTGAACTGGATGGAATACACTAATGCGTAAGTTCAAGAAGTTGAGTGAATCATAAACAGTATAAATATTAAAAGAAATCCACAGGTAGACTCATCAGAGTAAAATTGTACACAACAGAAAAAAAGAAAGTCTTCAAGTAATGAGAAGAAAAGAAGATTGACAGCTAATGTCTTCAAAGCAACAATAGCAGGCAGAAGACAGTAAAATATCTTCAGTGATCAGAAAGTTGTATAAATGTAACTAATAGCCAATCTGGAATTCACCAGAACAAAGACCAAAAAAAAAAGACATTTTTATATTAACAAAAACTGAGTTTTCTACTAACAGGTGCTTATAAAAGAAATTTATTTAAAGGGACAGTCCTTTTCACAGCAAAATCCCAGATGAAAGATCCATGGTTGAAAGAATGAAAAAATTCAAAAATAAGAAAGTTGGTAAAATAAAACATAAACTGACAGTATGAATAGCAATAATAATGTCTTGTGAAATTAAATATGTCACAATGAAAAAACAAAGAAATATTAATTATATTAGAGTATTATATTAATTATATTTCCTGGGAGGAGGAATAATTAGTTAATTTTAGATTACATTAACTACGTATGTTGTGATTTCCAGGGCAAAAACTGAGTATATATAAACTATTATTTCCACAGTAGTAGAAATAAAACAATATAAAGAAAAGTACTCAATCCAAAATGAAGCCAAGTAAAGAAAAAGAACATAATGTATTCAGGCAAGTGAAAAGCTGAAAAACAAGGTGATATATATAAATACACTCAAATGTATCAGTACTTACACCACATGTAAATGGTTAAATAACCCAGTTAGCAGATAACAATTTTTTCTACATTTTTTAAAACACTACAAGAAATGACACTATTCAACTTCAACACTTACTGTAAAGCTACAGTAGCAAAAACAGTGTGATATTGGCAAAAAAAATGGACAATAAATTAATGGAACAGAATGGACAGCCCAGAAATAGACCCACACAAATATTGTCAACTGATCTTTGACAAAGAAGCAAAGATAGTCTTTTCAACAAATGATGCTAGAATAAGTGGACATCCACATAAAAAACAATGAATCTAGACACAGACCTTATACCATTCACAAAAAAATTAACTCAAAATAGACCACAGACCTAAATGTAAAATGCAAAACCTTATAACTCTTAGAAGATAACATAGGAAAAACCGTAGATAACCTTGTGTATGGCTTTGACTTTTTAGATACAATGCCATTGGCATAATGCATGAAACAAATAATTGATAAGTTGGACTTCAATAAAATTTTTAAAAATTCTGTTCTGTTAAAGACAATCTTAAGAGAATAAAAAGACAAGCCACAGACTGAGCGAAAAATATCTGCAACACATGTATCTGATAAAGGACAGCTACCTGAGCTATAAAAGTAACTCTTAAATCTCAACAAGAAAGAAACAAACTGATTTTTTAAAGTGAGCCAAAGAGCCCAGTCAGTGTGGCTCAGTTGTTGAGCATCGACCCCTGCACCAAGAGGTTGCTGGTTCGATTCCTCGTCAGGGCACATGCCTAGGTTGTGGGCCAAACCCCCAGTGGGGGGCATGCAGGAGGCGGCCAGTTGATGTTCTCTCTCATCAATGTTTCTATCTCCTTCTCCCTCTCCCTTCCTCTCTCTCTAAAATCAATAAAGAAAAAAAAAAAATGACCCAAAGACATTTACAGACACTTCACCAAAGAAGACACACAGATGGCAACTAAACCTATGAAAAGATTCTCCACATCCTATTTTATCAAGGAAATGCCAATTACAGTGATATACCACTACACAGCCATTAGAATGGCCTAAATCTAGAACACTGACAACACCAAATGTTGGCAAGGATGTGGAGCAACAGAAGAGTCCTTGCTGGTCGGAATGCAAATGGTACAGACACATTGAAAGACAATTTTGAGGTTTCTTATAACCCTAAACATGCTCTTTCCAAATGATCCAGCAATCACACTCTTTTTTTATCTACCAAAATGAGTTGGAAACTTGTGTCCACACAGAAACCTGCACACAGATGTTTATGGCAGCTTTATTCATAATTGACAACAACATTTGAAGGCAGCCAAGATGTCCTTCAATAGGTGAATGGATAAACTGTAGTACATCCAGACAATGGAATATTATTCAGTATTAAAAACAAGTGAGTTACCGAGCCATAAAAAGACATGGAGAAAACATAAATGCATATTACTAAGTGAAAATGTCTATCTGTAAAGGCTACATACTGTGTGATTTTAACTATGTAACATTCTAAGAAGGCAGAACTATGGAGACAATAAAAAAGGTCAGTATTGCTAGGGGTTAGGGCAGGGGAGAGGGATGAAGAAACAGAGAGCAGAGGATTTTTAGAGTAGTGAAAACTATTCAGTATGGTACCATAATGATGGATACATTTCACTATACATTTGTGCAAACTCATAAAATGTAAGGTACAAAAATTAAACCCTAATGTAAACTGTGGACTTTTGGTGATTATGATGTCTCAATGTAAGTTGATAGATCATAATAAGTGCACCACTGGCTGGGAGGAAGGAAATATGTTGGTAATGGGGAGAGCTTTGGATGAGTGGGGGCAGGGAATATATGAATAATTTTCTATACTTTTCTCCTAATTTTGTTGTAAACCTAAAGCTGCTCTAAAAATGAACTGTTATTAATTTTTTTAAATAATGTAAGGCAAAGATTAAAGAAGTACCAAGGAGGTTTAAAATTCCAAACTATATTGGGAGAATTTTAAGATATCTTTCTTAATAATTTATAGAACAAGCACTCAAAAAAATCAGTAAGACATGATTTGATAAGCCAATTCACTAACATTTGCATAAAGGACACATATAGAACCCTCAACAACAGGAGAATGCAAATTATCCTCAAGTACACACAGGACATTTACAAAACTAACATACACTGGGCTTCAATCAGTTCTCAAAGATTTCTTAAGGACTCAAATCATGTGTACTGTGTTTTCTGAATATAATGCATATAAACTATAAATGAATAATACTAAGATAACTAGAAAGTGTTTTATTAAAAATTAAGAACCATCTAAAAATTTATGAGTCAAAGAAATCATAATGAATTTTTTAAAAATAACTGAACAATAACAGTAACTATATATTGTAATATAAGAATAGCAGTTAATGAAATAGAAAAAAATGTAAAACAGTGCATCAATAAAGCTAAGATGTGCTAAAGAAATTTGATAAATGCCTGGCAAGTCTGATCATTAAAATAAAAAAGGAAGTACAAATAGCCAATATCAGGAATGAAAATAGGGTGAGATGACAAAAGATACAAACTTAAAACTGTAGCAAGACCTGGCTAGGTAGCTCAGTTGGTTAGAGCATTGCCCTCATATGTCAAGGTTGTGGATTCGATCCCCAGTCAAGGCACATACAAGAAACAACTACCGAATGCATAATTAAGTGAACAACAAATTGATTTCTCTCTCTCTCTCTATCTCTCACTCTCTCTTTCTCTCCATTCCTCTGTTCCCCCTTCCTCTCTATCTCTGAAATTAATTTTTTTTAATCCTCACCTGAGGATATTTTTCCATTTTTGTTCTGATAGAGTGGGAGGGAGGGAGAGAGAAACATCGATGTGAGAGAGACACATCGACTGATTGCCTCCCACATGACCCTGACCAGGGCCAGAGACGAACCGCCACCAAGGTATGTGCCCTTGACCGGAAGCAAACCCGTGACTCATTGGTCTGCAGGCCGAAGCTCTAACTGCTGAGCCAAACCGGCCAGGACTGAAATCAGTTTTTAAAAATAACTGTAGCAAGAGAATATTGTGCAAAACTTTATGGCAGTACCTTTGAAAATTTAGAGAAAATGAAATATTCTTAGAAAAATAGAACTTACCAAAACTGACCTTAACTGTAATCATAAACCTAACATTATAAGCAAGCAACCAGGAGGAAAAAAAATAATTGCAAACTATGATAGTATTTTTTTATTTTTTTTTATTTTATTAATTTACTTTTGTTACAGATGTTTCTCCTTTTTCCCCCATTGACACCCTCCTCCCCCTCCCTCCATGTCCATTGGTTATGAGTACATGGGTACAAGTTCTGTGGTTCATCGCTTCCCTCCCCCACCCCCTCTTCTGGCAATTGTCAGCCTGTACCCTACTTCCACGTCTCTGGGACTACCCTGTTCCTCAGACTGTTATGTTCATTATATTCCAGAAATAAGTGAGATCATATTATATTTGTCTTTCTCTGCTTGGCTTGTTTCGCTTAATAGTTTCCAGGTCCTCCCATGTCGTCTCAAGGATGAGAGATCTTTCTTATAGCTACATAGTGCTCCATTGTGTATATGTGCCATAGCTTTTTTATCCATTCATCCACTGATGGACACTTGGGCTGTTTCCAGATTTTAGCTATTGTAAATAGCGCTGCTATGAACATGGGGGTACATATATTCTTTCTGATTGGTGTTTCAGGCTTCTTAGGGTATATTCCTAGGGGTGGGATCACTGGATCAAATGGTAATTCAATTTTCAATATTCAATTTTCTGAGGTAACACCATAGTGTTTTCCACAGTGGCTGCACCAGTCTGCATTCCCACCAGCAGTGTGCTAGAGTCCCCTTTTCTCCACACCCTCGCCAACACTTGTTGTTTGATGCTTTGTTGATGGCGGCTATTCTGACAGGTGTGAGGTGACACCTCATTGTTGTTTTAACTTGCATCTCTCTGATGATTAGTGATGTTGAGCATTTCTTCATATGTTTCTTGGCCATTTGTATGTCCTGTTTGGAGAGGTGTCTATTTAGTTCCTCTGCCCATTTTTTAATTGGGTTCTTTGTCTTCCTTTTGTTGAGATGTATGAGCACTCTGTATATTTTGGAAATTAATCCCTTATCTGATATATCATTGGCAATTATGCTCTCCCATACAGTGGGCTGCCTTTCCACTTTGATGGTTGTTTCTTTTGCTGTGCAGAAGCTTTTGAGTTTGATGTAGTCCCATGTGTTTAATTTTTCCTTTGTTTCTGTTGCGTTAGGTGATATATCAGTGAAAATTCTGCTGCGTATGATGTCTGAAATTCTGTTGCCTACATTTTCTTCTAGGATTTTTATGGATTCATGAGTCACATTTAAGTCTTTTATCTATTTTGAGTTTATTCTTGTGTATGGTGTGAGCTGATGGTCTAGTTTCATTTTTTTGCATGTAGCTGTCCAATTTTCCCAACACCATTTATTAAAGAGGCTGTCTTTACTCCATTGTATGCTCTTGCCACCTTTGTCGAATATTAATTGAGCATAATGTTTTGGGGCAATTTCTGGGTTCTCTGTTCTATTCCATTGATCTATGTGCCTGTTCTTGTGCCAGTACCAGGCTGTTTTGATTACTGCAGTTTTGTAGTATGACCTGATGTCCCGTATTGTGATCCCACCTACTTTGTCCTTCTTTTTCAAGATTGCTGTAGCTATTTGGAGTCTTTTTTGGTTCCACATGAACTTCTGAAGTATTTGTTCTAGTTCTGTGAAATATGTCGTTGGTATTTTGATGGGGATTGCGTTAAATCTATAGATTGCTTTGGGTAGTATGGACATTTTAATGATGTTAATTCTTCTAATCCATGAACAAGGTATGTGCTTCCACTTTTTTATATCTTCCTCTATTTCTTTTTTCAATGTCCTGTGGATTTCTGCAAATAGGTCCTTTACTTCTTTGGTTAAGTTTATTACTAGGTATCTTAATTTTTTTGCCACAATGGTAAATGGGATTGTTTTTTTAGTTTCTCTTTCTGTGAGTTCATCATTGGTGTATAAGAATGCTGTCGATTTCTTGACGTTAATTTTGTATCCTGCTACTTTGCCAAATTCATTTATTAAGTCTAGTAGATTTTTGATGGAATCTTTAGGGTTTTCTCTGTATAATATCATGTCATCTGCAAATAATGACAGTTTCACTTCCTCCTTTCCAATTTGGATCACTTTTAATTTTTCTTCATGTCTGATTACTGTGGCTAAGACTTCCAGTACTATGTTAAATAAGAGTGTTGAAAGTGGGCATCCTTGTCTTGTTCCTGTTCTTAAGGGAAATGCTTTTAGTTTTTGTCCATTGAGTATGATGTTGGCTGTAGGTCTTTCATATATGGCCTTTATAATGTTGAGATATGATCCCTCTATTCCCAAATTTCTGAGCGTTTTTATCAGAAATGGGTGCTGAATTTTGTCAAATGCTTTTTCAGCATCTATTGATATGATCATATGGTTTTTATCTTTCATTTTGTTTATGTGAATATTGGCCTGTAGTTTTCTTTCTTTGTAGTGTCTTTTTCTGGTTTTGGAATTAGAATTATGCTGGCTTCATAAAAGGGGTTTGGAAGTCTTCCTTCTTCTTGAATTTTTTGGAATAGTTTGAGGAGAATGGGTGTTAGTTCTTCTTTGAATGTTCGGTAAAACTCCCCCGTGAAGCTGTCAGGGCCTGGGCTTTTGTTTGCTGGGAGGGTCTTGATTACATCTTCAATTTCCTTCGTTGTTATTGGCCTGTTCAAGTTTTCTATCTCTTCCCGGTTCAGTTTTGGGAGACTATGTGTTTCTAGAAATGTGTCCATTTCACTTAGATTGTCTAATTTGTTGCCATATAAATGTTCATAGTATTTGTTAATGATCCTTTGTATTTCTGTCGTGTCAGTTGTTACTTCTCCTCTTTCACTTCTGATTTTGTGTATTTGGGTTCTCTCTCTTTGTTTCTTGGTGAGTCTAGCTGAGGGTCCCTCAATCTTGTTTATCTTTTCAAAAAACCAGCTCTTCATTTCATTGATCCTTTGAATTGTTTTTTTTTTTTTTTTTGGTCTCCATGTTGTTTATTTCTGTTCTGAGCTTTACTATTTCCTTCCTTCTACTTGCTCTAGGGTTTTCTTTTTGTTTACTATCTAGTTCTTTAAGTTGTGAGGTTAGGTAGTCAATTAGAAATTTTTCTTCTTTCTTGATGTGGGCCTGTAGTGCTATGAACTTCCCTCTCAGAACTGCTTTAGCTGTATCCCATAGATTTTGTGTTGTTTTGTGTTCATTTTCATTGGTTTTCAGGAAGTTTTTAATTTCTTCCTTGATCTCCTTGGTAACCCATTCATTGTTCAGTAACATGCTATTTAGCCTCCATGTGTTCAAATGTCTTTGCATGTTCTTGTTGCAATTGATTTCTAGTTTTATGCCATTGTGATCTGAAAAGATGCTTGATATGATTTCAATCTTCTTGAACTTGTAGAGACTTAGTTTGTGTCCTAACATGTGGTCTGTCTTTGAGAATGTCCCATGTGCACTTGAGAAGAATGTGAATTCTGCAGTTTTGGGATGTAATTCTCTGTATATATCTATTAAATCCATTTGATCTAGTGCTTCATTTAGAATTTCTGTTTCCTTGTTAATTTTTTGTCTAGATGATCTATCCAGTGATGTGAGCGGGGTGTTGAAGTCTCCTACTATGATTGTGTTACGGTCGATTTCTCCTTTGAAGTCCTCCAGAAGATTTTTAATATATTTTGGTGCTCCTATATTGGGTGAATATATGTTTACCAAGGTTATATCTTCCTGTTGGATAGACTCTTTCAATATTATGTAGTGGCCTTCTTTGTCTCTAGTTATGGTCTTCAATTTGAAATCTAATTTATCAGATATGAGTATTGCTACCCCAGCTTTTTTTTCCTTTCCGTTTGCTTGGAAGATTTTTTTCCATCCCTTTACTTTCAACCTATGTAAGTCTTTTGTTGTGAGGTGGGTCTCTTGTAGACAACATATATGTGAATCATGCTTTCTTATCCAGTCAGCTACTCTGTGTCTTTTTATCAGAGCATTCAATCCATTTACATTTAAGGTGATTATTGATATGTACTTATTTATTGCCATTTTTGTTCAGTGTGGTTATATTTTTCTTCCTATTTCTTCTACTAATTACAGCAGTCCTTTTAACATTTCTTGCAGTACTGGTTTGGTGTTAATATATTCCCTCAGCCTTTTTTTGTCTGGGAAGCTCTTTATTTGCCCTTCTATTTTGAATGATGGCCTTGCTGGATAGAGTAGTCTTGGATTCAGATCCTTGTTTTTCATGACCTTAATTACTTCATGCCATTCCCTTCTGGCCTGCAGTGTTTCTGTTGAGAAGTCAGCTGATAGCCTTATGGGGGTTCCTTTGTAGGTAACCTGTTGCTTATCTCTTGCTGCCTTTAGGATTCTCTCTTTGTCTTTAATTTTTGGCATTTTAATTATTATGTGTCTTGGTGTGGGCCTCTTTAGGTTCTTCTTACTTGGGGCTCTCTGTGCCTCTTGAACTTGAATGCCTTCTTCCTTCACCAGGTTAGGAAAGTTTTCTGTCACTATTTCTTCAAATATATTCTCTAACCCATGCTCATTTTCTTCTTCTTCGTGGACTCCTATGATGCATATGTTATTACATTTCCGGTTGTCCCACAGTTCTCTTAAGCTATCTTCCTGTTTTTTCATTGTTTTTTTCCTTTTGGTTTTCTGATTGATTGATTTTTTCTACTCTGTCTTCTAATTCACTGATCCGGTCCTCCATTGTGATCTACTCTGCTGGTCAGTCCTTCCAATGTGTTCTTTATTTCTGCTATGTCATTCTTTATTTCCACTTGGTTGGTTTTCATGGTGTCAATGTCCTTACTCATGCTGTTTAGTTTCCTCAAGATCATGGCTCTGAACTCTACCTCTGATAATTTACTTAACTGCATTTCATTTATCTCATCTTCAGTAGAGTTCTCTTGTTCTTTCATTTGGGATCTGTTTCTTTGTTTCACCATTTTGGCTATCTCAGTGGGTTTTGGAGCCTGCCAAATTTTCCCTGTGGGTGTTGGTGTTCTGCTATTTGTGGCTCCCTCTACTGGGTTTAGATGAGCGTGGAGAGCCCTCCTTAAACACCACTGTCAAGTCTCACTTTCCTGGGTAGATTTGCAAGCTCAGGAAAGGTTCAGTTATGCTCTAGCTTTTTGCCTGGAGGCTATTAGCCTCAGTTACTTGAAAAGCCTTAGGATCTCATTTGAATGAGAAACTCCCTCAGGTGTTTATAGTCTAAGAGGATTTCCCGATTGTGGGGCCAATGCTGGTTGTTAATGAGCCTCAATTTGCATTTCTTTGGCTCTTTACCTCACCTGGGAATCTCCGAGGGAGGGGCTGCCACAGCTCCCTGAAGGAGCAAACTTGGCTGCCGTTCTATGTCACCGGGAAGGAGCTGGCTGGCCACCACCATCCTTTGTGGCCACAGCTCAGCACAAACACTGAGCGCCCTCCAAATCCCAGGTGTCCCCACAGAGTTCCAGTCCAGTCCTCCCTCCCTCTGCCAGAGCCCCAGGTGAGTGGCTGTGGCTGTTAAGCGCTCTGTCCCGGCTCTGTGCTGTGGAGCAGCTGGGGCTCTTAACCCCGAGGCTGGGTGCCGCCGCTGCTCACAGCTAAGGCCGCTGCTCACAGCCAAGGCTGCTGCTGTCCGTGGGCTCCCAGCCCGCCACCCTCTCGCGCCTCCGCAGATCCTACCAGGCTCATTCAGTGTCCCTGGTTGTATGATCCTCTCTCGCTGCTTTTCTGTTGCTTTTTCCTGACGATTTGTCTTTATTTTAGTTGTAATTCCCATTTGGTCCTGGGAGATCGTCTGTGTAGCTTCCATTCACTCCACCGCCATTTTCCTCCATCTCTATGATAGTATTTTTTAAAATCATACATCAAAGAACGCATCTTGCAAAAGATGTGCAAGACCTCATTGGGAGTATTACAAAAGTTTATCAAGAATTTTTTTAAAAAAGCTATAAATAAGTTTATGAGTTGGAAAACTAAATATCAAATATTTAATTTCTTCCCAAATTAACATCTGGATACTACGAAGTCTCAATTAAATCTCAAAAGGTTTTTGTTTATGAACATTGACAAGAAGAATCTAAAATTTGTATGGAAAGTCAAAAGCCACGAATAGCCAAAAGACACTCAACAAGGATGAATAAAGTGGGAGTACTTGCCAAACATCACAATTCATTATAGAGCTGGTGGTGTGGATGGTGTGGCATGGATAGGATGGGATGACATGGGAAGAGTTGGGATGGGAAAGAATGGGATAGGATGGTAGGGTAGTGTATGATAAGGTAGATAAAGTAGTAGAGAAAATGACGACTGATAGAGATCTGTGCACGTATGCTTAATGCATATTATAACAGAGATTGCATTCTAAATCAGTTGGGAATAGGTAGACTTTAATAAATCTTACTTAAACAGTTAATTTCCTACACTAAAAAAAAATAATTCTGGCTAAATTAAATACCTAAACTTAAGAAGCAAAAATATGAAATGTGCCCTGGCCAGTGTGGCTCAGCAGTTAGAGCATGGGCCTGCAGACCAGAGTCACACGGGTTCCATTCCCAGTCAAGGGCACGTACCTTGGTTGCAGGTTCAATCCCTGGACCTGATCAGGGTCATGTGGGAGGCAACCAATCGTTGTCTCTCTCTTACATCAATGTTTCTCTCTCTGTCTCTCCCTCCCTCCCTCCCACTCTATCTAAAAAAAGTCAATGGAAAAATATCCTCCAGTGAGGATTAAGTAAATAAATAAAAATATAAAATGTATAGGGCATAACGTGAAAGGATATATTCATAACCTTGAATATGGAATCATTACTTTAACATTTACAAAAAGTAGTGATCATGTTAATAAATATATTGACATTAAACTTAAGATTCTCTGTAAATAAAAATGCTGTCAAAATAGTGAACCAACCCATAGAGGTAGAGAAGTGTTGCCACACATAACCAACAAAGGTCTCCTATTCAAAATATATTAATAATTTCTAAAAATCATTGAAATACAAACAACCTAACAGAAAAAATAAACAAGAGCCCTGGCTGGTTTAGCTCAGAGGTTGGAACATTGGCCTACGGACCAGAGAGTCCTGGGTTCAGTTCCCGCTAGGAGCACGTACCAAAAAAATAAATAAATAAATAAATAAAATAAACGAGAATTTCAATATATATTTCACAAAAGAAGAAAACTAAATAACATGTATACATATAAAATGGTGCTCAATCTCATTTGATAGTAGAGAAATGAAAATTAAAACCATAAATTAAAAAGTAAAAGCCTAAGAAAATGTTGGAGACTATAAATATAATGGAACTCTTATATTTTGCTAATTGGCATATAATTTGGTACAACCAGTTGGTAAACAATTTGGTATTACAGTAGAGTTGAAGATACGCCTACCATAAGATCCTTTAATTATACTCCTAAATATTTGTTCTATAGGAAGTTTTGCACAAGAATAGTCAGGACAGTTTTGTTTTTAGTCACCAGAAACCACAAACACCCCACGTGCCCAACAGCAATGGAATGGATAAACTCTGATCCATCCATACAGTGGAATACAGTACAGCAATAAAAAATAATGAACCAGATCTATACACAAGAACACAGAAGAATCTCACAAACAACATTGAACAGTGAAGACAAAAGAATACCTACATGATTGTTCCATTTATGTATAGTTCAAAAGCAAACAAAGCTATCCAATGACATTTAATACATAGGTTGTAAAAATTATAAAGAAATCAAGAATGTCACGGTCATATACTTCAGCATAGTGGTTGCCCCTAAGAGAAGTAAAAGATTTTGGAGCAGGCCTGGTGTGCAAGCAGTGTTCTATTGTTTTTAATGATTGGAGGTCACATGGAATACTATTGCTTATTTTTATTTATATAATCATTTATTATAATTTATCATGTATAGAATTTTCATAATTATTTATATATTTATATTTTTATCTATAAGTCTCAAGGTTGTAATCATGTGATGTGTACAATATTTTGTGTGCATTGTATATATCATAATAAGATGCAAATAATTGAAAAGAGCTTCCAGTGCTCACCTTTGCAGCACGTATGTAGTCCTAAAACTGGAAAGCTATGGAGATTAGCATAGCCTCTGCACAAAGGTGACATGCAAGTGTATGAAGCATTCTGTACACTGCTTTCTTTTCCAGTGTTTATGGATAACAAAACAATGTCTCTGATAAATGAGGTGACTTGTTCAATTGAGGGCCCTTCAAGCTTAAACTCTCACCTTCAATTTCTCCTCCAAAAAAAAGAAAGCGCTGCCACAAATCAATATTTATATAAATATTTTAAGCTAAAAATTAACTTTGTTTATAGGAAGACCTATAATGTCTTATCTTGACTTCTGTCTCTACTGAAGTGTGAGTGGCTCGGTAATGCTTTTACCTACCTCTTTTCAATTAAAAGTGGAATCCATGAATGGAGACCCTGATTCATTTATAAATGAAGTTCTGCTACGTAAAACAAAAATCTGTCTCTTTAAAGATAATATAATAAAAGATTAAAATTTTGCATTAGTGGAGTATGCACTTAGAAAACTCTTACATCTTCAGCAAGCTATGGGGATACTTGCTTAAATGATTACCTAAGGAAAACAATAATTTTAATACCAGGTTTATTCGTCTCTAATATGTTATCACTCAAAGTGTGAACAAAAATTATTTTTACTTATATTTATTTATTGCTTTTATAATGCAAGCAATATTTAATATACATTCAGTATTTCAAATGATGTTATTTCTGTCTGTAATAGAAATATATCTATATTCTAAAGTTTGACAAATATCAAAATGATCAGGTGCAAAATAGTTAATAGACATTGAGAAATGCATTATGAATATGTAGATGTATGCCATGAGTATTTCTGTTTTATAGTTATAAAAAGCAATTATTACAGTGATATTTTTAAATGTTTAATTGTTCCATCAAGCCTCTATAGAAATGTATCAATATAATACCACTTGTTGGCTTCTTTTCAAATAAACCAATAAAGGAAATTAACCATCTCTACTTCACCTTCAATTAATAATGCATGAATGAATAGAATTAGGGATGCTCTTTTACCAAAAAATAAAACCTTTAGATGTATCAGGGACTTGAAGTCTAACACTATACCAAAAACATACAAAAAACCCAAATAAGCCAAAAACAGGAAGCAGTAGAAATTGTGTGACCAATAAGGTTGTATTATCTTAAAAGCCAACCTACTTACATCATCAGGCATTACTCTATCAGGTGGGCCCTAGTTTGGATGACCTACTATATTAACACTCCCTGAGGGAGGCTGAGTTGGATAGAGGAATATTTTCTAAGAATAATTAAATTGAGAAAGTGAAACAAGAGAGAATCATGTCAATGGAACCTCTGTCATGGTTATTACTGAGCAATTGCTAAAAATTATTTGAAATAACTTCAAATCAATTAGGACTGTATATCCTTTTTATCTTTTGGAAATTAATGTTTCTTTATTAAAGGCACAGTAAAAACCTTATATATTATGAAATAAAATGCATTTAAAAATATCTGTTACAGATTTAGAATTCTGGTAATGAGGACTTCCTGGACTCAATCCCAGAATATTGTTCTGTCTAGTTTTGTGGTTAATCCTGGAATCTTCCCCTCCTGCTAGTGACTCCCTGGAACCTTGTTCTTGGTCTGGATTTAGAGACTTCTACAGATAGTCTCACCTCCAGGGTAGGTAGGTCTTAGTATGTGGCAATTGAGATGGCATAAGACTATGCATAAGAGAGTTCATTTCATTTTATAAAAAACAGTAAAATGGCCCTGGCCAGTTTGGCTCAGCGGTTAGAACGTCGGCCCGCGGTCCAGAGAGACCCGGGTTCGGTTCCCACTAAGGGCACATACCTCGGTTGCACTTTGTCCCCGACCCCAGATGGGGTTGTGTGATTGGCAACCAGTTGATGTGTCTCTCTCACATGGATGCTTCTTTCTCTCTCTTCCTCCCTCTCTCCCTCCCGCTCTATCTGAAGATAAATGCAAAAATGTCCTCGGGTGAGGATAAAAAAAAATAGTAAAATGTCTCCAGTTATTAAATCATTAATATATATTAGGCATTATATGTGGTCCATTATTATATATTATATTATTATTATAATTATAATTATTATTATTATTATTATATACATTTTAAGAGGAGAAAACTGAGGTAGAGAGAAGGTAAATAATTTACCCAACATTGCACAGCTAGTAAGTGAAAAAGCCAACTTCTATGCACAAGTTAATTGCTAGGCAGATAGAAAGATGACTAACGTTAAGTCTCTTTAGAGAATTACTTTATCCTGTTATTAATTTCTTATATGTTGCAATTCCAGGGCCTCTTCTAATGTAAAATTAAGTGGTGTGCCTGGTTCACAGGAAGCAGTAGAAAGTAATTTTAGACAAGTAGTTCTAAATACAATACCCTATTGACACTTATATTAGTATTTCTTAGAAATGGGTAAATCGGGTAATACCATGGTAGAGAAGAATCAGTATTAATGATTTTTCCTTTTACCTCAGGCTTCAGTAGATCTTGGCATATCATTGTCTGACCCCATCATTTAAAACTTTGATTTTTTTAATCCTAGATTTTTACATTTTTATTTTAAAATATTACATTAAAATGTTATTGATTTGATGATTGAGTTGTTGTTTTGTTTTTGTCACCACCTTAAATTTTGTGCCTAAGGTATTTAATGTGTCCTACTTGACTTACCCTAATCCCAGCCCTAGTTAACAGCAAACATGGAGACACATTATACATTAATATCCACATGCCTTTACCAACCTGTGATTTTCTTGAGTTGTGTAGCTCTCACAGAAGAAACCAAAGAACCATCCCTTATGTTATTGGTACTCTGCTATAAAGACATGAATGAGGAGATACAGATCAACTGAACAATACGAATGGCAAAACCTATGCTTTCAGGTAGAATAGGAAATGAGTTTAATGCAGACACTTATTGTAACTGGTTAATGAGTACCCTAACATCCACTTCGTAAAAGGATATTTCTGTCATTCCATAGAGATTCATTTACATATAGCAATTCCATAATATTGAGTATTCCATCTGCAAAATCCATATATTTTAAAAGATATAGTTTAGTAACTCACTTTTATTTTTCTTTGCTTTTGTAAAAAACAATCATACACTCTGTGTACCCCCCCCCCCAAACAGACGAATTTTGAAAATTAATTCAAATGTCAGGGACTAGCAAGTATTTTTCATTCTAGTACTTTTTTTTTTTTTTTTTTTTTTAACTCTCTCTGCCATAAAATACAGTGAAATATGTAAAGGAGTGATTAGTGCTGCAGTTAGCCTTTCACCCTTACATAGCGCTTTGGCTCTAGTCCCAAAATTTCTGTTTTTAAACTTTTGTACAAACAGTCCTCTTCTTTATTCATGAAGTCATTTTTCCTTAGTGATCAATTACGTATATATTTAATATATTTTAAAAGAATAGGGATGTTGCCTGTCACACACAAATGGCTCTTAGAGAGTTATTGGTTTCATGCCAGTGCTGTCAACATTCCAACAACACATTGGATTGGTTAAGGAAGAGCCATCAACAGCCTATCAACAAGTATTTATACAAATGTTAATGAACTTAAAATTCTATTAGTGTAACATTTATGCCAAACTCCAATTTTATTTGTGCTTTATTTGTGAGGTATGATGCAATAACTTCTTTTAATAAACACATACGGACCACTTATACTTTATAATGTAAATCACATTTTCAGTATATCCAGCATAAGATACATAGAATCAGTCATTTATCAAAGTTACCAAAAATATTTCCATCACATGAAGCATTTTCCTCAGCACGCAACTATGTCCTCCAAAAGCTTTTGGTAAAGAAATGAACTCATCTCCATCCATGAAACTAAGAGTATTTTTATTATTATATTACTGGGGAAAGCCATTAAAGGAAAAGAAAATAGTCATGGGAAAGTTGCCATAAGTATAAAAATATAAATAATTAGCTCCTTTTTGTGTGCCCCAAATGACAATTGAATCTTAATGTCCCTCTGTATATGATATTATGCTATATTGAAAATTTAGAAAACTGATTTATTTGAAGCATATGGGTTTAATGAACACTTATTTTGCTTTTCATGAAGAAAAGACTATTTCCATTAAAAAAAAAAAAAAGACTTTATTTCTTTTGGTGAACTTCTTTAAAGCTGAACTGCTTTTTTCTAGGATTGCATACATTGTGAACATTTTATTAAGTAGCCTTAAATAAGAGAGAAATTTTCCTGTGTTTTTTTTTAATTTGATACCTTTAGTTGTCAGGTTTTTTGAAACATCATTAAATCAATTATTCAGTAACAACACTCAGCAGATAACAGCAACAGACTGCACAGATTCATTTCCCCTTTAGCCTGAATAACCAGTTCCGCTCAACAACGCTTTCCTAAATGTAAGTTTTCTATGACTAGGGAACACAGCATTTTAAATTGTCCATTTTTAAAAAAACTGAAATGACTTTCTAAACAGTCATTTCAATTGTACAAACAGTGAGAACAATTAAGGCTTACTTAATATAAAAACAAAAACTAACACTCCAACTGTAGAACATTTAAATAGGAAAATTATAAAACTGTATATAAAAAATGATACATATATGCATACTGTTAAAATACCTTTTCTATTTTGGTAATGACATTTTTTTAGATTAGAAACCAAGTAGTTCGCCCGACCTGTGTGGCTCAGTGGACTGAGTGTCCCATGGACTGAGATCCCAGTTTGATTCCAGGTCAGGGCACGTGCTCTGGTTGCAGGCTCGATCCCCAGTAGGGTGCGTGCAGGAGGCAATGGATCGTTGTTGATGTTTCTCTGTCACATCCATGTTTCTATCTCTCTCTCCCTTCCTCTACCTCTAAAAAAATAAAAAAATAAAAATAAAAACTAGTTCAATCATTTTTAAATATAAAAATGTCAGGTTTATGTTTCTTAAAAACAAAATAAATCCATCTGATGAAGTAACCAGATATACACCAGGATAAATATTTGGAATTGTGGAAACTGAAATAGTGAACAACTTCACATTTCCCCAGTATTTTAATGGTTTATATAAGTTAACTTTTTCATTTTTATTAAAAAATGATAAGTATTAAGTTTGCACCAACTAAAGAACATTTACATTTGTCTACATGTAACAATTTTTAAAACATACAAATTCAATATGTAGTAGGAAAATATGTAAACACACATACACACACACACAAGAAACTATGTACCATTAAAAATATAAATGTAGCCCAGCTGGTGTGGCTCAGTGGTTGAGCATTGACCCATGCACCAAGAGGTCACCATTTTGATTCCCAGTCAGGACACATGCCCAGGTTGTGGGCCAAATCCCCAGTGGGGGGCATGCAGGAGGCAGCCAATCGATGTTCTCTCTCATCGATGTTTCTATCTCTCTCTCCCTCTCCCGTCCTCTCTCTAAAAATCAATAAAGAAAAAAAATTAAAATACATATATATATATATGTACATTCCATTGATTATATGAATATCAAAAAACTAAATATTCTGACTTAAATCTAGCTTCTGTAAAATATCAAAGTAGTAGCTATTGTTTGCTTTCCTGATATAATGAATAATTAAGATGTATTTCTATTTCAATTAAACAGTAATATCAGTATTTCTTAGGAAAAATGTAGTATATACATGGAAAGGTAGGCATTGTCCTATATTCAAGCTTTTCAGGTTGATTTCCATTAAAATTCTTTCTACAGCTTAGAAAAATAACACTCAAAAGTAAAGAGATGAGGTCAACATCTTACAATTTTAAGAAATTACTTGAAACATAATACTCAGATATCCCAATGGCTAGGTTCTAAAACAATGCTTTAGAAGATCCTCCATAATGCTGATATGACAGATATTTGAATCACTTAGTGAACAGTAGGTATCTTGGTCTTCTGTGTAGGCCATGATGTTCTTGCCTATTATTACAAAACAACCATGACTAATTTGCCAAGAATATTGCTTCAGTGTAGCTTTACATGAGACACCATGCAACAGTAAGAGAAGCTACAATGACATTCAAATTGCTGTGCTATAGCCCATGTGGAAAGAATGTCCAGTAAGTTTCTTGAACCTGGCAGGTGAAAGAGGAGTAGGAGGAAACACTCCTGGTTCAAAAGAATCAAAATAAGTCACTGTCCAAGAAAAGCTGCAGCGGGAGAATCCGACAGTCCAGGAAATTATGAGTAGAGTTCAGAATCCTAACAGCCCAGTATCTACATCATCTTCATTCTTCAAATTCTCAGCATGTAACTTCCTGGTGGCCTCAGGTTTGTGGGGCCTATGTAACTTGGGCAGGGGGGTGAGTGGTAAAGGTGGCAGGTCCCCACTGTCCCACCCACTACCTGGGGAAGGAGATCTAAGCTCAGAAACCTGGGACACTGTTGTCTTCCTTTCCAGGGTATTGGTGAAGTTTTTCCTTCCGACGACTTGGCCAGAAATTTCCCCATCCCCCTTATCTCCCCTCTATGCTGGTGATGCCGAGTTAGTTGTCGATTTTTATTCCAATCTAATTCAGACTTATAGTGATGATGTTTCTGTTGTAATAATTAAGTTAATTGTGTTTAGATATGTGTTGTCCTTCACAATGCACAGGTTTGTATACAAGCTAAAATTCTAAATTCCAACTCTACATTTCTCAGGGCACTGAAAGAACATTAATGAACAATGACAGTTA
Source organism: Tadarida brasiliensis (assembly GCA_030848825.1). Classification (NCBI taxonomy): domain Eukaryota; kingdom Metazoa; phylum Chordata; class Mammalia; order Chiroptera; family Molossidae; genus Tadarida; species Tadarida brasiliensis. The sequence goes on along the minus strand of CM061263.1, from coordinate 108,848,773 downwards.
TTCCTTTTTCACCAATACTTATTGAGTACCATTACTAACTACTCTGTACCATTTAAGAAATTTATGTTCTAGTAGGCAAAACAGATACACTGAATATAGGAAAGTAAAATATAGTGTAATAGATGTTATCGTGGGATCTCTATAGGATCCTTTGGAAGATCTCTCTTACCTATTTTGAATAAGGAATGCAATGTTGGAAGATCAGGAACTTACCCCAAAATATGTAATTTCTAAGCTGAAACCTGAAGATCTGAAGCAAGAACTTCAGTGGTAAAGTGGATAATCCCAAGCATAAGATCTATAGACAAAAGAGATCATATTGAGTAATTATAATGTAGCTGAGTGATCGAGGCAGGAACCTAACATATGTGTTTGAAGGTATAATGCAAGGCCTGTGTGCTGTGCACAATTTTTTTTAACATTATCCAAAAGCAGTGGAGAACCAGGAGTTTAATCTATGAAGTAACATAATTAGATTTGTACTTTGGCAAGACCATTTGCAGTTGTAGACAATATATGTGGATGCAAGACCAGAAGCAAAAAGACCAGTGAAAGGCTGTTACAGTAATGCAGAAGAGCTAATGGCAGAATTAAAAATAGCAATGGGAATACAGGAGATTTGACAGATTGAAAAGAATTTAGGAAGGAAAATATGCCATTGGAAGGTAAGGAAGAATTCTGTTTCAGTACAGCACTGATTTCTGAGTTGTACATTGACAAGGGTAACAGCATGGTAGCAACTTGGAAGAGATGGGATAATACATGGGTTCAGCCTTTTTACATACTCAGTTTAAATTATCTGGGGATATCTACGTGGAGAGGTTATAGATAGATACATTTTAGAAGTCGACAAGGAGGGTGATTGAAGCTAAATGAATATCCTCATATAAGAAAGAGTGTAGCCTAAGAATAAGAGGGAGCCAGGATAGGACCCCAGAGAAGAATCCTGGAATTGGAAGGGATGGCAATGAAAGAAGAGCCCTTGAAGGAGACTAAGGTTAAGGCAACAGGTCAGAGAAAAATATGGAGAATGTAATGAAACAAACTTCAAAAGAAATAAGCCTTTTAAGAAGGAAGGAGCCGACAACAGTATATAATATTATAGAGGAGTCAGTAAGATAAGAACTTCTAACAGTCCCAAAAATTTAAGAGTGTTAGTAGTGATCTCGGTGTGAACAGTTGCAGTGAAACGGTGTGGAGAGGAAGCCATATTGCAGTGGGCTGAAGCATGAATGCCAGTAAGTCAGAAGAGACCAGGCTTTGTCTATTATTTCCAAAAGTTCGTCTGATTAGAGAAGAAGACAGAGAAGGGGAAGATATAAAGTCACTTTTGAGAGAGACTAGAAATTCAGAAGAAAAAAAAATACTGATAGTAATAAATCCTAAATTATATGGAATACTTGGGATTCAGAGCACAGTTGAGAGCATTGGCCTTAGGAGGAGGGGTACCTCTTCTACTGTGATATATAAGAAAGGCCTTCTTAGTAAGGACAATTTCAATTTTACAAAATCAGATTGCGATAAATTAGGGAGGGAATGGAAAGTAAAGAAATAGAGACAGAGAGCAGACTTCCCTCTCTTTTTTTTTTTTTAAATGTTAATCAGTACCTTTTAGTGTGAAACACAAGGCATTAGAAGATTATAGAATCTGTCCCTGAAATCTTATATCTCATTTTATAAGAGTTTATTGAATTGGGAGACACAAACTTATAAATTATAAAGGAGAAATGGCTTGTAGTTTAGAAGATATTTAGCAAATAGATAAATGTGCTTTCCTAAAGAAAAAAAAATCCCTTTTGAAAGTAGAGTGGAGACTAAAATCAAATAATGAGCAAGAGTAAATATTTGCACCAGTGGTAACAGATGATCACGAATAGTCAATTGAAAACAAACACGAAAATACTAAGATTCAGCAGATTATTGGGGATAACAATAAAAATATTGTATACTATATGACCTATAGTTAATAAATGATCATGTGAAATAATGTGAAATCTCACTAGTGATAAAGACATGTAAATTAAGATAATATTATATGACATTTTTGTCAAATTATCAGAGACTTTAAAATATGTAATATTCCAATGTTGACCAGGAGTTCCGTGAAGTGAGAAACCTCATATAGTATGTGGTAAATAGATTAAAGCTTTTAAAACTCTTTGCAATATAGATTATATCGAGCTCCTCAAAATATTTATAGTTTTAGACATGTTATCTTTAATTCCACCTGAACAAATAAATTAATTAAATGGGGTAATTACAAACTTATCCTGTAAGGAATTTGTACATCATAGTGTAAAACCACTAAAAGTCTGTTTAGGATAGATTTACATTACATGGAATGCATTTGTTATAGTACTAACTGAAAAGTAGGATGTATATGTATTTAAAAACAAACAAACAAAAGACAGCTAAACAATTCTGTGAAAAAAACTACAAGGAAATGTCTTAAAAATGTTACCCAGAGGTTGTCTTTGGATAGTGGGATTTTGGTGGCTTTTCATTCTTTCTTTCTTCCTTCCTTTCTTTCTTTCTTTCTTTCTTTCTTTCTTTCTTTCTTTCTTTCTTTCTTTCTTTCTTTCTTTTTTTTTTTTTTTGATTCCTTACTTTTATTTGTCTGTAGTGAGATTACATTATTTTTATAATTAAAAGGCTTAACCATTTATTTAAACAAAATCATGCAAATTTGTGTTTTGGAAGGAACGTGTATAGACAATAGTAATTAGAGGACAGCAGGAATCAAAGGAAGAGCTTTTTCTTAGGTTGATGATATAAGACACTAATGAAGCAAGACCCAGAGGAGTAGGAAAGCACAGTAGGTACAGGGTTTCACGTTCTTGTAGACTGAAAGGAAAGATTTATTGGGCAGCCTGACTGAATTAAGAATTCGTTAAGTAATCCGGGTCACTACTATTTTTCCTACCCCAGATGCAAAACACAGGACTTCTTCCACAAGTTTCAAAGAGTAAATCTTACTTTTTTCTTCTCAGTGGCAGGAGTGATCCTGAAACGGCTTAGCCGAAGCAGAGTCACTTCCTGCAGCATTTGAATTGCAGTATCTTCGAGTCCATTCAACCAATGTCATCACTGTGTTTGTTCTGTTTCTAACACTGAGCTCGTGCCAGTCTACCAATCTATGCCTTAGGGTTAAAATAGTTCATTTGAACTGGACGCTTGCAGTGAAATCTCTCATCTTTACGTGGAGATAGTTGTCTAGAATCCTGGTTGAGTTCTGATGTAAAACCACTTCGGATTTATAGAATGTTATTGTAGAGTTGAGGGAAACTTTCCAAAATGACTACTTTAAAAAGTGACTATTGGTATGTGTCGCTATTTTTAAAAACTGAAAGACATAGATCATTTTTATTTTTAATTAAAAGTACACCTGTTACAAAAGGATTCCCTGAGTAATAAGAATAAGTTTCCAGCTGTGGGCTTGGTTCAGTCGAAGGATCACTGAGTCCTCACTATTCTCTGTCACTGTACCCAGGGGTCCAAAATCTAGTCTGGTCAACCAAGAAAAGCAGATAAATGGATGGGATTGTGCTGGAGAAGACTTAATGCAGGGTAGTGACTGGGTGTAGCAACACCAAATCTTCCCTCTGTTTGAGTCTCATTTATAGTTTCTGTATATATCTATAAGGCCATTTATCAAAATGGTGTCTGCTCATGGATTCAGTGGTCAGCCCTTGTATGTGAAGTACATGTTCCTCCAATATACCAAACATGGGTAGGTTAGCTTCAGCTCAGGATGCAAGGAGTGTGGCCATTTTGCAAACATAAGATGCCATGAGAACTAACAGTTTAGAGAAATAAACATTCCGAATTTTAGCTTTCTTGAGAACTTGCTCCATTTTCTCCTTAGATTGAAAACTAGGGTCATCTTATTAATTGTAACAGCAACTTTTAAGGAAAAACAAAAACATGATAGATGTATTATCCTCAACATTTTCAGAATGACAAATGCTAAGCTTGTGTGTATATGTATGAGTGTGTATGAGCTCATGCACCAAGCATTCAAAATAGGCTTTGCACCATGCTTCACTTATTTTCCAAACAACCTGCAGATATAAAGTGACTTTCTATGTATGAAGATCTATGGTAAAAGAGTAGTTCAAATGAATAAATTGACATTTTAAATACCGGGTTTTAAATTATAACATTTTTGTGAGTTTGATTACCATGAGTTAGTTTTCAAGAGGTACATTTCTCTGGTTTACTGTCAATCAAACATACAAAACCATTTAGTCCCAAAACATTGTGATGCCACCAAAAAGGAACCAGCCTAAAAAGTCAAGTTCATGCCCTGGCCAGTTTGGCTCAGTGGTTAGAGCGTCGGCCTGCGGTCCAGAGAGACCCGGGTTCGGTTCCCACTAAGGGCATGTACTTCGGTTGCGGTTTGTCCCCGGCCCTGGTTGGTCGTGTGGGTGGCAGCCACTCGATGTGTCACTTTCGTGACACATCGATGTTTCTCTCTTTCTCTCTCTTCCTCTCTCTCCCTCCCACTCTATCTGAACAAAAAATGAAAAAATGTCCTCGGGTGAGGATTAAAAAAAAAAAAAAAAGTCAAGTTCATGAAAGAGGGTTCTAAACAACAAGTCTTCAGTTAACTCTAAAAGCATGGCATTGATGTAGCAGCAGTGTCTGCAATTTTTTTTTTTGAAATACAAATATATGTATATATGTATATGTATATATTAATATATAAAATTTTACATTTGAATATAAGGGTTAGATTATTCTTTTTTAAATTATTTTTCCTTTTATATTTGTTATATTCTTACCTAGTATAATTTCTCCTCTTCATATTTTCCATAAACATTTTTATTATGTGTTTCCCCCCTCCTCCCTCTTTAAAATAGGTATAGCATAAGCATATATAATCCTAATAGAAATTATATTCCTAACTTAAACTATTATCTTATTTAAACCAAGCTTAGTTTTATATAAGATTAAAATTTTTTGTTTTAAATACCTTTGTTATATTTATAAATTCTACATGTGGGTAAAGCTAGTATAAGAATAACTGGACTTTAAAATAAACCTGAAAAGACATCATAGTGGACAGATAGATCTTTTTATACGGGAATTCTACTGTCTGCCAAAAATAATTCTTTAAATTTTCTAATTATAAAAATAACAAAACAACCCTTATAAAATGTTGGTCGCATTCAAACATTTTCTTTATGTTTCAAAATAGATGGGTTTGAAACTCAAGCAGAAAAAGTACTTTGTGACTGACATTTTTCTTACAGGTGATTTAGCTCCTATGAATTAGTTAATTTTTTTTTTCCTTTCTTGTGATAAAATTGTTACCCTAAACTGAACTGTTTGGACAAAACTTGATCTCTTTAAATAACAAATAAAATTTCCATACTTCTTTCCCAGTTAAGGAAGAAGAATTTATGTACAAGGATACCAAGGCACAAGAAAAATTAGAAAGGAGAAAAGAATATACATATCAGTGGCTTCACACACAGGTTGGAGTTCATGAAACAACTAGTTCCAGAAATGTGAAATGGTAAGGTCATTTCCTTTAAATTAGATTTTTGTACTGTAAACACATCTTGAAAAGTTAAACCTAGGTTAACTGTGCTAAAACAAACAAGACTTTATAGCCAAAGGCCAATATACCACGAAGCCAGATTATAAAAAGGCCTCTTATATAGAATGGATTTAATCACCCCTTATATTTTTCATTCTAAAATGTTTAAGAAACTCTATTTCTGTAATGCTTAATAACAATAGATGAGCTACACAAATTATTCTACTTTATAAAATAAAATGCATAGTATTTATTAACTTTATAAATATATGTAGTGCAAGTTGTATTTTATTTTATGTTATTTTTGTTATCATTTATGTTTGGCAGTTAAAATTATAATTCAGCCCTGATGCTGTCACTATACCAGTCATGTAACTAATTTTCATTGGTGTCTCAATGCTAGTTTCCTCTCCTTTTAGTGAGATTATAATATTTTATCCATCCCTCTCACAGGATAGAGGTGAGCTCACCAGGTTGAAGGTATTAAGTGTTTTATGTAGCAACAAACAGGGTCAGTTACTTTTAGTTACATGAATGTATGTAGTATTAGTTTGCTAGGGCTGCCATAACAAAATACCACAGATTGGGAGGTTTAAATAGCAGAAATTTATTTACTCACAGTTCTGGAGATTACAAATCCCAGATCAAGGAGTCAGCAAGTTTGGTTTCTTTGGAGGTTGCTGTCTTTGGCTTGTAGATGGCCAGCTTCTCATTGTGTCCTCACATGATCATCCCTCATCTGTGTTGTCTGTATTCAAATCTCTTCTTATAAGGACACTGGTCATTCTGGATTAGGGCCAACCCATATGACTTCATCTTACCTTCATTACCTCTTTTAAGCCCCTACATCCAAATACAGTCAAATTCTAGGTATTGAGGATTAGGACTTCAACATATGAATTTGTAGGGAACAAAATTTAGCCGATCACAATGTAATATAAAGCATATATTTGCATAACCACTGAATCAAAGTTTTAAGGAAATAAAATCCCAGAGCTAATATATATATTTTTGTTGTTGTTAATCCTCACCTGAGGATATTTTTCCATTGATTTTTATGTAGAGTGGAAGGAAGGGAGGGAGAGAGAGAGAAACATCGATATGAGAGAGACACAGATTGGTTGCCTCCCACAGGACCCCGACAGGGACTGGGGATTGAACCTGCAGCCCAGGTATGTGCCCTTGACTGGGAATCAAACCCAGGACCCTTTGGTCCATGGGCTGATGCTTTAAACGGTGAGCCAAACTGGCCAGGGCCAGAGATAATATTTTTGATATAAATTTTCAAGTCTTTCATTTTATCTACATATATGCACAAAAAAGTTTTTAAAAAAATCTATTTTAAGCATTTATTAAAAGTATAAATTGATATGGAATCTAAATGTAGATGATACTTTGGAAATGTTTCCAGGCATTGTGGGTAATAACTATTTAAATTACTAACAAATAAACAAAATCCTACAATTATAGGAGTTAAAACTTAATTTAACAGCAAGTTAAAATGTATTAAAAATCAAAATTTTAAGTAATATATATGAATTAAAACCTTCATATGTGGTCGATTTTATCAATGTGATTCTTTTAAAATATGGAAAAAAGTAAAGAATGAAAGTGAAATTAAGAAAGATTTAAAAATCTGGATTGTTATGTCATTTCGTTGTGAGCAGAGACAGTAGGAATAAAGAAATCAACATCTGAGAATTTGTTATTTCACTAAGTATTCTAATTAATGTAAGCAAAATTTGTTTTATGTTGATATTAATCAATTTAGTATAATTCACAAGAGGCCTTAGAACTATAAAAAAAAATGTAATACATTCTGTATTAACCAGATATCAGAGGTCTGGTTCAGAGATTTTAAAGTATTATTAGAGATAATGTGAAAAATGAAAACTAATTCAGAATGTAGTTTAGATAAGCTTACCCATTTAACAATATCCCTTACTCCTAAATAAGTTATATTAAATATATGATACAACAATAGGCAATTGCTTATGGATTTTCAACTTTGAAATATAATATATAAAGGACTAAGTAGTTACATTTTAAGAAATATTATTTTCAAGAATGGAAGTTCTTGAAAAGCCAAATGTTAAAGATCTACTTTTAAACAGAAGTTAATTGTGAGCATTAGTATATGTATTAAACACACTAAAACTATTTTTTTAAATACGTTTTTGTTGATTTTTTTAGAGAGAAAGGAAAGGAGAGAGAGATAGAAACATCAATGTGAGAGAGAAACATTCATTGGCTGCACAACCTCCCCGGGCATCAAACCCACAACCCAGGCATGTGCCCTGACCAGGAATCGAACCGGGACTTCTCAGTCCATGGGACAATGCTCAATACACTGAGCTACACCAGCGGGGCCACACTAAAACTATTTAAAAAATAAAAAGCTTTGCCTTACTCTTAAAACAAGTAAAATATGTAGGTAAATGTAAATAAAGTATTTATATTTTTTATAATTTATTAGCTATCATTCTTGTTTCTTTCAAATTTCTATTTACTCTATATGTTTATGTTTGGCAAAGAAGGGTCACATTAAAGTATTATTTAGAAATTTAAGTTTTATTTCCAATTGAATTTAAAAATGACTATGGAAAGATGTAAATTTGTATGCACCTTTGCATATAATCCTATTTAAGAAAACTATTATTCCCATTTTTTAAATTGCTAATTACTTCCAAACTTTTCATAGGGCATTTCTTTCATATTCTTTCTCTAAATTTATGTAATAATATTATTTCTGTTTTTGTCACTGCAGCAATCATTTCTTGCCTGAGTTAGATCCAGATGTACTTAATGGTGGAAGAGTTCAGCTCGTGGTAAGAAATGTGTTTAAAGATGCAGAAAAGTTGTAGACACAAGTGCTCAATATGTGACACTTTAAAATAGGTCCATATATTAGTGTAAGTTATGAAAATATCAAACTGTGTTTATTTGGGTTATTATCAAAATACTCTGTACTAGAATAAAAATGTTTTTCTCCACTTGTAGTATAACTTTAAAATATATTATTCTAAAATATTAATTCTACATGGTAGATTTTAAAATATTAGCAAGTTACAGTGTTTAATTTAAAATTACTCTAACAGGAAATTGCATAATAAAATTATTTTTTTAATATTCAAAGAGGAGAATATTTGAGTGAAACAGCCAAGTACGCTCACAACTCAGAAAATTAAACCAGACAAAAATGAAGAAGTAATTGTGGCCCTGGCCAATTTGGCTAGCAGTTAGAACATCAGCCCATGGACCAAAGAGTCATGGGTTCAATTCCGGTCAAGGGCATGTACCTCAGTTTAGGTTTCGTCGCCAGCCCTGGTCAGGGTTGTATAGGAGGCATCCAATCGATGTGTCTCTCTCACGTCGATGCTTCTCCCTCTCTCTCTCTCTCTCTCTCTCTCTCTCCCTCTCCCTCTGTCTCTCTCTCTCTCTCTCTCTCCCTCCCTTCCTCCCTCCCTCGCTCCCACTCTATGTGAAGATAAATGGAAAAATATGCTAGGGTGAGGAATTAAAAAAATAAAAAAGAAGTAATTGTGAATTCACCCACTTTAAGTCGTAAAGTGTAAATTATCAGAGCTTGAAGAACAAACAAGTTGTAAACATGCTGACTAGAGTGTAGGCTCTCTGTAGTATAACTGTCTGTGCTTTGCTAAAGTCAGTTGTGCTATATACTATTAGAAGGAAGCCTATGGAAACAAAAAGAGAATGGGCAATATGAAGTCTAGAGAAATGAGACCACAAAACAAGAAATGTTCAGTGTGTTTCAGAAATATCCAGTGAAGATGGTACCCTGACCTATAACAGAAGTATGTGGCCTCCTTGGCAGGTAAAAAATGATGCATCAGGTGACCCTAACTTTATGATGCCATCCATTTATATCAATCAGCTAATACTCCTTGCCAGATTCTACATTCATCAAGAAAATTGTTTATAATTTAGCCTGCTTTGTAGAATTTAGTACAAGAAGATGATGTAGTTTCTAACCGAAACTAGTAATATATTATCCAGAACAGTTATATTCATCATTCTCGTGAACAACTCATTTAAGGAGTTTTCCTGAAAAAGGAGCACATTTTGGGGAGGCAATAGCTAAAATTGATGTGCTTATGAAAATATTTATAGAATTTAGATTTGAAATAATCACTCTGCAAATATTTCCTTGCATTTTAGTAGAGACCATTCTGGCAGAGTGACATGAAGATTATCATAGGAAAATTGGTACTTCAGTCTAGTAACACCATACATATTACTGACTAGCATGTCTCACATATTGTTAAGTGACCACTTTGGAGCAAGAATGGGAAATATAAAAATGCCAAGAAATTCCAGGATAAAGGAAGTGATACTACATGTAATTGCTATAGTTATACTTCTAAAAAGCAATGAAAACAGATTCGGTAGATTATTAACATGCAAATATATGACAAATACAGAGCACTGACAAGTGTTTTTTGTTTTTGTTTTGTTTTGTTTTTCATATTGAAGAGATATAGCTGAATACAAATGCAAGGTAAATGGTAGTAGAACAGAAATACACATTCTGTGTGTGCATGAGTGGAGACAGGGAAGAAATCAAGGAAGGATGTAAGCCAAAAAGATACTGGGTGAACTGAAGGCCTAGAGCAGAAACCATGAAGGATTTTAGGGAATGAAAGCACCTACTTGTGTCGGGGAACTGGACATAGATAATTGCACAACTGGGACGAGGCTACAACAGAATTAAATAAGAAAAAGCTGCAACCGCCTCTGCTATAAGATCCTCAAAGACATAAGAATAACATCCATAATAAAAAGACAGAAAATTTGCTCTGGCCAGTTTGGCTCAGCGATTAGAGCGTTGGCTCACGGACCAGAGAGACCTGGGTTCAGTTCCCGCTAAGGCCATGTACCTCGGTTGCAGTTTGTCCCCGGCCCCAGTTGGGGTTGTGTGGGTGGCAGCCACTCGATGTGTCTCTCTCACATCGATATTTCTCTCTCTCTCCCACACTATCTAAAGATAAACGAGAAAAAAAAAATGTCCATGGGTGAGGATTAAAAAAAAAAAAGACCAAAAATTAGAAAACAAAATTAATCAAAAATTTTTTTTATCCTCACCCGAGGACATTTTTCCATTTTTTGTTCAGATAGAGTGGGAGGGAGAGAGAGGAAGAGAGAGAGAGAGAGAAACATCGACATGAAAGGTACACATCGGGTGGCTGCCTCCCTCAAGACCCAACCGGGGCGGGGATAAACTGCAACCGAGGTACGTGCCTTTAGCGGGAACCGAACCCGGGTCTCTGGACCACAGGCTGATGCCCTAACCGCTGAGCCAGGGCAAAATTAATCAAATTTTAATTAGAGGACAGGTAGGTATGCAAATTTTGGAAATAAAATATTATCATTGAAATAAAGTCTGGACTGGACACTAAAAAAGAGAGAACTGGTGAATTAAAAGATTATCTACTGCTCTCTTTAGAGGCAGAAGCAAAGTGGAGGAGGCAGTAGTGTTCTGAGAGGGCAGCCATCACCAAGAGCCTCCTTAACAAGCCCAAGATGGAGATGACAGCTGCAGAAATGGGAGGAGGAGGAATTTGATACAGGCCAACTCTTCGTGCTCAGGCATTTGGTCAAAAACCACACCCATCAACAAACAAGAACCTCTTCCTGGGCTGTTTGAAGGCTTTTGATAGGCACCGCAACATGGTGCTGGAGAATGTGAAGGAGATGTGGACTGAGGTTCCCAAGAGTGGCAAAGGCAAGAAGAAGTCCAAGCCAGTCAACCAGGACCTCTCCATCTCCAAGCTGTTCCTGGGCGAGATTTGGTCACTGAGGTCCTGTGGGTATTGCTCATTGCTGGCAAGTAGAGGCTTCCTCCCTGATGTCAGAGCTCACTCCTCTGTCCCTCAAAGACCTGATCTTTGACATGAGAACAATAAAATCATGTGTTTTTCTAAAAAAAAAGACAAAGATTATCTACAAAAGAACAATAATTAGATTGACAGGTGAAATTATGTCAGGCCCAACCGGTGTGGCTCAGTGGTCGAGCGTCAACCCATGCACCAAGAGGTCACCTGTTCGATTCCCAGTCAGGGCACATGCCCAGGTTGTGGGCCCGATCCCCAGTGAGGGGCATACAGGAGGCGGCCAAAAGATGTTTCATCTATTGAAACATCTCTCTCATCGATGTTTCTCTCTCTTTCCCTCTCCCTTCCTCTGTCTCTAAAATCAATAAAGAAAAAAAATATTAAAAAAGAAATTGTGCCAGAAACATGCATACCAAAAAACAATAGAGTTATTTGCTAATATTAGGGATAAATATAAATATCATCCACTTTACTAACTTTCAGGAGTGAGGACAAAATAAAACATTCAAATGCTGGGTTTTGGTAAAAATCTGTTTTTCAAACAAGATCAAACATATTGTGTGACTGACATGAATGAGAAAAATGCAAAGAAAATATCATTTTACTTGTTTCCAAATATGTGTTAAAAGGTGTGTTATTGATCTGGACAGTTACATTGCTGATTAAACTTATCCACCCCTGTCCCAAACGCCAGGAATTTCCTACAGAAACAGATATAGTTCAGCTTCCCCAGGAAACATATTCTGCGATTTTGATGTTTGGAAGATATTTACTGGGGAAGGCTTTCAGGAACAACTCCTTTGAGGGACGAAAGAAGCAGGATTGAGCAGATAGAAAAGGTGAATTGCAACAAAGTTGCAGCAGAAATGGGGAGATTTTGTGGTGAAAAGGCCCTTTTGAGTTGTTCCAGATTGAGACTAGTAGACCAGGATTTTATGCTGCTGCATCTTGACCTCAAGAGAGGGTGTTACTTGGGCAAGCCAGCTGTCTTCTGCAAAGGACAATTCCCAGAGAGAAATTCAGCTGAGAGCCACCAGGCTTCAATTTTTTCAGCAGCTGGGGGAATCTAATTCAGATGAGTGGGATATCATAATATTAAGTACACTCAGTAAGTTTACTGTTCAGGGATGCAACAAGTTAGCATATAAAATATGTCAATTATACCCAAATGAATCTATAAATTAAGAGCTATTCTAAACAAAATTACACCTATTGTTTTAGAAACTTGAAAAATCTCATTTGAAAATGTATATTGATGAATAAAACAAAACAAAACAAGATTGTGTAGGGCAACTCTGAAATAAAAATAACAACTGGTGTCACAAGATATAAAGACTTAATACAAAGCTAAAGTAAACTTTTGGTGCCGGCACAGGCATGGGTAAATAGATCAATGAATATGACTAGTGGGTTCAGGAATAGACCTATGACTATAATGGAATGTACAATGTGATAAAGGTGGGAAACATCAGATTGTTTAGTAAGTGGCATTCAGTAAACTAGCATTAAGAAAATATATGGGCTATATATAGAGCATATACACCCTTTACAACAGTCATATGGAATTCAGAAGTTTTGAAGACTAAAATGTGAAAAGTAAAGCTATAAAACTGATCAAATAAAAAATGTATCTTTGCAACTTAACAGTGAAGAAAGATTTCTTTAAAAAGATAAAAATAGTACAAATTATATGACAAAAAAAATCATGTGTTAAATGAAATATTCCTTTCTGTAAAGGATTTTATTGAAAAGGTTAACAGATTGTATACAGCTATATTTAGTTTTCAACGCTAAAAACTAACAATAGTTTAATATTGAAATACAAAAGAACTGGTTCAACTGGTGTGGCTCAGTTGACTGAGCATCCTCTCACGCGACAAGAGATTGCAGGTTCAATTCCCAGGCAGGGCACATGCCTGAGCTGCAAACTCAATCCCCAATGGGGGGTGTGCAGGATGCAGCCAATCTGTTTCTCTCTCATCTATATTTCTATCTCTCTCTCCCTCTCCCTTCCTCTTTCACTAAAATCATTAAAAACATATTTTTTAAATATTTTTAAATACAAAGGAACTCCTGCTAATGAACAAGATAAAATCAGGTAACCAAATGAAAATGAATTATAAATACAATAGAAAAGGAATATACATAGTTCACAGAGATGATGTTTTAATGCATAAATGTATGTAAAGATATGCTCGGTTATATGACCAGAAGAATAAAAATTAAAACTAAGAAGTTTCATGACTATATTCAACAGAATGGCAAAAATTAGAAGATTGGGTAACACAAAGAGCCATCAACAATGTGGAAACACATACAGCTGGTGAAAGTAGAAGCTGGTACCGTCATTCTGGAAAGAAATCTCTCAGTATTTATTAAAATAGGTCTTTGTATGCCTTCTTACACTTCAAACCCATTATTGCACACACTTATTGCACACACACACACACACATATATATAATTTTATGGATATAATATATAAATATATAATATATAATTAAACTAGAAATGTACAAATATGTATATATTCCATTTACCACAATGTAAAATATTTAAGGATAGATGTTAACATTAAGATGTTAAGACCCCCTACAATAATTATCAAGCTTTGCCTTTAAAAATCAGAGCTATACCATATTTATGAATAGGAAAACTCAAATTATAAGATGTCAATTCTCCACATATAATCTATACATTTAGTATACTCCAAGAACGCTTTTTAGTAGAAATGGACAAATTTTAAAATGTATATGCAAATGCAAAGAATAATCAATGTAATCTTGAAAAAAAAAGTAGTAAGGAGACACACTACCTGATTTAAAAACTGCCATACAGCTCCAGTAATCAAGAATGTATATTATGTGCATAAAGATAGAAAAATCAATCAATAGAAAAGAATAGAGTCCAGAAAAATACCACACTTATAAGGTTAATTTATTTTGCTTAAAGATACCAAAGCAATTAAAAGAGGAAACGAATATTTTTTCAACAAATAGTACTGTACAATTGAATATCTACAAAGAAAAAAGTGAGTCTTCATTTCTATTTCTTAAAAATGAATATGAGATGAATTATGGGCCCAAATGTAGAAGTTAAAATTCTAAAACTTCTCAAAGAAAATATGGAAAGATATTTTTCACAAACCTGAGGTTAACAAAAATTTCTTAGGTAGAACACAAAAATCATATATCAAAAAATAAAAATATAAATTGTACTGCATCAAATTTTAAAGTATTGGCACTTAGAAAGACTCATTCAGAAAATGAAGAGAAATGAAAAGTCAAACCACATCCTGGAAGAAAAATAATATTCTCTTTCTCCTCTTAATCTTTTTTTCTCTCCCTCTCCCTCTCATCTCCAATCCTTCATATGCAAAGACTCCGTCCCCCACATTAACACGTTAAACAAAGGACTTGTATACATGATATGTTTTTTAAAACTTTAAAAATCAATAATATATAGCCCATCACCCCCAAGTTATTAAAACATTGAAAAATATTTGAGTTCACAAAGGAAGATATTTGAATGGTTAATAAGGACATTAATTTAAATTAAAACAGCAATGAGGTACTACTACACCACACTAAGATTGTTAAAATTTAAAAGCCAGAAAACACAAATGTGGGCAAAGATATGGAACAACTAGAATTCACATGCATTACAGATATAGTGAAAAATGATATAACCATTTTGAAAAATAGGCAGATTCATATAAAACTATATATGCTTCTACCCAATTAGCCATGATTCATCTTCTAGATATTTACCTAAGGGAAATGAAATAAATGTCCACATAAAGACCTGTATGAAAATTACATAGCAGCTCTGTTGATAATGGCCAAAAAATGCAAACAATCTAAATATTTATCAACAGAAGAATGGATTAACTGGAATATTATTGCAATTACATACATACTGAGAAAAGAAATGAACTCCTGGTACATATAGCGACATGGGTGAAGATAAAAAACAATATACTGTCCAGCTGGTGTGGCTCAGTGGACTGAGCATCATCCCATGGACTGAGAGGTTCCGGTTCGATTCACAGTCAGGGCACATGCCCCAGTTGCTGGCTCGATCCCCAGTAGGGGGCATGCAGGAGGCAGCCAATCAATGTTTCTCTCACATCAATGTTTCTATCTCTCTCTCCCTTCCTCTCTCTCTAAAGAATCAATAAAAATATATTTAAAAAAACAATACACTGAATGAAAGAAGCAGATACAGAAAAGTACTTACTGCATGATTGTAGTTATAGTAAGTTCAAGATTAGAGAAAACTAAGCTGTCCGATGGTGAAAGAAATCAGAATAGTAGTTTAGTAGTTGTTTCTGAGGATGAATTACTGGATGGAGGCACAAAGGATCTATTTGATAGTCATATTAGTCAGGGTTCACCAGAGAAACAGATCCAATAGGATGGAGATACACACACACACACACACACACACACACATATTTATTATGAACATATATGTAATGTGTGTGTGTGTGTGTGTGTGTGTAAAATCTCCATCCTATTGGATCTGTTTCTCTGGTGAACCCTAATATGATACGTATGTATATATATAATGTGTGTGTGTGTGTCTGTGTGTGTGTATATATATATATATATATATATATATGATCTCTTTATATATGTATGTAGGACCTAGAATAGCCAATGCAATCTTGAAAAAGAACAGTAAGACATACTACCCGATTTCAAGACTCTCAGATTCAGAATGGAACTTACATCATTGGCCCTTTAGTCTATCTATCCATTCAACTAGAAAATCAATCAATCGATCAATCTAATCTACGTATCTATCATATATGTATATATAGAAGGGTATTTTTATAGATATATTTATTTATTATAAGGAATTATATGTTATTTGTTATAAGGAATTGGCTCATTTGATTATGGAGGCTAAGTCCCATGATCTGCTGTCTGCAAGCTAGAGACCCAAGAGAGCCTCATGGTATAGTTCTGGTCTGAGTCAGAAGGCCTAGGAAGCAAAAGAACTCATGGACATGGACAACAGTGTGGTGATGGCAGGGGGGAGGGTGGTTGGTGGGGGTGGAAGATGGCATACAGGAGATAAATGATGGTGGAAAAAATAAAATAAAAATGTAAAACAAGAACGAATGGTGTCAGTTCCAGTCTTAAGACTGGAGAAGACCTATGTCTCCCAGCTCCATAGGTCAAGCAGAGAGAATGAATTCTTTCTTTTTCTGTCTTTTTGTTGTATGCAGGCCATCAGTGGATTAGATGATACCACCCATTTGAGAGGGCAATCTGGTGTACTTAGTCTGCTGATTCACATGCTAATATCATCCAGAAACACCCTCACTGACAAACCCAGAAATAATGTTCAACCAAATATATCTGAGTACCCTGTGGCTCAGTCAAGCTATCACATAAGATTAATTGTCACAGTAGTTATCTATAACAAATAGTTGAAATGAAGAATGTAATTTAAAAAAACGAGCAAAGACGCTATATAGATACTTCATCAAAGAGAATATTCAGATGGAAATAGCACATGAAAAGATTTTAAACATCATAAATCACTAGGGAAATTGTGAAAGCAGCTATTATAGTGGTTAAAATAAAACACATACAATGCCAAGTGCTGACGAATATGTAGATTTGGATTTCTCATACATTACTACAGAGAGTGGTACAACCAATGGGAGAAAATTTTGCTAATTTCTTATAAAGGTAAATATACACTTAACATATGACTCAATAATTCTGCTCCTGAGCATTTTTCCTGGAAAAAAAAAATGAACTTATGTTTAATCAAAAGCCTATACATAAATGTTCATAGTAGTTTTATTTGTAATAGCCAAAAATTGGAAACAACCCAAATCTCATTCAATGAGTGAAAGGATAAACAAATGGTGGTATACACATACAATGGAAATACAATAAAAAATAATAAAAAGCAATAAAAAAGAACAACTCTTGATAAGACTTTGATTGATCTCAAGAGCATTACTCTGAATTTCAAAAAAAAATCTCAGAAGGTTACATACTGTATGATTTCATTTACATAAATAACATTCTCAAAAACATACAATTATAGCGATGGAGAACATATTAGTAGTTGCCATTGGTTAGGTCGGGGAGAGAGGGTATGACTCTAAAGGGAGTTTTTTTGAGAAGATGAAACATCCTGTATCCTGATTGCTGTGGTAGTTATATAAATTTATGCATGCAATAAAATGTTATAGAAATATAAACAA
The DNA here is from genome assembly GCA_030848825.1 of Tadarida brasiliensis. Taxonomy (NCBI): domain Eukaryota; kingdom Metazoa; phylum Chordata; class Mammalia; order Chiroptera; family Molossidae; genus Tadarida; species Tadarida brasiliensis. The sequence goes on along the minus strand of CM061263.1, from coordinate 108,831,146 downwards.
ACCAAAAAAACACATACATGTGAAAATTGGTGAAATCTTAATAAGATATGTGGTTTAGTAATGGTATTGCACCTATATCAATTTCTTGGTTTTAATAATCATACTTTGGTTCTATTTCTTTGGAGCAAGTTGGGTGGATGATAAATAGGAAATTGTCTGTACCAGTTTTTGCAACTTTGAGAGTTTTCACTTCAAAATAAAATGTTTTTAAATTATTGAAATTCATATCTAAGCTTTGTGCATTTCATTGCATGTAAATTATAGCTCTGTAAACATTTAAATTTCCTTCCATGCCCTCAAAAGTTATATAACAAGGCTTCTGCCTTATTATATAAGAACAGGGGTTTGTGTAATGATGAATGGAGGAGTGTGCATAATTCAGCTTTCTGCACCAAAGATAAAAATGGTTTTAAATCATTCTCATGTCTAGAAATACACTAAATTTTTTGAATAATTATATGTAGACATACTACAAGACAGCTTATAAGTGAACTTTATAGTTATTTTATCTCTGTTTTAAAAAAAATCTGGATAATAAGTAAATAGGCATTTATTTTTATGTTTGCTGTTTAATATGTCTTAACTTCTAAAAATACAAAATTTTAAAAATAAATAATTAATAAAATCTTGCTTATGAAAAAAAATCAAGAGGAACTAACTCCCTATTTTGTTTGTTTGTTTTATAAATAAGGATCTCTCTTTTTAATTAAGTTGCCTGGATTGGAGATGAATCAGAATCCAAATACTTTAAAAGTCGTATTCCAAAATTTATACCTCTCATTTTATTGTGAGAATATGGAGAAAAGGTATTACAAACCTTGGGGCTACAAATGTGACCTGTTCTGAAAACAGTCTAAAAACAATTTTGCAAAGTTACTTTTTAATATTTTCTATTGAATTACACATAAAAATTCTTGTCTGACATTAACTTAAAACTGTTATAATCACACAAAATGTTTAATATTACAGTGTTTTAAAATTAAATATACATTTTTATAGAATGAGTGTTAAATGCATGATCAGTTATATTCGATTTTTAAGTATGTCCATTTTGCATGATATAGAAGAAAAGATATATTTTATTTATGATTTCTCTATTTGTTAGCAGTAATGGAAAGAATGATGTTCAATTTGAAAACCAATGTTTTCAAAAATAGAGTCTGAACGGTAATGCATGTGTGGCTGTGTCAGGTGCACTGAGGCACCTTGATAAAATTTCTAGGTTTGCATTTAAGCTGTGAGGTAGCACCATTGTGAAATCATGTGTTCCTGTTAAATCTACTCCTAAATTTGAATCCCTGTTATAATCTTAATAAATCAGTAACTGACATTAATTGTTTTCTCTCAGAAGAAGCATTCGGAGATTTTTTGGAAGGCATGTGTTCAAAAATATGTTCTTGACATGTAGATATTGTCTTATTTGGGGAGGGGTGGATTTCTACTTTCTATTTAGGCATAGTAAACTTACGTCATCAAATTGAAGCAAATAAATCCTAATTTTAAAATCTTGAAGCTTACATTTAAAGTATCTTTAGCCAGCAGGCAGGTCCTCTTTGTGGTTAACATTTTTTCCTTGTTTTGTAACCGGTCTCACTGAAACTGTGGTATTGCTTTGGTATTTCCTTCTCATTCTTGATTGGGTTTTTTGTTTGTTTGTTTGTTTGTTTTTAAGTGTTAGTATTGATGAAGCTATTCTAATGGGAACATTAGACACATACTCTTGTGTACTAACAAATAAAATTCAGAAAGAATTTGTAACACTTTTCATACTAATCACAAATATATATTGGAAGCCAATTGTTTCTTATTTCATTTTAAACAGTTTTCTATTGAGGTTTTTTTTTTGACAATGCAATTGTATTCCTTAGCCAGGTACATGAAAAAGTGGCTGACATTATAAAATGGTTTCTGTTCTGAGCTCAGCAATAGTAAACATGCTTGCTTGACAATGAGAAGGTCATGCGTATAAGGGTGGGAAGAAGTGGGAAGGGGGAGGAAGGCAAATATCTGAATTTGAAAGAAGACGATCTTGAGATGCTGGTTTCATGAGTTTTTCTAGCTCATCATATAGGGGCAGCTTTTTAACCACAGTGATGATTTTATGGCTTTATTTAAATGTTTCTCACATCAAACATTATAAAGACAGTGCTTACTCACAGGATTTCAAACATCCTGTGGTTTGGGTTAAACCCCAGCTACTTTGAAGCTGCTTTGCTTTGCATCACTGCTTTTTCCCCCACTTCGTGACTGAATCCTGATAAATCTTTAGTTAATGATATTAGACATTCTGTAAAACAATATTTGATGGGCAAGAAGCAATTCTTTCAACTCTTAGGTTCAGTCCAAAATAGTAATAAAACTTCAGAGGGTAATTTTAGATGAAATAAATTACCTAATTCTTATGTCCTTAATATATTTTGAAATCTCTATATATTTACCATTACCCCAAAAATAGACTCAATGTATAGTATTTTTATTAATAATTGTTGTAATGTGAAGGTAGAGATCTTTTGTGACTTTATAGTATACAAATGTGGGATGAAAGACATTTCAGGGAATTTTATTGAGAAAACTAATACTTATAAGTGTCAAACATAAATTTTGCAGAACATAATCCAATATGACATTTCTAACATTCAATTAAGAATTAAATAATATTCTTGGTAAATAAGTGATGCTAAACTGTGTAAAGTTTCATCAGTTGCCTTTAAGATTGATTTTCATCAAAATTACTGTACTAAAATGTTTTCTTTTGTTGTACAGACGCAAATAGCAAACCTCAATTTTAAAATCGACTCTTATTTGCGAAAAATGCTTTGACATAGTGCATTTGTTCTGCCTGGGCAGCAATAAAGGATTGTGGTATCATTTTGAAGAAGGTTGTTTGACAGAGCCTGTTTGTTTATTTGGGGTAATGTGAGCTGCATTCAGAAAATGCCATATTTTGTTTCATGATTGTATACATTCTCTCCCATTGCTCCCAGGCAAGACTTGTAAGCAGAGAAGACACGGATTTAGACCTTTTTTCCATGACCAGTGGAAGTGCTTTGTCTGTGAAGAAAGAAAAAAAAAATCAGGCACACAGACACTCAGCGGGATCTTCAAGTAAGTTGTGGTTTCCTTCAGAATTAATTCAGAAATCACAAATGAATTGATGGAACCTAATGCCAACAAGCATTCTTTTACATATAGGGGGTAGAATGCCAGCAACCAGAACTGCCAAAAATGTGTATTTGAATTTTTTCTTTCCTTAAATGTCTTCTTTTGATATAAGCGAAATTAAATTATTTCTAAAATTAACAACACAGCTATTTTAATTATATTCTGTGACTCAATGATCTACTCTCCCACCCCTTGATGGATCATATTGAATTCTTTGATCATTTAGTTCTAAAAGAATTTTTTTTAGGCTAATTGTAAAAAGTTGGATTTATATATCAAAGTAGCGTATTTTGGGACTTCTGTCATTGATTTAATAGATGTTGTAGGTAAGGTTAAATTTTAAAGGAAACTTTTTTAAAAATAGCATATTTTAGATAATATCATACTGTCAAAACCATGCTTTAAAAAACCATTTCCATTAAACAGATGGGAGTTTATATTTATTAATGATGGCTTTTTGCATTTGTAAGTCTGTCACACACATCTATTCCCTTTATCATGGTTTCAATAAGAACTGCACTGTGGTTAACTCTGAAAAAAATGTAAACATTTAAAAAATATCTCTATCTTGTGGTATTTTGGAGTAATAGAGGCTAATTTTTTTCAAACTCTTCACTTAAGATGTAACCCTAAGGATTTTGAAATGTCTTTTAAAATATTATGGTATATTAGTATAAAAGATGTTTTATGTGATACCATATTGTGTTAATTTCCCTAAAGCATGCTGAACCACAGAAGTCAATACTTTAAGTTACACTTCATTATAAATATTATTATTCTTGAAAAAGGTTTATTACTCACTGATATTATAGTTACATATGTACAAAGTCAATATTTGACTGAATGTGAAAAATTCAATGATCCAGAAGGTACTCTTCAGATAAATGAAACTTCAAAATGATTCTTTTTCACTTTTCATACAGATACTTGATAATTAGATCCCAATCATTTAAATTCATTGATACATGCAAGTTCATTTTGACAAATTTTCATTTGCTTTTGAATTCATTTTAATATGTCTAATTTAAAAATGTTTATCAGGCTTTAAAGTTCTTAGAGTGCTTGAATGTCCTTACCCGAGTATAAAATCTAGACACTAAAAGGTTAAAAAAAAACATTTTAGGTTTATTCACATCATATAATTTTTTACATTATTAACATAATGTATAACATCCATTTTTAAAAATGTATTTTATTTCAGAAGGAATCAATCTGTGCCACACAAAATAGAGACTAATACTATATCTATTTTAAGCATTGCATATATAGTATTAAATGCATGTGATATCACTTTGGAGCACTGCAGGTAAAAAGAAAACAAAACAATTTTTTTTAAAAGTCTTGTGTCTTTACAGAATATCAAAGTTTCTCTTAATAATGTATCATCTAAATGTTAAAACATAAATAGCTCAATAAATCAGTAACTATCCTTAAATACACATACTTCATCTTTCACTTATTTGACATAGAATAATACATTGTAGAGTTATAAAATCATTATATAGAGTTCACTTCTTAACACATTTTCTAAAACACTGAAATAAAGCTATTCTCCTTTTAATTCCAATTAGTTGTCAATAAGTAACATTATTGCAAACACTACTGATCTCTAAATCTGCTTACTAAGTGACAATTTAAACAAGCCCCTTTGGGGGAAAATGGTTTTATTAGATAACAGAATACTACTTACCTAATATTGTAGTTATTTGTTTATTACAACCTCAGCATAATATAATGGTAAAGAGTGTAGGCTCTGACATTAATTTCCCTGGGTTTGAATCATGACTTAATTTTCTCATCCTTAAAATGAGAATGATAATGGAAGTAACTGCCTTGTAAAATTGTCGTCAGGATCAAATGTAGAGCATTTAGAACAATACCTGGCACATAAGTGTTTAATAAAAACATCTTTATAATTGCACCTACACAGCTATAAAAGAAGAATCAGTTGAGGTAAGATATTGATGTCTCTAGAATCTAGGCACATGAGCTCAACATATAAGAAACCTACTCTTAATCGTTGCTTGATTAAAAACTTGGCATAGCCTACTTTTTATATAAATCTTTTAACCTTCAAAGTCGTTGGGTCCTAGGCCTCCGTGGCCCTGGGCCAACCACATACAGCTTTGGTATTTTGACAGCTCTTTTTCCTCCGGCCTTCCCTGTTTCTCTCTCAAAAACTTGTCACCTTATTAAAGCTAAAGTATTTCTTTTAGCTTTTTAAGCCAAATATAGAGAGTAGTTTATGGGCTGCAGCTATAAAACCCTTTAAGCCTTTGAACTTTTCTAGATATTTCTCTTTTAATGTTGCTATAATATTTGTAACATATATTATTTAAAATCAGATAAACTCGGGTTTAAAATCCCAGTACCACCATCACATGTAAATTGTGTAACCTTGAGTAAATTATTTAACCTCTAAAAATGAGTTTATTGTCTGAAAAATAGAAATAATGTCTATCTCATGGAGTTTTAGTGATGAAGAAATGAGTAAAAATATATATGTAAAGCATGTTATATATTGCCTAGCATATAGTAAGAGCTTAAAGAATAGTGCATGTTATTTATAGCTTGTTATTATTGTCTGTTTTATGTTGCTGCTATATAATTTTAAACAACTCCAAGGTAAAATTGTCTTCCTTTTTTATGTGCCAAATAATAGCAGAACCAACATAACATTCTGCATGCCAGCCATCTCAAGCAATACATGTTGTCTTTTCTTTGTAAATGTCCTAAGTTTTCTATCCTTTTCCCTTTGGGTCTTAACTGTTCTACAAGAAACCAAGGCAGTCTTCTGCTACCTAGCTTTCTAATCCATCTCATGGTTTAAAAAGAGATGAAAGAGGTCACATTCTCATTTGAAAAATGCCTCTTTAAAATGAATATGCCAAAAGATTTCCTCATTTAGAAAATATTTAGAAAAACATATTTGATTTCCTCAAACCGTTTCAGTTTTCTCAATTAATTTTCTCATTTAATACTTAAAATAAATGATACATTACAATAATAATTTTATTGCTATAGCAATGTATAGCTTTACAAATTTCTTTTAATGATCTTTCTTATTTATAATGATTATTTTTCTTTGACAGCTAATATAAATAAGACTCAGGGAGTTTATTTAATTTGCTTTTGGCACAAAAAGCTTAGCAAGGTAAAGTAGCAACTTGAACCTATCTTTTTTATTCCAAAACCAGTGTTATATTGCCCTTTATTCCTCTGTGGACTCAAATATATAGCTTGGTTAGTAAGAGTAAAACATAATTACTGTAGTTTTTACTCACTCATTCATTCAAGAGCCATTTATTGAATGACCACTGCTCACTATACACCTAGTGGAGGCTTCCAGTTGCCTCCTAATCATCTCTGCATGTTCTGGGACGTATTGCACTTTCAAAGTAAGCCAGGGAGTGAGAGTCCACAGTCCCTGTAGTACTGCAGAGTCCGCTCCAAGCTGTCTTCCTCTTTGAGCATGTCTGAATTCTCATGAAATGTAAACCCTTTTAACATAGTACTGATTTTTCTGAATATGGGATAAAATACATTAAAGAAATGAAGCAGTAAATATAGTTGAAGTGAGCGAGGGACTTCTTTATTGTAGCTACAATGACACTTGGGGTTTAAGTAAGGAAAAAAGTGGAAGAAAGCTGTCAAAACAAGGCAAAAGGGGAAAATATGAATACAGGGTGGGGATAAAAGTAGGTTTACAGTTGTGAGTACATGAAACACAGAGGTTGTTCTTCTTTATTTGTTAACTATTGTATTCTTGTCCATACAAATAACTGTAAACCTACTTTTTCCCCACCCTGTATATATGTGTGGAACACTGAAGAGTCAACCCGCCTGGACCAGAGGTCGCATATACTGAAGTAATGCAAAATAAGGTTGGATTCAAAATGAAGCCTGGTTTTAGGTGTTTGAAAGTAAAATGGAGGAATTGGACTTTCTCACTGATAATGCATAGCTAACCAGTATTTCTGAAAATACCTTAGTGTTGTAGAAAGGTATTCTGAGTCAGTCCTAACATTATGCAATGCCTCCAGTATATTTACAAAATAACTTTATGGCTCTTATAAAAAATTAAAAAAAAGATTATCAAGCTCTGGCTGGTGTGGCTTAGTGGGTTGGGTGTCATCTGGTGCACAGAAAGATCGTCAGTTCAGATTTCTGGTCAGGGCACATGGCCAGGTTGCAGGCTCAATGCCTGGTTAGGGGGGTGCACGAGGCGGCCGATCAATGTTTCTCTCTCACATCGATGTTTCTCTCTCTCTCTCCCTTCCTCTCTCTCTAAAAATTAATAAACATATTTTTAAAAGATTATCAAAAGTACAAAGTGAAATAATTTACTAGACATCAATACTAAATAATATATGCAGATATAGAGACTAAAGGTGGCAACTAAAGTAAAAGTACATTCAAAGTGACCATTAAAGTTTATTCCTAATTTAAAAGCACATTTCATTAACACCATTTTAAATTTTCAAATGAAGAATTACTAGCATGTTGTATATTCATGTAGGTCTATATATATACGCACATATGTGTATGGATATCTAATTTGTCATAGCTACCAGATATATACATAATATACATTTATAATCCCCCACTGAGTAAATGTAAGACTTAAATGTTATTCCATATATTTGTGGGTTATTATATAAACCATGCATCATGATAACAAGCAATTACATGCCTACAATGTGCCTACCACTATCCAGGTCATTAAAAAATGTACAAAGATGGAGAGGACCAAAGCCTAGAATAGCCATCACAATATTGAAAGATAAGAACAATACTGAAGGACCAACACACCCAACTTCAATACTTACTATAAAGGGAAATTCAAATTAGAATAAGATCCCACTACACACATATTAAAATGACCAAAATCCAGGACACTGACAAACCAAGTGCTGGCAAGGATGTGGAGCAATAGGAACTGTCATTTATTGCTGGTGGAAATGAAAAATGTTACAGCTACTTTGGAAGAGAGCTTGATGGTTTCTTACAAAGCTAAACATACTCTTACCCTACTATGATCTAGTAAACATGCTCCTTGGTATTTATCCAAAGGAGTTGAAATTATGTTCACACAAAAACTTGCACATGAATGTTATAGCAGCTTTATTCATAACTGCCCAAATTAGGAAGTAGCCAAGATGCCCTTTAGTAGGTAAATAGCTAAATAATCTGTGGTACATCCAGATAATGGAATATTATTCAATGCTAAAAAGAAATGAGCTACTGAGCCATGAAAAATGGAGGAAGCTTAAATGCATATCACTAGGTGCAAGACTCCAATCTAAAAAGGCTACTCACTGTATGATTCCAACCATATGACATTATTAAAAAGCAAAACTATGGAAACTGTAAAAATATCAATGGTTGCCAGGGGGCTGGAGGACAGAGAGATAAACAGAGTCAAGCACAGGACTTTTAGTGCAGCAAAAATACTCTGTATGATACCATAATGATGAATACATGTCATTCTTTATATATTTTTTCAAACCCATAGAATGTACAAAACTAAGAATGTACTGTGATGTGAACAGTGGACTTTAGTGGTTATGATGTGTCAATGTAGGTTCGTTGTAACAAAGGTGCCTCTCTTGTGGAGGACGTTGCTAATGGGGGAAGCTATGCCTGTGTAGAGGCAGGGAGTATATGGGGAATCTCTACCTTCCCTTCAATTTTGTAGTAAACCTAAACCTGTTAAAATACATAAATAAAATGTCTTAATAGAACTGTTGGAGGTGGGAGATCTCAGAAGGGTGTTTCTTGCCAGCTATTTCCTGAGATTTACTTTGGAATAGGTGGGATTTATATTTTAATTTATAAATGTAAATTGCCCAGAGTTTGAGACTCAAGTCTGGGTCTTTTGATTCCTCAGGTAAAGATATCAATTGCTTTCCATCCAGCTTTTCTGTGCCGTAAATGTTTTGTTTCAATCTATCTCAAGGTAAAGATGAAGCAAAATGACCCTTTATAAATTTTGATTTCCTTAAATAAAATGAAAGTACTAAGATGAACTGTATGTGCTCGGCACATACATTAAGAGAATAAAGGAATATATCAGCCCTTGTTGCTTTGCTCCTATATCATCTTATTTTTTCAATGGATATTGTCTTCTCCAGAACATGTGAAAATATTTCCATGAACATTCCATGACCTTCTCTCTAAACTATATGTATGAGATTTAGGTTAATCAATGGTTACAGATAGTAAAGAAAGTTTGTAATATACTATAAATAATACTCCATTATGGAATTCAAATGCTAAACAAACTTCCTTTCATATTCTGTTGGCCACAACTAGTTTTTTTTTGTTTTGTTTTTTATCCTCACCTGAGAACATTTTTGCATTTAGCTTCAGATAGAGCGGGAAGGAGAGAAAGAGGAAGAGAGAGAGAGAAACATCGATGTGAGAGAGACACATCGAGTGGCTGCCACCCACACGACCCCAACCGAGGCCGGGGACAAACCGCAACCGAGGTACGTGCCCTTAGCTTCTCTGGTCCGCAGGACGAGGCTCCAACCGCTGAGCCAAACCAGCCAGGGCCACAACTAGTTTTTTATGTTTATTATTTATTCTCTTTCTCCTTTCTAGCATGTATGTTCCAAGGTGGCAGGGAATTTAATTAAGTATCCTAGGTACCTAAAACTACCTGGAATATGGTAGGCCCTTTGATGTCTATTTGATGAATTAATAAATGGATGAATAAATGACTATAGCCATCCTTTAACTGAATAAGAGCTAGGAAGGGAGTATCTTATATTTCCAAGTTCCATAGTGGGGTAGAAGCAGTGAGGTAGAAGATTGACTGTGTGGTAGACATTCAACAGTGTCTGCCAGAGCTTTTAAGAGCACCTGACCTATCCAGTGCTCTATCCAAAATGCTGGCATTGTCATTAAAGAGTACAGTCTGTCCAAATGGTAAGGGTTTTCTTCCAGGTGAGTCTTTCAAACAACCCAGTCATGCGATGCAAATTTCCATAGATCCAGCCACATATAGCCAATTCTGTCATTTGTTCATTCAAAAATGTTTGTGGAGGGCTTCCTAAAGGCCTAGTGCATTACACAGGAGAGAGAGTGCTGAGCAACACCAGCCTTTTGGGAGTTTATAATCTATGTAAATATATGCTGTGACAGTCTGGGTCCAATCAGGAGATAGCTGTCATACAGTAGGTTACACAGGGAAAGGTTAAATATTATTTATACTAAAGGAGCAGCTTAAGTATATAAGGAAACTCTCCATGGCAGCCTAGGGCTGAGTAAGCACACCCAAGGAACGACAAACTTGGAAGGGGTTCAGACATCAATGGAGAAGGTTGTGATTCAGCCAGCAGACAGTAGAGAAGTTCCCTGGTTTGGCCAGACCAAAGCTAGTTTATGGTTACTGAGCAAACAATAGGCAACTCTCTGCAGTGCAGGATGGGGAGCAGGCGATGAGCAATCAGTAGCATAGGCATGAGTGAAGAGTGGACCTTGACAGGGTAGAAGGTGAGGCAGGCTTTTGTTGCCCTGTAGAAAGGATTACACACAGGTTATCACTAGGTCCAAGCTTCGTGGCTGCAAAGGGTTCCTGTTGTGGACCTGCATCTGAGAGTCCTCATCCACAAGGCCAACCCCATGCCCACCTATGTCAGAAATTATGAAGCCTCTTCTTCTGACAGTATCCCTTCAGCACCCTATACTGAGAAAGCTTAACATTTTTCTTTCTTTAAGGGAGAAATACTTAAAAGGCTTATTTTATTATAAAACATGTAATGAGCCTTGGCCGGTCTGGCTCAGTGGTTTAAGTGTCTCCCCCCATCCCCCATGCACCTAAGGGTTGTGAGTTCAATTCCCGTCAAAGGCATGTACCTGAGTTGCAGGTTCAATCCCCGGCCCTGGTTGGGGCATGTAGGGGGATGTCTCTCTCACATCAATGTTTTTCTCTCCCTCCCTGCCCCACTTCCAAATATCAATGGAAAAAATATCCTCAGGTGAGGATTAAAAACAAAAATGTAATGAAGAGTGTATTCCTTGTTCTGAGGCAATACATTGATATATATATGTATATGAATTGTAAGTATGTGTATGACAAGCATCTTTATAACAGTAAATTGAACTCACAATTCTTGTCTTTAGAAGAGATTCACAGCTTGGACCAAATTAAGGCCTAATATTATTTTACTCATAACATCTTAAGCTAGGAAATGTGTTTGAATGAGAAAAAAATGCAAAAAAAATCCACAATTGAGAAAAATTGAAGCATAAGAAGACCTCAAATTGTTAAGAAAATATTGTTCCATCATTCTTTCTTCTGTTTTATAGGTTACTTCTAGCCTATAAAATAATGTTATTGACTAGGGAAACAATCAGTTAGAGAATGACTTTTATAAAGTATAGTGTAGCCCTCAATAAATTGGAATTTTGAAGTCCAGAGATAAGAGATTATTAATATGCCAGTTGTTTGTGATCTTGGTTAAGTCACTTACAAATTCTTTGTAAATTCAATAGGTAAAGGGCAGCCTGGCATAGTGGAAAAGAAATTTGGAGTAGGGCAGATTTAAATTTAAACCCCACTTCTCACACTTATGTTTTTGTGGGCTTGGATTGGGATATTTTAGGTTTGGTTTGTCCATTTAGAAAATATAATGGTGAGAATTAGGTAAATATATAAATATATGTTTTGTGTTCATATGGAAAAGGGAGGAAATAAGAAAAAACAAAGGAGATCCAAGAGTTCTTATAGCTTTGAATATCCATATTCTGCACCTAGAACAATAAAACTTTGTGCATGCCAATTTTCCAAATAAAAAGCAACAGAAACTATTATTTCTGATGTCTCGTAGTATTGGAAATCATGTTTGCACGTGAAAATTTCTCCATGCTAGAATACTTCTAAATGACCCTGATTTTATACATTGTTTAAATTGTCCCTAATTACTTTAGCTACGCTCTGTCAACTGAGATGGGGGGAAAATATTTCCTTTAAAAAATTCCACCATCTATAAAAAAATGAGAACTATTTTTAAAAATTCAGTTGGATTTTAGGAAGTTAGAAGTGATTCTGAAGATCAGCATGCCTACTGAAATAATTTGGCTTAAGAATATTTTACTATAAACACTTAGTGGATATCTTAATGTCTCAAAAAATTTTTTAAGGAAAGTAAATTTCTATTGAGAATCTAGTAACATTTCATAGAGTAGTATTTTGAAATCACCTTTAGGTTACTTTAGCTCAGATTTTCAACTGGCGTGAGGCAAGAATTTTTAAAACATACCATACCTAACTAGTCGGGCATACTGACCTCTTTTTCCTTAAATTGTCGAATTTAAAAGTGGCAACAGCCAACACAAAAATAGCCATCCAGTGTGAGTGTACTGTCTTGAACCATAAATATATAGGTCATATGATAGATTTGCATCTTATTGGTCATGTTGCATAAGGTTGCATCTGATTGGTTAATTCTTGGTACCAGAAATCCTTATGTACAAGCATGGACACCTGATTTTTTAAAAAGTCATTTTGGAGCAATAAGAATTGGTAATTATTATTATTTATTTTGTAAATTAATCAAAATTATATCTATTTTTGGTATATATACCAAAAATGTTTGGTTTGCTACAGAATTTTAATTAGTTTGTGTGCCATGAGATGAAAAAGGTTGAAAATCACTGCTTTAGTTAGATATTTACTTTTCAGAAAGAAGTTGTTGTTTGTAAATTAACAATTAAAGACTTTAAAGAGGGAACTAGGTATAAACCAATAGGAACAAGGCAATTTAATAAATAGGTTATTCTAAAAGTAATTAGTAAAGTCTGTGAAGTTTTGTAAAAATGTAAAATGCTATTACAAGAAAAAAAAACGGAATATGATGTTAAACAGCTATCCTCTTTAAGAGAAATGTCAATTTTTCAATTTATAGAACTATGTGAAAGATGGCCTTATTTTTATGATCATTCTCATGCAGAATATTAATTAGAGAACCAGGCCTGTAATCTCTCTTAAAGTAATGTATGTTTTGAAGAGAACACTGGTATACTTATGGGCCCAAACTGAAGGAAACAAAGTGTTCTTTTTTTGAAATTAAGGCTAATAATACTTTAAATTCATCCTGTATTTAAAGCTTTTTTATTCAATGAACATTTATTAAGCACATAATATATATTAGACATTATTTTACATTACAGACATAATTTCAAATTCAATTAAATATCAGAATTCTAAACTTTTAAAAAATACAGGTCAGCCTCAATACCTTATAATTATACCTAATATAGTGAATGTTACAAATTTTTAAAAGTAGAGCTTAAATTTTTTTTCAAAAATTAAAAAAAAATATTATTTTTGTATTTCAAAAATATAAGCAATATCTCATGTGAAATATCTTTGGATTTTCTCTCTGAAAGTATTAATAATAAATTCCATTCACTGAAAAGGTGTGTTAATAAATTGCAATGTCAATATTTAGGTGGGAGGACCCACCTGTGAGGTCACCAAGTGTCCTCTCTCTACTCCTACAGTTAGGAAACTTGTTTGGGTGAGAAATATTGTATATTCTCCATAATTGTGTGGCATTTGCATACTAGCAAGTTCCTTACTTGAATTATAAATGTACAATTTTACTTGAAATATCAGGCCAAAGAAAGTTGTACACACACACACACACACACACACACACACACACACAGAATTTTACCTCCTAATTCTTACTACATTACACTTTCATTCAGTTACAAACATGGTTTTCAAACTGTAGAACATCATAATACTTATAAATGGTTTTATTTCCATTTATGAGTGTAATACCAATCACTGGTACTTCTCGGTGGATTCTGTATCTTGCTGCTAAGTCTCTGCCACTCCACTCCTAACCTGCATTTCCTTTGACATTTCCCTTTTTCAAGGCTCCAAGATCTCTAGCATTTGACCATCTGGCAGTTCTGCTACTTCCTATTGATCCTTTATATTCCATAAATTAAATTGATAAACCAATGATTTCCTCACTGAATGGTTAGAAACATTTTACATTTAACTTAATTTTCTGTCACATAGAGTGATCAAAGGTGAGTAAAAGTTATGTTTAGTCTGGTTCCTACTTGCATGTATTTCAGTATGGACTGAAACTATGTATAACAAGAATAAGTTGAGTTTTGTTTCAGTTGTCCTCTAATTAAATAGCATATTGGTTTTACTTACACCTGGCCTTTAGAAAATCTAGATAATTATATATTTCTGATATACTGATATACTTCCATCACACACTCTCTTAAAAAGCATGTAGTCTCTAGGATACCATGTCTATTTTTGCAAAGTTCAAAGGAGACACTACACATTACGTTATTAAAGTATGTGTTCGTGTAATACAGCCAAATCATTCAAATATGGGGCTGTTCTTTAAATAGCTTCAGAAATCATGGTAGCACCTAGTGTACAAAGATGTAGAGGAGTAAACAGTGACATAAGTAATGTATAAGAATGTCTGAAAAAAAATTTTGATCAAATAACTCTTAAATTTAAAAAATTATGTTAAGGGTTATGAAATCTTAACCTATATCATAGATATAAGTAGATACAGATATGAATACAGATATACAAATATATATTGTGTTTCCTTGCTTGCAGAAATTGAGGCTAGTATTGATACATTTTATTCATTTTTAGCTTTATAGATCTTATTTCCAGGTAATGAACAGTTGTTTCCATTCCAAGGCATGCAAAAACAGATATGCATCTCACATTTGCTACCTATTGATTCTATTTATGGTAATATTATATTAGAGGTATGTTTGCATTTTTAATATTAAACAAGATACTGTCTTGTTTACGATAAACCTTAGTCATGTAATGTCAAGTTTCAACTTCATTACTATCACTTGCCTTTGGGAAAATAATTTAAATGCACTGACTCAGTTTCCTCATTTTAAAAATGAAAATGATATGAATCTTGCAGACTTGTAATGAGGATTAAAAGGAATGGTGACTATGAAGTGCTGAGGTAGGGCCCAGGATAGTGGGCCCTTAAATTCCTACTACTCCATCAGTGTGACTTTTCAGGCAAGTTATGAATGAGTTGACGTTGATAGAGAATTGAAGAGCAATGGGTGATGAGGAAATATTAGCAATAGCGCATAATACTCTTTTAACAGATTTGAGAGTAAAAAAATAATTGTGTTTAAGAAAAATTTTGTTGATGCCAAACTTTAATTAACTGGCATACTTTTGATTAACTGGCATACTTACAAATGAAGGTGTTTTGCCTATAAAATCTTCCAATTAAATAATTCTGTGATACCACTATCTATGCTAATTGTTGCAAAATTTTGTTGTAGAAGAAGTAAAAATGGACTATCAGATTTCCCATTTAAAAGATTTAAATTTCAGTCCCATTCTATATGGTACATATTTTCCCCAGATAAAAATAAAGTAAGGATAAGATTTTGTAAATAACTGTGGCCAAGTTAAACACTTTGTTTTATATTATAAACTCTGGCTTTGGTTGTCCTTTTGTTTTTGTTTTTGTCTTTTTGTTTTTTAAAACATGTTTATATTTGTATATTTTTATTTTATTTAATAAATTTATTGAATTTATTGGGGGTTTTTGGTTAATAAAATTATATAGGTTTCAGGTGCACAATTCTATAATACATCATCTTTATATTATATTGTATGCTCACCACCCGAAATCAAGTCTCCTTCCATCACATTTATCCTCCTCCTTTACCCTCTTCTACCTCCTCCCACCCCCTTTTCCCTCTGGTGATCACCATACTGTTGTCTGTGTCTGAGTTTTTTGGGGGATTTTTGTTTAAATCCCTCACCTTTTATACCCAGCCCCCAAACCCCCTCCCTTCTGTCAGCTGTCAGTCTATTTTCTGTATTCATGAGTCTGTTTCAATTTTGCGTGTTTCTTTATTTTGTTCATTAGATTCTACATATAAGTAAAACCATACAGTATTTGTCTTTCTCTGACTGGTTTATTTCACTTAGCATAATAATCTCCAGGTCTATCCATGCTGTTACAAAACATAAGATTTCTTTATTTTTTTTATTTTTTTTTTATTTTTTGATTTTTTTAGAGAGAGAGGAAGGTAGAGGGAGAGAGTGATAGAAACATCGATGAGAGAGAACATCGACTGGCCACCTCCTGCATGCCCCCCATTGGGGATTTGGCCCACAACCTGGGCATGTGCCCTGACCGGGAATCGAACTGGTGACTTCTTGGTGCATGGGTGGACACTCAGTCACTGAGCCACACCGACCGGGCTTAAGATTTCCTTATTTTTTTTTTTTTTAGTTTTATTAATTTATTTTTGTTACAGACATTTCTCCTTTTTTCCCCATTGACAGCCTCCTCCCCATCTCCCCCACCCCGTCCCCAGCTTTGTTGTCCATGTCCATCACTTATGCGTACATGCATGTAAGTTCTGTGGTTTATCTCTTCCCTCCCACCCCACCCCCTCTTCTGAGGGTTGTTAGTCTGTTCCCTACTTGCACATCTCTGGGAAGATTTCCTTAGTTTTAATGCCGAGTAGTATTCCATTGTGTAAATGTACCACAGTTTTTTATCCACTCATCTACTGATGAGCACTTGGGCTGCTTCCAAATCTTCGCTGTTGTAAGTAATGCTGCAATGAACATAGGGGTGCATATATTCTTTCAAATCAGTGTTTCGGGTTTCTTCAGATATATTCCCAGAAGTGAAATTGCTGGGTCATAAGCATTTCCGTTTTTAATTTTTTGAGAAAACTCCATATTATTTTCCATTAATGTCTGCACCAATCTGCATTGCCACCAACAGAGCACAAAGGTTCCCTTTTCTTAGCATCCTTCCCAATACTTGTTTGTTGATTTATTAATGGCAGTCATTCTGACAGGTGTGAGGTGATAGCTCATTGTGGTTTTAACTTGCATTTCTCTGATGATTAATGACATCGAACATCTTTTCATGTCTGTTGGCCATCTGTATGCCTTCTTTGGAAAAGTGTCTATTCAGGTTCTTTGCACATTTTTAATTGGATTGTTTTTTGGTGTTGAATTGTGTAAGTTGTTTATAAATTTTGGATATTAACCCCTTATCAGATATATCATTGGTGAGTATGTTCTGCCATTCAGTGGGTTGTCTTTTCATTTTGTTGATGGTTTCCTTTGCTGTGCAAAAACTATTTAGTTTGATGTAGTCCCATTTAGTAACCTGTCAATAAAGAAGTAAGCACTATAGCTCATAGAATTTTTATTTTATTTTTATTCAACAAGAGTTGGTCTCTAATAATGTCAATTTTTAAACTTTAAGGCTGTTTTCATTATTGCTTAAACCATTTACTCTGCTTTTTCTTCATCTCCAGATTTGTGGCAGGAGCTTTAAAAATACAGGCTTCTTGAGTCTGGTTATTTTATCCCCAGGGTTTGACAATTAATTAAACAAACACATTAACATTAACACTACTGCTCTCAAATTATCTCTGTAACCAGAATTGGATAGTTAAAATTAATTACTGTTATACCACAAGCGTATTTACGTGGATGGTGGAATCATCTAATAGATAAATATTAAAAATTTACTACAGAGTAGGCACAAGCTGTTGATTGATGTCCTTTAACAGTCTTATACTGCCTATTTCCAGAATCTCAGACAGTTTACTGAAATAGTCAACAATGAATCCAGACACAGTTAAATATAACAGTTATTAGTAACCATAGAATAATGTTTATGGATCTGAAACAGTAGTTTCACCAGCACTTGACATTATCCAGAGAAAAACAAATTTCAACTGTATTTGTGTTAGAGAACTAGTTGTACATATGTCAGCTACATTTATTATTTATAAACTAATCACATTTTAACATCTTTGAGGATAGGATCCATGTATGCTCCATTGATAATAGATTAAAGCATCATGTTTCTAAATGTAATATTTTAGTTGTTATGCATTTCCTTCATGATCATTTTCTTTCTTATATAAATTGTTTTATTCTGACGTGGGCTTTTTAAATTTTTTAAAAAATTTTTTGGTTATTATTGTTGCTTTTTAACCAATTTCTTATACTAGCTAACATGGTGTGAAAATAAATGGGTATGGTCAAATATGAAATGCATTTGTCAAATGATTGAAACTGAAGTGCAATAATATAATAACTCCTCAGGCTAGTCATGTTTATTGTTGCCAAATGTCTCCCTGCTAAGAACCAATAAGCATGAAAAGGGATAATGAAAGTTTTCATTAAAAGTGTTTGGGAAACCTATCCACAAGTTTTCACTATCTGGGAATGTGAAAACAAGTATTTATGTTATACAAGTTCCATATGAGGGCTGTAAAGATGGAATTATGAGAATGGCATCAAATGGAAAGCAACTACAACATGACAGTTACTAATATTCTTTGGCACATGAAAGGAAATTGACAGGGAAGCTCTATTGAAAGGCAGAATAGAACAGATCCTGCTACACAATAGGTGCTAAATAAATGCATGTTGGATAAATGTGTAAATAAAAGGAAGATTTTTAATTAAAGCTTTCAGAGACCCCAAGTGATCTTGAAAATCTAATTTGGGTTTTAAATGTTTAAATTCCAAAAGATAACTGCTCAGTGATAAACGTTTTTGGAGTTGATTGAGAATACATGTTTTTGCTAAACATTTACTCTGGCAAAATTAATATGGGAAAAATGGAGTAAGACAAGATTATTAGAAATTAAAATTAGTGTTATATAAGAACTAGTTTGTTTCAGAGGACTATGCATCTGAAGGGTGGTTATTAAGATCATGTATGGCATTATTCTTTAATTACAAATACTTATGGACACTTAGTTGTAAATGTAATGAAATTGAAGAGAGTTCTGAAGAGAACTTTTTAAAAATGACTGGAGAAGTATGGAACAGATCTTCCCTGAACTAACCAGAGTAAAGGGACACAGGACCTGATTTTTAGGACCAACTGTCTTCAGTAGTAAATGGATACCTAGGTAGCTTACAGATTGTTAAATTTCATTCTAACTTCCTATTGAGTTACACTTTTTATTCCCTAGTCAATTTATAAGTTTAAATACAGTAGTTTCCCATTATTTGCGGTTTCACTTTCCTCGGTTTCAGTTAGTGTGGTCAACCACAGTCCAAAAATATTAAATGAAAAATTTTAAAAATGAACAATTCATAAGTTTTAAATTGTGCACCATTCTGAGTAGCAGTAATGAAATCTCACCCTGTCTCACCCGGACATAAGTCATCTCTTTGGCTGGCTTATCCCCATTGTATACACTACCTGCCCATTAGCCACTTAGTAGCCATCTTAGTTAGCAGGTCCACTGTGAAGGTATCACAGGGCCTGTGTTCAAGGACCCCTTATTTGACTTAATATTGGCCCTGAAGTGCAAGAGTAGTTATCCTGGCTATTCACATATGCCAAAGAGAAGCCATAAAGTGCTTCCTTTAAGTCAAAAGGTATGTATTTACAGGAAAATTATTGTATATATAGGGTTAAGTACTATCCTCGGTTTCAAACATCCTTTTGGATAATGAGGAACTACTACTGTACTCTATCTACTATTTTGGTGAGAAACTAAAGAACTGTAATAACTTGAGTTACAAAGAATAGTTACCAATGAAAAGAGTTTTAGTTAATTTGAGGAACATGTGACAGAGGCAAATCTAGTTCCAAAAAAAAAAAAAAATCACAAAAACTATTAAGATTTTACAACTGAAAATCAATTTTAAAAAAGTTTCTTTAGAAAAAAAAGTGTTGAATCATATTAGTATAAGAACCACAGAATTTATAGAAATGAGAATATTTTTAGCACCACATTTTAGTCACCTTTGTCTGTGTGTACATAGCCACAAGTTCTCTTTAAGAAGAAATAAAAACAGTAGTGTGTTAAGAGTAATACAACCTAGGAAAACAGTGCATATTATAAGGAGATATCAAAGACTATAGATCAAATATGAAAGGTAGCTATTATAAAAGGTCATGAAATAAGCAAAACACAAAAGGTAAAATCTATATAATATCTACCAAAATAAGATTATATATATATATAAGATGTATTAGCTTTCATCATTAGGAATTATTTTTCAAAATAAATGGACCTAGATAAAGCTAATTAATATGTCACACATGTTGATTGAAAAAGAAATGATAGGCATTGCGATTTTTAGTGACAATAACAAATGCTGCAGATATTTTTGTGACTGTCAAATGTATCAAGCCTAACTTTTCTTATTTATATGTCTCTTAAATATTGGGTAAGAAAAATAACTGTAAATGTCATTGTCCACTTGGGATTTTGAGAAACAGATATTTTATTAATCTTTTTATAAGTTACATAAAATAACATTGAAAAAACTTGAGAACAATTTTAAAGACAAGCAAAATCACCATGTTACATTTAGGAGATATGAAAATGATATCAACAACCTGTTTGTTATTTGTTTTCTTTTCACCCTTAGTGTTAGATTTTAAACTATCTACCTGAAGTTCACTGAAAATGATCATTATTATTCAAGGTTGGACCTAAAAATGGCCTTAAAAAGCAGCTGTTATTTGAACACTGTAATACCTACCTCAACCTCAAACTGGCCAAGTGTAACTCAATTATAGCACTTAAATTGATGTAAACGCTTTGCTGCTAAAAATTTGTTCTGGTCACTTTCATTAAATTGTTGAATTTTTTCTCTCTATGCTTTACTTATGCTGTATCTGCTGTTAAGCAATGCAATATGGGAAGGACTTTGAAATGATTTCTATATCTAGACACATAGTGTTGAGTGTATCAATGAAAATCCAATGACGTATTACTATACATCATGAAATTTCTATTTTGACCTGTTTCACAAAGTTTTTTTATACATACCAGGCGAGTCATTCAAAGCATTTTACATATTAAATTACTTATCAAAACACAGCATATATAGACCTTGACATCTGTTAAAGAACCAAGGATTTAACAACAAAAAAAGAATTTAAAGGACCAGAACAAATCTTTAGCAGAACACAGATTATGTGGCAAAGAAGTGACTTATTGCAAGATAAAGCATACTTATCAAGACATACTTTCAGCATATATGTAATAGACAGTTGGTTGATTTGCATGATCACCTACAAATATGCAGCAGACTGTTATTTAAAAAACATGAAATCTATAACAATAATGTTGTGGAAAAGAGAAAAAATTATCACAGTTCCTTTAGCCATAAATTTTTTATTCCAGGAACACATCAGTAGGTCTAGCTCTAATATCAATTTTTTTGAGGCAAGATTCTCTCACTATTGTATTTTCATGTGGGTAAGTAATTTTAGAACAATTATACATTGACGATATTAAATTGCTTCTTTTTTTTTATTTCTAGAGTAATTATAGGACGAAGTAATAGCTTTGCAATGAATGCCAATATGTGATTCCTTTATGTGTTGTTTTACTCTTCAATTTATTTTCTATATATCTGCTGGATCAAGAATTTATATGGTAGCACAAAGAATCTCACTAAGTGCAATGCAAGAATAAGCTATATTGATTACTGCTCAAATTGTTTATTTACACATAGCCAAACAATAAAATACTAGCTTTTAATTACATCTAAAATATTGTTTTTTAAAAAACACATTCATATGTGTGTTTGTGTAATTTTAAACACTAGTTTTCTATAACATTTTTATTCCACTAAAAATATCCTTCAAATTTTCTATAAAGCTATTTTGTAATATCACACAATATGATTTTTAAATAATAAATATTTGCTGAAGTAATTACACTAAACAATGAAAAACTCACAAATTGCCTTTTGAATATAGGGTTAGATTGTGGATAAATACAAAAAGACTTGAGGATTGATGAACAGCTTCAAAATAAAGACAACAGAGCAGTGTTAGGAATAAAAACTTGTACCATGCTGTAAATATGGAGTCAATAAAAAAACAAAAAAAACTCTTTGGAATGCAGAAACACTGTTAAGAATTAGGACTTCATCTAAAAATAGAAGCTGTTTTAATATAATTCAGTTTATCTCATTTTGAAATAATTATTTTAGAAGCATATGACATTATCTATAAATATTTCAATACTTTGTCCAGAAAGTACCACCCTTCTTATATATTATTGCCATCTTTTATTAAAACTTATATTAAAAATAAAGGTATTAAATAATACATCTTTATACTATTAAGATTATTTCACCAAAAATATTAACTAATAATAAACCATCTTATTTAATTATATTTTAAAATACATACTTATTTCTACATATTACCTTGAATAATGCTTGCATGAAACTTGATGTAGCTTTCTCTATTGGAACAAACATTTTTGTTAGCCATTTGTGGAAATCCACTTATATTTTTTTAATCTCTCTTTTTTTCCTTAAATAAATACATCTGAATTCTAAATGTGTCCCCATAGCTCTTCATTTCTCAGACCTCCCTGATCCCCTATCCTTCCAGCCCAGCATTCTCCTAAATAATGTGTTCTTGTAAATATGTACTTGATATCCAGGATATAGTTTATTCGTCAAAGAGGTTTTACTGCTGGGGCAAGATGAGGGTTTACTGTAACTGTGTTTTTGTATTTGTGTGTGTTTTTTTAGAGGCCAGAGTACACATTCCATTCTGTTATTTGGAAAGAATATATTTCCAATATGTAACTAGTAAACAGAAAGTAGATAAGCTTTTAGCATGCTTGTGGTTTTGGGGCTACTATTTTATCATTAGGAAATTCTTGCTTTTATGCACCAGTAATATTCCTGTTCTTGAAAGAGTTCTTACAGTTTTACAAAGGACTACTGACTGACTTACAGTGAGTAGCTTAATGCAGGCTAAGTCTGTTCAGCACATGAAAGCCAGCTCCTCTTGGCATCTCCCAGTTGTTCCTCTCCACTGACTTTGCCTTCAGGAGTGCTGGCTATGAAGGTCTCTGGACTCCTGATCTGCGTTCTGTTTCTAACTCTGTTCCAGACTTGTGCCTGTAGCCATAGGCATTAGCTTCTGGGTGCCTAGCATACCCTTTCCTATAATACCTTTTCATTTTTTTCTGCCTTTTAGTGATGTTCTCTTTGTAGACTAAAATTAAAATATGCTCCCTTAGTAGAGGTTAACTCCTTTGAATTGTCTTCCTAATCACAATTTTAAGATTAAAAACAAAAAAGCAATACTCTATTTTTATTTATTATTTTTGTTTGTTTGTTTTTTATTTCTTGTTTAAAATTTCATTTAAGTAATTTATTTTTGTTACAGATGTTTCTCCTTTCCCCTCAGTGACACCCTCCTCCCCCACCCCCCCAGCATTGTTGTCTAAGTCCATTGGTTATTTTTATATGCATAAGTTCTTTGGTTTATCTCTTCCCTCCCCCCTTGACCCCCTCCTCTGAAGTTTGTCAGTCTGAACCCTACTTCTATGTCTCTGAGTCTATTTTGTTCATCAGCTTATTTTGTTTATTATATTCCACAAATAAGTGGTATCATGTGATACTTGTCTTTCTCTGACTGGTTTATTTCGCTTAGCATAATACTTTCCAAGTCCCTCCATGTTGTTTCAAAGGATAAGAGATCCTTCTTTCTTACAGCTGCATAGTATTCTTTTTAAAGAGCTTTTAAATATAAGGTGGACTTTTAAAATCAATATTCACCATCATGTTGCACCAAACTTGAAATTATAGACCAATTTCCATAAATAGTCGAATGTTTCCTAACATTAGAATATATTTGAATATATATTTTATATTTAATATATATTTGAATATATATTTTAATTATTTAAAATTTTAGTTAAAACAGTATTCCTTTTTTAAAAAAAAAATTTTTCCCTCTAAGTTTATTTAGGGCACAAAAGCGTCACAATGAAGAGTCACGTGGTTTGAACCTTTGCTTCAAACCAGTACTGAGGGAGCTCTGGAAGTCTCCCCTCTGCTGCTTTTCAAACCCTGTCCCCACTTTCACAGCCCTGTGTGTTTGCTTAATCCTCGGGATATTTAACGCAGGTGATCATAGTTCTTCAGTATTTTTGATACAGCAGCCTGGGGTCTTGCCGAGTGAAATATTCCTAATGAACTATCCCATTCTTTCAACTGCTATTTGTTTTTAACCTCTAACAATTTGTGTTACTTTTCTCTGGAGAAATTCTGATTTGTTGAATATAAATAATAATTTCTTCCATTTTATAGCACCTGTTTAAAAAGTACTCTCACAGATCTTACCACCATTCCAATATAATCAGAAAGGCAACTTTCACAACAACCCTGTAATGCACAGGTTTCCCCCTCACTTATAAAACGAAGGCTCAGAAAGGCTATGACCTATCCAAAACTATGAAGCTGTGTTATACAGACTAGCACCCATGAATAGTTTTAGATTCTAGATCTAATATGCTTTCCATTTCACCTAGAATCCTTTTGCCTGAAGTTTTTAATTCAGTCAGACTAGTTCTAAAACTAATCTTAACACAGTCATTATTTATGAAAATACAAGCAATTATAAAATTTAAATAATGAAAATATAAACAAATTTAAGTATCTAAATACTAAGAAGATATATTATCTCATAGTCTTAAAATACCAGGGATATTTGAATTGTAGATACAAGGAGACTGTTATAGCTATTTAATGTTTTTAGTCAATTTCTTTTATTTAACCTAAATATAATTTATACAAAACTTTATATTATTTTGCAAACAAAAATATACTTTTTTTAAATGCAAAGGTTATATAGTTCTACAGTGCATGTTGTTGACAAATATATTGGTTAGTTAAGTTATTCAGATCAAGTTAAGTGAAAGTAAACATTTAATATCACTGTCTAGGTTTTTCAATTAAAGGAAATCTCGCACCAATGATAACAAATGCAGGACCTTCTAAGAAAGAACGTATATCATTCCGTGACAATCCTGTGCAACTCAGTGGTGGATGGGGAAGTGGCAAAAAGAAGGTGAAAACTTCAAACTAATTCTTCAAGCTTCAGCATATGGCACTCAGTTATGTTTGTTGTTGTTTTTTAAGAGTTCTGTGGATATCTGGTCGTGTTACCAACTGGATACAAGGCTTTAGAGTACTGTATTTCATTTATATTACTAGCCACATTTCAAAATTTCATTTTATGGTGGCGTTACCTAATTCCCCATCTGTAAAATACAGCTTTTCTGTTGTTCTCATGTTCATGTAGAATGGCCTCCAGAAATTAAATCTTGAACTATCACAATGGAATTGGCATATTCAATTTCTTCTTTTGTTTAAAATGTTATGATTTGTGTATTAAAGATGGTTTTTGTTATGAATAATAAATTGTGATACCATACACATAAGAGAATATAACTAAATTTTATTGATACTTTATCGTATCAATAAATTTTACTTGGCCAGATTATTATAAGATATTTCAAAGATAAATTGATATATAAAGTAATTCAGAGTAGACAATTAAAATGGCCTTCATTTTTTGTTTTACTTTGTCATCTTAAATAGAGTTAAGAAAATATAGATTCCATTTAAGTTAAAATGAAATATAAATGTTAGTATTTGTCAATGTAATGACTTGGATATGTTATGTGTAATTTTTCATTCAGATGTATGTTGCTCTTATAATTTATAAGAGATAGATACTAATTCTGGATCATTAACTATTCTACTGACTCAAAATTATTCTATCATTTTAACTTTTGTTAAAGTGCTTTAAAATTATCATTAAATAAATATTTTCAAAGCTCAACCTTAAACTGTTGTAATATTAATATATTGTCTAACATGACAGTCCAGTTTTATTAAACTCTTACTATTGTGCAGTTAATATTCCATGATATTGTAGTAAATAAAATGTGCAAACACTGCATTTATATTGAATGCGCCTTAGGATCTTTTACTCTCCTGAGTCTGAAGTTTTTTTCACAAAGCTGTTATCCAGTGACTTTCCATTGTGTTGCTGTGTATTAGGATCCAGTGAACTTTAGTGTGTTTGTTTTTTTCTCCTTTTTAGTGGAATATTTAATCTAAAAATGACTAAGCAGATTTAGAGGTACATTTATTTAGTGCCCCACATCTACTCTTGAAGCTCTGTTGCATTTCAAACCTGTAAATTTCTTTTAACTTGATTGAGATAGAAATGGTAATGAGCCTTGAGCTGTCAATCAATGTAGAAAACTTAGATTCAGATGTTGGGGCCTAGAGATTGAGCTTTGGAACATAAGCTCTATGTGTAGTTGCCTTATAAGCATGCTGTTATGCCATCCTTTTACTAATATTATCCACAAACCAACATAATACGATGATCAAAAATGTTTTCTCTCAATTTATTGTGAACCCTGCAGAAGAAAGCCACATCAAAGCTAATATCAATGGGATTTTATGGTTTATTTACTCAAATCAATTAAGTGAAAAGGCTAATATGAGTAGTGAGATGCTTCTGATTACATTGTGTGTGTGTGTGTGTTTTTTAAGGTTTTAAAATTGATTTTTAGAGAGAAAGGAAGGGAGAAGGAGGGAGAAACATCCATGTGACAGCGAAACATCTGCTCCACTGCCTCCTGCATGCCCCTACCTGAGACTGAGCCTGCAACCCTGGCATGTGCCCTGATGAGGAGTCGAACTGGCAGCCTTTCAGTGCCTGGGAAAATGTCCAACAAACAACTGAGCCACACCAGCCGGGGCATGAGTAAACTCTTTTGGTGCCTAAAAATAATTTAATCTATAGTTTCACTATTCTGTAATCTGTGTAATTGTTTCATAATATTAGTTTTTTTCATCCTTACCCAAGGATATGTTTATTGATTTGAGAGAGAGAGGGAGTGAGAGAGAGAGAGAGATCAATGTGAGAGAGAAACATTGACCAGTTGCCTCCCATAGGCACCCTGACCAGGGATCCAACCGATATCCAGTTATGTGCCCTGACCAGGAATAGAACACAGAACCTTTTGGTGTACAGGACAGTGATCAACCAACTGAGCCACTGGCCAGGGCTCATAATATTAATTTTGAGGAAGATGATCAGTATTGATGCTCCTTAAATTTTAGGTGATGCTATATATTTAATAGTTTCCTAATTATGGTGTTAAATTGGAAATTATTTGTAGGGTTGTTTATTATGTTCAGCTTTAAAATTATCAGTTAAAATATACTTAAGAATTTAAACTTACTTTTATACTAGTTTGTGTTCATGAAAATAGAAAAGGTAAATTGGAAATTGAATATGTTTCACATTTTATTTAAATTTTTTTAAATTTTAATAATTGCATAAAATCTGAAAGAAATCAAACCAAGAGCTATTCTTTTTTCTTCATCCTTGGAGAGACATTAGGGCAAATATTTGTCTCTAAGATTTGGGAAGATAAAAATATGAAGCTAAATTGTCA
This sequence comes from Tadarida brasiliensis, assembly GCA_030848825.1. NCBI lineage: Eukaryota > Metazoa > Chordata > Mammalia > Chiroptera > Molossidae > Tadarida > Tadarida brasiliensis. Next base: position 108,803,681 of record CM061263.1, on the reverse strand, counting down.
CTTAGTTTACTAAATTATAGACAGTGATGAATCTAGGCAATGCTGCTATTCAAATCACAACCTGAAGTGACATTTGTCCTTTTCTGCACCCTGTGTCCTAACCCCAACCTCTTCCCAACTCAATATGCACCTTACTCTCTGTCCTCTTCCCCCAGCACTGTCACAGCAATTGTCATCACTCACTTCTAATAAGAACGGTAAAGTGAATCACTGATCGCAAAAAGGCTGATAGAATTATTAGGTAGGTAGGGTGTTTGGAGATTCTAAAATGTCTAGATTTGAGAGTTAACTCTATTGATTTACGGAGATGTCACCTTCCTAAGATCCAGTCTGCCGATAAGACCTTTGTGCACATAGTTTATTATAAGAGATCTTATTAGGTGTTTTGGGAAGCATTCCAAACCCTAATTTCTTTTCTTTTTTAAATTTTTTTCTTTATTGATTTTAGAGAGAGGAAGGAAGAGGGAGAGAGAGAGAAATATCGATGAGAGAGAACATCGATTGGCCACCTCCCACATGCTCCCCACTGGGGATCTGGACCACAACCTGGGCATGTGCCCTGCCTGGGAATCAAACTGGCAACCTCTTGGTGCATGGGTCAGCGTTCAACCACTGAGCCACACCGGCTGGGCCCAAACCCTAATTTCTTATTGTGCTCATAAATTAGTTGAAGGCACAGCACTCATATTTTTTTTAAATGGCAGAATAATATAACAGAAGCCAAAGCACTGCTATGGACACTGCTCTGCCTTAGAGGCAAAAGAGAGAATACAAGGAGATTCTAGGAAATCAGTGTTCAGGCTTGTTTTCCTGGTTTTTTGTTTTGCTTTGAGGAAAAAAAGAATTTTAATTTGAGAAATTGTCAGAAATTAAAAGGTTTTTGAAATTAAAATTGCTAATGAACAATAAATAGCAGTTTTTAAGAGATCACATCATCAGTATAATAAGTTTTGGTTCTTATATTTCTTGATTATGTTGTTTAGTTATTGAGTTGGTCATTGCCATGATTTTCTCTCACTGCATAATTTATTTATATTTCCCCTCATTTTTCTCAAAATCTGGGTAGCATTGATATAAAGTTTAGAATAGTAAAATTAACTATATAGGATTTATTTTGATAACATTTAACTGGTAGTATTCTATAATCGAAGTAACTATAATAAGTGTCTTAGTAAAAAAATCATTAGTCATTTACTTAACAGAGATTACAGTCCTCATATTGTTATATTTCCTTTATTATCATATTTCCTACAAAATGTAGTTTCTATTATCTTTAAAGGCTAGAAAAGTATTCAACATTTAGGTTTATGGTATTTATTACTGTACTGGGAGAAAGTGAGTTATCTAATGAATATTCTTTAATTTAGGGGAAGATGACCCCTAAGCATTCTATAGAATAATGGTTGTTAAGGCTAATTTCTAACTGATCGCTAATAGGAGAGCTAAACTACTGTCCATTTCAGTATAGAATGAAGTTCACTATCTACCATTGTATTTTTGCTTGCCTAGATGAAGCATTTTTTGGTCAATGATGATTGTGAGAGTCAGAGGAATCCTTCTTCCAGCAGGTAAAGAACTATAATCTAGGTCTATGCTGCCCAAAACATTAGCCTCTAGCCATATGTAGCCACAGACTACTTTCAATAAAGTTTGTCTGAGTTGAGATATGAAGTATAAAATGCAGCAGATGTCAAACATTTAGTATGACAAAAGAATGTAAAATTGTCTAATAATTATATGTTGATTGTGTTAAAACAATAGTACAGGGATGGGTAAAAGTAGGTTAAATTATCAGCCATTATTACCTGAAAGATAAATTATAAATAAGGATATGAGTAATAACAATAATAAGAGAAGTAATAAAAACAAATAATACAATAATTAATAAATAATAATACAAGAAGAAACTGCGCTTTACATACTCACAACTGTAAACCTACTTTTGACAACTTCTGCATTTTGGCTTAAATAAAATGTATTATAAAATACAGTCCGGCCAGTGTGGCTCAGTGGTTGAGCGTCGACCCATGCACCAAGAGGTTGCCAGTTTGATTCCCGGTCAGGATACATGCCCAGGTTGTGGGCCCGATCCCTAGTTGGGGGGCATGCCAGAGGTGGCCAGTCGATGTTCTCTCTCATCGATGTTTCTATCTCTCTCTCCCTCTCCCTTCCTCTCTCTCTCTAAAATCAATAAAGGAAAAAATAAATTAAATATATATATAAATAATAATAATTTCATATTTTTATATAACAGGCCATCTTATTTTTTTAATGTGAGTGCTAGGAAAATTTTAATTACACATATATTTAATGTTGCATTTCTATTGGATAGCACTGGTCTGGGTGCTCTTCTGTGAGATAACATAGGTAGGGTATACTGATGCAGAAAATAATTGGTAAGATAATAGATAAAAGATAGTGACCACAGAAAACAGGGCACAAAAATCCTATTATAAGAAAAGAGAACTTTTATTCTGCTAAACGTAGTGGATATTATGAAATAAAAAGGAAAGGTAACTTCCATTGTGGTTTAGTTCTAGACTTTAAGATGGCATAATTGAACTTAACTCTGCATTAATGAAATGTATGCATATATTTTAAATGTTGCTTTTAATATCAGACCATCTTATAAAATCAAGTTGAAATCTTTTATGTTACTGGTGGTAAGAAATAGAATTAGCACCCACCTTATAGTCTATGTTGTACGAGGCTTTTCATGTGGACAGCTGTTAAGTTTTCAAATGGCATGATTTGACCTGTGACACAAATGGAGGTCTTTTAATGGGAGCCATATTATACTTGACATCCTATTGTATTACAAATCCAGTTTTAATCTAAGGCACAAAACATAAAAACCAATAACAGTTACATAAATAAACATAATACATTTGAAAGTAACAAACGTGTTTATAACCTCTAAACACATGTAATCAACACATGCTTTATGCGGTACCGCCCAACCGCCATTCTCCCTTACCCTCCAAATACATAGACCATCTACTGTTCTTAGGAGCCAGAATTTTACCCAAATCAAAAACTGAAAAACTTCTCATGTGGCTTTTCATTTATAACATACATCCCTGCTTGCACTTTAGAGTAAGGGCCCACTCTGGTAGATCTAGAATGACCACCTGTAGGAAAGGGATCATGAGGACTCCCTAGAGCTCAGCTCAGTAAGGAAGAATGACTAAAGTAGCATGAGAAGTTTGGTAATGTTTGCTTTAACACTGGGAGGTTGGGGGGGGGGGGGCTCTCTGGTACTTGTTTGTCATCTTTGCTTTTGGAAAATAACTAGCCAAGGTGCTGCAAAAAGACAGATCCTTTCTATAAAGCTTTTGAGAAAAGTAAACCAATTCAATTAACATTACAGCAGGTAAAGTTTTCTTCTTTTTCAAGGCTTATTTTTATCATGACTGAATGTAATCTTCAAAGCATCCCTCCCTTTCAGGAGGTGTTGTTATAACCACTTTTACATTGCCAGAGCAAAGGTGAGAAAACACTTCAAGCCCAGGCTTTCCTTATGGAGGCCTGAATGCATCTGCCAGAGTTAACTAGCTGAGTGAATATAAAACAATTTTCAAAAAATATGTCATTGGGATTTCTGAAAAGTAATTTTCTCCTGCAAAGGCTGTAACAGAAACTTTCAAACTTGTTTAAGGATCCTCATAGAATTGTACACTATAAATATAACATGAACCACATATGTAAGTTTAAATTTTCTAGTAACCATGTCACAAATGTAAAAAGAAATTGACAAAATTAATATGCATTTATTTAATCCAATATGTCCAATGCTTATTTTTATCTAATGGAATTATAAAGACATTATCTATATTACAAGAGAAAATTTCAGCTATACTATCCCCAAAATACATATCTTGGAGAAAAATAAAAAAGGACTAAAAATAACATGATTTTGATTGATACCTATAAATGTGTAGCTATTAGTAATATTTAACTATGCGTATTCCAAATCAAATAAATAAATACTGACTCTGCTTCTTTGCTCTTTGACGTGGATCTGAGGTTTCCTTCCCATATCATTGGATTCAAGAATATCTCTCCAAAGTTCACGTCAACAGAAAATTACAAGAAGACATAGTAAGGGTGTTTCTCTTCTTCATCTCTCTCTGGCTTATTCAGATTTGGTCTAACCATGGAATTTCTGTTAATTTTAAAATGAAACCAATGCGTAAGTAACTTAGTATGATACATAGAACGAAGTAAGAAATCAGCACAGCAATTTCATTCTGCTCAGTACATATTCTAATAAGATGCATATGAAAGAAAGTGAAAAAATCATGCATTTTGTCATCTAATTGTCCTGTGTTCTAACCTCCACTGATATGCCGTTTTCAACAAGTAGCAGATTCTATGAGTCTGTTTGCTTATCATTAAATTAAGATTATAACTCATAAGGTGCTATGAGATTAAGTGACAAAGTATACAAAAAGCCCCTGGCTCAGTACCTTGGGTATCATAAGCACTCAATAAATGGTGACTTGACACAGAAAACCTTTCCAGGTCAATCTTCCAAAATTAAACCAAAAATCAGGTCAGTTCTACAAACCTTATTTAGGAAATATTTCCATGAAAAAATATTTTTAAAAGACTTTTAAAACAGATTCTCTAGAGTTGCCTTGAAATGGCACTGGAATTCAGTGCTCCAAATACATACATATTGACATCCTCGACTGAAAGTGTGCAGAATACTGTGGCATTATAAAAGACATACATTTCTAATAATATGTTAACTTAAATTTCATGTGGACAAATAAAAGATATATCCCTAAAAGAATAGGCTGATGGAAGAAACTCTATGGGCAATGCTTTAGACCCAAAAATAGACCCATAAATATGTTTCCACTACCAGGTCCCAAAGCAGATGCCAGGTAATTGACTAGACTGGCTCACATTCTTCATTTCTCTGTCATTTTCCACTTCTCATCCCTTCCCTTTTGTCCCTCTATGGAGACAAAAGGATATCTATCTCTTGATTTCTTAATGTTTACTATATGAGAACAAGGTATTTATTGCTTTATAAATATAAATGAATTTTTTTTTTATCCTCACCTGAGAACATTTTTTCATTTTTTGTTCAGATAGAGTGGGAGGGAGAGGGAGGAAGAGAGAGAGAGAGATACATCGATGTGAAAGGGACACATCAAGTGGCTGCCACCCGCACGACCAACCAGGGCCGGGGACAAACTGCAACCGAGGTATATGCCCTTAGCGGGAACCAAACCCCGGTGTCTCTGGACCGCAGGCCGATGCTCTAACCGCTGAACCAAACCGACCAGGGCATAAATGAATGTTTAAAGATGAGTATTAATTTAGACCCAATAAACAACTCTATAAGAAACTTTCATTTTGGTATCCTAAAGGGGATAAAATGTGTTTGGGGCATGGAAAGGATTAATCTCCAATGAGAATGGACAAGTAATGGATGTTTTCATATTTTATTTAACTTACCTTGAAGAATGAGTTAATATTGAGAAAAACATTTTAAGCAAAGAATACAGCCTGGGTAAGTACCTGGAAACAGATAACAGCAGCATGTCCAGAGAATAGGGAATAGAACAATCCAGGGACTCGATTATTGGACAGAACTAAGAGAGGCTGGCGAGAGAGACCAGGAATTAATGGGAAATGTGATTGGGAAGTAAGATTGGATAAAATAACCTGAAACCTGTCCAGCCTATAGATTGTAGGCTACATGTGGTCTCTAGGTGGAAAACTGCTATGTGATGGTTTTCAAAAATAGGAAGGCAATAGGATTCTCAGATAATATTATTACCAGTAATTATGGGGATAATGTAAAAATAAAAATACACATGATTAGGGGGAAATATTGATTAAATTCAAATATGAAATAACAATAAAGTTACTTACATCAAAGTCCCTGATTAATGGGTACACTGATTTTTTAATGAACATTAGGTGGGTGAAAACTTGAGTGACAGAGGCATTAGCCTTCCAGCCTGTTGAAAATTGATTTACATACGCTGATGCTTCTTAAATCTGAGGGAAGCTATTGCCAAGTGTAGACATTGGCAGATCGTTTTGTAAATGTTTTCCTCAGAAGGATATTGAGGAATAACAAGCTTCTCAACTTCCCCGGGAATGAGTTCCATGAGTACTTCAGGAGCACTCTGCTGAGTCCTCTAAGTCTAGTAATGGCTGTAAAAGGTGGATTTCTAATATTATTTACTTGGAGTATATTGGAATCGAAAAATTGGAAGGCCTCTGTCTTCGTCTGTTTGAGCTGCTTTAACAAAATACCAAAGACTGGGTGACTTAAACAACATTTATTTCTCACAGCTCTGGAGGCTTGAATTCCAAGATCAAGTTTCCATAATGGTTAGGTTCTTGGTGAGGTCCCTGTTCCTGGTTTACAGATGGCAATCTTCTTGCCCTAATCCTCACATAGTAGGGAGAGAAACGTTATGTCTTTTCCTCTATTTATGAGAGCGTTAATCTCATCATGAGGGCTCTACTCTCCTGATGGTATGTCAACTTAATTACCTCCCAAAGATGCCACCGCCAAATGACACACTGGGGACTATTTCCACATATAAATTTTGAGGGAACTCAAATATTCAGTCTACAGCGGTCTCCTAGAGACTGCACAGTTTAATTGATAAGTATATCTCTAATAATAACTTCAATATAGGCTTTTTTCAATACATTGCTTAAAATGAGAATATTTCAACAAGATGTAGAGGTCTTAATAGCGAACTGTATTTGTTTTAGGTTATACAGATTGGTGGGTTAGTAACAGAACTAGGATTAGAACCACAGTCTCTAAAGTCACAAAAATCTTTTAAAAAGTGTTAGGGTTAAGCCCTGGTTGGGTGGTTCAGTTGGTTGGAATGTCCATTCCCAGTCAGAGCACATATCTAGGTTTCCTGTTTGATTCCCGGGTCAAGGCCCATACGGGAGATAACCAATCGATGTTTCTCTCTCACATTGATGTTTCTCTCTCTCTCTCTCCCTCTTCATCTTGCTCTAAAGTCAACAACAGTCCAGCTCCTGTGACTCAGTGGATTGAGTGTCGTTCCATGGACTGAGAGGTCCTGGTTCAATCCCTGGTCAGGGCACATGTGCGGGCTCGATCCCCAGTAGAGGGCATGTAGGAGGCAGCCAATGGATGTATCTCTCTCATGTCGATGTTTCTATTTCTCTCTCCCTTCCTCTCTCTAAAAAATGAATAAAAACATATTTTTTTAAAATTAAAAAATCAATAACAATAATAATTTTAAAAACATATCAAGTGAGGATTTTATAAAAATTGTTGTTGATACCAAACAGCCTAATAATAGTGGTTTGGGACAAGCACACTTACCTTAAACTAGTACATACACCTCAGGACATAGAATCCTCATAGAGATTTGTTCCCCACGTCTGATCCTTTCTCCTCTCTTAAATAATCATAATTATATATTTCCTTAAATAGTTACTTCTACATTTTTATTGATTGTTTATTGAGAGAGGAAGGGAGAAGGAGAGAAAGAGAGAAAAACATCAATGTGAGAGTGAAACATCGATTGGCTCCCTCCAACACATCCCCTACAGGGGATTGCACTTACAACCCAGGCATGTGCCCTGACTGGGAGTCAGAACTGGGAACCTTTCCATGCACCTGTCGACACCCAACCCACTGACCCACACTGACAAAGGCTGTATTTTCTATTTTTAAAGTCAATTGTCTTTTCACAGCACCATTAGTTTATTTTTACTATGTCCATAATCTTTATTCACTCCTTTCCCATTCTGAATTTTAAAAATCATAATAACAGTAAACAAACAATATGGACAGGCACTGTCCCTGAATGCTTTAGTACATGAACTCTCTATGTATTTGCTCCCACCCTTTGACATAGGTACTATTCGGAGCCCCATTTTACAGAAGATGATGCTAAATCATAGAATGGTCACGAACCTTTCTCAGCACCACACAGCCAGCAGTTGGTGGAGCTGGACTCAAACCCTGTGATGCTGAATCTAATCTGTACTTTACTACACTTTTGATGTTGTAGATGAAACAGATGTGCACACATGTACATATTCATAAAAGTTGTGTGTAACCAGTTAGCCAAACTTGCCATCCCTAGGTAATCAAAAGGATTCTCTAGATAACAAAAACAAAAAACAAAAAACAAAAAAAAAACCTCACAGGTCAGAATGATGCTATAATTAGACAGAAAACACGTGCTTTCTAAGTGTAGTCTTTAATTTCAGGTATCATTAGTAAGGCAAAATATGATGTTATTTTTTCTACTTAGATGAAATTGATTCTAATTTGGAAATTAATAGTACAGTAGATTTTGTGTGTTAAAGAAACTTCAGAGATGTAATGCTGTTGTAAGCATTAAGAACATCATCTGCAAGCTTTGATTTGGAAGAGATTTGCACAGCACATTTACCTCTGTAACATCTCTTGTCTGGAACCATGCAGCTTTGAGAATCAGCCCACTTTAGTCATAGAGAACTTTCATCGTTAGAAAAGCTTGCTTTTTACATTAAAAACAAAACAAGACTGTATTCTACCTCAAGACAATCCACCTCTTTCCACCACTAGGGCTAAACTGAGTAAGTTTAATCATTCTTTTGCATGTCTTCTCTTAGCTAAAAATCACTAATTCTTTTAACCATTCTTTGCATGACATGACTTCCAAATCCTCTTTGACTCGCCCATTGTACACTAGAAAAGCTCAAAGTTGTTCATTTCTCTCTGTGAAAGTTTCCAGAGCACTTCTCAGCTCCCTTGATTTCTGCTATAATACAGCGTTTAGTGAGGATCTGACCTTTCTTGATGTGTGACTGCTTCACTTTTATTAATGTAATATAAATTAATTTTGTTTTAGCTACTTTAGCAGCTAAGTCATGTTGTAGACTCAAAATATCCTCAGATCTTTAATGTATGAATCCTTATAAGCTTTGTTTTCCCTCTATATATTTATTTATTTTTAACCTTAATTTGTGACTTCATGTTTGTCTCCATTGGTTTAATTCCATTATTCTACCTTCTCCAAAAATATGTCTCTCAATTTTTTCTTCTATTTTAAGCTTTATCTAGCTCTCCTAAGAGTACATACTTTGTAAAACTTTGTAAGTACAGTATCATATTTGAGTATTATAGAATTAAGGTCCACCTTTAATGGATAATACTTGAAGGACATTTAAAAAAATAATTTACAGGATTCCACAGTGTTCATCTCTAGAGCTAAAAAATTTGTATGGAAGCCCTTATGCCCTATACAGTTTGCCTCAATACAGTCTTTTTTCAATGCATTGCTTACAATGAGAATAATCTAGCAAGAGATGTTGAGGTCTTAATAGGAAACTGTAGTGGTTTTAGGTTATACAGATTGATGTGTTAACATCAAGAGCTGGGATTAGGACCCCAGTCTCCCAAGTCACAAAAATCTTTCAAAAATTGTTAGAGTTAATATTCAACAGCCTAACTGCTGTGATCCAGCTGTTAGAGATACCCAAAGAAGCTTATAGAGCTCAAATGAGACATTGCCCATAGATCTATTTTATTTCATAAAAAATGAAAATTACATTAATGAAGTTTCTTTTCTTTGTTCATTTTGCCAAGGTTTATATTTCTTTTTAAATTCAAAGACACTATTCAAAGTTGCATTGACATTAGAAAGAATGCAAGATTAAAAGGCATTCTTACTCAAAAGAGAATAATCAGTTACTTAGATTTTGCTTAACTCAATTTAATTATTGAACAAGTCTTTATGTAGTAAAAGAATGACTACCAACCCCACTCCCCAACACATGTAATCAAATAATATGAAAGAAATAATTTCATTAACATTAATCAGAAATAAAGTTTATTGGAAATATTTGGATTTCCTATAAGTAGCTGCATTAAAGAGATTTCCTTCCAAAACAAGTTCCTTTTAAAATGAAAGTCCTCTTAAGAACTGAGTTTATTATAATTTTTGATATGTATAGGTGATTGAAATCTCACAAAGAATCTAATATAAATGAAATATTTAAAGCCAATTATTCTTTCATTTTGGTAACTTGAAAAAATACACCCTGAAGTATTTCATAAGATAGCAATAAATATTTCAGTTGCTTGTTATACTTAAACTTAATAAATTGTGCGTTCGTGAGGTTTCGTGATCTCAGCAAACTATGAAGGTAGAAAAATGTTTAATTGTTCTGACTTGATAACAAAGGTCCATTTGGGGCGCCTGTTGGGAGGTGAAAATGACGTAATCCGCTGAGGTCCCGAGGATTCCCGCATCTTCAAAGGAGGCGGGCGCCACCCTGCTAGAGGTAGTGTCCGCTTTGTTTAACAAAAGAGACATAAAAAAAATGCAGTAAAGGTTAACAATTTTTCACTGGAGATCAAGATCTTAAGAAGAGACTGGACCGCTGACTGCCATGGAACGTATCAGCTCGGAAACTCTTGCAGTCAGGCTGAAACTTGGCTTTTCCCAGAGGAGAGAGAGGCTCTTTCGCTCTGGAAAACAGGTCGAAGAGGGAGGTGTGCGCTGCTTCACACACACACACACACACACACACACACACTACTGTCCGAGTTACAGCTCTTCTGCTTTATCCCCCAAATCTGCAGCAATTTGTGATATGGATTAATTCTGATTGCCGACTTGTAAAACAAAAGGGGCACTGTCCTTACCAGGGGACGGTTGGATGATCTATTTGCCAATATCAATATTTGGGTGGAAAGCTTAAAATATGTTGCTTTTCCAAGCGTTGGACTTTAAAGGAGTGAAAGCACTACTGATGAAATATTAGCAGCAAATGGGTTAACCACTAACTTCTTTCTGTAGTCGTCGAGGGTCTTTTAAGTTTAGAGGAGAAGCGAAGCTTCTTTCTCTTTGCTCCGAATAAAGCCTTCTCCACATATGCGCCCCGAACCACAGCGTCGTCCCAGGTCGTAGGTGACTTCGCCCACTGCCTTGAGGTCAAATCTAGCGGCATTTAGAGACTCAGCCCTCAGCTAAGAGGCCCGCCAGGGCGGTTCCCTGCGGCTCCCCCGGAAGGGTGGTCCTCCACCGAGGTGCGCACCAGCTGTCCCTCCGCTGGTGCCAGCAGCTCTGCCACTCGCCTCCGGAAGTTTGCTCTGCTCACAGCCTTTGCACAGTTCCCAGCACAGAGCTCCGGCGAGAGGCTGAGCTGCAGCCGCCTTTGTGCGAGGGCACAAGCTGTGGGGTTCGGGTCCGCGCGGCTGGGGCGCCGCTCACAGCGCTGGGTCCTGCCTGCACCCCAAGGAGGGGCGTCCCGGGAGCTCGGCCTGCCTTCTGCGAGCCACAGAGAGCGTTTTGTTCCGCAACCCTACTTAAGACACTTGGCGAGTTAAAACTCACTTATCAAAATTCACATCAGGAATCCATAACGCCGGGGGCAGGCAGGACAGGTTGGAAGGGTGCAGTGAGTGAACATCAATCTTTACCTTTCTCGAAAGTCATTTAATAGTTTTTCTGGTCAAAGATTTGGCGCTCCCTCCCCTCTCCCCGCCCCCGCCCCAATAATCCTTGAAATAATAAACGTGTTTGTGTTTTTCTTCTTCCTGTTGAATTCATAAAACACCACCGCAGAGGTTAAACTAGAGTGCGGAAGTTTTTCAGCTATTTATACGAGGTGCGTTCTAAGCGTTCCGACGTCAATGTCCAAACCCTGTGCTCTCTTCCAGAGGTAATGATGTCGGTGAGCGAGGGTGGGGCACAGTAGTTGGGGGTCAACCCAGAGGAGAACCCGATTCTCTCTGTTTGGACCCGCCTTGATTCTGTCCATTGGCCATACCTTGGTCGGGTTTGCTTAATGACCATGGACATTACACTTACATTGTATAATTCCAGTCCAGAGGAGAAACATACGTTATGTTATTTCGCCTCTATGTATATTGAGATCCTCTTTAAGGAAAGGTAAAAAAAAACAATGTGTGAATGTGTTTGCACAACGTCGTTTTGAAAATACGCTGTCTTTAAGACAGCTAGTAAATCAGCCGGAAAATATATCTAAAATATATCAGAACTCTAACCAATTCATATCTCAAATAAATAGCAGAAGATGTGTAATAGATAAAAGATTAATCATTTTCTGGTGAAATCTGGGTTTTTGAATTTAATTCAGTTTAGCTTAATTATGTATATTTTAAAGTGATATGTCATAGAAGGCATCTAACTTTAACGGTCTTTTATAATAGTTAGAACTTTCTGGAGCAATGATGACAGCCATAGCAAGAAATAAAAGGTAATTAGATAACCACGATTAAATTATGATATTTAATATTTGTAGTAAAATGCACTTCTATAATAAATGTAAACAACTTCTATAGTAGATGTAAACAGTGATGTTAGAAAGTCAAAATATTTGCACGTGGGGAAAATAATCCTGTTAGATTTTTACATTTCAATTGAATCCTTTAGGTAGTGAAATCCATTTCTCTCTCTAAGAAAAGGGCAACTATGTGAAAACTATTACTGAAACAAGTTGAAATTCCAAAACAAGCATAGCTTTTGAAAATCCTGTGAGTTTTTAAAATGCCAAAATACCTAATATTATTGAAATCACAGGTCAATTGAGTCCATTATATTTGAGAGCTTTGTGACAGTACACTTGAAAGACTGACAAGGTCATGTGGCCGAGGGTGGGGCACAGTAGTTGGGGGTCAACCCAGAGGAGAACCCGATTCTCTCTGTTTGGATTCAGGTCATGTTTTTTTTAATTAAAATTCAGAAGTTTCAAAAATGTGACAAAGTTTTATATTAGTCTGTGGGGGTGTCTTTGAGAGTAGACGATGTTGGGTTGGGACATGTATTTTAAAGAAAACCTTAAATATTTTTCTGTGTGTGCATCTATTTTTATCTTGATGAAAGCCTCTTGAGCTTCTTCGATGCAGATATGTTTCTGTATCTGGTCTGTCTGTAGAGCTGTGAGAAGGCTGAAGATGAAGCCAGGGAAAGAAAACAGCAGCGGAGCACACACAAACATGAGGCCACCTGGCTTCTTGCCAACATACATGACATTCAATTATTTTAGTGCTTTTTCATGAGAGTTTTCCCTCCACCCAGCTTCCCTTCCCTTCTCCAGACCCTTGCTTTTCTACATTTGGCATAGTTCATCTCATTCAGCACGCATTTTTACTAGCTTCACTTACTAATACTCCTCAAACTCACCCGCAAAAGAAAGTGCTAAGATTAAAATTCTTGCAATCCTATCTTAACATTCCCACTATTGCTATACAAGTGTGACGTTTCTTTCAATAAACTGAGAAAGGAACTAGAGTGGTCCACCCATCGCCTCAACTGCTGCTTTGATGTATGCACTCCAAATATTTTTCATTTCCAAAAATATATTCTCATGGGGGAGGAGGGCATTAAAAGCAGCTTTTAAACCTTGAGAATTTTTTTTTCAAAATATAAATAAGTTAAGCTGACAGACGGGCCATCTCTTATCTGGACTTGATTTATCTGAATTTACCTTTGTGTGTGTGTGTGTGTGAGGGGAGTCAAATAGTCATTTCAGAGGACTTTTCAAGTACTTTAATTTATTCAATTCTTTAATTCTAGACTCTAAAGGGAACTAAATAAAGATAACTTTATTAAAATACCCCAAATCTCTATGTCTGGAGAGTTGGCACATAATAACAACAGCAACAACCACAAGCTGTTTGCGGAAATGTTAGATGTAACTTCAAATCAGAGTCACTTCACAAAATAGCCCTTCCGCTGTATTAGCATCTGATGGTGCCAGAGGAATGAAGAGAAAACTGCTTCAAAGAGGCCGAGACTTGAACCTGCAGTAGGTCTTGTAAACCCTCATCTTTTGTTTCCTGGACGCTGCACATTCCTACGCTGCGCTTCATTCCCATCAAGGAGATTCAAAGAAGCATCCTTGACTACACAGCACCCAGAGATCTGAAAGTGCTGGAATCCTAAGACATCCAATATTTTGTTAGGCTTTAAAAGAAATTGATAGCTCTCCAACTCTGTCTCGCTCCTACTCCCACGCTCACCTATCACCTCCTACAAGTGTTGCCCTTCCTAACGCAAAGGAGAAGAGGAGGCGCAGCAGCTTTATTCCTAGTGGATTTCTTGAATGACATGAAAGATGGGGAGCAGAATCTTGGGATTAGAACCCAGGTTCTCCTATGGAAAGAGATGAGCTATTAATACTCTTAGAGGTGAAATAGAAAGCTGGAGCAAAGAAGGGAGTGGCAGCCTGAGGATAATAGGCTGAGCCTTCTAAGATAAAATCCCAATTAGAACCTCACTTAATAAACTAGGTCTTACTTGCCAACTGATGGCTCCTCAGAACACTGGCCTCTGGGGCCCTGGCCAAGGGGACTGTTTGGAATTGGGAAGGGTTGAGATAAGGAATGAGGATTAGGAACAGGTTTTAAAAGCCTGCAGAGGAGGAAATAGCCATGCAGGTCTGGATAGAGTAGCTGAAAGTATTTATCAAAGTGCTATGGTCATTTTCCAAGAAGGTTATTCTCAAAGCATCAGGCAGAATAAACCCAGGTATGTCTCAGGGAAGGTGAGACAGCCCCCCATCTGACCTCTGCTATCTTGTTGTGACCTCTAGAAGTCATTTAATTATTATTGTTTTAATTAGTATTATTTTAAATTTATTATTAATGCTCCATTGGCTAGAGCTGTGTCATTCCCATAAACTCCATCTCAACCTCTCAAAATCCATTTAATGACGCTCTTGGCAACCAGAGACCCAGCTTCTTGCCAAAAACTGCAGATTAAGCATTCCTTATGGGAGTTTGCCATTAGCTGTTCCTTCTGTAATAGGCACATGTGGTTACATGTCCCAAAACACACAGGATTTCATGTAATAGATTTGCATTTCCAGGAGTTTCCAGGGATACTAAGTGAGGTTGGTGACACCTTGCACCCATCCCTCCAACCACCATCATCAAAAGTGGGTCTTAGGTAAGGAATGGAAAGGACTTACTAGGAAGCTGTCTTCCTTGGCTCCCCTGTAGTTTCTTCCTAGGAGAGGGACCATTGTTGGTATACAAGTCCTCTAGAGCTTGCATCATATGTCTTTCATTTAAAAGACACTGAATGTTTTTCAGGGCTCTTAAGACGCATATTTATAAACAAGCTGACAGAGCTCTACGACATAACTAAGTTTATAGCTAAGAGTTGTTTGTATATGTCCTCAAGTCTGCAAGGCATTCTTGCTGCTGTGAATTTTTAGAAAGAAAAAAAAAATCTACTAAATGGCCATTTCTCTTATCCTCTTCGTGTTTATTCGAGAAAGTCAGACTTTCCAAATATGTGAAGGTAAGGTACAGAGAGGGATTAAGAATAAAAAAGTATCAACCCACACAGGAGTGAGTGGATAACTCACACTCAACTTTCCGGCAGGGGCGGCCCAAGAACCCGCTAGAAAGTGCCCAGGAAAACCGTGGCTGCTCCTCGTCAAGCAAGCTCGAGTACCCAAGTCTTCACTGAGCTTTTTTTGGGTGCCCTAGCCAAGGATGCCAGCCTTGGATTTCCAGAGGCTTGATGCAATCTGGCTTTCTCCTGGATCGCAGTCCCAGAAAGCCTTTCTTTGACCGCGCCCCCTTGAGATTTAATTCCCTATAGGTGCCGGCTGCAGGGCTCGGGAGACAGTAATAATAATACAGCAAAAGATACATAATTACAGGAATAGGGTCAACTGGCCAGAACTTGACTGCGCGCCCAAGGCCACTCTGTGCGCGGCGCCACGTGAACTGAGTTTGTGCCCCTGCTCGGGAGAAGCAACTCGGGGGGAGAGGCGAGGCTGCTGCTTCGGGCCGCGGGCTCGACTCCCATCAGACCCGACCTGGGTGTTTCGGCCGGCTGTGCTTCTGGGGCAATGCCGAATACCAGTCTGAGTTGCGCAGCGCTCCACGATTGTTTCTCCCTGGCTGCGGCCTGTCCTGACCTCGAAGAGGGCCTGCCAGTGAGTCTTGGGTCAGCCAAGATCCCGAAGACGCTGGACATTTCCGAACGCATCCGGATGTCCAGATGCCCGCCAGAGTTGGGCTTGGCCACGCCACTCCCAAAGTCGGGACTGGGCTGCCCAACATGCCCAAGGCCGGGGTATGGTTGCTAGGCTGGCCTGGGGAAACGCGACGGGCGCTGCGGGGCCTGTGAGAGAAACCCTGGATCAGAGGCTTCCCCTGGAAGGCGCAAGCCCTAGTCTCCAACTTGTGGGATTTTTTCGCCAAATCTGCCAGTTTTAGGGACCTGTTGCAAATGGCTACCTTTTCGTGCCCAAGGCCCTGAATGCATTTCCCACAGGCGCCGCGGGCTCCTCGGAAACCTGAGTCAGTTCCAAAGCCACATGAGGTCTTTCAACCCCGCAGTGCTACCCTGTCCTCAGAGAGCGCTCAGCTCCTGGCCAGCCTTACCAGCCCCTCGGGCGGGAATGGAGGCCAAGCCCTGCCCGCGCCCAGGACGCCACTTCGATCCAGCGCTCAGCTCCTCGAGCGCCCCTCGCTCCCTGCACGCGCTTTTCAAAGTAACTCCACTGCGTTTCTTTCAAAGCAGAAATAATAGTGCTTAAAAAACAAAGCTGAAGGCCATCCTCTTTCACAAACCCCTTTGTGTAACGAGACCCCCTCTGGCCTATACTAAGGACCCTTTGGAGGCACTTTTCCTATCTAGTTTTTAAAAGTAATCTGGATCTAATGATAAAACCGTGGACCAAGGGGAGGGCTGGGGAGGAATGTGGAGAAATAGGATGGCATTGGTATAACGGTTTCTGTTCCTCTGGCTGGGCTTCCCTCTCCCACCCAACGCCACCAAGTCCAGACGCCGCTGCATTCCAGCAAGAAAGGAAGGGCCATGGGCTCGGTAAGCGCCGCGAGCGCCGGGTCGCCGAGCTCCTCCGGGTTAGAAGCAGAAGCGGCCCCTCTACCGCCGCCGCCCCAGTTAATAGCTGCCAATGTATCTGGCTTCTCCGGATTCGGATTAATGTGGATCTTCCACATAAACGATTTACGGAAGAAATAAAAGCCCTGTAGAGCAATACTTCCTTTCAAGTTCTTAAAACGCCTCTAAATCTTTCTGGTAGTAAGTGGCCGGCGTGGGGGCGGGGTAGGGACGGGGGCGGGCGGACCCGCCCGGAGGGCGCAGAGAGCGGGGAGTGGAGGGTTAACTGCTTTGCGATCTCACCAAGCTCTTCCGAAATGCCAGTCCACTGTCGCTGCGACAATGTTTCTGGGTGTCGGGGCCTCGCTCTCCTGGCATATCTCTGCTATGGAGCTGTCTGTCTAACCTAGGCCTGGACGCGCCCTGCCCGGGGAAGTGGGGGAAGGTGGGGGTGGGGGAAGGTGGGGGAAGGTGGGGGTTGCTGGGGGCGGAGGGGGACCCGGGGTGGAGTTAGTCGCCTGCCTATTTTCATATTCATTAGAACTGGGAGGTTGCCCGAGGAGCCCAGCTGAGTTTCAAGATATAAAAGCAACTTCGGGTGCCCCCTTTCCAGCCGGGACGTATTAAAGGTCTGGGAGCGGGGCAGCTCCCGGCGCCGTAGCGCTCGCTTCCCCTTCCCTCCTCTCGGCCCTCCCTCCTCCCGCCCACCCTTTCCCTCCCCCAGCGCTCTCCAGCCTCCGCGCCTCGGGAGCTCCGAAGACAGCTACCAGGATTATGGAGTTTCTGAGCGAGAAGTTTGCCCTCAAGAGCCCGCCGAGTAAAAACAGTGACTTTTACATGGGCGCAGGAGGCGCGTTGGAGCATGTTATGGAGACGCTGGACAATGAGTCCTTTTACAGCAAAGCATCGGCGGGCAAATGCGTGCAGGCCTTCGGGCCCCTACCGCGCGCCGAGCATCACGTGCGCCTGGAGAGGACCTCGCCCTGTCAGGACAGCAGCGGTGAGTCGGCAGCCTCAGCCCGAGTAGCGGTAGCCAGTCTGCAAACCCGCAGTTCGGGGACTCTTCGGGACAGGCAGGCAGTGAAGAAGGGAAGGAAGAAGAACAGCGGGAGCGAGGAGCGGGAGGGCGGAGGAAGGCAGAGAAACAGTGCCGGTATTAGGAAGCGGTGTTTGTCTACCGGCGACTTTGGAGGGCAAAGGGAGCACTAGGCACCAGGTTGCCTCCGCGCGGTTCTCCTTTGGCTGTACAGTCTTGCTCCCTAAGGGTCCCGGGTTCCCTCCATCCAGGATCCAGGCGTAAACTGATAGGGCGGTAAATAAAGCGTAATTGAGTCAAGACAGCGCGCTTCCTCTGCTAGCCCGCCGCGCTGCCCCGGCAGCAGGAGCTGAAATCCATCACAGCTCGTTAGAGGATGTCACTGTCGTCACGAATAAGAAAACTCTGAACTCCTTTACATACAAAACCTTTTTTTATTTTCCAAGACGTAACGATATCTATGTGTGTGTGCGTGTGTGTGAAGTTGGAGAGTTGCTCGATTAGCTTGTGTGAATTTATGATTTCGGTTGCTTTGGGTTTTCAATACAACACAGATTTTGAACACCGGTCACTTTAAATAGCTTCGGGCAAAGAATCCCCAATGTAATCACTCACTCCGGAATTCTGCGTTGTCTAGTTTTCTGACTCCACATTAAAAGTCACCTCAGAAGCTTTTGGAATGCTTCTGGGTGAAATCTTCAACTTTGGATGACCAAGTATCTCAAAGTCAAAATGTTATCAAAACAAACCATCTTTTCTATCTTGTAACCCAATACAAACCTATTTTTTTCAGATCGCGACAGCTCAAGCAAGTTTACAATTCCGAGAGGACTTTTCCTTATCATTGTATATATTCCACAGTTAAGCTGTAAGGAGCGGGTTGCTTTAAAATAACAAACGAATTAAGTGTGAAATATTTACAACAAGCCTCCTGCCCCCTGTTTTAATGGAGGTTGGAAATCTGGCAAGGCACTGGCTTATAGTAGCTCATTTTCTAAATACTTTGTATAGTGTACATATTTTGTTTATTTTATTAAACGTTGCAAGTTACTTTTGACTTGCAATGTTAACCCAAAAAATAATAATAAAGGCGAAAATGATAGAGAAAATAATTTAAATCGTTTCAGTCATTTACTCGGAAAGAAAGACAGAATCAATTAATTTTTATTTTAAATACACTGAATGTTTGCCTTTTTGGATGTATTTTCAGACTACAATATCTTTGGATTTTTGTAATTCTTAGATGCATACTTAAAGTTATTTGAATGGACAGGATTTTATTTTTTTATTTTTTTTATGATTCTGTAATGCCCTGTGTTGACTGCTGGATAGAACTCAATCATAATATTTTAAATTGTCGGGAATACAAAATAAGAAAAGAAATAGGTGGTTTTTGACACTTCATCAGCTTTGAAATGAACATCATACTACTAGGACTAATTTTAATATGAAAGAAGTAAGATGTACAAAGGCAGCAGTCCGCTAAATTTTGGAAAGTTCCTGTCTTTCTCCTGAGATGCCCTTAGTTTCAAGACTGCTTCCCCTCCCCCTTTCCCTAATAACCGCAGTTCCCCATTTAACTCTGCCCACGGAGACAAAACCGTATTGTTAGTCAGTCATGGATCTTCTTTATGTGTAGTTTTACATCACATCTTCTTTTGCACAAAAGTTATTCAGCATTTCAGTTATATAGATATTAAAGTTCAAGATGTTGGTATAATGATTAAAGCAGTTGTAAAAATACTTTATGAAAGAGCATTTAAATAGAGACAAAAGCATAAAAAGTATGACAGTTCATTGGAAATTATTATTCTGGCTGGGTTTACTTTACTTTGTTTTTTAAAATGCCTCCCATTTTATTATAGGCATTAATTGCATTTGTGTTTGTGAGTGTACGTGTGTGTGTGGCACCATATGATACATTTTTGTTTTATATCGTACCCCAAGCATGCAATCAAATCTGGAGGAAACCACTGAAATTAAAACATCCCTAAACAGAATGCCAGATGATATTCTTTGTAATCTTTTAATAGGTGTTTTAATTTCTGTGCTTTACTAGAGGGAAAAATAAAGCTTTCTGTCTTAAAACATATTTCACAAGTTAAGAATAAAAATGACATTTAGAAAGAACTGCAAATGAGTTTTTAAGCTGAAGAAGTCTACTTAAGTCTTCTTTTCTACAGGAAACACTTTCAGAAGCTAATATAAAAAGTCATATTTTAAGTTTAGATCACTTTTTGAAAAAAACATTTAAAATGTAGACATGAATATACAGTTGAAATATTCAAAATATAGTAGAAAGAGTACCATATCGGAAATCTATAGCTTTTGTATGGAGAAGGAAGATAACTTTTGGAAAGAGTTTGGATTTTGGTTTACAGATGTTATTTAAAATTGAAATAACTTTCTTGGGTCATGTAAGTAGCTTAATTTTGTCTGCTGTGAATAAATATACGACTTACATTAAATTTGGTTCAGTTTTCAAAAAGTATGCTTACTTAGGTTTTTTAAATCTAGAGCATCTTTTAATTTGACTACCTTAATTTGATTATAAATTATGTCTATAAACACTGCATTAGCCCTGTAGAACTGAGAGTTTTGGCAAATTATATGAGTTCCATGTACACATTTTTAAATGGTTTTAAACCTGCCCAAAGTGGATTAATAATTGTACATAATGTGATGATTGAATTAATACTGGCACAATAAATCATTAGCAGACCGCTTTCCTGATGCCCTAAATTACTTCAAGTCAATTCCTTCATTGAAATGCTTCACAATGCTGAGATCTGTTGTTTTCCCCCTGGTTACAGTGAACTATACAGGGATCACTAAAGTAGAAGGACAGCCACTTCACACCGAACTAAATAGAGCTATGGACAACTGTAACAGTCTCCGGATGTCTCCTGTGAAAGGGATGCCAGAGAAGGGAGAACTGGATGAACTTGGGGATAAATGTGACAGCAATGTATCCAGCAGTAAGAAGCGGAGACACCGAACCACCTTCACCAGCTTGCAGCTGGAGGAGCTGGAGAAGGTCTTTCAGAAAACTCATTACCCAGATGTATACGTCAGAGAACAGCTTGCTCTGAGGACAGAGCTCACTGAGGCCAGGGTCCAGGTAGGAGCCATATGAAGGTCTGGGGTGGTTGGGGGTGGGGTTGAGAGGATAGTGTTAGAATAATTCAATAGTTGCATTTTGCCACAAAAGAGCTATTTGAAGATGTAGAACAATGTAATGTATGCATGTAGGTCTACTACGATTTCTTTTTACTTGCAAAGAATTTAATAACTCACATAAAACAAAAAAAAGAATACTTGAGTTACTATATAGACATAAACCCATCAAATATTTTAAAAGAACAGAATAGCTTAACATATCTCTGATTTCAAAAAATAATTTTAAAGGGCAAAAAACAGAATCAAAGTTATTAATTTAATAATGCAAAAATTTTATTTTGTTTTTCTATTTTATCAGCTATTGAGGTGTTTTTTTTTTTAAAGTTACATACCAAGTATTGGTAAGTTTATGTATAATGGCCTGTAAATCTATAATTTTATTTAAGTTAATGTAATAATAAAACAAAGAAAAAAAGGAAATACTTTTACAAATTCCCATTGTTATGTATACCAAATGTTTTTACTATACATAATTAAAGAGAGATCATATAACTCATTTACAGTTTCTAACCTTAGTAGTTTCCAGTGATATCATTCCATTTTAATAATTCAAATATAGATAACTTACAAAGTTTTTGCAGAGGCAATAGGAATGATTATACATTTTAAAATATATATTCACTTATATTTATAAGTTGTATTCAAATTATCAAATTGGGTGATTTAATATACTAAATTTTTAATCATTTGAAAAGGAAAAATTATGCCGGGTAAATTTTTACCCCTTAGGCATATACTTACACTACATTTTATTAGGTTCCAAATAACAGTAATTCGGAATAATGACCTTTTACTTTGGCATGTTTTTATTAAATAGGAACTATTGAATTTTGAAGTTCCCATAAACTACTAGAATAGAGAAATGAATGAAAGAGTGAAAAATGTTGTTCCTAGTGGAGTAATAGTATTTCTTCTGAAGATTAAGCCATCGTAAGGCCTTTACATCATTAAACACAACATCTGGTGGTTCAGGAATAACAAGCAGCAGGTTTTTTTTCTTTAGTTGTGGAGGCAAAGGGTTACTGCATCTTAGTTCAGGAAGTAAATATATAGAAGGTTAATGCTAACGAAAAATTTAGAATTGTCAAGTGTTAACACGAGCCCCGCATATGTTCTTTTTTGTCTTGTGTTCATATATTTAAATCACTTATACTTGTAAGCATAGAAAAATATGTTTGCATACAGAGTGATCAGCTGTGCACAACGCATGTTTTCCCCTTAACATTTCATCAAGTCACGATTAATTTTTCTCTAAGAACATGCACAGAGAGCCAACCTGAACCTAATTTACTCAGGTTGTTTTCTTTCCTGCTTTTCACATCAGAGTGGTAATTGGCATCCATTTTAAGGAGATTGTCAAGGTCTTTTTCTTAGTGGAAAAAAAAAAAAAAAACACTTTACTACTAAATTCCCTTACTATGCTCTTGGTGCCCATCTGTGGAGACAGCAAGGAATTATGTTTTGTTTGGTTTGGTTGCTTATGTTGTCTTGAGCCTGGGCGTAATGGATAATGCACATTTGTGAGCGGTGTTCTAAGAAACCACACTGAACAGGTAGCTTTCTTTGCCTTGTTTTAATTGCTGAAAACTCTTCAAAGTGCCATCTTAAATTTGAAATATATGCTTACATATCAAATGGACTATTCATATGTTTCCGTAAGTGTGATTATAATTGATTTTGAAAAAGTAAAAATTTCGAGTAATTTTAATAAAGGGCTTTTTACAATTTGCATTTTTGTATTTGACTTCCAGCTTCTTTCCTAAATATTTTATATTATGAACGTAGTTCTGTAAAGACTAAAGAGCTTCCTAGAAGCTGCTTATAAAAATATCAATTTATACATATTGAAGATCATTTTCTGTATCTCCCTTTAATACATGAAAATATTAAAATGAAAATTCTGGAGAGCTTTAAGTATGAATTAGTGAATATTTAACCCTCTGTGGAAGATGGTTGTTGTGATAATTATTACTATGTAATTAGACAAATTAGAATGAGGCCCCACTAACTCACAGGCTTTCTTCACACTTGGTTATATCTGCTTTATTTCTTTTATTATTTATATTACCTGTAAATATTTTAAATTGGAGAAATTATTTTGATGATTGCTGAGCATTTTCTATAAGGGAAGATAAATGTTATAGTAGTATAATTTATGTAATAAGCACATTTGTATATTTTAAAACCATAATTGAACTTCAGATCATTCTATTTTACCTTCTGTCTTTATCATGCTCAGTATTATATGTAATCTTAATATTTTCTGTTCTAAATAATCACGATATTTCTGCTGATGCCGTATGTTTTTACATATAGTCTTTATGTTTAAACTTTTTTGAGACTACCTAAGTATGGGTACAACCCAGAAAAGCCTTCCCTTTGTGAAATGCTTTAAAGATAATTGTTTTGACAGACCCAGATATTCATTTGGTTATAAATTGGCTGGGTTAATAGTATGTGCATAACCCCAAATTAAAAAGTCATGAATATCTTTCAGACTTGCAGCATTTTCTGAGAGGAGGATTGTCTGTGAAAATTTGGAGCTATACGGAGTCTTCAAGATCATATAATCTAATTCCTTTTTATTTTCCATAAATGAAAAAAACAGAGGCTCAGACATACTAAATAAATGTTTTGAAAGTATCTTGTCTCTTTATATTAATTTATACTGCCTCATGAACATACCACTTATATCAAGGTAAAATAGATGGTGAAATTTGTGGATTTTTTTCTGATAAAGAAATTTCTTTTCTTAGTATTTTTATTGACCCGATTTACCTTTCTTATTTGAAGTCTTTTAACATCACATTTGTGTTATCAATTATTCTTTAGCTAAAATTCTACTTCTTTAAAAAATTAGGTTTGGTTTCAAAATCGAAGGGCCAAGTGGAGGAAAAGAGAACGTTATGGCCAAATACAACAAGCTAAAAGCCATTTTGCTGCCACCTATGATATATCAGTTCTGCCAAGGACTGACAGCTATCCTCAGGTATGGTGAACTGCATGGAATGCTGATCAAGAAAACTAGACGTGGTGTGTATATTCTTAAAAGGGCTGGTATACTCTTTACTATAGCTAATGTAAAAGTTAGGAATGAGAATTTTAAACTCCAGAGGACCTTTTTCATGTTTGTTCAATTTTTATTTTACTAAAATATTTATGTTGTTATTACTTTTTTCCAGAGCCATTCATTTAGAAATATTTCAGGGTCTCTTCCTTGTTATACCCTGCAACACATGAAGTAGCATCATTCAACAGTATATATCTGTTAATTACTCTACATTTTAGTTGTTCAGAACTGCTTCCCTTGTTAACTTTTAAAAATATATTAAATATTGTTTGGCATGCTATCTCTGTGGTTAATGTTTTATGAAGCAACCATACCTAACCTAGTGTCAAATGTAGTATATGAAACCTTTACTCCACTTAAAACTAATCTTTTCCTATGTTGTCTTTCCAGCTTTGAAGTTGCTCATTCTTTGAAGGAAACATTTAGCCCTTTGTTTCTTAAATGTATATAGAATTAGTACTGGATGTAATTTAACATTTTTATCATGTTAAAAAACACTTCCTGTAGGGAGCAGACTGACAAACCTCAGAGAGAAGGGGGTGGGGGGGGATGGGGAGAGATAAACCAAAGACTTTATATGCATATATGCATAACCAGTGGACACAGACAATAATTTAGGGAAAGCAGAAGGGTGGTGGGAATGGGGAGGAGGAGTTCAATGTGTGGGGGTAGGGGGGGCATCTGTAATACTTTCAACAATAAAAATTTAAAAAGTAAGGGAAGAAAAAACACTTCCCTTTATAATACGAACTCTTGTTTTAAAGACTAGAAATTATTTTTCTTCTAACTTTTTCTTTTAATTTGGAGAGTTTTTTCTTTTGCATGCTTTGTAATGCACGCAAATAAAAATATTTTTGTCTTTCTAAATGAGTATTACTTTTTCCTAATACTGAATTATTCTGAACTGTATTTGGTACATGATTAGGGACACATATTGTAAGGAATAAGCCATCTGTTATTTAATTCATTTTTGTTTAATGATATGCATTGTGAGAGACCACTTTGATAACAAATAGGTAGCATACATATATGTTAGTGGAGTACCTTGACACTCCAGCAATAAAATCATCACAGCCCCAAACTAAGGTATTCATTTTCTTCAACTATAAATTCATACCGTGTTAGTGTGAATTCAGTCCTCCGTTTTTATTGCTGTTCTTATGTTCTGATGCCTTTTTTGACCCTTAAAAACCTATCTTGAGACCTTCACTCCTCCAGATAAATTTACCAAATGTATTCATGTAATATTATATGTGAACAAGAGCCTTAGAGATCACTTTATTCTACTTCTTTTTAGAAGTTTAGAAACCAGACCCAAGTGAGTTCAGGAATGGGTCTGTGATCACGCAAGTGGACAGGGCAGTCTGTAAGGGGAGGCTGTGGTCAGCCTTGCACTGCATTTTGCTAGAATAACAACCTTAGGGGTACATTTTGAATAAATACAACACCTGCCATAAGAAGAATTTTTGTTTCTCTTGTTTTTATTTATTTATAAATTTTCTTTCTTATTTTTAAAATATGTTTTTATTGATTGTTTAGAGAGAGAAGAAGGGAGAGATAGAAGAGAAACATCAATTGGCTGCCTCTTGCACGCCCCCTACTGGGGATCAAGCCCACAACCCTGGGCATGTGCCCTGTCCGGGAATCGAACTAGGACCTCTCAGTCCATGGGACGGCGCTCAATCCACTGAGCCATCTTAAAGTAGTTCCCTTATTTTCTTTCTCCTGTTTAAATGCATGTATACGCTCCTGGTTACTTATCATCACAGAGCTAATGACATTTTATGCACCAAATATTTGTGAGTGTCCTAGCTGAGTTCTAAACAGAGTGCTAGGAGGCTGTTTCCCCTCCAGGCTATAAGCAACAGGAGCACAGGCACTGCAGTGCTTTCCTGGTTGTTAACACGATTTTAGCCCTTACTATCTCAGCACTGTTCTAAGCAGGTTGTATATATTAACTCGTTTAACCCTCACAGCAACCTAATGCGGTGCCTGTTATTAATTATCCCCAAGTTTCATATGAGGAAACTGAGGCACAGAGAGATGAGGTATTTACTCACTTTCACTGGTGATGAAGCCTGGATTTGACCAGGGGCATTCTATATATAGACTGTCTTGCCAAATATGTTTAAATGAATGAATGATTAAAACATTAATACCAAAGGAGCACACGGCTTAAGTTGCATTATTTAAGTCTGCACTTTAGTTCAGGGGAGCAGAAAATGTACTCACAACCAGTGATATAACAATAAAAAATGATGGACATAGCATATACTTGCTATAATTTTGAACTAGTTGACTATGATGACTTTAGAAATATGAAGTCACATATTATGAACTCTTTTCAAATGGACTTTAAACAGTCTGATATGTTTATCCCACACTACTTGACTATATCTTTTTTGCACCTTATTATTTCAATCTTCATTCCTTTTCTTGTAAACCCCAGTTCTGCTATTTTTTTTACTTTGTTCCTTGCTGTTGGTTGCATTATCTCTAAATCCCCTTTCTTCTTCAGTGTAGCATAAAGCATTAATAATAGTGCCTGGCACCAATTAACCTCTTTATAATGGCTTACTATAACTTAATATACTCTAACTAGTTGCTCGTTTTCCTAGGATTATCTTGCCATTATGTTATTGTGCTGCATAGCTTTAGATATTATTGATTAGGTGAGTGAGGTGACCCAGCAGTTCAAGCTGAAAAGAGAATGGTACACATTATATATTTGGCAGTCTTTTTCACTCTAGCAAAAGACTAACTTAAAATTTCCCCTCACAAATCGTGGGGATTTCGCACTAATTCTCCCTGTGGCTTCTCCGTAATTTATGTACATTTGGTTATACCACCTCATGATTTAAGTATGGACGCACAGAGATCATATGTTGAAGTTATTTTGACAGTGTAATTTGTCAACAATAACAAAAATCAATACTTTAACATCCATGGTTCTTTTCTACCCTGGTAAGTCATGTAATGTTTGGTTGCCAGAAATTCTGAAATGAGCTGTCTTCCACTCCCCAGTGGAGGTATTGGAGAAAGCCAGGGGGGGCATTTTGTTTTAACTTAAAAATATGTGGTTTATTTTTTTAGTTTGTTTGAAAAAATAATTATGACAGTATCATGTCTCCAAGCTTCAGCCTAAAGGGAACTTTTTCTTTTTGTCATGTGGATTAAAAATAGAAATGTATAATGGGAAAAATAGAAACCAAAATAGAATCCAACAGCTCAGTGCAATGAAACTTTGAATTTGGTTACTGTTACTAATTATAGAAAAAAGGTATTAATTACAAAAATAGTTGGAAACTAGAAAATGTTGGAGGCAGGACAGAAACAAAGAATTAATAATTTGGCAGGAAAGCACACACAGAGACACATGAAAAACAGAGATTGTTCAGAAAATGATCTCCTCAAGCTTGCTCAGTGTGGATGATAATCATACTTGGCATAAGGGTATCAATACATAACATATATATGATTACTTATGAACAATAATTAATATTTTCTAAAATGTTCTAAATATTTGTTTCCACTGGTCTTCATTGCACTAGAGTAACAACAGTCATAACAGTAAAAATAATGACTACCAGTTGAGGGCTTATTTTAAGCCAGACTTTCTTCTTATAACTAT
Source organism: Tadarida brasiliensis (assembly GCA_030848825.1). Taxonomy (NCBI): domain Eukaryota; kingdom Metazoa; phylum Chordata; class Mammalia; order Chiroptera; family Molossidae; genus Tadarida; species Tadarida brasiliensis. The sequence continues at coordinate 108,775,911 of CM061263.1, read as the reverse complement.
TAACTCATTGAATTTGAGCCCAAGATTTCTGAGCTTAGGAGTCCAGGGTACTTTATGTAACATTATCTCCATAATGTAACACTGAGCAATGAAATAGTTAAATTTTGACCCTAAAACGTTGAATTACTTTGGGAAGCAAAAACACTTCTATTTCTAAATTTATAAAATAATGATATAAAACATTTAAAAATGTAGACACTTTTAGGCTGTTTTCATATATTATTTTTCTTTAGCTCACTCATAATTAATAGCAAGTAATAAGAAAGTGAGTGGTGTGATGTCAGTAATAAAATACTTTAATGTCGTACTGAAAAATAATATATATTTTTTAAAAAGCACTTTAGCTTACAATATCAGTTGCCATTCAACAGCACCATGGTTTAGGTAAATTAAACTACTTGATGTTCTCTAATGCATGACATTTAAAAAAAAAATGTCTCTGCTTGTACTAAATCTGTTCCCTCTATCTTAATTTAACTTCCCCTCACCTAACGTCCTTTTCCTCCACGAAACCTCTTCTCAATCCTCCTTCAATCATCACATCACTTTCTCCAGTCTTGTGATGGACTGGATACAATGTCTGCCACTCAGTTTACTATGCAGAGTATTTTAAAAGATGACTCAAGTCTTACCCTGGTATCACCACAGTATTAAGCAAATTATACAGGAGTGGGCAAAAGTAGGCTTGCAATTGTAATACAAATAATACAATAATTAATAGGTAATAATACAAGAATAAACTATTTTTTGTACTCACAACTGTAAATCTGTATTTGCCCACCCCTGTATTTACACTGAATAGATGTGAAAAAAGTACTGATTCACTTCAGTATTTATTCAGGAGTACATTATAAACCTAAAAGTAATAAATTTTCAGTAAAACAGTTGATTTCTGAATCTCTGCTATTAACAAATTCTGTGGTCTTAAGCAATTAGCTTTTCCTCTTTGATCCTCCATTTCCACCTCTGCCAAAAGGAGTAGACTAGAAAGATTTTGCAGAACTTTTCAGTTCAATTATTTTTTTCTTCCAAAGAAAAAATTTTTATCCAATAAATAGAGTAGATGTGGTATAGTTTTATGGAGGTTACACAAATGATCCAGACAAAATCTCCTGCGTTGTGGACAGATTAAGAACTAGGTGATCTTACTTATATGTGGAATCTAATGAACAAAATAAACTGATGAACCAAATAGAAACAGAGGCATGGATACATGGAACAGATTGACAGGGGTGGTGGGGGACTGGATGAAAGAAGATGAAGAGATTAGCCAAAGAACATATATTCCTAACCCATAGAAACAGAGGACAGTGTGGTGATGGCCAGAGGGAAGGGGGTGGGGGCTGGGTGGAGGTGGGCAGAGGGGGAGAAAATGGGGAAATCTGTAATAGTGTCAACAATAAAAATAAAGTGAACCCCTCCCCCTAAAAGTAACTAGGCGATATTTATACCAGATTCTGCAAACACTTCTTGATGCAAATTAGACCCAGCAAACAAACAAACAAAAAACTTTGTCCTTGAGTGGAAAAAGCAAGAAAGCATCTATCGACAGTAGATTCTAATTTGTAACTTATGAAAACCAAAACATTTTTAAAATAATTATTTTGGTGAATAAAATATTTTTTAAGGTATAAAAATTTCTGGAAGATTATAACTAGCCTTTATTCTTACAAGGAACTCTAATTTTATGGCCTTAGATTTGCTTTGGATTACATTAACCTGAGCATTTATTAGCTGGGTAACTGTTGATAAATCTCTTCACTTCCTTATTCTTCAGATTCTTTATTTGAAAAATGGAGGTATTGTTAGTGCTGGAGTTGGTCCTGGAGGTGGTCTAGATGAAGATGAGCACCATCATCATAAAGCTTTTTCTTTTCTTGAGAGGATTAAGTTGATTTCTAAGCAGCCTGCTGAGTTAAATCCTGAGACTTGAGGAGGGCTAGGTGTTAATGTATGACTATGGGCCTCACAGTCAGGGAGTAGTGGGTATAAATCCTGGCTATGCCACTTAATCGGTTTTAGACCTTTCCTAAAATAATGAACTTCTAGGAATGTTTCTCCTCATTCATAAAATGGGGATACAATTTATATAATGTTTGTGAGGGTTAAACACAATAATGCATGCAAATTACTTAGCACATTGCCTAGTACATAATGAGTGCTCAATGACTAGTAACTATTCTATAATAGCCATTAGTCATTATTATTTTTTTCTACAACAGAGTGGTGACTAAGTGGTTTGAATGTTCTCTTATGTTGTAGCATTTAAACTCCTTCAGTCTGTGAGTAAATGCACTGTTTAGGGATCTAGGGAAAGACCAAATTCAGTTAAATATGCTTTCTTCTTTAAATTAAGATAGCTAAATATGGTAACTTTAGGAAAGTTTGAGTATATTCTTCATCCACCAAAATTATTTTCTCATGGAAAAAAAATATTTTCATCAAAAATTTCAAAAAAGGGGTTGAAGTTTTTTCCACTAAAATTTTTCATAAGGTTTTACTTAGTACATCGTGAAAATCATAACTAAATCTATATTTACCAAATTACAAACAGATCTGCACAATATCTTGCTTTCTGTTGTTTAATTGATGACCATATATACATACTTATGTGTGTGTGTGTGTGAGTATATTATCACTGTTACTTCTATATATATATATAAATGGAAATAGAGAGAGAGTGTTTGAACATACCAAGACTTGGATTCAAATTTTAGGCAATTTGTAATCATTGTGGTAATTAAAGCACACATTAAGGCTGGATAACATTTCTAGTTTAACAGATTTGAATTCAAACGTTGTAAATTGTGCGATTTAAAAAAGGAAATAATAAAGCAATATAATAGCAGTTGTGAAGATATTGTTCATCCTACCGTCTTCTATCACCAGTTTCTGTACAAATCTTACAAGTTTACATTTACTTAAGCTAAATAAAGAATAAGGAACTCGTCTCCTTGGACAACTGTGGTGTAGCAGTTTGGCATCCGGAGAGGTTTTTACCTTTGGAGAAAGTCTCACAATATTATCACTGTTATTTCTATATTTCCCAAATATTTAAAGTAAACAAATAACCTAAAATCTTAGATGTTAGTAATATAGCTATACTTGACGTATGGTGTAATGATATTCTCATATATATGAAACCACTAATAAGATGGTCATGCAGTTATGCAGTGAAACCCCCCTGAAAATGAATGGAGGGACAAAAATGTTTACCTCATTAGGTCCACAAGTCATATTGATATTGTACAATTTCTCACTGATTGAAAGCACAAATATTTAAAATCATACAAGAAATATGAAATGATAGTTTATTATTACTCAAATAAATATGGTTTTTATAATCAATGAATTTGTTGATTTAATTAAATGTCTAAAATATATACAAATTTTATATAAATATGTATAAATAATATTTCCTATATATGTGTATATATTAAAAGTAGATTATATGCGTCATGAGGCAGATTTTTGTCAATAGCAATTAGCTGAAGGTACAGCTAGATACAAATGGTGAATAATTTTTATTTTGTTGAAAATACACACACTTTAAAGAAATAAAGAATATCCTCCAAAAGAAGTAAAGTGCATTCATGTTTTAGATTATGAAACTAGGCTAATTTTTGAAAAAAAAAGTAATATTCAAATTTACTGTGATTCAATGACTTTACACAGTAATTATAGCTTAGCTGATTTTTTTTTTATTTGCTTTTAGCTAGTGGCCACTGTTAAAGCACTGAATTTAACTGAATTGGTCATAAATATTTTATATATATATATATAATTTTTTTTATTTCTTATTTTTTTCAATTACAGTTTACATTCAATAGTATTTTGTATTAGTTTCAGGTGTACAGCATTTTATATTTTAAGAGGAAAGAGTAAATCAAAATTGAATAGATTACCAAAATAAATAATAAGAAAAAATGTAAAAATAAATTATTGAAGAGTGCCAATGTTTCTTATACATATGAAAACTACCTTACAGGAGAATAGAGAAGAACCAGGGGGAAATTAAGCCATCGAAGCCTGGGAAGTCTATGAGAACAGACCTGTGGGTTAAAACTTGCAGTTCACACTATTATTGTTAGTGAATAACAATAAGGTTAGTGAACCTTATGAAAAACTTTAATCCAGAATTTTATCTGTGCCATACTTATTAAGTCTCATGTTTCTTTGGGTTTTCTTTTTATTCTAAATCATGGAGCATTAATATAGAAAAAAAAATTGCACAAACTCACACTATTTAAAAATCACAAAAATAAAATTCCATATTTGTAGTTAACACGTAAATACAAGATGACTATACTTTCTAACTTTATTTGGGATTTTAAAAATAAATTCAAAGTTCGTATTTGACACCAAGTGGGCATTTCTAAGATTAAAAATATTCTGTGCAAATGAAAGTATTTGTGTATATGATTTCTATTTTCTTAATTGACAAACTTTATTTTATATTTTAATCTTTGTTTCTTATTATTGTGAACTTAGTTTTAATAGGGGAATGGTGTCATTAAAAATGAATCATGCACAAATAAATCAGCAATAGCTATCATGTGTGTGTTAAAATATATGAAAAAGAATGTGAAAAATAATTGGAAAATACTTTATACGATAATTTTCCCTGGATAATAATAAATAAAATAGCAAATGCTGAGTGCTATGATTTCATGCCCTCTTTAAGTTAGTTGATTTGAAAAGTTTTATTTTCAGGAATATGGGATATGATTTCCTATAGTTTTTTTTTTTTATGACAATTACTATAAAATTTGTGAACACATAAAGGAAAGAAAAGCACTAAAGGAAAAGAAAAAATGTCCTTAATATTTCTTATATCTTTGACTTGGTATTGCTTATATTACATGACTAATACAAAACTTAAACACATTTATATGATGTCATTCTGAAAGTTGCCAGACATTAACATTTCTTATGAAACTTAGTGCCTTTATTTTTGCACTAAGAAGAGATACATGCTTTCATTTTTCTGTAAAGCAATATTCTTCTCAGATTATTGTTCTCATATATCTGTTACATCTAACAGTGATTTTTAAAATGGAAAATACATTCTTTCTTATTCCAAATCTCTGTACATATTTCTAAGATGGAACTTTATTTTAAAAATCAAAATAGTAACCAATATTTAATACATGATCATTTTCTGATGAATTGATTTCTAATCACTTCAGCTTAATAATACTATATGTTGAAAAGATATCCTTTTGGAAATGTAAATGATTTCAAAAAATTGTATATATTAACTTTTTTTTGGTCAAATGACTGACACCTAATAAGTTGGCACTAATGAAAATACACCCTCATTTCTGTCTCAGGTAGCACCTAAACATGATCGATTGATCTTTTTACTGAAAATTAGTCTAGTTGGGACTTTTTTCCACATGGACAAAGCCTTAGTGTATGTTATTCACTGGTATCAAACTCCCTATTTAGAAAAACACTTAATTCTTTCTCCCTGCCAGCAACTTACTGATGTAGTTACTAGAAAAGTTAATGGGACCCTAAAGTTAGTCAACAGCTAAAAATATCTGCAAGTTACTAAGCATATGATTCTGATTAATATTTTACCACCTTACATTTTAAAGGAAAGGATAGGCTAGTAAAGAATGCAATGGTCTCTTAAAAAAATTGAACTGTTTTTTGTAAAAAGAAATGTTTACATTTTTTAAAGAGACCATATAAAAAACCTGGTAAATTATATAGTGATAATGTGGTAATAAATATATATAGTAAGTATTTAAGAATATGCATAGTAATCAATAAATGTAAACATTCTGTTAAAGATGAAAAGCCAAAATCAAGTTTTGGATTTTAATGCAAATAAGCTATAATATCATCCTAAACACCTCTTTGTGAATCCCTCATTTCTGTCTTTTTAAATCAACCTTTAAAGGGAAGTGTGTGGTCATGTGATGTGAGGGTAGTGTGTGTGTGGTAGCATGATGTGTGTATGTGGTGTGTGTGATTATGTGTGTATATATTGATATTGGTGACAGGTAGGAGCAGTCTACATATAGAGAGGAGTAGGGTTAAACAAAATTATTTTAGTAGGTAAATATTATTTGGTTGGTTTTAGAGATGCTTTAAAATTAAGGACTGGTTGGTCCCCATATATTTTCATGTTTATAAGTATCACTATTAACATTTACTGGATTAAATTCCATAGGCTAGTGTCTTCTATATAGTACTAACATTAGTATATAGAATATATAATGCTGTCATGAAACTGATGTTTTTTTACACATCATCCTACTTTAAAACTAAGGCAAAAACTAGCAAACTCTGTTTCTTTTAAAACGTTTTTAAAAAGTATGAAAATTACTCACTTCAATAAAATTAGCAAACATATTCTAAAGATACACCATGTTTAGCATACTAAATTTTTCTTTGTAGTTTTGGCTATACAAAGAATATATCTATATCAAGTTTCTTGGTGAAGATAATTTCCATATCATGATTTACCATATTACTTCAATTTATAACAAATATATATCCACAGTGAAGAACTCATTATGTGTTTAATATATATATATTTGTATATATATAGATAGATATAGATATATCATGCATATATATAAACCCTCTTCTTCTTACCTGTAGCTTTTAGTTTCTTAGAATAAAAATGAATGTTAAATAAATTTGATTTCAATTTGGAGAGAATCAGACAAAAAATAACTTTCCTCCAAAATTCAAAGTCATGGAATAATTAAGTGTTAACTTTTTATTTGATTAGGAAAACATTAAGGGGCAAATAAATGTTCAAAGTGGAGTGTAGAAGTCAGCAGAACTTCGATTCATGCTAATGGGAGGCAGTTGGCTAAGTTCCCTGGACAGTGCTTTGAACATACCCCTAGAACTTTTAAAAACGTTGCAAAGCACATTAAAACATGGAATGTTTTAAGATTCTTCACTCCTTTTAAACACAAAGAAGAAAAAGTGTGAAGGCAGGCAGTCTTTCCTTCTTTTTTTCTTTTTCCAGTACACATGAAAGAAGGATATTTAATAACATTGTTCCTGGTTGTAAAGCCCTTGACTATTATACAGTTAGAGGCCAACAGAAACACCCCCACATTTATTTGGTGCTGGGCACTGCCATTGTAGGTGTCTGTGAAATAGTCCAAAATAGTAGCAATTCTATTGAAAAAATAGGCATTCTTTTATTCTAAAATGTAACAGAAAATAGAATGAGTCAGAGTGAGATTTTTCTATTGTTTCTGTGTTGACAAATATATATACACAATTTTAGACAATATGACTGTAGACCTAGCACATGGTTTTAGAAGGATCACTTATAGAAGAATACAATCGGTAGAGGCGTGGAGGAGCCATAGAATGGGCCCACCTTGACCACGCATTTAGTAAACCACAAGATCAAACAACTTGTTAAATCATATATTACCTTAAATGTTAACACAAGTAGATAATCTGGAGCAATGATGACACTTACCTGGTTTCCCTGACAGTGGAATTCAGATGACATCTAGAATGTGATATTCTGTCGTCAGTGCTGGATGTTCATTAAGGTGAAGGGTGTTGACAACCTCCAGCATTTCTGGGGAATGTGACTGGAATGAGCATTCTGGAAAACATGCATGTGAGGAATGCTTAAAGAAGAGAGACTTGCAATTGTGTAATAATTTTCTACAATACTTCAAGATTTTCACATGTGAGAAAGATGCTAATTATTCTGTACCATTTTAAAGAACAGAAATAGAAGGGGTAGATAGAGGCAGATAACAGCTCACTTTTTTTACATAGCTCTCCAAAAGGGAATAGAATGTTTTTTTTAAACAGGTGAGCTTCTTGTCAGTGGAAGTGAACATAATTGCAAGTGTAGGAGGGGTGTTTGCATGTGGAAGGAAGCAGGTCTAGAACAGTATTTCCCAGTCCTTGGTGATTTTCAGAATTGCATGCGTGTATTGTTATCATGGCCATTATTTTAATATAGGCCCTCTGAGCCACGCTCTATGCTTAATGAACCAAAACCTCCAAGAAGGTGCATCTATGATGGAGAATAAGTATTTAAGAGAGAGAAAAACTACCCAGAGAAATATAGTCAGCAGGGTCTAGGTATGTAATTTTCACTGACTTCTGTTAAGGTAATAATTATGTTATGGTGATTCTAGAGTTCAAGTTATGAAACAAAATTTAGATATGTTAGCATATGTTGTCCATGCAATTTTGATGGCATCTGTAAGATGGATAGGTCCCAATTCCATGTTCTTAGAGATTTTTCAATCATTTAAATTTGTATTAAGGGCTTATTATGTGTTGCATTAGGCCTGAGGATAAAGGAACAGTTTGAGCAATCGTTGGGGATTTTGCTTTCAGAGAGTAGAGCCTAAGAACCCCCACAAAGTTAGGATTATGAATAAGTAAATAAGCAATTTTAAGTCCTAAGAGTAATTTTTACATCACTGTAACATTTCTTAACATTTCCTCGGTGCACAGGTGATCTGCACCATTGGAGTGATGCAATCTTGGGTGAGATTCTTAAATTCTCTGTTCTATAGTTTTACCTTCTACAAAATGGGAATAGTAAAAGCTCACACCTTTTAGTGTATTATAATGATTAGTAGTCTTTACAGAGCATTTAATATAATGCCTGACACATGGTAATTAATCAATAAGCATAAGCTATCAGGAACCTTATCTTGATTGTCATCTGAATGTTTAAACATCCAGAAGAGCCCGGCGGTGTGACCCATGCACTAAGAGGTCGCTGGTTCAATTCCTGGTCAGGGCACATGCCCAGGTTGTGGGCCCGATCCTCAGGGGGAGTCATCAGGAGGTGGCCAGTCTATGTTCTCTCTCATCGATGTTTCTCTCTCTCCCTCTCCCTTCCTCTCTCTTTAAAAATCAATTAAGAAAAAAAAAAAAAATCCAGAAGAAATGAAACTTTAGAGGAAGTCAAACCTCAATTCACTGGAGATATTAATTTTGTGATTTACATATAACTTTCCATATAAAAACCAACGACATCCCTAAAGTCAAATGAAGACATATCAGAAATTTTAAAATGAGGGCAACACAAGGGGGATATGAGGGGAGATAGAGATTATGGAAACAGAATCAGTAAACATGTGTGACAATATTACTACCCATGCGAATGTATCTTCCCAAGTCTAAATAAAGTATTGTTGTAGTAACTTGCTTTACCCATCTGTTCTGTCCAGAAAACATTTCTATATGTTAGAAATTCTTTCAGCAAAAGTAACACATTAAATGTGTCTAATTATGTCCAGATAAGAAATTTTGATCAAAATAAAAACATTTACTGCCATCTCTTGGAAACTGGAGAATTTCGTTTCAACTTATAAGTAGGTTAATGTTAATTCTTTTAGGGAGAATATACTTTCTTAATTTACATTCATAGATTACCTTCCTTGCCTTTACCTTCCTCATTTCCCCCCTTTTTACCTAGTTGGTAAATATATTCCTATGCATTTAGAATATGAGTAGATGCTTTTAAAAATAAATTCTAAACACTATGTATATATTGAAGTATCCTTTAACGAACATAAAACATAAATAATTTTTCCCTACCACTAGTTTGCCTTTCATTTATTTTTTCAGAAATAAGCAAGCAAGTTCACTTTCATTTCCTGAAAGCCCTTTTGTCAGACATGTGACTGCGGTTTTTTCAATGTAGCTCAGTGTTTGATTGAATGTCAGAGGAAAATCACCCAAATCAAGTTAGAAGAGCTAGTTTGACAGAGTAATGACATCAACAGCCTCTCCTGTTGATTTGAGATCCATAACTCAGCAATCACTGGCTCCAGTCATTACATATTTTGGCTAACGTGGGATACATATAGTAGAATGAGCCAAAATCAAAACAACATAGACCATGATGATTTAAGGATTAATCAAATATGCATATGATTATATCTATTTATAGATATATCTCACAGATTTAAAATATTTAAAGCTGCTTACAAACTATTCATAAAAAACTGTTATTAAAATAATACTAAAATGAGCATCTTGCCAATCGTTGAAGCCCCACCTAAGAGATGAAATTAGATGTTCAGATGTTCTCTTATGTTCTGAAGCTGCTCAAGTGGTTCTTTCCTGAGTGACAGGGTAACTTCTCTACCAGCGTGATCTAGAAGCGTCACTAACGTATTTTCTACTTTTAATTGGAAATAAGTTGTTTTAAAAAGTACAATTTCAGCTTGGGTGTTGTAAGGCACACCAAAGGCCATATGTAGTAGACTGGAATCTCTGTGTAAAAATAAGTATAAGAAAACACTATTTGTGTAGGTGTTGAAATAATTGATAATTCTATTCGAATGATCATCATCGTAAAAAAGAAAGTCAGATGCGATAAATATGTATATTGGTGCTGTGTTCTACTACAAATCTATTGTAATAATATTGCAAAAGGCATACCGTTTTTAAGTTTCATCTTCTAAGGCTGCGTGTCTCTGCCATGCTGGACCAGGCACATTTTCCTTTCTTCTTTTTCCTCAGCTCCTGCCGTTGGTCATGATTCTCAGTAACACATGCGATCATCGTGTTTTTATCCTTGTTTGTAGATCTGGTCTAAGATACTTTCTATTTAAAATTCATATTATTCAAATTCTACTTAGGGTTTCATATCCAATAACTTTAGAGAAATTTGTGTTTGTTGGTAATATTGCACTAATTGTTTTCTGTAGAGATTTAATGACATGAAATGTGAATTTCTTGGGCACAAATGATAACCCAGTTTTCAATCCTATATATATCTATCTATCATGTTTGTTATACGGTACTTACGTTATACTCATATATTCTTGCGAATACTTGAATGTTTGTCTCAGTTGCTTCCATTAGTAATGGTCATGCTTTAGAATTCTAAATTTGTTTTACATGTCGTACGTCTGTTGTAACCTCACTGTTTCATATATAAGTCATAGAATAAATGTTTTAAATGTGCACATATTTCTCGTATTCACAGAGCTATGTATTTGAGATGATAGGAAATAAAAAGCAATGAAAGAGTAAACATTTTCCAAAATGAGTTTGATGAAAAATATCTGCAGAGCAAACAGCCTAATTCAGCAGTGGTTTCCAACAAAAACTGCTACCCTGAGTCCAACTACAGAACTTTAAAAAAAAAATGAAATTGTGTCATTTGTTTAGAAATATGAAAACTATATTTAAACTTAAAACCATCTTTTAAACCACTTTTCTAAGCACATGAATTGGTCATGAATCATGACTAAATCTTCCAGATTTCATTTTAAAAATTATGACTATAAAAAGAATACTCAAGAGATTGACATGTTTTGAGAGTGTTTTATGTGGTTAAGTATGTGGGTTTTGGTGATCTATTACAGTAAAACAAACTGGAAGAATCTTTCAAATAATTATTTTTCAGCCATCGCTTTACGTACTCAGAATGTAATTACAGACCACCCAACGGGAGCAAACAATGACTAGTTCACAACGTTCAGTCAATACGGTGTAATAAAAGCAAGGGAACACAAGTGAGAACGCGTGAATGTAATATCTGTTGTTTTATATATTCCAGATTCAGAACAATTTGTGGGCAGGAAATGCGAGTGGTGGTTCCGTGGTCACGTCATGCATGGTGCCACGTGACACCTCCTCCTGTATGACACCTTATTCTCACTCTCCTCGGACAGATTCCAGTTACACAGGGTTTTCCAACCACCAGAACCAGTTCAGCCACGTGCCCCTCAACAATTTTTTCACTGACTCTCTTCTTACGGGGGCTACCAATGGACATGCGTTTGAAACAAAGCCAGAGTTTGAAAGGAGGTCTTCCAGTATCGCAGTCCTTCGAATGAAAGCCAAGGAGCACACTGCCAATATTTCATGGGCCATGTAACATACAGTACTCTTGTTTTTCTTTCAATGGAAAAGTAAAACATTTCTTATTTCTCATATTTAAAGGATACCACAATAAGCTGCTGTGTGTGGAATTGCTAACGGTCAAGATATACGGTGAGACCAGCTTACATGAATAGTTGTTATTATTTAACATTAAAATCTAAGAATGAACCTCTAAAGACTAAATAGGTTTACCATGCACCAGTCTCCACAAACTCTGTTTTAGTCGTAATTTTTTTTCTATTGTACGAATCGATGAAATATGATCATGCAACCTTCTTAAAAGAATAAATGTATTAAACAAATTCCTCTGTTATAGATTGATTTATGTTACTTCTGTATAACAAGAAATCCCTTGTAAAATAATACCTGATAAAGAAAGAAATGCACTGGGGAAACTGTCAGGATACTGAAGCTGTCAGGTAAATATTGAAGCAGGGTGTTTTGGGGAGTTAAATCGCATTTCTCCCTCTCTGGATCCCAGACACAATGGGCATATCCCCTATTGCTGAGCGTGTATCTTCAGGTCTCAAAGATTTTTTTACCCCTAGAGGTTTTAGTGAATTTCCATTCCTTGCAAAAAGAACTCTTCTGAAATGACCAGCATTTGCATGAAATATTTGGGCATAGTTTCCTGAAACCATGTGGCCAAAGGTGATAACTGAAATATTCCTGTGTGATTTAAAATATAGTCAAGAGAACAGTTCTTATAAATGCCATCTTTTTGGTGAAAAAAACCGGAATAGACTCAGTGACTTCGTTATCACACACAAGAAAAAAAGAAAGTTATAAAACCTGTTGTTGCTTTTAAATTAAAATTGTCAATTAAACTGTACACACAAACATCTAATAAATGCACTAAAAGAAATGTATTCTGTTAAAGGAGCAGCGAATCAGAGTGTATCTTTACTTCATGTGCAAGTGCGTGTGTGTGTGTGTGTGTGTGTGTGTGTGTGTGTGTGTGTTTTGACATATAATCCATAAGTATTTTTTGCTACTGTGGTTTTGCATAGGGAATTAAAATGTCAGAAGGCTCTCTAAAATTTCTGGTGGAAAAGAAGAGAAGAAAAATACATTGCATCTGGAAAATTGCTAACCCCGTTGATTTACTTCTCCTCCCTTTCCCCTGTCACATTCCAGGCTTTTTCAGATGAGTGAAATGTCAACCTCCTTGAAAGACTCTTAAGTTCATAAAGGCAAAGTAAATTAATTGAAATGAAGATGACTTTCATGGCTTGGATCAGAGCAAGACCTGCTCTGTGTACTCTCTTAGAATCTTCTTTGTGGTTCCTGCAGCCTTTAGGGATATGCTTGGAAGTTCTAAAGGCTAAAGGACAAGAGTACATGAATGTAAAAATTAAATTTAAGAAAAAGTACTTAAATCCAGTAAGTGTCTCTTCCTAGTGGGAAAATATTTACAGCAGTTAGACATCTTTTGTAATAAAATTTTAAATCAAGCAGATGATGGAGATGAGTGATGTCCTAAACAAACATTCCTTGACTTCATAATAACTCTGTTCTTTATTACTTTTGTGTTCTCTCTTTTTCATTTTGTTCCCAAGACAAACTTGTTCAACTTTGGCCCCGAGAATTATGCTTACATGTAGGAGATTTTCTTAAAAGATTGTTTAGGCAGCTGTAAAATATCCTTCATGTTTTAGAAGAGAATGATTTCTTTTAATATAGTCATATATGTGGTTAATAGGAATTTGTGAACTAAAATGTAAGATTAAATTTTTCCTCCAAATTAATAGTATTCATGTTCAATCTTTTGCTTTCTTAATTGAAATTTTAGTGTCCCTTGGCTAATACTTTAGATTTTTTAAATGAGAGACAAACTCATAGAGTCCAGTTTAAATTTCAATTCATGTGTTAGTTTTCCTATTCTGTATTTCCTCTCATTATATTCTAATAATTAGCCAAAGCCTCTGTAATTCATTTTTTTTTCCAATTTATATTACATCCTTTAATTGAGGTTCTACATCCACAATGTTCTGCGTATATTTAATTCAATCAGCACATTTAAAAAAAACACCTATAGTATTCAAAGTACTATTTGGGATACAGAAATAAACAGTGGAACCATGATTCTTGTCCTTAATGAGCTCACAATCTTCCTGGACAGACACATGAATAAAGCATCCTTAACCACATTTTATAATGACAGTAAGAACTGGAAGAAAAATTTTGAGTTGACATTCCCACCTTTATTACTGGCTGAAAATTTTACTACATAATGAAGTTGCTAAAATATAATAAAATGAACTTTGATGTAATAGGATAAGGAAAGTCTTTAAAATGTGCATAAAATGCACTTCCTGTATTTTCTCTTGTTCTTTATGAACTTAGTGTAAACAAAATTTCATATACTAGAATTAATATTGTTCACAATAATGTTGAACTTAGATACTTCAGTGAGGAAAAACTAAGAGTGTTTCATTGACTTTTATTTGGGATCATCCTTGACAGTATTGATGATTGGGAGTTTTGCTCTGGTGCAGGTGGTTTAAGAGATGATTCTTCTACTCTTTTTCCTGAGCAATTTGGTTAGTTTGGACCTCATGATAAGAGGTAAATTTAATGGAGAATTAGATAAGGTTGGAAGTTTCTTCCATAAACATAAAATGGAATTTCAGAAAATGGTTTGTGGATTCTGGAGTTATATCATTTATTTCTTATGAATATTAAAAGTGATCGTTTTCTTCTTATGTAACTTCTTATGGAAGAAAAAAAAGAAAGAAAGCTACTGTAATCTTTGCCCTCAGTCCTGACAACATATCTCAAAAGAATAACAGAGTTACTTAACCTATATAACCTTGAGGAAACTCATGAAATTGTGTGTATAAATTATGGGAGTGTATTAGTTTCATCGTTTCAATTGGCTGTTGACTTCTTTTACCTCCAAGGTAGGGGGAAGGGCTAGACTAATGCACTTAATACAAGTTCTTACAAGATGATATGTTCTTGCTTCCTTTCAGTATCTTTACCTTCTCTTCTCAAACACTTGAATTCCATAGAACAATTCATACATCACTTCCCTGTGTTTTCTATAGTGCTGTTTTATATATAATGCTGATTTTAGTTTATAAGCAACTAAACAATGCCTTGGCTAAAGAAATGAAAAGATCAACTATAGTGTTTGCATAAGCTGTTTGAAAATTTTAAAATAATTTTCTAAAATTATCAGTGATCCTGACTTTTCTCTTTCAACATTTAATTAAAATAATATTGTAAAAGATGAGTGATTATGTTAGATATAATTTTAATTTAAAAATTACCACTTCTGTTGCCAAATATTTTATAAGAAATATGGAAGTGATCTTATTTTTAAAATCTTAGTTGGGCTGACTTCTTTTTTCTCTGATTAGAATATAAAGGTATATGTTTATCATTTAAAATATAATTGCTAACTTTAAGCCACCTCTAAGAAGTTAGGCATCCAAAATCCCAATAGACATTATTTCCTAATAACTACTTATAGTTTTGCATTGAATATGAATATGACTTTTTGTAAGGAATCCATTTTAAAAAAATGATATATTAAATAGTGCTTTTGTTCTTAGGTTCTAAGTCTCATCATACATATTTCATACAAACCAGGAAGAAAGGACTGATGATCCAAATGAAAAATTCAGAAGTGAAATGTTTAGTAGTAGATTTAGCATTTATGGCACAAAACCCACAAAACAGATTAAATGCAATATTGGTCTTACAGGGTATAGTTAATGCTAAAACAGGATATTTTGTTTGTTTTAATAACTCTCCTTTTTAAATTGCCATAATTTATCCTGGAAATATATTGCAAAATTGGCGAGCAGGGCTTTACGACAGGGTCTAGCTAATTCTTCAGTGTGCTAAATAAATAGTAGGAAAGTGAAAGAAGCTTTTTCTTTTCTTCTTAGCCTTGGAATTATATACTGCCATGCATTTTTTTAAGTCCACGGGGCAAATAAATTATTTCACTTGAGTATTTCATCATGACACTATTTTATAGCGTGTCTGACTTTAGAATACAAGACATAACATACTGAAGTTTTTCATGCATTTTCACATAATGTATACGTGTATTATTTCCTCTTATCTAGTTACCATAACATACATGTTCAAGAGTTAAGAGAATATAGTAGTCACCCTTACCCACGGTTTCTGAAGTTTTAGATACCCACAAGTCAACCTTGGTCGGAAAATATTAAATGGAAAATTCCAAAAATAAACAATTTAAATATGATACTGAGTTTTAAATACTATTGGGAATAGTGTGACAAAATCTCATGCCGTCCTACTCTGTCCTGCCTGGGATGTGAGTCATCCCTTTGTCCAGTGTATCAACACTGGGTACACTACTGTCCCTTAGTCACTTAGCAGCCATCTTGGATAGCAGATCAGTTATCAGAGAGAGAGGGAGATCACATTCACTTAACTTTTTTTAATTAAAAAATTTTTTTTGGTTAATCCTTACCCAAGCATATTTTTTCCTTTGATTTTTTTTTTTTTAAGAGAGCGGGGGGTGGGGGGGTGGGAGAGAGAACACGTCAGGGCCAGGATTGAACCTGCAACCCAGGCATGTGCCCCTGACTGCAATGGAACCGCAACCCTTCAGTGCATGGCCCGACGCTCTAACCACGGAGCACACCAGCCAGGGCCGCATTCACTTAACTTTTATTGTAGTACATTATTATCGTTTTTCCATTTTATTATTAGTTATTGTGAATCTCTTAGTGTGCCTCATTTACAAATTAAACTCCATCCTAGGTATAAAAAAAACATAGCATACATAGGGTTTGGTACTATCTGCAGTTTCATGCATCCCCTGGGCATCTTGAAATGTTTCCTCATGGATAAAGGGGGACTACTGTAATCCAGAAATATTGCCAGCATTGTCAAAACATGACAGGTTTTCAGCAGAAGGCAAAAGGAGCCCCCTACAGGTTACTTACACAGTCCAGTTGCTGGACATGAAAAGATTCAAATGCTCAAAATTTCCCCGTATCACTAGGGTTCACGAATTAGTGGGCAAGTGGGTAGGGGAGGAGTATCTCTGGATAGAGTTCAGAGGATTCATAAACCGAGATGGAAAAGTAATTAGATATTTATTTTCACTCACCCCGAGAATGAAATATAACATTTAAAAAAAATTTATGAACATGGACAACAAATCTCAATAGTATTAGCAGTACCTGACTTTTGTCACCAATAGAAAGAACATATAGTTTTCATATTATATTTGTTAGTTATTATTGATATATTAAAATAATTATAATTTTAGTTTATCATTTGATTAGGATAGTTTTCAAACATTAACAGTTTTCAAACTACTTTAAAATTAGGGATGTTTTTGGCTGTTGCTGTATCTTGATATTTAATCTATCAAAAAAGATGCACATATGTTAATACATTTTAAAATAAGTTTTGTAAATATTTGGGCAATATAATTGGTTTCCCTCTTAAGCCTTTGTGTTTTATTTATTTAAAAACATTATCTAAGAAGGGGTTTGAAAGATCTCAGTCCATAGCACAAAAGTGATGAAGAAACCCTTTTTAGCCAGGCTGGTGTGGTTCAGTGGATTGAGCGTCATCCCATGGACTGAGAGGTTGCAGATTCGATTCCCAGTCAGGGCACATGCCCGGGGTTGCAGCCTCAATCCCCAGTAGGGGGCGTGCAGGAGGCAGCCAATCGATGTATCTATCTCTCACATGGATGATTCTCTCTCTCTCTCCCTTCCTTTCTCTCTAAAAAAATCAATAAAATCATATTAAAACAACAACAAAACCAAACCCCAAACCCTTTTTATGCACCAGGAGCATTCCTCCAGATTTAATAATGTTTTGTCCTTGAAGATGGTCATATGTTATGGAAGTAGTAAAATAAGGTACATAATAATTTATGAGATTTTCTCTCACTGACAGAATGTAGGGTTGAAAGAGAATGGGACTTTTTAAAGCAGGCAGCCCCAGAATGTAGAATGAATGAATGAGGCATTTTAGTGAGGATCACCGGGGAACCAGGATACAGCAGATGGGGACTAGGCGTTGAGGAAGGGGCAAATGGTTTGGGCAGCGTCAGGGAAGAAATCTGGCTTTAGAAATCCTAGTTCTACCACTTTTTAGCTTTAAAACTATAGGTAGGTCATTCAGTTCTGCGGAGTCTAAGTTTTCTCATCTATCATTGAAAAAGTTGTGTAAAGCTTTATTTTTTTTATTTTATTTTTTATTTTTTATTTTTATTAATTTATTTTTGTTACAAATGTTTCTCCTTTTTTCCCCATTGACACCCTCCTCCCCATCCCTCTACCCCTTCCCCAGCTTTGTTGTCCGTGTCCATCAGTTATGCATACATGCGTATAAGTTCTGTGGTTTATCTCTTCCCTCCCCCCCACCCCCTCTTCTGGGGGTTGTCAGTCTGTACCCTACCTTCACATCTCTGGGTCTACCCTGTTCCCCATACTGTTATGTTTATTATATTCCACAAATGAGTGAGATCATGTGATATTTTTCTTTCTCTGCTTGGTTTGTTTCGCTTAGGATAATACTCTCGAGGTCCCTCCATGTCGTCTCAAAGGATAAGAGATCTTTCTTTCTTACAGCTGCATAGTACTCCATTGTGTATATGTACCACAGCTTTAAATTAACAAGGCACTTTAACATTTAGTTTCTCCTTTGGCTTTCAGTTTTGTAACAATGGATATTGTTACCATCTCCATTTCACAAATGAGGAAATTTATGGTCAGAGAATATATGGAACTTCTAATTTTAAAGACTTTCCTTATCCTACAGGTTTTCCTTGAAGCTAGGAAGAAAAAATAATTGAAATATGCATTTAAAAATTCTTTATTATAGTCTGTGAAGTACTTAAATGAAATGCTTTTTTTTTACAGATTCTATTTTTTTCTCCTATTGAGTCAATGTCAGATTTTTTCTTCTTTTTCTTTATTTTTTAACCTTTAAATTTAGTTTTAATCAAATATTTATTGAAAACCCTCTTTGTACCAAAACCTAAGAGAAAATAACATGCTGGTTGAGTAAATGAAAGAGTACAATAAATAATTAAAATTTTACATAGAAGTTGCTCAAGCAAAATACTGTTGGAAAACAGGTAAGAGAACACTTTATAAGTCATGGAAAACAGCAGATAAGAGGTGACATTGAAAGATGAATAGAAACTTATAAAACAATAGCATCTTATCTCTTTTTATCTAAAAAAGAACCCAAATAAGATTTGATTGACTTTGGGTGGGGAGCACATAATGCAGATGATGTATCATAGAATTGTACACTTGAAACCAAAAAATCTTATTAACCAATGTCACCCCAATACATTTAATTAAAAAAGAAGAGCTATATTTTTTATTAGTTGAAATACTAGCAATTCTTTATATTATACACATCTTTTCTCCATTTTTAAATATTTGTTTTCCTTTTTTTATTAACTGGACCAAAGTTCTGAAGTTTAGCAAAGAAATAATTTGTTTCATTCAATAATGTTTTTCAAGTTTTCTACTCTTAAATAATTCAATGAATATGTGCTGAGCACATAATATTACAATGTGCTATGCTAGCCATGGGAGTTATGAATAAATGCAAGCCATGGCCTTTGTCTTCAAAGAATCTTAAGTTTATTTGGATAGATGACATTTTCTGATACTTGCCTTATAAAAAAAGATAGTGTACATATTTTAATATAAACTCAATATAAATGTATAACCAAAAAATGGAAAAATTGTAAGTACAGCTTCAAATACACATCTGCAGAACGTTGATAGAAAAGTTCAATAAGAAGAAGGTTTCACCCTGGTATACCCCTTGATCTCTGACCAAGAAAAAGACAGAAGATTCTGAGGTCATTACAGGAAAAATACTCCCTACTCCATGAAAGGGAAAAGAAAAAGCAGCAGCAGCTGAGTGTGGCTTTTGTGTCTTTAATTTAACTCTTTGTCTGCCTCAGTGTGGCCAAAGTTTGTCTCACTTTATACAAAAAATCTTCCTTAAATATTATAAACAGAGGTTCTATGGAGGAATTGCTCTTTCTTATCTGGATCCCTCTATTCCCAGCTGTGAAATTGATTGATGTTTTTAAAGTCCCAAGAAACCTCCCCTTGTAGATATGTTCTCTGGTTCAAAGAAAAAAAAAGGCAGAAAAAATTTTTTAGGAAAAAATGTTCAAAGATCTGTATAGCTAGACATTATGAAGAGTGAAAACCCTGAAATTCATAAATGTATTAAGAGTGAAAATAAATGGTGAGAGAACTTGTTAGTTCATGTAGTTATATGTCCCAGATGAACATTTGTAGCTGTGTGAAATTTTCTTACATTTAAACGTCTACATGTAACTTTTCCATTGGCTTTGGCTGAGATCACTAACTGTTTGGCAGAACAGAATCGAGATTCTGGTCCCAGATGTGTCACTGACAATCAGGGCCACCTCACCTCTCGTTCTCAGAGTTCAATTTAATTCAGCAAATATTTATTGAGTGCTTATGGCTGCTGACTTTCCTAAGTCAGAGAAAAATAATGAGATGTTAGCAAAATGTGACACGTCTTGGGTAAGACAGTGCCACATATGGAAAATCATGATCATCATCGGCATTTTAAACCAGAAGTTGAATTTAATTGCATTAATAACACCAGTAGTGTACACTGCTTCGAGGTACAGTGGTTTCCACACTGGATTCTGATCTTTTTTTAATCTCCAGGAATCACTGAATACAAACCACAGTCCCCAAGGCTTGACTTATAAGTAAAATAACACC
Organism: Tadarida brasiliensis; assembly: GCA_030848825.1. NCBI lineage: Eukaryota > Metazoa > Chordata > Mammalia > Chiroptera > Molossidae > Tadarida > Tadarida brasiliensis. The sequence goes on along the minus strand of CM061263.1, from coordinate 108,755,302 downwards.
ATCCCCTGTCTAGCATCAGTTATGCACATCCCTAATAGCTAAGCCGAGGGACAGCATTAGCCATTATATAAACTAATTGGGTTAATTCTGCTCTGGAATTTAGGCAAATAATGTAACTGAGATAAACAGAGGGTCACTTATGCGTCTACTTGTACACATTTATCTACACTTCTTATTTATACTACTAAATGCTTAAAACAACACTAGGCTATAAATTTGCCTTTTCTTTCTGATTCTCTTGGCAGGGTTTCTTACATGCTTAACTTTTAAAGAGTGGAGTTCGGTCTCCTCTCAAATAAATAAGAGAGCAGTGGAAGGAAAAAACTGCAGCTACAAAGTAGTTCTAACCCATTAAACACAGATGGCTCACAGGGGGTTTAATCATCAGGAGCGAACACACATCATGCTGAAATATAGAGCTGTTTTCTATCACTTGTTACCATTTGAATGTCTGTCCCAGGAAAGTGAATTCCATATATCTTCCTGGCCATCAGTTGCCCTTTGAATACTCCTCTCTCTGATGTAGCTAGATTTCTCTTCAGAACTTACTGAGATGAATGAGCTCTTGCCACACGTAGAAGTGAAAGAAAACATTTCTTTCTCTGCCAGAACAGATGAGATTCGTCATTAGGAGAATGGATTTGACCTTGTAAAGTGGACCAAAGCAATTAACAAACAAACCCCTTTAGAGGCAGATTGCCTTTATCCTAGTGCTCTAACAGAAGCTTTTCTTTCTTTCTTTTTTTTTTTTTTTGGTGTGCTCACAGCTATGTTGCCACTGATCACCTGAAAAGAATTCCAAACGTGACATAAGAAATCATCTCTAAATCTTTCAATGCAAAGAGAATTTTATGGTCACTTAAAAAGTCATATGGATCTATCCTCAGCTGTCATTAGTCAATTATCAATTACCAATAAATCAAGTGGATCAGAAATTATTAAAGAGACCCATAAAACCAGTTTGATGGCTGCATATAAAACAAAACCCAAGATCAGCATTAGAGCCTATTGTAAAGTGGTGAAAAACTCAATTTGAGGACAATTATGATACCCGAGAAAAAGATTGATTGCACTTTGCCTCTCTCTCCTCAATTCACAGTATGAGTTTCTTTAATCTATTTATCTCCTAATTCATGATCTCTCCTCAGTAGTTTCTTCCCCCCACTCCTTATCTAGCCCTTATTCTCCTTTTATCTACTCTCCCCTTTCCCAGAGCCCATTTCTAGCTAAAACCCATTTTTCAAGACTAAAGTCTTAGGTGACATTTAGGGGAAGAGCAGCTACCAATCCCTGGGATAACAGCAAAAGAAAGCAGCTTCCTTACTTTCCCCCTAGAGTGCATGTTCAGCCAATGCTATTAAATCGAATGACATAGTCTCGAGTAAACCCCACTGATAAACCACGCGGAGGCTGCTCATCTACCATGGACTGGCAACACTTCTGTCTTACTACTTCATTTGTCTTTCTGGCCGAGTTTGTAAATCACTCAGCAATTTGGACTCGTAGATACAGATGAAAAGTTATTGTTTCATCCTGGAAGTAATTTAGTCAGTTCAAGCCATTTGTAGAAAGGCATTCCTTCTTCTAAAATGTTTGTGCATATAAATTTATTGATTTTATGTTTTACTTGACAAATCTACCTTTTGAAAAACAAAAGATAGGTAAAGGGAAGGATATAAGACTAGCAAAAGATCTCAGATCTCAATGTATTTTTTTAAATTCAGAACTTAAAAATTTTTATTACTGAGGGAAATATTAAATCCACTTACTATTATTTTTATTTTAACCAGTAGATGGCACTGCACAGGTATGAGATGTCTACACCAATGTGACTTGGGGGGAGAGAGGATAATCAACTATACTGACTGGTGTGAAACACCCTGCATTAGAGTTCTCTCTCATCAAGTATTTATCCAAAAGTTCCAACAGTATTGTATCCAGGAGTTCCAACAGTCATATGGGAGAGAAAAACATAAATTTACTTTTTATAAATTTATTGATTTTATTTATGAAACAGTCTTTACTATGTAACAGGTAAGTAAATCCTCTTTTTTTTATGAATGTATTTTTTAATATGTTTTTATTGGTTATATTAGAGGGAGAGAGAGACAAACATCGATATGAGAGAGAAACATCAATTGGTTGCCTCCCACACCCAGATCCACTGGGGATTGAACCCACAACCTGGCTATGTGCTCTCACTGGGCAAACTGGCGACTTTTCGGTGCAAGGGATGATGATTAACCAACTGAGCCACACTGCCCAGGGCAATAGATCCTCTTATTTCCCTTTTCAGATAAGAAAACTGAAGCACAGAGAGGTTAAGATTCCCTATTGTCACAGAGCTAGGAAGTGGTAGGACCAGGATTTGGGCTAGATATTTGATCCAGGCTGTGCTCTCTCTGCTTTGCTCCCTCTCAATTTGCTAACATGAATCACTCAGTCAGCTATTAAACAAACTTTAAGGAGCTGACTTGAAAAACTAAGGTATTAAATGAATATATTCCAATCAGAAAACCTGAGACGTTTTAAGAGCATGGGGCTAATGTTGAGAAAAGCAAAGGGGTCCTCAAGGGCAGGGGAGGTGTTGGTCTGTTATGGGGGAAGATAGGGCAAGCGAAAAGTAATAAGAAGGCCCTGGCCGAATAGCTCAGTTGATTAGAGCATTGTCTCGATATCCCAAGGTTGTGGGTTCAATCCCCAGTCAGGGCACATACAAGAATCAACCAATGAATGCATAAACAAGTGGAACAACAAATCAATGTTTCTCTCTTCCTTCCCCTCTCTCTCTAAAATCAATCAATACATTAAAAAAATAAGAGTAATAATAAAGAGTAATGAGTAATAAAAAAAATAAGAGTAATAAGTAAGAGGGGAGGATGCCATACACAAAATTCACCACCTCACAACTTTTCTTAGGGTCATGATGCCTGCATATTTTTAAAACAAATATATCCTTAATATTGTTCAATTATATTTTACATTCTGGCTGATGTAGCAAATACTTTAAAAACTTTAATAAGCAGATTGTAACCAGTTCATGTCTTGCAGCATCAACTCCAGTAACGCACGCCTCTCCCACACTACAGGCATCTATATCCCTGGTGACACCCAGAGCTTTCGATTACTTAGAATTGTGCCCTCTTGGAAATCTGAAATAACAACTTCCTGACATGATCCTACACCACGGAAAAATTTTAACTTAGCTCCTTCAACCTGCCTACTATCTGACCCCCTCAAATCACCAGTCCCTCTTCCTCAGCACATTTTCTCCTGACACTGTCTTCCATACCTACTTCCTTTACTATCCAGCTTAAACATCACAGCCCATTTTTTAAACTACTCTTTGGCCAATACCTTCAAAAGCCTGCTGTTTTCCTTTTATCACACCTGCCTCCACCTGGGCTAATCAACATCGCTTACAACACATCAAGAGTGTGTGCAGATTAGCTCCACTAAGTGAATGCCTATTAACTCCACAAAAATGTGGATCTTTGTTACCAACGGGACCCTCCACATGCCTGAACACAGTCATCCCTACCTTCCTACTTTCCACCATAAACATTCTGTAGCTGTCCACTCTTCAAATCTTCAACCTTAATGCTCCCTTACTTCATTGCACCTTTTTCACAAGGAAGAAAAAAAAATAAGCCATCCTAAGAGACCTGTGTCAATCTCCTGCTGCTACATCTACAGATGTATTTCCATAATTATTTTTTCTTCTTCCAGTTTATTTTAGGGGAAGAGAGATTCTGTTTTTAATTTTCATCATTGTTCTATATTGCATCCCTTCCCATCTTGTTAGAGTTTTATGGCATCTCCCGTATGTTTAAACTTCTCTTTTCTGTCTTTTATATAATCTCATCTATTTAAAATAATAATAAAACAGTGGGGAAAAATATGCATGCCCCTTCACTACTTTCAGACTTGCCCTGAAACTTCCTATGAAGATACAAATACACTCAATAGCTCCACTTTTTACTTGCCACTCACTATTCAAACCTCTACAATTTGATTTTGAGTACTACCAATCCATATAAATTATTTTTTTCTAGATCACCAGCCTCAATCCAATGGTCACTTTTCAATTCTTTTGATCAATTCTGTGTGGGTTGAATTGTGTCTCCTAAAAGTCCTACCCCTCAGCGTTGTGAATATGACCTTATTTGGAAATAGGGTGTTTATAGATGCAATCAAGTTAAGATAAGGTCATACTGGGTTAGGGTGGATCCTAATCCAGTGACTGCTGTCCTTGTAAGAGGAGAGAGATTCAGACACAGACAGACAGACAGAAAGAGAACATCATGTGATGCTAGAGGTAGAGATTGGAGTGGTGTGACTACAAGCCAAGGATTGCCAACAACCATCAAAATCTGGGAGAGCTCTGGCTATCATGGCTCAGCTGGTTGGAGCCTCATCTTATGCACAGTAAGTTTGCCAGTTTGACTCCCAATCAGGGCCCGTGCTTAAGTTGCGGGTTCCATCCCCAGGGGGGGCACGTACGGGAGGCAACTGATCAGTGTTTCTCTCAAATATCAATCTTTCTTTCTTTCTCTCTCTCTCTCTTTTTCCCTTCTCTCTAAAATCAGTTAAACACATCCTCAGGTGAGGATAAAAAAAACTCTAGGAGAGAGAAAGGGCAGATTCTCCCTCGAGCCTCCAGAACTGCAATGCCTATCAACACCTTGATTTCAGACTCAATAGATTCCAGCTGTTTTAAGCGCCCCAGTTTGTGGTACTTTGTCATAATAGCCCGAGGAAACTAATACACATTCCCAGAATCATTTGCACGGCTGGTTCTCACGACTCCGTCCTGTTCTAGGAGCCTTCCACGGTGGCTTCTGGGGCCCCACACTCATCTAGTCTTCCCCTTCCCTCTCCCTCTTTCCCCCGTCTGCTCTGTGCCTGAGTGTTCTACTCTATCCTCTTCTTGTCTCTCTATCAATATTTTTGGAAGATGTTTTTATTGCAATAACTATACCCTTGACCACACCCAGATCTTCCTTCTTAGGAGCAGAGCTATACAGCTGATCATTTACTGGTGTGCTCCAGGCACAACAGACAAAAGAAGCTCAAACTAAACATAAAATTCCAACCCACTTGTGTTTAAAAAAATATATATGTATATATATATATATATATATATATATATATATGATATCATATATTATATATATATAACTTAATTTTTAGAGCAGTTTTAGGCTATAGAGCCCCTCCTATTAGTAACATCTTGCATTAGTATGGTACATATGTTACAACTGATGAGAAAATTTAAATATATTATTATTGCCCTGGCCCGTGTTGCTCAGTGGTTAGAGCATCAGCCCACACACTGAAAGGTCATGAGTTCAATTCCCAGTCAAGGGCATGTACCTGGGTTGCAGGTTTGATCCCTGGCCCTGGTTGGGCACATGTGGGAGGCAACCAATCGATGTGTCTCTCATACATCGATGTTTCTCTCTGTCTCTCTTCCCCCTCCCTCCCACTCTCTCTAAAAGTGAATGGGGGTGGGGGTCGGATAACCTCAGGTGTGGATTAGGTCCATATTTTTGTTAACTAAAATTCAAAGGTTATGTTAGGGTTTACTCTTTGTGTTGTAGTATATAGAATAGTTTTGTTGCTCTAAAGGTTATCTGTGCTCTGCCTATTCATCTCTCCCTCTACCTGAAACCCTAATAATCACTGATTTACTGTCTCCTTAGTTTTGACTTTTCTAGAGTGTCATATGAGGAATTATACAGCATGTAGCCTTTTCATATAGGCTCTTTCACTTAGCAATGTGCATCTGAGTTTCCTCCATATCTTTTTGTGCTTTGATGGTTCATTTGAATAATATTTCAGTGTATGGATAGATGTATCATAGTTTGTCTGCCCATTTACCTATTAAAGGACATCTCAATTGCTTGTAAGTTTTAGAAATTATGAATAAAGCTGATATAAGCATTCATGTGGAGACTTTTGTATGAACATAAGTATTCAACTCATTTGGGTAAATACCAAGGAGCATAATTGCTGGATTGTACGGTGAGAGTATATTTAATTTTGTAAGAAATTGTCAAACTGTCTTCCAAAATGACTGTACTACTTTGCATTCCCACCAGCAATGAATGAGACTTACTGTTGTTCCACATTGTCACAGAATTTGGTATTGTCATCATTCTGGATTTTGGCTATTCTAATGAGTATACAGTGGTATATCATTGTTGTTTTAATTTGCAATTCACTGATGACATATGATCTTGATCATCTTTTCATATACTTATTTGCCATGTGTATATCTTCTTTAGTGAGGTGTTTGTCAATTTTTAAAATTCAGTTTATTTTCTTACTGTTGAGTTTTAAGAATTATTTCTGTATTTCAGATACAAGTCCTCTATCAGATATGTGTTTTGTGAAGAATTTTCCCCCCATTTCATGGCTTGTCTTTTCATTCTCTTTCACAGAGCAGGAATTTTTCATTTTAATGTTTCCTAATTTATCAATGTTTTCTTTCATGAATCATGCTTTTGGCGTTATATCTAAATTGTCATTGCCAAACCCAAAGTTAACTAGATTTTTCCTAGGAGTTTCACAGTATTGTCTTTCACTTTTAGGTCTTTGGTCCATATTGAATTAATGTCTACAAAAAATGTAAGATCTGTGTCTAGGTTCACTTTTTCGCATGTTGATGACTATTTGTTCCAGCACCATTTGTTGAAAAGACTATTTTTTCCTCCCTTGAATCATCTTTGCTCCTTTGACAAAGATTAGTTGACTATATTTGTGTGAGTCTATTTCTGGGCTATATCTCATTTTCATACCCCCTTATTTTAACTTCCCCAATAGAAATCCGAGTGTCATTCTTTACTCCTCTCTCCTCTCTCATAGCGAATCAGCCACCAAGTCCTGTGCTAAGCACTTTACATGTAATACTACAATAATCCTATGCTATTATTAGGTCCATATTAATAGTGAAAGCCTGAGCTCAGAGAGGACTCTACTTATATAAATAGATGGAAACATCTTTATTCTTAACCCTTATGGTGTATTACCACACACAGCTCATAAGTAACAGAGAAATTAGACTTCAAGAAATGAGCCTTCAACCATTACACTACTTTCTAAATATATTTTTGAAGTCATTAATATCTCTTTATCCTCATTGCCACCATATTAACTCAAGGACCATAATATTTCAGTACGTTTACTAACAGCACTCTCTTCATGGGTTTCTTGCATCCAGTCTGGCCCTAATCCAGGTTGCTATTTCTAAAGCACAAATCTGATACCACCAAATATAAAACCATCTCATGGCTCCCCACCACCTCTAAAGAAAGCAGACACTCCAAAAAATGTTTACAACTTCCCCCTTCATTCAAATTTCTAATTCTGCCACAGTGACCTGCTTGTACTTCTCCGCAGGCACTGGGCCCAGGGTTGAATCTGTACCTTTGTAGATATGTTCCATTTGCCTCTGTTGGTCTTTTCTGTTTCTCCATCTGACTCTTTCCTTCAGATTGCAACTTAAACACCATGTCCTAGTAGAGTCACCAGATTTAGCAAATAAAAATACAGACTATAGGTATAACACTTATACTTAGTTATAAATATTGCATGGGACGTACTTATATTAAAGAATTATTCATTGTTTATTAGAATTCAAATGTAAGTGGGCATCCTCTATGTTATCTCGCAAACCTATATTCCAAGGAAAACTTCTCTGGAACCCAATCCCTAAGACTGGGCTAAGTGCCTCTCTGATCTGCTCCCACAGTGTCCTGTGTTCACCCCATCACAGTATTTACTTCTTATCAGTTGTTCATGCAAGACATCCATCTCCGCCACTGTCCTTCAGGACAGAGATTGACTCTTTGCCAGCAACATGTTTCCAGCATCTAGACATCCAATGCTTGGTGCTCAACAAATGTTTATTAAATGTTTTTAAATGAATAGACTTAACGTCTTTAAGTCTAACACTTTGCCATTGTAAGTTGCTATTAGCTCTACTATTAAGATATATTTTATACCTAACTTTGATGTACTTAGTAGGAATTTATTTTTAAAATTTATTTATCTTTATTGTTGAGAGTGTTACAGATGTCCCTCATTTCCCCCCATTCGTCCCCCCCCTCACCCAGTTCCCACCCCTCTCCAGGCCTTCACCACAATATTGTCATTTTGTATGTAAGTTTGAAGTTCTTGGTTTAGAATTCTGTGAAACCATATAAATTATCTTCAGTTAATTCCTGACCGGCTTCAGCTCCTCTAACCACAAAGACAAAGGTATGCACAATTCAGTGGTAGGCTGCTAAGAATGTAACTTATCCAGATTGCAGCAAGAGCTTGGACTTCCTCTCTTCCAGAGGCTGGCAGTGACTGCTGAGATGCCAAATATTGCTCATTTATCCAATCTAAAAGGGAAACAATTTTATTATTTTTCTAAATTAATATTTTTTCTCCCCACTATGTGTCAAGAAGCATTAATTTCTCAGGTTGATAATAGGTGTTCTTCATATTTATTTATTTATTGGGTGACATTGATTAATAAAATTATATAGGTTTCAAGTGTGTATTTTTATAATACATCATCTGTATATTATATCATGTGGTCACCACCCAAAGTCAAGTCTCCTTCCATCTCCATTTATCCTCAATCGTAGGGGTTATTTAAATGAAAATTTTTTTAAGTTTATTCATCAGCTAGGAAAAAGAATTTTGAATTGATTTCTGTTTTGTATGAATTTTCAGAACTTTTAACTTGTTAATAGTGTACATATTGAATCTCTAGGAAGTGATATATAATCTAGTCTAATTAATCCCAGAGTATTTTTGTTAGTTAACACCTAATTTGGGAAATACTAATGTAAATTTTGATGCTATCCTCAGGGTAAGTGAGTATATCAACCAGATTTTTATTGTTAAATACAGGTTCTTTGGAATGCCTGACTCAGAGATGTGATTACATAATTTATACAATAGACCTCAGTTTATTGGGTCATGTTCATCTGTTTTGAACTAAAGTGCCAAAAAGTTTCCAAAATAAATGTCTTTAGGATTTAGTGTATATAAAATAAAGTTTGTATTTGACACAGAAATTGGTAAGCCCATAATGAGAAAGATCTATGTAAAATCCTAGACCAGTTATATATAATTTGTGGATTGCTGAATATTTAGTATTATTGGATTTTAAAACAAGAACTTCAAAGGTAAAATACAATTCTCACTAATAAAAAGCACATGTGATATAGTTGAAGTCCCCATAGGCAATAGTCAAGGCAGGCCTGGTGTGTGATCCGAGTACACGGCCGGCCACCTGTGAGCTGCAGAGTGCGGGCCCTGAATCGAGGATCTGCCTTCCAATTCATACTTATTTCCATCATTTGAAAGAGGTCGATTGTCACCAGAGAGTTAATGCATGTTATGTTGCATCTGAAAGTGGCCACATTACCTATTAACCTAGAAGTGAGTATGACTTTATTCCTATTTTTGTTAAATATCATAGCTCTAATATTTAAAAATAATAATTTCTATTTACTCAACCATATATACCAAGTCCTGTGCCAGTTACTCTATATGACAGTGACAATGGCTAATATTTTTGAGCATTTAGTGTGCTATACACAATGCTGTTTTCTACTTTGCAGTATTTCATTTAATTCTTTCAACAACTCCTTGAAGTCAAGCTCACTACTGATATCCATGTCACAGATGATGAAAACTCAAGTGACTTACTCAAGACGTATATAGGATGTAGCCGAGATGGGGTGTGACGTGATCTCTGTGTGCCCTGAAAGCTGCATTCTTAAGCACTGCCTCAGTTTGGACAGGTCACAGAACACTGATGTAGGTATTCTTATCTCCTTCTACCATAGAAGAAACTGAGGCTGAGAAAATATATCTACTTTGCCCAGGGTCTTGAAGGAATAGGTACATAGGTTTCACCATGAGGAAATAAGGGTGTAAATTACGTAAAACTACCAAAGTAAACAGAAGCACCAAAGTTGAGGTCCTGGACAGTGAGAACATACAGCTCTTGGCTTTGTGGAGAGAAGATGACGCAAGAAAGGGAGCCAAAAATTGAGTAGGACGAATACCAAAGAGCAAATTGGTCTTTCTAACAATTCTGTTTCAGACGTGAGGAAAAAACTGGCTATTTAAACCTGATGGTGTTTTCCATCTAATTTAAACACTATATAAATTAAATTAAATAAAGAGGTTTGGATGTAATGTAATTTTTTTTTTTTTTTTTTTTTTTTTTACTGCTAAAAACATTAGGAAATAGACCACTTGAGGTCAGGGTAACACCAAGAAGAATTTCCCAGCACTAAAAAGAACCACATTGCAAACTCTTTCTAAGTGCTTAGCAACGACCTGAAACGACTCCATTTATGTGAGGCTTGAGAAGCGAAAGGGGCCTCTTGTGAACTTTTCAACCACAGAGAGGAGTGTGCTTTAAGAAAATATATTCAGAGTGATATAACAAGTTCTAAATGTAAGTTGGTGAGTCTCCTTACTTAAGAGTGAGTGCCAATAAAAGATATTCTCCCTGTTAAGAATCAAAATAGTTCAAGCTTCAGAAATTAAGTTTCTGAAAGCCATAATAATTAAATATTATGTTTAATGTTCTTAATCTTCTATAATCAGTTTTTAATTTAGTCTATCATTTTTCGTATGTGTACTATCTTATTAGAGATATCAAGATTCTTTATGCAACCTCTTATTGAATGATTGGGCAATATAGCTTTATATTGATAAAAATGGGCATTTAGTAATATCAGACACTCTACCAAGAGGCTTTGGAATATAGAAACTAAGAATTTATCATGGTTGTTGTTTGGTTTCAAACTATCTTTCCTTTCAAGCAAACATCCCCTGAAGAAAATGTTGGTTCCAGATCTCACAGCCTTGATGGAGGTGAGATTATGTCTAACAATTGATATATTATAAAGGTTAACATAGCAAATTATGCCTTGGCCAATTTGGCTCAGTGGTTAGAGCATCAGCCCATGGACCAAAGAGTCATGTGTTTGATTCTGGTCAAGGGCACATACCTCGGTTGCGGTTCTTCCCTGGCCTTCTTTGGGGTCATGAGGGAGGCAATCAGTCGAAGTGTCTCTCACACATTGATTTTTCTCTCTCTCTCCCTCCCGCCCACTCTATTTTTTTATTTTATTTTTTTTAATCCTCACCCGAGGACATTTTTTCATTTTTTGTTCAGATAGAGTGGGAGGGAGAGAGAGAAAGAGAGAGCGAGAGAAACATCGATGTGAAAGGGACATATTGAGTGGCTGCCTCCCGCACGACCCACCAGGGGCCGGGGACAAACTGCAACCGAGGTATGCGCCCTTAGCGGGAACCGAACCTGGGTCTCTCTGGACTGTAGGCCAACGCTCTAACCGCTGAGCCAAACCGGCCAGGGCCCGCCCACTCTATTTTAAGATAAGTAGAAAAATATCCTTGGGTGAGGATTAAAAAAAAATAGCAAATCATTATTCTGCTAAGTACTTCATCAACAACTTTCAAAACCACTCTGTGAGACAGCTACTATTATTCTCCCCAGTTCATAGATGAGGAAACTGAGGTTTAGAGATTAATTTATCCAAAGTAACACACCTAGTCTGTGGTAGAGCCAGGATTCAAACTCTGATAACCTGACTACACAACCAATACTTATAGCCATTATGGTATACGTAGTCTCCCACGGAAAGAGCATTGTTGGGAAACCAGTTCTGACACAGCTCTGACCTTAATTTCTGTGTCTTGGATTCACCATCTGTAAAATGAGGGGCCAATTGAGATAATCTTTCAGATACATTGAAGGTCTCATGTTCCATGCTTCTCTCTAATTGTTCTAGCAAAACTTCAGAGAAATGACTACTTGTGCAATGTCCAAAATGGATATTACAAATGGAAAAACTAGAGAGAATGAATGGTGATTTATGAAAGGGGAAGTTAAAATCATACATATTAATAACTTATGAAGTACAGTGAAGTCATTTAGTGTTCCCTGCACAGAGGAAAAAATTGCTTTTACAGATGCTTTTGGCAATTGTATACCTAGACTGTGGAAATTAAACCTGGAAAACATTCTTTTTTTTTTTTTTTTTGGTTTTGGTTTATGTATTTGAATTCAGACAGCTAATATGGAGTGCCCTTTTCCAGAGTTATATTTGTAATTAATGGTAAATTAAAAAAATTATTCCAGGCAGCATTTAACCCTTTATTTCTAAAATATGCTTATCTGACTTTCTTGGGTGTAACCAAAGGACTGTAGTCTTTGTTTTGATTTTCAAGTGAACTTTTCCTCTTTGTAACTCCATCTTCCATTTTTATTAACCAGTCAAGCATGTTTTGCTTTATACTGTGATAAGGGGATCAGAAACAGCTTCCCCACATCTAAGGCGATCTTAATCAATTGCAAGGAATACATGAGTGGCATAGTGTGGACGCTTCCTGCCTTAAGGAGGAAGAGATCTCCTCTGAATTATTACTTTTGATTCCATTGATAGAGGGAGAAAATGAGGTAACCTTGAAAACAAGATACTTTTAACTATGAAGTATTTTGAGAGGACAAAAGGTAAATTATCACCCTCCCCCCTTGACCTTCAACTAACCTTTCACTTGTAACATATGTTTTGAAGTGCCAGCCATGTTGATTTTCATGGTTGTTTGGGTACAAGTTTCACAGAAACCTACTGCATCCAAGTCTTTAATCACTTTTTGAATTTCTAATATAAGCATTCAGGATCTTATAGGGCTCATAGAAGATCGGCTGACAGGCATTGACTACAAAAACTTCCCCCAAGGTGTGTTAAGTAGCCCCTCATTCAGCAGCCTAACTATGAGGTAAGGTCTTATTAGCCAGGATGCAATGTGAGTAGTGTAAGCTCATTGTGCACACAGTAAAGAAGCGGTCATTGAATCATAAAGTGTATTCAATATTCTGAATTCTTTGTGGCACAGCCACAGGAAAGCCCACTTGTTTCTGGGGCATTTTGCAGGTTATATCAATGTGAATCAAGCTATTGTGTGCTGATATTTCTGTCTTTCAATGCCATAAGGAGCGAGAGATGAAAGAATAAATGTATAATTCATGTGATAGGAGACTGACCTAGAAAAATAAAAGCAAACTATCAAGGGTTTGTTTTAGGCAAAGGCTCTTTCCTGTGGAGTAATCTACAAGTGTCGATATGCAATTCATCACACACACACATAATATGGCCCCCAAAGAAGAGAACAATTGTTAAACACATTGAACTATCTTACTTTCTCTTTTAGTTTCTGTTAAATAACTTTAATTCTTTTTTTTATTGTTTTTGCTACCAATGCCCCCTTCCCATCTCTGAAAGAAACCTATCACGTTTTTCTTCTGTAGAAGAAGTAAGGTCACACGAATGGAATGAAAATCAAGTCTCACTAATGTCCAGGGCAGAGCTGGCAGCCTTCCAGAAATGCTTTTCCAAAATACTGGTCTCAAGTTTTCATTGTCGAGGGGGAAGGGAGAGAGGGGATTTTGGAACACTGAGAACCTTTGGGGATTATCGCTGGCTCAGACACCTCATTACAGAGCTTTAGAAGCAGAGTGACAGGAGAGCCCTGGAGGCCGGGGAGATCGTGGAGAACTTCATGAAAGTAGGAGTATAGAAAGAAAATAAAATGAAATAAAGAAAAAGAACGTCTTTTATTTGTGATATTCATGGTGCTAGCTTCCAGTCTCTGTGCCACCCAATATCGCCTCCTGTGCATTGATATCTAGATACTAGTTTCTAATGAAATAATCAGTATAATCATATTAATTAAGGTGATAAGATTTACAAACTCAATGCTATAAAAAATGTGTATTCCTTTTCTCTTTTGTGAGTTTAAAAAGAGATAGGAAAATATTACACAATGGATGGCATGTAGTAAGTGCCCAATAAAATTGTATTGAATTAATTTGGATTAAATGTCATACATGGATAATATAGCTATTGATCAAATTTGGACATATACTTTATGTCAAGCAGTGTGTTAAGTATCATGGACAATACAGGAATAGATTCTTATATATAGATCCTGCCCTCAACTGGTTTATAGTTTAACTATGATCATTTTATAAATGTAAAATGTTAAAGTCAAAATCCTGTAACATGGTTGACAAAGGCTTCCATGAGCAGGCATCTGCTGAAATCTCTAGCCTTTTTCACCTGATGCTCCAGACCAAGGCCAGTTGTTGTTCAAGTCCTGGATTCAGTCAGTCTATACTCTTTTTGATCTTTAAGTTTTCCTATGTATCACCTTTGCCTGGGGGAAAAAAAGTGTTTTTTTTCTCTTCTCTTTGTCTAATTATTCTCCGTCATTTTTTAAAAAAATCCTCACCCAAGGACATGCTTAGAGAGAGAGAGAGAGAGAGATGTGAGAGAGAAACATCCATCATTTGCCTTCTGTACATGCGACAACCGGGGATCAAACTCGAAACTCAGGTATGTGCCCTGACCTGTATCCAACCATCAACCTTTCGGGTGCAGGACAATGCTCAATCAGCTGAGTCACTCTAGCCAGGCTCCTCCCACATTCTGAGTTCTAATTTCAAAATCATTTATATCAGGAGGTCTTTGTTGACTCTTTGCTAACAATTGACTTAGTCAATATCTCTCTACACTTCTATTTCCCTGGTTATAGCAACTATCCTACTTTATTATTGCTATTCTTGTATCTATCTCCTTGAACATAGACATAATGTCCTCTTAATTTCTCAGTTTCTGAAATATAGTCGAAATGTAATATTTATGGAATGAATGAATTCATTCAGCAAATTTTTATTCCTTGATTCTAGGCACTGTTCTAGGTGGTTGGCATATAGCAGTAAACACAAAAGACAGGATGGGTTTTTGGAAGGAATTCCCAATGAGGTGAAACGCCATTCTCTTTATGTCATATCCAGGTACACGATGTCAACATGTCTTGCCACAGGTGATGTTAGCCTTGGTTACTTGGTTTTATCCACTGTAAAATTACTTTTTTTTTTTTCCATTCCACACTATATTTGGAAAAGGAATTAAGTTTCACCTCTTTGAGGGAAGAAAATCAAAGAATTTGTGCACATGTGTTAAAACTGTTAAGACATTAATTAATAATTGGAGAGATACTATGACGCTTTGCAAATATCCTGTTTTCTCTTAAAGTTTCACCTCCTAATTATAGTATTCATTAGTAGATCTTACCTGCAGTAATTATTACTGCAGTGTTCTAATGGCGATTTTCTATTTTCCTAATTTCTTCTGTATTTACTACTTGGAATCCTGTTAAGAGGTTTAAATATATACATATAAACTATATATGTAGTTTAACTATAAAATATATCTATCTTTTCATAGTAATTCCATGTCTTCTTCTTAATGAAATGAATTTTGCACATTTTAAAGAGAATAAAATGAAAGAAAACAGTTAGTATTCTACATCAAAACTGTTCAGTTGGGAGTTCTGTGGGCTGACATGAACCCTAACAGGTCTGAAGCAAGAATAGAACTGTGCTACTTAATAAATTAGTCTGTGTCTATTGAAGCCACCCAAAGTGACATAAATGTTGTCCTTTGAAGAATGCTTCAAAAATTGTAAAACTTGATATTTCGCCTGATTATGTAGTAGATTAACTCATAAAGTTGAAAATTGTTCTTGAAAATAATGACATATATTAATTTAATAACCTAACAAATGCATTTATATCAAAATAATGACAGCCCGGCTGGTGTGGCTCAGTTGGTTGAGCATCATCCCATGTGCCCAGAGGTCACCGGTTTGATTCCTGGTCAGGGCACATGCCTGAGTTGTGGCTCAATCCCCAGTGGGGGTATGCAGAGGGCAGCCGATTGATGTTTCTATCTCATCAATCTTTCTATCTCTCTCTCCCTATCACTTCCTCTCTCTCTCTCTAAAATCAATAAAAACATATTTAAAATAATAAAACATTGTTTTAAAATAATAACATAATAAGGATAATATGAAAAAGTTTCTGAAACTCAGTTATGGAAAAAGGTAGAATGCTCTGGACATTGTGCTGAACAAAAGAAGTGAAATAAAAGCTCAATGGGATTGAAATAGGCTTGGCAAATGCTATTCATTACTTTGTTAAAATGACAGTTATCGTTCATTGTTTATCATCCTAAGTCAAAAGAAAACAAGCTTAAGATAAAACAGTTTCCTTCAAATTCTTTCAATAGATAACTTCGCCTGGTTCATTTTTATTCCAGATATACATGTGCATTTTCAGTAGATAATTGCAACAAGAATTTTAAGATGCTGAAAACATAGAACCTGTGTTATTAAAGGCTTACTAGCCAAGCATAAATAAACTGAAAAATTTCCTGGATATACACAATCAAAGAAAGCATTGTAGTGTGTGTCACGTTGACTGTTGGCCTATGCTTGACTATCCTTTTCCGCTCCACACACACAGGATTTATAGATGTTTCACCTCCGTCTTTCTTTAACAGTTTTTATTTTTCCTCAGTTGAATGATACATATGTTTTATTCCTCCCTCTCTCCCATTCCTTCCTTCTTTCTTTCCTTTCTTCCAGTTTTTCAAATCTTGCTTTTCTAGTCGCCTTTTCCCCTCCAGCTCTCTACCACGAACTCCAAATAATTTCTCTCTGCATTTCCTTAGCACTTATAATTCTATTTCTCCTTTTACCTTTCTCTTCAGTCTTACAACAGGGTAAAGAGAACAATCTGATCATTAAATACATGAACACAGTCACTTTTATCACCTATGTGTCTTTATTTTTTTTTTAATTGGTGAATTCAATTCATTTACATTTATTATGAAAAGTTGTTTGTTCTCATTCCCAACTAATTTTATGTTAATTTCTTTATTATAGACTTTTCTTTCTTTTTTTTATTAATTTATTTTTGTTACAGATGTTTCTCCTTTTTTCCCCATTGACACCCTCCTCCCCATCTCCCCACCCCGTCCCCAGCTTTGTTGTCCATGTCCATCAGTTATGCGTACATGCATATAAGTTCTGTGGTTTATCTCTTCCCTCCTCCCCACCCCCTCTTCTCTTTCTTTAAATGGTCAATGTATACACATAGGCACACTGGTTCTTTACACACACAAACAAGTGTGATTGTTTTGTCTGTACAGGTCACGTCAATCATGAATACACCCTTCGTTTTTTTCTCCTGACCTGACTGATTAAGTCCGTCAAAACATCAAACTGGTTTATATGACTAGACAGTATCACTCCGTGTCTTGTTTGTTATGACATGCCATGGTTCCTGACTTTTTTTAAAATTTCAAGTTATGACATTTTCTTTGAAATCTGCTGCTACTGTTTCTTAGGAAAGATATCTGTGAAGTCTCCAGCTTTTCCTCCTCCCTGCTGGAACGCATCACTCTCTTCCGAATGCTTTCCCGACACCTGGATCATATCTCCATGACTTCATGGGTTCTAGTTAGCTGAACATGCAAATGTTTCCTCTGCTAGAATATACATTCTTCAGAAAGTACTTTTTATAACTTTAAGTTATTTCACAGAGTTCATTGTATGTCGTAGGTGCCAGGCACACCTTCAATAAATAGGTGAATACTGGCATTCTAATTTTCAAAATTAAAAATTTGAGTTAACACTAACCAAGAAAAAAAGTGATTATAAAGAAGTGGCAGCAAGTAATATGATACCTGATTTCAAAGGAAAATAGTCCTTATACTAACCCTCGGTTCTTATATCATGCCCAGCCAAAATCCGGAATAGTTTATCTTTGCCTACTCCCTTCCCTGACTTTATAGATCTACAGGGAAAATATTAAATATAAAAGAATTCTTGTGCTTATTTAGGAAAATATTTTTTGTATATTTTTCATTGACTTAAAGGCAATATACATTTTTTCCGAAGCCAAAATGCTTTGAAGCTTTTTGCTTAAAGTTTATGTAACTTTTAATTGGTAGCATGTGCTCTGTGGATGTCTATGTATATAAAAGTGTACACAGTATACCTACAGATATAGATATAAAGAAATGATACAAATCCTCCTTATTTGTTTATGCTTTTTTCTTTACAGCTTCTAAAATTTACTAAATCTAAGTACTATAGTACTTAGACAAATAAAAACTATTTAAAACGTACTTATGTCTCTGTCTCTCTTTATCACATATGCACATTTGCAAGCAGAGGATAGAATGAGAAGAAAGAAGAGGAAAAAAAGAAATATGTATATGAGTGAATGTATTTGTGGGATAGCATGTTTCTATTTCTGTCTGGTGGTCTGCGAACATTGGAAGATATGAATAACTGTATCTGTATCTTTATACCTCATGCTGTCTGTATCCATATCTGTCTCACTTGGTAATTAAAAATTCTTTTTGCTTATTTATATTTTCTAATTTAAAAAATTAACATATTCTATGTTACCAGAGAAAATAATTATTAAAAACTGGAATGTTAATAATCATGCTACTGAATACATAAATAATGCACAGTTTGAATTTTAGTATTACAAAAGTGGGTATTTAATTAAAATGAAAATATAAGGAGCTTTTCCATTGCTAGTGAATTTTAAAAAATGCTCTGTTCTTGCTCTCTAAAACATGGAGTAAGATATCAAATTGGGATAAATATTTCATTTGACCAACCCATGTTTGTATTTTTAGAACAGACAGTGCAATATGCCTGTGTAAATTACGGTAAATAAATAGCCAACACACTTTAAAATTTTGTTATATAAAACATTTATTTACTCTTACAATAATGTAATTTTTACATTACTTTCAGTAATCTGATATCATATTACATGTGAAAACAACAACCTTGTGTATGATTTGCAAAGCATAAAAACCAAACATTTTCACCCCAAAATATACCTAAAAATTAAAAGCCACATAGATTATTTAGTAAAATAACTTATTCAAGAAGTGATCCTCATCTTTCCTTTTTCTTCTTAATTTTAAATGTCTTTTCTCTTGTCAGTAGTTCCATGTTGTATTTGCTTATATAGAAGCTCATTTAAATCTCCAGTGTTATCAGGTTGATTTAAAAAGTTGCGATGTCTAAATATATATAATCAAACAGCAATGTATTTGTTTCCTTGCCTGTGGAAGCATAAATGATTTATTGATGGTATAAATATGGACATTTCAGTTTCAGTAAATTAACTAGTTGTCAGCCTTGAATATAGTATAAGGAAAGCTTTTGTTGAAAAGCACATAGAAGAAAGGATGACTATTTAAACTGGAATATTTAGCCATTAGCCTGAAGGAGAGTCATTGCTATAATTTTTATTCTGATAGCATTTAAAGGATGTGAAATAGTAAATGTCACGAAAATAAATAATCACATATTTGTTTTCTGGGATTTTATTTTAAGACCTGAGAAGGAAATCTTAGTCTTAGATTCATACTAATGAATGTATTTCATTTAGCCTTTTTCTAAACAAAAAACTAATATGAAAAATGTTTAGGCAAATAAGCAAGCTTTTGATAACAATCAGGTAATAAACAAGGTTACTAACCAGGTTCTTTCTTTCTTTTTTTTTTTTTTTACTGAATTCAATAATCCCCAAAACTTTTTGTGTGTCAGAATAGGGCTGGATTTAATTACAAGAAAATAAAACTTGACCACAGGTTATGTCCTGTAATATTTATGAATTAACCATATATCAGCTTTTCTGAGTGTAGTTTTTTCAGTGTAATTGTTCACTATAGACTCACTGTTTCTTCACGATTTATATGCATACACCCACACACACTTATTTTATTATAGGAACTGAAGAGGGAAACTCAAATCCTGATTTCAACTTATTAGTATTTCTGGAGAGAAAAGGACACTGAAGAAGAGAATGAAATTATACATTCACTAACAATAAGATTTTGGATTTTAAAAATATTATCTTCTTAAAAAATTGACCAGACAACTGTTCCCATCATCACCAATTGAGGATTAAGACCATAATAAACACACAGAGGCGGTCAGTTTTTGTCTTCATGAATGATAGCTGTATATCATTCTAATCCTTACTCTGAGAAAGAACTACCTTCTCTCATTTCCTTGTGGTCTTTATGAAATTTCTCCATTCACCTCTATCCTCTTTCTTCTTCTTTCTGGGAGGAAGACTGGCCAACAATGACTTAGATAACATGAGTGAGGTACCTAGAATAAAAGAGAAAAGTGAGAAGGAGAGGGGATAATAAGAGAGAGAGAGTTGCCTTAGGCTACTGAATGAAAAGGCAGTTGTGCAGGGCTTGATGTGCTACACGTTCTTCTTTCATTTCCTCTGTCATCTCTTCCTCTCTTTAAGATCACTTTTGTATGTATAGGTATAAAGGCTAGGAAGAAACACAGATTGCTTTAAAGAACCCGTGTAGTTCAGAAAAATGCCCATGAGGAGAAAATTCAGTGTTTGGAAGATTCTATTTTAAAAGTCTACACTGAAGAAGAATGAGACACTGCTTTTATATAATCATCTAATCAATCATAATTTTCAGATAATTCATCTATTTTGTTCCTTTTGGATTCCTCAATTGTGAATATTGTGTGGTCTGTTTCCATTGTTGTGGTTGGTGAATAGATAGTGTTCAGTTCAAGGCTTTCCACTATATATAAATACACTACATCTTCCAAAGGCAAATTGCTCTAAAAATATCTTCATTGTTTGGTGTATTGGAATTTAATAGACTTTTTTATTTCTCCAGTAGTAAACAATGTTAAACATAGTGGTTAAGATCTCAGGATAATTCACAGAGACCCACTTAGCCTACTTCTGCAACCTGGGTTGTTCCTGGACACATACATATAAGAGGGAAAAAAAAATGTACATAACTTCACAGTCCCACCAGCAGAGGTGAGGCGGTTAGATGCTTCTAGCTCCCATAAACTATATTCCTTTCCTTTCTCCCTTCTTCCCTCTTCTTCTCATTTCATCCTCATTCCTTCTCCCTCTCCCAAGGTCACCACAGCTGTGGAACACGGAGCAGCACATGAAGATGGCCTTCGCGTCCACACAGAGTGAAGTCAACATATATCTGCCCAATGTCACTGTGTACAGAGTGCCTATCTAAAGTGACAGGGTGCAAAAGAACCAAGCGATTTCCTTGTTCTACAAAAGGCAGATTTTATTTCATGTTGGAGCTTTGCACTTTTCCTTGGATTTTCTCAGGCAGCCAGTTATCATTGTGCGTATGTCAAATAAGAAAGTAATCTGATTGTATCTGGCTACACAGACTAGGCCATTTTATTACACATTCATAACCAAGTTCAACATGCAGCTAGACTTCCGAGGCATAGATAGACTGCATCTACTTACAGATTTGCACATTGATGGAGGACTGGATTATAAACAAGCAATTATAATGTGTGTGTGTGTGTTTTTTTTTAAAGGCAACATTCTAGAACTACAAACATTTTCATCTTTTCCTGATGTATTTTGTAACCCTTGAATGGGAATGAGGCTCTGCTTCATGTCTCTAAATTTCACTCGATTGCATCCTCAATTTAAGTTTGGATACAATTTGTGTGCGTTTAACATCACATCTCTAGATCTGGTCAAGGTTTCCCCTCAAACCTAAAGGAAATAGTTGAAAGAAAACACCCAGAATATAATATCTTAGAAGGACTCAGGCTTGGTCTTGCTATGTTTAGATTTCTTCCAAATTTTGGCTCAGTTTTAAGCGTTATTGGCAGACTCATTCAGAACTGAGGCTTTATCCTCTTTTTTTTTTTTCATTTGACTAATATGATTTGTTAAAACATTCTCTGTTTATTTCTTCTTGCTTAACATTTTTCCACACGGCAGGCATAATGAATTTTTGTTTATGATGGGCTGTGCTGCCTGAATTATGGTATGGAATCTGGATTTGGTTTTTTTTTGAAAGGTATTTTATTGCTCTTTTAGAGGATTTATGCTGCTTCTGGTGTTCTCTTAGACATGAGTGTTTCTGGAGTTGGTTGCTTAAGCGGAGTTATTTCTAAGGAAAACTAGGTGGTACCTGGTAATAAATAACCACAAAATTTATTAGAAATAGGTTTCTTGGTTATTGGTGTTATCATAATCCCTACCAAACTATCTCAGCATTTGAATTGTGTGATGTACATTTTTCAAAAAAAATATGCACTTTTTCAACTAAAGTTCACCAAAGCTCTTTAAAATACTGTAGGCACTGGGGCTGGTTGATGCTGGTCAACTACAGAGAACACTTATTGAAACATATCCCTGTCTCCCCTCCCCCCCCCCCAAGAACTAAGGAGGTCATATTTCTTTGTACAAGGTATATTGATATGGGCTACATTTTGAAATGAAATTACCTAATTTGCAGCTGAAGAAATTATTATATCTCTTTGAGATACCTCACTGTAAAATTAAATTGTATAAAATAAACTTCTAATGAAACCAAATTACAGTTTCCATATTTATGTGCCATCATACCAGATATATTGACCTCACTTGTTCAAGCTTTCCAAGAAAAGAATATCCATTAATACGTTTATTTCTGAAATACATACTAAAATAGAATGCATTTTCTTTTTATATCAACTATTATGGTATTTATGTTGAGATTAAAAAAAGAAGCAAAAAGACCAAATCCTTATGTGCATTATTTTTAGCTTGTTTCCAATACCCATCCAAATACTTTATGTCCATAGAGTATAGAGAACAGACTTTGAGGCTGGGCTAATCTCATTTGGAATTCCATTTCTACCACTGAGTAAATTGCAAACTCTATGCTGAATCTATTTTCTCATCTGTAAAATGAAATTAAGAATGTGAAACTTGAAATATTGTTGTATAGATTAAGTGATGTAATGAATGCAAAATGCCTCATATAACATCTGGCAGATAGTATGTGTTCAATAAATGGTAGCTAGAATTACTTTATTAGTATGCATTCAATGGTAATGAGTATACCTTGAGAGATAGTAAAAAAATTTTAATATGTTTTTATTGATTTTTTCTTTTAGAGAGAGAGGAAGGGAGAGAGAGATAGAAACATCAATGAGACAGAGAAACATCAATTGGATGCCTCCTGCACGCCCCCTACTGGAGATCGAGCCCCCAACCCTGGCATATGCCCTGACTGGAAATATGAACCAGGACCTCTCAGTCCATGGGATGATGCTCAATGCACTGAGTCACACCAGCTGGGCTTGAGAGACATTTTCTAACAGGAAAATGAGCAGCTATGACATAGTTCCTGAAAATATATACTTAGTATTTAATGACTGGCAAACAAAATATGAATCAACAACATAGAAATGGTATTTTTAAAGGCAATACTAATGTAATATTATAACATTTAAGTAACTTACTTCTGATTCTGATCCTTTTAAAGATTTTGCAATCAACCAGTCAGGATCAAAGAACTTGAAGATAAATTTAGTGGGGAACCAAAAAGTGATTACAGTAGTAAAAAATAAAACCCAAGATAAATGGAATAAAATAAATATTAATGGGTATTTCTATTTATTTATTTATTTATTTATTTATTTATTTATTTATTTATTTATTTTTAACTTATCTTTATTGTTGAATGTATTACAGATGTTCCTCATTTTTTCCCCATTGCCCCCTCCTCCCCATTCCTGCCCCCCTCCTGCTTTTCCCCACACTGTTGTCTGTGTCCATTGATTATGCATATATACATATAAGTTCTTTGGTTTATTTCTTCCCACCCCCAACCCCCCTTCCCTTTGAGGTTTGTCAGTCTAACAACCAATTTGTACTACTTAATCCCTTCACCTTTTTCACCCCTCCTCCCAGCCGCCACCCATCTGGTGCCCAACAAAAGTTCTCTGTATCTATGAGAATGTTTCTGTTCTGCTTGTTCATTTTGTTTGTAGATTCAGTTGTTGATAGATGTATTTATTGCCATTTTGTATGTTCATATTTTTTTATCTTTTTCTTCAAGAAGACCCTTCAACATCTCATATAATAATGGTTTGGTGATGATGAACTCCTTTAGCTTTCCTTGTCTGGGAAACTCTTTATATGGCCATCGATTCTAAATGACAGCTTTGCAGGATAGAGTAATCTTGGTTGTAGGTTCTTGCTTTTCATCACCCTGAATATTTCTTGCCACTCCCTTCTGGCCTGCAGAGTTTCTTTTGAGAAATCAGCTGACAGTCTTATGGGAACTCCCTTGTAGGTAACTAACTGCTTTTCTCTTGCTGCTTTTAAGATTCTCTCTTTGTCTTGAACCTTTTGCATTTTGATGATGATGTGTCTTGGTGTGGGCCTCTTGGGGTTCATTTTGTTTGGGACTCTCTGTGCTTCCTGGACTTGTATGTTCGTTTCCTTCACCAAGTTCGGGAAGTTTTCTGCCATTATTGTTTCAAATAGGTTTTCAATTTCTTGTTCTCTCTCTTCTCCTTCTGGCACCCCCAAGATGCGAATGTTGGCACGCTTGAAGTTGTCCCAGAGGTTCCTTACACTATCCTCATTTCTTTGGATTCTTTTTTCTTTTTTCTGTTCTGATTGGGTGTTTTTTGTTTCCTTATATTCCAAATTGATGGTTTGCTTCTTGGATTTACCTACTCTACTATTGAATCTGTGTATACTATTCTTTATTTCAGTTAGTGCCTCTTTCATTTCCGACTGGTCCTTTTTTATGCTCTTGAGGCCCTCTCTAAGTTCACTGAGGTTCTCACTAAGTCCATTGAGCATCCTTATAAGCAGTATTTTGAACTCAGCATCTGTTAGGTTGCTTAATTCCATTTCACTTAGTTCTTTTCCTGGAGTTTTGTTCTGTTCTTTCATTTGGGACCTGTTTCTTTGTCTCCTCATTTTGGCTGCCTCCCTGTGTTTGTTCCTATGTATTACTTAGCGAGAGGTATGGGGCTAGCTGAGACCAGATGCTGCTTATTTGAAAGAATTTAGGAAAAGCTGAAGCAGGATCCAAGACAGGCCAATCCTATGGTAAAGCAATTGGCAACAGCTTGGGTGGGCCTGAAAGTGGGGTGGGGCGGGGCCTCAGGGAATCACCAGGGCGGGGCCAACAGTGTGAGCCAGGTAGCTGGAGTCCCAGATATGGCGGCGTCTGCCGGCCCAGGGAAGGGCTCACCAAAGGAACTGATAGCATGTCTGTCCAGGAGAAAGCTGCCTCTCCAGCTCTCGCTCCAATGCCAAACAGCTCAGTTCTTCCCCATATGACTCTGGTGCCTTTCAGGCTCCTTCCCGCACGCTGGAACCTGGAGGGTGCGAGTCGGAGTAAGTCCGTGTGCGGGCCCTTTAAGAGGAGCTGCGGGAGCGGGCCGGGGGCCTCCAGCCGCCTCAGCCTCAGTTCCCGCTGGTTTTTCCCTCCAGAAGTTGTGGGGACTTCTCTTCCTGGCACTGGAACCCTGAGCTGGGCGCCTGGTGTGGGATGGGGACCCCTCAGTCCTCAGGGAGGACCTTCCCAGCCGAGGTATCCTCCTAATTTTTATCCGCCACACGCGGTGTGGGACCAGCCCATCGCGCCTTTGCCCCTCCTACCAGTCTCGATGCAGCTTCTTTAATTTTGTAGTTGTCGGACTTCCATTCAGCTTGATTTCAGGCGGTTTTGAATGATGGTTGTTCTGTAGTTTAGTTGTAACTTTGATGTGGTTGTGGGAGGACGGGATACCGCATTTACCTATGCGGCCATCTTGACCGGAAGTTAATGGGTATTTCTTATTTCCATACGTGGAGAGTTGCTGTATAGCTCCCACAGTATACTTGTTAAGAGCACAGATTCTGAGGCCAGACTGCCTGGGTATAACCAACTTATAAGTCTTGTGATTTTAGACAAGTAGTTTTTGTCTTTGTCTCCATTTCCTTTCAAATATTATAAAATTGACCTAATAATAGTAATACCCCATAGAGTAATTTTTATACTTCAATATGTAAATACATATAAGGTGTTTAAAATAGTACCTACACACAGTAGGTACTCAATAACTTTATCTAGTAAATTATATAGAGGGGACAAAAATGTCTGTTCTTACTTTACATATATGTATAGAAATCAGAATGATTGTGGGCAGTGTTCCTCATATTAAGAACATCCCTGCATCAAATATGAATCTAATGTTTTTTTCTTTACATTATTTTCAATGATGAGTAGAAAATTAAATTTAAAAATTAATATTAGTGTGGCCCGGCCAGTGTGGCTCAGTGGTTGAGCATAGACCCATGTACCAAGAGGTCGCCGGTTCGATTCCCTGTCAGGGCACATGTCCAGGTTGTGAGCCAAATCCCCATTTGGGGGCATGCAGGAGGCGGCCAATCGATGTTCTCTCTCATCGATGTTTCTATCTCTCTCTTCCTCTCCCTTCCTTTCTCTAAAATCAATAAAGAAAAATAAAATTTAAAAACAAATTAATATTAGTGTGTCTACACTATTTTATTTTCCTTACCATTTACATAAATGATTTTCATAAAACCAATAAATAAATTAAAAAGTTTACACCCCTGTATTCAAGGAGGTTTTTCCTTTCCTTTTAGTGCCTATTGTTTTCTGCTATAATGCCTGTTATAAGTTTGATAGATACTGGCTTAGAGTGCCTTTTTCATAATTCCAAAATTATGAAACTCTGAATATTGAAACTATTTCTGTAAGTTATTAGGTAGAAAAATCCATTATGACCAAATACATTATTTGATTACATTTGATTACAAATCATAATCTGAGATAACATGACATTTATAATCATTTTTTTGTCCACTTAGTATGAATGCCTATGTGTATATCAGTCAGGATTTATTAGGTTATGCTGTGTAGTATTACACAACCTCTAAATATAGTGGCTTAAAGCAACATGTCCACCATGCTTTAGCATAGTCACTAAAGAACCTGGGCTGGTAGAACATCCACCACCTGAAATACTGCTGCTGGCTCTTATGCCGGAGGGGTAAAAAGCTGTGGAGGGTCTTGCATTAAAAATTAATACTTCAGCATTGGCTGGTTTAGCTCAGCGGTTAGAGTGTCGGCCCACAGACCAAAGAGTCACAGGTTTGATTCCGGTCAAGGGCACGTACCTCAGTTGCGGTTCAGTCAGCAGCCCTGGTCAAGGTCATGCAGGAGGCAACCAATCAATGTGTCTCTCTCACATCGATGTTTCTCTTCATCTTTCTCTCCTCTCCCTCCCTCCTACTCTGTCTGAAGATAAATGGAAAAATATCCTCAGTTAAGGATTTAAAAAAATAATTAGTACTTCAACTTAGAAATGACAAACATCACATATACTAAAAACAACAACCAAAAGCAGAACTGGCCACATGGCTTCTCCCAACCACAAGTATAATCCTACTGTGTGACTGGTAGGGAAGAGAACTGGAAATATATTTGGTAAATAACACTAATGATTATCACATTATATTTCCCTGCAGAAATATCATGGTGATTACAGGGTACAGTGACCCATACCTGTTGTGGTCTTATAGATGACTTCTCATATATACCATAATATTTCTATAAAATCCAAAAGATTTTTGGATTGCACTAAAAAATTTCAGATATAGAATTAAGAATTAGTACCTGTTAAGTTCTAGGGAGTCAAAGAAGAATAAGCCATGGTCCCTATTTTCATAGAGCTCACAGTCCAATTAGGGAGCCAGACATGTACCCACAAACTTTCAATGCAATGCAATATATTACATTAGAGATGGGATGGCAGTGTAATCACAGCACAGAGGATGGAGTGAGCAAGTCAACCTAGACTGAATAGAATGGCTTCAAGTAGAAGTTGTATTTAAGCTGGTGTTTGAAGCATGGTCAGTAGGCAATGAAGGGGATGACAAGCATTTCTGGTAGATTTTAATAAAAACGTTTTTGTTGTTGCTAGGCTTTATGCTTTGCTCATACATAGTATGCACATAATTTTATTGTAAGTGCCATGTATCGGGCATTTCAAGTAAATATAATAGTGGTTCCAACATGGGGAAAAAATAACAGATGTCTGAAATAAAAATGTATGCCCCATCATGAAGGGTTTTGGATGCTACAGTAAAGCAGTTTTAATGTAAATCGGTGTGCAGCAAAGGCAGTCAACCAAATTTTCTGAAAGGGAGCATGAAATGTTCTGTGTTTTGAAAAGATCTTTTTGACCCAAAGGATGGAATGTAGGAATGTCAAACTCTTTGGAAACAATGATTTGTGAAAAGAGAAGTAAATCTTCTGTTTTTATATTTCAGTTATTTTAAATAATGTCTTTTAATATAGAGCTTATATTTGATATTAAACTGAGCTAGGGACTAAAATCTTAAATATCTTTACACTCATTTGAGCAAAAGGTCATACAAAGGTATTCTTCGTATTTATGTTTAGATTTGGTTGACTTCACCTTTTCCTTATGTATGTTGCATTTCTGGAGCTCTATCTGGTATCAATGCATTTGCCACTGTTATTCTATATTTTAATTCTTGAAATATGTGAGTAGAATATGATGGAAAAGTCTGTACTAAGAGAAAAAAGTCGTGTAAACACCTCCTTAAAAAACCACAGCTGCACTTGTATCGATTCTTGAAGTGAAATTGCAGGAAAATCTTGGAAAATGAGGAAAACATGAAAAAAAGAAGCAGTTTAAATTTATAGAGGAAACACTTCATTTAGAAAAAGATGGAATATTTGAAAAATATTGAAGTCAGAATTTATTATATTTTGCACATTTTATATAATTATAGCATTCACAAAAATCTATAGTCCAGTAAAATCATGTTACTTACATATGAAGAATATTTCAAAGTATGTACTAGCTTATATATTTTAATGGTATATAAAGGTTAAAATACTTTTCTATATGTTAAATTGTTAGTAAAGGTTAAAGACATTGAAGTGGTAAAAGTGAAATTATGTTGTATCTTCATTGAGCAGACATCAGTTGGGAAGCATCGCACTTACCCAATTAAATAAAATTAGCCAGTATTAAAAATGCTATGACATAATTTTTTAAAACTATAGAAACATTTATGAAAAACCTTTCTTTTATTAAAAAAATTTTTACTTTGGGGAAAACTTAGTGTCTATTAAATAAAATTTCCTTTTTACTTGCTTATCCTATAGATCAATATAGAATGGAATAGTAAAATGAACTGGATTTTCATTGAAAGAGACATGAATTAAAATCTAGTTTTGCTATTTATTAGTTTTGACCTTGAACAACTTGGTTAAGCTCTTAAGTCAGTTTTTGCACATATAATCTAAGGACCATGACATCTAGCATAAAGAGTTATTATTAATATTAATAATAGGAAGAGACCAACCGTTATAGGCATGGTCATCTGGGAAGCTACAGGTTCACACTTCCCAGGGAACCATGGGTCCATTCCCTGCAGATCACTGGGGGAAGAGATCAAACAAAGGGGGAAATGGACACATGAGCAGTGAAGTCGGGATGATGTGGGGAATGTGCTTGCCTGTCAGTTTAGCCTGGAAAAAAGACCATTGCCTAGGTTCTCAACCTTCCTAATGCTGCGACCCTTTAATACAGTTCCTTATGTTGTGGCGACCCCCAACCATAAAATTATTTTCGTTGCTACTTCATAACTGTAATTTTGCTACTGTTATGTCTTAGGCGACCCCTGTGAAAGGGTCGTTCTACCCCCAGAGGGCTTGCGACCCACAGGTTGAGAACCGCTGGCTAGGAGGATGGAGCCCCTGCAAGCGCTCAGACTCTTAGAAGGGTAAAATCCCCATACAAAGAGTTCTTGCTCTCTTGCCCTTGTTCCCTCATGCTCTCTTATGCCATGACCCACACTTGCCATGAAATCGCCTGCCATGTGGCTTTAAGCAGTTGCATGGCCACGTGGACCCTACATGCAATGGACTGCAATTGGGAACACAAGATAAGCTAGCCAGATGCTGGTCTGGAATGGACTTTAATATGGAGCAGAAATTCTGGGCAGTGGCCTTAATTCTAGATCCACTGAAGAAAAGATTGGACTTCTTCCATAGCAAGATAGAGAGATGGGACATTGGAGGGGAACTCCCTTAGTTTTACATCTTCAATAAAGTTTTCCACGAAACTCCATCCTCCTGTGGGGACTGCAGGAAATTATTTTCCCCATGGCACCCTATTAACTCCACTTTCACTGATAACAATTTCACTGTTACTGGCCTGCCAACTCCTCCCACGAAATCCCATCTTGATGTTTGTCATCCTTTAAGTAGAACATAACCTTACTTTCCAAGAAATTTGGACTAAAAATATTCCAGAGTGAGGTATCACATTGCATTATTTTAATAAGAAGAGTCAGTATCAATGGAATAAGTTGTATTATAAAGAGAAAGCTAGAATATCAATTGAAACAACAGAAAGCCATGGAGATGGCGCAGGATGTGTGTTACCTGCCTTTGAGTTGCCTCTAATTCCTGGTGACCCTATGAATGAGTGATGTCCACAATGTCCTGTCCTCTTTAGCCCTGCTCAGCTCTCCTACACACATGCCCACAGCTTCTTTTGTGGAGTCAATACATCTCATATTTAGTCTTCATCTTTTCCTGCTGCCTTCTATTTCTCTCAGGATTACAAAAATATCAGTCCAAATTTGATATCTGTGATATTTTGATTTATAATAAGAAATATCTATTTGATCTTCAAACTAGTTCCTGGCACAGAGTTCCTAAAACCCTTCAGATCCTCTGTGATGAAAACAATAAGGTGTTTTTGGTTATGTTAATGATGACTTTTGGAAAGCCCTTAGGTAACCCAAGGATGTGGGCTGGTTGCCGGGAAAACCAATCTAATGATTAGAGGTTTGAAAGTCTCAGTACTTACCTTCCCAACTTCTGGAAAGGAGAGAGGGTCTGGAGGTTGAATCAATTGCCAACCAATGATTTAATCAATCCTGACTATATAATAAAGCCTCCACAAAAACCCAAACAGACAGGTTCAGAGAGTTGCCTTCTGGGTTGTTGAACACTGGAGCTTTTGTGAGAGTGGTGGGCCTAGAGAGGGCACTGAAGATGCACCCTTTCCCCAACCTTGCTCAATGCATCTCTTCCACCTGGCTGTTCCTGGGTTATATCCTTTCAAAATAAACCAATAATCTAGTAAGGTAAATATTTCTCTGAGTTCTGTGAGCATTCTAGCAAATTAGCCGAACTTGAGAAGGGTGTCCTGGGACCTTCTGAATTATAGCCAGTTGGTAGAAGTACAGGTAACAAACTGGACTTGCTTGCCACTGGCATCTGTAGTAGGGTTAAGATCATCTTATAGGACTGGACACTTCACCTGCGCAATCTGGTGCTATCTCAGGGTAGATAGTGTCAGAACTGAGTTGAATTGTAGAACCCCCGAGCTGGTGTCCAGAGCAGAGCATTGTTTGGAGGTATGGGAACCACCTCCCTCAATGTCCACAGTGGAATTGTGTCCAGAACACAAGTGAATATCAGAACTTCACATCAGATCAACCCCATAACATTATTAGTGCTTCAAAATATATACACTCCATTGTTTCACTTTCTTCCAATTTCTTTTCCAGCCTAACATCTCTTACTTTCCCATTCCAATAATTTAGGTCCATTAAATGATCATTTGTTCTGCTTTTGAACACTGGTAACTTCTTTCCCTCCTAATTCTGTTATAACCTTGAGTTCTATGATGCCATAGTTTCCAGGTTCTCCTGCTACTGCCCTGCTCATCTATGCTTGGTCAACCCTCTTAATTATTTTTTTTCTGATTGTTCCTGGGATGCTAACCTTCATATTTCCTCACACTTTTCTAGGTGTGTATCTGGTTTTACAGTTTTAACTATCATTTACCTACATGTTTATTCCTTGAAGTTGAATATTTGTGCTTGTACTATTTTGCTAATGCTATGATTAGAGCCAATAATTTACTAGTTTAAAACAAAACAAAGTTATTCTCTTATTGTACTGTGGATACAGTCTAAAATCAGTTAAGGTGGGCTAATTCAAGATGTCAGCAGGGCTGGTTCTTTTTGTTAGGTTCTAGGAAAGAATCTGTTTCCTTCTCTTTTACCACCTTTACTTTCCAAGCCTACATTCCTTGGCTCACAGCCCCTTCCTCCACATTCAAAGTCAGCAGCATAGCATTTTCTCTTTCTTCCAATCTCTGCTTTCATTCTCTTATTTTTTCTCTCTGAGTCTGATTCTCCTGAGTCCTCTTATAAGGACCCTTGTAATTACATTGGGCTCCCCCTGGATAAACCAAGATAATCTTCCCATCTCAAGATCCTTAACTTAATCCCATTTTCCAGCCCACCACAGCACCCTATTAAAGTTCAGACAGGTGTCTCCAACCAGATGTTGCACAGGCATTTCAAACTCAGCTTATCAAAATTGAAACCACTATATTATTTTATCTCCTAAGCCAAATTCTCCTTCTGTATTTCACATTGTAGTTGTTGGTAAAGCCATTCATTCATTTATCCAAGTCAGAAACCTAGAATTCATCTATGACTTTTCCTCCATTCTCTTCATATAGTAAATTGTGACCTCCAACTTTTAATTTTTACTTTCCATCCAACTAAAACTGACCTATTTTAAATAAAATTTTCTCTTGTTTGCCTTTAGTCTTTCACTCTCAAATGCATCATTCTTGCTGTCATCTAAATAATACAAATGGAAGCAAATAAGATTGTGCCATCCCTTTACTTCAATGCCCCTCCCTCACCATGTCTCCATCACCTACAATATAAAAATCAAAGCTTCTCTTATCAATGTATTTTTTAGCATATCCTACTAAAATAGAATCACCTTGGAGGCAAAGCATGAGATTTATTCTTTGCCATCTACTGCTTAATGTAGTACCTGGCCATGCTCGATATCTGTTCGTTGATTTAAACTGAAGTTCTTTATTATGAAATAAAATGTTCTCTATGATGAAGTTGTTTCTTTCTCACTGAATCTTATTCCACAGCAATACAGGATTTATACACAATGGCAAATACCACTATGTATTCATGAAGATGAAACCAAGCTGCGGTGTTTGGGTTCCTTGTCTCGCAAAATCGAAGAATGAGTTCATGGACCAAGGGGCAAGTGAAAGGAAAGTTTATTTGAAAGATAGACAGACTTCCCAAGCGGGTAGGGGACCCAAGTGGGTTCCCAGTGGGGATCCGTTGTCTAGGGGTAGATATATACTTTGCTAGCCTCTGACTGGTCCTTTTCTGCCTTAGCAACGTCCATACATTTTAAAGCTTGTGTTTCCCACCTGACTGGGTTCAGCCCTAGATCATCTATAGGGGCCTTAATGGCTTCCCGTTTTATGATAATTTCTAATTCTCCCAGATTGTTAATGAGGGGGAGGGGAAACACCCTTGCAGCAACCCTATGCTTGCTTTTGGTTTCTCCGCCAAATCCAAACTTAGTTTCCTATACTACTTTTTAAGGTGACCTGGCTTTCTGCAATAGAAATACACTTTATAGTTTCTCAGCAGAACTCACTCAGCAATCCGGTTGCCATGCTTGAAACCAGCCTTTCCAGGGTTTCTTTGTTATGTAATTGACATGTGCTCCTTCCAGGAGCTTCTAATTTGCATTTCCATAAATGAGGGCTGGGAGTTTCTGGCCATGGAGGCACAATTTCCACGTTGATTTTGATTTTATTTTGAGTTATGTAGAGTCCAAATAAACCTCCAGATATGCTGTGCACTGGGTTGCCTGCCTGTGTGCTGAGCCCCAAGTCCTCTCAAACTTCCCGCATGTCTCAGCCTTCCCTTCCATGGTTCTGTCCCTCACTGCTAACCTGCCTCTATCTCCTCAAAAACAACTTCCCTTCCTGTGTAAAAAGAAAGACTGTATTTCCCAGCCTCCCTTGCAGATAGGAGTGGCCAGGCCACTGTGTACTGGACAAATAAAAGTAAGGTCTAACACTTCCAGAGCTGGTGCATGAAAACCACAGGTTCTCTTACCCTTCTTTCAACCCGATTCCACAGTGCTTGCAGACCTTGTAAGCCACATGCAGACAATGGTAGAGATTTAAGACAGAAGGATCTTGGGTCCCAGAATCATCACTTTAACAAGAGCCTCTTTGACATCAGGAGCACTCCCTCGGATAGTACAAGCATGAGAAGAATTAACGTCTATCGTAAATGAACCAATATAAATTTGGGGGTTGTTTGTTATAACAGAATGACTTCGACTAATACACATGCTGCACAGTGTCAGGACTCTGTAAGTTAGTTTTTGCTGTCCCCTCTGTCTGGAAAATCACAGTTTCCCCATTGTCATTATTCAAGATTCATCACAGGCATTACCTCTTCCAGAAAAACTTTGTTGGGGCTCACATGTTTGGGTAGAAGCTTCTCCTTTCCACAGAATGTTAGCTTCGTCCAATTAGTATGATTTAACACTAAATTGAAATTTTGTTCACCTATCTTGTTACTAACCTCATCAACCAAGATTGAAAAATCAGTTCCAAGTTTGGCATTGTGTTCCTGGCTGAAGATACAAAATGATTGCAATAAGGTTGTAATAAATTCTTGCTGGGCTGACCTCAACTCAATTTCCTCACCTATAAAAATAACATAATTCAGACCCCATGTGGTTACTGTGATGATTAAGTGAGGCAATATATGCAAAGCACCTGGCACATAGCAGGTGCTTACTAAGTGTTCTTTTTCATTCCTTCACAGAAACTTCCTTAACTTCTCTGGTTCTTAGCTTCATCTTTTTATCTCGCCTCTCTCCAGTCAGGATTACAATTTGTCTCTTATTTATTTGATAATTATTTTACATATGTATTAATTTAATCTCCTCACCCAAACTGCATATCCTTTTGGACACAACAACATTTTATCCTTTTTTCTAGCCTCATTGCACCTTGGACAAAGGAGGTGTTCAATATATACATTTTAAGTTGGCTGAGATCTCTCTATATGTGTTCTATTATGTTGCATTAAAAACAGCTCCAAAGCCTGGTCTCCATGACAGAAAACAAATCTTTGGCCAAGAAATAAACCAGTGCATAAAACATGCTGTCAACTTGGCTTTCATACTAACCTATGCAGGTGCGCCTATGTTTAGGGCGTAGAATATTACAGAATATCAGTGCCAATTGTGGTGGTGGGGTGAGAAATGTGTGTGTGTGTGTGTGTGTGTGTGTGTGTGTGTGTGTTATAGATAATCTGTAAAACATAAAACTTTTTGGTGCTTGGAAACCCTGAATTTACTAGCTGTACTTCAGGAGCACATATACATATGCACTGACTCTAGAACCATGGAGTCTTGTCATGACTTGACATACAACCAAGTATGCCCCTATTTGACATATTCTAAACACCTCCAGGGATACAACCCCTTTTAACCCCATCTTTCTATAACGAAAATATTCTGCCTTTATCAGTTCATTACACATATTTTCAGAGCTGCAATGTCAGAGGAATTCTGGGAAGTGACCCAGTATACTGAGAGTGGTGAAAAAAATGGTATTCAGTTTTGAGATGTTGATGAGCTAAAGGTGTTCTCAAAAGGGATAAGAGCAGAGACTCTGAAATCAGACTACTGGGTTTCAATTCCGGTACTGGCCCTTGATAAATGAGGCAAGTTTGTTCAGGTTTGTTCAAGCATTTGAGAAGTATTTATTAAGTGTCTAACATATGCCAAGCACTGTATTAGGTGCACAGGAAAGTAGTGAATAACAGACAAAATTTCCTTCTGTCATGGGGTTTACATTCTAGTGGGAGATGCAGCCCACAGACAATCATAACAAAAATACATAGAATGTTTGTGAAGTGCTCTGAGGAAAACGAAAGAGAAGCCAGGAAGGTGAATAAAAAGTGCAGGCATAAGTGGAAATGCATTTTTTTTTTTTTTAGCTCTAATCTCTGAATATTTTATTTTATTTATTTATTTATTTATTTATTTTTGTTACAGATGTTTCTCCTTTGTCCCCCATTGTCACCCTCCTCCCCCTCTCTCCCTGCCCCATCCCCAGTTTTGTTGTCCATGTCCAGTGGTTATGAGTACATGTGTACAAGTTCTGTGGTTCATCGCTCCCCTCCCCCACCCCCTCTTCTGGCAATTGTCAGTCTGTACCCTACTTCCACGTCTCTGGGACTACCTTGTTCCTCAGACTGTTATGTTCCTTATATTCCAGAAATAAGTGAGATCATATGATATTTGTCTTTCTCTGCTTGGCTTGTTTCGCTTACCATTTGACCCAGTGATCCCACTCCTAGGAATATACCCTAAGAAGCCTGAAACACCAATCAGAAAGAATACATGTACCCCTAGGTTCATAGCAGCACTATTTACAATTGCTAAGATCTGGAAACAGCCCAAGTGTCCATCAGTAGACGAATGGATAAAAAAGCTGTGGTACATATACACAATGGAGTACTATGCAGCTGTAAGGAAATGCATTTTTTACAGAAACATCAGGAAAGATTGCTAAGGTTATAGCATTTGAGACAAGACTTTAAAGAGGAGAGGGACAAAGTTCTACACATATAAGGAAAGAGATTCCTAGAAAGGAATAGCAAGTACAAAAGCTCAGAGCAACAGAGGAGAGGAAGGTGAAGAATTTATAGGCCCCATAGGTCATTTCTGGGACTTTGGTTTTATTTGAGTGATCGGGGAAGCAATGAAATTGTTTTGAGCAGAGCTGTGGCCTGACCTGACTTATGTTTTCACAGGACCACTCTGATTGCTGTGTTAAGAGTAGATTGAAATGAGTGAGGACGGAAGCATGAGGCCACTTAGGAGACTAGTGTAAAAATTCAGGTAAGAGGTTAAGAAGAGCCTTTGAGCAAAGGTGATAATAATAAGAGGTCAGATCTGAGAATATATTTTTGAAAATAGAGCTAATAAGCTTTGTGAATGGTTTGCTTATGGGGAAAAAGACAATAAGGTCATGGATAACTCAAATATATTTGGCCTGATTAAGCAGAAGGATGGAGTCAACATTAACTGATAGGAAAAAGGCTGTGGAGAAAATTTTGTTGAATAAGCATAGAATTTAGCTCAGTCTGCTAAGTTTAAGAAGCCCATTATTCATCCAAGGCAGTGAGACACATGAATGTTAAGTTCAGATGCAAAGATCTGGGTTGGACAGATACATAATGAAGCCAGTTCAGCATGTAAATAGCATTTAAAGGAATTAGATGAAATCAGTATGTGAGTATGTGCACATAGGAAAGTTCAGAACCTATAAAGTGTACACAGTGGTTCACTGTACGGATAAATAAGTTGTACATGCAAAATGCTTAGGTCATTGTTTGGTACATAGTAAGTCCTCAATGAATATTAAATGTGGTTGTTTTACTTTAATTTAGATATTATGAACCGCAAATTATATTGTTAAATGAAGACTATATTATTTAACACAACATGCTTCTCATACATGGTCTTCTCTCAAGCATATTTTTCTGTAGTAATATCATAAAATAAAATAATATTTAATATTAAAATTGGAATTGAGCAATGATCTTATTTATTCTGAACTTTCTTAGAAAGAGAAGTGGTCTTTGTTTAGTGTTTGTTGTATTTTTCCATGATATCCTGTAGCAAATATCTCTCATTTCACTTATCTTCATATATCATAATTTGTGTGTGTGTTTTATCTACTAGCTTATGAAATTCTTGAGGATACAGATGTGTCTTATTTATTTTCGTTATCCCAGTCCATAATTTAGGCCAGAAATGCTATCACTATTCAATAAATATTTGGTGAATAAATGAAATAGATAGGCTGACTCATTTAATCTTTACAAGATCCTGGCTGCATTAGTATTATTTGCTCAATTTAAATGATGGAAAATGGCCCTGGCCGGTTTGGCTCAGCGGTTAGAGCGTTGGTCGGTGGACCAGAGAGGCCTGGGTTCAGTTCCCACTAAGGGCATGTACCTCTGTTGCAGTTTGTCCCCGGCCCCGGTTGGGGTCGTGTGGGTGGCGACCACTTTATGTGTCTCTCTCACATCCGTGTTTCTCTCTCTCTCTTCCTCCCTCTCTCCCTCCCGCTCTGTCTGAAGATGAATGCAAAAATGTCCTTGAGTGAGGATAAATAAATAAATAAATAAAATAAAATGACACTTTTCAGTGACCTCTAAAATAAACCATCTTCTAAACCAGTGGTTCTCAACCTTCTTAATGCCGCGACCCTTTAATACACTTCCTCATGTTGTGGTGACCCCCAACCATAAAATTATTTTCGTTGCTACTTCAAAACTATAATTTTGCTACTGTTATGAATCACCATCAGAAATATGTTTTCCGATGGTCTTAGGCGACCCCTGTGAAAGGGCCGTTCGACCCCCACAGGGGTCGCGACCCACAGGTTGAGAACCGCTGTTCTAAAGGGAAAAAGTCTTTCTCAAAGTGACAACTTATTTGTCAATCGAGAGAGTATAGTGGTCAGATACTGGCTATTTAATTTTACTATTCCTGACAATATAGCTTAATTATGTAGTTTTGACAGGTATAATTAAAAGTATTGATACTTTTCTAAAAATAATTGATCTCTATGTAGGAATAAAACTTCTTTTAGCTTATTCAACATGAAATGGTTTCATTAAATTTATATTTCCCCTTCCTTCTGGTAAGATTATTTACATTTGGCAATGGAATTAACAAGAAAATATTTCTTCACATGTTTCATAAGGAAAATTAGTGTCTATCTAACTCAAAAATAGTCTTCTAAGATTGTTCAAGTCTAAACCACAACAATAATAACAGAAACATTATCATCACACCACATAACAAAAACTTGGTAGTTTGCTTAAAGAATAATTCTGTAATGGTAGACAAACATTTTTGCCTAATTATATCTTATTGAGATAATCAAATGTTCATGTATCAAAGGATTCTGCAAGATAATTTTTTTTTGAAATTTAGATTTTAACACTTTATTTGCAGATTTCTACGTTCACTGAAAGCTTATTTCAATATGAAGTATTTCAAGGATTTAAATAAATGTGACAATATATTAAATGTCAGAGAAAAGTAAAAAAATATATATCTATAGATAGATAGATAGATAGATAGATAGATAGATAGATGATAGATAGATAGATAGATAGATAGATAGATAGATAGATCCCAAAAATTGATTTAAGGGGACAATTGTGAGAAAGAAAAAAAAAAAACAGGTCCATAAGTGTAAGTATTTTTTCATATAAATAATTCATCCATTATTGTTAATAGCTTGAAAGTTTTAATTCCAAAATTTATCAGATATTGAGAAATAATGCCAAGTGATTATAAACATTTTATATGGTAACTTTTGTTCTGAATAATTGGAAATACACTGAAAGCAACTTTTAAAACTTCATGGATTTAAACTTTAGTTTGATTGTTTTGTTTTTTACAGTATTGCTCAGTTCTGCTATGTGTCTCCTGCCATTTGTGTGCTGGAAATGTTCTGCTTTCCCGTGGTAATGAAGGGCATTAGTCAAGAGCTCAGTGACCTCTGACAAGGCTCAGTATGGGATTATAGCCTGACAGGAGGCAGCTGGAAGGAATACTTGACAATTCACACTTAGAGTAATCCCTGAAAAGTGCAGAGCAGTTATGAGGAAGTAACATTTTGTCTCCCTTGTGAAAAAGACTAATCAAAGAAATTTTAAGTAGAGTTTTGGGACAGTAACTATAGTTTTAAAATTAAAACTAAATGATCAAGATCTCTAAGTACCAGTCAATAACGAACATATTTTCATGAATAGATTCAATCTATAATCCTATTTCAAGCAGCTACCAATTTAGTCTGTTGATAGAAACCTCATTCAGCCAATGGATTATCTATAATTGACTGACTTCTTTAATAGAGTTTTAACACATCTTACATGTAAAAACATTTCAGTGAGGTCTCATGGAGAATAATAGTTGTAATCAGAAATATAAAATGATCATTTTCTGTAGAAATTACCACAAAAATCAATAATACACAATTCTATATGTTGAGTTATATTATTCTAATGTTATTTTATCTAAAATGTGTTTTTTAAAATAATAACTGCTCTGTTGTAATTTTGCTTAAAATCTCATTGTCTAACAGCAAAAATTATTTGCAAAAATAACTTCCAAATATTATGTTAAATAATTTAAAATTATTATACATATTACATTACAATATATATAATATATAATAAATAATGTCTATATTTTCAAAATATAGTTACCTTAATTCCTTTATTTACCTCTTTCTTAATGTAAATCTCAGAATATCAGACATGTCTTCTTGTTATCTGCTACTGTTTTCCTGCAGTTGTGACGGAAACCTATCCTATAACAGAGAAATAAAAGCATCAGAAAATCAATTTCTCTGGAAAATTGGCTATTTTTTCATCTAACTGAAAATTGGCTATTTTTTCATCAACAATATATGTTGATTGACCTATACCTATCTGGCACTCAATAAATGTATGATGGACTAAATTAAAATAATTAATTCATCAGCATTTTTATAACTGTTCAAACTATAGTGAAATTTTTTTTCCAGGTCATTCAACAAATGTATCTGATATACACTATGTGACAACCACTCTGCTAACTGCTGGATTCTGTTTTACTAAAGTCTTCATGAACTTCTTTCATTTTCTGCTACCTCATGGTTTAAACTCTAAATTTACTCCTTATAAGATTATAGAGCATTTTAAGAATAACTGGGTTATGAAGCTCATACTTACTCATATTCATCCCTGCAGTGTAGCTCTCTTTGTGTAAAGGTAGAGTAACCTTCCTTCTAAACAAGAAACACATCGAGTCCTTCATTCTCTACCTAATAATTATTTTTCTACCTGCAAGCTTAGTATCTAATTTATACATCTTCTTTTTTTCTTTATTGATGTTTTAGAGAGGAAAGGAGAGGGGGAGAGAGATAGAAACATCGATGAGAGAGAACATCAATTGACCGCCTCCTGCATGCCCCCCACTGGTGATTTAGCCCACAACCTGGGCATGTGCCCTGACCAGGAATCGAACTGGCGACCTCTTGGTGCATGGGTTGACGCTCAACCACTGAACCACATTGGCCAGGCTACGCATCTTCTTTTAATATTTGTTTTCTCAGAGTTTATCAGAAAACTCACTTAATTATGACCCTTATGAACTACCTATCATAATATGGGCTGAATGTCCACAAGTAGCTTTGTTTATTTTGATGCTTTGAAGATGGCTTAAGGAAAGGAAGGAGGCAGAATATCTGCTCAAACATCACTGATGGGTGAACTTCTGGTTCCTTTCTCAAGGACTAGACTGTAGGGTGTAATAACTGCCTGAGTGCAGGGGGAATTTAGGTCCCCACAGTAATGACCTGGGTAGGAATGGCTGTGTAGCAGCTATGGGATAACATGGCAGGTTGAAGGGTCTCATGGGTTTCCTCTGGTGTGTGTATTAAGAGTTACTGATTTAAACCATGTGTCTCTTAGGTAAGAGAACTACTTGTTAGATTGATCAAATTCAGTCTTTATCTTTGGGGTAATGTTACTCAGGGGGATGACAAAATCTTGCTAAACTTCCTCATTCTTAATTTACATTCTATGGGAAATGTTAGCTAGAAGATCTGTTCTTTATTTATTAATTTGTATTTGTTGAGACCTATAGAGAGCAATATCATGCCTACCCAAGACTTAGAGGATAACACATAATGTATCATGTTCTTTCCAGTTCTTGCAAATTACTTTAGGTGATTTGTTCTCATGGGTAGTTTATTTTGACTGTGTGTGTGTGTGGGTGTTTCTTTTTTTCTAAAGGATTGATATGTTTTCCATTCTTGATGAGATTCACAGTCACTATGTTAGATAGGTTAAGAGTCCTGGACTTTACATAGTAAGACTCTAGCTCTGACACAAGATATCTGACCTTGAGCTACTTGTTCCACTCCTTCAAGGACTGCTTATTTCCCTAGCTGGTAACATTGAGATTAAAATCCCATAATTCATAAGATGTTAAAGTTTAATGAGTGAACATTACTGCACATAGTTTATAAATTCAAAAACCTCACAATCATTTAAAATACTAAACTATAAGCTCTACTTGTTTCTTCCTTTCATCCACTTATTGCTGATATATGCAATACAACTGAAACTAGATTATATTAAATTTTCTTCTGAAAAACTTAGATATAATACCTTCCCAAGGGTATGTTCTGTGATTCTGAAAATAAAATTAATAATCACTGTGAGAAGTTAGTTTTTGGAATTTTATGGTTCATACACTTATTCATACCTACTCACAGCATTTCCTCTGTGGTGATGGGTGTGGCTGAAAAATAATGATGAAAAACATATTTTTTTCTGTTATACACATATTCAGCATGCTGTAGGCTTTGTATGAAGCTGGTTGTTGCCTGAAACTTTTAGGAAATAATAAAACAATAAGAAACTTTTGAAAGTTATATATAATCCAAAGCAAATGGACATCTAAAAACCATTTTTTTAGTTACTGTTTCATAGATCTTTTATTCCTTTTGTACCCCCCCTTTTGAAATGTTTATGCACATGTAATTGCTTTGTTTTGTTATGCAACCATATCAATAAAAATGTTTAATTGGCTTAAAAAACGCTGTATTTCAAACCAGTTTCACAGAACACATTTTTCTTTTTAGATGGAGTAAAAAGTTCCATGGGCCAATTGCTCAGTGGTGAGCACATTCCTTTCAAACTATGCTCAGCATTTTAGGGTTAAGTATGTGTCCTTTAAACTTCTGCTGTAGAATACATCAGAAAGTATGGACTACCTGGGCGGTTCAGATTTACACAGTTGCCTTCACTTAATATCAGCCAATGTTTCTTTTTGCCTGTACAATTGGCCTTTACAGATCTTATGACATTCAATGCAACAAAATCATAACTAGTGGCTTATAGGCGTAACACTGATTATTACATATAGCACTTTTATTAAAAACTAAAATGTATTTTCTATCAGGTTTCATTAGGTCCATGCTAGTATTTCTGTGGTGTCCTTTCTGCATTTTAAACTCATCAAGGTAACAGAGTTGATGATACTGATGTTTGTACGTAGTGCCAGCCTGTCTCCTTTAAATTCACAATTA
Source organism: Tadarida brasiliensis (assembly GCA_030848825.1). NCBI lineage: Eukaryota > Metazoa > Chordata > Mammalia > Chiroptera > Molossidae > Tadarida > Tadarida brasiliensis. The sequence goes on along the minus strand of CM061263.1, from coordinate 108,712,444 downwards.
GCATGTCTATGTAGGTGTGAGGAGTAAATCATTCACTTATGTATCTCATGGGGAACTAGATATAAAGAATGCTGTAATCTTTGAGATAGTGAAACTCAAGGTCAGAGACCACTTTTTTTTTCTTTCCCTTTATTGATTTTAGAGAGAGAGGAAGTGAGAAGCAGAGAGAGATAGAAACATCGATGAGAGAGAACATCAATTGGCCACCTCCTGCATTCCCCCCACTGGGGATTTGGCCCACAACCTGGGCGTGTGTCCTGACCCGGAATTAAACTGGCGATCTCTTGGTGCATGGGTCGACGCTCAACCACTGAGCCCCACCAGCCAGACCAGAGAGCACTTTTATTATCCTGTGTATCATCTTAGTTTCTAGTATAATGTCTAATATAGAGTAATGCATAATGCATGTTTGTAGAATGGTTAGTTGTTGAACAGAAAGCTAGAGAGTTGTTGAGAGATGATGAGTTATAAGAACTGTGTGGTTTCCATAATCTCACACATTACTGTTTTTCTCAGGTAATTATCTTCTGACCCTTACTACTCCTAGTATTCTCTAATTTGACTACAGGGAATGTTTGTACCATTTTGTGGAATGCCCAACAGCTTTACACTACAGAGCTGTATAGAGACTATATCATCTGTTTTCAAAGCATGACAAAACTGATAACATTGCCATTCATTCAACATTCCTTTGAAACGATTTCACTTGGGCTCTCTAAAAAGACAAGGAGGTACATAGCAAGATGTTGCTATGTGGGTGGAAGAAAGAAGAGCTCATCACATTTACATAGTATTTTTATATTTAAATAATTCAACTCGTTTTCATTCTTGAAAAAATAAACAAGGCAGAGCAAATTCCTTTAAATTCTGTGTACAACTGTGTATGTAGTATGAATTTATCTGACAAGAGTATCCATATATAATTTTATCATATTTGCAAGTGGTTTTCTGACAACCTCTCTTCCCCAATTTAGGGTCTTTGATTTTGGAATTTTATGAATAAAGAAGCAAAGTAAAAGAAACTCTTAGGATAAGGTGGAATGTGAAGCAGAGGCCTATAGGATGTGTTAAAAAAAAAAAAGTCACATAAATTGGGGTGGTTGGGGCATAGAATACAATGGGGAATACCTGAACATGAGTCTGCAGAGGAAGTTTATGAGACATTGGGAAAAGTCTTAAGGTTCGGGCTAATGATTTTAAGTTGTATCCTGTGACCAATAAGAGGAAATTACACATTTTAAAGCTGGAATAACAGTGGATTTTTTTTTTAAAGAAAGGTAAGTGTGGAAGTTGCTTCGGCACAGGAGTGATTAGACACAGGGAGTAGTAAGAAGGATATTATAATAGTTTAAGTGATGACAATCAGTTTAACCAAGGAAGACTCATCAGTGAGAATAGCAGGCGGAATAGGAGGAGTCAAGTGCTGGGAACAATCCATGGTAAAAACAACAGAGAAGTAGCACAGCTATGTGAAAGATGTGTTATGGAAGCCAAGGGGAGCGTTCTTACATTTTCTGACACATACAGAACATTCAGTAGGGTTAAGTAAATTACCAACTGTTCCCATTAGGGGCATCAAATATCCCAGAGAGGCCAAATTGCTTAAGAATTTACACTAGCTAACGGCCATTACGAAGTCACTGGTGACCTCTCTGAAAACAAACAACAGATTTGTAAAGACAGAAGTTATATCCTAGAATAAGGAAGAGTAATGTGACCGAGGAAGCTTTCATGATGCTTGTAAGCTGTTTGTATAAGAAGTTTAGCCAAACAAAGAATAATTCAATTCAAAAAATATTTTTAAAATATGTTTTTATTGATTTTTTTAGAGAGAGAGGAAGGGAGAGAGAGATAGAAACATCAATGAGGCAGAGAAACATCAATTGGCTGCCTCCTGCATGCCCCCTACTGGAGATCGAGCCCCCAACCCGGGCATATGCCCTGACTGGAAATACAAACCTGGACCTCTCAGTCCATGGGATGATGCTCAATCCACTGAGCACACCAGCCAGGCAATTCAAGAAGTATTTTGTGATCATGAATTTTGTATCAGGTTCTGTGCTAAGTACTGTGCTCACCAATGGAGTTTAGAGCCTGGTTGAGAAAACAGCCATTTAACCAATGAGCTAAGTGTTAAGAAAGGCTAAGCACAAGATGATATGGGTTAATATATCAAAGGAGTCGACCTATTTTAGATCAAGGAAGATCTCTCTAGAGAAGAGATCTTTTTAATTTTTTTTTCTTTATTGATTTTAGCGAGAGAGGAAGGGAGAGGGAGAGAGAGCAAGAAATATTGATGAGACAGAACATTGATTGGCCGCCTCCTGCATGCCCACCGCTGGGGATTTGGCCCACAACCTGGGCATGTGCCCTGACCAGGAATCAAACGGGCGACCTCTTGGTGCATGGGTCAACCACTGAACCACACCAGCCGAGCTAGAGAAGAGATATTATGATGAGACTGGGAATATGAATTGGAGTTAGGTAGTAAACATAGGTGGGGGGCACAGAAAATGGAAAGAATATTACTGGCTGAGAAATATATAAAGGGATAGAAACAAGAGAGACCATAAAGTTTTTAAATTGTCACATAGATCATACCCATAAAACTTTAGATATAACCTTTTTGGACTTACCACCTTACTTTCTTATTGGAATTAGAACATTACTAATGATTTTTAAGCACTCTGTGCATCTGTCTCTCTTTATTTAATACTTACTCTTTACAGATAGATGACAGATAGATGATAGATAGATAGATGATAGATAGATAGATAGATAGATAGATAGATAGATAGATAGAAAGAAAGAATAGTAAATATATATATATTGCAATGTGAATGGAGACCTGCAGGTGAAGAACTATAGAATGTGTTAAAAAATACACACACACAGACATACACATATAATATGCTCTTTATATATTCAATATATATTTACTACTATGAATTTTGTGCTATTTACATGTCTTGCTTTATATTATTGATATATGCATATATTTTAAAATTTTTGTTAGTTTATGAATTTATTTGAATGCAAACTTATTATATATATTATTTTATGATTATTTTATTCAACATGCTTTGCGAGTCATCCATACTTATTCTTGTACCTGAAGTAAATTAATTTTCATTATTATATATTCATCCAAAGTAAGAAATATGAAAATTTCTTTACACTTCTATTAGATATTTGGTTTGTTCCTATAATTTTGCTTTATTAACAGACAGCTGTAGAAAAAAAATGTTGTATATCACCTGTTGTCCAAGTGTGAAATTTTTTTCTGGGGTATTCAACTGGTAGTAGAATTCTGTGTCATTGAATCATGCCAAAATATTTTTGGAGACCGTAGAGTTTTTGGAGACCTGAAAGAATTTGAGGTTATTAAAATAGAGAGAGACAGGATGGTAGATTATGAGGAAACAAGATCAAGAAAAAGTATTTTTGTATGATTTTAGTAAAGGAAACGTAAGCATATTTATGAGAGCACATGGAAGGAAGCCAGTAGAGAGAAATATTCTGAAGATAAAAGGGAGAAACTTCAGAATTAATGGTACAAGTTCCCAAAGGAGGGGGGGAAATATAAGGTCAAGATTTTAGGTGAGAGGGGAAAAATGAAGCTCAGAGGCATCCGCAGAACAGAGATTGCAAGGCTAGAGTGGGAGAACTGAGAATAAAACAAGCATCTTCCAGTTACACAACCTAGTGTTTCTTATCACTGGTTAAAAAAAAAAACAAAAAAAAAAAAGCAAGAAACCAATAGCAGTGTATTATTTCTTCATAATTTAGAATAAATGATATTTTAAATAAAGTGAAAAGGTGTATAGTTTTTTCCATCTACTAAATCAAGTTAACAGTAGGAAAAAGTGTGAATGAAGTCTATGAGAACAGTGTAAATACTTGAAAGCTGTTCTCTTGGAGGTATCGCTTCGGGGAAAAAAATCTCTTGAAATTATGTTAATCACCATTTCCATAGGTGTTAAGATGTGTCACCTGAACTTTGTTTAGTAATAGAGCTATATTCTTCAAAAGGCTATGTGTGTAGTTGAATATCCTTTTCCTTATATCATTGCTTTCATTACAACAGTGGTCAAGGGAGCTATATCTTGACCACTACACTGAGCATTTCCAACACAAGGACAAAGTTGGGAAAATTCAAACATTTGAGATATGTCCATAAACATCTAATTGAGTCTCCTGGAATGATTGTGTCAATGAATCAACTGCTCCTGAGGAAGTAAGCTTTTTTATGTTTTGGCAAAAATTTGTGTGTGTCTGTGTGTTTATGCACATATGCATATATATAAAAATAAATATCAAATATATACATTACCTTTCAAAGCTTTTTTTTTGGTTAATCCTCACCTGAAGATATTTTTCCATTGATTATTAAAGATAGTAGAAGGGAGGGAGGGAGAAAGCGAGAGAGACATTGATGTGAGAGAGACATATCGATTGGCTGGGGATCAAACCTGCAACCTAGGCATGTGCCCTTGACTGGGATTCAAACCTGCGACCCTTCAGTGTGAGGGCCGACGCTCTAACCACTGAGCAACACTATCCAGGGCTTTCAAAACTATTTATTTTTAAATTCTTTTAAATGCTTAGACTTTGGGGGAAAGCTAATTTATCTGAAGCTGGAATATCAATTTCAGGATTCTACCTTTTGCCTCAAAACATGGCTTTAGAAGGGTCATTTAAAAAATATGCTGATAGGTAAAAATTAATCAAAAGAAGGAGAAATGCTTCTAGACTTTTGCTACTGTTTGTATCTAGGCTAGACAAGCCTATCTCAGCTTTTTGTTATTCCAGTCTGCCTAATTTTTTTTTCTTTTTTTCTTTTTTTGCATTTGAAGATACTGTTACATGTCTCTGCTCTATGCTTTTCAAATACTTCATTATCTACTTGTTTTGTCCCAGAGGAGCCTTTTATTTACTGATGCAGCTTAAATATATATATGTGTTGCTGTTTGCTATATAATAGCCCTTGAGGATGATCTCCCTGGAAAATACTTCCTGCTCCCTTCCCCCTAAACTCAAAATGTATGCCTTGTTTTTGTTGCTATCAGAGGTCATAACAGCAAACTCCTCTAACCATGCTGGTTTTAGCTTTAGTTGAAAGCAGGCAGCTGTAAGAACCCTGTATAACTTATATGGTGTAGGCAATATCTTTAGCACTCTGCAGGAAAAGTTCCAAGTCAAGGTTTGGTCTTTCGCTCTAATGTCACACCTCTCTATCTCACGTGAGGTCGTCAGAATCACATGTGCGTTTATTCCTTTGCAAAAGCTGCCTCGAGAGTAACATACTAAAGCTCGACGTGGTTTTTCCATTGCTGCCAACTCTAAAGTCACCAACAACTGTAACCTCAGCTGGAAAGATAACACTTTATTTCTTATGGTCTTTTAAGAAGAAGGGTTTCCTTTTTCTTTATCACCCAGCTCACCTCAGAAAAGATTTGCGATTACTATTTGTAAGAGACTGTTCAGCTTCTGGCCCAAACTCCTGATTTTTACAGGTTTTATTTGGGCATCTATTTTGTTCTTTGCTTCAAGTGGGGTACAAGGAGGCACAGCATAAAACGAAATGGTATTTTTGTATCCTCACGTCCCCACTCTTGAAAAACGCTTGAAAATAGAAGTTATATTGGAAAAAGCAGTTATACGAAATGCATGTGTCTAGATTTATAGTGGAATTTTGAAAAGATCCTGTTGTAAACTGGAAAGTTATAAGCTGGCCTCCCCACACTGGTTGCTGATAACCTGCTTCATCTGTCTTATGTCTGAGAGCTGCGCTTAACTCAGAGATGGGGCAACCTTTCCAACTCGAAGTCAACATGAGAAGAAGCAGTGACGGTGTAGGTAGGGATGATTTATATGCCTCTGACTCCTCTTACCTTCTTAGACATCCGTGGAAATATTTCAGTGACCTTTGTGCCCTACTTACGTCCAGAATAGCTTGATGTTTTTGCTTGCAGTAGATTAGTAGCTATATGGTCTCCAGGAGCTCATTTTATTGAGTTCATTTTTTTTTATATGATCATGTGTGCAAATAATTTTCAAAGTATGTTCTTAGTCATTATCTCAGTTAGCTAAATTAAATTAGCGTTAACTAAACAGATTAAATAAAATTACCCCATTCTCCTGTTGAAAAAACTGAGGCTGAAAGTATTTAAAATAACCTTTTCAAAGCCACATGATTAATTAAATTGTAGAGTAGAATTTTATTTCGGACTCTTAATCCAGTACTCTTTTACTGTAAACGCTATATGATGTTAAAACATGAAGCACTAGTCTCAATTTACATTCGGAATCTTACCCTGAACTGACAGTTAGTGTTTAATGTCTTTCCTCGTTAGAATCATGCTGAGACAAATTTGCTTTAACCAATTCTCAGCTATACAAAAGCCCCTTTATCTGTGTTAGTATAAAGCAATTAACATCCTTTAATTTCTGCGGAAAGTTCCAACTTTCAAATAACTTACCCATTAACTTTGACTTTATGCCCAGTGTAATAACAACATTAGAAACAAACATCTATATGATATGCTGAATGTGCTGTTATTATCAGTTCAGTTTCTTATGCATTCCCTAAAGAGGACCATCAGAAGTTGGCTCTGATACATTATATAGTAGCAAGGTTTTGCTGATGGAGAAGCTGTAATCGGGGACATTTTTGCAAGAACTATGGTCACTTCAAATAGTTTTTAACCAGTGGCAAGGTACAATTTCAGCATTCTGTATGGCAAACTGTGTATTTAAAGCGAAATTCTCCCAAGGGCACAATGGGAAAATGAGCCAAAGATGTAATTTACATAGCACTTTGCAAATGATTTATGATGCTTTATTGTTTTATTCCTTATGGGATAAGGTAAAAGTATTCAATTTTCTTCACTGATCAAAAGAGGCCATCTAAAACTGTTTGAAGCATAATGAGAATCAAAGAATTAGGAAAAGTCAGGCAGACAGCAAAGAGGTTTCCTTGGGTTCCGAAGACATACTTGAAATTTTCCTCTTTCCCTCCCTCCCCACCTCCCTCCCGTCCTTCCTTCTTTACTTCCTTCCTTTACCTTCTCCCTCTTTTTCTTTTTGATGATGAAATAAATGTTTATTTTCAAAAGTAACCTGATAGAGCTATATAAGGTTCAGAGCACATTATAAAAATAAATAACAGCTTTATACTTTCTGCATTTTTTTTTTTTTTAGTTGTTGTTAATCCTCACCTGAGGTTATTTTTCCATTGATTTATTTTTTTAAATAGAATGAAAGGGAGGAAGGCAGATAGAGAAAAACATTAATGTGGTTAGAGACACATTGATTGGTTGCCTCTGCACGACCCCAACCAGGGCAGGGGATCGAACCTGTAACTCAGGTAGGTGCCCTTGACCTGGAATAGAACCTGCGACCTTTTGGCCTACAGGCTGAAGTTCTAAGTGCTGAGCCAAACTAGCCAGGGAACTTTTTTCATTTTTTATCCCCTTTTGCGTTACAGTTGACTAACCATCCAAACATATCACATGTCCTGTAACATGGTCCTCTGACCCATGCCTGGTCCTCAACTAACACAAGCAATTCACCCATAAGTTCCAAAACACCTGGGCTGGCCTATACCCTGTTCGAGGAATCAAGTTTCTGGATCATTTCCTAATTTTGGCCTTTCACTTTGATGTGTTACAGGCATAGTTTGTCTGGAGCAACACAAAGGTGAAAAGGGCACTGTTGTGTTGTGAAATGAGCAGAGACAATGAACAAAATTGCATCGGTACAAAAATTGACCTGGGAAAATATAAATGATGACTTGAGGATAAAAACTGAGTCTCATGGTAAACACAAGATGGCTTCTTCTGATGATTGCTTGTTGCTCACAGGAAATGGATATTCTTTTCTATGTCACAAATATGTCTTGTGTAAATTATTATAGTCAACCCAATATCATTTATATAACATACAAAAAATATGTCTTGAGTAATGAAAGTAACTATTGCAAAAAAAATCGAATTTCATCACATTGCTTGTTCATATTTTCCAAATCAAAATAAAGGCTATGTCAAAATCAAAAGTCATTCTTTCCTGAGAATGAGTAACGAGGTAGATTAGTAGCCAACCCAGAGGCAATGTCAACTGATGGGCCATGAAACAAGTTCAGCAATCCAGGAACACAATGTTGATTTTGGCCAGCCTCTAAGGAATGTTTGTCCAAATACTCAGGGTGGAGCTGACTTTAGTTGTGTGTGTGTGTGTGTGTGTGTGTGTGTGTGTGTGTGTGTGTTTTATCCCTGCTAGCAAGATAATTAAAATGAAATCTTCTTCTGCAAATCTCCTTCCTATGAGTGTTTATTCTCAGATGAAATTTTAAGAGAAAGTAAAAAACTTTCATGAATTTTCTTAGACACTTAATCAGATCTATTTCTACAAAACCCAGGATCTGGTCTAAAAGAGATAAGGATATGGGATGGTTGTCTAGACCCCAACTTTTTACGCAGATCATTACTAAAAGCAGATTTATGTTTCCCTGGTTCCATAGAATTAATGTCAGCTCATCCCTCTCTGGATTATATAATGCCTCAACTCTGTAGCTATATGCTGACTTTGAGTGCTTTAGAGTTATAAACAGTGATCTCTATTGCAGTGTTCAGTGTTGGGTGATTTCTATGCTCTTTGCTTTTGCATTGTATGATTTGTTTATGTGTTTTGTATACATAATTATACTGCATACATTTAATATTCTCTCCCAGTTATTAAATTATAGGTTGAATGATCTTAGATTGAGAACTATAGATCAACATAAACATCTCACTTAATTCTTTAATTAATGATTTTAGTCATTTATGTTGACAAGGGAATAACAGATATAAAAATTCCATATAATTCCATAATTTTTTCTAATTTCCCATAACACTTATAACTCTAGCTTTTATTTCTCTCAAGATATTTAATGTTCTGTATTAAAGATAAATTATGTTTTAATATGGCTAAATGATGGTATTTAAAACATTACATAGTTAGACAATACAGAAAGAATTGATTATATCTACATATTTCCCTAAAAGTCATGTTCAGAATCTTCAGATGAAACTTATTTGCAGTTAGAGTCTTTATTTTATTATAGTATGAAGCAAGTGAACAAATCAATAGATCTTTAAGTTTAAAAAGATGGCATAGGCTATTGTTAAGCTCTAGGTTACCATGGCTATTGAAGAAAATTAAAATTATATGATGTTCTTTTCTTTTTAATAGATCAATAAAAAGCAATTTTATTTGTAATTTTCAAAATTATAACCTACTGATTTATATTTACTGTAGAACCAATTTAGTGATGAGTAGAATATGATCATTAAAATATTTTAAACAGACAAGCTGTTAAAAGAAAAATGAATTTAGACATTGCAGATAGTCTATATTTGGTTTTCTATATTTAAAGAGGCATAAGTAAAAATAATAATTAAGAAATCTGCATTGCAGCTCATTTTGTGTAATATTATTTTCTGGGATAAAAGACAATAGGATTGTGTATCAAGCATAGATTGCCCCAGTAATAATATTTGCTGTGCCCAACACTTGACATGAATCTCTTATTGCATCAAGCCACAGCCCCTGAAAGGTAGGTATTCTTTTCTCTTTTTGTTTTAAAGACCTGAGAATTAAGCTTTAAAGTGGTTGAATTATTTGCCCAGAATTAAATCATTAGCAAATATTGCAGCCAGATTTGAATCCAAGCAGTCTGACTCCAGAGTATAATATTTTTAGAAAGTTGTCTTGACCCAGTTTTGAAGCCCTTGACTAGAGGCTGATTGGCTCTCATTCCTAAACTGCTTATTAGATCTACACTCCCAACACTTTACTTTTTGGGCTTTCATACTCTGGGACTCTAGGTAGCAGTTCTGATCATTTCAGAGCCAAGCACTGGGCAATTAGTCAATTGGAGCAGGGAAAATTATTCAAATTAGGTCATCCACAGGGAGCCAGGAAAACCTAACCCACCCCACTTGCCATACAAATGCTGCCTCACTACAGTTTCAAAGTGCTAGTACCCAGCCCAGGTGCAACCCTCTGTGTGGCCCCACCTGCACTTTGGATCTCTAAGGAACAAAGAGTTCTGCCGTCCATCTATCCCAATTTCACTGTGTTGTGTTCCACTATCAAAAGAATCTTTCTTATTTAAAATCACTTTATTTTTCAATTACAGTTGACATACAATATTATATTATTTTCAGGTGTACATCCCGGTGATTAGACATTATATATCTTACTAAGTTATTGTCCTGGTAAATCTCGTTGGTACAGAATAGTCAAGGAGATATAAAATACATCATAGGTAATATAGTCAATAATATTCTAATAGCTATGTATGATGTCAGATGAGTACGAGATTTATCGGGATAATTAAAAGAATCTTTAAATCTTACACACAGAGTCCACTCCCTCAACCTCTATACTTCCTCCCATCTGGATGATGTGCAGGGAAGATACTTAGGCAGTCAGTACTCATCAACTTAGATCTGTTACTCCATAAAAACTCTAGACCAGGATTATAAATTACACACCAGGTAATTCTTTTTTTTTTTTTTTTTTTTTTCCCATTTATACTTAATTGGTTTGGATTCATATGAGCTAGAACTGGTTACAAGCATTTCACTAAGCACTCTTCCGTCATGTGTCAATAAGTCAGATTTAAGGTAAAATTAAATTTAATAGAGCAAAAGAGAGGTTATAACATTGTTAAAAAGAATAGGCTTTAACATTATATTATACTTTCTTGCAGGTGGGTTTATGAATAATCAATTGATAAGCAACTTTATCAGAACAGGTTAAGAATTATTATAACATCTAAACAACTCAATACAGTGAGAATATAAAATGACTCAAATGAATAATTATTTGAAATTAGCTCTTTACACTTGGATGCTTAGAGATGAAAGTATTTGAGATGATTTTGCTCCTTGGGTTGGGGAAAGAAATGATTGCAATGTGTAGCCTGCTATGAATTGCTTTAATGATCTAACGCAGGGTTCAGAAAACTTTGTCTTTGAGGAGTCCGATAGTAAAGGCTTTGGGGGTCATAAGGTCTTTGTTCCAACTACTCAACTCTGCCTTTGCAGTGTGAAAACATCCCTTAACCAATGGCTGTGTCTGTTTCAATAAAACTTTATTTATAAAAACAGGCAACTGGTTGGATTTGGCCCATGAGCCCTGGTTTGCTGACCCCTGGTCTAATACTCTGAATTATGATTCTAGCTTCCTTTCTCTTCTGTGATTGACACACTTTTATATAAGGGGATCCCAGTTTGGGAAGTATGAGGTCTACAAGCCAGGGCCAAGGTTAACACTAGAGTGAACCAGTCAAAGGCATTGTCTCTTTGCAACGTGATGATCATACATCAATTAGATTTTTAGGACTGTTGGTACAGATCACATAATACAGGCAGCTGCCCAAGACCACTGATTGTCATAGGTTTATCTGGCCTGTTGCTCAGCACTTTCCATTAACTAATTTCTAAAAAATAATGTGTGCCCAGTAAAGTATTCATCTTTCATGTGCAATGAGCTATCAGTTGGAACTAGAAAGGTATAACTATCTTTTATGCATATGAATGGTAATAATAGTAATGTTAACAATAGCAAGTACTAGTTACTGAATATTTACTGTGTGAGATTCTGCTTCATCCCTTAAGACTCATTTTGTGTAAGAATCCTTCCCTGAACTCCATGGACTGGGCTTTGTGTACCCTTTTATTTCTCACTCTTCACAGCACCCTGGTTTTCTTTGTATCACAGCACTTACCACACTTCAAGGGTCTTTCTATCATTTCCCTCCTAAACTGGCAATAAGTGTCTGAGAGTCAAAAACCATGATTTATTAATTTTTGCATTCCTGTAGTCTAATACAGTGCCTGGCTCCTAGTGAGCTCCTGTGCCACGCCATAGTTCTTTAAAAAGAAATCAGTGAACAGTTACCTCCAACCTCAGTGTAGCAAGCAGGCTGGCTGCAGTGGCCTTGAGCAACTAGAAAAAAAGGCTGAATTCTGGTGTAACGTTAAGGCTCAGCTGTCTGAAGCCCATCACTCTGAATCATTCTAGCACAGATTATAGGCTTTACAAGTGGTTTGCAAATGTTACATTCTTTAGCTTACTGCAATATAAGAAATCTTAAATTTTACTTGCTTGTTTGGGCAGTACTCATCCTGATTGTATGTTGGTTTGTCCGCTCAAGTGAAGGAAAAAGACAGCTTGAAAACAAACCACCAATATAGATTGCTTTTCTACTCCTGATCCTCCTTTGTTTGTGTCTATCACAGCAGCCGATCTTGGATGCCTTTAGGGATGTGTGCAGATAGGCTACCAGGAATGAAATTTCAATTCCAGTTTGGCACTAAGTAAGCTACTCTCTCGAATGTCTTTTACAATGTGCTGACTGTAATTCTTTGACCATAAACCACTGGTAATAGCAAGAAATTAGGCCCTGGTTAGAAACATATTACTGCATTGCCAACTCCTTCCGTGGAATTCAACTATGACATATTTTTAGGTTAAAGAAAACTAGATCTTCTGCACTTCAGCCAAATTTGACTTTGGTTTCAAATTACCTCAAAGAAGAATTTTTAGCTGATCATTTATTTTACATGATTTGTTTCACATGGAGATCTATTTACAATATATTTGGTAAGTAAACATCTTTTCTATTTAAAAGGCGATACTATTTCCCTGTGGAAAATACTGGTTATTCTCTGAAGGGGGGCAGTAAGGGGAAGTGAATAGGAATTATGATCTCTTAGGTCACTGAAATGGGAAAGCGGGTGGTTTAAGAAGAAAACTAAAGACTATAAGAGAGGGGAAAAAAAGGAACTCTGAGGACTCCAGAGAATTATCTGGAAAAATGTAGGACCTTATTCTAGGGAACACTATTGCTAGATGGGTACCCAGGTCTCTGGGTACCAATTCTGATTGGATTTGCTTGGTTGTTTATGTATATCACACACATATACCTCCGCACACTGACAGTCTTCATTTCTCTTGGCTGATCTCTCCTCATTCCTTTTATCTGCAAAGATAAAGCAGTGGCAGCAAAAGAGATGTCCTGTAGTAAGTTGGGTAAGATTACGTGAAGTTCATCTTTATTTCTCTAGTAACTTGTGGGCCTCATTATTATTTAAAAATTTTCCATGTTTTCTTTTATTTATTATAAATTTATCTTTATTGTTTAAAGTATGACAGATGTCCCTCCTTTTTTCCCCCCATTGACCCCCTCCTCCCAGCTCCTGCCCTTGCCCCTGCCTTCATTGCACTATTGTCTGTGTCCAGGGGTTGTGTATATATGTATATAAGTTATTTGGTTTATCTCTCCCCCCTTCCCTCTGAGGTTAGTTAGTTAGTCTGTTCCCTGCTTCCATGTCTCTGAATCTATTTTGTTTGTCAGTTGATTTTGTTCATTAGATTCCACATAAAAGTGAGATCATGTGATACTTATCTTTCTCTGTGAGCATATCAGGAATACCAGTGTCTCAGGGAAACATCTTATTAAAGTTTCTAAAGGGAGAAATGAAACATTTCTAGGGCAAGTTTTTTCCAAAGAGAGACTTCACTAATTATTTAGCCAACAAACACTTATTGAGTGGTTGCTATATGGAAATAGATGAAAGTAATATTAATAAAAAAAAAGACATTGTGATTCATAGTTTCTTCTCTCAAAGAGCTTATTTTGTAGTAAAAATTTCCAATTTGACAGTTTGAAATTATGGGTTCGCTGAGAAATTCTAACTCCCAAATTCCAATATAGATTCTTGTTTGTGATAAGCCCTAGCCCTGACCTTTGTAAGTTTTGCCTATTGGGGCATTTTTGTAATTGATCTTAATGCAGGTTTTCTTATTTTTCAGAACCCTCTCAAGTCACTCCTGACAATTAATTTTACTAACTGCTAAACCTAATCCTCAAACGTGATTTGTGTCCACATGCTCTGAGCTCATTGTCAATCTAAGAGATTTTATAGGAGCAACAGTGAATATATTCCCAACAAAAAAAGTTCCATTTTTTTTAACCTAAATAAAATACTTCTGTTTCAATGATAAAACTGCTAGTATGCCTATCCAGGTTTTTTTTTTTTTTTTATGATTTCAAAAATTTCTCGTATTTAAGGAATGAAAAACATTCCAATTTTAGTTCATGATTTATTATAAGAAGGCTGAAAATACAGATTTTTATCACAGCAATGATAATGGTTCCTGTTTATTCCTGTTTGAAAACAGAAGCATTAGATTGAAATAGAACATACATACAGACAAATGCACAGAACAAAAATACCAGCTTATTTCTTCGGACTAACGAGCATAGTGATATTCAGTCATAGGCTGCATTATATACGGGATGGGGTACACATAGGTTTTCAGTTGTTCTTATGGAAAATAATACAATAAATAATAATACAAGAATAAACTCTGTTTTGCATACTCCCAACTGTAAACCTACTTTTGCCCGACCCTGTAACATCACATTTTCAAGACCCTAAAGGTTTTCAGTTTGGAATACTTTGCCCTGGTTTCCTTTCTTTGGAAGCAAACATTAGAATAAAATACTAGTTTCACTAAATGTGAGGCACCCTTTCTTTTTAGAGACTTTAAAAAGCGCTTGGACTGTGCGCGGTGTAGTGAAGGCCTATACTTAGGCATGTTTACGTTGGCGAGGAGGAAGAATCCCCACCCTCCTGAGCATTGTTCTTTTGCTGGCTTGCTTCAGCTCTCTGTAGAGGATAGTTACTATGTCAAAATGTCAAGAAACTAATGGTAATTGGTAATGATGACTGATCATTGTTGCACAGTTCTTTAAAATAGACATCTTCCTTGAAAGCTAATCTTTTCATTAACTAGCAGTTTTACCTATTAGGTGCAAGAATAATAATAAAAGGGTTACAATGTGTTCAGTAATATCTTCAGTAATATATACACAGTCAAACCTCAATTTATTCATCAATCTATGTATGAATGCTTCATATTGTTGACTCATTTAGGTATATAAAAGTTCTCAGGTGCAAGTTCAAGGTAGAGAGCAGTTTGTGAGGACACAGTGTAGGGTAGCCAAAAGAACACCGAGATTGCAATCAGGAAACATGTTCTGGTTTATATTCTACCACTACTAGCTGTCTGACTTTTGGCAGATTATTTTAGCTCCAAAGACCTTGGTTTCCTTATCTCTTCAATATCAACCCATTTCTAACATTCAGTGATTCCTTATGGCTGAGAGCCTAAATAGAAACAAATGATCTGGTTTGAATGAATTCAGTGTTTTTAAACGATTGTCTTACTGGCTTATCCTTGCAAATTTTTGTTGTTTTTTTTTTTGTTTTTTTTTTCATTAGTTTCACATTTTTTGTTCTTGTTTGTTTTGGTTTTCATCGCGTCACCTCTTCTGATTGTTTAACAGCTTTCTATAATTCTACATGGATGCTTGCTTACATAACAAATTTTGATTCAGAACAGGTATAAAGTCCTGATAGAAGTAACAAAGGTGAGCAGAGAAATGCCTGAGAAGGATTGTGTACTTGAAGTAGACACTGAAAAGACAATTAACTTGCTCTGTACATTTTTTTTACCTCTTCATCACCATGTAAAGCAATTAGCCTGTCACTTGTACCATTTTAATATTCAGTTACTTATTCAGATACTTAGGATAACTATTTAACCAAATGAAAATCTGAATGTTCTCCTTATCTTTTCCCTGAAATTGCTCTTATTAGACTTGTTAAATACCCTATTGAATCATTACTTTTGAGTTCGTATTTTACTTAACCTGTGCTTGATACTGATACTCCCTTGAATCCTTCTCCCCCTGGATATTTGAAATCTCTCTTTTTCTTCTCTGGCCATTTAGATTCAGAATTCTTTGCTGGCTCACCATCCTTTGCCTACACGTTCAATAATGATCTACTCCATAGCTCCATTCTGGGATCTTTTCAGACTCTACTCATTCTTGGGTGAGTTAATGACTTCAATAGAATGCCCTCCAAATAGTTATCTCTAATTTTCAACTCCCAGGTTCATATTTCTATTTTTTAAAGCAACATACTCTATTTAGATATCTTACAAGACCCTCAAATTCAACATAAGCAGAAGTATAATTATCTCTCCTACTCCCAATGCTCTTTCTACTCTAATATTTAGTTTTAATATTAGCATGACACCCATGCAGTCATCTAAGAGAGAAACCTGGATCCATCTTTTCTTTACTTTTCATGGTTTCCTAGTTATGAAAGCAGACTCTGGAGTCCTTGTTTGAGTTTGAACTCCAGCTCCAAACATCCTTTACTTATTATTGTGTGACCTTGGGAAAGATGCTTGACTGCTCAGTGCCTTAGTTTTCTCATCTGTAAAATGGGAATGATCACTGAATGAAGGCCTTGGGTTGTTCTGAGTGTTAAATGTGTTGTGTGGAAAGTTCTCAGAATGCTATCTGGCAGATTGAGTACTCAGTAAGTGTTAGCTGTTGTTGGCATTATTACCAATATCATTATTACTTTCAGGTGGCATCTCCTGATTCTCTGCTTTTTTTCTAGGATTTCATGATCTCTACCTTGTATTATTGAATTATAGACTCCTTAATGTTCTCCTGCCTTCATCATCTGCTTTAATTTATGCTTTGCTCTGCTGCTTGAATGATCCTACAGACTTAAATAAAAAATCTTACCTATATTCTACTTATATTGTTTGTATGTTTCTCTACTTGACTGATATTTGTAAGGGGAATGATATTATCTTATACATGCAGGACTTGGCATAGAGCTAAAACTTAAATCTTTGTTAAAAAGAATAATAAGTGAATGTTAGTTTATGGAGAGGTATTATGTAATACAAGGCTTAAAGTTTCATGCTTATCAAATTGTATTTACTAAACAGAGTCCTGAAGAGACCAAAACGAAAAGGAAATGGTGCTCTTATTCTGTACGTATTTAAAACATATAATTAGTAAAACTTTCATGAGCATGGGTGAATAGGGACAGGGTTGAGCAAGGGTGAGTTTTAATTTCTAAAATAATGTCTAAGTTAATTTATTTTTATTTTATTTTTTTAATTATTTAATTAATTTATTTTTGTTACAGATGTTTCTCCTTTTTCCCTCATTGACACCCTCCTCCTGTTCCCACCCCTCACCCCCAGCATTGTTGTCTATGTCCATTAGTTATGCTTATATGCATAAGTTCTTTGGTTTATTTCTTCCCTCCCTCCCCTGCTCCCTCCTCTGAAGTTTGTCAGTCTGAACCATACTTCTATGTCTCTCGGTCTATTTTGTGCATCACCTTATTTTGTTCATTATATTCCACAAATAAGTGAGATGATGTAATACTTGTCTTTTTCTGATTGGTTTATATTGCTTAACATAATATTCTCCAGGTCCCTCCATGTCGTCTCATAGGATAAGAGATCTTTCTTTCTTTCTTTTTTTTTTTTATCCTCACCCGAGGACATTTTTCCATTTTTTGTTCAGATAGAGTGGGAGGGAGAGAGAGGAAGAGAGAGAGACAAACATTGACGTGAAAGGGACACATCGAGTGGCTGCCTCCCGCACGACCCAACCTGGGCCGGGGACAAACTGCAACCGAGGTACATGCCCTTAGCGGAAACCGAACCCAGGTCTCTCTGGACCGCAGGCCGACACTCTAACCGCTGAGCCAAACTGACCAGGGCAGATCTTTCTTTCTTATAGCTTCATAGTATGCCATTTTGTACATGTACCACAGCTTTTTTATCCACTCATCTATTGATGGACACTTGGGCTGTTTCTAGATCTTAGCAATTGTAACTAATACCACTATGAATATAGGGGTACATATATTCTTTCTGATTGGTGTTTCAGGCTTCTTAGGATATATGCCTAGAAGTGGGATCACTGGGTCAAATGGTAATTCAATTTTTAATTTTTTGAGGAAACACCATATTGTTTTCCATAGTGGCTGCACCAGTCTGCATTCCCGCCAACAGTGTACTAGAGTCTCCTTTTCTCCACACCCTCCCAGCACTTGTTGTTTGATGATTTGTTGATGACAGCCATTCTGGCAGGTGTGAGGTGATACTTCATAGTTGTTTTAATTTGCATCTCTCTGATGATTAGTGACACTGAGCATTTTTTTCATATGTCTCTTGGTAATTCCTGAATCCATAAAAATCCTAGAAGAAAATGTAGGCAACAAAATTTCAGACATCACATACAGCAGAATTTTCACTGATAAAATGCCTAAGGCAAGAGAAACAAAGGAAAAAATTAATACATGGGACTACATCAAACTAAAAAGCTTCCACAGAGCAAAAGAAACAAGCATCAAAATGGAAAGGGAACCCACTATACGGGAGAGCATAATTGCCAACGATACATCAGATAAGGGCTTAATTTACAAAATATATGGAGTGCTCATACAACTCAACAAAAGGAAGACAAAGAATCCAATTAAAAAATGGACAGAGGACCTAAACAGACATCTCTCCAAAAATGTCTGTTAAGTTTAAAGTTCATACTTTATTTAGAAGACTCTTACACAAATTGTTGCAGAACGTTTCCAGGTTTAATAGAATTCTTTTCTGTCTAAACAGACCCCCTTCTGGTTAATCTTTTAGCATTGCATGAGGCCAATTAAAAGCTACTTTATACTGTTTACTTAGAGAATTAAGGATCCATGATAGGCCCTCTCTAACTAACCTTGTTCAGAAATCCAAGAATTTAGTGACTGTTGAGCCCCGCATTAGGTGACAGACAAATATTTGACACCTCCCACTGCCAGAGTGCCTAGGACAACACAGCAGGTTCTCCCATTAGACAAGGTATAAGTTAAAACCCACAATCCACATTTTATGCGGGTTAGTCAGCATCTAATTGACTGTTAATCTTTCGAAAAAACAAAA
This sequence comes from Tadarida brasiliensis, assembly GCA_030848825.1. Lineage (NCBI taxonomy): Eukaryota > Metazoa > Chordata > Mammalia > Chiroptera > Molossidae > Tadarida > Tadarida brasiliensis. The sequence goes on along the minus strand of CM061263.1, from coordinate 108,693,568 downwards.
GTCATGAAACCTCTACAGCTAAAGCTAGCTATTTTGAACAGATTGGGATTCAAGAACAATAATTTTGTTGGTTGTGCCAGGGGAACCATCAGCTTAATCAGTGTAAACATCAAATTCAAATCATTCTGGGGAAAAATGTCAGTTTATTCCATGATAATTTATTGCACTTCAAATTTGGACATGTCCTGTAAAATTATACTCAGAGGAGCAATCCTGAAAATAGACTAAATGATGGGTTTGACTGGACTGGACAATTAATTAGGGCTTTCTGACAACAGAATTGTATACTTTTCTTTGGTGGTGAATTACTGCCTGAGATTAGAAAGTCAATTTTTCCGTGGATTTAGTTGCAAAGGACATTTACATACAAATGAATAAGGATTTATCCATAAGTGCCTTAATTACAAATATTGATTTGAGATTATAATACTCATTCTGTATATTACTTATGTGGGAACTAATTCTTATGTCTTTTAAAATTATGTACATTTGTGTTATTTAGTTTCTATATTAGAATTTAAATGTATTCTGGTTTATGCCTTGGTTTTTTACTAAATTATATACTTCCGAAGTATGAAACTGCCTTCACTATGTTTTGTATTATCTTTCCACAATGCTTTTAACATATTGGGTAAATAAAAAGTAACCAAAGTTTCTATTTAGGTATATAAATGCTAACATTTAATATAGCATTATAAATGTAGCATTTAATATAAAAGTGGCATTTATATACCTATAGTCCTCAAAGCAACCTATGGTTAAGTGCTATTATATATATTTTACAAATGAAAAACCAGAGGTTCAGAGAGTTTAAAAGACCCTTCACCCAATTTCACCAGAGTAGAAATTGCAGAGGCTGGAAAGGTCCATGACTCTTTTCACTATGCCATACTGTAGTACATGTTGATTATTATTAAAGTCAGTCCCTTAAAAAATAGTATATATGTCCCAGAAAATTTTTTTTGGTTTAAAGTTACCCAGCTGAATAATTGAAAAAAAATTAGTCATGGAATTTGATAATATTTATGTGGTAGAGGAAATGTCCAAAAGCAGCTAGGAGACTCCTAAGGAGGACCAGGAAATGAGGACTTGCCATAGCCAATGTCAGAACTTAATATAAAGCTATAATAAATGAGACAATGTGGCACTAACTCAAGGAAAGAAAAATTGACCAACAGAATTCTTAATAGAAATCCCAGAAAGAAATCCATTTGTGACTGTATACCTTAGCTAAGTCAGAGCTGTGCTTCTCAGAGTTCCCATAGTTTTGCTTGGAATGACATTTTTGAAACATTTATTCATCATATTACTTCAAGGGCTGATTTACATGTTCTCTAATAATCTTTTTCTGATCAACTTAACCCAGTGATTTTTCAACCTTTTTCATCTCATGGCATACATCAGCTAATGACTAAAATTCTGCGGCACACCAAAAACATATTTTTACTGATCTGACAAAAAAGGTATAGTTTTGATTCATTCACACCAGAGGACTATTGTGTTGTCACTTTTTTTATTGGACAATCTAAGGGAAAAGAGGTCAGTGCCCCTGACTAAATAGTCAGGTATTGCATGTTTTAAAAATTCTTGCAGCACATGGGTTAAAAATCACTGCCTTAACCAAAAGTGGGTCCTACCTTCTGTGTACCTCTGTGACACCTCCTTACATATTATTTAAAGGAACTTCTGTGGAAGGTTTAGTATGGTGCTTTACTTCTAGGAAGTAACAGGTTGCCAAGGGGAAAAAATCTAGACACAATGTGGAAAAGAACTTATTCCTCAACCAGGACTTTAAGAATGACCCCTTGTTTTTGTTGGACAGATTATAAAGTTCTACTGACGATATATTAAAGGAATACCACAATATTTAGCCTTCAATTTAAGTCAATAACCACAAACATTTTATCATTTCAAGGTTGCTGCTTGACTGAACATTTTATTAGCATGGTATTTTAGTATATAGATAGAATTTCTCAAACTTTGTTTCTTAACGTATAAATAGGTTCTTTTAGAAACAATAAATTTGGATACAACTGGAAAATGCTGTTAAATATAAATTACTTATTGGCTACTAACAATGATAACTAGCATACACAATTCTCTGACAAACCTGGATGTAAAGAATTGCTAAATTTGTTTAGACTCCTTTTTCCTATACTTACTTATACTCAGAATACATTTTAAAAAATTGTGTACAAATTTAAATGTCTGTGTACTTATCTTCCAAAATTCTTATATTCATGGTATTATATATAGTAGAAAGTTCTTATGGTGATCTCTCTCAATCTTAAAATTTAGTTTAATTTTTTCAATAACTAATTCATATGGTTCAAAAATCATGTGAATCAAAAGCGTTACACTGAGATTTTTCTTTTCCATCTCTGTCCTTGTCCACTACTCTCATGATTAGACATTTTTTAGTTTCTTGTGTACGTTTCCAGTGTTCGCTTTAAACACAAGAAAATTAAAATACAGATATATATTATATTTATCCTCTTTTTTATTCCAAAATAGCACAGCATATATATATACATATACATATACATATATATGTGTGTGTGTGTGTGTATATATATATATGGTTCTATACTTAATTTATTTCACTTAAAATATACATTCTGGACTTCTTCCCAAATTAGTATACATGTAGAGAACTTCTTTATTCTTTCTTACAGTTGCATAATGTTCCATTTAGTAAATATACTGTAGCTTATTTCATTGGTTCCCTACATTTGAACAGATATATTGTTTGAAAATTTTTGCTGTTACAAAAAAAAAAAAAATCACAGTGAATAAACTTTATGGGTATCATTTTATATGTGTGCCAACATAGCTGCAGGAAAAATTCCAAAGATTAGCAAGTCAAAGAGCGAATAAATTTGCAATTGTTTTATTTATTTTTATTTTTATTTATTTTTTAATTTTTTATTAATTTATTTTTGTTACAGATGTTTCTCCTTTTTTCCCCATTGACACCCTACTCCCCATCCCCCCACCCCATTCCCAGCTTTGTTGTCCATGTCCATAAGTTATGCATACATGCGCATAAGTTCTGTGGTTTATCTCTTCCCTCCCCCCCCACCCCCTCTTCTGAGGGTTGTCAGTCTGTACCCTACTTCCACACCTCTGGGTCTACCCTGTTCTTCAGACTGTTATGTTTATTATATTCCACAAATAAGTGAGATCATGTGATATTTGTCTTTCTCTGCTTGGCTTGTTTCACTTAGGATAATACTCTCGAGGTCCCTCCATGGTGTCTCAAAGGATAAGAGATCTTTCTTTCTTACAGGTGCATAGTACTCCACTGCGTATATGTACCACAGCTTTTTTATCCATTCGTCCACTGATGGACACTTGGGATGTTTCCAGATCTTAGCTATTGTAAATAGTGCTGCTATGAACATGGGGATACATGTATTCTTTCTGATTGGTGTTTCAGGCTTCTTAGGGTAAATTCCTAGAAGCGGGATCACTGGGTTAAATGGCAATTCAATTTTTAATTTTTTGAGGTAACACCATAGTGTTTTCCACAGTGGCTGCACCAGTCTGCATTCCCACCAGCAGTGTACTAGAGTCCCCTTTTCTCCACACCCTCGCCAACACTTGTTATTTGATGATTTATTGATGGCAGCCATTCTGACAGGTGTGAGGTGATACCTCATTGTTGTTTTAATTTGCATCTCTCTGATGATTAGTGATGTTGAGCATTTCTTCATATGTCTCTTAGCCATTTGTATGTCCTGTTTGGAGAGGTGTCTATTTAGTTCCTCTGCCCATTTTTTAATTGGGTTCTTTGTCTTCCTTTTGTTGAGTTGTATGAGCACTCTATATATTTTGGAGATTAACCCCTTATCTGATGTATCATTGGCAATTATGCTCTCCCATACAGTGGGTACCCTTTCTGTTTTGATGGTTGTTTATTTTGCTGTGCAGAAGCTTTTGAGTTTGATGTAGTCCCATGTGTTCATTTTTTCCTTTGATTCCGTTGCCTTAGGTGATGTATCAGTGAAGATTCTGCTGCGTATGATGTCCGAAATTTTGTTGCCTACGTTTTCTTCTAGGATTTTTATGAATTCACGACTCACATTTAAGTCTTTTATCCATTTTGAGTTTATTCTTGTGTGTGGTGTAAGTTGATGGTCTAGTTTCATTTTTTTGCATGTAGCTGTCCAATTTTCCCAACACCATTTATTAAAGAGGCTATCTTTACTCCATTGTATGCTCTTGCCACCTTTGTCAAATATTAATTGAGCATAATGTCTTGGGTCAATTTCCGGATTCTCTGTTCTGTTCCACTGGTCTATATGCCTGTTCTTGTGCCAGTACCAGGCTGTTTTAATTACAGTAGCTTTGTAGTATAACCTGATATCCGGTATTGTGATCCCACCTACTTTGTCCTTCTTTTTCAAGATTGCTGTGGCTATTCGGGGTCTTTTTGGTTCCATATGAACTTTTGGAGTATTTGTTCTAGTTCTGTGAAATATATCACTGGTATTTTGATGGGGATTGCATTGAATCTATAGATTGCTTTGGGTAATATGGACATTGTAATGATGTTAGTTCTTCCAATCCATGAACAAGGGCATCCCTGTCTTGTTCCTGTTTTTAAGGGAAATGTTTTTAGTTTTTGCCCATTGAGGATGATGTTGGCTGTAGGTCTTTCACATATGGCCTTTATTATATCAAGATATGATCCCTCTATTCCCAAGTTGCTGAGCGTTTTTATCAGAGATGGGAGCTGGATTTTGTAGAATGCTTTTCCAGCATCTATTGATATGACCATGTGGTTTTTGTCTTTCATTTTGTTTATGTGATGTATCACATTTACTGATTTGCGAATATTGAACCAGCCTTGCATCCCTGGGATGAATCCCACTTGGTCATGGTGAATAATTTTTTTGATGTATTGCTGGATCCGATTTGCTAGTATTTTGTTTAGGATTTTGGCATCTATGTTCATCAGGGATATTGACCTGTAGTTTTCGTTCTTTGTAGTGTCTTTTTCTGGTTTTGGAATTAGAATTATGCTGGCCTCATAAAATGAGTTTGGAAGTCTTCCTTCTTCTTGAATTTTTTGGAATAGTTTGAGGAGAATGGGTGTTAGTTCTTCTTTGAATGTTCGGTAAAACTCCCCCGTGAAGCCGTCAGGGCCTGGGCTTTTGTTTGCTGGGAGAGTCTTGATTACATCTTCAATTTCTTTAGTTGCTATTGGTCTGTTCAAGTTTTCTATCTCTTCTCAGTCCAGTTTTGGGAGACTGTGTGTTTCTAGAAATATGTCCATTTTGAATAGATTGTCGAATTTGTTGCCATATAAATGTTCATAGTATTTGTTAACGGTCTTTTGTATTTCTGTGGTGTCATTTGTTACTTCTCTTTCATTTCTGATTTTGTGTATTTGGGTTCTCTCTCTTTGTTTCTTGGTGAGTCTAGCTGAGGGTCCATCAATCTTGTTTATTTTTTCAAAAAAACAGCTCTTTGTTTCATTGATCCTTTGAATTGTTTTTCTGGTCTCTATGTCATTTATTTCTGCTCTGATCTTTACTATTTCTTCCCTTCTACTTGTTCTGGGTTTTCTTTTTGTTTGCTTTCTAGTTCTTTAAGTTGTGAGGTTAGATAGTCTATTACAAATTTTTCTTGTTTCTTGAAGTGGACCTGTAGTGCTATGAACTTCCCTCTCAGAACTGCTTTCACTGCATCCCATAGATTTTGTGTTGTTGTGTGTTCATTTTCATTGGTTTCCAGGAAGTTTTTAATTTCTTCCTTGATCTCCTCAGTAACCCATTCATTGTTTAATAACATGCTATTTAGCCTCCAAGTGTTCAAATGTCTTTGCATGTTCTTGTTGCAATTGATTTCTAGTTTCATGCCATTGTGATCTGAGAAGATGCTTGATATGATTTCAATCTTCTTGAACTAGTAGAGACTTAGTTTGTGTCCTATCATGTGGTCTATCTTTGAGAATGTCCCATGTGCGCTTGAGAAAAACGTGAATTCTGTAGTTTTGGGGTGTAATTCTCTGTAAATATCTATTAAATCCATTTGGTCTAGTGCTTCATTTAGAGTCTCTGTTTCCTTGTTAATTTTTTGTCTAGAGGTTCTATCCAGTGATGTCAGTGGGGTGTTGAAGTCCCCTGCTATTATTGTATTGCTGTCGATTTCTCCTTTGAAGTCCTCCAGAAGATTTTTAATATATTTTGGTGCTCCTATATTGGGTGCATATATGTTTACCAAGGTTATATATCCCTGTTGGATAGATCCTTTCAATATTATGTAGTGACCTTCTTTGTCTCTAGTTATGGCCTTCATTTTGAAATCTATTTTATCAGATATGAGTATTGTACCCCAGCTTTTTTTTCCTTTCCATTTGCTTGAAAGATTTTTTTCCATCCCTTCACTTTCAACCTATGTGAGTCTTTTGTTGTGAGGTGGGTCTCTTGTAAACCACATACATATATGGATCATGCTTCTTATCCAATCCGCTATTCTGTGTCTTTTATCGCAGCAGTCAATCCATTTACAATTTAAGGTGATTATTGATATGTACTTATTTATTGCCATTTTTGTTTAGTGTGGTTCTACTTTCCTTCCTATTTCTTCTACTAATTACAGCAGTCCTTTTAACATTTCTTGCAGTGCTGGTTTGGTGCTAATGTATTCCCTTAGCCTTTTTTTTTTTTGTCTGGGAAGCTCTTTATTTGACCTTCTATTTTGAATGATAGTCTTGCTGGGTAGAGTAGTCTTGGATTCAGATCCTTGTTTTTCATGACCTTGATTACTTCATGCTATTCCCTTCTGGCCTGTAGTGTTTCTGCTGAGAAGTCAGCTTATAGCCTTATGGGGGTTCCTTTGTAGATAACCTGTTGCTTATCTCTTGCTGCCTTTAGGATTCTCTCTTTGTCTTTAATTTTTGGCATTTTAATTACTATGTGTCTTGGTGTGGACCTGTTTGGGTTCTTCTTTGGGACACTCTGTGCTTCTTGAACTTGAATGCCTTCTTTCTTCACCAAATTAGGGAAGTTTTCTGTCACTATTTCTTCAAATATATTCTTTAACCCTTGCTCATTTTCTTCTTCTTCGGGGACTCCAATGATGCGAATATTATTACGTTTCCAGTTGTCCCACAGTTCTCTTAAGCTGTCTTCCTGTTTTTTCATTGTTTTTTCCTTTTGGTTTTCTGATTGGTTGATTTTTTTCTACCCTGTCTTCTAATTCACTGATCCGGTCCTCAGCTTCCTCTACTCTGCTGTTTAGTCCTTCCAAAGTGTTCTTCATTTCTGCTATGTCATTCTTCATTTCTTCTTGGTGCTTCTTCATTTCCACTTGGTTGGTTTTCAATGTTTCTATGTCTTTACTCATGGTGTTGATGTCCTTATTCATGCTGTTGAGCTTCCTCAAGATCATGGCTCTGAATTCTAGCTCTGTTAACTTGCTTAACTCCATTTCATTTATCTCATCTTCGGTAGAGGTCTCTTATTCCTTCATTTGGGATCTGTTTCTTTGTTTCACCATTTTTGCTATCTCAGTGGGATTTGGAGCCTGCCAAATTTTCCCTGTGGATGTTGGTGATCTGCTGTTTGTGGCTCCCTCTACTGGGTTTGGATAAGCATGGGAGAACCCATGTTAAACTTACACCACAGTCCAGTCTTACTTTCCTGGGTAGATTTGCAAGCCCAGAAAAGGTTAAGTTATCCTCTAGCTTTTTGCCTAGAGGCTATTAGTCCTGGTTACTTGAAGAACCTTGGGTTTTCAGTGGAATGAAAACCTCCCTCAGGTGTTCAGCATGAGAGGATTTCCCAAGGGTGGAGCAGATGCTGGTAATTAATGAGCCTCAATTTGCATTTCAAAGGCCCACCTGGGTGTGGGTGGATCTCTGAGGGAGGAGTTGCCGCCTCTCCCCAGAGCCCTGGGAAGGAGTAAGATGGCCACGGTTCTGCGTGGCGCAACCCAGCAAAAGCTCTGAGCGCCCTCCAAGTCCCGAGTGTCCCCACACAGTTCCAGTCCTGTCTGCCCTCCCTGTGCCAGAGCCCGAGGTGAGTGGCTGTGGCTATTTTAGTGCTCTGTCCCAGCCCTCTGCGCTGTGGAGGCTGCTTGGGCTTTAACCTGAGGGCGGTGCTCACAGGTAAGACTGCTGCTATCCGTGAGCTCCCAGCCCCCCTCTGGCACCTCTGCAATCCTACCAGGATCAATTCAGTGTCCCTGGTTGTATGGTCCTTGCAAGCTGCTTTTCTGTTGCTTTTTCCCGATGATTTGTCTTTATTTTAGTTGTAATTCCAGTTTGGTCCTGGGAGATGGTTTGTGTAGCTTCCATTCACTCTGCTGCCATTTTGGAATCCTCGCAATTGTTTTAGACATAACCACTTACTCTCCATAAAAATCTCATTCTCCACTTCCACAGCCTGTTTCACTGTAGCCTAGATAACAGGATGTTTTCAAACATTGAATTTTGCTAACATTATACTTAGAAAATAATAATTTAATTTATAGTTTCTCTTACTATATTTGAGGTGAAGCATCTTTTAATGTGATTAAGGCCCATTTGCATATAGTATTCTGGGAAATATGAATTCACATCCTTTGTTTATTTTCTTTCAAATATTTATTTATTTATTTATTTATTTATTTATTTTTTGATATGGCAAGATTTGTTTTTATTATTAATTTTCTTATTTTGAAATAATTGTAGATTCACATGAAGGTGTAAAAAAATAATACAGAGAGATTCTGTGGAGCCTTTACTCAGTTTTCCCCAATAGTAACATCTTGTAAAATTATAATGCAATATCATAACCAGAATATTGACACTGATACAGTCAAGATACAGAATATTTTCAACACTTTAAGGACCCCCTCCTGTTGCTTTTTTATAGCCATGCCAAGTTCCTCTTCTCCCCCCAACCCCCTAAATCCTGGTGACCACTAATATATTCTCCATTTCTATAATCTTGTCATTTCAACAATGTTACATAAATGGAATCATATAGTATTTAACCTTCTGGGATTGCCTTTTTCTTTTAGCATAACTGTCTGAATATTCATACAGGTTGTAGCATGTATCAATAGTTTGTTCCCTTTTTTGCTGAGTAGTAGTATTCCATGATGTGCCATTTGTGTGTGAAACACGTTGCAATTATTCTCTCTGCTTGCCATTTCTCTCTTGATTTTGCTTCTGATAATTATTTCCACTATGCAAAAATGTTTGATATTTGTGTACTCAAAAACTTTTACTTTTTTTGTTTGTTTTTAAATTTTGGTTATGAAAGACTGTATTTTCTTAAATGATCAAAAGATCTTCCATCCCACACATTCTTCTTACAACATGAATGAATTATTTTGCTAGGGCTGCCATAACAAATTACCACATGCTTGGTAGCTTAAACAACAGAAGTTTATTGCCTCACAATTCTGGAGCCTAGAAGTAACTAGATGAAAGTGTTGACCTGGCTGATGTATTCTAAGGGCTCTCTCCTTAGCTGTCTTTTCCTCTGTCTTCACGTGGTCTTTGTCCTAATCTCCTCTTTTTCCAAGGAGACCATTTATATTGGTTTATGCCCCCCCTTAATAATAGCATTGAAACCTAATTACCTCTTTAAAGGCCCAATATCCAAATACAGTCAGATTCTACAGTTTGGAGGAATTAGTGAATTTTGAGGGAACACAGTTCAGCATATGACAGTAACTGTGACATTCTGGCTCCAGAGAAGTGGAATCTGTTTCCTCCCTTTAAAACTTTTTTTTTGGGGGGGGAGGGTGTTGATAGTGACTTTTTATTTTATTTTTTCATTTGTTTCTTATTTTATTTTATTGTTGACAATTACATATGTCTCTCGTTTTTCCCCTTTTTGCCCCCCACCACCCAACCCCCACCCCACCCCAGGCCTTCTTCATGCTATTGTCTGTGTCCATGGGTTATGCATATGTTGATATTTGTTTTCAGGTTAATCTCTTCCTGCCCTCTCCCACCCCCTCCACTCCCCATGCTCCCTGAGATCTGTTATTCTGTCCCGTGCATCCATACCTCTGGACGTATTTTGTTCATCAGTTTATTTTGTTCTTTAGATTCACTTATAAGTGAGATCATGTGATGTTTGTCTTTCTCTAACTGGCTTATTTCACTTAGCATAATAGTCTCCAGATCCATCCACGCTGTCTCAAGGGTAAGATTTCCTTCTTTTTTACAGCCATGTAGTATTCCATTGTGTTTTGACTGCTTCAGTCACTAGACTATGGCCAGGTGATACTATATGATTTCCAAGGGTTGGTCCTGAAGAAGATATAGCTTCTACATGAACCACCTTTTTTGGAATGCTAGCTCTATGGAAGCCAGCCATTATGCTTGAGAAAGCCCAAATTACCACATGGAGAGGCCCATGCTGAGGAACTGAGGTCCCAGATCACAGCATCAGCCCTTGACAGGAGAGTAAAGAAGACTTTAGATGATCCCAGCCCCCAGCATTCAAGTCTTTGCCATTGCTGCAGATGTCCTAAAACCTTCTCCTCTGTGCTCTGTCAGAATTTCTTACCCACAGAGACCATTAATATAATAAATGTTTTATACTCCTAATTTTTGAGTAACTGTTACACAGCCCTAATAACTGGAACATTGACCATAGTTAGAAAGTTCTTCCCCACTCCAAGACTCTAAACAAGTTCACCTACAATTTCTTTCAGTATTATTACTTCATTTTTAACTTTTGAAGATTGCAACTCCTTTGAAAATTTTCCTGTCATACAGTGTGTATGCAGAACAGATCAAAATTTATCTTTTTTCAGATGACTACTCAGTTGTTTCAATGAATTAAAAAGTTTATGTTTGCCCATGATTTTAGATGCAGTCTTCTTTAGACAATAAATGTAATTAATGGATGTAGTTGAGTCATTTGTTAACTTTCAATTTGTTCTTTTGGTTTATCTTACTATTCATGCTCTAATACCACACTCTTTTAAACATCAAAGCTTTATTATTACTATTATCATTCTTATTATGATGATTTTGCTATTTTACGATCAGGTAAGGCTAGTCCCTTTATGTTGTTTTATTTAGAGTTGTATTGAATGTTATTGTTTGTCTATTTTTTTATTGAACTTCAGAATCAATACATTTAATTATTTTGGAGTAAAAAATGAAATGAAATCAGTTGGAATCTTCACTATAATTATATTGAACGTCTTAATTGTGCTTATTTCACTGGTTTGCCGTCAGGAAAAGGTCAAGCACAGTTCTGGTTATATAGTGAACATAGAGTGTACAAAAATTCTTGTTCTAGCTTTTTTCTGACCTAACTTGACTGTGCTATAAAAGGTGGAAAATGGTTGGCCTCTACCGTAGCATACATTTTAACACAGAAAGAAAATCAGTGTTGAAGTATGAGTAGCCAAAACCTTGCTTTGAGAATTTTGCATAGTTATTCTCTTTTTTTCTTAGCATTAACCTCATTCATTGTCTTGGACAGAAAGCAGATACCAACTTTGGCTTCTCCATAAGGAAACTCTTTGATATCTGTTAATCATCTTGGTGAATGGAGACTACAGATTCTGGAAGAGGGATGGATGAAGATCATCTTAAAATTATCAATCCTCATCACAAGACCCTTGGCTTTAAGTAGTGAAAGATTCTTTTGACTTTCAGGGCCCTTTCAGGGCAGGTTTATTGATCATGTGTTGCATTTTTCTATGACAGTTCAGTGGAAAATATTAATATAGTTATCATGACATGAAAGATTATAAGTTTTTGATTATTGTATGAGATAATTAATCATTCAACTGTCTCTTTAGTTAAAATATTTGTGTATGCATTTAATAAATACAAGAACATCTTTTTTTATTTGATATTAGAATGGCTTAGTGAAACCAACAAAAAGGAAAATATAAATTAATTAAAACTATGTAAATCTTTAAAACATATATAAATATAAAATTGGCGTGTGTACTGCAGTCAGTTATTTACCTTTTATTAAAAAGTAGATTTCTAAATTAAACTATGTATCTAATTATGTTTATTTTTTATATAACTATGTGAAATTATTTTATGTACCTGTGTACTTCTTCATGAAGAATTATATCATCTTGATACATCAAGAAAAAAGACATTTATTGATAAATTTTACTAATAATATATATACAATTTAGACTTTTTAAGAAAATACCTTTCAGTGTACACTTTAGAAAATTTGGATAATTTATAAAATTGAACTTGGCAGCTCAAAAAGATTGAGCACTAAAATTTATGTGCTATGGCTACTGTATTTCAGTAACTTGCTTAAGAAACAGCTATTTCATTAAATAATATTTTAAGTAGTAAAACTTAAGAGAAACTTTAAAGAACATAAATTTGTTGTGATTTGCTGAAAATTGAAATATTCATAAGTGTTATCTAAACAGAAATGGATTTATTTTTGCCCTTTGAAACTGAGGCTAAAAGCTTGGTGAAAATCAACTTCCTCTTCAAAGATTTACAATTCTTCTTCTTCTTCTTTTTTCTTTTTCCATGGGAATAGAAATGCTGAAATATCGTTTTCCCTTTAAGAGTACAGTATTTGTGTTTCAGAGCCAAACCAAACTAAAGCCATCTGGGAACTTGCCATTCCTCACCTTTCAATTTATTCACTGAGTTGAAATGATGACCCACAGCTCTTACATTTTGGCACTTCAGTTCCCCTCGAAAACTGTTGAATGAATGCCTTTGCTAGCCCATATGATTTTTATCTGTCTTTATTATTTTTATTTTGTTTGCTGTCTCTTGACCTAATAATATATGTTCTTAATAATGAATAATTCTTCTTTTTATTTATCTGAATTTCTAGTGTGATGCCAGTCACACAATAATATTAGTAGTTATCTGTGAATTCAATAGTAAATGATGACCTGTAACACTTTGAAGATTTCAGCTTCGAAGTCTAATACAGAGCTTTTTTAGATATTCTATTTTCAAATTCTTATTGCATATAGCTGTAACTACACAGCACTTTATTGCAAAGGTCTTCTGTGTTCTTGTGATACATGTTCTCTCTTCTTTTCTTCTGTAGCTTTCTTCATTGATTCTCTCTTTTTCTCTCTCTCTTTTTAATGCTGTTGAAGTGTCTTTTCTTCACCTTTTCCATCACTATTAGATTTTGTTAATAAAACTTATTAACCTTGTTAGGAACAAACTCTCGTTTCTACTTTGACTTTCCTTTCAAACTTTTCTCCAACAGGTTTTAAATCTCATATGAACTCTCTACCCAGACCCAAAATCTTTTCATTTTGAATAGTCTTTTCTAGTCCTATTGCACTACTTTATTTTATCTTTTTGTGCCAAGACGGTGTATTTAAAAGCTGACACCACCCTAAAATGATGTGTTCAGCTGTACATTACAGGGACTATCCTGCCATTCAGTTTATGAACTTATTTATATTTTTAGGTGTATAAACTACTTATTAATAGATAAGACCTACAGATTTATTTCTTCTTGGTGGTCTTGGTGTTCTGGCCTGAAACACAAAGAGCCCAGAAGTGGCACAGTCCTCTGTGGGCCTGCATTTTCTTCAGTCACTGCAGGTCTTCTGAGAGCTTGTGGTCCAGACCATAGGCCGGGACCTGGCTGTATTTTTCATCCTTCACATCCTTCTATCTGTTCAACAACCAGTCTGGGACCTTGTACTGGTGTGGATTCTGCATAATGGTGATCACACAGTCCACCTCATCCTTAGTGAGCTCTCCTGTCCTCTTGGTGAGGTTGATGTCTGCTTTCTTCAACATCGCATGAGCAGATCTTCACCCCACACCCTCAACTGCTATGATAGCAAAGGCTATTTTCCACTACCCATCAATATTGCTGTTGGGTACTCGCAAAATGTGCTGGAACTCCTCAGGGATCACCAGTGGCAGCGTGTAAGCTTCTTTGGAAGTATTTCTTAACTCCTCAGTCTCACAAGTGCAAGTGCACTGTTTAAGGTTGTATTCCCTCAGGAAATGAGACTCTGGAATGGAGACTTTATGCAGGTAATTTGTTGGCAAGTACTCTCGGGACTAAGACTAGCCCCTGGGAGGGAGTGAGGGAGGTAAGTCTGGGCAAAGGGAGGATTTCAACTGAAGCAGGGTTGTAACAAATGTCTCAGGTCATAGGACGCTATGGAGCTTGTATGGCTTTAACAGTTGTCCTTCCTCACGATAAGGGACACATTCTTTAATGTCCATATTGATCTGCCATTTGACTGGGAGGCATAACTTGGTGTGTGGCTTCCTTCAGCTGAGGCCATTCTTCAGAAAAGGACTTCAGTTGGGACCTGTCAGCTACAAACATCTTCAGCATCTAAGGAATGAGTACCTCCGTTGTGAAGAAGTTCAGAGCTGCAAACCACATCATAAGACAAAAAAGACAAAACAAACAAACAAACAAAAGAATACAAGAATATATGCACCCCTATGTTTATAACAGTGCTATTTAATAGAAGAAGAAGAAAAAAGAACACAGACTATTTTCCCAGCCACACCACATCTTTAACAAGGGATTGTAGACTGCTTCCAAATCTCACTACATGTTTTTAAATATATTAATACCAAATAGTAAACAATTCTCTATACAGATAATCTTTTCTTTATAAATTATAAATTACTAACAACTGCAAGGAGAAATATATAAGTCAACAATTATAGTTTTAAACACACATCTCAGAAATTGAAAAAAAATAAGAAGATATGCCCTGGCTGGTTTGGCTCAGCGATTAGAGCATCAGCCCGCGGACCAGAGAGTCCTGGGTTCGGTTCCCGCTAAGGGCACCTACCTCTGTTGCGGTTTGACCCTGGTCCCGGTTGGGGTCCTGCGGGTGGCAACCAGTCGATGCTTCTCTCTCACGTCGATGTTTCTCTCTCTCTCTCTCTTCCTCCCTTTCTCCTTCCCGCTCTATCTGAAAATAAATGCAAAAGTGTCCTTGGGTGAGGATAAACAAATAAATAAAATGTGAAAGAACCATATAACTTATAAATTCAAACCAATAAATGCATAAAAAACTCAACACCCAACAAACAACAAATGTACATTCTTATAAAGAATGCATGGGACATTTGCAAAAAATTATTGTATTCTAGGTCACAAATAAATATTAAATAAATTCCAAGGACTTAACATCCTACAGAATATGTTACCTAACCATAACAAA
The DNA here is from genome assembly GCA_030848825.1 of Tadarida brasiliensis. Classification (NCBI taxonomy): domain Eukaryota; kingdom Metazoa; phylum Chordata; class Mammalia; order Chiroptera; family Molossidae; genus Tadarida; species Tadarida brasiliensis. The sequence continues at coordinate 108,678,433 of CM061263.1, read as the reverse complement.
CAAAAAATGTATACTTATAAAAATCCCACATATTGGAAGCTCCAAAGCATTATATTAATTTACCCTTGGGATAAAAAAGGCAAGGGCAATGGTGAAATGCTTAAAACTGAACCACAATAAAAATAAAAATTGAGGAACACTGCTAATATAAGAAAAAAAATATTTTAAACAAATGGATTAAAGATTTAACTGAAAAAGCTTGAATAAATGCAATAAACTAAAGAAACAAGACAAAACAAATTATAAAGGTAGAAGAAGGAATGAAAAATGTAGAGAAGAGGAATAAATAAAATAACATAAGGAAAGAGACTTGGCAGAGCCCTGCTCCACCCTTTGACAGTCTTCGGAGGTCAAGGTAATGAGAAAGGAGCCGCCTGCTAACTGCCAGTTGAGGACCAGCTCTCTGCGTGGAGCATGGGGAAGCCCTTCCTTTGGCTCGGGACGAGGCGTACTTTTGTGAAGCAGTTTCCTAGTAAACCAGTGGCTGAGTACTTCATCAGACCTCATCTCGGAGGACAGAATGAGATAGCAACGAGGAGGAACATGTTGCTGGCTGCACAGCAAGTGTGCACATAATTTACGGACCTTCTCAACCAGAGGAACACCAGCGTGGATCTTGGATGCAGATGCTCAGAACTGCTCGTCTCCCTTCAGCCCGAGTACCCGCGGGACTGGCCGCCGGGCCGTCTGCGCCGGTGTCTGCACAACTGCATGAAAGGAGCTGGGTCATCAGAGACAAATCTCACCTGAGTCCTGGACACCAGAGTCCGGCCGATTCCAGCAGGACCCTGGAGAGAGTGGAGAAGCGCGGGAAAGACAATGGGCGGGAACAAAGAGCAGAAGAGTCTGGAAGGAAAAAAAATCTCCAAAACCACTCTCCACCTGCACAGGTGGGGGACTCCTCTTGCCTGGGGGACAAGTTGAGCGTGTAGCCTGTGTTCCTGTTAGAAAGGCCGCCGCTGATTTCCGGATCTTGACCTGCCTTCTTGGAGTCTTTAGTATTTATCTGGCGCTGAAGCTTCTCCTTAACTCTGGACAAGGTATTGGAAGGTGACAAATACTGGTTCTTTACTTATTAAGCTTATGTTTTATTATTTTGAACACCATTCCTCCTTGTCTCTCATAGTGATGCTACAAGTTTTCGGACCTTTTAAATCCATCCCCTGGGCTAACAAAAAGCCCACAGGCTTAGCTGTTGAAATGTCAAATTGATGTGCCTCAAATCAACAATAACGTTCAGTGTTAAGGTAATTTCTGGCTTTTGTGCTCACTACATATTTATCTTTAAAATAATATTTGTCTAGTGTCTTCAGATATCAAATCTTACATACAGTAAGAAACAGATCCACTTAGCAACTAATTAATAGGTGGTATTAGACATTTAAAAACCCCTTGTTCAAAGGGGGCCCTTGGGTTTTACAAAACTTGTAGAAACAAAGCCTGCTGATGATTTTATGTTTTTCTTTTTACACAGACAACCATATGGTGATTGCCAGAGCGAAGGGAGTGGGGGGGGGGGTTAGAAGAAGTAAAGGGATGATAAATGGTGATGGAAGGAGACTTGACTTGAGGTGGTAAACACACAATACAATATACAGATGATGTATTTTAGAATTGTATAGCTGAAACCTGTATAATTTTATTAACCAATGTTACCTCAATAAATTCAATTGAAAAAAAACTCTGAAAATTAACTGTTCAAATGGGAGATTCTTTGAAATGACATGTTCCTTTAAGATACTGAAGCTTTATTTGCATATTTCTTTCACATCTTGGTGATCCCAGTAAACTTGAAAAGGATAGGCATGAAGCCTTTTTTTGTTGCCTGTCATCCCCAAGTCCCAGAGGAGGCACTGTTATTTTGAGAAACAGTTCATGAGTTGTATAGATTTTACTTATGCATAATTTAATCAGATCTGTAAGTACAGATGCACTTCATTTTTAATGAATTTATTGGGGTGACACTGGCTAATTAAATTATATGGGTTTCAGGAGTACAATTCTATAATACATCATCTGTATACTGCATTATGTGCCCACCACCCCAAATCAAGTCTCCTTCCATCAACGGGTGCACTTTTTAAAGATTTTTTGAGAAATAGGGTTCCATTTTAATAATTTTAGGTGACGGGGTCATCTAAAACACATCCTTAGGTTTTATTGGTATGTACACAAGGTGTTAGGAATTAGGATCCTGGGCTCTGTTCTTGATGCAAAAGATTCTATTTAATTGAAGCTCTCTGTTCACAAAGCAATAACTTTGTGTCTTATTCTGGTTGTGCTGATCCCAAACAGAAGTGTGTGGTTCAGTGTATGGGGTGCCAGGAAGGTTTAGAATTGAACTCCATGCCTGTGTATGTCCACAGATTAATTTTTGTGTATATGATACCTGTATAATAAAAAGTATTCTTAAAAATAAAAAACCAAATAAGAAAGCAAAAACTTTTTTCAAAGATTAACAAAATAGGCATTTGTCAATACTTATGAAAAAAAGATATTGTAATCAATTAAAATACAGAATAAAATATAAATGACAAGACACAGTACATTAAAGATGATAAATGATACATTTTAAACTAAAAATATAAAAAAAAATGCACTGAAAAATTTAAAAATATGATGAAATAAAAAAATTCTGCAAGGTATTAAAAACTAAAAAACAACCATTAAAAAATGTCCTAGCAACAAATAGCACTGTATCAAATTTTAAAAAACAACAGAAAATTATTTTCTTATACAAGTTTTTCCAGAGACCAGAAACATAAAAAAAAAAAAAAAAAAAAATGGCTATTTATCTTTTGTGATGCTAACATCTTGATTCCAGAATAAGATACATATAGCACAAAATAAGATTTCACCTATAGACTGTACTTTGCTGACTCCTGGTCTAGACTTTAAAAAATGATAGAAAAATGTTTATAATGCAGTTCAAACTTAAACATGTGTCATGTCTATAGCCCTCCAACCATGAATATCATAACAAATTGAGGAAATATTCCCTCAGTATTTAAAAACTATTATCTGATTTAACAAAGTTGCTCGTGTCATTGATGAATGAATGAAAGTTCAGCATACACCTTTATTGTTTTACTTTCATCTTATTAATTAACGTAAGCAAAAATGTCAACCAATATTCACATTGGAACTACACTGGATTGTCAACTACAACTATAGTTTGGCTCTTTATAAAAGAAGACAGCCAAAACTGATGAAAGCACTCTGAGAATCATTTGGTTATATAAAAATTTCAATTAAAAGTACTTTATATTTTATTATTCTTTATAAAATTGTGAGTTACACATCCTTTACATCAGTAAAGCTTATTGTAAATCAATGTACATCAATAGATATGTACATGTACATGCATATACTTTTTAGAGAGCTAATTGTTAAACATTTGCCAGCAAACTATTGTATGAAGCTCTATTTCTAGCTTCTCCTCTTCATGTACACACATTCAAATTAAGGTGGATATGTTGTCTTCAATGAGTACACCTTTCCTTTTTCTCAACTTCTGGTGTCCAAGTTGCTTCTTCAACATGGAATGACTTCACGGTCTACTTCTGCTTATTGTTACCCTACACACACTAAGATTTAGCTCACTTTGACAACTTGATTAAGTTTCTGCCCTACATACCCATAGTTTTTATATTCCCAAATTGGTCAGAGTTCTTTGTATATTCCCCCAGTGCTTGATTAAAAGTTCTTTGACACATGCTCTATCTCTTTCACTTTTCACTCCTTATGAAATCTAGCTCTGCGTCTTATGCATAGTGTTTAATGCACTTTACTGAATTGAGTTGAAGAAGCACTGTGCAAATAAAAGTGTTAGGATGTTTTTGTGAACCTTATTTCTTCCATATGAACTCCCTTTAGTAATACTGATCTATTCACTTTCTCTTGAAAATGCATGTATGCACCTTTTACATGTATCTTTTACATGTATGCATTTTCATGTATGTGCCTTGTTCATGTTATTTCTCTAACTGAAAGTCCCTTGTCTTCATTTGTTCAGGATGCTATAACAAAATACCATGCACCATACAGCTTATAAGCAACAGAAACGTATCTTTTATGGTTCTGGAGGATGGAAAATTCAAGATCAAGGCACCAGCGTGGTCTCATTTTGATGATAATCCTCTTCCTGTTTGATACCCAGGGTCTTCCCACCTGTCCTCACATGGTGGGAAGGGCAAGTATGCTCTCTCAGGTATCTTTTATAAGGACACCAATTCTATTCATGAGGGTGCAACCTTCATGACCTAATTAGCTCCCAGAGGCCCCTGTCACCTTGTGGATTAGGATTTTAACAATACATTTTAGGGGAAACACAAACATTCAGATTGTAGCATTCATCTAGTTCTCTCTTCTTATCTGAATCCTAAGTTGAAGAACAAAGTTATTTCCCATCTCAAGCAGAAAAATATTCCCTGAAACTAAGAGCCAAAGGACTTTTACTTATCCAGTATTTCCCCCCAAAATGTATGTTTAAAAATCATACATCCCTAACTCAATGTAAGTTTCTTGAAGAAAGGAATTATTCCTTCCTCGTCTTCACAAAGCACAGAGTACTTCCAAAGCACTCAGAAGAGATGCTGAATATAATGTTTCATGAATGAATACATTTTTCATAAGTTTCTGTATTCCCTACAGTGCTTAATGGTGCTGAACACATTGTCACTCAATAAAAAGTTGTTGATTGATTGATATGTTAGTGAAACATAAAAACTGAAAGTAGTTGAAAATTAGACTTATATTTTATTGGAATGCAATAAAACTATCTTCGGTTTCTAAGTATTTTAATGCTTTCAACTGTTTTTTCATCTTTTCATCACAGCCAAATTTTTATGCAATGTCATGAGGCTGGTGTTTGCTCAAATTTATAAGACCTTTAAAAATTCTTAGGCCCCATAGCAATGCCAGAATCTAGGAAATCTGTAGTCATTTATGATTAATGATGCTCTGTGTTTTGTGAAGGATTATTAAAAACAGAAGCCTATGACTTCACTGTTTCTGACAATGACTTTAAACACAAGGTCAGTCCTTCAATTTTAACATTTCTTTGTAAAATTAAAACAAAGTAAAAACAATTGCATTGAGAGCTTCACCCAGATGTGACAAAATTGGAGACACAAGTTTTTAATCTATTTCTTCCAATGAAACATCACCTCATTCTTAGAATATTGATGATGAGCAAATGTTACTAAAGGGCCAATCTAGTCATCAGAAAAACATAGAGTTCAGGACTCTATCAGGCATCACATGGTCAATTCATAGAAGATGTCAACCAAAAGACTTAAGAGCAGCTTAAGAGCTGACTCATAATGAATGCAGCTTAATATTTGCATTTCCCTCCAGATGAGTAATTGGAACAAGAGTTATCAAGTTTTAAAAATCAAAGTATTTAAGGCTGTATTAAAAATTCAGTAAGCAAGCACTGAAGAGTTCCTGCAAAAAATATATAATATAAGATCCACTTTAATTCAATTACTTAAAAAAAAAAAAATCATGTGCTTTGGCATATGACAAAAACACAGGCCCTGGCAGGTTTGGCTCAGCAGTTAGAGTGTTGGCTTACAGACCTGAGAGTCCCAGGTTCAGTTCCCGCTAAGGGCGCGTACCTCGGTTGCAGTTTGTCCCTGCCCTGATTGGGTCATGTGGGTGGCAGCCACTCGATGTGTCTCTCTCGCATCAGTGTTTCTCTCTCTCTCTTCCCCCCTCTCTCCCTCCCGCTGTATCTGAAGATAGATGCAAAAATGTCCTCGGATGAGGATAAAAAAAAAATTAAAAACAAAACAACAACACAGGAACAACATAATAGTTTGCTTTTCAATGGAAACTCCAGACTCAAGAACACACATAATTCTCTCTCTGTTATTTTCTTATTTACTTAAAATACCTATAGGTGAATACTTTATCTATAATAGATTATTTGACTATAATTGTTGATGTTTCTAAAAGAAATGTGTGCCTTTACAAAAGTTAATTCAAACTCTTCAACCCTGCTTACTGACAAAGCTTTGCAATCCATAGGAAATTAAAACTAACTTTTTATAAGAATTAGTACAGCCTTTAAAATGCACCATTGTTAAAAAAAAAAAAAATGCACCATTGCACTGAATTCCATCTCTACTACTATCTTAAAAGCATTCTCTTGTCAGGTAATATGGTAATGATATTCAGAGTAGCTTCATGGTGTGTAACTTTCTCTGTGTTGCAAGTACCTTGCTGGGTGTTAGGCCATAGTCTGACCTTAAATTTGTATGAAAAATTAAGTGGAAGACCCACGATTGAGTTGTGGTTTTTCTCAATTTAATATGATTGCCCTGGAGTCTGGCAAGGGAGGAAAAAACCAGCTGCTTGATAGGAATTGTCACTTTCCAGTCCGTCAGTGAAACAGCACTAAAAAGGATTTAGTTGGAGCCAGCTCTCAGCCAATCCTTCTTCCTGAAAACGTGATGACGTGAGGATAGACAGGCCTAGGGAACGAAATAATCCAAAAAATTTCTTCCTTACTTTATTACTACAAGGTAACTTCAGTCTTTTTTTTTTTTTTTTTAGGTATCTACTTGCCCTCCTTGCTTCAAAGCAATGAAATAATGTGTCAAAGCTTTATAGTTAAATTAAACAGCCCTGGGCTGTAAGAACAAAGATCCTATCATTTCAGTCCTTATGGTAACCCCAATTTAAGATAGTCAAACAGGAGATATTTGAAGAAAGAGCGCTCATTCATAACTATGCAGTTTAAAACTTTCTTTTCTATTAAATGGAACAGGATTTGTGAATTAGAGGGTGTTGTACACATGTGCTGAAATAAAGCTCTTTGCAGTTAATGTCACAGAGGAAGTGAGTTATAGGTTTTGTAATAGGACACTTTTCTCTTTACGTAATTAGAGTTATGGTGTTGCTTTCTACCAATGAAAAAGTAGTCCTCAACTTATGGATTTGGGTGGTTGTTTATTTTAATTATTTGACCAATTCTTGCATCTATGCCTTCAGTGTTTGACCAGTCGTTTTCAAAATACTGTACACTATAAATAGATCCCATGTTCTGGGTGTGGATTTCTAAAACTGTTGGTTAAGTTCCAGTCATTGGAAAATATAAATAATTGACTCAAAAATTTGTTGTTAGTATTTCTTTTTTATATTTTGTAGGCCAAACTAACTAGAAATAAATAACAGAAGTGTCAAGTATCTTGCTCTGTTTTAAAAATCCTCCTAGACACAGGAAGTGAATTAGCAACATACTTCATGCCTCTTCCCCCACCAAGGAATTCCATTAAAAAAAAAGTCCCAATGCACTCATGGCTCATTCGTTCACTCTTTTCTACAATAAATATTTATTAAGCACCAATCACGATGAAGCATTATGCTAGGTCCTGAGGATGTAGCAGTAAAGAAGGCAGCCATGGACCTGTTCACATGAAGCTTAGTGTCTAGTGATGTGAAATGGATCATAAATAAGTACATTAAAAAATATTAGAAAATGATTCACCTCCCCAAGGAGATGACGTTTTAGTTGAGATCTGAATGACGATATGACACCAATTATGTGACTAGAAACTTCCAGGCAAAGGATGAAGAGTCCCTGAGGGAATAATCTTGGTGTGTTTGAGGAACTGAAATAAAGGTAATCATGGCTAAAACCTAGTGGGAGGGCCAAAGAGGTGTGAAAAGGTATCAGAGAGAAAAGCCAGGCCAGATCACATACTACCTCACAAGGTAGTGCAATTAAAAATTTTGAGGTGACATTGGTTAATAAGATTATACAGGTTTCAAGTTTGTTGCTTTCTTTTTTTTTTTATTGATTTTAGAGAGAGAGGAAGGGAGAGGGAGAGAGAGATAGAAACATCGATGAGAGAGAACATTGATTGGCTGCCTCCTGCACTCCCTGCACTGGGGATTTGGCCCACAACCTGGGCATCTGCCTTGACCAGGAATCAAACTGGCTACCTCTTGGTGCATGGGTCAATGCTCAACCACTGAGCCACACTGGCCATGCTTGTTGCTTTCAGTTTTATGTCCCACATAAAGAACCATAAGTGAAATCATATGGTTCTTAACTTTTTCTATCTGACTTATTTCACTTAGCCTGATATTCTCAAGATCCACCCATGTTGTTGCAAATGATAGTATTTTATAACAAGGGACATTTTATTACTCTTATCACAGGAAATTCCAATGGCTTTAGGAGCTGAAGAGCAAATATATATTTCTTATAAATCACAGTAGTACACATCCACTGATTTCGCCTGGATCAGTCAATACTATGATGACTTAAAATGATGCGAACAAGTTGATGTTCATCATCCTTGACATCTACTGAACTATGAGCCAGGCTCTGTCTGTGGGGCTGTGTGGTGCCTTGTCTCTCTCTGCCTCCCGAAGTCCTGTTTACCATCTCCAGAAGGCTCAGCTTCTGGAGAAGCTGAAGGTATGTTTAGAAGAGTAGGTTGCCAGGAAGAGTAAGAGAGATTTGAAGCCTAGTTTTTCATATCAAGTACACTGAAATTGTCTTTCAGTTCATCGTGTTTTGACTTCAGAGAAGTAAGTCGCTGGTGAGAGTAGTGCCATTTTGTGTAGTTTCTATACCTTGAACTCTCTCATGTCAGAGGTCTTATTCTTGGTCTTGTTTCTTATTAAGGGCTCATTAGGTTCTTTTTTTCGCTGGACATGGAATCTAGATCTTCGATTTTGAAACCAAATTTGGACTCTTGACTCTGAAACCCCAATTTTCTGAGCAAGTTGCTCTCTGGAATCAATGTCAGCATAAGGGTTGTTCCTAAATCCATGATAAGGATGTGCAATTGAGAGGAAGAGTCGTTGGTCCGATGCTGTCTATCTTCCCTACTTTGAATCCTCTCTTCTTGGTCTTGGCTTGCTTCTCAGTCCTCCTCAGGTTCTGCTCTTCTCTGGATTTGATGCCTAGCTCTTTGATTCTGAAACCAAATATGAATTCTGGACTCTTCAGTTTTGATTTCTAAAACAAGCTTTTGTTTAGAAATGTAACCTGGGTAAGGTTTTTGGTTGGATGCTTTGATAAGGACTTTTAACTGATCTTCTGTGAACTTGGTGTGGTTTTGTCTATGAATCATTTCTATGGTCTTATTTGGAGAGTGGTCTTGGGCTATGTCGGAAGTGAGTCCTGAAGTCTCACCCTTCAACCAGGAGCAATAGAACAATTTTAATATTTCAGGGTAGCCATTTTGCATTATATAACTATTCCTATTCATTTAATACTCACTTTGATTTATAACTATTGAGCTACTATGAGATTTTAGAAAAGAAATTAAATGTTTCATTTTTTAAAAATAATAGACTGAAATATTACATTCCAAAAGAAAACCTACTACATGTCCAAATGAGAAATTGAATATTCAGTGGGTCATCTAATTCCTTGGACTACATAACATCAAATATCAAGCTGTTAAACAACATTGACATGATAGAAAATAACATAATGGAATTTTAATTTTAATTTTTACCTAAATTTAGAAATAGTTATATATATATAGTATTATTTAGAGTGAACAGAACAGCACTTTCTTCTTGTTTGAATAGAGCAGTGCTTCTCTATAGGGGGGTTGATTTTTGTTCCCAAGGGGCATTTGTTAATGTGTGGAAACATTTTCGGTTGTTGCCAAGGTGCCAAATTGAAAAACCCTGGAGTAGATATGTATTAAAGAACCTTAATACTACAGAGTATTATTTAATTAAAAATTAAATAAAAGAATGTAAACATTATGAAGTTAGGGGCTGGGGCAGTCTGGCTAACAACTATGCCTTGTACATTGTAGAAACTCAGTGAATATTTTTTGAATAAACACATAAATAAACAGGTAAAATACAAAGAGTTGTTCCTTGAAGACATGCTCAGTTTTTTTGTATGTAAAAGGACACAAGTAATTATTCTTTTCCATACCAAAACAAGTTAGTAATCATCGCTGTAGGGCAATATATCCTATTTAATGTATGAGAAGCATTTTTAGGATTATGTTTATGGCATACTTCAAAATGCATGTATATGAAGAGTTGAAATATGTTTCAGCTCATTCTAGTATAATATATATTAAGGTAGATTTGGAAAAACATAATGTAGCCCTTTTATTATACTGTAAAATTACTGCTCCTTCTTATGGAAAAATAAAATTTGTGGAAAGGGCCTTCATGCAATTTTTAGCCATAAATGATAAAATTTTTATATACCCCAGGATAATATTACTTATAAATTTATACCATACACCACTTTAACTTAAACTTTTTTTTATTATTATTAAGGGGAGTGATCAGAGTCAAAACCATATGCTGTGGCTTTTACCCTATGGAACTCTCAAATACACTGCAAGAATAATTATTCCCACTTAATGGAGTTACCGAAGAGAATGTGGCGCTGGATGGTAAGACGTATGTAATCTAATGAAAACCCTCTGTAAACTCTCTAAAGGCTTGTGCTAGGAGTTTTGAGTTTTGTGGGTTTTCTTTTATTAAAGACCAAATAGCAGTTTAAACCTCTGAGAGAATAAAGGGTGCTAAGGATTCAAAAGCTTTCCTTCTCAGGGATTTGGGCCTTAGTGAAATTAGTGTCTTTCTGACACAGAGACAGTGAGCCAGTGAGCAGGGTGTTTGGGGTGGGGGGAAAGAAAAATTTTAAATTATGTTTTTCAAAAATATATCATGTTGAATTTTTTTTCAAGTATGTTTTTAATTATTTTTAAGAGAGAGAGAGAGAGAGAAACATTGATGTGAGAAAGAAATATCGATTGGTTGCCTCCTGCACGCCCCCTACTGGGGATGGAGCTGGAAACCTGGGCAAGTGTCCTGACTGGGGATTGAACTGAGACCTCTTAGTCCATGGGACAACGCTCAATCCACTGAGCCACACTGGCTGCGCTGAATATTTATTTATTTATTTGGAAATAAAACATAAATTTAGACCCTCCTTATTTTCTTTTGATTAGCTCCCTAAGTGTCTCTCTGTTCACAGTCCTTTTTCCATCTGGCCCATTACTCAGAGCTTTGTCTGTTTTTTATTTTCCAAAGCACAGATATGGAGATGCCTGTCCCCAGACTCAAGGTACTTGACCCCTTAGGATGGCAGAAAATTCTTTTAAAATCTCTCTACCCTTCTTTCCAACTATGTTCCTATCACTTTTACACTATCCACACACATTTTTCCTTTCTCTAAAAATGCCATGATCTTTTATACTTTTATGTTTTTATTACTTCTTTTATTTTATTTTCTAGCTGGGTAATGTCAAGGTGTCTTTCAAATGGTAAATCTTTAAAAGTCTTCCCTAACCTTTCTTTAACTTCACTTCCCTATGTTATTAAAATAATTTTTACTTACTTATATTAAGGGATTTAACACATTGTACTAAATTTAAACGTGTTTTGAAATTCAAAGGGGAGCCACCTATTAGAATGGCTAACATAAAAAAAAGCTAGCCAAACCATCAGGTGAGGTAAAGATGTGAAAGAACTGGAAGTCCCATGTACTGCGGGTGGGAATCAACATAGTACAACCACTCTGGAAAATGGTTTGGCAATTTCTTAAATAGTTAACCATATACTTCTGAATAATCAGGTTATTTTACTCCCAGATAGTTACTCAAGCATGAGTCCGCACAAAAACTTGTACATGAATGTTCATAGCAGCTTTATTTTAATAGCTCAAAACTGGCAATAACCCACATTTTCATCAACAGAATAGTGGGTAAACCAGCTGTGGCATCACAATGGAATGCTACTCACAGCAATACATAGAGGCAACTATGGAAAATACAATAATGTTAATGAATCTCAAAATAATTGCGCTAAGTGAAAGAAAACAAAAACAAATACTTGCTGTATGGATTAATTTTTAATTTGCTATTGTAAAGCATTCTTAAAATGCAAACTCTTCTATAGTGACAGAAAGTAGCTTTGTGGTTGCTGGGGTGGGGGTGGGATGAGTACTGGAGAATTGAGGAAAGAAACAGGAGGCAATGATTGTAGAGTGTTGAGGAAACATCAGAGGGTGATGTTTGGATATATTCACTATCTTGATTTTAGCGATGGTTTCATGTTTATAAACATATATAAAACTATCAAATGGTATATTCTAAATACTCGTACATTTGTTTCTGAGTCAATTATATCACAATACAGCTTTTTTAAAATGAAAAAAAAATAGAATCCAAAATTATGAAGAGAAGACATTTGCAAGTAATTTACCATGTAGACATTACTGGTTTCCTTAGTGCATAACTGGATAAGTATTTATATTTATTGACATATTTGACAGAACATATTTTTCTTTTTTAAGACTGACAGAATTATTGATTTGAAATACTATAAAGTCAGACAATATTCTACTGTATTAAAATCTATATTTACTATGGTGAAATGGGAGGAAAAATGGAATTTAGCATAATTCTCACAATCCTATCAAGGTCATTCTGTGGCCCCTGAGCAGGTAATTTCACTTGTGGGGCATCAGTACTTCATTTTGTAAAATAAGGCTGTTGGTGTACAGTGAATACAATTCAACACATAACGAGGCAAATTTTTACAAAAACATTGGAGAAGATGCTAGTGGTGGAAGTGTTAAAGGATGAATTGAGGCACATTAAAATTTTCAAGAGTTTATTTGAGCAAAAATTAATTCAAATCAGGCAGCACCATACTCAAAAGTGGTTAAGAGCACGGTCCTTTGGCAGGAGCCGGGGAAAGGATTTAGTAGAGCAGTGTTGGCTCCTACTCTCAGAGCTTCCCAGGTGAAATCTGAAACTGGCCCCCATACATGGAAGGCAAGGAGAGGCTGAAGACAAAAACAGACCTCTCTAGATTGGTAGGTGGCAGTTTTAATAAGTAAGGGAACTTATATATAGCTGGCTTGTCTTGGGTGGCCACAAGATGAGTAGATCTCTGCACCTGCCCACCAGAATCTTAAAAGTTTATGTAAAGGCCTTAATGGGATTCAGTCATGCATACCATCCAGATGGTCTCAACAATGCATTGTACTCTCAAGGCGGTGTCCTCAAAAGAAAAGCTCCGACTGTGGGAAGAGTGGGAAGAGTGTACATTCCAAGGTCTGAGAAGGAGGTGAGAAGCCTCCCAATGCTCGAGTCCAGCTCCCAGGTCAACCTGAGATCCTCTCCACACCTCCTTCAACAAGCAGTTGCAGAAGCAAAGCAAGAAAATTATTTTATTGGCTAGAGCTCAAGTGGTTGCCTTTTGGGGAAAAGTCTAATAGACTATTTGTGGTTGGTTGCTCTCAAATTTTGTTTTCTCCCATGAGTGCATTTACAGGAATTGGCTCTGGTTCAGATTTTGTTTAGCCTTTGTAGGCTACCAAGGCATTAAAGCCACCTCCACCTAATGGTCTACTTGTTTAATTACTTTCATAGTAAATAATATTAACAAACTCTCACGCAGTTTAAAATATAGAAGAGAAATGAGGTCATGCACAAATAATTTTTAAAGAAGTGCTAGGTACAAGTGGAATGTAGTATAAACAGGGTGGAAGCCAAATGCTCTGAGAGGACAGTGAGGCTTTTCTGACTGAAGACAGGAAAGCTTTGGAAGAACATCTCACTGGAGACGCCCTTGAATGATGGGCAAGCTTTCTTTTTAATTTTTTTTCCTTTACTGATTTTTAGAGAGAGAGAAAGTAAGAAGGAGAGAGAGACAGAAACATTGATGAGAGAGAACATCGATATGCCACCTCCTGCATGCCCTCCACTGGGGATTTGGCCCACAACCTGGGCATGTGCCCTGACCGGGAACCGAACCAGCAACCTCTTGGTGCATGGGTTGACGCTCAACCACTGAGCCACACCGGCCAGACTGGGAAAACTTTCAATAAGGTGGAGTTGTACTATTGTGACAATGTTCTGTATATGGTATAAATATTATCAGACCAGACAGAGATAGGAAGAAAGATAATTTAAAGAAGTGACTTGACAACAGTATACAGAAAGGTTTGATAAAAGGGACTTGCTGATGCTGACTGGAGCAAGCTACTCTTAAAATCAAATAGGGTCTTGACTGGGTGGCTCAGTTAGTTGGAGCATCATCGTGTGCACCAAAAGGTTGTGGGTTCAATTCCAAATCAAGGCACATGCTTAGGTGGTGGGTTCAATCCCCGGTCGGGGCTCATATGGGAGGCAACTATGTTTCTCTCACATCCATGTTTCTCTCTCTCTCTGTCCCTTCCTCTGTCTCTAAAATCAATAAATATATCCTTGAGTGAGGATAAAAATTAAAACTAAATAAATTAATGAATTGATTAATTAATTTACAAATAGGAATATAGTTTGGTTTGGAAAGGTTTGGTATAAATCACCGGGGGCCTGGAATACCATCATTAAGAAATGTGGATTTTTGTTATAGAATTATGTTCCAGAAAGCAAGTTAATGAAACTCTGCACTTCAGCAAAACCACAGAATAAACATAATTTTTTTAAAATTAATTTTACTCTACCTAGTCTAGAGAGCACTGATATGCAAGGCCAAGGTACAGCACACAACTGGATCATCTGGTTGATGGGGCAGGTGATTAATCTCAGAGTTAGATATGTTGAATTTGAGGTGCTAGCAGAACAGTCGAATACTAATGTCCATTGGACAATTGATACTAAAAATTTTAGACTAATCCTAAAGCTAGAGAGGTTACTATGAATGAAATATATTTTATTTATTGGGGTTTATAGAGTGAAAATTTGAATCCAATTCTTTCTAACTCCAAAAGGTTAGTTATTTTAAGGAGATTTAAATCCCAATGTTGAGTTGGAAATCTTCTTCAAAGAGAAATATTTGAAACTGTAGGAAGAGATGGGATTATATAGTGGCTAGATTACATAGATAAACTAGGGATATACCCTAGAGGAAGAATTCAATCTTTTTCAGGTCATGGATTCCTTTGAAAATCTAATGAAACTCTTCAGCCCTCACTCCCCAAAGCACATGTAAGCATGTACCACAGTTTTGTGTAATATTGCATGTAAATTATAGAATCTATGCTTTAATTGAAAGGGACAAAAAGATGGTGGGAGAGGGTAAATTTGGAAATACTTTGTGCAGACTAGTCTTTGGGGCATTTTGAAAGTAAATGTAAAGGGAAGGCAAGTGGACCTTCCAGATCTAAAGGCTATGATCTGACTTCTCTGTTATGCCTAAATCATTCAAATATCATGGTCTCTTAGAGTCAAGATAGAAGTGACAAAAGAGATTATCTCATGCCCTCATTTGCACTTGAATCTGTGGAGGGACCAGATGTGCCCCCAGTTGTTTGCCCATGTACCCATTTGGCTAGTAGTAGAGCGGGGAATAAATTCCAGGTGTCATGACTCAAGGCTCACACTACTTCTACCAGACCCTGCTAGCTCTTCCGAAAAACTAGGTTGTCTTTCTGTGCTTTTGAGTTGTTCTTCAAGTGCTTCAGCATACAGGATATTGCTGATTTTCAGCATCAAAATATACATTGAACAAAAATGACACACAACACTTTGCATTGATTATTTTTTTATATATCTGAAACATGACTAAAAGTCATTTTGTAACTAACTCATGGATTTGTGAAATTGGATGGTTAGTTATAACTGATGAAAAAATACTTAATGGTTAAGTGAGAGCTTAAAAATCTAGACGCGGCTTAAAATCCTAGTGGAATAATTTTATTCCATTACGCAACTCACTTGAATCGTCAATTTGGTTTTCATTGAGGAGATGGCTGACATAGTGCAAGATTGTGACATTGCGGTCAATCACAAGAAATGTTGTGTGTTCCAGATCTTTGTAGAAACAGTATAAAATGTCAGTGGTATATTCATTCACTTGGAGAAGCTTAAATAATATTTAAAATCTTCACAATCTGATAGTAACATGAGAGGAGCGATTAACCCATGTTTCTATTTATCTATCCATCTACCCATTCATACACTGCTTTAAAAAGAAAGGGATTTGCCAATGGAGTGGAAATCTGTAAACATTATTTATGAGCTCTCTCAGAGTGACTGACAAGACTACCCAGAGTGCTAATGTACTCTCTGCTCTAGCTTATCAGTTACCTAGTGAAATGCAACACAAATGGTATCAGCTTTATATTTAGGGTATAACTGTATAAACAGAAGAAGCCAGTAGGAGAATCTTGTTTTAGAGTTTTCACCTCATTTAAATTCTTAATTAGTCCCTTCAGCTTAGAAAAGGCTATTGCAGTGTGGTCCTGCTTCCAATTAATGAGCTGCAGAAAAGGATTAGGTTTGCCTTACGTGGTCTTTCCAAAATAGACCAACCTTGAATCACACAAACGCGAAGAAAAGATAAATACTCTGTTCTGATTTAAATTAACTTCAACAGGGAAGACAATCCTCAGTTGTTTATTTTATTATAGCCTGAGCTGGAAGTCCCAAAAGTTAAAGTTGATAAAACAGACACCTCTTTTGAACATTATTCAGTTTTTTTTTTCACTTAATCTAATGTTTTTTTTGTTTCTAGTCACTCAATAAAGTAGTAGACACTAATAGCTTGTATCAGTGTCATAAAGTCCAAAAAATCTGGGTGATTTTGTTGCTTGAAATTAAAACCAGAGAAGCCAGTTACCAAAAGCCCCTAATATATTAAATATCTTAAACAAGTTATGAAGTTATAAAGGGAACATAATTGTGTATACATTTTTAAGGTCACTTGAAGGATACTTATACCCCTATAATGACTTTTAGGGGATTTCATAGAAATCAGAACATCTGAAAGTATCACAGTCTAACTTCCATTTTCACAGGGTAGTCATCCATCTTCCTCTCAAAACCATCCCCACATTCACCTCCAAGAATGAAGAATACATGTGGGGGAATCTAGGAACGCATCAAATTTTATCAATCCACTTTTGGCAATGTTTTTTATGTATCTCTACCTGAGTCTTATTTATTCCTGAATTATTTGATTTCAAAAGTGTTCTTAGGATTCCCACAAGCACATATACATTCTAGTCCCTTCCAAAGATGAAATTCAACTTGTACCTCATACCTGAATAACATAAGTGGAATGTAGCACATGTATCAATGTTTAATTACTAAAGATCGGGGATTTTTTTTTTCTTTTTTCTTTTTTTTTTACTAGCAATAGAAGAAACAAGAAGATTCCTTGATTTAGGTCCAATTATTCATGTTAAAAACATTGATTTTAAAGTTTTGTCTCACAAGTTACTCAGCCTGGGTTAAAGCAAGCAACACAATTGTAAACGAAAATATGTTTGAATTAAAACAAGTAGCTTCCATTATTTTGTTTGTTTGTTTCCTTCTTGCATCTCACAGCAGGGTGTTCTGACACCTGAAATCAACACGAAAGGTCTCTTTCAAACTAACAGATCATCCCTCCCAGTGGAAGTATAAACAAAACCCTAATTGGAGATTTTGCTAACTATATTGCCCTGCTGTGAATACTAGTTAGGGTCTAGTGTTTAAGCAGTAACCTCAGCTAAAATTTATAATTACCAAAAGATAAAATCGAATCCTCTTTCTTCAGTCAGTGTTGCTAGTGTCCTTAAATCAATCCTACACCATTCAATGATTTCCTAATTGCCAGCTAGTATCAAGCATCTTCAAACTATTTTTTTAATTGCTAGGAGACAAACAAATAATAACTGACACACACACTAGTGCCAATAAAATGCCGAACTCGGTTTTAAGCATTTCTACATACATTAGCTAATTTAATCTTCACAAAATACATTTGAGGTAGATAGTAATATTATTCCTCATTTACAGATAATGAAATGGAGGCCATGCCCTGGCCAGTTGGGCTCAGCATTTAGAGTGTTGGCCTGCGGATGGAAAGATTGCGGGTTTGATTCCCAGTCAAGGACATGTCTGGGTTGCATGTTCGATCCCCAGCCCTTGTCAGGGTTGTGCGGGAGGCAACCAATCCATGTGTCTCTCTCATCAATGTTTCTCTCTCTCTCAATCTCTCTTTCTACCCTCCTCCCTCCCTCCTTTCCACTCTATCTAAAAAATCAATGGAAAAATATCCTTGGGTGAGGATTAACAACAACACCAAAAAAGAAATGGAGGGCGTGTAGTAGCTTGTTCTAAGCTCCACAACTACTAAACCATGGAGGCGACATTCGAATCCAGGCAGTCTGTGCCCAGAGTCTGTGCCTTGCCTTCTCCACTAAAAATGAAGATGTGAATAAGTAAAAATGAGCTGATGAGCTGCTATCCAATTTTAGGCAATTAATTGGAATACATGTGCTGACAGCAAAAAGTAGTGCTAACTCACTAATAAATATATGCTTCGTTTAATCTTGGAGAATATTTTTCTTATACCACACAAGAATGTAACTTTTCCCTCTATTCCTCAGGGAGTTTATCAACATGCTTTACAGCTACATCCTGTTCCCTAAGGTATTCGTGGACTACAAATTAAGAACTTTGGAAAGATTCATTAATTCTTTTAGGCATATACTAGTGTAATAGATTTAAATAGTGCCACACTTTTGCTCAAAGCCTAGTCTGCTAAAGCCTTGCTACTCTCATATGGTTATCAGCCAGCATCAGCATCACCTGGGAGCTTGTTAGAGCTGCAGAATCTTAGGCTGCAAAAC
This sequence comes from Tadarida brasiliensis, assembly GCA_030848825.1. Classification (NCBI taxonomy): domain Eukaryota; kingdom Metazoa; phylum Chordata; class Mammalia; order Chiroptera; family Molossidae; genus Tadarida; species Tadarida brasiliensis. The sequence continues at coordinate 108,659,853 of CM061263.1, read as the reverse complement.
CCAAACCTACTGAATCAGAATCTTCACTTTAGCAGGATAACACAGGTGATTTATATTCACACACAGTTTGAAAAGAAGTGCTTCAAATCACTAAAGAGGAAATAACACTGTGGTTTCCATTCTCGTAAGGTAAGTTCTTAAGAACTGGATGTATTCTCATTTCTCTATTGCTTGTACTGAAGAAAAAATAGTGAATCTAAACAGAAAATAAATGTGATACAGGAGGCAGTTAAATTAACCAAAGATATTCTCATTTTCTTTTTATTTATTTATATATATTTTTATTTATTTTTATCCTCAGCCAAGGACATTTTTGCATTTATATTCAGATAGAGCGGGAGGGAGAGAGGGAGAAAGAGAGAGAGAGAAACATCGATGTGAGAGAGACACATCGACTGGCCTACGCTCTAACTGCCGAGCCAAACCGGCCAGGGCTATTTATATATATTTTTAGAAATCTAAATGGGAGTAGGTTATATAGGGTTGGGGTGTTAACTATGTACATCTATGGTCTTAACTTCTCCAGTTTCCTTTTCCTCCCTTAAAACCCACTCTTTCCCCATTTCCAGTCCTTGTGTTTCAGTGAGACTAATCCCACCGCTTCCTCCCAGGTCAAAGGGTGGGTCCCAGACCCTGACTTAGCCAATAATAGTTCCTGGTAATTGGGTCAGGCTTGGCACATGACCCCACATCCACCAGTGAGAACTTATCTCAGGGCTTTTCCCTGCACTGTTCTGGAAAAGGTTGCTCCCTCTTGCTGAGATAGGAGCACTGTGGAGCACTAAGTACCAGAAAGCCTGGAGCTTCTGTCTGTGGGTGGGTGACCCTGCCTGAAGGAAACCAACAGAGAAAAAAGCAGATCCAAGAGACAGACAGTGATGTCACTCAAACACCTGGATCAAGTCGCAGCTTTGAATCTATCCCATGGACCTTTCAGGTATGTGTGAGAGTCAAATTTACTTTTTTGAAATTGAGATATAATTAATACAGAACATTATATTGGTTTCAGGTGTACAACATAATGATGTGATACTTGTATATTTGTGAAATGATTATCACAATAGGTCTAGTTAATGTTTATCATACATAGGTACAAATTTTTTTTCTTGTGATGAGAACTTTGAATATTTACTCTCCTAGCAACTTTCAAATATATTATTAACTATAGTTACCATGCTATGCTTTAAACCCCCATGGCTTATTTGTTTTATCACTGGAAGTTTGTACCTTTTGACCCCTTATTTTGCCCTCATTTTGCTCATTTTGCCCTCCCACCACCCAACCACCAATCTGTTCTCTGTATCTATTAGCTCATTTTTGTTTGTTTTTAGATTCCACATATAAGTGAGATTATACAGTATTTGTCTTACTCTGACTTATTTTACTTAGCATAATACCCTCAAGGTCCATCCATATTGTTGCAAATGGCAAGATTTCCTCCATTTTTATGGCTGAATAATATTCTATTAAATATAAATATCACATTTTCTTTATCCATTCATCCATCAATAAACACTTAGGTTGTTCCTATGTCTTGACTATGGCTTAAATAATGTTTCGATGAACATGAAATGCATATATCTTTTTATTAGTGTTTTTGTTTCCTTTGAATAAATACCCAGAAGTGAAATTGCTGAATCATATAATAGTTCTTTTTAATTTTTTTGAGGTATCTCCCTACCGTTTTCCATAGTGGTTGCACCAATTTAAAAATATTTCTACCAACAATGCACAAGGGTTCCTTTTTTCCACATCCTCACCAACACTTGTTATTTCTTGTCTCTTTGAGAATAGCTGTTCTAACAGGTGTGAGGTGCTATCTCATTGTGGTTTCTGTTTGCTTCTCTCTGATGATTAGTGAGTTGAGTACCTTTTCATGTCTTTTTTGGCCATCTGTATGTCTTTGGAAAATGTCTATTCAGATCCTATGCCCATTCTTAAATTTTGATTTTTTTTTGCTATTGAATTGTATGAGTTTTTTGCATGGTTGGATATTAACCTGTTATCAGGTATATAACTTGCAAATATTTTTACCATTCAGTAGGTTGCCTTTTCATTTTGTTGATGGTTTCTTTACTGCAAATTCTCACTTTAAATATAGTTATTTTCTAGTTTCTAAAAAAATTATCTATTTTAAAATCCGCTTAATTGACAATGTATTTGTATTTTAGCTTGCTCCAAAAAATGATTTAAGGTGATGTACTTAAGACACAAGCATTGAGTTTGAGAGCTTTAAACCTGAATCCACACTATCTAGAGTTGCAGTCTTATTAGCTGTGTGAACTTGGTCAAATGACTTTACTCCATCCTCTGTCAGTTTTCTTACATGTACAGTGTAGATCCTACCATAATTACATATACCTCTTAAGGTAATTAGGAGAATTCAGTAATTCACAGTTTAACTGCTTAGTACAGTTATGACATATAATACGTGCACTGAGCTTTAGGTACTACTAAGATGCAACAATAGAGTTACATAAAGTTGATTGAAAATAAACAATGAAAACTAGAGAACATAAAAGAAGGATTACACATGAGAAGGTGCTAGGTAGAATTTAGAACATAAAACATGTGCCACAAAATCCTGCACACATGCCAAAAACAAGACCAAATTTTGGCTTTCAGCTTCTTAGTTGCCAAAGTGGAAACCATCACTCACTTGATTCATAGCCCAAAATGAAAATTAAATTCTTATCTAGGAGCATTTCCAGTTATCCTGGAATTAGAGCTATTTTTCCATGAATCCTTGTAATGAAGACATCTTATGATGTAATAAAAATGTATCCTCAACACACTCCTTAAAATAAATACATTGGTAGTTTTCATGGAACTATTTTAATAATTAACCTTTTACAGAATAACATAATTATAAATATTTTAGTAACTATATGGAAGATAAAAGCTGCAAAGACAAATTTTTGGATATGAATATAAATGTAAATATATACATTGATATAGGTGTATATATAGAGAGACACAAAACTAATAATTCTAGCATAATTTTACCAAATCTTTAGTTTTGTACACAATACTTACAGTCTTTATAATTCATTATCTTTGTATTATACTAAATATCATTATAAACAATAAATAAAATTGCTCAATAATATTTAAATAAAAAGTGTGCCATAATTTTCCTAATATATGCCTTTTCTGGACCTGTACTTTGTTTCCATTTTTACATGAACTAATCTTATAACAAATATTTTTTTGGCATAATTTTTTATGTGCTTAACGTAATTTGTTTTGGGTAGATCATCAAAATTAAAATTGAGGTCAGATAATTTAAGCATTTTAAAGTTTTAAAAAATATATAGTATACTTTTAAACATGGTAAACTGCCCCCTAGATACAGAAATATTGATCCAATCAACCCTCCAATACATTTTGACTTTAAGGTAATTATCTATGAATATGCTTGTTAATACTGAAAATATTTTGCTTTTGTAGTCTTTATAGTTAGAGACATTGTGTTGTTAAATCTATACTATGACTAGGAAAATTATTCAGAGCAGATACAGGGTGCGGCATAAGTAGAATTACAGTAGTTCGGATGGAAAATAATACAATTATTAATAATATAAGAATAAACTCTGTTTCACATACTCACAACTGTAAGCCTACTTTTGCTATACCTGGTACATTCAGGTTGATGGAGGCTCTGCCATCTTGGATAACTGCTTCCATGGTCACCTTGGGATAAAGATCCAATTGCTAAGTTGATGAAAAGGGTGGAGAACACATACCCTTTTTGGTCTTGTTGTGAAACTGCCAACTTTTACCACCATTTTGTTAGTAATAACTAGTCTGATGGCCTTACCTAAGCTCAATTTGTACAGCCTTGGGATACTGCTTAACCTTTCTAAGTTTCATTTTTCCTATCTGTAAAATGGGGATAAAAATAATAATCAGCTCACATGGTAGTTGTGAAGGTTCAACATGATATATAAAGCACTTAGCTTGACTTCTGACTCATACCAAGGGTTTAATTGATAATACATCATAATTGACATTTTTAGTATTAGAAAAGACAACTAGACATATATTATAAAATATTTTAATTACATTTAATAATGCTTAAAAGAACTACAAGAAATGGAAAAAATAGGTGGTCTCAGTCTTCTCTGTAGTACTAAATACCTAAAAAAGAGAAAAAAAATTGCCATGGCCAAGAATTTAGTGACTGGACTAATGTATAAGGCAATAGTAAGACATGCTTATATATGTATTTACATGGAAAGTATAGGTATCCATACTTCATTTAGAAAAACACATAATGATATATTCTAAAAAGCTGAACTCACAAATGAAGATGTCATTGGATAAAAGGGATGATGACAAATTTTAACTTTCTGAGTTAAGTTTAAGGATTATTACAAATATTAGTAGAGGATAATCTAAAGATTAAGAGAAGTTAGTGAAAGATGATGTGTGTGTTGTAAAATTAATAAACTCAATCCAAAGCCTGAGATTATTTAAATAAAGGAGAAACTTGAGGGAAGGTGCCATGGAATTTGCTCTGCTGAGACTGACAGGTGTGGCTGAGGGAACAAGCAGGGACCCAGAACAGTGAGCCCTTCTCAGTACATTGGGAAGAATATTGAGTCCTTAAGCTTGCATATGTTAGAAAGTAAGGATACATGATAAGATCCAAGCTTGCAAAAAATCACTCCATGCATTTTGGTGAATGGACTGGAGAGATCTACGGTTGGTCGTGGTGAGTCCAGTTAGTAGGCTGTCTATGTTGCTAGGTAAGAAATGCTAGTAGCTTATACCAGGTGTTTGGCATTAGAGTAGAGAGAAATTGATGCATTAAAAAATAATTAGCCTGTAGAAATAGTAGAACTTAGTAATAGATGGGCACGTGGATAAATCAGGGAGAGGTGAATGGAGACTCTGGGCTGGGTGTCTGGCTTGTGACAGTAGGTGGTAGGTAGTGATGCCACTCACTAAATTGGAATCGAGGACTGAAACTGACTTTGAGCAACTTTGAGACATGCAAGTGGAGAGGTTATATAGACATTTGGATGTATAGATCAAAGATCCAGAGGAACTGTTTGTAGTGAAATGTTAATGCACAGTCATATATATAGGTGGTATAATTAAAGCTTAAACCAGAGTTTCTCAACCTTGGCATTATTGGCATTTTAGGCCAATAATTCTTTGTTGTTTGGGTGTTCTGTGTATTTTAGGGTGTTTAGAGCATCTCTAGCCTTTACCCACCCAAGACTGGTAGCAGCAGTCTCATCATGACAACCAAAAAACTCTTGAAACATGGCAGATATCTCATGGGTGATAAAATTACCCCATTCAGAAACATTGACTTAAATGATTGTAACTAAGAAGAGAATATTGAGTTATAAGAAAGCCATACAACCCTACCGAGACTAGTAATTTGGTTCCTAAATATATAGCTCAGGCAACTTTCCTTAATTGAAATAATTATCATGATATAAGAGTGAATAGCAAGAACAGGAACACAATGTGCTAAGACTAGTTCAAGTAGAATCCAGGGTAGATGGAGGAATGAAGTCAGAAGGATTAAAGATTTTTAAGTAGTTGAAGGTGGGATTTAGCATAGATAAGAAAATGAAAAAGGTATGAAATATTTGTAAATTTTAACTTGAAAATGGTACATCCTCTTTTTATAGTTGGTTAATACCACGTATCCCTAAATAGACTTAACTGAAAGACAATATTCTTGCTGACCCCATTTTCAGAAAAAACATGGTTAGATCGCATCTCCAGTATTAAGAAGGGGCATGAATAAGATCAGAATCTTTCCCATTTGAGTTTTGTATTTTATTATTGACAATGAACTCTAATGGCATCATGGAGAGTCTTAGTATCTTTGAAGGTTGATAGAATACCAACTTTGTGGAACCCTATGAAGTAACATTATTAGTTATATGATATTTTTAACAGTATTTCCAACATATGAGTTTTAGTCATTGATTTGCATAATTTTAGATTCTGTATGCTAGAAATAGTTGCATTATTGTTCTCATTATTTTTTTGGTAAGTATCCCTTATTCCTTTTATTTCCTGAAAAATATGCAAATATGTAATCATTTTACAAAATGAAACTAGTGGAGCCTGAACTACAGTCAAATTGTGCAACTTCTTTTTCATTAGTTATTTTCCTTATTTACAAATAACCAGCTGACTAGTGTTTTCTAAAGTACTTGCATTTAACTTTCAGCTGATTATTTGTAGTCTAGAACGCTCTTGATATTATACATTTCAGAGTGTTTTGCGGCTTAACTTTGATTTGGTATACCCAGTATGGCAAGCTGTAATTTGTCTGTAACTGCCAACTGCTTTGAAAGCGAGAGTGAAAAAAAAAATAGAAATCTCCTTCAAAATAATTTAAAGATCTCTTTTTCTTCCTTAATGACCAGAAATTTCTAAATCCTGGTTTTTAAAAACCGTGCCATTTTGAAATGTATCTGGCGGACAGCTCTGCTCTGCCGCATTACATGTGGTTGACGTTAGTCACATCCTTGATGTAACATAACACAAGCTGGCTAAGGTAATCCGATGTGACATATGACAGCATTTTGAACCAGTCTGGAACATTTGAAAAAATGCCATCTTTTCAAAGACCATGGACAGATAGCATGGTGAGCCGAGATCGTGAGCTCTGCTGCTTTCAGTTTGAGCAAGGTTCTGTGGTCATTAAAGGGTGAATTCCAACCTCGTAGACTAACAAATACTAACAAAAGTACAATTATTTTCTTGCTGGTGAGTTTATACTTAAGAAGAACAACCACTGAAGAGATGTGATTATGCATCATTACAAATATGGGAAAAGATAATGCAGAGCTGAACGTTATATCTGGTAATATGTAAAGAGGTGAAGTAGGCATTTGGTACCTAGTTGTTTACTATTGGTTAAAAGTGCTCAGATCAAATCAAGTGTCATTAGAGTTAGAGGAAAAACAATCGTGAAACATGAGCACACAGGCAAAAATATTTTTTCTACATGTGTTGTTGAATTTCTCTGTAAAAAGTCTTCTCTGTCCTCAGCCTAATTTATTGTGCAGGCTGTGGAGAATTTGAAAACCATGTTTTCTTCTAGGGTTACTTCAAGCAGCTCCTTTGGTTTTAAGTTTGTTTCACGTTTATTTGAACAGAAAACTAGCACTAATAATACCTGATGAATAGTGATGAGTTACAGAAATGAAAATAACCTGGACACTAAATTTGATAGAAGATGGAAAAGGAAATTAAACATAATGTGTACATCTTAGAATGAAAAGATAAAATTGAACTACAAGGTAAAGGCTCAGCAAAGTTGCCTTTTTGTAGATTTACAAGTGAAAGTTGTAATATGCTATTGTCTTACTCAAGTATATTTTAAAATACCCTTAATTCATAAAAGCTCTTTTTATCCATGTAAGTAAAAATATTTAAGTAATTTCTGTACCACTTTATTAATATGATATTATTAAATATGGAAAATAATTCACTTTATTGCAAATTAAAAATATGTATACTTTATGCATATATAAATATATGTAAATGCATTTTCATTATTGTTTACACATATATTTAAAAAATATTAAATTGAGGTTTCTGAACTGTAGAGATGACCGAGGGCATAAGAAAAAATGCTGTTTTTAAATTATCTTAGGTACAATAGAAAATTTTCTAATATTTAATACCACTCTTGCAGTTTATAGTAATGTTTTTCTTATGCTTTCTTCTTTGAAACTCAAAATTACATGGCGTATTATGAATTTACATACTTTTGTCCCATTTAACAGAAAGGAAAATTGAGACTTAAGGATGTTCTAGTAATTGATCGATTTCTAATTTCAATCCTGGTTTTGAACTTGAAGTCTACTACCCTTTCTTTTTATGATTCCCCTAAAATTAAAAGTTTGTTAAGTGATCCAGGACATAATGACCAATGCCAAAATTTAATGTAAAGATAAGCAATTTGACATTAAATGGAGGATAAATCTGTCACCCTGATGTCATACTTTAACAATGCTAAACGTACACATAGAAATGACCTCTCAAATTCTGGTTGATAATTAGATAAAAAGAAGTCTATAGCTAAGAATTTTGTAGTATTTTGTGCTTAGGGCTATATGATGTGTTGGAGTAAAGACATAGTAATGCCCAATGAATCTAATTGGGAATATCTGATATTTTTTATTTAATAGAAAGAAACAAAAACTTTGCCAAACTTACTGCTGTTATTAAACAATCTAAAAAACCTGTTAGAAAAACAAAGCATCAACATTAAAAATTTTTAATTAAGAAAAGGAAATCAAAGCAAAATAAAACTAGATTTTCTCTTTGAAGGAAACTCAAGGCTAAAAGGTATAACTAAGGAAAATCAAGATCAAGCAAATTATTTTGTTCACTGGGTTTTTTTTTTCAAGAATGTTATTTGAATGTTTTATGGATCCAGCCATCAATTTCAGACAGATGTTGCCTCATCAGAAGAAAAGATAGGATGCTAAAAACAAGAGTTTAATATTTGTTATGTGTGTACTATGTCAATATTTTTCATGGATTATTAATTCTCATGGAAAGCCTGTGAAAGTTGTTATTATCCTATCACATACACCAAGAACTGAAGCTCACACAGATTAAGTGATTTATTCAAGGCAACAGAGTGGCAGAGTAGGGATGAAACCCAGTTATAAAGCTGAGATTTGAATACTGAAAATATTGAAGAATGTATATATTAATCTTGGAAGAAATATAAGCAGATGGTAAGTGACAGAGAATAGAAAAGTAAAGAGAACAAGAGAGTTTTCAAACTGGTGATCTAGCATTTGTAAGAGCCTCCCTAGGAAAATGTGTGTGGTATAACTGGATATCAGATCATTTGGGTTAGCTAGTTGAGTTAGGAATCTCCTGGGTAATGAGTTGGCATTCATTTTTGACCTCCAATTCCAAAAGGGAGAAAGAATATGGGACATGGAGTCAGATATCTCTGAAGCTGCCTAGTTTACTACCTGTGTTACTTGGGCAACTTACTTCATTGCTCTGATCATTGCACTCCTCAGCAAAACAAGTGCCAACACTGCTTACCTGCATTCTGTTAAATTATACCATAGTGACAAACATTGCTCAAATGTGAATGGCTCACAACAACCAAGTCCATTTCTTGCTGGGATTGTAGATCTTTTTCAGGTCAGCTACAGCTTTGCTCCCTGTTTTCTTCCTTCCGACAGAAAAAAAATCGGTCCTTCTGGCATGTGTTTGTCTCATGCAGAGGGTCAAGGGCGATGGCAGGAACCACAGGATGGCTCTCAAAAGGTCTGCTTAAACAGTGGTTGGGTCCTTGCATCACTCTCACTGACCATTAAATAGCCTAGAGGAAGTCACATACCCAAGCCTTCTATGAGTGGGATAGGAAAATAGCATTGTCTCACAGGCAAGGATAAGGAGTAATTGGGAACACATCTATCTGCCTCAATGCCCACAGGATGGTTGTGATGATTAAATGAGATGACAAGTAAAGGCCCTAGCAGAGTACCAGGCACACAGTATGTGCTCTACAAACGTCATTTCACTTTCATTTCCTGTTTCAGATCTGGAGTCAAGCTAAACAAAGCCCAGACTCATGAAGTATTGTAACCATGTGTACCAATTTCCCAGTGTCATTTTGTCTCTGACCCTTTTTTTAATAATTCAGAGAATTACATATGAGTAAATCACTATGTTTCTCATTAGGGACTGGTAATTAAAAGAAGAATTAATGTCATATTTTTAAAAAAATCATAGTAAGTTAGAAAGATCTTAGTCTTCTTGTTTAACTCTCGATAAAGAATTGACTAATTAAAACCTGGCTTTTCAAAGTACATGCTTAACTTCTTAGAAATTCCTAAACTTTTAGAAATATAAATAAATACACACATATAAACATACAAAAGAAAAATATACATAAAACAACTAAATGAGCACTATTATCAAAATAGCAAAGCAAAGTTTCCATTGGAAGATAGCATTTGGAATACCTGGTGAACATACATTTTGATGAGAATTATATTCCTGAGATATCTCTCAGGATTTTTCAAACTTTAGAACAAGAGGAAAATTCCCAATTAAATGTTTCTGAACAGGTCGTTTTTATGTTGTAGTCAACTACAGTTATTTTTGTATGAGTAATGGATTTGGTCTTGTAGATTTTTGGATGAATCCTTGAGGAAAAGGCCAACAAGTCTTTTCCTTTTCTCTGTGAGATCAAAGACACCACTGTATTTTGGTATGCGAAGGGTTATACCATGGTTCCCAAAAATGCTGTTTCCCATCAACTGTGTAGTGGCCCCACAATGATTGACAGACCATACAATTTCTCCATGGTGGCTTCATTTCGACTTAGTGCTAGTGCTTAATTTGAGAAGTACTATGAGTCCCTTTAGGATAAAAATTAGTACGAAAATAATTCTTTCCTCAGCAAAAAGTCAGTCAACAACATCCATTGTGTGAGGTGTTACATAGTACAAAGCAGCCTTTTGAGAATTCATGAGATACATTTTTATCTGTGTAAGACCCAAGTATTCAGTTGTGATAATTTACTTGCCTAATTTTCACATTAAATTCAATGGAGAAAAAAATAATTTCAGGTGAAGTCTAAATCATTTAAATGATTCCACAGAAACAAATATTTGAGAATTGTTTTTGTGGAAAAAAGTGTATAGGTAGTCATTGATATGCCATTTTCATGATAAACCACTTAAATAATAAAATCACTAGCACATGATTTTAGATTTATAATAGCTTGAAATATATCCTCTCATATAGTAAGTTAAGTACTCAGTAAACTCTGGTCTTATCATGGGGTCCCCTAGTACATGAATTCCACTTTAAGTGAGAAAAATTTTGAGAATTCATTTATTTTCAGTTTAGCATGTTTCTTTTTAAAACACGATTCAAGGTACAGATCAAGTGTCATAGAAATATACACTTGAAACCTATACAATCTTATTAACCAATGTCACCCCAATACATTTAATTTAAAAAAATTTCAGTGTATACAATATAGTGCGAAATGAAATAACAAAATATAGATTAGCGAAAAGTAAATAAATTAAGAAAGGTTGGTTAAAAATCCTTATCAGTCACGTATGGAAAAAAGGAAAGTTTCACAGATAAATTAGTTTCCTCTTAAAGGAGTGTGCCTTTTGAACTGAAGTTCAACATACATGAGGGTAGAAAGCCCAGTTGACTCCAAAAAATCCAAGAAAATACCCTCTGCTCAGAGTGACCTGTTCTTACACTGTGTTTACAACCTTCAGGTTCGTAGCATCCCTTAGCTTTTCCCTGACTCTCAGGTCCAACTAGATGAAGTAAATGAAGTAAAACAGTTAAACACTTTATGCTCGAAATCATAAAGTGGAGGATTCGATACCTCGAATAATAGTGACTGTATTCAGAGTTCAAGTCGACCAGAAAGCCGCCTTACTTTTTGCTTCAATTCACAGGCCCTGCTTAAGCTCAGAGGTAGGAAGGGCTGCATGTTGTGCTGATTGATCCAGGAGTATGTGTTCTGCTCACTTTTGATGTTATAAAATGAAAGGCACCAGTTTGCAAGGCACATTGAAGCAAGAGGTTCCATAGGTGTGTCATCCTCAGGGCCTGAGCCAGCGCTTGGTGGGCCAGTTAGCATTCATTTGTTTTACCTCTGATTTCAGGGCTTTGTTCTAGGAGTATTTTTTAGAAATATATAAAAAGGACTGTATGAAAAGGATAAAGTACTCAGTTAAGTTTGGAAGATTTCATTGTTTCAAATATCTATATATTTTATGATTTCCCCCAATTTTTTCAAGTTACTTTCTAATTTGTTCACTTCAGTTTGTCTGTATCTAGTCCTAAATATTCTGTAGCCTGCAGGATGCATTTTGGTCTGTATTCTGCAATGTCTTAGTATTTCTTTTGTCTATAATGCACAGACAATTATTTTTAATTATTTTATTAAGCAATATCATAAGGCTTCTAAGTGAAATTAATAAAAGCATTTAAAAACCCACACTAAATCTTGAAGTCTACTTAACTAATCATAATTTCATTGACAGATTATGCTGCTGATGGTAATATGTTGCTGTATATGTATACATGCATCTTTTCCATAATGAAAATGAACAGACATTTTTTTCCCCTCTAATCCCCACTTTGCATATGTCCAGGATCTGAAAACAAGCTTATTCTTTATATCACAGTTTATCTGCATCAGAGAAAAAAGCCATGGTCTTTGGTAGAAATACATGCAGTAGGCTTAAACTGTTAGATTTTTAAAATATTTGAATGATGATTATCTATAGCCCGATCTCTTCTGAACTTTGAACTTGCTTTATCATTACTGCCTGAATCATGATCAGGAAATAGGAAATGCCTTTTTTTTTAAATGTGTTTAAATTGGGAAGCTTTTTATCAGTTTTGCTCCTATTATAAAATCAAATCCTTCCATTGACAATAACCAAAATGAGTAAGGTAGAGGCTTTTACTCTTAACAATGTCCTTATCTTCAGATTAATGCTAGTATTTGACCGTCAGCAATTCATAAAATCAACCAATATTAGTAAAATACTAACAAGTTTAAAATATGCTAAAGTGAAACTCAACTTATTTTGTACTTAAATTCCTAAAGCTTTGATTTAATCCTAGTACCTATCACCCAGCTACACTGATTTTATTTAATGGAAATATTCGATAATTATTCACCTTATATGTTTGTCACCTATACACGTTCTCTAGCACTCTTGGCTTATTATTCCTTAATAATCTCACAACCAAAGTGAAAAAAAGGGCAGTCTGAACACTAAATAAAAAAGTAGCATACTCTGAAAATAAAAACAGAAACCCCTAAAATAATGTTTTATTTATCACATACAAATGTGTTTTCCTAAGAATTATTTCCAGTGTGGGCCACCATATGGAAGTAGAAAGCCATTATAGGAATGAAGTAAGATGGTTTGTATCACCTGCATAACTTGTTTTGTTCTGTGCCTTCAGGCTTCAAAATCCGCTTCCCATATTTTTTTCCTTTCTTTAAAAATAATGTACATCAGTTTAATTTATCCCAGGTCCCGACAGAAGGATCGGATTTTAAGCATTTAATGCTGTGGTTTCAAATCCAATTTCTCAGTGTTCATCGTTTCAAAAGTGGTAGAATTCAGTTTTTGAAAAGGTTCAAGAACTTGGAGAGGATTGGCGTCCTTTCTAAAGTCCCACAGTGATGTTAAAGGCAGCTCTGTATGGGAGAGATCAGTTTGGTCTGAATTTTTCTATAGTGCTCCAGGAAATACTAAACCCCTTGCCTAGTCCAACAAGAGTCTCTTCTTAATGGCATCAGCCTAGGAATATTTTTTAAACTCATAAAGCATATAGAATAAATAACCTATTTACAGATTTTCTGAAGTAGGACACTGATTGGTTGGTACATTTTCCTAAAAGGAGGGTATCAATATATCTGCTTAAGGCTTGATTCCACTGCATGTGTTTGGAAACAACTTTCCTGGAGACCAATGGGATTTTTATCCATTCAGACGCTCAGGCACTACATGCTCGCACAGTAAATTCATTGTACACTCTCTTTATTGGTGGTAGGGGAACCTCAAAAGGTCAGGAGTCCATATTGCTTCAAATAAACATCCAGGATCTCAGATGCTTTTTTGAAATGGGCCCAAGTTTATTTGAACCTCTTTTCTGGTTTGGAAATCAGGCTGAAAATTTCACAGAAACAGATTTTCTTGTGAGATCTCAGAATGTTGTGGTTTAAGTAAAGTAATAAACAAACTTGAAAAATGAAAGGCAAAATTGGCTCAAACTCACCTGGTTTCATTCTATTAAATGCCTGAAACTGAGTGGCATTGTGCAATATTTAAAATAAAAAAAAAAACAAAACACAGTTTGACTGTGGTTTATCCTAGAATCATCAAACATTCCTGCTGAGGGGGTTTCAGAGAACTTTCTGTCCATCTGTCCTCCCAAGTCCTCATTTTTCAGTAACTTCTCAACTATTTTTTTTTTGTCTTTATTTTTAGTTTGGGAGACTTCTGTATTACTCTTCTACTCTTAAGCTATTAATGAAGATTAACTCTTTGACCTTCTTTTGAAGTGAAACAATTTCCATTTGTTTATGGGTGTGATCTCCTTGAAGTGCATATCATGGTGTTTGCATGGTGAATATAACATTAAAAAAAAAAAAAGAATTGTTTGAATACTTATCAAATACCAGACATAAAAGTTAAAACTTCTACACATATCATCATATTATTTAATTGTCTGAGCAAAACCACTACGCAGGTGTTATTATCTCCATTTTAAAGTGATAGATAAAACTGGTTTATAAAGTATGGTCACTTGCCCAACTGTACAGGCTATATCACTTAGCTAGTAAGTAGCATAGTAAGGCTGACACTGAGGATGTATGACTTCAAAGCCCATACATTTTACTACTACTTATGAAGCTTCCTGCATAGTTGTTGAGGTTCTCCCAAGAGTTTTTTTTAAAGGCCATTTATCCTTTACTAATAACATTAACTCTAACCATTATATATAATTGGAGATTATATATATATATATAATATATTTAGATTATATATATATATATATATATTATATATATATATATGTAGAGAGAGAGAGAGAGAGAGAGAGAGAAAGAATACTTGTTTTGTACCTCTTAAATGTGAATTGGAAATTTCTATAGTTAAGAAACTCTGTTAGAATGATAATGTCTTATATTTGTAAAGCACTGTACTATATACAAAGATGTTTGTGTTTGTTATCTCATTCGGATCCTTCCAACAAACCAGGAGGTAGACAGATAAAGTATCTTGATCCACTTGTACAAATGAGAAAAACTGAGTCTTCATGAAATGAAGGTATTTCCCCAAAGTCATGAAACTAAGGGACCTCCAGAGAAACTCCAAGTCAAATCTTCTACCTATGCAAATTGCTCTTTGCAAGTCAACACTTCAGGATTCCATTCTGTGACCTCATTCTAATATCTTACCTCTTTTCAATCACACTGTATTTTCTCCACAGTTCTTTGGCATATTTCAGTTCTGCACACATATTGTGCTCCTGATAGAAAGCGCCCTACACTAATTGATAAAATCCAAACTACTTTTGCAAAGCCCAAAATAGTCTGGACACATGATACCAAAGCTGTTCTTGTGCTACCCATTTAAGTTATGTATCAAGTCTAAATTTAATTAAGGCCACATTTTATTTATACATTTCATGCATTAAACTCATTTAAACTTTTAGTCAGATTTCATTAGAAGAAATACTACCGTGCACATCATGCAGTAGTAAAGCTAATGTGCTTCAGGAATTTGAAAGAAGTTAGAGATCGGGGGTCTGATTTCAAAATTTCTTTTTCTTTCTCTCCTCGGTGCTCGCTGCAGGTCTGGGAGCAGGCGGCACACAGTTTGTTCCCTAGGACACTAATACAGTCAGCATGCTCTGTACAAATGTGTAAACACAGACATTCCCTGTAATCAGGGAGGTTGGTATCTTAAGGCAAGATTATGTTTTTTTAGGAAATGCAATTTATGTTCAGGATTAAATTTCCCTTGCAGACTGATAACGTCTGAGGTTCAGGGAGATGATAAAAAATAGTGTGTCCCAAGTCCCTGCACTGCATGTGAAGTCTTTGAATCAGTCGTCCCGGGACAGCCCCCGTTCTCGTGATTCCAAGCAAAATCATTTCGATTCATTTCGTAGACAGATTTTTAAAAAGTAAATGATATGAGAATACAAAACATTTTTGAAAATTTAAAGGATCTATAAGACTCATTGGTGGGTGCGAGGAAATTCAAAGAGGCATGAGTAAAAGTACAGAAGACTGTAGGCTAACATCCTTCACAAGTCAGGAAATGTAGATTTATGTTGGGTATGTTGGGATTCTCGAGTTTGAGGTGGGGTTGGGTAGCAAGTTAGACATGATTCTTAGAAGGTAATCATTTTTGTCTGCTTGTGGCATGGCCCTAATACTATAAAACAAGTTAAAAATATGATAAGTATTCCCTCTTTTTAAATGAAAGTTGAAATAAATTCACGCTGAATAAAAAGCCCTCTCTATAAATCCTTTCATCAAAAAAAAAACAAAAAAACGGCTTTATTTCTTTTCCAAACTAGTAAAAAGTTTTCACAAGGTAAAGAGCAGTTTTCATGCCAAAATCACAAAAATTTTTAGCCCAATACCAAATTCATGGATTTTCTTTCTCTTTTTTCTTTTTTCCCTTCAGAGTCAGAGAGCTAAGGTCCACCCCTCCCCCACCTTTCATACCGCAAATTGCAGATGATGCAAAAGAGAACTATGCCCTTGATCCTTGATCATACAGCTGAGTTTTCTCCATCTTCAAAATAAAAATTTCCCCAAGTGAATTGAGTACACAGAACTGGAACTTTTCTGGCTGCTTTTCTATCACAGTAACAGGTAGGGCACAGGGAGAGCACAGGGAGGGCACAGGGAGAGATCTCACCACCCCGGAAACCTCACGCTGCGGGCACTGACTGAGCGGGAGTATCACCCCGCACGCAGCGGGGCGTCTGCTTGTTTGTCCACACATGGTTTGTACATTTCTTGTTTGTGTCAGTTAGGAGGATAGACCTGGAGAACGCTGCTTTGAGTTGATTTTTGCAGAGAAAAGTCCTTTCGTAGCGTTATCATTGTCTCAGAAACTAGAGACCAGGCTCTCATAGGCAGGGAATCAAGTCTGATAGGGCTGGACCAACTCTGTGTTCTAACTCTTCCTGCTGATTTCCTCCAAGATATTTAAAAGAAAACACATTGTGGTTAAAAAAAAAAAAATCCTTTATCCTCCCTTCTGTTTGTGGCACCTCCTCTAAAAATAGAATTTTATGATATGCAATGTAATTTCTTTTTAAGACCATTTATTTAATAAGGAGAATGTTCTCCTGGCCTGAGATGCACTATAACTAAGTGTGCATTTTTTTTTTTTTTTTTTTTTTTTTTTTTGTAGAGTTAATGTTTACGGCAGAGGGCTAAAGCATTGAAAATAAAGAGCTGAAATGGAAACTCTGACATCATTTTAGCTGCAGTCCTGCTGCCTTAACCAGGGAGAAAAATATTAGCCCTTGTCCAACTTACCTTTTCCATGAGGTGTAAAAGCACCCTATACAAAGGGAGACTATGAAACCCAGAGCTAGTCTGATTGCTTGCATGTTATTCATATACACGCCCATTGTTTTAAACTGGCACTAGGCGAACCCGCTGATTCTAACCATATGGCTGCGTGCAGAAGTGCATTGAGGAGTTTCCTCTAGGGTGCCCACACAGTGTCCTACTGGCGTCCCAGGCTGCAGAAGAAAATAAAAAGTCTGAGTTCTCCCATTATGAGATTTCATCCAGATGCTTATGAGGTTATATATTTAAATAATGAGTCCTGGACTTGAAGGAAAATTACCATTTTAAAGCTTTACAGACTACACGCGTTTCTCCACTAGGTGGCGCAAAAGGCCGTAATACTGATTGGAACTCCGACCGGGAAACTGAAAAATCTAGTTTTAAAAATATTTTAAAGGTGGATTAATTCAGAACTACTACTCTTCTAATCAGACCACAAGTTTATAGTCTCGAAGACCTGCTGAGTGGTCGATAAGAATTCCAAATCACAAAGACCATGTGGAAACTTTTGAGATATGGAGAGTTTATGCTGGAAATTTTTTGAGAATAAAATATTTTCTACTCAGTGTATGAATCAAATGATCAAATGATCACAACAATTACCTACATGATCACAATAATTTATCTAAAATCAAGTTGATTTTCTTTCCATTACATCATTCACAATTTTAAAGGGAGATATTTCTTGTCCCAAATAATTTTCAAAATTCCAGAAAAACATCATTTAACTTAACAGTTTTAAGTGATGTCCTGTTATTAACAACTCTTATAAACTATCCTGATTATTTCTGGAACTGAGATTTTTAGGACTATATGGTATTTTCTTTTCAGTTTAATAATATCCAGCTATTGTGTGCTATGTGAGCCTTTGACTGCATAGGAAATCTCATGTAGAATTTTAGTTCTAGTGGGGTGTAGTCATGGTTCATATTATATACGTGCTTCAATTTTTAGCTTCCCAACTTGGTGTTTTCTTCTTCCTTTTAGCATTAAATTCTATGTCTTTCTGCATGTCTGCTGTGAAAATCCTATTTCAGGTCTTTCTTGGTTACAGAGACAAGCAGTAGTACTAGTATAGGTTGGGCATAGGTAGGGCCAATCTCTTGCTGCCTGTACGACCTACTTATATGCCCCCACCCCATCATACACCTTTTATCACTAACCAGAGCCAGATATATGCAAAATTGTGAAGTAGGTGATATTGTTTTTGATTGATAATTATCTTTTCTTCCCCCAGCCTTATCTCCACATCACATACAGTACAGTTCAGAAAACAAAACACAGGTATTAAACAGACTTGGATTTGAATGTTGACACCACCACTTACAGAATGCGTGATCTTGGATAATTTACTTAATACGTCTGTACTTCCATTACCTAATTTGAAAAATGGGAATAGTAGTCTCTATAACTAAGGGTGGTTATGAATATTAAGTTTGATCAAACATGCACAGCACTTAATGGTGTGGCCTGTGCTCATTTAATAGATGGTAGCTATTGTCAACAAGAATAAGCATTTTATAAACCTAACTATTTGTGTGGCACTGTGATAGACTGAGGTGGTACAATGGTCAAATATACTGCTCTAAGGTCTGTGAAGTCTAGTTGGGATAATCGTTCATTTGTTTATTCATTCATCAGCAAATACTTACTGAATATCTACTATATAACAGGATGTTTTGATGATGCTATTATAACAATGAACAAAAGTGACATGAACCTTGCCTTCATGGAATTTGTAGTTGAGTAGAAGAGACCAACTCTGAATGAAAACACACTATTGAATAACATTTTAATTACAGTTGTGATTAAGTATCATGCACAAAGAGTACAGCATAGTGAAAGCCTAGATGTTACCTGGGATCACCCTTACCTTTGAATTACAAAAAAATATTGACCCAAACTTTTTCTATCTTGTTTTCTGCAAAAACTAATATCTTCATGCCTGTACAGATTCCTTCAGATTTTTTTTTTTCTGAGAGTCACCCTTTTGACTAATTTTATATTCCTGCTAAAATCTTTCTCTGGGATCTTAATTTCTACAGTGTTTTTATTCTTCCTACCTCTCATAGATTAAGACATATTACCTAGCATTTCTAATGCTAACAATGTTTTGATCTAAAAAAAAAATAGATCTCTAATGGTGAAATTGATTAATCTAATTAGTATTTATTAAGTCAATGATGATGTAAATAAGATTTATAGTGAAGACCAATGATAGTGATCCCAGCCTGGTGCAGAGAGAGGTTATAACAGAATTCCTTTCTGATGTCTCTCAAATCATACCAAATAAATTTGTTTACAAAGCTTATTTGCAAAGTGATTCATACTAGCTTGAACAAATTTAAAACAAACATTTAACCAAACCTTTAAAAAAATACCTTGTAAGATTTTATCTTCAGTTTAATTTTTTTCTCACTGTTTCATGGTGCCTCTTTAAGTAAACGTTATAAAGATGATAAATTAAAAAAACAATCACATATGTCAATTGAGAAAAATGTATAAAATTACAAACATTTCCAATAATATGTCTAAGTCTTCTATTATAATCATCAAAGCTGGATTGTTATACACACTTACTATGATATCATAGAGGAGTGAATTTGGAGCCAGGAGGCCTGGGTTCCAACCATCCAAGCAACTATAAATAAGTCTCTAAAACCCTCTAGTAATATACTGTCCCATATGGTAGCCAATAGCCACATGTGGGTATCTACACTTAAATTTTAAATAATTAAAAATTTGATTCCTCAGTCACACCAGTCATATATCAAATATTCAGTATCAACCTGGAATTAGTGGCTACCATATTGAACAGCTCAGTTATAGACATTGCAAAATGTTCTATTGTACAGTACTATTCTAGAATGTCTATCCTTATCTATAAGTATATTATCCCATTTGATGCCTTGGCTTTATCCCTCATGATTTTCTTAATGGTGTGTTTGGAGAACAGTGATTTTAAATTTTAATGTACTTCCACTTATTCATTTTTCCTGTTTAGGCCTACCTTTTTTGTGTCCACTTAGCAAAACTAAAGATTATGAAAATATTCTCTTGCTTTTTTTTTTTCTGAAAGAGTAAGAGTTTTTCCTTCTCTATAATATTATGAAGTAGCATTGATCTTGGTGGAAATTTAATAAATACTAATTATAATAGTGGTGATATGAATGTCAATGTGCTAATGGATACAGTATTAAAAGAAAAATAACATTATGGAAAAGTCCATTTTTTCTTTAGATGAAAGTATAGGGACATGGAAAATGGTCCAAAATATTTTCATGGGATTAAACTTCCATTTATTTTATTGTTTGAGCTAAGTATCACAAAAACATGTTTCATATGATTTCATGGCAACAAGTAAATAGCTTAGTTTGATTTGGGAAAAAACCTATAAATTTAGTTGTGTTTTTATGGATCATGGTTATATCCTTCAACATCCTACCCCTACTTATTTGAAAATGTTAACTTTATGGATTAAAAAATGCCTGACCTGTTATTAGAGTAAGTGTCTTCTCTATTCTGCCTAGTCCTGATGGCCTTTCAACCTTATCTTGACAATCCTCCTTTGGTAAGGCAAATTGTGTACCTGAGAAGGGAAACTTATTTTAACTAATAAACTTCAAACTTTATGAAGTTTAGGACATGTGTAAGTGCTTGGGCCTCTTGAGTTGCATTTTATTTGAAGTTTTTACATTTCTACTCAACCATTAAATTTTGACTTTTTTTTTTTCTGAACTTATTTGATTGATAAAATTTGGGTCTCAATTTGAGCTCTAACACTAAAGTTCTGAGTTCATTTTGATGACATCAAAATGTTTTCTATATTCTTTATTGTCTATGAACTCTCATTCTAATGATAGGTAAAATATGAAAATGGAATATACAAATGTAATAGTACTCTAAATATTTTTTGGGAAAAATGTGCTGTTAGTGACAACATGACCTTTTAGTAGTTTGCCCTCAGTCCTTTGATCTCACTGGTTATTCTTCACCCCAAATATATAATTCATCCAGAAGAAAATCACCAGAGTGATTATGTAGTTAGTCTATGAGCAAAATTTATTAGAAATAGAGACCACATAAAGATATGCTTTATATAAGAAATTGCTGGTCATCAAAATATTTCTTAAAAATTTTCCAGGCATTCTGCTCAGTACAAATCTCTCATATCAAATTAGTATATTTAATCTTCATAGCGTCTCCAAAAGCTAGCCAGTCTCCCCCACTGATCTTATGTGCTTTATGTTCTTCTCAGCACTTACAGCTATCTGAAATTTTCTTGTTTATTTATTACTTACTTTTATTGTTTGTCTATACCAACTAGAATGTAAGCTCCATTCTCGATATTTTCCTGCTAACAAATCACTGGTTATATGTTTTCTATTTCCTTTAACTACACTTGACCTACTTTCTCCTGTTATAAGAAGAAACGAAAATATCCTCAATAGATTAGGTAAGGCAAAATATAAATTAAATTAATGATAAGCAGCCCAGCCAGTGTGGCTCAGTGGTTGAGCATCGACCCATGCACCAAGAAGTCACCGGTTCTATTCCTGGTCAGGGCACATGCCTAGGTTGTGGGCCCGATCCCCAGTGGGGGGCATGCAGGAGGCAGCCCATTGATGTTCTCTCTCATTGATGTTTCTATCTCTCTCTCCCTCTCCCTTCCTCTCTCTCAAAATTCAAAAAAGAAAAAAATAATAATAATGATAAGCAGATTGTATGGCCATGTATGATTTTTGCTGATTTTGTTTACAGCTCTATGTCTAATGTGGAGAATAGTGATGAGCACCTAGCAAGATACGTGATACATATTTCTTGAATAAATAAATCTTCCCAATTTATTAAATAAGAAAAGATCATTCTTTTGTTTAAAGGCAGACCTAGGATAGAAATACAAATTTGCTGAGCATCCAAGCTCATAAACCTTCCCTGTACCAATCTGTCTCTGAACTTCAGTGTCAACAATAAGAATGAGTTCAGGAAGTAGACTTTAGCACAGTCTTAAGGAAAAATTACCATATCACATAAGTTGACTCTAGCCAAAGAAATATTAATAAAAAAATGAATACTTGATTTAAAAAAAGAGAATTTCCGGAGAGTTCAGCTAAAAGAAGTTTGAAGAAATGGCCTGAGGCTTCTAAAGAGAAGATGGTTAAAAAGAGACGAGAGGTCTTCAAGAGCGCATCGTATGTGTGCTTAATATTGACAAACCAACCATGAATCTCTGAGTATATTTTCTTTCCTACTCATTCCCTCAGAGCATTGTGGCATACATTTATCCCTCTTCAAAAACCTCCAAATAATCTGATTCTCAGGTTAATGATCTTAATTCATATTTAATTGGAAAATAAAACAAGATTAATCAGACTCTAGGAAGCCAACTCTGTCCAGAGATTTGTAGCACCATCTAATGGATGGTCCAGAGGACTTACCTGGTGTTAATGGATAGAAGTTACAGAGAGACTAAGTTCTGGTTAGCATATAAGAAAGCTAGCTGTGCCAGACAATTTTGAGTTATTGTCTGGGCATAGCTAGTGAGGTACTGGGAGGGAGAAGCTAGACAACTATGTTTATTCACTGTCCCATATGAAAAAGAATCAGATTCGAGTCACTGCACTTGGGCTTGAAACTATGTATGACGCTTGCAATCGTCCAGTGAAACCCAAATTCCTAATTCTGAAGGTGGCATAGAGAGCAGTTTTCAAATCTTCTAAATAGGCAGGTGTTTAGAGAGAGCAAAGCTTTATCAAAAGTGGTTAAAAGACAAGCTGTTAATTTATTGAATTCTGCCTACCAGCCAAGCTTAGGGGGAGTGGCAGATGAAGCTTCCAGGAAGGGGAATGTGAAGGGTTTCAGATCTCATGCTGCCAGGCCAGTGAAGGGGTGTGCAGGAGGAAGGCACAGTCAGGCAGTGGACGGTGGAGGACTGAGGTTGGTGTCCTAACAACCATGGTTTACCTGAGGATTTTGGTTTAGCTCTTTAGGGACACAATACTACCAACAGATTGCAGTCAGTGGCCCCCTGGAGTACATGCCCTGTCACCTCTGATTGCTCCCAAGTAACTCCTGGGATTCTTCCTGTGTGAAAGGGACTGGGGTTCATATTCTTCCACATTTCATTGCTGGAAGGCAATCCTATTCACATTTATCCATTTGTTCATTCAACCCTGTTATTGAGTATCTGTCATTGTTCTAAGTGCAAGGGAATAACAATGAAAATAAAAAAAAAATAAACTTTCTCTGAACACCGGCATTCTAACGAGGGAAGGCAGAAATTAAGTAAAATATATTGGATAAGTAAAATATATTGTGTGCCAGACAGCAATATGCGCTGTGGACAAAAATAACGTAGAGAATGGGAGGTAAGTGATTATAAGTTTAAATAAGGTGGGCAGAAAGGCTTGTGGATGTGCCATTTAAAGAAAAGACTGAAGGTTTAGGGAGCAAGGGTGAGAGACAAAGGGGTGCAGGGAATAGTTTAGAATGCAGGATGTGGGGGGAGAGTGTCCTGGCAGAGACACGGTATGTTCCTGTCCATTTAGCAGGCTGGCTTCATGGGTGTGCAGGCTCTGCTGTTGCAGAACACCCACAGCATCGTGAAATCCTTAAAAAATGTTAAA
Source organism: Tadarida brasiliensis (assembly GCA_030848825.1). Taxonomy (NCBI): domain Eukaryota; kingdom Metazoa; phylum Chordata; class Mammalia; order Chiroptera; family Molossidae; genus Tadarida; species Tadarida brasiliensis. The sequence continues at coordinate 108,636,102 of CM061263.1, read as the reverse complement.
GATCCTTGAATTTTTATTTTGCACTTGGCCTTACACTATATGTAGCCAGTCCAGTCCTTATGGCACTGTAGGAGAGTGGTAATGAGGTCCCCGTGGTTTGAGAGCAGTGAGCGAGAGGGAGAGCAGCAGATGTCAGGGCTGTGGTGAGACAACACACCTGGCATGAGCGTCAGTGACCTGAATACTGTCTGAGCAGGATCACTCCGACGGCTCTGCTGAAAACAGAACGGAGGGATCGAGGGTGGAAACAGAGTGATCACTAGTCTAAGGAAATCGATTGCAGTGAAATTTCAGCAAGACTTGCTGGTAGAGTAACATCTGGTCCTAAATTTTAAATACCATTGTATTTTCCTGTTTTTAATTAAGGGCTTATAGGTTTCGATGCTTTTAGATGACAGTTTATGGACAAAAGGAAGAAAGACTTGTTATCAAGTATCATTTACTTGTAGGATACAGGCCCTGAAATAGAATTATCTCATGTCAATGTACCACTTATGATTTGTAATCTAAAAGTCTCACACATATTAAAAATAATGCCTTATAAACTATATGAGGTTATTATCATTATTATAATTGGGGAGTTTGACTAGATGATCTGTAAAGGCTTTTCCAATTATTATTTTCTGAGCTTTATACATTCTCTTTTGCCATTTAATACCATCTAAAATCTGATTTTGATTTTACTTACTCTGGCCCCAGACAGACTGGGTTTATTTTCAATTCACATTTAATTTTGAGGGTTTGAGGAGTTGTCATAGATTTTAAATATTTATACATAATTATATATATTTCATCTATTAGAATCAAATGAGATAATGCATATAAAATGCTCTGGAAAGCCTAAATCACTTTATAAATGCAAGAGATTAAGTAGTATATTAAGAAGATTGTAGTTTAAATCTGTTTAAAATAATTTGTTTGTTGAAAAATGTTAAGAGAGTTTCAATCTAAGAAAACTATATACTCCACTATAGCTAAAACACAGAACTTGCTTTCATTTTATAAAATTAAATTTTTGGAGAAGGATTAACTAGCAATTTTCTACATAGTGTAAAGATTGTTCTTCTGATATTGGCACTTGCAGGCTGTTTAGAATTTTCCTGCCAAATGTGCAGTTTCTTGACTTTCAGTTGGTGGGAGAGAATTAATTTTCTGGGCTCATGCTTGTTTCCAACTTTAGACTTCTATTTATAAGCAAGAAAATAAGCCCGCCCCTCCGCCCCAATGTTAAGTTAAAGTACTCATCCCCTGGCTCAAGTTGTTGGCGATTAAAACGTTGCTTACAAATTTATCTATGTTCATGTGATCCGGACAGTGTTGTACTTTTAGATATATCTCTTTAGGAAGATGGCTATCTTCGCAAAGGTTAAGTCCTCTGTAATTGCTCTTGATCCCAGCCTCAAACATCAAGTATCAGCTCTTACTCAGGTCTGCCTTCCCAGCCCTCCCTAAATTCCCAGATGAGGTCGCATCCCTTTATTGCCCTCCATTCTCTTCCTCCAGGACATTTGTCATGATTAAGTTGATTTTCTTTTGCTTTTCTGTTTATCAGCGGTCTTCCCCATAGATTGCAAACTTGGTCGTAGTAGGGACCATGCCTGTTTGTTCTCCCAGTCCTATCTATTACATCACTTGGTAAATAGGAAGAACTGTGCCTTTGTTCATTGAATAATTAACAAGAAGGTGCCTGCTTCCAGTGGGACTATTGTACTAAAATTTTTCAGAATAACATAATATATGAAAGATATTAATAGCTATGGGATGAATAGTAATAAGATAGCAGATTTTACCTTGAGCTTGTTAGAAATAAAATATAACTTTACAATTATCTACTTCACTAGCTTGATCATTGAGTATAAGCTAGACTAGGCTGCACTAAAGGTGTGTCTCCCAAATGATTACATGTCTAGTGAGATGAGTGGGGATAACTGCTTCAGCAGGTTTCTTAGGGACCTAGCTGGGTGGGGCTCCACTGTGGGGACATACCATCTCAAAGCATGGCTGCCAGGGTCACTGCAAGGTGGAAAGAGTGAGGGCATGGGGAACTCAGAGCCATTCTATAAGCTCTGGACTGGCCCCTGATGGTGTGGCTCAGTTAGTTGAGTGTCATCCTGAACACCAGAGGGTTGCTGGGTCCCCTCCTGGTCAGGGCACATGCCCTGGGTTGCAGGCTCGATCCCCAGTAAAGGGCGTGCAGAAGGCAGCCAAGCACATGGATGTTTTTTTCTCTCTTGCCCTCTTCCTTCCTCTCTGAAAATCACTAAAAAAAAATTTTTTTTTTAAACTCTGGACTGGAAATGATAAGTGTCAAAAGATCGTGCATAAATGCAGGGGTCTTGAAAGTTGTTGTTGTTGTTTTTTTAATGCAAAATATAGAGAGGTAAAGTAGATGTGGGAAGAACTAAACAAATTTATCATTAAGTTAAATGTTTATACTAGGCAATGTTTATTTCAGGTGTTTGAATAAAGAATTAGAAATGTGATAATAAGTAGGTAAGTAGATAGCTCATTCCTATAAATCAACAGGACTTGACCCGAGATCCTTTAAAAGGCAAAGTGCCTGGAATCAACTCTATTAGCTGAGCCCCAACCATCATTGGGCTGTAACATTGTTAAATTAAGATCTTCTCCCATCCTTTCATCCTTCTTATTTTCCCCTTTCTTTTGAACAATACATTTGAAAGCTTAAAACTCATAAACTAGTAGCATAGGTCATGAGAAAGCAGAAATAAGATAGGTTTTAGTGTTTTGGTTTTTTTTTTTTGTTTTTTTTTTAAAGATTTTACACTTTAACTTTTATAGGTTAAAAACCTAAGTGACAAATGTATACAAAAATTATGGGCACTTGATAAAATCATTCAATCAGTCTGCTTTTGATGTGATTTGACACGGAGCATGATCACTGTCCTGGTGGAGGCCGTGGCCGCGTGGAAATGCGGGGAGAGCCTGGCGCAGAGCTCCGTGCGGTGGGACCGACGTGGCTCTTAGAAATGGGAACATGGATTTTCCTGAAGAGCCTTGCCCTGAGTCGACGTAATCAGTTTTGACATATTAACTAATTTTGGAGCTTACTGTAACTACTTATTTTTCAATTTAGTCAAATAAGTTACTAATAACAAGTGTGTTTATCCAAAGTAGTTAGTAAAACTTAAAAAAAGTCAAACTGGGGGAACATATTGTTTAACTTCAAGTCATATCTAAAAGACTATGACAGAAATGAGTGTGACTAAAAGTTGTTTTGGTTTGGGATTTCTGGCCCCATTTTGGTGTAAATGTTAGAAACCTACATATCCTGGATCAGCTTCTCACAGAGATGTCTTACTGAATCAGAAGCGGACTCTTTTAGCCACATTTAAATCCACCACAATTATACATGTACAGACTAGGCATAAAAACCATATTAAAATGTTCATACATGAAACCAAATACTGAAATCAAATATAAAAGTGTGTGTGCGTTTATGCAACAAATATATTTATGATCTAGGAATAAACATTCTGGGAAATCTAGCCTGGCTCACTGCATCATCCTAATTTCTTCTCTACGGAAGGAAGCTTTGCATCAAATTATGTAGCATGTAATGTTAAGAGAGTTTTGGAAAACCTTACAGATGCCTCTTTTGTGTATGTTTAGCCATTTATTGAAAATATGTTTTGTATTCTGGGTTGTTAGTAAATACCTTTTTGGATTGAGTTTGATACTAATTATACACTATATCCACATCTTTTTTTTTTTTCATATTTCTGTATGGAAAATGCTCTGTAAATCACAAATCAAATTTGTTTTGATTGACAACTAATTACTAATGTCTAGAATAGAATTCATTCCAGTATTTGCTATGCACCTACTAATGCCACTATTCCAGACCATTGATTGAATCAATTACACAGACAAGACCTCTCCTCTCATGGAATAGGGGAAAGAGATACTAACCTTGTAAATTGGTAATCTATATGTGTACTGGGAAATAAATGGATGGGAGTATTCAAATGTATATGATGCAGGTTAGGTCTCATTGAGATGGTACCATTTGCCCAGAACCTTGAAAATGCCCTGACAATAGCCAAATAATAATTTGTGGAACAGTATTTCAAGTAAAGGAAGAGAGCAGAGAGGTCCCTGACTGGTGTGTGACTCGTTTGCAGGAAAGCAAAGGAGGCCAGTGTGGCTTGAGCTGAGTAAGAGGAGGGGAGAACCAGGAGGTGAGGCCTGCTGGCCAACAGGAAACCAGGACTTTGCCTTCTGCTCTGAGTGAAATAGGGAGAGTTTGCAGGTTTTGAGCAAGACAGTGACATGATCTAAGTGGTGATGAAAAGAATCACCAGCTGCTAGATCAGGAGAATAAACCATAGAGATGCAAGGGGCTGAAGCAAGGAGGTCAGTTATGACATGAGGGTGGCCAAGAACAGGTTAATAAGAGCAGATGGGGTGCTTTGAAAGCAGAATCAACAGGACAGACTGAGGAGGGTGAGGGGGAGGGAAAGGGTGAGGGGGACTGAGAGAGAGAGAGAGAGAGAGACAAAGGTTGGCCTGAGCAAGGCTTTGGCCTGAACAATGGGTGAGATGCAGTTGTTTGGTGAAACAGGTTTGGGTGAGGGCGGTGACGAAATGTAGGGTTTAGTTTGGACTTGAGTATGAGAGGACTTGCACACTACTACATGCTAGTCTGAATAGTTAGTTGGATACATGAAGCTGAAGCATTAGGACAAGACTTCTATTCTATTAAGAGAGCATTGGGGGAAGGCAGACATTAAAAGCAGCTTTAGCAACATTTATGTGCTTTCAGTTCAAATAGGAAACGATTTCCCCCCTCAGTCCTGTAGAGTGCATTTTATAGCTATATATAGATCCCACAAAAGTATAGGCTGGCTGGTGGGAAAATAGCACCATCTTGTGGGTAAAAATGTACACATTTCTTTAGAAAGTCTGAAAATGCACATTTTTTTCTGTATTCTAAAGGATTTAAATTCTGAAATCATACAACAATACTTTGAAAGTTTATACAAATTTCTGAGTTTATTTGTATAAGGTTGTGTCTACTGGGTTCCAAAATAACTGATGAAACCAGTAAGTTGGTCAAGCAACTGAACAATTCAAATCAGTATCAATTTAATAAATTATCTCACAAAGTCATCTCAGGACTCGTGAATTATGTAAATTATAATGTATATAACTTTAAACATAAGAGACGAGGTAATTATATATAATTTGTTAAAGAATGTAAATTTTTCAGCCTTTGACAGACTTCTTTCTAGAATTCATTAATTCTTTAATTAGTTCATCCATTATTCATTCTTGAAATAGCTTAAAAATATTTTCTGTATATACATAATTATACTAGGCCCAATGAGAAACCAAAGAAATTATATAAATCAATATCTCTGTCCTGAGGAAACTTATAACTAGGTGGCCTTACCATCTACTATTCAAACTTAGGAAAAATTAAAATTGGTATATTATAGCAATAAAATAAGTATACAATAGCTATTTGTGACTCAAAATATTTGTTTAGACTATTAGTTTTTAAATTGGGTTAACTGGAGTTGTTTCAGAAGTTCCACAATATTTAAAAAAAAAATAGGAGAATGGTTGTGTGAGAAAGTTTGCTTTGTGTAAATGAACATATGAAACATTTCAAATATTGTATTAGACTGCAAATGTCATAACAATTTATTCTCATTTTACTTTCATTTACTTTTATCATTACTCTCTAAATAAGAAATAAAAGCATATCAGTCCATTATGCATTTAATAATTTTTATAAAATTGGTATCCTTAAAATTTTTTTTAAAATCAAACAAATAAATGTGTAAATTATCAAGCATCACGCAACTAATCCTGGCTCTTACTATTTCTGAAAAGAAACCCAGGCAGGATAAACAAGAAATGAATGAAGAGAAGAGTGGAAAGGAAAGAGAAAGGAGATGAGACTTCTTTAAATATACCTTTTAAAATAAAGTTTTGGTTTTGAACTATGCAAATGTTAAATAAACTAATAAGATAATAAAAACTAAAGAGATAAAGCAAATCTTAAAATTAAAAAAAACGAACATAACATTATTTCAAATTAATAACATAACCATTCAGAACAAAAAAGGTAATTTAGTTAGTTTTTGAACACATTATTTTGATTACACACACATGTGTATGCACACACACTTCAAAGAAATATTGATCTTTCTTTAGACGGTTTGTTGTTCGAGGTGGCATTGGTGTAGTGATTATTAAGTAATTTTTGGTGAACTGTAGGTCAGAGCAAATGAGTAAATATATAGATGCTGTTGTGAACCAGCATTTTCCCTGTAGAAAAAGGGAGATGAAGATTTGGAATGGGAGGATTTGAGAAAGAAATTCATGGTGATGGATTTTAATTGGAGCTATAGGTATAAACTCACATATATATATGATATATAACATATATATCATATATGATATATAACTATATATGAACTCACTTTATATCTATTTTATAAATTTATATATTTCATGATTATACATTGTATATATAATTCCTAATTCTATTCACAAAAGGATGTAAAAGCAATGAAATAATGAAATCTAAGTAGCAAAGAACATCCCAGTCTCCAGATCTTAGTTTCTAAAACCATGTCCATTCAGAGTAACCAGTGCAGCCCAAAGAAATTAATTATTTCAAGTTTGGAGCAGGAAAAGGATAAGGGGAACCTGAAACTTATTACTATGACAAAAACCAAAGAAGAATTTAAAGGCTAGTAGGACCATGTGAAAAGGCGTAGGTCCCATTCTGTTAGACTCACACTGTCCAAATGTAGGACAGTTTGAAAATCAAAAGAATAATAAAAATAATGAATTATAGAATAATAGAATCTAATAAATTAGATTGGATGATAGAATGATAGAATTAGAAATCACCGTTTTTTTTTTTTTAATCCTCACCAAAGGATATATGCTTTTATTGATTTGAGAGAGAGGAGGGGAGAGGGAGAAAGAGAGAAACATAGATGTGAGAGAGGAACATCTATTGGTTGCTTCCCATATGCACCCTGAGAATTGAACCCACAACTTAGGTATGTGCCCGATCGGGAATCAAACCTGCAAGCTTTTGGTGTACCGGATGATGCTCCAACTGACTAGGCCACTGAGCAAGGACAGAAAAATCACCATTTTTAAACCACTAATTTAATATCTGATTCAGGCAAGGATCGTTAATGCACATTGAAACTCTGTTTTAGGGTTACTTGGGAAACATGGTGTTCACATGGTCAGAAAGTATTCCCTCACATTACTTGTAAGTTAAAAAGGGGAAAAATATACTTTGACAATGGAGAACTCTAGTAGTCATATCCTTTACCAAGTGATCAAACTTAGCATCATCAATGACAGGACAAACCTAAATTATATGCCTTCTGAGATGATACAGTAGGAAGAACACAGCATCACCTAAAAATAATATTGATGACATAAATATTTAACCTGAATCGAATCATGAAAAACAGTCAGTCAAATCTGCAAGGTATTCTATAACACCTCTGGCCTAGACTCTATAAAAATGTGATTGCCCTTAAATACAAAATAAGAGCTGTTCTAGATGCAATGAGCTAAGGAGACAAGACAACTAGATGTAATATTTAATTTTTTAGTTGATCTTTGGTCAGAGGAGAAAAATAGTTATAAACTACGTTATTGACCTACTTGAGGAGATTTTGTGTGTAAGATAATTATTATTGCATTAGTGTTAAATTTCTTGGGTGGTTATATAGACAATGTCCTTGTTCTTAGGAGGTAATGGCTAAAGTAGTATGATGGTTAAGTAATTACGGCTTAAGTGTCATTGTGTCTGCAATTTGCTCTTAGATTTTTCTGGAAAAAAAAGACAAATCTATATCTATATATCTATATCTATCTATATCTATAGCTATACCTATATCTATATATCTATATCTATATCTATCTATATCTATACCTATATCTGTGCCTTTGTCTATACCTAAGTCTATTATGTCTATATCTATGCTTTTACCTTACCTACATTTATATCTATCTCTAAAGCAAATTGTTATCAATTGATGAATCTGAATTAAAGGCACATGAGAGTTCTTTCAATTTTATTATAGGTTAGAAATTTTTTAAACTAAGGAAATTAGGGGGAAAGTGCTTCCTTTGATTACATTAAAAAAAAAACAACTTCCTCATGTTTAAAAATAAAAAGTCTATAAAAATACACTGGTAATTCAACCCAATATTAAAAAAAATGTTATGCTATTTACTCAAGCTCCCAGATAAAATGTGATGGAGAGGCCCAGCCGGTGTGGCTCAGTGAATGAGCAGTGACCAAGAGGTCACTGGTTCGATTTCCGGTCAGGGCACATGTCCAGGTTGTGGGCGAAATCCCCAGTGGGGGGCATGCAGGAGGCGGCCAATCGATGTTCTCTCTCATTGATGTTTCTATCTCTCTCTCTCCTTCTCCCTTCCTCTCTCTCTAAAAATCAATAAAGAAAAAATAAAATGTGATGGAGAGGAGATGCAAATCCAGACTCAACCGGTAATCTTTTGCCACATTATCAAGTTGTCTACACAGCACACCTAATCACAATCTTTGAGCTAGCTTGGGAATACTAATTCTATTACTTTAATTTTCTGATCACAACTTCTTAGGACTTGAAGCTCTGACTTGAATGGACATTTTTTACCTTACCTGTTCTCAGGGAACTTTTTAGTAGAGAAAATAAGAGATTTGAATTAAATGAAAGTTCAAGCTTTAATTCTAAGTTTTTAAGCTTTCATGGATTTTTTTTTTTTTAATCCTTACCCGAGGATATTTTTACATTTATCATCAGACAGAGTGGGAGGGAGAGAGAGAGACAGAGAGAAACATCTATGTGAGAGAGACACCAATTGGTTGCCACCCACAGGACCCCAACTAGGGCCGGGGATAAACCGCAACTGAGGTATGTGGCCTTGGCCGGAATCGAACCCGGGACTCCCTGGTCCACAGGCTGACACTCTAACCACTGAGCCAAACCGGCCAGGGCATCTTTCATGGATTTTATTTTTACTTTTTTCGTGAGTTTGCTTTGTTTATTTTTTCTCCCTTAATTTTAATTTTATTATTTTTTCCATTACCACGTATCCCCCATATACCTTCTTTCATCTCTACACCCCCCACAGTCACCACACTGTTGTCTGTGTCCATTAGTTCTCTCTCTCTCTCTGTTTTTCCTTTTTGCTCAATCCCTTCACTCCCTCAACACCCCCCCACCACCACACACACCCACCAGAACAGTCTACCTGTTCTCTATCTGTAAGTCTGTCTATTTTGCTGGTTAGTTCAATTTGTTCAATAGATTCCACTTAACAAGTGAAATCATACAGTACTTGTTTTTCTCTCGCTGGCTTATTTCACTTAACATAATGCTCTGCAAGTCCAGCCATGCAGTTGCAAAGGGTAAAATTTTATTCCTTTTTATGGCCAAGTAGTATTCCATCATGTAAATGCACCATAGCTGTTTTATCCACTAAACTACTGGTAGACATTTGGGCTGCTTCCAAATCTTGGCTATTGTAAATAATGCTGCAATTAACATAGGGGTGTATATATTCTTTCGAATTAGTGTTTCCAATTTCTTCAGATAAATCCCAAAAGTGAAATTGCTGGGTCATAGGGCAGTTCCATTTTTAATTTTTGGAGGTACCTCCATATTGCTTTCCATAGTGGCTGCACCAATCTGCATTCCCACCAACAGTGCACAAGGGTTCCCCTTTCTCCACATCCTCACCAATGCTTGTTGTTTGTAGATTTACTGATAACATTCTGACAGGTGTGAGGTGATATCTTATTGTGGTTTTAATTTGCATTTCTCTAATGATTAGTGATGTTGAGCATCTTTTCATATGTCTTTTGGCCATCTGTATGTCCTCTTTGGAAAATGTCTATTCAGACCCATTGCCCATTTTTTAATTGGATTGTTTTTTATTTTGGGGGGAGGGGTATTGAGTTTTATAAGTTCTGTATAAATTTTGGGTGTTAACCACTTATCAGCTGTATCAGTGAATATGTTCTCCCATTCAGCGGGTTGTCTTTTCATTTTGTTGATGGTTTCCTTTACTGTGCAAAAATTTAATCTGGGGATGCAAGATTGGTGCAGTATCTGCAAAACAATAAACCTGATACACCACGTAAATAAAATGAAGGATAAAAACCTCATGATCATATCAATAGGCGCAGAAAAAGCATTTGATAAAATCCAGCACCCATGATAAAAACTCTCAGCAAAGTGGGAATAGAGGGAATATACTTCAATGTAATAAAGGCCATATATGACAAACCCACAGCCAACATTATACTCAATGGGCAAAAACTACAAGTGTTCCCCTTAAGATCAGGAACAAGAAAGGGATGTTGCTTTCACCACTCTTATTCAACATAATACTGGAAGTCTTAGCCTCAGCAATCAGACAAAAAGAAGAAATATAAAGTATCCAGATTGGAAAGGAAGAAGTAAAACTGTTATTATTTGCAGATGACATGATATTATATATAGAGAACACTAAAGATTCCATTAAAAAATTACTAGGACTGATAAATAAATTCATTAAAATAGCAGGATACAAAATAAATATCCAGAAATCAGTTGCATTTTTATACACCAACTATGAACTATTAGAAAGGTAAACTAAAAATAAACTATGCCATTCACAATTATTTCAAAAAGAATAAAATACATAGGAATAAATTTAACCAGGATGTAAAAGACCTGTACTTGGAAAATTATAAGACACTGAAGAAAGAAATTGAAGAAGATGCAAACAAGTGGAAGCATATACTGTGTTCATGGATAGGGAGAATTAACATAATTAAAATGTCCATACTACCCAAAACAATCTACACATTCAATGCAATTCCTATTAAGCTACCAGTGATGTATTTCACAGAACTAGAACAAATATTCCAAAAATTATATGGAACCACAAAAGACCCCAAATAACATCAGCGATCTTGAGAAAGAACAAAGTTGGAGGAATCACACTATCTGATATTAGACTGTACAAGGCCCTAGTAATCAAAACAGATGGAACTGGCATAAAAGCAGACATATAGAACAGAATAGAGAGCCCAGAAGTAAACACACACCTTTATAGTCAATTAATATTTGACAAAGGAGTTAAAAATATACAATGGGCAAAGGTAGTCTAGATAATGTCAGGAAAATTGGACAGATACATGCAAAAAAATGAAATTAGACCACCTTCTTACACTGCACACAAGAATAAACTCAAAATGGATTAAAAACTTAAATGTTAGACTTGAAATTATAAAAAATCCTAGAAGAAAACATAGGAAATAAAATCTCGGACATTTCTTGTAGCAATATTTTTTCTGTTATGTCTCCTCAGGCAAGGAAAACAAAAGAAAAAATAAACAAATGGGTTTCATATATTTTAAATATTGTTCATCTCAAGGACAGAAACGTAAGATCTAATATAATGTGTATATATAATCTTTAAACCTAAAGGAATTAGCAATAATATATAAATTTAAGTGCATTAAGGTTTAATAGTATATATACAATATTATGTTTTGATTATTTGAATACTGCAATTTGTATACACTCAGTTTTATTCAGTGCATTCAAATCCTACTCATTCCAGAAATTTCAGCTTTTCCTATATTTTTTGAGCTGGAATTTTTTTAATGGATAAATTCTGTCATTGCAGTTATATATTTTTAAAATTTATTTTAAAATTTCAATAATTAAAAAAATTATTTTCAAGTATTTTATCTATGAATGGGTTTCTTTTCTCATGATATTTAGCCTCTATCTACACCTTGCAATGAAAGTCTCATTCACTACTAGAAGAGAGAATTCTGAAAGCTTTTACTTTGTTTATCTTGTTAGGATAACCATTTCCTTTGCATTAATTAAATCAGAAAACCTGCCTTACATTCCACCTTGCTTTAACAGAGAAAGCATTGAGGGATGGGGTAAGAAGGAGGAGAAAGGTAGATACAAACAAGGGAAAGAAACCTCCAGAAATGCAATGCAGAATGAACACAAATGTTTTGGTGTAATAAACTGAGATCATTCTAATTTGAATGAGGAAAATTTTGTGGACTTTGTAAAGGCACTAAAATTTATAGGACTTTGTTGGTTAAATTCGAATGCAAAATTTTCTTAGTATATAAAAATCTAGCTCAAATTCAAATTTGTGGAGCAAAGATTCAAAAGATCAAGTTTTTGGTTGCTACCAAAGAGTAACTAAAATTATGTGTATCTATGTATTAGATAGAATTAATATCTATATAGAGATATAACTATATATTATATTTACTATAGATATACAAGTTTCCTCTATTATATCAGTCTGCCAAGTATATTTAATATATTTGCTTGATATTTATTCAGCATCAACAATGTATCCAGCATTGTGCTGGACAAATTTATATAAAATAAGTGAAATAGCCCTATTAATATAGTCAAGTTGGAAAGAGAGATTTTTATCAAAATGCACATGTTGTGGTCTTACCGTCCCTACCCTAGAGATTCTGAGCCTCCCTATCCTCTCACCTGACACTCAGAGCTCTCTCTCTTGAAGTCAAATAAAATTACTGTCTGTGAAAGCAAGCCACTGTCCTCATGTTGGAGCATAAAAAGAATTGAGACATACTGGTTATTATGCTTCTTTCAACAGGGTTCTGTTATTTTCAGGTGTTCCATGGGAATCCATAATCATGCATGTTTTGTTTTTTTTCAAGTGCATAATACATTTTTTAAAAAATTTTTTTCAAGTGCACAATTCATTTCATTTTTAAAAATTTATCTTTCTTGTTGAAAGTATTACAGGTGTCCCTCCTTCCCCCATTCGTTGACACCTTCCTTCTCGCTCAGCCCACCCCCCTGCCTTCACCGCACCGTTGTCTGTGTCCGTTAGTTATGTATATGTGCATATCAGTTCTTTGGCTTAGGCATGTTTTGATCAAATGTTTAGATAGAAATACATCTCAGACTTCTGGATGGCAGCTTTGCTCTTACAATTCTCAGATGTGACCTTTTATCTTAATTCAAATACAGAAAACGTAAATTTAAACAATATTGCTGCTAATAATGCCACTGCCGTGTTTGCCTTCTCATTGCTTCCTTTCCCAAAGCAGTCAATTTAATGAGTTTTTAATAAAGGAATAGCAGGTAAATAGCAAGGTAAATAGTACGCAGAGAATGGCAGAAACCTTGACACAGGAGAAACTTGCAGAGAAATGATTTGAATCTTTAACAACCTGGTGGCACAGTTTCGCCTTGAATATGTGGTGCAGCAAGTATATTGAGTAAAATCAGTCAAATGGATTTGATCATCATTCATTTCTGGGAAGAACACACAATGGTTGCCTTCTTTTTATTTTTCATTTACACAAGTGATTTTCATGCTACTTTAAAGTATATAATTGCTTTATAAAGTGATTTTCTTCTGTTTCTCTAACCTCTTCTGGGGCATTTCAATCTAATGGATTAAGTTAAAAACGGTTAGATAAGTGTCTTCATGGAGTTTCGAAGCAAACCTCACCAAAGGCCCAAATTAAAGTGCTATCACTGTAAGTTACTATTTTCATTTTTCAGTTTCCAAGAACGTAATTAAAAAGAACACTTGGGGTGCATATTTAATGACAAATATTCCAAAGAAAAATAATCTAAGAACTCTTGAATGATACAAGATGAATCAAAAAACAGCACTTAAAATATATCTCATTCATCTTCTTTCTGTATTCTTCAAAAATACTTTCTCTACATATCATCTTCTGATCTGGCTTTGCTTTCTGAGAGGCACAAATGTTTTGGAGTATAAGCATTTATGATTCCTTTCTCCTCTGCTCTCTAAGGAGGTGGAGCCTGAGAGAAGAATTTCTTCCTTTGTTGTACTGAGTGATGGATGGAGAAGACAATAATAGAATACCGGAAAAATGCTAGATAGCTCTATGTCAACATTTGTATCTTGGAGAGATGGAAATCCCAGTGGCAGAGAGAGATAAGGTCTAGATTCAGTATGAAAAGAGAACTAATGGTGAGAGAATGTAGATGCAGTATCCCAGCCCTTCAGTTCAGACCCAGGGCCAACCAGGACTGACAGTACATGAATAGTATAAAACTCTCGTTTGTTCATAGGTCCTTTGTATTTCTTCATATGTACTTATATCTTTTATCCTGATTTTTTTTTAAAAAAGGGTTCAGTCTATTTTCTTGTTAAATGTAGGCAATGTATTGCCTACTGAATAGCTCTCTCTGCATGTCTGTTAGGCCCCTGAAATTCACTATGTCTGACATAATGCATTGCTTTCTGTCCACATAGGACCCTCCCCTAGTAATTCACACTTTTGTAAATAGCATTTGTCTACCAAGTCGTGTAACCTAAACATTTTTGAACCTCTGTGGATCATTATTCTCCCTCATTCCGCAAGTCTGATTCATGACAACCTTCTTATTCTACCTCCTAAGTCTTTCCATCCTATGATTGTTGTCTGATTTCAAACACTCATCTTCTCTGACCTGGACCATTTTACTGGGCTCATACTTGGTCTCTCAACTTCGAGTAAATTGGCTGTCTTCATTACCACCAGTTTTCTTTCTAAGACAAAGATCAGATATCCCTTTTCTAACTAAATTTAGGAGATACTACACAATCTACCTGAGATTTACTGTACCAGTCTTACCTCCAGTCGACCTTGACCACTCTTCAAACAGACTAAACCTGTATGATCTTTTTCATTATTTTGTACAATCTGCTTCTCAAACATGCCCATACATGTTCCCACTTCTGGGTCTTTGCACTTACTCTTCTCTCTTTCTTGAATGCATTTTCTTTACATATACAGTCTGCCCATGGATTGCTCTCACTTCAGGCATCTTCTCAAATGTCACCTTATTGAATGGGACTTCCTTGACCACACTTTCTGAAATAGCAATCCTCCCTGTGACATTCTTTATTCCCTATTCTTTTATTTTACTTCTTGGCACGTTGTGGCATTTCTCACCAACTATCACATTTCAGTTTTGTTGATTAGTTCATCATTTGTTTTCTACCCCTAGAATTCAAGTGTCTTGAGGACAGAGGTGTTATATTTGTTGTTATGTTCCCACACCCAGAAAAGTGCTTGCCTTATGGTAAGGCTCAGAAAGTATTTGGGAAGGAACACATGAATTAAGCTTTTTTCAATGTGTTGAATGTTGTTCTCCCCTCTTATATGTCTGAATGACTCGTTTTTCTAATCGGACCAAAATCTAGTTCATCTTTCCTAATACATCATTTCTTCTACTAGAAAGACTTACGGCTCCATATTCAAAGTTATTATTGCACTTTTAAAATAACTGTATTTCAGCATATTATTTATAGATTGTTATGGATATTGAATATTGGTTTTTCCCATCACTGACCAGAATATAAACTATTAGAGCTGATGGATCATGTATCAGAGGCTCAAACATACTTGAATGTTTAAATCAATTATTTAATGAACTACATATTAAAAATAAGTACTAGAATGCCCAGCTGGTGTGGCTCAGGGATTAAGCATTGACCCATGCACCAAGAGGTCGCCAGTTCGATTTTCAGTCAGGGCACATGTCCAGGTTGTGGGCCCAATCCCCAGTGGGGGGCATGCAGGAGGCAGCCAATCAATGTTCTCTCTCACATGGATGTTTCTATCTCTCTCTACTTCTCCCTCCCCCCTTCTCTAAAAATCAATAAAGAAAAAATATTAAAAATAAGTACTAGATTGAAAGAATACTTAAATCATTTTTCCCTCTTTGCAATATTCAGAGTACTTTTCTTTATTTTCCTCTAGTTTGTCAGAATCACATTTATACAACACATATGCTAACAATGTTATGTCTTTAAACACAGAAATACAAAAGGGCCCCAAGCCTCTGGGCTTGGCCCTGACTTGACAAGTCTCAGGTTAATTCATTCTACAGAATGTAGGGAGATCAGTTCATTAACTCTACCTCCCTTGAAAGAGCTATACTGCAAATAAAGGAGAGTTAGATTACCTTTACTATCTGGTTGAAATCTTTTAGAACTTTAACAATTTAATCTGGAGTTTGAAATTAGGCTTTTCTTCTAAATTGTTAAATTGTTCAGGAGAGCACCTTCTGAAAGATTTTAAATAACATAATTGCCCACCAATTGCTTTGAACACACTGAACAATTTTCTTCCACTGAGAAGAAAGTAAGTTCTTAGAAAAAAAAACCGAAAAAAAACCCTGAGCTGTAACATACTAGAATAAACAGTCCAAAACCCTAACAGCCAAAATTCTTTTTTTTTTTCATCTTGTCAAATAATCTGAACAAGCCACAATCTTCCTCTGTTTAAAATCATGAAGAATCTACTTAATTCTCTCTGTCGTTCTATGTCACAAAAATGGATCCTAAAGGACTGAAGCCATAAAGAAATGAAATGTCTTCCCTAATAACTTCATTTTTTAACTCTCAAATTAGGCCTAAATTAACATAGGCCTCTCCTCAACCTCTCATCTCCAACGTTTCTGCTGGATATTTTTAGAGCTATATTTGTGGTCCCTGCTGACACCCAGTATTACTCACATTTTGACATATTTTCTAAAAGTGGAAGTCCAGCTCGCTCATGGATTGGCACGGCTATGACAATTAACTTGAATGTTTTTCAAGTCTTCCCTCAGTTGCAACTGATGCTTATTCTCTGTCTCTAGTGTAGGAATCAGTGGCAGGGGCTTGTCATAGTATTTGGAGCAATTACCTTTATGTAAACACTTTATTGTGAACATTTTACTTTTAGACACAACCAGTTTCTCACCTTTATCTGTCATTTGGGATTGGAATTTGACTTCCACCATCATTAAGAATTGTGCTTTGTGGCTCAAGTTCTCTGCTGTCAGTCTAAAAAGAAGGGTTGTCAGAATTGGTTCTTCATTGGTCTTTTATTTCTCAAGCTTCCAGTAAGTACACTGAATGCTATTAAAAATAGTTCACTTATTTTCAATTTTGGAAGTTTTGTATCCAATTTATCTGATGAGTCAAATTTAAAATAAGCTTACAGCCCAGCTGGTGGCTCAGTGGTTGAGCATCAACACATGCACCAAGAGGTCACCGGTTCAATTCCCGGTCAGGGCACATGCCCAGGTTGTGGGCCTGATCCCCAGTGGGGGTCATGCAGGAGGCAGCCAGCATCAATGTTTCTATCTTTCCCTCTCCCTTCCTCTCTCTCTAAAATTAATAAAGAAAAAATATTTTTCTAAAAAAACTTACAGATTTAGAAAAATATGGTAAATTAAGTATAGTCCCAAATAAACAGCGTTGTGGCTATTACTGTTGAATTGAATGAATTTTTGAATGAATAAAAAGGATTTTTCTGATGTCACAAGAGTATAAGTACCACCAACAATGATAATTAAGAATATATATGAGCCCTTAACATTTGTCAATAACTGCTACATGCATTACATGTTATTATCCCAATTTATTCTAACAACTAGTAGAACATAGGCCCTATCATTTCTATTTTATAAAGAATAAATCTTGGTATTTATAGAGATTATATAATTTGCTCATGTTCATACATTTAATAAGGTGTAGGTTATAATTAACTCCACCCCTTAATGGGTTTTGTTACATTTATTAAAATACAATTTACAATAATGTTATGCTAAATTATAATTTCAGATGTATTTTGAAATAATTATACCGTAGTAAATATTTATAAACAAACATGAAAGAATTGGGCAGACCTATCTCAAAGGTCTGATTGTTTATTGAATCTGTCAAAGGTTGTGAAATTTTATTGTAGGCTTTCAAAAATATCAGAAACATAATACCATATTAAAAGTATGGATTTTGGTCATAACTTTATATTAGAAATTATTACATATTGCATTTTATATCAAGATAATAGTAATACTTTTTTAATTGTAAGTTTTATATGACTTTTTATTCTTTAATAATATTGGAATATTAGTAGAAAAAATAATAACATTTCTCTGTCTTAATCTGAAATATTCTTAATTATTTTAACTCAATGGTTATTAAGATTTTGTATAAGGATCAGGCAGTGCCAGTACTATAAGTATAATTTTATTATGTATAGGAAAACAACAACATATGTGGAAAATGTCTTGCATGAATTTTGGTAAAATGAATTCATGATTTGGATGAAATATTTTATTAAAAGTTATATGGTAGAGGTAGGCAAAGTGGGGGAAAGAGGGGTTGTTTGAAATATTTCAACATTAAAATTTTTAAATAAAAATATTGCTAAAGGGAAAAATAAATAAATAAATGTTGTATATATAACCAGTACTCAAGATCAGAGGACTATAACATATAAATCATCAAAATTGGATATTCTTTTAGGTTCTTGTAGTTTTCAAAGAAAAATAAAGGCATGCCTAATGTATAGCAGGTGAGAAGAGTGCATTTCCCAGGTTCACCTGTAAGTAAAGGAAGAACCATCTCTCAGCAGGTCTGGGAGAGACACTGAAATGGGAGTCAAGGTCCAAGATAATCTGGAGACTTGTTTCTTCTCTGAAAACCTCTGATTTCTTCTAAAAATTTGGTTTCTATTGTTCCTTTAAGATCTCTGCCACTGTGGGCAACTGTTAAGCTACCCTCTGTTAAGGATTTTCTGTTCTGGCTTCTACCACCTAAGTGTCCCTGGTCTCTCTTGTTCTGCACGTGGCTTTGACTCACTCACGACTTCTCCCTCAGGACCCACTCAGCCGTGGGACCATCGACTTTGGAGGCAAATAATTCTCTGTTGTTGGAAAGAGGTTTTCCCGTGCACTGTAGGATGTTTGGCAGCATCCTTGCCCTCTGCCCACTAGATGCCATCCCTCTCCCAAGTTATGACAACCTGAATGTCTCCAGATATTGCTAAATGTTCCCTGGGGGGCAAAATTGTCCCTGGTGTCAACCAATGACTTACACTTAAGAATGTCTCCCTATGTATCACATATCATATTCTTTCCCTCTCTTTCTTTCTTTTTTCTTTTTTTTCTCATACTGTCTTACAGTTAAACTTACTTCCAGAAAAAAGAGAGCTTCCCAGAAGGTGACAGTATGCCCAACCAATATCTTACATAGTTTTTTTCTTTCCATTAAAGTTAAATAATATCTTACCTCTAAGCCCTTAAGGGACACTAAATAAACCAAATTAGAGACATAATTTCCCTTTATCCTATTACTATTTATAAAAATTTATTATTTTAAGCTTAAGGGATCTTGTACAAATATCTTTGTGGTGAAGAGAATTTTATTCAAAGTTCATTTCATTTTATATCACTTACTTCATTTTACTTCTGTTTATATTTTATTAAATCCAAGTAGAATAAAATTGACTACTTTAAATTTAAAATATTATTGTAATGTGATTTAATTTTTAAAAAGGAAATTCTATTTGTCTACCTACCACTCTGTCAGTATATACATGGAGACATTATATTTGAGTGGATAATTTATAATCCAGAACCCTAGGTTTAAATTCAGATTGACACTTAGCACATCTTGGGGATAAACTCAGATGTGAGTCAAGGTCCAGGATAATTCTGGAAACTTGCTTCTATGACCTTGGGAATTGACTTAACCCATTTTTGTCTTAGTTTTCATATTTTTGAATAGGAATAAAAATATGCCAACCTTATAGAGTGTTTAGGATGATTAAATGAGTTAATGTTTATATAAAATATCTTAAGTGTTTGCCCTGGCCTGTATGTCTCAGTGGTTAGAGCATCGGCCCTCATATCAGAGTCACAGATTCAATTCTGATCAAGGGTATGTACCTTGGTTGCGGTTCGGTTCCCGGCCCTGGCCCTGGGCAGGGTCATGTGGCAGGCAACCAATCAATGTGTCTCTCTCACATCGATGTCTCTCTCTTTCTCTCTCTATCCCTCCCACTCTGTCTGAAAATAAATGGAGAAATGTCTTCGGGTGAGGATTAAAAAAGAAAAAGAAATCTTAAGTGTTTATTACACACAAAATAAAAATAATGAACATATCTGTTATCCCCCAAAGTTTCCTTGTATGTCATTATTTTTATTGTGGTGACAGTTTAGTGGATGTCTTCATATATCAAACTCATCATATTGTACATTTTAAATATGTGCAATTTATTGTGTGTTGACTCTACCTCAATATAGCTGAAAAATTTTAAGTGTCCAGTGAATAAAAATATATTTATAGTGATGTTCACCTAGTGATAAAAATGGTTATTTCTGAATAGTGGTAGTCTGTGTGGTTTGTTTACAGTTTAATTTGAGTTTTATTGATTTTAATTAAACTTTCCTTCTTTTCTACATTGTTTAGATTTTTAAAATAATGAGTGTATAAGATCAACATGAATTATTTGTGATAATTTCTTAGAGGGGATCATTTTGAATATAATAATGTGTTTAATATGCATTTCTAATTCTTTATATTTTGTCACTCTATCTTAGACAGGCTTCTGAAATACTATTTCTCATTCAAATCTCTGAGTACTGTTATCCCATTGTATCCATTTGGCAGGTACATATCACAGAGATGACTAACTTTTCCATCTCTAAATACGACTCTGAAAACTCATTGCATAACTCCCCCATATTTTGTATTTCTTTCCTGCATTCAGAAAGAGTCCATAGAGCCCTTCCTTTTATTTAACTTAATAGCCTGGGACAATGTAAGTGCTTTGTTGCTTCTTGTCTATAGAACACAACTGCTAGTAGCCACTTTTGGCTTAACAATTTCTCATAGAGGAAGTGCTGAATTTTTAAATTTCCTCTTTGCTCCTCTGGGTAAGGTTCATTTTGTTTCCTCTACGGTTTGTTTCTTCTTCTTTCCACAATCTGTATGTGAACACGGCATCCTTCACCAAACTCTCTGTCTCTGAGCGGGCCTCACTTTCCCTCCCCCTCTTCTTTTCCCTGATACACACAAAGTGATCCTTTCATACTTGATGCTATAGGCAATTTGATTTTTTTAAAAATGAGCCTATTGGTTACAGGACAAACCTTTCACCCACAATGATGTGGCTACCAATAGCTTTATATACATCAACATTTTAAATGGTGCCTATGTTAAAGACTGGCTTTTTAAAGTTGTTTTTATTTTTTAATGTACATTCATTTAAGTGCAAACATTTAGAAAATGCAAATAATTATTTTATTTCATTATCTCCCCGTGATATTGGCCTTACCGGTGCTGCCCAGTGCCTGCTCTTGCGTATGGACACTGACTCTGGGGAACAGAGGGGCAGTGAGTACAAGAGTCTCCTCTTCACTGATAAGCAAACGCAGAACAGCCTTAAATTTCTTTTTTTTCTTTTTCTTTTTTTCTTTTTGCCTCAGGAGCAGTTTATTTTATTTTATTTTTTTTTATTTTATTTTTTTTATTAATTTATTTTTGTTACAGAGGTTTCTCCTTTTTTTCCCCATTGACACCCTCCTCCCCTTCCCCCCACCCTGTCCCCAGCCTTGTTGTCCATGTCCATCACTTATGCATACATGTGCATAAGTTCTGTGGTTCATCTCCTCCCTCCCCCCCACCCCCTCTCCTGAGGGGTGTCAGTTTATACCCTACTTCCACGTCTCTGGGTCTACCCTGTTCCTCAGACTGCTATGTTCATTATATTCCACAAATAAGTGAGATCATGTGATATTTGTCTTTCTCTGCTTGGCTTGTTTCGCTTAGGATAATACTCTCGAGGTCCCTCCACGTCGTCTCAAAGGATAAGAGATCTTTCTTTCTTACAGCTGCATAGTACTCCATTGTGTATATGTACCACAGCTTTTTTATCCATTCATCCACTGATGGACACTTGGGCTGTTTCCAGATCTTAGCTATTGTAAATAGTGCTGCTATGAACATGGGGGTACATGTATTTTTTCTGATTGGTGTTTCAGGCTTCTTAGGGTATATTCCTAGAAGTGGGATCACTGGGTCAAATGGCAATTCAATTTTTAATTTTTTGAGGTAACACCATAGTGTTTTCCACAGTGGTTGCACCAGTCTGCATTCCCACCAGCAGTGTACTAGAGTCCCCTTTTCTCCACACCCTCGCCAACACTTGTTGTTTGATGATTTGTTGATGGCGGCCATTCTGACAGGTGTGAGGTGATACCTCATTGTTGTTTTAATTTGCATCTCTCTGATGATTAATGATGTTGAGCATTTCTTCATGTGTCTCTTAGCCATTTGTATGTCCTTTTTGGAGAGGTGTCTATTTAGTTCCTCTGCCCATTTTTTAATTGGGTTCTTTGTCTTCCTTTTGTTGAGTTGTATGAGCACTCTGTATATTTTGGAAATTAACCCCTTATCTGATGTGTCATTGGCAATTATGCTCTCCCATGGAGTGGGTTCCCTATCTGTTTTGATGGTTGTTTCTTTTGCTGTGCAGAAGCTTTTGAGTTTGATGTAGTCCCATGTGTTCATTTTTCCCTTTGTTTCTGTTGCCTTAGGTGATGTATCAGTGAAGATTCTACTGCGTATGATGTCCGAAATTTTGTTGCCTACATTTTCTTCTAGGATTTTTATGGATTCACGAGTCACATTTAAGTCTTTTATCCATTTTGAGTTTATTCTTGTGTGTGGTGTAAGTTGATGGTCTAGTTTCATTTTTTTGCATGTAGCTGTCCAATTTTCCCAACACCATTTATTAAAGAGGCTATCTTTACTCCATTGTATGCTCTTGCCACCTTTGTCAAATATTAATTGAGCATAATGTCTTGGGTCAATTTCCGGATTCTCTGTTCTGTTCCACTGGTCTATATGCCTGTTCTTGTGCCAGTACCAGGCTGTTTTGATTACAGTGGCTTTGTAGTATAAGCTGATATCCGGTATTGTGATCCCACCTACTTTGTCCTTCTTTTTCAAGATTGCTGTGGCTATTCGGGGTCTTTTTTGGTTCCATATGAACTTTTGAAATATTTGTTCTAGTTCTGTGAAATATGTCACTGGTATTTTGATGGGGATTGCATTGAATCTATAGATTGCTTTGGGTAATATGGACATTTTAATGATGTTAATTCTTCCAGTCCATGAACAAGGTATGTGTTTCCACTTTTTTATATCTTCCTCTATTTCTTTTTTCAATATCCTGTAGTTTTCTGCAAATAGGTCCTTTACTTCTTTGGTTAGGTTTATTCCTAGGTATCTTAATTTTTTTGCCGCGATGGTAAATGGTATTGTTTTTTTAGTTTCTCTTTCCGTGAGTTCGTCATTGGTGTATAAGAATGCCATTGATTTCTTGACATTAATTTTGTATCCTGCTACTTTGCCAAATTCATTTATTAAGTCTAGTAGATTTTTGATGGAGTCTTTAGGGTTTTCTATATATAATATCATATCGTCTGCGAATAATGACAGTTTCACTTCTTCCTTTCCAATTTGGATTCCTTTTATTTTTTCTTCACGTCTGATTGCTGTGGCTAAGACTTCCAGTACTATGTTAAATAAGAGTGGCGAAAGTGGGCATCCCTGTCTTGTTCCTGTTCTTAAGGGAAATGTTTTTAGTTTTTGCCCATTGAGTATGATGTTGGCTGTAGGTCTTTCATATATGGCCTTTATTATATCAAGATATGATCCCCCTACTCCCAAATTGCTGAGCGTTTTTATCAGGAATGGGTGCTGGATTTTGTCGAATGCTTTTTCAGCATCTATTGATATGATCATGTGGTTTTTATCTTTCATTTTGTTTATGTGGTGTATCACATTTATTGATTTGCGAATGTTGAACCAGCCTTGCATCCCTGGGATGAATCCCACTTGGTCATGGTGAATAATTTTCTTGATGTATTGCTGGATCCGATTTGCTAGTATTTTGTTTAGGATTTTGGCATCTACATTCATCAGGGATATTGGCCTGTAGTTTTCTTTCTTTGTAGTGTCTTTTTCTGGTTTTGGAATTAGGATTATGCTGGCCTCATAAAACGAGTTTGGAAGTCTTCCTTCTTCTTGAATTTTTTGAAATAGTTTGAGGAGAATGGGTGTTAGTTCTTCTTTGAATGTTCGGTAAAACTCCCCCGTGAAGCCATCTGGGCCTGGGCTTTTGTTTGCTGGGAGAGTCTTGATTACATCTTCAATTTCCTCAGCTGTTATTGGTCTGTTCAAGTTTTCTATCTCTTCCCGGTCCAGTTTTGGGAGACTATGTGTTTCTAGAAATTTGTCCATTTCACTTAGATTGTCGAATTTGTTGCCATATAAATGTTCATAGTATTTGCTAATGATCCTTTGTATTTCTGTGGTGTCAGTTGTTACTTCTCCTCTTTCGTTTCTGATTTTGTGTATTTGGGTTCTCTCTCTTTGTTTCTTGGTGAGTCTAGCTAAGGGTCCATCAATCTTGTTTATCTTTTCAAAAAACCAGCTCTTTGTTTTATTGATCCTTTGAATTGTTTCTCTGGTCTCTATGTCGTTTATTTCTGCTCTGATCTTTACTATTTCCTTCCTTCTATTTGCTCTGGGGTTTTCTTTTTGTTTGCTTTCTAGTTCTTTAAGTTGTGAGGTTAGATAGTCTATTAGAAATTTTTGTTGATTCTTGAGGTGGGCCTGTAGTGCTATGAACTTCCCTCTCAGAACTGCTTTCGCTGCATCCCATAGATTTTGTGTTGTTGTGTGTTCATTTTCGTTGGTTTCCAGGAAGTTTTTAATTTCTTCCTTGATCTCCTCGGTAACCCATTCATTGTTTAATAACATGCTATTTAGCCTCCATGTATTCAAATGTCGTTGCATGTTCTTTTTCCAATTGATTTCTAGTTTCATGCCATTGTGATCTGAGAAGATGCTTGATATGATTTCAATCTTCTTGAACTTGTAGAGGCTTCGTTTGTGTCCTAACATGTGGTCTATCTTTGAGAATGTCCCATGTGCACTTGAGAAGAATGTGAATTCTATAGTTTTGGGGTGCAATTCTCTGTAAATATCTATTAAATCCATTTGGTCTAGTGCTTCGTTTAGAGTCTTTGTGTCCTTGTTAATTTTTTGTCTAGAGGATCTATCCAGTGATGTCAGCGGGGTGTTGAAGTCCCCTGTTATGATTGTATTGCTGTCAATTTCTCCTTTGAAGTCCTCCAGCAGATTTTTAATATATTTTGGTGCTCCTATATTCGGTGCGTATATGTTTACCAAGGTTATATCTTCCTGTTGGATAGATCCTTTCAATATTATATAGTGACCTTCTTTGTCTCTAGTAATGGCTTTCATTTTGAAATCTATTTTATCAGATATGAGTATTGCTACCCCAGCTTTTTTTTCCTTTCCATTTGCTTGGAAGATTTTTTTCCATCCCTTCACTTTCAGCCTATGTGAGTCTTTTGTTGTGAGGTGGGTCTCTTGTAAACAGCATATATATGGGTTATGCTTTCTTATCCAATCCGCTACTCTGTGTCTTTTTATTGGAGCATTCAATCCATTTACATTTAAGGTGACTATTGATATGTACTTATTTATTGCCATTTTTGTTCAGTGTGGTTCTACTTTCCTTCCTATTTCTTCTACTAATTACAGCAGTCCTTTTAACATTTCTTGCAGTGCTGGTTTGGTGCTAATGTATTCCCTTAGCCTTTTTTTGTCTGAGAAGCTCTTTATTTGGCCTTCTATTTTGAATGACAGCCTTGCTGGGTAGAGTAGTCTTGGATTCAGATTCTTGTTTTTCATGACCTTGATTACTTCATGCCATTCCCTTCTGGCCTGTAGTGTTTCTGTTGAGAAGTCAGCTGATAGCCTGATGGGGGTTCCTTTGTAGGTAACCTGTTGCTTTTCTCTTGCTGCCTTGAGGATTCTCTCTTTGTTTTTAATTTTTGGCATTTTAATTACTATGTGTCTTGGTGTGGGCCTGTTTGGATTCTTCTTACTTGGGACTCTCTGTGCTTCTTGAACTTGAATACCTTCTTTCTTCACCAAATTAGGGAAGTTTTCTGTCATAATTTCTTCAAATATATTCTCTAACCCTTGCTCATTTTCTTCTTCTTCAGGGACTCCAATTATGCGAATATTATTACGTTTCCAGTTGTCCCACAATTCTCTTAAGCTGTCTTCCTGTTTTTTCATTGTTTTTTCCTTTTGGTTTTCTGATTGGTTGATTTTTTCTACCCTGTCTTCTAATTCACTGATCCGGTCCTCAGCTTCCTCTACTCTGCTGTTTAGTCCTTCCAATGTGTTCTTCATTTCTGCTATGTCATTCTTCATTTCTTCTTGCTGCTGCTTCATTTCTTCTTGCTGCTTCTTCATTTCCACTTGGTTGGTTTTCAGTGTTTCTATGTCTTTGCTCATGGTGTGGATGTCTTTACTCAAGGTGTTGATGTCCTTACTCATGCTGTTGAGCTTCCTCAAGATCATGGCTCTGAATTCTAGCTCTGTTAACTTACTTAGTTCCGTTTCATTTATCTCATCTTCGGTAGAGGTCTCTTGTTCTTTCATTTGGGCTCTGTTTCTTTGTTTCCCCATTTTGGCTATCTCAGTGGTTTTTGGAGCCTGCCAAATCTTCCTGTGGATGTTGGTGTTCTGTTGTTTGTGGCTCCCTCTACTGGGTTTGGATGAGCGTGGGAGGACCCACGTTAAACAGCACCCTGGAGTCTTACTTTCCAGGGTATATTTGCAAGCCCAGCAAAGGTTAAGTTATCCTCTAGCTTTTTGCCTAGAGGCTATTAGTTGTGGTTGCTTGTAGAGCCTTGGGTTTTCAGTTGAATGAAAACCTCCCTCAGGTGTTCAGTGTGAGAGGATTTCCAGGGGGTAGGGCAGATGCTAGTAGTTAATGAGCCTCAGTTTGCATTTCAATGGCCCTCTAGGGTGTGAGTGGTTCTCCGAGGGAGGGGCTGCAGCCTCTCCCCAGAGCCCTGGGGTGGAGTAAGACGACCAGGCCTCAGTCCTGGGTGGCCGCAACTCAGCAAAAACTCTGAGCGCCCTCCAAATCCCAGGTGTCCCCACTCAGTTCCAGTCCAGTCCGCCCTCCCTCTGCCTGAGCCCAGGTGAGTGGCTGCGGCTATTTTAGCACTCTGTTCCGGCCCTGCGCGGTGGAGCTGGCGCGGACTTCGGCGCTCTCCGCCCCGTCCCCGCGCGGTGCAGCTGGCGCGGACTTCGGCGCTCTCCGCCCCGTCCCCGCGCGGTGCAGCTGGCGCGGACTTCGGCGCTCTCCGCCCCGTCCCCGCGCGGTGCAGCTGGCGCGGACTTCGGCGCTCTCCGCCCCGTCCCCGCGCGGTGCAGCTGGCGCGGACTTCGGCGCTCTCCGCCCCGTCCCCGCGCGGTGCAGCTGGCGCGGACTTCGGCGCTCTCCGCCCCGTCCCCGCGCGGTGCAGCTGGCGCGGACTTCGGCGCTCTCCGCCCCGTCCCCGCGCGGTGTAGCTGGGGCGGATTTCGGCTCTCTCTGCCCCGTCCCAGCGCGGTGGAGCTGGGGCGGATTTCGGCTCTCTCTGCCCCGTCCCAGCGCAGTGTAGCTGGGGCGGATTTCAGCGCTCTCCGCCCCGTCCCAGCGCGGTGTAGCTGGGGCGGATTTCGGCTCTCTCTGCCCCGTCCCAGCGCGGTGGAGCTGGGGCGGATTTCGGCTCTCTCTGCCCCGTCCCCGCGCGGTGCAGCTGGGGCGGATTTCAGCACTCTCTGCCCCGCCCCAGCGCGGTGGAGCTGGGGCGGATTTCAGCACTCTCTGCCCCGTCCCAGCGCGGTGGAGCTGGGGCGGATTTCAGCACTCTCTGTCCCGTCCCAGCGCGGTGGAGCTGGGGCGGATTTCAGCACTCTCTGCCCCGTCCCCGCGCGGTGTAGCTGGGGCGGATTTCAGCACTCTCTGCCCCGTCCCAGCGCGGTGTAGCTGGGGCGGATTTCAGCACTCTCTGCCCCGTCCCAGCGCGGTGGAGCTGGCGCCACTCCAACCCCGAGGGCGGGCGCCGTAAGGGGCTAAGGCCGTTGCTGTCCGTGGGTTCCCAGCCCCCCTCTCGCGCCCTCGCAATCCTACCAGGATCGAGTCAGTGTCCCTGGTTGTATCGTCCTCGCAAGCTGCTTTTCTGTTGCTTTTTCCCGACGATTTGTCCTTATTTTAGTTGTAATTCCAGTTTGGTCCTGGGAGATGGTCTGTGTAGCTTCCATTCACTCCGCCGCCATTTTTCCGCCCCTCGTAGATCACTTCTGGGTATGCAGTTATGGAGGCCGAGAAGTCCCACAGTCTGCTGTCTGCAAGCTGGAGACCCAGGAAAGTCTGTGGTGTAATTCAATCCAAATCTGAGGCCTGAGAACAGGGGGCTTATGGTGAAAGTCCCAGTCTGGGTCTGAAAGCCCAAGTACCAAGAGTGCCGATGTCCGTGGACAGAAGATAGATGTCTCAGTTCAAGCAGACAGAGCCCTCAGGAGCAGTTTAGAACCAGTATATCTCAACCTCATTTGACACAATTATATTTTTATTCAAAACATACTATTTAATCTTTTGGCAATAGCCCCAGTTTATTAAGGTGTAACTTTGAAAAAAAAAAAGTTTATCGATTTTTAGAGCGAGAGGAAGAAGAAAGGAGAGAAACATTGATGTGAGAGCTTACCATCAATTGGCTGCCTCCTGCATGCCCCCGCCCCCTACCTGGGATTGAGTCAGCAACCCAGGCATGTGTCCTGACCGGGAATTGAACCAGAAACCTTTCAGTGCACAGGATGACGCCCAACCAGCTGAGCCACACCGGCCAGAGCTGACGTATAAGTTTGATTCCCTGTTCTATTTTATTCCCACAACTACTTCTTCAACACGATACTTTCTCTTTATCCTCTACTTGTGCCTCTGAAGATGCTTGTCAAAATTCTCATCCTGATTTTCAAAACACCCCATGATCTCATCTTATCTGGCTGCTGCCTCTGACATGAACCTTCTACTCCTCTCAGATGAATTCTCATGAGTCAATGGACACACCACACCATTTACAGTATTAGATTTTTGTTTTGTGTTCTTTTTTCCATGTTTAGATATCTTCCTTACTCTTCTTGGACACTTTCTGGGACCTACTTTTGCTTTAAGGCCCATTTCAAGTCCTATTTTCTCTGAATGTCCTCTGAGAACACATGTGTTCTCGTCCTAGTCTGATTACTTCAAAATTAAAGTCTTGGAATTGAGTGGTGGAGGAACTTTTAGAGATCATCCAACTCAATCTTTGGTGAGGTCTGAAGAATTAATGAACTCTTCAGTGTTACCTAATGAGCTACTGCAGAACTGAGATTAGAATTTACATCTTTAAATTGTATATCACAAGACAGTGCTCTTTCCCCAATATTATGCAATTTTGTTTTGTTATTTAATCACATACTACTTTCTGTTAGTATTTTATTATCTTACTGTGTAAACCTTATTTCCCAGTTTGGTAAAAACTTCCTGAAAATTAGGCTCATACTTGTATACTCCCCCAAGATGTAAACCCAATACAAGCCATTGTCCTATGCTCTCTCTTGTACCCTAGTACCAAGTATAGACTTAGCAGATGGCTGTTATTTATTTATTTTGTTAAAGACTTTATTGTTTTAGAGAAGTTTTAGGCTCATAGCAAAATTAAGAAGAAGGTACAGAGATTTCTCATATAGCCCCTGCCCCATTATCAACATGCATAGCCTCCCCATTTTCAACATCCTCTACCAGAATGGTATTTGTTACAGTTGATGAACCAACACTGAAACATTATAATCACCCACAGTCCAAATATTACATTAGGACATTAGGGTTTACTCTTGATGAGATATCTGTTTTTAAGAATTATTATCATGAAGTCTTCATATACCCAGTATAAGCTCTGTTAAGAAATTTTGCGATCCTTTATAAGTGTTCAGTTTTGACCAAATATTAGATCACAGCAAGTGATGGGATGACCCTCTGCCTCTCCCCTACATCTGCCACACTGAATTCTTATGAATTAGGCCCACCACCTCTCTCTCTTTAGCTTATGTGGCATGTCATCTCACTTCTCCACCAAAACAAATCTCCACGAGAGGCTCCAAAGACCAGAGTTAGGGACAAAGCTTTCGGCATGACTTTTAGGATCTGCCTCCTTTTTATCCCTGCCCCATTACATTAATTCTTATTAGCTCAAGTCTTTTGGTTGTGTGTGTGTATGAAATTGTGACCAGTGGCAGTCCCTGTGTTCATTAGACATGTTAGATCTTTTTAGATACAGGTGTAGGAGTTTTGCCTGCAAGACAGCAAATATGTGTATTTGGTGGGGGCAGACTGAGAAGCAGCTGCTATTAGGATAGTTCTGTGGAAACCACAAGACTGAGTCATAAAAAAGACTACATGACGAGAGAACATGTTTGAACATAAGAAGGCTGACAGGGAATTGTCCTTTCACAAGGGAACAGTCCCTTTGAACATCAAGTTAGTAATCTAAACTATGCTTGACTATTAATACTACTCATGCTTAAAATAAGGACTCTTAGTCATTAATTAAATCATAAAACCACTGAATGAACTGACATCTTTGTAAAATGGGATTTAATTATAAACTTTAATGTTGGCAATGCTGCTTGAACAAAACTTGAAACTGTGACCATAAATGTGTATGTATACTCAATAAAACATAACCTTTCCACTTATTAGCAACACTTCCCTCACTTAAGGGGTTTCCTTTTCTTAAGCTGTTGGCACGTTGAACCCATTTTGCACTTTATAGGTCCTTAGGAGACATAGGTGCTTCTTTAAATATGGAGACAGTATTCAGAAGCCTCTCAAATGACTTATAACTTAAAACTTGTTGAATCAGAATTTCAGTTTGGGGAAATGAAAGAAATGTTAAGCAGCAGCATGATACATCCCTTTTCACCTATAATTTCATGTCAAGTTTTTTGTTTTTGTTTTTTCCTATGAGAAGCATAATGTTTATCACCTTTAGCAAAAATGAATGAAAGAGATATCTTGCTTTCCTGCTGCAATATCCCCTCACACTGAAGGACACCCTCTGCTGGGAAGTGGACTGCCTCAGAGGAAGTACTCTGGCACTGAAAGCACCTGAGCCTGTAGCAGAGGGCTCACCAACCCCAGTGTGTGCTCACCCTTGGGTATCTCCTTTTACAGCCAGACTTCAACGCAAGAGCTCTATAATGAAGGCTGTCCTGGGGTTTTGTTTAAATTAGTAGAAATAGGCTAACTTTTCTAATAGTAGTCACCAAAGCGTATAGTGGCTCTTACACAATGCAGTTGAACAATTGGACAGGATGTCTTCCGTGGTTGTCATTCAGGGTCCCAGGCAAATGAGTTCTGTCATCTTCAACAAATGTATCCAAGGATAGCCTGTGGGCCACCATCCCCATTGGCTTGCAGGGAAAGGTACATGGAAAAGAATGTGTGGTATAGATTTTCACGGACCAATCTTAGTAGTAGTGCATATCATTTCTACTTCCCTTCTACTGAGTAAAACTTAGTCACATGGCCACACTTAAGTGTAAGAGAGGCAGGAGAACATAATCTGGCTCTGTGTCCAGGATGAAGAGACACTCATGGATTTGGGGGAGCGGCTGTCTGTTTCTGCTACACCCACTCAAGTTCATTCAATCTCCACTGCTGCAAGAAAGGAATATCTTATCCTTGGACGGATCTTAAGAAAGCTTTAGTCTTCTGAAAGGAGATCCAGTTAGGCAATTTCCTGGTTTTTAATTCAAGGAAGTAAATCTAACTTCTCTCAATGAAATTAGGACAACTGATATCAAAGGCATGTATCTTCAGATAGATATAATTTACAACAGGTTTTACAAAGTTTGTAACTATATTTTCCATGTTTGGAAAAAGTCAACCACCTCTATCCTTGTGTAAGCCTGTCTTTTTCTAGCACACCCTTTCCTGATGATTTTAGGGCTAGGTAAAAAATTCAAGGTCTATAGAACTGGGTTGGGTTTTTAGATCTCAAAAATTACCAGGTTTTTTTATTGGGGTATTTTTTTTTAATTTTCTTTCACTTGGGAAGAATTACACTAAAAATCTGGATGACTAGTTATATTGTCCCTTGGATGTAAAGGAATGACATGTTGGTGAAATTGGAGGCTTCAGAGGACTTGACACTAAGTTTGGTCTTATATTACTCAAGTCAGCATGACTTTCCTGATAGCAAATTATGCCAAACTCACTTTTCCTTCTCCCCCTATCTTTTATTGTCAGTTGATTTGGGAAATGAGGAAATTCTAAAGCTTAAGAAGCAGTTGCCTCCAGCTGGGCAGATCATCTACCGTCCCTGTGATGACTTCTATCCGTGAACGCTCTGAACCAGCGCTTCCCCACCGTTAGCCAAGGTGGTGCTCCAGCTGGTGCCTCCACTCCTCAGTGTCATTCCTAATAGTGGTGCCCAGCAGCTAGGGTTCTCAGTCCAGATCACCTCAAGGGGCCCTCTTGTTCTTTGCCACATTTACTTCTGGTAGGTACCACTGTGAACAACTCTTAAAGATGGTTTCTTCAGTGGGGTGACCAGCTGTCCCAATTTGCTTACAACTGAGGGGTCTCCTGGGGTGTTAAAACTGGGAAAATCCCTGGCAAAGTGGGATGACTTGGTCCTCTTATACTCTTAAGATTCTCCAGAGCTGCCAGGAAGCAACAGCAGCACAAATACACTTAGCTGTCCCTCAGCATCACAGCTCTGGGGCAGTAAGCGGCAGCTAACTCGCCCTTGCTCCAGCAAGAGGTGGTTCTCAAACTGCGATTCCACATCCCCAAATCAGAATGAGGTTGATTTTAAAAATGCAGATCCGAAGGTTCCACTCCAGGTCAACCACCAAATCTCAGCAGATGGGGCCTGGAATCCCACATTTCTAATAAGTACCTTAAGGTAAAATTTGGATGTACTAAAGTGTGGGCTGTATTTGTTTATGGAATCCGTTTATGGAGTGGCAAGAGACAGCCCCTTTTCCACCTGTCTGGATCAGGTTTAGGTAACTCTAGTGTTTGGCAAAAGCCTCACACTTTTTTTTCTTTTTCTTTTTCTTTATTCATTTTAGAGAGAGAGGAAGGGAGAAAGAGAGAGAGAGAGAGAGAGAGAAACATTGATGAGAGATAACATTGATTGGCCACCTCCTGCTTGTCCCCCAACTGGGGATCAGACCCACAACCTGGGCATGTACCCCGACCAGGAATCGAACCAGCGACCTCTTGGTGCATGGGTTGACGCTCAACCATTGAGCCACACCAGCCAGGCAAGCCTCACACTTTTTAATGCACTCAACTTTGTTTACGAAATATAGGTACTTATGCAAATGAAGCCCCTCAAGTTATAGTTACATACTAGGAGTTTGGCAAACTCCTCCCCTACACAGGAAGGTTTGGTGTATAAATGGGATTTCACACATCTTGGTCTCAGTGTCCTTCCCAGCCCTATCCTGACCAGGGCTTTCCTGGGACTTCCAAGCTCCCATCAGGCCCTCCTTTCTCTTGTACACTTCATAGCAGCTGTTATTAAAATCCACTTGACTACAGTCATATCTACACCACTGTCAAATCTTCTTGGAAGAAAGCTATACATTTAAAGACTCCTGGTTATTTTCCGTGTGATTTCTTCTGTCTCACAGTAGTTACCCCAAACAGAGTTCCCTCCCACCCCGGAATCTGAGCTCCGTGTGATGGGCCTTCTCACCGCAGGCCTCCTCCTCCTTCATTGCCTCTAAGCAGGATAATGAGCTTTTCAGTGCGGGAGAGAGGAAGCAATGGTAACCATCTCTTCTGTCTGTAGGTTCCAACTGCTTTTCTTGATTGCCAGGTATTAGCTAGGACTTTCCTTTGCTGGACAACAGATTCTCCCTGATTTATTTTCATTGTTTTATTTGAAGAAAAGCCTGTGGGAAGTGAATAGCCTGTTGTCGTTGTAATAGTTTTTTCCACTAGATGGCACTCGTGAATTAGCTTTGTTTTCCGTTTCCATCAATGCAGGCGATTGATTTTTACATCAGAGCTGGAACAGAAAGCCCTATTTCTCCTTCACAATTTACTTGCCTGGTTACAAGGACTAAAATGTTTCACGCTGCTTCAGAAATTTAAGTGTGTGTTGTACTGTTAAATCTAAGATAATCATATTGTGATATATTGGAGGGTAAGTTATATTGTAGGTGAACGGTAATAAGCAGGTGAAGGCCTCCTTTGGGTTTCAGACCAAAGAGTCATAGAAAGCAAAGTGCCTCTTTCCACAAAGGTGGAGCCTGGGCCTTACTGTGTCTCTCACGGAGACACCTTGTTTCCACCCGCAGCCTCGCTTCTGACTCCTCACTGGGCAGCACAGACACCACCCTGCACTTTTCCGCTAGACCTGCTTTCTCTCTTCACCCTCTCTGCTTATGCAAACTATGTTTTAATATGACTCTGGTTACACTTTATATTTATTATTCCAATTCATGACTAAATAAATAGAAAATAAGTATATTTGCAGAAGAAGATATGGCTAGGATTTTGGAGGAAGGTGATTTTAATTTTTTTTTTTTAATCCTCACCCAAGGACATTTTTTCATTTTTTGTTCAGATAGAGTGGGAGAGAGAGAGAGGAAGAGAGAGAGAGAGAAACATCGATGTGAAAGTGACACATCGAGTGGCTGCCACCTGCACGACCAACCAGGGCCGGGGACAAACTGCAACCGAAGTACATGCCCCCAGCGGGAACCAAACCCGGGTCTCTCTGGACCGCAGGCCGATGCTCTAACCGCTGAGCCAAACCGGCCAGGGCTGATTTTAAATTTTAAATGCTCTGCCCAAATTAGCAAAATGACATTTAGTAAATAACAGAACTTACAGGTAGAAAACAATGGAAGCCTAAAAAAAAACCATGATCCTTGGTTCATAATTATATACACGTAGAATTCAAGGTATAACAAGATAATAGTTACATCCATCTTAAGACTCTCTTAAGAAAGTAGTGAAAATACATGAAAATGTTCAAATAGAATTGGAGCAAAGTGGATATTGAGACAAATTCTCAATTTAACTCAGCTCTAATGGAATCATAGTGACATTGTGAGAATAATAATGATACAAGGTCTATCTAGAAAAATCAAAAAGCCAGTGAGATCATTTAACCTAACTAAGGCAGCACTACACGTGGCATTTTAAGGTAAGGGTAAATCCTAGAAAGCAGAAGCCCTTTCTTCCATTTTGTTTGTTCCTTTGGATAACGTTGTAGACATTCTCCGGAACTACGTGCATGTCTTGAGCAAATTAAGCTCTATAAGCCTCATTTTTCCTATCTGTAAAATTGTGATCTCAACATTCAGTTGGCAAAGCATTGATGAGGTTTCAATTCTACAATGTTTGTACAATGTGAGTAAAGCATGCAGTGGATTATCTGACTATAATGTTTTATTAGTATAGTAGGATCTTAATTAGTGGGAAGCCTTAATATTTTTACAATTTGTCCTCTTTAAACAGCTGTTGATAAATAAAAACATGCTGGATCACTTTGCTTTCATAATTTAATACTCAGCAAGGATACTCTAAGTTCCTGCGTACGATTTATATGGGAAAGAACTCTCTTATTTTTACACTTGTAAAGAGGAGAAAATAATGACAGAGCTGGGATAAAGACAGGGCTGAGACATCAAGTGAGGTTTTTTAATACCTCAAAAAAAAAAAAAAAGGAGTAATAACAAAAAGAGGGTTCAGAAACCACAAATACAAATTAGGGGGTATTAATGGGCTCCATTGGTGAAAAAACAATTGAAAAACTGGTTTACTATATTAATAAAGTATGGGTTTACTCATCACCCCACCTTATCCTCTATCATCTATTAAATTCGCAACAAACTCATTTAAATTTGGCAATAAAAATAAAATATATACAATTAAAATGTTTAAAATTCTGGAGGCCATTCTAGATTTTTAAGTTGTTTCATGACTGAATGTCTTGACTGTTTCACACTGACGTTGTCTTTGAACCTCAAACATCAATTTCAAAGGTGCTAAAGCTAGACAATTTTTTCTTTTAGTTTTTTTTTAATTGGATAAGTTTATTCACTTTATTCCAGCCTTTTGAATGTATATGCACAGTCTGAAACAGCTTTATAGGTTTCTATCATATATAGGGAGTCATGTTGTCAGAGAATAAAAATGAATCAATTGTTTTGTTAATATTCCCTTCAAGAGACTATTTTTATTTTAGTTTTAAAACATTAAAATTTAACAATTATATTTGGAAAAATGGCTTGCTGAAAAATTTTTCTTTGCCACAGTGACTCTTTTGTTGGGTTGGAAGTTAGATTTATGTTATCACTTCAAAAGAGGCTTAGAGAGTGTCCCACGCAACACACTCAAGTCATGCTGTGAAGTGTGGATGCCAGAATAGCACGGATGCTGCGGTGACGTGACCTGGTCTCCTTTTCTTTATTTCTGACCACTTTCACATCTTGCAATGACATTCTGCATTTCCACCGTCCCTAAAATCAGGCACCTCGACACAGTCTGTAATTTTAATAAGAATAGTTTGTATGCAATTATTCAGAGCAGGAGGAGGTAACTCTAACACATAGGGCCAGGACACCCTGCCATGAGCGTGTGCTCCTGTTTGACAGTGATGTTGATGCCAAATTATGAAAATAAATTCTTTTTATCTAATTTATTAATATGCTAAGTAAATTTTTAAAAGAATTTACTGGAGTCAAGATAAGAGAGCATGGAAATTAGGCATATTCAGAGTTCTAATATTTGTAAGTTTTCTAGAAACCAGAAATCAACAGAATTGGAAAAAGTACAGGAAAGAAAAAAACACACACCCTAAGCTTTGCTTTGAGCAAGTTTTTGTAGAGATATGAAAAACATTAGAACTGTATGAATGGTATGGCTTAAGGGGGCACTTCTCAAATGTTTTAAATGTCTGATTTAAGGCAAATAAAAGGGCATACTTAATAAAGCCAGAAAGAACCTTAGCATTTCATTAATCTAAAGGATGGCTATCATTTTGCAGAGTGCACAATTAGTATTGATCTTTCTTTCCTCCTGGAAATGTTGCCAATGTCTACCAATAGCTGTACTTTCCTTATAGCCCTGGTCTTAAAGGCTGGACTACTTACAAGATTGATGGATGGTGTAGACAATTTTCCAATTTTCTTTTCCATTTTAGAGATAACATAAAAATCAATCTATGTGTAATTATCAATGAGCACCACATTTATATATAAATCAAACTTATTTTTATTTTATCTTTTGTTAATCCTCGCCAAGGATATTTTTCCATTGATTTTTAGGTAGAGTAGAAGAAGGGAGGAAGAGAGGGAGAGAGAAAGAAAGAGAGCGAGAGAGAGAAACATCAATGTGAGAGAGAAATGACCATGACCAGGGCCAGGGATCGACCTACAACCCAGGTATATGCCCTTGACCAGGAATCAAATCCGCGACCCTTTGTTCTGTGAGCTGATGCTCTAACCGCTAAGCCAAACCACAATTTAAATAAAAATTTTAAAGAAATGCAAACAACAAAATACACTTGGTCTTTCTCTGTATTCTTTTTTTTTTTTTTATCCTCACCAGAGACCATTTTTTTTTGCATTTATCTTCAGGTGGAGCAGGAGGGAGAGAGGGAGGAAGAGAGAGAGAGAAACATTGATGTGGGAGAGACACATCGACTGGTTGCCACCCACACAGCCCCGGGGACAAACTGCAACCGAGGTACGTGCCCTTAGCGGGAACTGAACCCAGGTCTCTCTGGTCTGTGGGCCGACGTTCTAACTGCTGAGCCAAACCGGCCAGGGCTCTCCATATTCTTCACTTTACCAATGCCTGTTAATGAGCCTCTAGTTTTCAAGCCTGAATTAAATGCTAAGTTCAACGGAGCTATTGACTCTTTATTTTTGATCAAAAGACCTTTCAGGATTTATATTTAGGTCTGGATCTATCTCTTTAGGACGACATCTGTATTTCTTATTTTATACTAATTTTCCATAGTTATTTGCTTGGAATTAGGTAAGGAAGGAAGTGAGGTAGGAAGGGAGGGAAGGAAATGAAAGAATGAAAAATAAGAATGAAAGAAAAGAGGGACAAAGGAAGGGAGAAAAAAGAAAGAATACATTGACCTCTGCTGTGTTCACCTCCCCCTTCTCTCTCACCTCTTGGTATCTGAGTGTAGGAAGAGTTTTGATTAGAAATGGACCATCAGTTAGCAGTCCGCTTCCTCATCTTACATAGCTGTAACACCTCAACTTTAGGACTCTTTATGTGACATGATTCAGAGAACGTTGTGTGGATGAATTACAAACATAATTCCACCATAACAATGGAGATACTACTGATTTGTATCAATCCCTTAATGAGGTCTTTTTCTTAGTCTACATGGACTTGTCCATGAAGAAACCCCATACCTAAGGAACATGTTCTCTGAGCAGTGGCTTCAAATTCATCTGTAAATAAATTCATGGAAGTACAATATATCACGGGTGGTATAGGGGATGCTCCTAGATGAAGAGATTGATTCAAAGGACCATCATGCCCCCCTACAGCCCTAGAATCATGAGGAAGAACAACGGCCTGGAACTACTGTAGATATTCCTGAGTCCTTGAGTAGTAGCCATGTTAAACTGTTGTACCTCTTGTAAATATTTTTCTCTGTAGCTGAGATTTTCAGAAGAAAAGTTTCCACATCACAGAAAGTGTGAGTCAGCAGAAATTCTCCTCCCTTTCAGATTCAATTCATTTTCAGAACAAATATTCTGACATTAAATTCATAGATAATATATCTCATCTAAAAGCATAATTTATAAATATACATAATGCCCATTTGTAATATAAAAGACAATAAAAAGAAAGGAGATGATAAAATGACCTTCATTTCCATATGTAAATATTCAGGCACAAGTGTACTAGAAAATGTAACAACGTAATTAGATGTCTGTGAAACACAGTCATCATAATCAACAGCTACACAATGTAAATGAAAACAGGGGTTTTGTTTTGGCAACTAAAATACCATAATTCCATGAATAATTTTGATCAATGTCATGATATTCTAAAATGCTAAACAAGTCTTAATAAAGTTCCAGAAAAAGAAAAGTATAACGTTTTCTTATTTTACAGTGTTTGTATTCTGGAAAAGTCAGTATGTATTAAAAATATTTAAAGTATTATGTTTTATTTGAAGAGCAGAATTGAGTTCATGTAGTGACATACCCGTTTATAGTTATTATAGTATAGGACTTCTGGGTTTCTCATAGAGGGAAAAATCAGTTCTGAGTTGAAGATTTCTCTCTGAACCCCTATCAGACACTATATAATATTGGGGGAAAGGGAGTACAACAGACATGAGGATACAGACAACTAAATTACAGACCAGCTCCAGGTTTTCTCATTATCATGACTCTCAAGTCCAAACATTGTCTCCTACTTGGTAACACAGACTGATCCCTTTCCAAAGCTCCTAGTCTGAAGCAATGATGTTATTAGGTCAAGTCCATTATTTTTGAACATTATTTGTACTTCCTAAGAGCTGAATGCACTATATATAATATCTAAATAGTAGCTTATCACTTTTCCAGTATTGATATACTACCCAAAATTTTCTTAGACAATGGAATGGAGATTGTTGCTAGCCCCAAACATATCTGCCACCGATAGAGGGGTGGTTTGGTATGGCAGCTTAGAATCAGACAAATCTGTTTCCCAATCTTAACTTTTTAAATTACTGAGTGTTCAGTATATTACTAAGTCACTGTGAAGTTTCCTGTCCGTACTTCATGGGGCTGTCATAGGATTAAACAAAGTGTAATTAGTAGGAACTAATCTTTTTTTTTTTTTACCCTCACCTGAGGACATTTTTGCATTTATCTTCAGATAGAGCGAGAGGGAGGGAGGGAGAGAGAGAAACATCGACGTGAGAGAGACACATCGACTGGTTGCCACCCACACGGAGACAAACTGCAATCTAGGTACATGCCCTTAGCGGGAACCAAACCCTAGTCTCTCTGGTCCATGGGCTGATGCTCTAACTGCTGAGCCAAAGCAGCCAGGGCAGAGCTAATCTTCTTAATTCATCCTGTTCTCTTATAAAATATTGCAGGAACAGAAATCCAAAGAGGATGTGATGATAGAAAACACAAGTCAGAAAGGTTTTCTGAGAAAGATGAAAGAGTATCAAACTGTAAAAGAGATAATAAATTAACACCTAATTCCACCCTCAACATTTAGGTTTAATTCTTTTATTTGTCCATGAGTGACTATAGCTGTTGCAACTTGTATGAAGGAGACCAAAGAGGGGGTCCCTGTTCTCAGCGTTGTCTGTATAGAGTTGATGTGCACTCTTTTTTTTGTTTTGTTTTAATAATGGGCTTGAAAGGAATAAAGATAACTGGGAATACTTTTTTGTTAGACTAACATCACTTTGGATATGGTAACATCTTGCAGTATCTAGTTAATTGGCTTCATTTCACAGTTTTAAATTGACATTGACAGTGAAAAATGGTATTATAGAAATAGAGAAATAAGTCCGGCCAGTGTGGCTCAGTGGTTGAATGTCGATCCATGCACCAAGAGGCCGCCACTTCAATTCCCGGTCAGGGCACATGCCCAGGTTGTGGGCCAAATCCCCAGTGGGGGGCATGCAGGAGGCGGCCAATCGATGTTCTCTCTCATCGATGTTTCTGTCTCTTTCTCCCTCTCCCTTCCTCTCTCTCTAAAATCAATAAAGGAAAAAATAAAATAAAATAAAAAATAAAGAAATAGAAAAATAAAATCTCATGATATAAAAATAAACATATTGACATATATACTTGCATGCAGAAAAAACTAAGTCAAGAATTAATGCTGCCCTAATAATAACAATAATAATGAATCTTGCCAAAAATACAATATGTGCTTACTAAAAAGGAAAACTTTAATTATTTTAAAAGTTTAAATTTCTATTTTAGGTTAAGTCCTATGCTAACTGCTGGGAATTGAGTGATGAATATGGTTGTAATACCTGCCTCCAGGGAGGTAACATTTGATGCTAAGTACACTCTGTTTAGAAATAAAAAAAGATGGAGTTCTGCCCTGGCTGGTTTGGTTCAGCAGTTGGAGTGTCGGTCTTCGGACCAGAGAGTCCTGGGTTCGGTTCCTGCTAGGGGCACGTACAAAAAAAAAAAAAGATGGAGTTTTACATATAGTTTACTCACATGGGCATATTTTCAGTTTTGCTTTGTGTGTTTTATACTGCTGACGTGAGGACTAAGCATAAATTTCCTAAATTACCAAAACACATTAAAAAGGAAAAATAAGCAACTTACAAAGAAAGAAATAATTTAAGGTGATTAAAATTTTATATAAAGTTGTCCTTTGTTTTTTTTTTTTTTTCAGAACTAGAAAGTAAAATTGTTGAGTGACTTGTCAGGTGCATTGGTCATGATTAATTTGGCACAGCCGTCTACTTGTTCTCGCGGATCACAGTATGAAAGAATTTCTGTTTAAAATTATGAGAAAATTTTAGGCTGTCAAACATCCTTTTTGGAGATCCCTGTGTTTAAGTGTTAGAATGTGACACTGTGAAGACTTACAGGGAATGAACTCTGGGGTAATTAGATTGAACTTTACTCTGATGCTTGGAATAAATGCTTCACTCCAGTGATGTAGCCAGGAGTGTAAGGCCTTCAAATAAAATGAGAATTATTTCATTTCCCACCTGAGAACTCTCAGGAGGCACTCTCACTTTCGCTCCCAAACCAGAGCAGAAATTTAGATGTGGCATGGTTCTTGAGGGATTTTAAAATTTTCAGCTGACTAGTTTTTAAATGGCAAATTTAACTTTACTCTTCACTTGAATTCGGAAAGGATTTCATATTGAGTACCACATGGGGAATCTAATTGAAAATATGCTAGAAATTATGGTTATTTTCTCACTGAAATTTTAGATTTTTTTAATTCTTTCATTTAAACATAAACTAGTGGTTCAGGAAATATATGAGATAAAATTGGAAATGATATAAAAATCTCGCCTAAGTTCAAATAAAAATGGCCTACAGTATAAACTTGTTTCTAGGAAAGTTATTCTTAAATCCCTGTTTTCTTACAAAGAATCTGTATAAAGTGACCTCTTGTTACATGTTCCTACAATATATTATCAGGTTTTTATTGTATCTAGTTTTTCAACTTGACAAACAGTTATTGAAGTCCTAAGGCAGAGTGCTAGACACTGGAGTCCCCAAAATAACTGTGATATGGTCCCCATCCTCAATTTGGTTACAGTCTATCTAGAGGTAATGAAAGACAAATCTGTCCCTCAAAACCCATATTAAATAAGGACGTACTCTCTGTGTGGATCATTTGTGAGCTACAAACGTACAGTCTTTAACTGCTCTGAAAAGGTAAGGTAAAAGAAAAAACGGTATTTTAATTTTCTTCTGGTTCTTGGTGCACGGTGTTGTTTTCAAGTTGCGACTACCTGTTCCCTAGACTTTCCGGGAGCCTTGCCCAGCTGCACACGTTTCCACAGTGATGGCAGAGAGCCTGAGCATCAGCTGTGGTCCAGCCACAGCACCTTAGAATAACCTGAAGTGCTTTAAAGAATGCCAATGGCGCCCTGGATGGTTTGGCTCAGAGGTTGGGGTGCTGGCTCACAGACCAATGAGTCACGGGTTCGATGCTGGTCAAGGGCATGTACCTCAGTTGCGATTCGTACCCGGCCCTGATCCGGGTCGTGTGGGAGGCAACCAGTCAGTGTGTCTCTCTCACATCAGTGTTTCTCTCTCTCTCTCTCTCTCTCTCTCTCTCTCTCTCTCTCTCTCTCTCTCTCTCCTTCTCTCTTTCTCCCCCTCCCTCCCTCCCACTGAATCTGAAGATAAATGGAAAAATATCCTCGGGTGAGGATTAAAAATAAAAAATGCCAATGTCTAATGCCCTTCAGGTTAAGTAAGCTAAATCTCTGGGGTACAGCTAGAGAATCACTGTCTGTTTTAAATTCCCTGCAGTGATTTTAGTATGTAGCAGAATTGAGAAACACTGCTATGGACATTTCCTACATCAGGCTGGGTTTGAATTAGATCACTATTTCATTCAAAGAGTTAACTAGCCGTTGTGTTACAACATGAAGACAACATGGAAAGTGGACGAGTGTTCTGTCATATTATAAATGACATTGCTCTTACTCCAAATAGCTCATCTTCCCTTCCAATCACGGAAGAATAGGCGAATCTCTTTAAATCCAGATGCATTTAAAGAGACTAGCCTAAATCGGAACCTTGAGATCCACTTGGTCTCACATCTCACGCCATGTAGGTATCATATCTATAACATATACGGCATCTTTCTGCTCATGGATAGTTCACTGCCTTACAAGGCAGTCTATTATATTAATGGGAATATTAAGCCATCAGAAAAAATCTTCTTCCTTGTGTTAATCTAAAATACTTATCCCTATAATTTTACTTATTAGTCCTGTTGTCAGGTTTCTTGAATAATATAGACTATATCGTAATTTCATTGGTGACTCCTCAGAGAGTTCAAGACAGACATCAGAACTTCTTTGTATCTTCTTTTCTACAGAGGAAACATTCTTAGTGCTTTCAACCATTCACTGTGAATGTCTAATGGTTCGACAATATGGTTGCAAATTCTTTGATACTTTATCCATTCAGAGGTGAGGTGTTTATTTGAGTGATCTGGGTGGGCTTGTGAGTGAGAGTGACTGTAGTGACGCTATGTGAAGTTCAAGGTTAGGTCACTAGAAGCCACGCATTTCCTCTTTGCTCATTGGAACATTCACTGTTGAGCCCTAATCCACTATGTAAGAAGTCCGGTTGCCTTGAGGCTGCGATACCGATGAAGCCACGTGCTGGCCTTCTAGTCAACTCCCCGCCCAGTTCTGCCTTCCAGCCCTCTTCCCAAGGGTACTTCCAGAACAGCTGAGCCTCCCTGAGCCGTCAGTCATTGCCACGTGGAACGGAAGAGCCTGGCCAAGCTCTGTCCAGATTCTCCACTCACAAAACCATGAGATACAAAAAAAGTATTGTTTTAAGATCCTTAGTTTTGAGGTATTTACTTACTCTACAACAGACACAAATAAAATGGTGCATTTATTTTAAAATAGGTGTTTTAATTTGTTGGGCAGCATCTTTTTACACATTCATATGAGTACAAATAATGTCAAAAGAGAAATATTGTCATTTCTGTTTATACGCAGTGTGTGATTTGATGCACAAAATGTTTTCAGCCACAAATATAAAATATGTCATTTTAGTTTTGTTGCGACGGACATTGAGAAGTGACAGATATTTAATTTTCTTATATTTCATTGTCCCATTAATTGTTTTCTCTGATGTTCTGTTATAGATTTAAATTCTGGTTTTCAAGTACAGAAAGAAAAGTAAGGAGGGCCACAGAATTTAGGACTTTTCTGGACCTACTTCAGGAGAACAAAACTCATTGTTAAGTATTATCTCAAATGGTTCAACTTAAAAAGAAAATGTGATGCCTCTTGGGATTGAAAAAAATAATATTCACT
Organism: Tadarida brasiliensis; assembly: GCA_030848825.1. NCBI lineage: Eukaryota > Metazoa > Chordata > Mammalia > Chiroptera > Molossidae > Tadarida > Tadarida brasiliensis. The sequence continues at coordinate 108,591,778 of CM061263.1, read as the reverse complement.
AATTTTGCTCTCTTATCTTTGGTATTGATATGTATGCTATATACAAGAGGGCATAAGAGATAAATAAAAAATTAACTAAGTAAAAAAGCAGTCTCAAATTTGGTGACTAATTTTTAAATCTTTGGTACAGCCATTTTTATAAAAATACTGTTATATGGGAAGTTGAATTTCACTTCCTATGTTCTTTAATGAACACACACACACACACAAATACTCAAAGATATTTAGAATACCTGAGACAAGAAAAGGAATAATTTGCAGTAATATTTTGTCTTAGAGAAAATACATGCCTGCAATACATTTCTAATTGTACCACTAGGTGGAGCTCTTTATTAAAAGTAATTTATCTTAGCTCAAAGAACTACTTGAGGAAAAAAATATATATTTTTCCATTATATATTGCTTTATAAATACAAAAAATATTAAAATTTAAAATATAAATGTCTGATAAAATTTTCTCAAAGTTAACTAATTTCTCTAGGAGTGGGATTACACATGAATATTCAAATACTAATAAATTTCAGAAAAATTTCAATTGCTCTTGAATAAAAAATGTGGATCAGCCCTCAGAAATATAGTCTGAAGATTTTTGGTGCCACAGAACACAGGTCTCTTATCAATTCACAGATAATATTATCATGGTTGTCCAGAATGTATAATTCTATTCTTGTAAAAATACACTCTAAGAAATTATGAGTTGCAATGACAGACTGTAAAAGATGGAAAAGGATGTTTTATGGAGACTTCTGCTAAAAGCATAAGCAGATAATCAGCACAATTGCAAGCAACAGGGTACCGTGTTCTCAAGGACTGAGCAGTCTGGTAGAGACACACGTGGTGGTCTTTGTTCCTGGTAATTTTTATGTACTCACTGCATTTATGACGTGACCTAGAGATGTCATTAAAACATAGCTTAATAGAATTAAAAACATAACTTAATAGAATTTAAAATATCATCAAGTTAATGAATGCAATTGGACTTTGTGGTCAGGATGTCAGTGCTACCCTACTTCAGAAAATGCCTATGAATCAGAGAGTTACCTTCACTTGCTCAATCAAGGAATGATTCCAAGCTCATGGTGAGTTTACAACCCAGCAGAAAAAGTAAAAAGTCTTGTCCAGCTAACCATTTATTTATTTATTCATCCGTCCCAGCAATAGTATTACTGAGAGCCTGTTGTGTAGAAGGCACTATGCTAGCTCATAAAATCTGACAAGTACTATGCATTATCAATTCTACTCTAGAATATGAATAGATCCTGACGGAGTAGAGGAGGGATTAATAAAAGGTACCCAGATTGGTTAAAAAAAAAATGCTTTACCAAGAAGAGGATATTTGAACAGGATCTGGAAGCATATTTAGAGATATTAGTGATAATTGGAGGTACTTAAAAAGGGGAAAAAATAAAAAGGGCGAGGGGGAAGGATATGGTTGCATTGAATTGAACATAGGTATAAAGAGAAGTGGGAATTAATGAAGGGATATTTGAAAACAAAATGTGTGACTTAGTCCTCGTGGCATCTCTCTCGGAAACCCAGCCTGGATGTCACTAGGGAAGATTTATGGTGTGAGATCTGGGACAGGAGCTCTGCCAGTGTCTCCCATTAACTTAGAATATGTTCTTCGTGAGTGGGAGAGGCTATAACCTTGAAATCTGTGATGCTTTTCCTAGAGAACCACAGATTTCTAAGTTTTTTATTCTTTTTTTTTTTTTTTAATCCTCACCCCAGCACATTTATCTTCAGATAGAGTGGGAGGGAGGGAGAGAGAGAGAGAAACATTGATGTGAGAGAGACACATCGGCCAGTTACCTCCTGCAAGACCCTGACCAGGACGGGGGACAAACCACAACCGAAGTACGTGCCCTTGACTAGAATCGAACCCGCCACTCTTTGGTCCACGGGCTGATGCTCTAACCCCTGAGCCAAACTGGCCAGGGCTGTCTTTTATTCTTACAAACTTCAATGATATGTTCAGTGATAAGAGAGGAAGAGGAAATAAAAAAAATAAATTTCATGAAATTTATAGCCTATGTCCATAGGGGGTGAATTGAAGAGAGGGGGAATGTAAAGGTAGTAAGTAGGAAAGAAGGCTTTTTTTTTGGGGGGGGGCTCTGGAAACTCAGAACAGAGAGCAACAGGGATAAGGACAGCTCTCTAGTCTCATCACACAGAACACTGTGTTGATTCAATATAAAAACACTAAATTCACCTAGTTGGAAATGTCCTTGATTTTGTCTATTGATGATGGGAAAGTACTGGAAGTGGAGTCTCTTGGCAATGATGAGCTCGGCCAGGAGCTCTTCACGTGGACTAGGAATGTTCTGGGGAGACTTTGACAGAGAGATTGGGTTTCTTGGTTCCAGGATGATGAGGGACAGGCTAGAGAAGATGGTGATTTGGGAAAGGAAGTAGGAAGGAGCCATAGAGCAATAAGAAGGGAGCTGACTGTAAAACAGAGGCTTGCAGAGCTTGGTTTTATCTATTTTGACCATTTTCTTAGAGTCCAGTACTAAAGTCTAATAAAATATTTGGTCCATCTGGCTCCAAAACCACAGCTCTTTCTATTGTTACACTAAATAAGAAAAAGAGGTAATTACAACTATAGAAGGGAAGAGAAGAATACATGTAGATGCATTATGTTTTATATTGGCAGAAAACCTGATTGTGTTAACACTTCAGACTGGAGCAAAAATGATTTAAAACAATACTCAGATTTTCCCTGCACCCCAAGGATGCCCTCTAAATATTTGTTCAGTTGTCGTAAATAGCTCTAGGGCCTAATCCTCACTCATCCACTCTCCAGTGTTCATTGAGGTACTTCAGTAGATTTTTGTAAAGAGTCTGGGCTGTTCATGATTCCTTTAGCTTGAAGAATTTCGGATAATTAGCTATCCATGCACTGTCCCAGAAGGACAAAACATAAACTCTTCCTTTCTTCCTTTGCCTTGTGTGGATGCCTCAGACACAAGTATTCTCAGGTGGAAGTCACTCACTTCTGGCATTTTGAAAACTCATCTGTATAACCACACTTTCAACTACAATATTTTCCAACAAAGGAAATGCTCTTGGAATGAACATCTTAGAAAAGCATATGAAAACGTTTGTTTTGTTTGTTTGTTTATCCTCACCCAAGGATATTTTTCCATTGGTTTTTTGATAGAGTGGGAGGGAGAGAGAGAGAGAGAAACATCGATGTGAGAGAGACACATTGATAGGTTGCCTCTCACATGACCTCGAAGCCGGGGATGGAACTTGCAACCCATGTAGGTGCCCTTAACCAGGAATCAAACCCGAGACCCTTAGGTCCACAGGCTGATGCTCCAACCACTGAGCCAAATCAGCCAGGGCTGAAAACATATTTTCAGCCACTTTGCTTCTAACTATCAAATTTTTTTTTAACAGAGAAGAAAAAGAAATACAATTTTGAAATGATGTTTGTTTAGATGGATCCCACTTTTCTTCCTCTTTCCTAATTATCCTCTATAACAGTACAGTATAATTAAGGGAATATAAGAGGCTTAGTTCCTACACTGTGTGGTAAAATGATCAACCTTTAATAAGAGAGAATTACATTCTTATTTTAGCAAGAATCTGAAGGGTCTAGAATTTCTGTGGAAAGTAAGGAAAAAAGGGGGTGAAGCAGGGCTTATTCAGTGGGATGCACAGGTCATACATTAAATCTGAATAATGTTTAAGCACTAATCTCCAGCCAAGGACCTAAAATAATTTGATACTAACAAGTACCTTTTTATGCTGTAAAGTAAAATTAGTTTGTATTAGACGGTAGAAATGCTGCCATTATTTAGGAAGTCATTATTGTAACAGCTGTTTGACAACATAAAGCGTCACGAGTACTGAGCCTATATGGCTGAAGCATCACATTAATAGTGAACAAATCAGCCATCCAGCTAAAAAGAAAAAAAAAAAAAGAAAATTGCAATGTTATTTATTTTCTATTTCAGCATGATTTGAAGCCATCAAAATTAAATGGAATCTCAGAATTAAAACATATCACACAAGTGCATTTAATACGGACAAAAAGATTCAGAAGAAGTAAACAGAAACCCAAGAAACGTTTATAATGCAAAACTAAACTGACAGCCAACTGCTGCTGCATAGAAATTGGGAAATAACGTTGTTTAATGTCAACAAAAGTGATGCCCAATGCTTTCTCTACAGAGGCCAGAAAGAAATCATTAACCGTGGAAACCTCCCTCAGTTCCAGAGACAACATGCATTTCCATTCCAGTTAGGAAACCTACGCGATCTAAATTTTGGTAAAATGTAAGAAAAGTCTTCACACAGATAGGAAAACAAAACAAAAAACAAGGACTTTCTATGCCCCACCTTTCATCTTTCAATGGATATTTTATCAAATAAGACAGTGCTGTTGTAGGACGTACTATTAGTTTATATAAAACTAGGAAAAAGTGCTGCCGGTTAAACTGTGACAAGCTAAGATCTGTAAATCACGTGGCAATTTCAGGGGAACTGTCCCTTTAAATGTGGCTGATGTGAGGGTCAAATATATTTGAGTAGTTCCCAAGCCCAGCATTTTCTATGGAGTGTTCCATGGAAAAAGTAGCTATGCAGAATTTGAATAAGAACAACAACTACATAGACCACAATATGTTCCAGGCTCAGAGAAGTTTGGGAAATGATAAATTAATATTAAACTCTACTTTAGGATATCATAGAGTCTTTAATGTTTGAGAAGCATGGTGAATCTCCAAGAGGTAAATGGAGTATCCATTGGTTGCCCAAACTGCTTGACATGAATCAACCCCCTTGTTTTCATGGGTCATATGGTGGTTTTAGAGATCACTGGAAAATATTAATGCACTTAGAATTTAATGGAAAACAGGTCCAAATGTATATAAATTGCTTCTCTAATTTTTAGCTTTCTAAGAAATACAACAAAATCTAAATGTAAGTAAAATGCCTACTCTCTCTTCCTTAGTAGTAAGACTATCTCAGAGTTCGCACAACTTTCCTATCTTATCGATATACATTTAGCAATGAGGGAAAAAAAATCAAAGATATTTTTTGTTACTGAGGAACACTTACTAATATTCCCCAACCTCTTGTTCCCTGGGAAGGGATTTCCATTAGAATGACACTCCTTGCTCTGGCTCTTACGCATTCCTCTCTCCAAGGAAGCAGTATATTTTCTATTGATCTTCACTTCTCCTTGGAGGTGTAGGAGTCTTCCAAGGTCTGGACTGAGTGTGTTTATAGGGAGGATGTTAGCAAGCCCATTTGGCCACACACTTAGACAATGTATTCACTCCAGCCTAGCCTTCCTCTGTAATAATCCTTCAACCTTCATCTCTGACTCTTTTCTATCTCCTGGTTGGTTCTAAACTCTGGCCTAGAAGAGAGAAGTCTTACTACTTAACCTCCAAAGCCCCAGAATTTTAGGTCCCATTACATTAAAAGTACATATGAAAGTCAGACCCAAGCAGCTAACTTTTTGACTCCATATCCTCTGGACCTTACCCTGGCACCTCCAAGCTTTCAAAGAGCATCTTCAAATAAGGCACATCCAGGTGCTACTCAAAAGCTAAGAGTGAAATAAAAAACTGTAGAGGCCCATGAGTCTGACAGCACTACAAAAACTCCAAGAGAGCATCACCCTACCACGCTTTCCTGGAATGATTCACTCACTCCTACAGAGGCTCAAAGGACCCTGCCATGCCAGCGGGGGAGATAGCTGTAGAGCTGGATGTCCTCCTGTTGTTTTAGGTCTGTGATACTTGCTCAAGCCATGCCCTCTCTGAGAAAATGGAAATGAAAGGCAATAGGGTATATGACTAATTGACACGTTCCTCCGCCTTTCTTCCTGGGGTCCAACATTTTAGAAAGAATAAAAGATACCTTCTCCTGTCTTTCCACTTCTCTCCAGAAGTTTTCGTAGTTGTTGATCCAGAAAGATTCTGAAAGCCATAAGAAATATAAATGCTTTTCTTGTTGTGATCTTAAGAGAATCTTCAGGGACAGTCACCTTGAATCCTTCCTTTTCTCTCTGCAAATCTAATCCTCTCCCTCAGTCCTGAGTGTGCTGTATGTAAAGTCTATGAAGGGCAAGATGAGTTGTTTTAAAGCATTTGAGCTTTTTGTTATCTGTATAAAAGTCTAAAATAGCTTCTTCGTCTCTACCTCCCCATTTTTCTTCTCCTTGGAGGGGAACATTGCTGGCAAATTCTAGGATAAAAAACATCATTCATTGTTACAAAACCTAATTGTAAACCCAATGATTATTTTTAAAAGACAGTTGCAAAACAGAAACCGAAATCTCTAGAAAACATTTAATTTTGACCAAGTCTTTCTAATGTCATGCTGTACTTTGAAGAAAATTCTTTATCAGGATATTGAAGTTCTCAGTATTGGAAAATTACTAAGAGGAAACATTATAAGGAGTTGAAATTTCCTTTTGGGGACTTTGCCTGGGATTTAAGAAAATAAATGAGGCATGAGAGAAAACATTAATAAGCAGTGCTAGCACATTGGAAAAATGCAACTATGCATTATTGCCTAAAACTGTACAACAAAATTTAAAAGGTGAAGATTTTAAAAGATGAAGGTCACTACTAAGAAACCAGAGTGAAATGAGTAATTCTCACTTATGAGGGGAAAGTCCACCTGTGTGTTCCTCTCCTCTCTCTGCATATGGCAACTGGAGCGGGATTGGAGGACCAGGGGCATAGGTTTCCTTGGTAGTGTACAGTCCACATAATTTCCCCTGTGGCCTGATCCTTGTTGAAACTCAGATTGATCATGTCCTTACATCTGCCTTGCTTCTGTGAGACAACTTTTGAGGATAATGGAACATGAGTATATTCCTAGGTATCTATGCCTTCTCCATTGTAGTAGTTGTTTTTGAGCCCAAAGGGAGAAAAGTAGACTCTGGAAGTAAAATATAGAGCATTATTTTTCTTGTTGATTCCTGAAAAGTCAGTGCTCCATATTTGAAAGGTTTAAAATCAAGGCTGCTAAATGCAGCATCTTAATGAAAGTATTCTAGGCAAACACTATACACTTGTCCAGAGTAATAAAATAAGAGGTTCTGTTAAGATAACTTAATTCCTCAGGAACCGTTCATCTTACTTACAACTTTGTTTTGATAAGAATGAAGATATTCTTTATGTGATCATCAGTGTCAGTAAAGTGATTTTTTCTTTTTTTTCTTTTAGAGCTTATAGGGATTTTTGGTCTAATCAATGTGGAAAGCCTGGACAAAAAGTCAAGGTGCCTTTACATACAGATTTTTTTTTTTAAACAAGAGCTCTTTCATTTTTCACTTGTGTGAGCCAAAATGCAAATGACTGAAAGCCTGCTGAAGAGTTCTATTCACACAGCACAATTCAGTATGCCTATCAAGGGAATATCTAGACATAAATTTTAAAAAATGCTTTAAGCCCACAGAAACACGCTTTTCCCCCTTCACATGTCTTGACAGTGGCCCCGAGGACAATTATTGGACATCAGTCTATTATGATTTAAAGAATAGGATATAAGATCAAATTTTGTTTCTTTTAGAGTTTAAAAATTCTTCTTTCTCTTTTCCTGCTCCTCTTTATGGCTTTTTTTTTTTTTTTTTGGCAAGCCTAGAGTATATTGTTTAGCTTACAGAATTAGCCAGTTGATAACACAAACTGTAAGTCATAGTATGAAATAGCTTTTTCTTGGCCACTCAGAAAATAAAAAGAGAGACATGGCTGCCTTTATTTTATTTTACCAGCCATGTAAAAATTAAGTGTAATGAAAGTTCCAGCTCTAAGTGGACATGATCAGACACAGACTGCACTGGAAAGTCAGAGGATAAAATTGATGAAAAACACAATTTATTATTAGAGGCTTTCCATTCCTAAATGCCAATGAATTTTTTAAAAATGATGAACTGTGAAAGTACATAGATGTATAATAATTTTATCACTTAAGAATATTGAAAAATTTTGTTTGAGTAGACATGACAATTATAAAAATCCCATAGTCGACTATGAGTATATGCAATAAAAGTATGCTGTGCCTCTGTACTCTATGGACAGTGGAAAAAAGATGAGGAACAACTGATTCAGAAAATAGACCATGAGATGCCCTCTAGCTAAAAATCAACTAATTAAATGGAAGGTGTCAAGAAACAGATCTTCCCTGCCTGCCTCACCCATGTGCACAAAAGAGCTCAATGCACAGGAGATTGGAATTTAATCCTTGGTAGTTTAGGTCAGAGAAAGTACAAGGAATATACAATGGTACCTGAAGCACATAATTATTTTAGGAAATAAAAAACCCCTCATGTACAGTCTAAAATAGTGGTCTCCATTTTGAGAGATCATGACTTGATTTACATATGTGCTAGGATTGAATTTTACTAAAGTTTTCAGTGTTCATATATTAATAAAGATACGTCATTAAGCAATTTGCTATGACTAACATGTACTATGACTAACAGTGTTAATGCCTTCAAATTAAACATAGACACTAGGAGATACTCATCTAAATTGACTTAATCATAATTTAATTACTATAAATGAAGACACACCCATTACAAAATTTAAGCCCATATTGGCCAAATAACAGATTACAAATACAATGTGATCATACAAGACTGGGTAATAAATTCATTCATCAGATGTTTGAGAAAATATTTTAGGAAAGATTTTTGGGTTAGTTGTGATGAAGAGAAAACATGATTTTTCAAATTTAGAATCCCGGTTTTCCAGACTCCCATTTTTCTTGTTTGATGACCACTTAGTTCAGAACCAATTACAGTCGGCTCTCGTTTATCGCGATTAATCAGTTCCAGATTCTACAGCGATAAACGAATTTCCGTGAAGTAGGATTCTTTATTTATACACAGTCGTCCCTTGCCATTTTGCACTTTGACTTTCGTGGCTTCACTCTATCGGGGTTTTTTCAAATACTATACTACTGCAGTAGAGTGAAGCTGCAAAAGCTGAACTGCGAAGTGGTGAGAGATGACTGTGCACTATTGGCCTTCAGAATACAAATAGAAACTTATGACAACATATCCTGATTCCCACGGGTTCAATAATTGTATGTCTAATTGCTTTCTTTGATTACATTGAAATGAACAGAAATGGAGCAAAATATTTTTATCCCTCAATACTTTGAACAAGGAAAATTTACCATGGGAAATACTCATTTAATTTTTCATCAAGGGGGAAATTTGCTCCCACCTTTTCAAGATCCCATCTCAATCCTTAAGAGAATTCCTTCCCAGTTAGAACAATTAAGTTGTAGGATAAGAGTCCTCTCTTGTTAAGATACAGGTTTAAATATACTGAAGTCTAGATGGTTTTAGCAAAAATTATTTTTATTGTAATTTCAGTAAGAAACAGTTTTGAGCTAAGCCCATCAAATTTCAAGGGTTGTGCGGGAGGCGGCCACTCATGTCCCTTTCATGTCGATGTTTCTCTCTCTCTCTCTCTCTCTCTCTCTCTGTCTCTCTCTCTCTTCCTCTCCCTCCCACTCTATCTGAACAGCAACAACAACAACAACAAAAAAAATGGAAAGAAAAAACAAAAACAAAGCTTACCCTGTGAAGGTCACAATCCACAGAAGCTTAAGCAAGAAGGGAATTTCAGCATGCAAAGTCAGGGACATTGATGCAATGTTCCATACTACTCTTTGTACACAATCTAAATATCTTACCTTTAAGTACAAGTTATTCCCAGAACTTGGTGTCCCAATTACCCACATGTCCGTTCTCCAATATCTACATACCCCTTCCCTCCTTTTTCTTCTCTACTGCCTTCAAGAATCTTCCCTAAAACCATTAAACTGACCAGAAAGTTTTATTACATGGTTTATTCCATTTCACTTGTTAGCTGCAAAAGTCCTACCTTCAATTTAAGACCTAGATGAGGTAATAGATCCTTTGAAACCTCTCACTCCATCAGGACACGTTGCCCCATTCTCTAAATTTCCACAGTTTATTGCTTGTATCACTGCATTTGTACTTACAACAACATATGTTGCAATTCAAAAATATACAAGCCTGTCTTTCAGAACAAGAACCCTGTGTTATTAATTTTTATGTCTTTAGTAATTAGTAGAGTATCAGACATATATTGTATAAAATATGTTGAATGCTGATTGAGGATAATGTTTTCCCCTGGACAAACTCATACTCTAATGGAAAATAAACATGGACACAATGAAGACAAAAGACTATAACAGAAGTATAAGAGCTAACTTTTATTAAATCCTAACTCTATGCCAAATATTGTACTAAAATATTTTCAGGAATTATCACATTGAAACTTCATGCCAATTTTAGAAGAAGATGTTATCATTATTATCATTGTATTATCCCCCCCGAGCATTTCTCACATGATTTATTTATTTATTTATTTATTTATTTATTTATTTATTACCCGAGTACTCCAATCTAGACTGTAAATTCTTTGAAGACATGGACTGTATCTGGCACTGTTTCATTCACAGCATCTGATATGGTGCCTACCACCTAATAGATAATCAAAATGTTTGTTGATGCATTTGTAAATGCATGTGTGCATGGGTCAAACGATTATTTTGCCCAGTATATTAAAGATTAGAGCACACATTTTTACACAGTGTTTATGCTATGCCAGATGCTGTTCTAAATGCTTCACAAATATTAGTTTAGCAAACCTTATTACATCCTGTAAGCTAGCTTCTCTCACTGTTAACTTGGTAATATTTTCCAGATGAGGAAACTGAGACACAGCTAGGTAAAACAGTTTGGGCAAAGCTATATAGCTAGTTATCTATTTTAGATGCTTCTATTAATGTTACTTGAGATGAAAAACCTAGACTACACAATCAGCCATATATAATCTACTGAAGACAGTTTTAGGTAGTTTGATGATCATTTTTCATCTTACCTGGTGAAGCCATTAGCCTACCTTGATCATTTTTCTTCATTTTGGTTCAGCTTCTCCAACCTGTATTGTCTGCATAGCTCTTTATTGATCCAAAGTTACTATGCTTTTTGAAAATTACTTTTCAAAGCATATGCTTTCTCCCTGACACTGATTCTCAAAAAATAAGATCTTGTTTAGAACTACCCAGAGTGTAGATCCTATACTTCAATTGTCTTTCCAATTTCTGTTCCTAATTAGTATTTCACCCATTACTGTAGGGTAAGAATTTCAGGAAATGTGATCTTTCAAATGTAAACATGGTTGCTGTGATAATTAGACTAACAGGTTTGCAGGGCTAAATAGGGAAAAATAACCCATGCAGATTTTCCACATTGTTCAAAATTTCTTTCTCTAATATGGTTGTTTTCTGACTGTTCCACAAGTATTCCCATTCCCAGTTGTTTGACAAGTGTTTTTTTTTTTCTCTTTTCTGTTACACATCCATGTACATCAGCACTTCTCTTTCATACACTGTACATCTATTTTGTGATTACATCTTTTCTATGCACAGAGACCCACTTGTTGAACAGCAATAATGATTTTATTATTGACAAAGTTGGTTTCTAATGGTTATGAGTAATGTAGACCATGGTTTCTTGGTGAGTTGTAACTGAATGTTATTCAGTTTTCCTATACCAATAAACACATAATGTAGTCATTTAATGACTCTCAAAGGTATGTTACTAGAGAATAATATAATATTTTAATGAACATTTAAAAACCATTAACTCAAAGATTAAAATGTATTGGACATACAAGAACACTCTCCATTTTTGTAATCCTGAAATTAATTTTGACTCTAAAGAAGACTGAATATACTATTGTAGCTCCTTAAATAGTGATTGTGTTTGTTTTCTACTGCTGAATAATAAATTAACACAGATTTCAAAGCTTAAAACACCACTCATTTACTAGTTCATAGTTTTCTAGGTCAGAACTTGTTTTCAGCAAGATAGGGCTAGGTAGGATCTCTGCTCAAGCACGAGGCTGAATTCAAGATGTCATCAAAGCTGAGTTCTCATCTGGAGGAGCTGGGAAGAATCTGCTTAGAAACTCGTTCTAGTAGTTGGCAGAATCCAGCTCCTAGCAGCTGTAGCACTGAGATCCTGAATTTTTTCTCTTAAAGAGTTTGTATAAGCCACTCACAGGTCCTTCCCACATGGCCTCCTCCATCTTCAGATGGGTCTATTCTTTTTATTTCAAGGTGAACAGGTAATGATGAAGAAGTGACTGTTATTTACAGAGTGGTAGAAGAGTACATGCACAAAGCTCTTACCCTAGTCCAAAGTCCAAGGTCAATAAACTACTAAATAGCTACTATATACCCAACTGTGTGTTTGCTGTTGCCATTGTAACAGATTACCACAAATTTAGAGACTCAAAATAACACATTTATTTTCCTGTGGTCCTGGAGGTTAGAAATCCAAAATGAGACTAAAATCAAGGAGTCAGCAAGGCTGGTTCCTTCTGGAGGCTCCAGGGCAGAGCCTCTTCCACTGCCAGTGGCTTCCAACATTCCCTGGTTCTTGACCACATCACTCCATTCTTTACTTCCTTGGTCACATTGCCTTCTTCTCCACTCTAATCAAATCTCCTACCTACATTTTCTAGGGACACTTGGGTCTACCCATATACTCCAGGATAATATCCCCACTTCAAGATTCTTAATAATGTCTGCAAAGTCATTTTTTTTTTGCTATATAAGATGACATTCACATATTCTAGAGTTTAAGATGTGGACATCTTGGGGCCATTAGCCAGCCAACCATGCCAGTGTTGTTTTGTATTACTATTAGAGATGTCAGAGATAGGTGCTCCATAGGTTTATAATACAACTGGGGACACGAAAGGAGCCTCTGTTATTAAATAAATAACAAATTAGTCTGTGCAGGATAAGACTAAAAATAAGCACAATTAATTGTTAAAGACTGAGGTAACGATTTGAAAGAAACTTGGAAAATTGCATGAACAAGGACAGAAAATGGTAAAACAGGTACATCATGGGAAGGCAGTTTATAGAACTGGATTTCTGAGGTAGAGTAAACACTTGGAGGGTGGAACCACATGTGTGTTACCATAGACAGTCAGTTGAAGGGGTGGCCACATGGGAGCTGCACAGAGGACACAGATGCCCTGGGATCCAGGAGTACCCCAGGAACTCTAACCGGTTCTCCCCAGTGTACAGGTGCCATGTCCAGCCTGGAAAGGCAAGCTGAGGACTTCGGATCTCTAGCCTTTCTGAAGGTATCCTGCAGCCCCCCCCCCCCTCCCCACTGACCCTGATACCATAGACAGTCAGGGAGTGCTAGGGAGTCTCCCCCATTGGCCAAGATGGCAGAGGGAGGTTCTTACACTGAGCAAGCCAAAGGCTAGAAAGATGAATGGATAGGGCCCTAGAATGCAAAAATCTATCAAGAATATTGGATAGGAAAAAAAAAGTCCTCCCCTTCCTATCCCTATAAGAACCGGGGCTTGAGCAGGAAGAGTAGATGGTCTTTGAGACAGGAGTCCATATTTTCCAAGGTCCACACCTGAATAAACATGTTTCCTTTTGCACCAGAACCTGTTTCACGAGTTTGGCCTTCATTGTAGCAGGCAGCTGACCCACTTGTTCAGTTTTATGAAGATGTCCATTTCCTTTTATACTGTCAGATATATAAGTAGACAGTAAGTGACTATCCATATGAAAAATAGCAGATGCTTGATTGATTGAAATGTGAATGAATGAATTTATGAATAGATAGGATATTAAATAGAGTATGTGGAGGCTGAAAAATGAGCCCAATAAATTAGATTCAATGTGAGGACAAGGGAGATTCTGTGGTTTTTTAACATGAAAGATTTATAATAGTACTTTAATTGGATAAACCAAATTCCTCTGGCCTCTGGGGACACACTTTCTCTTTAATATCCCCACGCCACTGCAAAAAGAAAGTCTAACCACACACACACACAATTTTCCAAAGGTCACTTTCTTCTAATTATATTTGGAGATAAGGAAGCAGTCAGTTCACCAGACACCATGCTTTTCTGCTTTCTCCTGGCACCACTCTGAACTCTAGGCTCCTCTCACTTGACTGCAATTCCAGATCTATGATGATTTCTGCAAATCACCACCAACTCAAGGTTTTTGTATATAATAGTCTATTACAAAAACTTTTGGGTGAAGTGCTAGAATTATAAAACAAGCAAGAAATAACTCCAAAATCAATGCCAGACATGCCATTTTATGGAAATTCATGAGCTATTGCTCACTACATGGACAGTTTCCTGCTGTAGGTCCTGGCTTAGGCCCATCTTTTTCTCTCAACTTTTTCTCTCATTAGTCTCTGTGTTCCAGACCCCTCACTTTCCTCTCTAACTAGCTGGCTTGCTGACATGGAAAATATGTGCCCTTTCTATTGTGTGGGGCAAAGGAGTACTCTCTTTGGTTCACCCTTGTCTTAATGTGATATGCAGTTTCTTCATTTTATTCAAACGAAAGGTCCATCAACTTAAGTGTTGAAATGCATCACTCTCCTAGAGGACATATATCACAATAGTTGGTTTGCTTTCATTTTGTAAGACATAATGAACATAATGAATGTAAGAATTCTTGTAAATGTAATGGGAAGGTGTGTATAAAAAAGCTATGGTTCTTGATTTAGACTTTTGGTGTAAACTACACTTTCATTATACTGTATTATACCTTATTTATTTATAAAATGGGATAATAGGACTGAAAGGGCTGATACCCAGAGCCTGACACATAATGACAGGGGAGTTCTGCTAGTAAGCTTTTATAGTTGTTCAGGCATGAGGTAACTAGACCCCAGACCAGGGGGAGGGCAGAGTCATGGAAGTGAAAAGAATAAATTGGAGATACAGTTTGGGGAAATAAATGGCAGACATTTGTGACAGAGAGGGAATAAAGGAGAGAGTGTTACCTCAAGGGAGAATGGTAGTATCATTGACAAGTCAGTACATGTTCTGATATAGACACTATATCAGAATTAAAAAAAGGAAAACGTCAAGTATTGGGACAAGTATAACTGTTGGATACACAGTTGTCAAGGAAGTATGATTTACACAGTAAAAAAAGACTAAGTAAAATAAAATTAAGTGAAATATGGAAATGAAGGCTCACTAGCAGTAAATATGCGTCAACATGGAGGTTCTAATTGGTAAGGTGAGTGGAGAGAGTCAGTGAGGATATAAATCCAGCTGGAGTGATGGATTCATATTGTGAGTCACCAGATGTTAGGCAAGGAGTAGAAAACAGTGGGCAATCATTTACCATGAAGTCATCACCAAGAGAGCTTTTGTAGGCTTTGAGCTAAAAAGACTACCCAGTCTCCAGAACCTATAACTAGTGCCTTCAAAATGTTTCTCAGATTTGCTGTTTTCTCCCTATTCCTTTCCCCAAAAGGTCCATTGTCATCACCAAATTCTATATTATTATGATAAATTCTCTTAAAAATCCACCCCTAACTCCCACACAAGTATTCTCTCTTCTCCAATCCTTGTCATATATTGTCAATTAATAAAGCTCTGTTATAATGTGCCATTAGTTATGTTGAGTTGCATCCAGGACTTAAGGGACAACAGTGAACCAGGGCCATAAAGCTGAGGAAAACCATGCTAATATCTTGAAACAATGAACATAATCTTAGGTGCTTCATAGGCATTTGCTATATGTAAGGTTTGGGGCTGAGGATTGCTTAAATGCCATTGACTTTTAAATGTCCTGTTTACCAATTGTGAAATTTTGAAAATTACTGCTTTTTTTTCAAAAAAAATTTATTGATTTGAGAGAGAGAAAAGAAGGGGTGAAAGAGAGAGAAAGAGAGAGAGAGAGAGAGAGAGAGAGAGAGAGAGAGAGAGAGAAAGGAGGGAGGGAGGGAGGGAGGGAGGAAGGAAGGAAGGAAGGAAGGAAGGAAGGAAGGAAGGAAGGAAGGAAGGAAGGAAGGAAGGAAGGAAGATTTATGCATTCATTGGTTGCTTCCTGTATGTGCCCTGACCAGGGATCAAACTCACAATCTTGTTGTAGCTGGACAACGCTCTAACCAACTGAACTACTGTTCATTTTACATAAAAGGGCCAATTTTAACACTGTAGAGAGCAGAAAAGCACAGCATAGAAATGAGGACAATAAGATGTAAATTTTACTGACCAATACATCACTGCATCTAAAAAAGCAGGAATATAAGATAAAAGTTTTTAAATTGATTAGAACCAGCTCAAGAAGTTATTGCTGTCAACTATTTTTGGAAGGCAATGGTAAGCAAGAGGTGGGAAGGGTTTGAAGATTATATATAATATATATATATGTATAATAAGTATATTCTATATTTTATAATAACACCAAGCAATATTGAGAACTGTATACATAGCTGTCTAAAGCCAGGTTTGTGTTTTTCTCAATGTGCTAAGTATTTTGAGTGTTTGTTCATGGAAGTAACATGTTTTCTAACATTAATACATAAATAGAGTGGCTAAAATTTTTGATTCAAATTTTTTTCTGCATTTTTTTTAACAGTTGGCTCAAATAAACATCATTTTATACATTTATAAATTATTTAAAATGAGAATGTTTCCCTTGAGAAATGAGCTCCAGGCACCTTCACTGGTTTTGTTGAGTGAGGGAAATTTTGTCCCTCATCTGTAAATGTAAATCTGTTCAAATACTTGGAGGTAAATCACTGAGGGGAAGCAAAGTCTGTCACCTCAAACTATGCCTTTTGCAATATTGATTATTTTAAGTTGATAATTTTCCAGAAACAAAAGACTCAGGAAAAACTTATGACCTTTCCTCTAACTGCCCAAGGAAGGGAGATATCATCATAATAACTATAGTTTAGCCCGGCCAGTGTGGCTCGCTGGTTGAGCATCAACCCATGCACCAAGATGTCTCCAGTTCGATTCCTGGTCAGGACACATGCCCTGGTTGTGGGCCCGATCCCCAGTGGGGGGGCATGCAGGAGGCGGCCAATCGATGTTCTCTCTCACCGATGTTTCTATCTCTCTCTTCCTCTCCCTTCCTCTTTCTCTAAAATCAATAAAGAAAAAATATTTATATAAAAAAAATCACTGTAGTTTAATATGAGCTAAGTGTGACAAACAGGAAGTAACATAGCAAGGCCCATTTTATGAAATTCCTCTCTGTCTCCTTGTTGAAGATGGCCCAGCAAACATTTATTTGCCAAACGTTTGTTTTTTCATCTTCTTGTGAATTGCCTTCCTTCCCTTTGAAGTCCCAAACCACCATCATCACCACCCACCTCTTCTTAGCTCCAGATGGCAAAGATGCCTCCATTGCCTGATTTGTTCTAAGTTCCGTGTTCTTATGAACCTCCCATGTGTGTATATGTAATACATTCAGTTATTTCCTTCTCTCAGTCGGTCTCATGTTAATTTGATTATTAATCCAGCCAGAGGAATTTTAAAAGGGAGAAGGAAAATTATCTTTTCCTCCCCCACATTACTATTACTGTTGCTTTATATAATATCTTTGAAGGAAAAATCACTATTTATAATCTCTACACTTTTATTGAATATTTTTTATTGAGGATGCTTTTCTCTGAGGGTCTTGAGACAAAACACAAGCAAGTTTACAGTTGGTTTTAAAATATAAATTGTGGTTTAATAGGTGCTGAACTAAGAACACTTCAGTACATTATTTCCAAACAGTTGTCTTTTAAATTTTTTTCCCAAAGAACTGAAGTTGAGACTTGACTCAGCTTGGTGGTGTCCACTAATGATCTGTTGAATCATCTACTCCTCTATAATTTTTATTCGTCTATATTAAAAATCTTATAGCATAGTGCCAATTTTACACTAATGATGCATAAAATGTAGAGTTGTGTGAGTGAACAGATTATTATATGAATGGCCTTTAGTCTGAAGTTTCACTGTGCATTCCAAACTCATATCCTAGAATTGCATAAAGATAATACTTTTAAAATTCTGCAGTCTCTCAACTTAATAGCATACTAAATTGTACTATTTTGTATTCCAATTTGCTAGTAAATTTTCATCAACATGCAAGCACAACTACTTTTTAGCTACATATCAACACAGGTATTAGGGAGAAACAAAATTATCTCTCAATTAACATATACTAATTACTCTGAAAAAAAAATAAACACTGTTAATTAAAGCAGAATACCTTAAATCGGGTACATATTTTTGCCCTTTCAATTTATTTCATATTACCTATTTTTCTAATTTCTACTTCATTTTCTTTGTAGCATTTAACTCTGAAATTACTGTATCTTGTTTGTTTATTGGCCATTGTATGTTTTTCTCACTAGAGTGTGACATCTGTGAGCAAAGGGGACCCCTCTGTCTGGTTTAGTGCTATATCATCATTTCATGGAACAGCAACTGTCAAATCAAAAACTTCTTCCAATAAATAGTCATTTGGCATCTTCTGCCATAGAATACTAGATTATAAAGCTGTGTTTAAACACACCATCTAATAGTTCTCTTCAAAAAATTACGAGAATATTTTATTAATAAACAATAAACATGTTGACTAAACAATGAATATAGTAAGTCAAAATTTTACTTACCTGTGATTATTGTGTCCATATTCTAATCATTTCTAAGTCAAATGGAGACTTAATCATTTAATTAATTAATAAAACATTTTCTAAAAATTGGAGAGGACAGTATTTTTAGCGAGGCTTAGGATAAGACACAGACCTCGCAGCAAAAATACCGTCCTAAGAGAAAGGTAAGATCAAAACATAGCTAGTTATAATTCAAAGTAGATTGCAAAGAGTTAGAAATAAGCAGAACACGTTTAAATCAGGAAACTATCCATTGCGTTTAGGATGTTAAAAGATAAACTGAAACATATTAAACATTTTAAGAGTTTTGCCCTGGCCCTGGCCGGTTTGGCTCAGAGGTTGGAGCGTCGGCCTGCGGTCCAGAGAGACCCGGGTTTGGTTCCCGCTAAGGGCATGTACTTCGGTTGCAGTTTGTCCCCGGCCCTGGTTGGTCGTGCGGGTGGCAGCCACTCGATGTGTCCCTTTCATGTCGACGTTTCTCTCTCTCTCTCTCTTCCTCTCTCCCCCCCCCCCACTCTATCTGGACAAGAAGTGAAAAAATGTCCTCAGGTGAGGATAAAAAAAAAGAGTTTTGCCCTGGCTGGTTTGGCTCAGTGGCTGGAGCATCGGCCTGAGGACCAAAGAGTCATGGGTTCAATTCTGGTCAAGGGCACATACCTCAGTTGCGGGTTCATTCCCTGGTCCTGGTCAGGTTCGCAGGAGGCAACCAGTCAATGTGTCTCTCTCACATTGATGTTTCTCTCTCTCTCTCTCTCTCTCTCTCTCTCTCTCTCTCTTCCTCCCTTTCTCCCTCCCTCCCTCCCTCCCACTCTATTTGAAAATGAATGGAAAAATATTCTTGGGTGAGGATTTAAAAAATAATAAAAAAAATTATTTGGACAAAATTTGACTTGAATGGAGCAGCATTCAGTCTAGCAGATAGAAAGGAGCTCCAAAGAACTGTTCAAAATGACAGGCTTTTACAGACAGAAGGGAGTGTGAACAAGGAAGTAATATTAAGCAAAAAAATGGGTAAATGACTGTCAGGTTACTTTCCTTCAGGTGTTGGCAGGGGTCTATCAGGCAGATTACCTAACTAGTGCAATCAGGTGTTTCCTGATGGACTGGTTTAAGATTCCATTTCTGAAACAGGCCCAAGTGTAACTAAATCTTGGGTTGGTGATGTGGGCCTTAATATAAGTAACTCCATTTTGGGCCTGTCGTCTTGTTTTTGACAAGGGGAAGCCACCTTTAAAGAAGTAACGATATGATTTTGAAGGTATCTTAGGACGTGTAAATGATCTAAAGGTAAAGGTGAGGAAGTGGAATATGTAAAGAGGCAAGAGATATTGGGGGCTACTCCGCGTTTGGGAGAATTGAGTTTTTGATTGGAGTCATGTGGGAGATAAGGCTAGATGAAAGGTTTAAGTGTTATTTGTAAGCAAAGCTTCCCTTCCAGGTTGAGAAATTAGATTTCATTTATTAGAAACAGAATCATTGAAGATCTCTAGTCATGGGAGTGACATTGTAAGAACCCTGCTTTAGGATGATTAGCAACTTTGACAGAACTGAAATGCAGCCTGAGGTAAGACAGAGGTCACAGGTGGCTGGAATTGGTCAGGTGAGCTCTGCTGCATTGCTGAACCTGTAAATCACCATGGGGATTGCAGGAAAGGCATACCCGAGGAGACATAAAGTTAGGCATCTCTAGGACCTCGATGTGGATAAAGTCCTAAACTTGCTCTGAACTATAAACCCAGTGCTGACTTTGATCAATTCACCAATTGTTCTAAAGAGGACGCCCTTCGTGAAACTGTCTTGCACCCCTCCTATGTATCTGTGTCCCCTTTCTGTAAAGCCCCTAACTGAAGGTAGTGGCACATTGAGACTCAATGGTGCCAAATGTTGTTGTTGTAAAAGGCCCCAATTAAAATTGTTATCAATATTCTTATTTTGCTTTATACATGTGTTAAACCTGGTGATATAAACGGTAAGTGATCTGTTCCCACATTCCACTGTATTTTTGCAAATACACTTATTCATGACCCATTAAGATTATCAAAAATGTATTTGGTAGCATTGAGTGGTATGATATGAAACTGGGATACAGCTCTATTTCTCTTAAACTTCCTATTTCTAATCTGTTGAGTTTAGGGCTTTTTAAATGTTGTTATTTATAGCGCCTAAGCTTAAGGTGAGTCTCTCCTGCATGCCCCCCACTGAGGATTGAGCCCACGACCTCCTGGGAGAGTATGGCTCCTCCTTCTTGCAATGAAACCCGTGGTATCGTAAGTGACTGCTCTGTGTCCTACCTGCCGTTCCATACTCTGCATACTGCTTGGGCTTCTTTGTGCAACATACGTTTTGACCCATAATACTTTACTCACTCTAAAACTTCCACATTTAAAGGGAATACTAGACAGTTTTGCCTGGGAACTGGGAATATTCTTTTATTTTTCTTAGAATCCCCGTTTTCCCAGCTTTTCTTTCATTTCGTCACTTTTTAAAGTAGCTTTCTGATTCTTTTACAGAACTATTATAGTTGAGCAATGGGGAGACTTTCCCACCAGGACACTTCACAAAGCCACGGAAATGCCAGTGGCTTGCTGGGTCATGTCAGCTTACACTTGCTGCCAGGTTACTGAGAACTAAGCACTTATCGCTTTGATATGAGAACACTGTTTATCTCCCTGAGCACACTCTTACCAATTTCGACACAGGGCCATATTCTCTTGGTCTTTCATAAATAGCCCCATTCCTTAGCTAGTTATCCGAAGTTCTGAAATTGAATGAGATAACAAAATTCAGATGGATTTATCAAATTTTAAAGTACTAGCAAACCTTTTCATCTTATTGTATAGAATGAAATAAAGTTTAGCAAAAAGCCTGTGATATCAAATACCTCAGATGCAATACTCTTAAAAAAGAGTCATTTAAATAAAAGTATCATCTTCTTTTAATAAATAATCCAGTGAAGAACCATATTAAGTTTCTACAGGCATTAAAAATTTTTTTTTCTTCCTTTATTGATTTTAGAGACATAGGAAGTGAGAGGGAGAGAGAGATAGAAACATCGATGAGAAAGAACATCGATTGGCCGTCTCCTGCATGCCCCCCACTGGGGATTGAGCCCACAACCAAGGCATGTGTCCTGACTGGGAATCGAACCAGCGACCTCTTGATGCATGGGTTGATGCTCAACCACTGAGCCACACTGGCCGGACTCTACTGGCATTTTGATACCATGTAGGGTGAAGCATAGCACCTATTGGTGATTAGCATTTATATCACCTAACTAACTAGAAAACTTAAGAAACACATTTTGTGGGGGTTTTTTTAATGTTAAAGTCAATAACCCTGGCCGGTTTGGCTCAGCGGTTAGAGTGTTGGCCCGTGGTCCAGAGAGTCCTGGGTTCGGTTCCCGCTAAGGGCGTGTACCTCGGTTACAGTTTGTTCCCGGCCCTGGTTGGGTTCGTGTGGGTGGCAGCCAGTTGATGTGTCTCTCTCGCGTGGATGTTTCTCTCTCTCTCTTCCTCCCTCTCTCCCTCCCGCTCTATCTGAAGATGAATGCAAAAATATCCTCGGGCGAGGATAAAAAAAAAAGTAAAAAAAGAAATGTTAAAGTCAATATAAGCAATAATTTTAGCCTGGGCATCATTTCGTGGGAATAATGTATAATGAGGTATTTAACTCTAAGAGGCTCAGAACAGCCCAGCCGGTGTGGCTCAATGGTTGAGCATCAACCCATGCACCAAGAGGTCGCCCGTTTGATTCCCAGGCAGGGCACATGCCCAGGTTGTGGGCCAAATCCCCAGTGGGGGGCATGCAGGAGGCGGCCAATCGATGTTCTCTCTCATGGATGTTTCTATCTCTCTCTCCCTCTCCCTTCCTCTCTCTCTAAAAAAAAAAAAAAAAACAAAAAACACAACAAAAAGAAGAGGCTCAGAGTACTCTAAAGTACTTTTAGGCATTTGTTGTTGGTGATGGGTATTTTTGTTGTTGTTGTTGTTATCTGTTTGTTTGGTTGATTGGTTTTTGTGTTTAATATTGAAACACCATCATGAGCTGGACTATAGAGTTGAAAGCCCAAGTGGAAAATTGTGCATCGCAATGAGGAAACACAAAGGCAGGGCAACCGTGTATATTTCAACTTGTCAGGTCAGTCCTGTTTGTTCCAGTTGTCCTCAGGTAATTATTAACAATTCTTCCTTTAATTTTCAAAATTGTCTTGGTTTGGAATATAAATTATATGTTAGTTATGAGGCACAGGTTAAACATTTCTTATCAGCTAAAATTTATATTTTTCACAATGGAGAGAAGAGATTGGGGTGGTGAAAGGAGCTGGGAGGAGAGAGATGGAAAAATGAAGAAAAGTAGTAGATAGGGTTGGATCTTCTTCCATGAAAAAGCTGTAGTCATCAAATCATGGAGCTGCATAGCCTCACACTAATTACATTTTGCTTTATTTGAGATATTCTGTTTAAGCTTATTGTCAGGCATATAGTGATTTATAATAAAAATTATTATTTTTCATTCCAGTTATTAATTTATCAGATCATATTTTATTGGATTTACATTTTTAGGGGTTATTACACTCATATGATGATAAGCAAGACAGGGAAACAAAACTAGGATATTTGTTTCTTTGGATTACCAGTTATATATTAAAATTAAGTGAAAATGTATGTATGACTTTGACTTAACAGGAAACTGATTATGTATCTCAGTTGAATTGATTATATGATTGAAACAAACAAAACAACATGTATTAAATTATATATAGCATGTTAACTTTAGATAAAAAAAATGATGCCTTTAGAAATATAATTTTCAACATTTTGAAATACATGATTCCCTTCCATAATTTCCTGTTTCTATTTCATTTAATAAACTATTTTGTCAAAGACTCAATTGTAAACCTTTTAATATTTCCAAATGCTTTTAAGTTAACATAAGTAGTCATTTGCATAATGATTATACCCAAGAGAATCACAGTTTTTTTCTTTTCCTCTTGTGGTGGCTCAGCAGTAGATTGAGAGCAAATTGGAATAATTGTTCAATCAGTTAGGACTCAAAAAAATTTGAGGGAGGAAAACTCTTTTCATCCTGTTCTAATCATTGACTAGCAGAGAACAGTGGGGAGATCTGACTGACAACATATTTAAAATCTAATCACCGATGGTAATATAGGCAGGCATTGCATGCTCCCTATTGCGGTACAAAATAAGATACACAACATCACCTAGGTAGGATATTCTTATAAAAAATATTTAATTTGAGTCCAGTCCAGCCTTTAGATGTTATTTTTCTACTTATAAGAAGATAGAGAAACAGGTAAAAAAAAATTCTGTTAGATACTGAGTATTATTGTAGATCAAATGTGTATCATTGCATTTGATTTGTTACTGTTTTGCACTTCTCTTGTTTATTGCAAAGCATAATGCTTTATTGAAAAAATCATTGTACAATAAATTAAGACTTAGATTTTTATGGAATTTAAGGTTTGCATATGTCCTCTCATTTGAAACACATTACAACCTTGGGAGAAAGACATAGCTGTGTTCACGTTAAAGATGAATCTAAGACTTTAGGAGAATAGCAGTCTCCCTATCTTCTGAAATATACTGCACTTATTACATGTAACCACATTCCTTAGGAACTGCTCAAGTAGCTGGGGTGAGTGCTAAACTGGAATATTGGGGAGCTCAGTGTTCCCAGGGATGTATCATTGGAACTATTTATTTGGCATAATTTATAAAGAACTTCACAGAAACTTTTGAGTTGTGTAGTTGGTCTGAACATCATCTTTAAGAAGTCATTTGTTCATTCATTCATGCATTCAATGCATATTAGTATCAACTCTGTACCAGGCAATTTTAGATGTGTACGGGAACCAAGAGTAAATAAAATGCCCCTACTCTCATGGAGCTTACGTTCTGATGTGGAGAAAACAAACTTTAAACTACTTATTTAAATTATATGGAGAGCCTGTCAAATGGTAATACATGGAGAAAAATGAAACTGAGCAACTAAGTGAAGGGATTAATGAGGGTGGAGGCAAAGCAGAGCTATATAATGCTGGTGTCTCTAATAAAATATTTAAGCTGTGTTTGAGATAAGTGAGGAATTCATCTATGAAGGTATCTAGAGAGAGAACTTCCCAGGCAGAGGGGACAGAAATTGCAAAGGATTGATGCAGAGATGAGTTTGCCAGGCTGGAGAGAGAGCAAGGAGGACATGTGGCTAGAATGGAATGAACCAAAAGGAAACCAGTGGGAGACAATCAGAGAGCGGAGGACCAGATCATCAAGAGCTTTGGAAGCCTCTGTGAGGACTTTAAGTCTGAGTGAGGTGGGAAGACAGTGGAAGGTTTTGTCAAAGAGTTGATGTAATCTGTTTCATGCTGGGTGATTTTAAAAAGCTTTTACTCCTGATTACCTGGTGGTGGTGGAGGAGGAGGAGCCTAAAGCAATAAAAGTCTCCAAGAACGAGAGTGCAGTGGCTTGGACCAGGTCACTAGTGGTGACAGTGATAGGAAATAGTCAGATTCTGGATATGTTTTGAAGGTATAATCTAAGGGAATTTACTGATAGATTGGATCTGTGAGAGGAAGTTTGAGAGAAAGAGTTAAGCCAAACCTCTAAGCTATTGGACTTCCGCACCTGGAGAAGGATGAAATGGCATTTACTGAGGTGAGGTTTCGGCAGGGAGGCACCAGGACAGAGAACGTTAGAGAGGGAAAGGCAAATATTATATGATCTCATTGATATGTGAAATCTAAAAATAACTGAATTCACATAGAAACAAAAATCAGACTGGTGGTTGTCAGAGGTGGGGTTGTACTTCACTTTATGGTGCTTCGTCATTATTGCATTTTTGTTTTTCAAATTGAACGGTAGTGGCAATCCTGCATTGAGGGAGTCTGTTGGCACCATTTCTCCAACAGCATTTACTCACTTTGTGACTCT
Organism: Tadarida brasiliensis; assembly: GCA_030848825.1. Lineage (NCBI taxonomy): Eukaryota > Metazoa > Chordata > Mammalia > Chiroptera > Molossidae > Tadarida > Tadarida brasiliensis. The sequence goes on along the minus strand of CM061263.1, from coordinate 108,566,344 downwards.
GTGTCACATTTTGGTAGTTCTTGCAATATTTCAAACTTTTCGCTATTATTATATTTGTTATGGTCATTTTTATCAGTGATCTTTGATGGTATTAGGGCAACATCTTCCCTCAGCAAAAACACTATGACTCATTGAAGGCTCAGATGATGGTTAGCATTTTTAGCAATAAAATAGTTTTTAATTAAGATATATACATTTTTTTAGACATAATGCTATTGCACATTTAATAGACTACAGTGTAGGGTAAATGTAACATTTACATACACTGAGAAACCAAATATCACTTTATTGATATATAAACTTTATTGCATTGGTCTGAAACTCAACCCACAGTCTATCTGAGGCATGCCTATAATTCAGTTCATTAAACTTTAACCATTACTATTTCATGATTGTTTTAGTAAAACTCAGTTCTCCCATTTTTTCAGATTAAGTAATATAGGTAAGATTATTCTAAACCAAAGTACAAAGAAAATGTCAATTATCGTTTTACTCAATGCTTTTTATTTTAAAAGATTAATGACTTATATATACTGCTTTTCTTGTGAAATGAGATAATTGGAATGCCAACAGAAAGTGGTAATTTCTTTCAGAACAATTGTTCATGTAAATTTATTAACTATTTTATTATCTATTTTCTTTTTTTCCATTGATTTTATTTTTTTACGTTTATTTACTTTTTAAATCCTCACCCAAGGATATTTTTCCATTTATTTTCAGATAGAGTTGGGGGTGGGGAGAAACACTGATATGAGAGAGACACATGGATTGGATGTCTCCCACACAGCCCTGGTCAGGGCCTGGGAAACCTGCAACCAGGCATGTGTCCTTGACTGGAAACAAACCAGTGATTTTTCGGTCTGCAGGTTGATGCTCTAACCACTGAGAAAAACTGGCTAGGACTTATTATCTATTTTTAAAGTGCTAGTTGATATTCATAATTATATCAGACAGTTTTCATAAACATTTTTTAAATCCTCACCCGAGAATATTTTTTTTCCATTGATTTTTAGAGAGAGAGAGAGAGAGAGAGAGAGAGAGAGAGAGAGAGAAACATCGATGTAAGAGAGACACATCGAATAGATGCTTCCCATATGCACCCTGACCAGGGCTGGGATCAAACCTGCAACCCTTGGGTGCCTGGGGGGCTTAAAAAACATTTTATAGAAACTATATAATCTATTTTTTTAATTTTTATTTAGAAAAATATACTAACAATAACTACAACTTCTATAAACTGCTAAGAACTTTAGTACTTCTCCTAGTCATTGAGCTCTTCAACAAAATAATACAAGCAACATTCAGAGTCATTTTCCCACCTTTGAAACTTTCATCTTTGCTGCAGAAAAGAAATAGGTTTGATACTTTATTTTTAGTTATAGATAATAGTATAATATTGAAAGAAATGCCAAATAAATATAGCTACAAAAATTGGGCTTGTGATTTCCCTTATATACGTAGTCTTTTCACTTAAGGAACAAAAATCAGTAATGTGATAATTTTCTCTAATATTCAGGCAAAGGACACCAGAATATGAACTATTTCATAGTCAATTTTAAAAAAAAGAAAATGAATAAATTAATTCAATAGAATTATCTATAAATAGTAACCAGAACTTATTGAAAATACTAAAACATTTTTGCATTTTAGCATTTTGTTAAGAAATAACTATAATTTGTAAAATTTTGTCTAAGTAAAATATAGTACATTTAATTTATATAGTTGTTTAGAAACTGACAGCTACAAATATCTTATGCCAAATTAAAAAATATGTATAAGTATCTGTATGTGCAGGTATAATCAAACTAGAGTGAAAATACCATAAAACGTATAGGCTAATTGATTGGAAAAATATATGCAAAATATTTGACAGTAGTTTAGCATTTTTAATATGTATTAATCTCTCATAAAACACACACACAGAGAAAGATAAGCACCAAAATAACCCCACAATTGGGCAAAAATCCTGAACAAGCAAATTACATATGTCAGGTAAACATGAGACTATTTTGAATGTCATTAATGAAGAAAGAAAATAATGATATATTTTTAATCTTTCAAATTCTCAAAGGTTATTTGAAAGTGAAAAACCAAATATTTGAATAAAGTAGTCCCAAAAACTTACTCAGAGGTTGAAAAAACTCTGAAGATCAAGTTTTAGAGTCTTAAAAGGAATGTTTATATAATTTACTTAGTACTCCCACTTAAAGAAATTTATTGTAAGCAAATAACCAACAATGTGAGCTGTACATAAAATTTATGTATAATAATGCTTTTCATTTTGTGCTTTATAGTAGAACAAAATAGGAAGTAACCAAAGTCTAAAAGTAGGAGGTTGAGCCCTGGCTGGTTAGGCTCAGCAGTTAGAGCATCAGCCTGTGGACCAAAGGGTCATGGGTTCAATTCCCAGTCAAGGGCACATACCTGGGTTGCAGGTTCGATCCCCGGCCCTGGTCAGGGTCATGCAGCAAGCAACCAGTCGATGTGTCTCTCTTTCTCTCACATCAATGTTTCTCTCTCTCTCTCTCCACCCCCTATTCCTCTCTTCCACTCCGACTGAAAAATTAATGGAAAAATATCTTTGGGTGAGGATTAACCAAAAAATAAAAATAAAAAATAACAATAAAAGTAGGAGGAAGATTGATAATGCAGTACATCCATACGATGTAGGAAACCCAGAATCTTTCTAGTCTAGCCAGGCATATACATACTAAATTTTAATAAATATTTAAATATTAGTTAATAACAATAATAGATAAATAAATAAATAAATAAATAAATAAATAAATAAATAAATAAATAGATTATGAGAGCCTCTGACCAGCCATGTCTGCATTTTAGAGTCAGGGCTTCCATCCCAGTTCCTCGCCCACTGGCTGCTTAGGCTTCTGGTGAAACTTCCCTACGCATTGAGAGCTCAGGCCACTGATTATACAAGGGACTCCCAGGACCAATTCTTTGTGAACCTTGCAGCCAGATAAATCTAAAGCATCTGTTATTTTTAATTAATGACCATGCTATAGATCATCCTGTTGAAGTCTCTTTAATGTGTAATAACCCTCATACTGCCCTGTGTTTTTTCAACCCAACCACTCTCTCACCTTCCCTCTCTTTCCAAAATCTTTCCATTCTGTTCTCTGGGATCTCAGTTCCATAGTAATCAAACTCTTTTATCACAAGTTGTTTACTCAGTATTATTTCTACTCTTGCTAAACGTGGCTTTCCACTAAAGGCATTACATCCTGAGCACATCTATTTCAGAATAATAAGGAAAGTTGTATTCTTCTTTTACATAGTGGTGCTTCTCAGCTTTGCTTCTTTATCCTGATGTAAAATCCTTTTTTTCTCTGGAAGCTTATGAAATCACGCTGAATTCTCTTCTAATAAGAATTGTTGGTGTCTACTCAAACTCCCAGCCACCTCATTCATGAAGAGCTTCCAGATCATGATCATTATGGATGCCTAGAATTTACTATGAATACTGCATTGAACAAGTTAGACCATCTCATTCTTGACCTTGCTCACTCCATAACCTTCATTTCCACTTCATTTTAGTTTTCCACTTCTACCAAAACTACGCTCTAAAACTTGGCATCACAGAGTTCCATTTCCGTAATAGCGAATTTGTAGGCCCCTTTCTGGCTGCCTTCCTGTTACTTCCATCATATATTTTCTTTGACCTCATGGAGATCACCAGTCTCTTGACCACTCCCCTTTTTCTCCAATAGTTATATCCTCTCTCCATTGTGTTTCCTAGCCATCACCACAAGACAATATTATCACTCCACTTGCCTGGCTGGCTGTGCCTTTATTGTGCTCGGATATCAAAATGTTTAACCAGGATGGATACTCCTGAGCACAGCCTGCACAGAACTCTGAGGGAAAGTGAGCACTGCCGGGGATGTTTGCATCTGTAAAGGCCATTATGAATTCACGGTATCACACCTCATATGGTACCTCAATCCTCCAGGAAGTCTCCCGCAATTTTCTAATCAGCTGGCTCCCACTTCTACAGCCCTGGTTTCTCTTTTGACTGGTAATCTTGGTAGTTGACTGCTCTCAAAGGAGAACAGAATTTACTACATTTCTCTTCTAAAGCTGGTTGTGCTGCTTCTAGTATATATTCTACAGAGTCACACTTCCTTTATTGGAATACATTTTTCCTATACTTATACTGCCTACTTAGTTGGTTACATTTGTCATTAGCATGATGAGTAGTGTGACAACAGAAACAGACAAAACTATCAGAAGTAAAAATAATTCAGTCTGATTTTATTTTAATAGCTATGAGTTGTGGCCCTACCACACAGGCAAAATTGGTAAAAATGGCAAAAACGTACGAACAAACAAAGCAGACAAAAACAAATTGCATGTTTGTATACACTCAAATAAGGGACTAGAATCAAGAGATTTCACAATAATTACATGAAAGATTCTTATTAAATAGCATTAATAAATCTTTAGACATAAAAAAAAGGGCACAAATATTTTAAGACAACTGAAGAAATACAAATGCATCAGTCAGGGAGAAAGCAATCATAGTGGGAGTTCAGACTTCTGGACTAAAAACTGAAGGAATTAAAAAGAATTAGGTAACATTGTGGCTTATATTAGAACACAAACTTCTTTTTTTAAGTTTTAGAGACTTAGTTTGTGTAACCAATAGTAATTGATTGGGCTCAGCATGTACCTTTAGGCTTATAAACAAAAAATAAATCTTGTAATGTGAACAGAATTTTTAATGGTTTATATTAAATCTCTATACATTGGCACAGAAATTCTAATTTTCATGGATTGGGGTAATTAGGTGGTGAGTGTGCATATTTTAAATCAGTATTTAGAATAAGTAAAGAAATTCTAAATTAAATTATATCTTTAGAAATAATGTTTTATGTTACTTATAGGAGTAATCTGTGTATATTTGGTACTTTAAGTACAATTAATGCCTAGGAGAATTTTGTACATTAGAGTGGCTAACAGATTTATCTTGAGTTTCCAAGTTAAAGTGAATTGTTCTGTATTCTAATTTTAGATTGGAAGACATAACATTTTTTACTAGGTCTATAACAATAATAAGATATCTGTTAGACAATTGAAATGCTGAAAAACTAAATTTTTTATATTAAAGTTATCATTTATTTGAATATTATTTGAAGCATAGACCCTGAATCATCTCTGTAAACCAAAACTACCCAAAGAATGCCAGAGATACCAGCTACTTGTTCTTTGAAATCTAAGACCTGTATTTCTTACAATTAACCTAGCACTACAGGGCATATAATGGATGCCCACTAAACATTTTTAAAATGAATGATTGTATAAAACTGTTAGAGTTATGTTTGCTATTAATATTTAATGACATTACAAATGTTTACAAAAGAAATTCAGAAAAAGAGTACATACCTATATTTTTTAAATAACTTTAATTCTATTAAGATTTCACACACACACATGTATACATAGTTTGACATATGTATAATATATATACTCTTAATGAAAATTAAGCCTAACTATTTTTTTTGACTCCGAGGAGAACAATCTGCAAAACTCTGCTAAATTGTACTGTGTTTCTAAGGGTTCTCTCTCCTAAGAAGTGGATGTGTGAATTGTCTTTGGAAGAAACTTTTATTGGGGAGAAAACTCTCTTTTAAAATTTCTCTTTATATTTAGAAATAGAAAGCAAGTACCATTTATTATTCTTAGGAAAAATGACAAAACCCCATTTTTGTTTCTTTTTGATTATGCAGATTTTATGTGGTTGGATCTGGGGGTGAGTCTCTGCAGATTTTTCTTTTTATGTTTAAAGGACAAATTTCTATTTTAATGGATTAACACAACATTGTACCTATAAATGTAGTTTGTTTTCACTTGTACACAGTGAGGGGGATTACCCAGAGGTCTGACTTAGTACAGGATGTACAAATAGCACAATCTTTGAGAAAAACCTGTGGGGCCAGAAAAATAATTTTCTTCCTAACTTTCTAAATTCTGGTGGCTGGACTAGTAATCAAATTAGCATGGGACAGATTAACACGAGAAAATTACCAAATTTATTACATATGTACATATAGGGGTTCCAAAAGCACATGAGCCCTTAGGACACATTGGACAGTAAGTTTGATATGCCATTCCGGAGGCAGAAGTCTGGGATTTCAAAGGGAGGGTAGCATTTCACTGGTAGATGAGAAAGAGCAAACAGGTGGTAAATAAATTCTTGCTGGGCCACCCAGAAACCACAGGACACAGAAAAGTGTCCAACAGACAGGCTTTGCTAGATGTCTTCCTGTCTGCCATGCTCAATTTGTATATGTTAAGGTAAATATGCTAAAATGAATATGCTAAGGTTCCCTTCCTGAAGCAGGTTTTTCTTTACCTTTGGGCAGGTAAATAGAGAGGGTTAAAGGTTCTTTCTGAGTCTCATTTCTTAAAATAACCAGCTTGAAATAATCAGGCATATTTTGGGGTGACAAACCACAGTCTCCCTCCAACCTAGTCTGGCTTTCTGTGCTGCTCAACTTGGAACTAAGGTTCCCTGACCAAGTCTCAAGGCTATGGAAGTCTGAGTAACCTATATGAACCTGCCTGATTATTGTAATCTAATATTAATATGTTTTTATTGATTTTTTGAAGAGAGAGATGGAAACATCCATGTGAGAAACATTGATCAGCTGCCTCCTGCACGCCCCCTACTGGAGGTCGAGCCCGAAACCCAGGCATGTGCCCTGACCGGGAATCAAACCAGGACCTCTCAGTCCATGGGACGACGTTCAATCCACTGAGCCACACCAGCCGGGCTGTATTCTAATATTAATCGTTGTGATGAGTCCAGAGCCTGAGATCACAGTCCTGTGGTTTCCCCTGAAGGGAATAAGCATTTCCATTCTCAGTAATCCTGGGGAAGGCACACCTTCAAAAAAGAAATGGGGCTTCTAGGTGACAAGCTTTAACTAGTGGGGCTGGGTGAATGACACAATTCTTACTGGGAATTATGCTTGGATCATCTCTGGTGGTGATGGAGAAAGGCATGGTAGAAGATAATTTAAATTTTCTAATTCAGTAAGTATGCCTCAAGCAGAGCCCAGAATCTCTGTTTTTATAAAGCTCCTCTCCCCTCCACCCATTCCCTTGTGATTCTGCATACTAAGATATACTAAATTTTAAGAATAGGAAATTTAGCATATAATACCAAACACATGATTAAACAATAAAAACAGCTTTTAAAATATATTTTGTCATGTTCAAATTGTCTACCTGTTTTCTGTGCCAAAGCTATACATTGAAACCTGCTAGGGATAGATCTCATTAAAATGTTATAAGATTGCACTCTTCCATTTGAAATAGCTGCTATAGCATTTAATGAATTAATTTAATGAATGAATTCCTTGTTCCAATTCAATTAGCATATTCATTATCTGTCTCATGTGCACAGTTTTTTCTTCTTTCTCTTCATCTCGTGTGCCTTCTCAGATAGCTTGATACCGTTGTAAAGAACCTGGTTATTAATTAACAGGGGAGGCCAATATTATAGGCATGCCCAGTGATGTAGGGAAGGTACTGGCCTGTCAGTCACACCTGGGAACAAGCCATTGGCTAGACTGGGCGTGACCACTGCAAGTGCAGGAAGATTTAAAATACTTAAACTCTTAAACAAAGGAGTTCTCTCTCTTGCTCTCTTGCCTCTTGTGCTCCTGGCTTACTGGGCTCTCACACTCCTGCACTTGCCCACATGGCCAACGGCCATGGGGACCCCCACACACAATGGACTAATGGACTGTAACGAGCCTGATGCTATATACTGGACCCAGCTCCACCATGAAACGGAAACTCTGGACATTGGCTTTGCTTTTAGCTCTGCTGAATCCCCAATTACAGATATTTCAGGACTGGATTAAGGGAACTGGGACTTTACAAACCCAGGGATATAATTCCATGCAAATAAAAATCATTCCTCCAGCAATACGAGTCTCAGAAAATTATTTTTCTCGAGATATCATAAGAACCCTACCCTGAGCAACCAATGGGGAAGGGGATCCTCCACTTCCATTAATGGATACTCCAGTTCCACAGATAACAGGCTGGTCTATTCTTCTTGCAGTTTCTACTTTTCACAAATGAGATTGCCACGGTTGTAAATTCAAGTCCAAGTCCAAGTCTACATTGTTTCAACTTTAGAGCCCATGAGTATCAGAGAGAGAGAAAGAGGGAGAGAGAGAGAGAGAGAGAGAGAGAGAGAGAGAGAGAGAGAGAGAGAGAGAGAGAGAGACCCAGAGGCAAAGAGAGAGAAAGGAACACAAGCCCAGAACCCAGAGCCCAGATCTGGCTTCATGGAAGTGTTTATAACACAGGACCCTCCCACAGCAGGGCCCTGAACTTGGTTTAATACCCTGTTGTCACCCTTGACATTCTTAATTGTTTTGAATAAGAAATCTTGTATTTTCATTTTCCTCTGTAACTTGCAAATTATTAACTGATCCTGCCTGTTCCCTCACAATTTCTTCTCTATAGAGCAGCCAGAATAATATTTTAAACTATAAATCAAATCATTATTCCCCTACATAAAATTATTTATTTTCTGCCAGCCTTCCCCCCAAACTTTTGGAGTAAAATCCATCTTCTCGACCTTTTCCTAGAGATTCTCCATTATTTGGTTCCAACCTAATTGGCCCACTGTCCTGCTGGTCTCCTCCTCACTCTTGCCACATTGGCCTTTGAATGCTCTTTCCACAAGCAAAACTCCTTCCTTAGGTCTCTGTGCTTTCTGGTCTTTTACCTAGAAAACCTTTCCTCCAGCTCTCCTCATACCTGACTTTTTAAGATAATTCAAGTCTTACCTCCCACATTTCCTCATTAGTGAGACATCCTCCAAGCAGTACCTTTTAGTAACTCTCTATTGTGTTTCTTTTACTATGTCCATTTATTTGTTGCATGTTTTGGTCTGTCTTCTCAGCCAGCCTGCTGCACCCCACCTACCCAATGTCATCGCCTAGAGGGCAGGGATGTCATTTGCTGGTTTGCAGTTGCAGCCCCTGTACTGAGAGCAGATTGTGGAATGTGGTAATTGCTCACAATTACTCCTTGAAAAGTAATGGAAAGGAATTAGAAGTCCTAGAGAGAAGAAAAACAATTTTGACTCAGTTCAGTGCTCAAGGTGTTCATGAATATTTGCCCCAATAAAAGTGCCGTAAAATTGTTCATTTGGTCAAAGGTTAAGAGAAAAGTAGAAAATAGAGTATAGATACTAACCTATCTCATCTTAGATAATGTTTATTAATAAAGAATATAGTTAAGAAATTACAATTCTTGCCCAGCCGGAATAGCTCACTGGTTGAGCGTCGACCTATGCACCAAGAGGTTGCCAGTTTGATTCCCAGTCAGGGCACATGCCCAGGTTGTGGCCAAATCCCCAGTGGGGGACATGCAGGAGGCGGCCAATTGATGTTCTCTTTCATTGATGTTTCTATCTTTCTCTCTCTCCTTACCTCTCTCTCTAAAATCAATAAAAAAAAAAAGAAATTACAATTCTGATATCATTCATTTATCCAAGATTATCAGAGAAAACATTTATTTTGAGTGACAAGTCATTGTCTTTTTTTCTTTTAGAATGTGTGAACATCTGGGAGCAACATAAATCAGAGAGTGCGTATGTTTACGGTTTGAGTATTTCTCATGATGAGTAATCTGTTGTTACTTTTAGGTACACACTTGTGCAATAACAAAATGTGATTCAAAATATAGTAATGTTCCAAGAATATGTCATTAATAACATACTCTCTCATGTCATGAGCACATTTTCACTGAACTGGCCACACCTCAAAGAGACTGGATATTAGAATGTGCTCTAACACTCCATATTCAATGTTTTCTGTGACAACACATTATTAAACCGGTGTTTTCCAACTGGTGTGTCACAAAACTTAAATGGACTGTCTCAGCAGGCTGAACAGCAGCTCACCCTTCTCTCCTGGAATTATTAATTAATTGTTAGACCTGTAAGAGGGAGAACAAAAGCTAATATTAAATACTTGCTAACATATATGGAGTGCTTACTATGTATTTTGTGTGTATTTGATCTCTCAACAATCCTATGGGGTCATTTCTCTATCTTCATTACACAGAGTGCAGTGTAGTATAGGGCTCAACAAGATCAGATTAGAACAAAATAGACCCAGAGACATAGGGCGGGATGGGGAAGAGGATGTCTAAAGCGGGGGGGGGGGGGGGGGGGGACATCTGTAACAAAAATAAATTAATAAAAATTGAAAAAGAAATAAGGAGAATGAGGTTTGAAGGTAGGAAATAATTTTCCAAATATGTGTCCCTCACTTGTGGAAAAACAAAAATTGTAATCCAAATCTGTCTGACTCCAACACTGAGCTCTGTCTGCTATATCCTAATGATTCTCAGAAAGAACTTTTTCAAATTTAGAGCCCAGGGAGGGTTAACTGGTTCTATTAGCTTTTCCAGTACTGTCTCTTTTGCATGTCCTTTATGACTCTCAACACCAAAGTCCCTATTATGGGCAATTGCTGATACAGGTCAAGGTAGTTCTGTTAATATTACCTCCTTCTCTCTCATTACCACTCAGAGAAATCAGTTGTTCCCTTTTCAGGCCAAGTCGGTCACTGCCCGGGTCTGTGTTAGCTGTGTTTCCTCTCCTTAAACTTTTCCAATAATTCTTAGTGTAGCTGAAGTCTTTTTCCTACTGTGCTCGTTTCCTAGAGCTACCACAATGAATTATTACAAACCGAATGACTTAAGGAGCATAACTTTATTCTCTCATAGGTAATGAGGCAAGAAGTCCGATTTCAAGATGTTGACGGGTTGGTTTCTTTAGGAGGCTCTAAAGGAAGGTTTGTTCAATGCCTCTTTCAGGTGGTGGTTGCCCGTCCTCGGTATTTCATGGCTTGTAGCTGCACCACTCCAATCTCTGCCTCTGTCTCCACATGTTGCTCTCTCTTCTCTGTCTCTGTGTGTGCTCTCCTTTTCTTATGAGGACATCAGTCATTGGATTTCGGGCCCACTCTAATCTAGTTTGACGTCATTTTAACTTAACTAATTACATTTACAAAGATCCTATGTCTAGATAAGGTCACATTCTGAGGTTCTCGGTGGGCATGAATTTTTAGAGGACACAACCTGATCCACTGTATTCCCTGATCCTCAGCAGCTGCCATGAAGGCAATATGCTTTCTCATTCCTTCGATGGGGCAAGATGAGGTTGTCAAACATCTGTTTGATGAAAACTATTCTTTATGGATTATCATTATTTTGTTTCATTAACTGCATTGCTTCCCTTTTGATAACTTTGTCTAGCATTTCTGACGTTAGCCCTTCTCATTACGGTGGGTACTGTGCCCATATCTTTCTTTCATTCTCATTTTCTCTCATTTATAGGATGTCCACATCAGCACTGATGAACTCTCTCACTCCAAAGTTGTTCCAAGTCCCCAGTCCACAGGTCTCCATGTTCCCTGTTTTTGTGGCTTTATTTACAGGTTCTACTTTGCTTAATTGAGGGTTCTTCCAGGATCTTAAACTCGAAAGTCTGACCAGATCTTTAATATGGTTATTTTTTATGTCTCTTCACTCCTATGCTATGTTTTTCATCCTTAGTAAGGCTCCACTTTCTCATCCCCCCACTCCACCACCAGGTACCTTAGTTCTTTTAGTTAGTTATTTTTCTGACTTTTTAACCTTTTTCTTATTCTGGAATCTATCATCAGACACCTGAGGAAAATTTTGCTTTTGTATATACAAGGGTTAGTTTTAAGAGTTTAACTTATTAAACATAGCACAAAGGTATGTATACTAATCAAATCATATGAAATAAATAATAGGTCAAATTTAATTAAATGTTAACTTCTATCCATATTTTCCCATTCTAATCCTTAGACTCTGCTAGAAAACAAAGAATACAAATTGTTTTACATAGCTTCTCTCTTTTCAAAATAACTGTAATTCCAAAAATGTATCTACTTGGAAGTAGAAAATTTCTTTCTAGGTATGAAAATAGTGATCTTAAAAAAATACTAGTACCAAAAAGTATAGATAGATAGGTAGATAAGATGATTATTAATAAAATGTATGAGTTCTATGAGTTTCTCATGATAGTCTGAGTCCTGAGTACTAATTATGCCTAAAATAGATAGCTGGCTTTAACTTTATAATTGAACAGATTTTAACTTTTTGGTATTGAGATTGTCTGAATAACATCTCAATATGTAATAAAATGCAATTAAAAAGTTTTAATGTTTAAGTGGCTTTTCAATCCCATTTAACTCTTAATTTCTTTTGTAGGTTTTCATAATAAACTTCTTCATTTTATCCAGGTTTATAATAAAACTGTTCTACACAACAATACTGTATAGATTAGGTTTATTTATAACAACAAAAATAATAGTAAATGTGACAAAAACAACAGTAATATAATACAAAATAACAATAATAATGAAGATAGTTTATTAGTACATTTTTTGGGCATGCACTAAGATTTTTATATATCTTTATATCTGCACTAAAAATCTCACTGTGGAATGGCTTGTAATTTCCCTATGATACAAACGAGAAAACGGGTACAGGGAATTAATTTCTCAAAATCACTAATAATTTAAGAAATGAGGTTTGAACCCTTGTTTGTATGACTATAACGCCTAGGCCCTTAATCACGATACCTCACGACAACCTAAATTTGTACAGATTTTTAATTTATAAAGACAACGTTAAAATAAGCTTCTTGTCATTCTTCTATTAGTAAGTCATGCCAATATGAAGGTGAGATCCCCAGACCAACTCTGAGAGAAACAAAATTCATTCCTCAAAGCAGACTGCATTACAAAGCATTCTTACACATATGCCTCTGAAATTCTTGTTTTTGAAACACACTCTCACACAGGCACTCTCTCTCAAACTCATATTTCTTAAGCATTCATCAAACTATTGAGACAAAAGCTCTGTGTTTATCTTATTTCACATTTCTTTTTTAATTTAAATGTAAGCCAGGTGCAGTATTATAAATTGCAGCCAACGCCCAAGTCTGATCCTTGGAAGGTTCTGCTTTTAGTTCCCTGACGGGTACAGGCTTCGTCTCCACTCCTGAACCAGGTTCACAGGGATTTGATCACATGCTGCTTCAAAGAAAGAGACGCCCAGCAAGACAGCATTAGTGAGGTAGGATCTACCTGGGTTCAAGTCAGAACTTTCCCATCAAAACTGTATGACTTTAAGCAAGTCACATAATCTCTCTAAAATAATCATTTTCTCATGTATAAAATCAAATTTAATCATATAATTTAACATTTACTTTGAGAGATTTTGTGCAATTAGCAATAACACCTAGCACCCTCCTTTGACTGCATTATAGAAGATTTTTCTCCTCTCTATTTTAGTAATAACAGAGGAGCAAGCTTTTTTTTTTTCCCTTAAAACATTTCTCCCCATTAATACTGCAAACAACTTATTAAAAGGCATTCTATCTTACTTGTCTCTTAAACCTCACGTTATGGCACAAAATAAATATCTTAAATAGAAATGAATTAATGCAAAACAGGTAAAATAGGATAAAGATCTGATTCCTACCAGTGTATTTAATAAAAAAAATTTATGTATTGTTTCATTAATTCTAGTCATTTATTGCCCCATTAAAGTCCAACCTCCAAGCAAAACCTGGAAAGGGGAACTCAGTTAACTGAATACAATTTAATTATTTCAGAAAATGGCCCTTATAGAGTTAGATTTTTTTTTGATTTTTTTTTTTTTTTTTAGTTTAAGAAGAAAACAAAGTTAAGGAATAAATATTATTCAAAGAAAAAACAGCAAGTTGAAAATTTTGACATTAGTATTTTCACCATATTCCTTATGAACAAGATTTGGCTTGAAAATATATTTAGTTTCTTCCCCAAATCCAGTCAATCCCAAAGGTGATTAGCCTTACATTTTTATATTTCCCTTTAGCTACATGGAACATTGTGGGGGGCAGGGGAACACATCTCCACATTTCTTTATAATTAGTTATTTTTTATAATCACTTAGTTAAATATAAAAGTTATTTTTCTTTCAAATGAATAAAATGACTTTCTCAGGATTATATCAAATATTTTGTTTGCATTTTGTGCCTGGTAAAAATTAATTGATGAAAAAAATTTTTTCCCAACAATTAGAAAGCTTAAATCATTCTTTGTCAGATTTTTCACTTACCAAATTTGATTTTGAGAATATATTTAACTTTCAAAAAGGTTTTTAATAAAATATTTCTTTTATAAGAAGCAATTTTCATGTATAATTTAACACCCATTTACCACTCAAAAAGAATAAAAAACAGTTAGGATCGTCATTAAAGTGCTCATCTTCAAATGTGACTAATTAGGTTAACATTATGCCTCAGGTTTTCCTTTACATGACTCTGGAAGAGATCTTAATTGAGCATTTTCCAGCCAAGTGAACTGAGAAAAAGCAGTGGAAGACTGGCAGTGAGTATAATAAAATCATTTTGCTGATAATTTGACTTCATTGCTGATAAGGAAGAGGAAGTATTCTTTTTTCCTTTTTTTTTTTTTTGCTGTCACCAGGACTACAATTATAAATCTAAAAATAATTTCCTAAAACGGTACAAGCCTTTTATTGCTTAGCTTTCTGAAAGATAACTTAATTGTGGACTTGGACCCTGAACGATTGTCAGAAGCTAAGAGCTCAGCTTTTCAGTGAAAGGTGAAACCAGAGATCATTTAACCACATTAATTTCTTTTCAAAAGGAGAGATGATGGTCCTGGGAGCTTTTTCCTAGAGGGGCGCTGGTTAAGAGTAGGCACAAATTCCCAGAGTCCCTGATGTCCTATCAAATCGTAACCTGGTGACCATCTATTGATTCCTTCTCAGACTCTCCTGTAGGAGACTTGTGGTGAGATTATTTATTTTTTCCTCACCCAAGGACATTTTTGCATCTATCTTCAGATAGAGCAGGAGGGAGAGAGGGAGGAAGAGAAAGAGAGAAACATTGACGTGAGAGAGACACATCCAGTGGTTGCCACACACACGACCCAACCGGGCGGTGACAAACCGCAACCGAGGTTCGTGCCCCTAGCAGGAACCGAACCCTGGACTCTCCGATCCGCGGGCGGAGCTCTAACCGCTGAGCCAAACCGGCCAGGGCTGATGAGAGTATGTTAAGGAATGTTCTGCTCCTTTATAAATGGCAATCCTGGCCCTGATGACTATTCTACTTTCAGAGTAGCTGGTGTACTTATACCTTCCAATTCACAGCTCTTTCTGCCCTGGTCACAGGGCCACATTCCCTGAAAACGTAAAATGATTGAAAGAACTATGCTGGTTGACAGGGTAGGAGAAGCTCAGAGTCCTTCTCAGCCTGTAGCCTCAGCCTCCGCGGGGTGTCTGTAGCTCCCCTGTTGCAGCCCTGGCCTTACCTCAAGGTACCACGTGCAATGAGTGGCATAGTGTGGACAAGACTATGTTCTTCTGCTTTTTATTTCTTTTCTTGTATTCTTAAATTTTATTTCTGATGTATACATGAAATTCACATCCCTTCTCCAGGGAATATTCTATTGAAAGAGCAAAGTTTAAAGCTACATAAAACAGAATAAATTGTAACATGGAACAAGTATAATGCAAATATCGTATACTCTTTCCCTTTTCCTATAGTTTCTCTACCATGACTGATATGATTCATTTATAGGTTCTAATGATTTTGATTAGAGAGGAAACACTGGACTTAGATATTAGGTTTTTATTCTTGTGAAATTTTTTTAATTTAATTCATTTATTTTTGTTACAGATGTTTCTCCTTTTTCCCCCATTGACACCCTCCTCCGTCACCCCCCAGCATTATTGTCTATGTCCATTGGTTATGCTTATATGCATAAGTTCTTTGGCTTATCTCTCCCCCCTACCCCACCTCCTCCTCTGAAGTTTGTCAGTCTGAACTCTACTTCTATGTCTCTGGGTCTCTTTTGTTCATCACCTTATTTTGTTCATTATATTCCACAAATAAGTGAGATCATGTGATACTTGTCTTTCTCTGATTGGCTTATTTCATTTAGCATAATACTCTCTGGGTCCCTTCATGTCGTCTCAAAGGATAAGAGATCTTTCTTACAGCTGCATAGTATTCCATTGTGTATGTGTACCACAGCTTTTATATCCACTCATCTGTTGATGGACAGTTGGGCTGTTTCCAGATCTTAGCAATTGTAAATAGTGCTGCTGTGAACATAGGAGTACATGTATTCTTTCTCATTGTGTTTCAGGCTTCTTAGGATATATTCCTAGAAGTGGGATCACTGGGTCAAATGGCAGCTCAATTTTTAATTTTTTGAGGTAACACCATAGTGTTTTCCACAGTGGCTACACCAGTCTGCATTCCTACCAGCAGTGTACTAGAGTCCCCTTTTCTCCACACCCTCGCCAGCACTTGTTGTTTGACAATTTGTTGATGGCAGCCATTCTGACAGGTGTGAGGTGATACCTCATTGTTGTTTTAATTTGCATCTCTCTGATGATTAATGATGTTGAGCATTTCTTCATATGTCTCTTGGCCATTTGTATGTCCCGTTTAGAGAGGTGTCTATTTAGGTCCTCTGCCCATTTTTAAATTGGATTCTTTGTCTTCCTTTTGTTGAGTTGTATGAATACTCTATATATTTTGGAAATTAACCCCTTATCTGATGTATCGTTGGCAATATACTCTCCCATATAGTGGCTTCCCTTTCCCTTGTGAAATGTTTTGAATGAATAAAAATCCTTGCCCTGGCCTAGTGACTGAATTGGTTGGAGCATCCTCCCTTACACCAAAACACTGCAGGTTCAATTCTCTCTCTCTCCCCCTCCCCCTTCCTTTCTCTCTAAAAATCAATAAAAACATATTCTCAGGTGAGGATTAAAAAAATTTTTCAGTGGCATATAAATTGTCACATTTCATGTATATATGATCAATCTTGTGTGAATCATGCAGTGTAGGGACATGTGTACCCCAGCACAATTAACAGTGATCTCTATAGGGTATCAGTTAAGAGGGTTTACACTGGAGATAGATTTTCTTCCTGTAAGTGTTTGGGAAAACTGTTTAAGGTCTCTGTGCTCACTCTCCTCATCTATAACATAGAGGCAATAATACTATCCACTTAAGAGAATTATTAGGATTCAGTTACCACTCAGCTGGCATACGAAAAAAGCTGTATAAAAATACTTGTTAGTAGTATTACAAACAAGCATGGAAGATATGGGGAGTAATGGAGAACGAAGAATGTGAGTTCTTATTTGAAGGAAGTTTCTGCAGAAGCAAACATAGTTGAGACTGAAAATCGATGCCTAATCAACAAATATATAAGAAGCACTGGGCTGCCATTTTCTGTACAGTTGTGTTCATTTTTCATCTGTCCTTGACCACTGAGAAGTAATATTCTGTCCTGGATTAGTGCACGGCAGAGAAGGGAAAACAGTCCAACACTATTAAACGCTGAAGATTGAGGTTAAACAGAAGCATCTTTTAGTTTCCAGGAATCAGAAAAAGAAATTGTAGTTTACTTAGCCTTCCATAAGGGAAATTGATTGCTTAAGTTTAAAGTTTCTTTTAAGTGAAAACAGTTTGTTGAATTACTTCTCCCTTTAAGGCTCCATTAACAACCATGTAAGTAGTATGAGATCATTCACTCACTAGTATATCAGTGTTTAACATTTCATTACAGCTAGCTTGCCCTAATAGTACTTTCTCCTTATTTCTCACGTCATTACCTTTGAAAAGAGATCAATGGACACTTTAATGCCTTAAAAATTGTCTTGGATATATAGAATCTGTTACTCAACAATCATATCTAGTATTTTATTCAACTGTTAAAAACTTGATTCTTCTACTGTACTGTCCATGGAGAGGAGAGGAACAGTTTGCTATTCCCGGTGAACCGACAAAAACCCTCCATTCCACCCATTTTCACAGTCCCACACTAACCTCATTCCCAACATTCCATGTGGTTGTGATCCAAAACCTATTCTTCTGGGCCTATGGGGGCTTGCACACCTCCTCAGGCCTATCTCAACCTCAGTTACCTGTAGTGCAAAACTCAGGAGCCTCCCAAAACCACACTGCATGTAGCAAGAGACCGAAGTCAGAACCACTTGGGCCTGTCCATCTACCTCATAGCTAGCAGGACAGCTGTCTGGTGATGCTGCCTCTGGGACATGCTCACTTGACTTCCCAGCCTTTCTTCCTTCTGCTTTGCCAGATCTACTGCCACCTCTGAAGGGCACATCTCCACCAAATCCTCTGCTCACCACAATGAATTGCCACATCTGCACAGACACCTCCTTTCAAAGCAACGGGACCTAGATTAGTGGGTTTTGTGCTATATAATCCAGTAACCTGATCTTTCTAATGTTCAAAATCAGTTCTTAAGTGTTGTTTAACACCTGTTCTCAATCTTTGCTTTCTATTTGACCCAAGGCTTAGCTATAAGAGATAAACTTATTTTTTATATATAATGTTCATAGCATTAGAAAGATGTAATATATTACTGATAGCACCCAGGTATTTTTCAATAAATCCATTTATTTATATCTCTAAAAATATTAAGCTAGATCATGTAATTTTGTTCAATATATTTTACATCTTCACTAATCTGAAGTTGGATGATGTAAAAAATTAACAACCGCATATTCTTTGGGTCAGGAATTCTGTCAGAGCTCGGTGGGGGGTGACTTGTTTCAGTTCCTCAATGTCTTGGATTTTAGCCAGGAAGAATTATATAGCTAGGGACACTGAAGATTTCTGGAATCTTTTAGAAGCATTGTAACCCACATTTCTGATGTGAGGACAGGATGACTCAAGCTGGGTTCAGCTTGGATTGTCAACCAGAGTCCCTATGTGTGGCCTGGGTTTTTCTTGTGGCTTGGGATCCCTGCAGTATGGTGCCTGGTTTCCAAAAGGGGGTGTCTCAGAAGGATGCATCTGGGGAGAAGCTGCGTGGTCCTTTATGACAGCTTTGGAAGTAATAGAGCATCATTTACTTTATACTCTATTGGTCAAATACGAGCCTGCCTTATTCAAGGGGAAGGGACAGGGACAGCACCTCTCTATGGGAGGAATATCAATTAATTTGCAGACCATTTTTAACTTCAACAATCTGTACCCTGGCTACAAAATATTTATATTCTTCTTAAGTGCAAAATACATTCATAACCTCCAAAGACCCACCCAACACCTCATTCCATTTTGACACCAGGCTTGGGCTTGAAGTTCAGAATTTTATTATTTAAGCTGAATCAGGGAGCAGATAAAATACCTCAAGGCCAATTTCTTGGGTACATTTTTTGGAGAGGTCAATCTGAAGACCTTTTAGTTACCCCACAAATACCCAATAAATGTGGTTAAATAGGCACAGAATAGCTTCTATAGAGACTCTCATTCAAAAAGAAAGGAAAAGAGAAACACTCAGCATACATGGATCCATCGTGTTTCCGAAATTCAGTCAGGTACATGTCATTTCCTTGGTTATAGCCCAGTGGTATTCTCCAGGACTGATTTCCCCCAGTTCTTGGCTGGATCTCATTTCTTCTAAGTCATTGTTAGTCCTTATAGTTTCTCAATCTGCTTCCACCCATAGAAGTTTAGGAATCCAAAGGACTCTTTTAATTTTGCACTGTTCCTGACATTTTCAGTCAAATCTGGCATACAGTTCCTTTATATATTTTGTGGGTGTCAGTGTGCATCAAATTGTAATGCATTGCACTGGACAAAAGCCCCTCCCACAAATCTCTTTGAGATGAGTTCTCTACATTGGGCTTCCTGTGGAGCTGTGATGGGACATTACCCTTTATAACTATTAGAAATTTCATTGCTTAATAGAAAGATCCTGTGAGGCACATTGTTACTACCCTTAGAAGTCCTTTAGTCTGCTAAATAGATCTATGACATTCTGCATGCAACCATCCTGAAGTCTCACAAAGGCTTTGGAGTCATAGTCTAGGAGTCATCTTGACCTTGAGACCAGGTCATGCAAAATATCTTTACTTTGAACCAAGCAACTCCTGGGTCTTTACATTTTCCTTAAATTCTGCTTGAAAAATTGAATAATTCATAGTTTAGTCCATTTCTCTATATTTGTACCTTATAGTAATACATAATGTCTTAGTCTGCTTGGGCTGCCATAACAAAATACCATAGACTGCTTAGCTTAAACAACAAAACTTTATTTTCTCACGGTTTGGGAGGTTGGAAGGCCCAGATCACCATCTGACAAAGTTTTATTTCTGGTAAGAAGTCTCTTCCTGGTTTGTAGACAGGAACTCAGTTTTCATATGGCCTTTGCTCTGAGTGGGTGCAAGTGGGATGGAAGAGAGGGAGGTATCTTCCTCTTCTTATAAGGCCCCCAATCCTACAGGATTAAGGTCCCCCCCCTTATGACATCATTTATGATTAATTACCTCCTAAAGGTTCTATCTCCAAATATAGTCACATTGGGTGGGGGCTAGGGCTTCAGCATATAAATTTTGGGAGGACACAACTCAGTACATAGCATATTGCTCAAAGAAACCACTTGGCATTGTTGATGATCTGCCATAAATCTCTCTAGCCAGATCTATTACACTAAGATCTATTTTCTTAAGTACATCTTTTGTTTTCCATGACACTGTAGATGATAGCTTTTCTAAACTTTCTGCTGCCATAATAAGATAAACTATTCTTCAGCATTTAATTACGCTTTCCTTATATGGCTTTGTGCTACAACTGTTAGGTGTTCACATTCTGTCTTCTCAAGGCCATTTGAGCTTCTACTTGCCAATTTGTCCCTAAACCAAAACAGGATATTTCATGTTTTTCTTATAGCAGCATCCCATTTAGAATACTGAATTCTATTCCAGTTTCTACCACTGCATACTAACCTCCCCCAAACCTAGTGATGTAAAAAAAAGAAGTCACTTTATTGTGTTCAAAGTCTCTGTAAATCTGTAGTTTAAACAGAACAGAGAGGATAGGGCTTATCTCTGCCCTATGACATGTGGGGCCTCATCTGGGAAGTCTTGAATGGTTTGGGTTGACTTGAATAGTTGGGAGCTGAAATCATCTGGATATTTCTTTATTTACACATCTGGCACCTGGGTGGAAATGACTCAAAGTTAAGCTTAGCAGGAATTTGTCAACCAGAACTTCTTTTTTATGGCCTCTCTATATAATCTGATCTTTTCATAGTAAGGTGGCTTGAATCCATGAAGTAGAAATCCAGAAAATGAGTATTTCAAGAGAACCAGAAGAAAGCTCCATGCCCATTTATGACTTACCCATGGAATTAATACATCACTTCCACCATACTCTATTAACTGAAGGAATTATAAGTCTATTTATATTCAAGGGTAGAGGATCTAGAACCCATCTCTACATGGAGAAATGTCAATGAACTTGAAAACTTAAAAAAAAGAAACAGCTCCACCCTACATAGTTTATCCTTCCTCTTACCTAACCAGTGACCTCTCTGACATCACCTCCTACTACTCACCTCTTGCTCACTCGATTATACTGAAATGGCTACTTCACTGTTCATTATAAATACCAAGTAGGCTTCTGTCTTTTAATACAAATGCTCTTTACCAAGATAGCAGTGTGTCTCATCCCCTCACCTCCTTCAGGTCTTTTTTTTTTTTTTTTAATCCTCACTCGAGGACATTTTTGCATTCATCTTCAGATAGAGTGAGAGGGAGAGAGAGAGAAACATCAATGTGAGAGAGACACATCGACTGGCTGCCACCCACACAACCCCAACCAGGGCCGGGGACAAACTGCAACCGAGGTACGTGCCCTTAGTGGAAACCGAACCCGGGACTCTCTGGTCTGTGGGCAGACACTCTAACTGCTGAGCCAAACTGGCCAGGGCCTCCTTCAGGTCTTTACTCATGGTTTGCTTTTACTAGAATATAAGTTCCATGATACTGTTAGATGGTGTTGTTTACTTTTGGTCCACTAGCTCTTAGAACACCACCTAACACAAACTACATGGCAAATACATGTTGAATGTATTGAATGAATTCACTTCAAATGTCCACATTGATCAACTTATGAATTGTCCCACTTTTATTTATGAAGCCTCACTAATCATGAAATGAGAGCCTGAACATAGAAGAATGGCAAATTAAGAATGGATGGTAGAAATAAGAAACACAGATCAAAACAAACACAGTACTTTCATTATATTAAAATTTTCTCCTACAAATTATATTTATACTCTGACTTACAGGTCTAATTCAAACATTGATGTTTTTCTACGTGATAGTCTTAAAGCTATAAGCTTGATTTGTATCATTTAGTAAATGATTAAATATTTGAGAAATTTGGTCGTTGGGAAAAAGCCCCAAGAGTCTAAATTCAGGATTGCTTCTGAAGAACTGACAAGTAGGCTTATTTAAATTCATAAGAGCTTTAATAGGAGAAACTTATATACACAGGCAAAGCAGCTGTGCTCCCCGTGGTGGCCAGCCAGGAAGAATCCACACCCTCCCAGGACAGGGTCTCTTTTTTACAGGGGGGTTAGTAGTAAAACCAGATGGTGGGTAGTCATATAAATCACCAGAAAGAACAATGCATTCCTAAATTAACAGATAGCATCAGGCAGTTATCCACACTCTATACACTCATTAACCTCCTTCCTGGGAGCATGACTTTTGTCTTTGGGCCTCATTCTGATTTTCTGAGTAGTCAGCCAAACCTGAGGCTACAGAGAGTTAAACAGTGAATAGATTTTTGAATATCACGCTAGTGTATTTAACTTTATTTTTATTGGAATTTCACATAATAAAGAAAGAAAGAAAGAAAGCACATGCTTATCTTGGAAGGAATACACAATACAGCATCCTAATCGACTCAATTTTTTAAAATTCTGTCAGCCTTTATTATATATATATTTTTGTTGTATCTTAAAAGTAACAAATCATGCACCCAGAAAATAAATATTAATGTTATTTTGACTAATTATATAAATTGCTGAAACTGATTAATATAATAGAAGGATTGAGTAAAATAGTTGACCACTGCATCAAAATCATACTCTATATTTATAAATTAAGCTTGATGGGATTTTATGGCTCAGCAGATGGCTAATTATTCTCAAGTATCTTTTTCTAATATATTATGTATTCAAAATATGTGTCAGTGGGTAATGACCAAAAGTTGCAATTTCAATGATTGATGCCTCTAAACGGAGTCATCAGTCACAATCATTGCAAAAGTTCAGCTTTTGTTTGTGAGTTACCTGAGAAGTAGGGGATGTCAGGTACTTGGGGACTAGGTGATACTTTCAGATTCATTTCATGTTCTCTCAGGATGGTGAGCGAAGTCATGTTGCGGCTGGTCACATAAACCACTTAAAATGTACAGTTTTACCTTCTCTAACATTTCCAGATTTTTCATGTTTAAAATGACTTTAAAATAACTGCAACACTTTAATAAGAAATGTAAAGATTTTCTATTTTCTACTAACATTAAGAGACACAACTGTATTCTTAGAGTCTAAGTGCTGATTCGGCCACTCATCCTGAAAGACAGAAGTAGCAAGATCACAAGACAGAGCAGCAGTTGCTCTAACAACATGGCTCTTCCCTCGTTCTCTGAACTGCTCAGACTGAATTTGATCAATTCAGTGTTATCTAGTTCGTTCTTGTGAGTTAATTGTATCTCTCTACTTGTGGAATTTTAAGCTTCCTGAAGATGAAGCCCATTTCATTCTTTTATACCATTTTTTGTGCAACCATAATCTTTCCCTCTTTCTGCCCTTATTAATAAAATAGTAAAGCATTTTAAGAAAAAGCTCTTGTTGTAACACGTCCACATTATTATTTATGTTGCTACTTCTTCTGATTACCTGAACATTAGACCTATGTATTTTTTAATTTTATTTATAGAAACAGTTTGTCTTGTAACAGAATGAGAAAGAGTACTAGTTGATGGAGCCAGAGCAGAGAGACAATTGCATGATGATTAGTGATGATTCCTGTTACTTATATTTAAAAGTTAAGTATTATATATTGAATGTTCAACTTAAATTATATCTATCCATTTTTATTGCTATTTTTAAATGCTAAAAATAATTGAAAGGTAAGTGTTTTCATAGAATCATATGCTAAAAGGGACCTCAACAATTTTATATTTCCTTTTTTATTCAAATGGATTTTATCTAATCCATCCCAAATGCATGCTAACAGATATAACATATAAACATATTTAGATGTATGTTATTTATATAAATACTGATTATATTTAAGACACAAACTATAATATTTTATCATTTCAGTCAAAATACATTAAAATTTAAGCTTATTTCAATAGAAATGTTTATACATTGCTCAAAGGAGACTAAATTAATTTAATGATTATGATATTGTGGACATGATGGTAGAATGACAAATAATTCTTTCCAAGGTTAAAATACCCAGTAGTAATTACGAAAAAATCCTTTTAAAATTCAGACAACAGAACATTTACATGTTAAACTAATAATGATTTCATAATACTTTCCCTCAATAGCTGAGTTTTATGCATAGCATTTTACTACAAGGTAGCTACATTTTTAAAGATAATCTTTCTATAACAAAGTTCATTACTTCATGAATATTATGTGGCCCTAAAACTGTTACCAAACTTCTCAAATATTATATTTTGAACCTACAAAATGTGAATCATAAAAATCCAATTTAGAATGTTTAGTAATGCTGACAACCAAGTAATTCTAATTCTCTTCCATGGCACATGGTGGGACTGTGCTTTCCAGTCCCCTTGAACTTAGTTGGGACTTGTGTCTTGCTTTGGTCAATAAGTAGAAGTGCTATATGGCACTTCCATTTGAAAACCTTAAGAGCCTGTGTGTAAATTGCCACACTCAGTGTTCCAGATAGTATTTCTTCCATCCGCCTGGATTCAATGCCAGGATAATGTGATCAGAGCCCGCCCATCATACATAGAAAGACAATATGTGGAGAAGGCAGGAGGGGGCCAGGAGTGGGGAGGAGGGAGTCAATAGGGGAAATTAGGGAGAGACAACTGTAATCTTTCTAGTAATAAAAAATAGTTTGTAAAGAAGAAAAAATATCCAACACTGAACTGAATTCACAGTCCCCTTCTTCCACTGCTTCCTATATCAGTTAATGTCAAGATCCATTTCTCCAGTCTTTGTATATACTTTTTCTCTCATTCCCCTTGTCTTATTTCTCTCTCTGCCCTATCAGTTTTGAGCTCTTAAGTATCCTTAGAATAGGTAGGCTTCTCTCTTTTTCCCATTGCCACCTTTATGCTCTGTTCTTCCCTACGGTACTGTATTAGCTTCTTAATGACGTTCCCTAACTCCCCTCAGCTCTCTCATCAGAGCCTGAGTGATCTTCTCAAACCGCAAATGTGATTGTGTTTCATACTTTTGCTTAAAACACACCGATGACTTCCAATTGCTCTTAACCAATGCTTTCTCTTTACCATGATTTAGGCAGTCAGCATGGTGAAGCCACATCACCTGTTCCACCACTGTGCACCCTCTGGTCCACTTTCACTTTTCACACTCACAATCCATTTATTCACGGGACCTTTGCACATGCTCTTCCTTCTGCCGTGTAACCACCTTCACTGCAGCCCACTCTCACCCTGTTCAGGCTCCATCATTCTTCAAGTCTTAGCTGAAGGGAAGTCGACTCTGCCACACCAGTTCCCATCATGTTCCTTTATTATATGCTCTTAAAAACACACATTTATTTGAATTATAATCTCCCCCTCCTGCCCCCCCCCCACTTTTCTACCCAATAGCTAGCTTCTCTGAACACTAAGTTGAATGAGAATGTGACTGCACAGGTTTTGAGTCACTATTACAAGTCCTCTAATTAATATAGTGACTGACAGTTATAGGGAATTAAACGTATTTGTTATGAATTACATATGGCCCACTGGTCATTTATTCAAGCAATAATGAAAAATTTCTCAGTCTTTTTTTTAGTTGTAAGCTCTTTGCTACTTTATTTCTTGTTAGACCCTTGTTTCTACTCTTTTTTTTAAAAAAATCCTCACCCGAGGATATTCCCATTTGTCTTCAGACAAAGTGGGAGGGAGGGAGAGGGAGAGAGAGAGAGAGAAAGAGAGAGAGAAACATTGATATTTGAGAGACACATCAACTGATTGCCTTCCAAACAACCCCGACCAGGGCCCGGGATGAACCACGTCCGAGGTACATGCCCTTTGACCAGAATCGAACGCACAACTCTTTGGTCCTCGGGCCAACACTCTCACCGCTGAGCCAAACCTGCAGGGCCCTTGTTTCTATTCTTAATTGCCATCACAGTTTCGTACAGTGAGAAGGCAGCAGATGCCTTTATATGAAATGTGCTGTACCTGGAATGCCTTCTGCTGCTTGAGATTTGCTAGACCACTGTGGATCGAAGGAGCAGAAATAATTTCTTCCACATTTAGTGCTGATTGTCATTTTTCTCTCTTCTCAAATGTTTAAAATTTTTGGTCATATTTTCTCTGTTATATGTCCTTTGAAAAATAAATAGCTACTTATCTCCTGTAGCTAGATTTAGCCAGTTGAACTGATTTTAGCATTTACATGTTTCAGATAATTATATGTGGGCAACTTTGTTCCCATGGGGAGCGGTGTTCACATTCACCAATAAACTGCACTTGGTGTCATTGCCAAACGCAGAGTATAATGTCCTGTGAACTAAGAATTTGCTGTTTTGAAAATTCTGACATAAATAAAGCACTAGGCTAAAGACAATAGGTGATTAATGAAGTTTTGCTTAATGGAAGAATATTATATCCTGTTTGAAGAAGACAACCAAGTAGAAGTCAACATTAGTGATGCTTGTGGGCTTGTGGGTTTGTTCGGTGGGGAAAAGATTTATGAGGTTATATAATTGCCTCTCAGGTGGGGGAAAAAGAACAGTATAAAGAGATTTAAACTTTTTTTTTTCTTTATTGATTTTTTTTTTTTTTTTTTAGGGAGAGGGAGAGAGAGATAGAAACATCAATGAGAGAGAGAGCATCGACTGGCCGCCTCCTGCATGCCCCCCACTGGGATCGGGCCCACAACCTGGGCATCTGCCCTGACCGGGAATTGAACTGGCAACCTCTTGATGCATGGGCTGATGCTCAACCCCTGAGCCACACTGGCCGGGCTATAAAGAGATTTTTAATTGCCCAAGAGAGAAGTATAAGTTTTAAGCATTTTTTATATTATATTCTTCCTAACTGCTCCATATTGCTGTCCCATATCAAGATTAACTCAGAAAAATAAAAGCAGTCTCAATGTTTTCTGTATTACCAATTAGCAATCAATCTTTCTTTTGAATTCTAAGACAAACTTGTAGATTAATTTTGATTAGATAAAATTGTTCCCAGTTTGGCAATGAAACTAAATTATGTTATGTCAAGATTTCCTGTTAAATTCAAATTGAACAAATTACAAAAGAAATGACAAGGTTACCCTAGTTTGACAGATATGATATTTTGACATGACTAGATAAAAAAGATCAAAGAGACAGATAAATTTCTACATTCTCTTGACTTCATCAAATTGCAGTAGAGTTTGACAAAGCCCTTTTTTTTTTCACTAACTCCCACATTTCATAAATTTGATCTGAGAATTCTCATACACCTTGCTGCTTAGTTTTTCTTGCACGAATGAGCCAATGAGGCATTTTTCAAACTAAAGGAAAATACTATAATTCAGCTGTAAATTAAAAGATAGTTATTGAGGTAGTTCCAAAATGACTACTAGAACCTGTTATGTGTGTTGCTTTAATTCTCTAGAGATCCCAGTACTTACCCTGAAGACAGATTTTATTCTTTGAAATATTATTAAAAGTTACAATTTTATGACAAATGCTCAATAGTGTTCATGTATATAATACTTCTTTATTACTTCTTTCTTCTAGGAAGATGCTAGGATAAAACCACCTAAAGATTAACATACAAATCTCTAGATACATATAAAATCATATTTCACTGGTGAATGTGGCCTAACTTTATGTCTAATTGAATTAAATGTATTATATTTGGTTTAGTAATTAATAATGAAACATAGAAATATTTTAAAAATTGCTATTGTTCTTGATTACTGGCCTAAATTATAAGTGAAACAAAGGTAGATGAGTCATTAGATGCCTATTTAAAAAAAAATTATATTTATTTTTATCAATTGGGTAATGAGAACAATTTTATTCATCTTGGAGCATCGAAATCCATATAACTAATAACAGATGAGGCCTTTCTCCCTAGAAAATGTGAACTGATGCTTCATGGTCTTTATCTTTACATAGAGAGCTATATATTTTTTCCTGGAAGATACAATTTTAGTTTTTAAAGATCATCACTAAACATGTATTAGGTAAGCACCTATTATTTCTTAGACATTTTGCTAGGCATTGATAGTTCAGAAAGAAATACCACACAGTCTCTGATGCTGAAGAGCTTATTTTGGAAGACCTATAAAACATAGTCACCATACAATGTAGTAAGTATATAAATAGTGGCATATGTAAAGAGAGTTCTGTTGGGGGATTGAGGGGATAACTAGTCCCATTCTGCCTGGTGGGCATGTGAAAGGCATCATATGAAAACAGATGTCATAGTGAGGGCATTGCTGTAAGGGAGCCATGAGCTAAGGAGAGTGGGTGGCTTATACTCGCTGGAAAAGGCAAGGGATGAATCTCTCCTGGAGCCTGCAGAAGGACCAGATCTGCCAACACCTTGACTTTAGTCTAGTGAGGTTGAATGTGGACTTCTGACTTTCAGAACTGTATAGTAATAAATTTGTATTGTTTTAAGCTACTAAGTTTGTTATGATTTTACAGCAGAAATAGGAATCTAAGGTAACTACCATAAATGGAGGTATACCTTTACAGAGTAGTGTGTAAACACCTCCTGGGAAGTGAGCCATGTATAGTATAAAAAATAATTCAAGTTATTCTCATATTCCTTTTTAAGGAGACTTGTTGGTACCTACTACTCTGCCAGCACTAATGGGAATCAGAAGTAGAGATATACAGAGGTAGAGAGCATAAACTTCAACCTCAGTGCTTTACTTATTGCTCTTGTTGCTTCGAGGTCTTGAGTAAAATGACGTAGGAGCCCGTGGGAGCTCCTAGGGCTTGAAGCTACCTCTGTTTTCACTCCAGAAAATACCACACTGTAACAGGATTTTCTTTGACTTCTAGTCAAAATACTCTAACTTAGTTGACACCTATAAACCTTAAACTTAAATCTGGATGTAATGGGGTTTAAATTTAGGCATTAGTGCTATATTTGAAATGTAGAAGTGTGATTAGTGGGTTATTTGGTTTCCAAGCAACCCAACACCTGAATCCACGAACACTCTGAAGACCACTAAACTCATAAATGGATAGGCACTTATGACAATCACTCCAAGATAGCCTGAGACAATAGACATATTATATGTCCCCTTGCTGAACAAAGGTAATATTTTTTTAAAAATGTTTTAAACCCATAGGCTTTTTACACTTTCCTACTCACCTTCTTCTTCTCCGCTGTTAGCACATACTCTACTATGCCTGGAGTACATAGACATCATGATACCTAACCTTCTCTTTGGCTATGGATCCTCCCCGTCCCCCATATATTTTTAACTCAGTCTGAAGATAAGAGGTAGCATTACATATTTGATTTTCTGTAAAAGTGGGGAAAAAAACAAAACCTGCTTTGAACTTCACCTCTCAAACAAGAAAGGATTGCTTTACTCAGACAAATTCAGAATCAAGTGATTAGTTTCTTAAAGCATAACTGGATGTCTTGGAAAATTAAATTAACACAGTACAATGACCTGAGTTGATGAGTTTATTCTAGCCTTTAGGCTCCATAAAACTCATGCATCCTGAGGACACATTACTTAGCTGAACATTTAGTCTTCCCTGCCATGCTGAAAAACATGCAAAGCAAAGCTTATGAACTTCTGTCAATAGCTTGTGGGGAAAAAAGTCTTGGGTAAAGTTCTATTCTATAAGCAGAAATCCTAAGCCTGGTGCTAGGAAGTACTGAGAAGAAGACAATTGTTCCAACTAGAAAAAACGAACACCGAGAATTTTTCTGTGTAAAATAAATAGCTACACAATCTTATAAACTTAGAAATTGAGATGAGAACCTTATTTTTAAAGGGTTTTTCACCCACCGAACTCTATAAAGAAGAAAGAGCAAACTTAGAAATTAACCTGAGAAGCAAATAATAATGATCTTTTTTGAAAAGTCAATAAAAACATCAGGAGAGATAAGAACCTTATTTTTACAGGGCTTTTCACCCACTGAACTCTATGAAGAAGAAAGAGCAAAAATCGTCGATCTGTAAAAACAAAAATTATAAAGAAAGAAAGAAAGAATTCTGAAACCAAGTACTTTGAAAATGGGCAAGTATTTAAATAATAGAATCAGGAGATAGAATTTCATAAGTTGACAAAATAAAATTTAGCGAGATTGAATTGAAGGTAAAAGAATCAGAAGTCGTGCTTGGATGAACAAAGATATAACAACCATGTGGAAGCAACTGTGAGTTTTCTCAATTCAGAATGACCAGGGACATTTTATTGTTCACTGGAAATGGATAAGCTGTGCTTCAATGGATCCTATCAAGCTAGACTAAAAACAACATGTCTCTCAATACCCATCTTAAAAACACATATCTGAAAATAAATTTATGCTGCTGCCAACTAAAAGATCAGGAAGTAGTATCTCTTCTTCTGTGACTGTGGACTCAGAACTCGTGGGAAACTTTCTTTAATAATCAGGAAGGATGTGTCTGATACTTTTACACCAATGAGATCTACTGTGTCACAATGCTTCCTGTCGCTATTTTAAACAGTATTGTGAATACAAATTGGGATCTAAATCATATACAGATTAGATTGTGTGTGGGATATAGCACTCAGACTGCACTCCACTAGCATCAATATGATTCACTCTTTTCCAGGTCATTTTGAACCTTTTGGTAAAAATAAAGATCCTCTTGTGGTCTAGTTTAAGCCATCAGCCTTCTTTGTAAGTCCTTACTTTCTAAAACATGTCTAATGATAATATGTATATTATATTAAAAATATATATATATATATATTTCTAATTCTCTTAGTTACTGAAGAAATAGGGTTGTTTTATCTCCAAGTCTTGGAACTCTGTCCTGGCTTTAGCTTACTGTATGTCATCTTGAAGTTACACAAATCCAGTTTAGCCATATGCCCCTGGCTTCTGATCACAGACATGTTTTGAGTAGGGTGCATTTTTGTCCTAGGCTTAGAGTGCTCTGTTTAATAATTCTGAATGACTTTCCTGCTTTAGTACCTTTTTTATATCATGCTTTTCTCAACATACCCAGGATTACACTCATCCTTGGTGGACCGACCTCTTCAACCTACACCTTCTAGTTATGAAAGTGGCGAGATGAATGTTTGAAAGAAGAAATCAGAATTTTTTTTCTAGAGGAAGATTGTTTTAAGTGTGCTTTCAGAAAACTTATCTTTCAAACAGAAACCTGGTAAGAAAAGAAACCCAAGGGATTCCTCATAGTAGGATTTAATTTAAAAAAAAATCATGATAAGACCTATGACAGATGAAATTTTCACTGTGGTGTGGGTACAGGGCATTAGGCTATAAATGTCACCGGATGAGTAAAGTCTCTCCCAAGACAGACAAGATTCTAAGAGTTAACCCTGTAATGCCACTGGTCTTGGGAAAAATTGCAGTCATCATTATTTGCAGTTAAAAATGTTGAGCTAGGTGTAATTTCTTTAGTGAAAAGAAAGACTTGAATTTGCAAAGCATAGGGCATGTAGACAAATGAAGCCTTAAGGAAAAAATAATAATAAAAGAGGATAGTCTCTCCCCAAAAATGAGAATTTAGGAAAGGAAATTTAGAATAAATACACAGAGAAATGTAACCAAAGTAGAGAACTTTTCTATACTTAAAATGTCATGTATTATGTTGAGCAAGTGATATGGGATCTTAAAGTGCTAGCCAAATAGCTAAAACCTATGTTGTATCCAAAAATCGTAAAGGGGTCAGTATGTATGTAGCATAATAAAAAACTTGACTATGACTGTTTGGCCGGTGTGGCTCAGCAGTTGAGCATCAACCCATGCACCAAGAGGTTGCCGATTTGATTCCCAATAAGGACACATGCCCAGGTTGTGGGCTGGGTCCCCAGTGGGGGGCATGCAGGAGATGGCCAATCCATGTTCTCTCTCATCGATGTTTCTATCTTTCTCTCCCTCTCACTCTAAAATCAATAAAGGAAAAATAATTTTTTAAAAAAACTTGACCACGCCTGATTCTTTTCCATTCACAAACATCACCTCGTGGTTTTGAGAAGGAATCCGTGATGAGTAAGGACATAGCTGTGCCATGTATATTGGAATCAATTATATTTCTGCACCAGTCAGAGTCCTAGCAGGAAACAGATTTCACATCAGATGACTTAAATGAACAGATTTTGAAAGAGAGTGATTTAAATCCATGTGGGTTGTTAGTTAAGAAAATAAACAAAGAACTAGGAATTACCCAGAGACTAGCAACAACTGGCAACTGCCACCATCCGAAGAGGCAACCAAGACCACACAGACACATCACTTGATGAGAAGCAGAGTAGAGAAGGGACAAAGCTATTGACAGACAGAATATTAAAGCAGGGAAGAAAGTCCCAAGTGTAATTCCTTATGTCCTCCAGTCTTCTGCTAGAATCTCTCTTGGCAGTTCTATCTTGGAGCTGGTCAGCAGATAAACCCAATGTATATACGTGGTCCTTACATTTCAGCATCTTGGAGCACGGGGTGTATAGGGAAGGGTGAATAATGGGTCTCTGTAGAGGAAAACTCTAGTACAATATATAACTTACTTGACGTCTTAGTAAATTTGTGTAATAGGTTGAATTATTGCCCCTTATTTTACACTCCCCTGTAGTTATCTTATAAATCCACATTCAAGTTCACCTTCCCACTTTTTTAGTTTAAGCTTAGCCATGTGATTTGCTTTGGCTCCTGTTAGCAGATGTGATACAGAGATTGAAACTTTCTTGCAGACTTTGGCTTGCCCTCTTGTACTTTTGCTATTGCCAGTAAAATATGATCCAGTAACCCTCTGCTTGGGTCCTCTCCCACCCTCTCCCACAAGAGCCCATGGAGCAGAGTTCCCCCAACCAACCTGCAGACCTGCAGTCTGAAGCAGAGCTTTACAGTCAACCTGTGAGTGGGAGAATGCATGACTGCTCTTTAAGCCACTGACGTTTGCAGTGGTTTGTTACACAGCAACACTATGCCCCTGACTGATACAGCATGCATGATACTTATTACATCTATTACCCTTTACAAATGATGAGCTCTTAAAATAGCAGTTCAGATAAAATGAAAGATAAAACTACCTGAAACCGAGAACACCCAATCGATACCGTGGTCATTATCTAGTACTATCCTGGTATTTACTCTTAAGTACTAGTTTTAATTTAGTAAAAGGGATATTGGGTATTATAAAATCAAACTCAGTTTAAAAATGAAAGATAGCCCAGCCGGTGTGGCTCAGTGGTTGAGCGTCCACCCATGCACCAAGAGGTCGCTGGTTTGATTCCCAGTCAGGGCAAATGCCCAAGTTTTGGGCCCAATCCCCAGTGGGGGTCATGCAGGAGGCGGCCAATCGATGTTCTCTCTCATCAATGTTTCTATCTCTCTCTCCCTCTCCGTTCCTCTCTCTATCAAATCAAAAAAGAAAAAAAATATTTAAAAAATAAAAATGAGAGATAATGAATCAACACAGAATTTATCCATTTGTACTAACTCACAAGAGTATGTTAGAGAAAGGTAAAATCACCCTATAGAAATCAACTAGTAAGAACTCTGAAGCAAAGACTCTGCGTGAGATAATGCATAAAAACTGTCTGTGATTAACAAAGAGTCCTGAAATAATAAATGGCTCTCCTCACCCTGGTAGTTTGGGGCAAGGCAATCTGGGACCTATGAAGAGAGTCATTTTATGTTCATTTATAAGAAAAATGCAGAATTCACAAAAAAGAGTTATCAGTCGTTTTTTGTCTAATGAAAATAAGATTGACATCATCCTCCCTCAACAGATCCTTTATTCTTTATAGTGTCATTCGTGTGTATATGCTTTAATTCTCAGGTTCAGTGACTGTCAGAAGACACTTTAACCACCTTTTACAAACCTCCAAGAAACAAAATAAAAGGCTGCAGATATCAAGACATATAGGCACTAGGTGAAAACATCCTGATTATTCGAGTTGAAGTTCTGGTGCTCAGTGTGGGCAAACTTAGGTCTAAGTACACTCTTCTTACATGGTGCCATGGCAAAGCAGCTTAATTCTCTCTGATGTGCTGCAGATGACGGTGTCACATGATTAGTCCGGAGCAGAAGCTAAAGAGCTCCAAGCCACTGGTTCAGTTCTCTCTATGCCACATTTTGCTGCCTAAGTGCCTGTCTCAATGGTTAACAACATCTGCTAAAAGTACAATGTTGAGACTGCTCCTAAAGCTATATGTCTGTTTAACTTAGGTCGCTTGAATGGCCACCACACTAATTAAGAGAGAGTCACTTCCAATGAGAAAGTCTGTACTTTAACCCCAACTAGCTATCTCTAAACTTGATGCCATTGGTCCCAACATAGATGGAGCGAGAGGTGATGAATGGATGAGAGCACATCCACTATCATTAAAGGTAAACCAGCTCTAGTGCAAGTTATATTGCTGTTAGACAATCTGTATCATCTTTGCACCCAGAGTTGTGCATTACATTATATGGTATCCTTTCCAAGGACAAATAAAAGTCTTAAATATATGAGATGATTATACCAAGGATGCTGTTGAGCTGCCAGCCATCTGGAAATGAGTTTAAATTCTAGCTGCTGGGATTTAGGTGGCTCACGATTATTGTTATTACTATTGATGAAACATTCCTGGAATATGGATCAATGGACCAGATGTCTGACATGTTGATGTGGGATTAGGAGCTTGGGCACTAAAACAGGCTTCCGAGGTAGATTTGTAGATCTCCTTTCCGGGAAATTGTTGATAAACGCCTTATAATCTCCCATAGTAAAAATCTGTTCTGGCTCAATTAGAACGGATGATCTAATGCCTAGAGGTCCCTTCCAAGGCTATGACAAAGAACAAAATACAGACAGTACAAAGAACAGAGTACATGTCAAAATGTTTGTATCCATCTTACAGCCTCCCTATTACTTGTAGCAATAGATGAATCTGAGCACCAGTTGTATGAACAAAATAAATCATCGCACAATTAATTTGGGTGTGTATTGCATGCAGTTAACCTGATAGCTATTAGTCTTATCATTTAATCATAAATTGAACAAAGTAAAAAAAATACAAACCTGGTAGTAAAAAATTTTTTATGACAATTATAATGGCTTTCTACCGGGTATAGTGGCATGATGGTGATGATTTTACAAGATAAAAAACTACGTTTGGGAAGTTCTTGGCACATGTAAGAGTAACCACATCAGACTTCTCTAATAAAGCTTTACCTTCCCTCCACTTGATTTAATAGGAGGGTCTTGTTCCACTCTATTTTGGCTTCATGTTTCATACACTATAGAAATTTAATAGCAGCCCTTTTAAAGAAGCAATCGTACCCCAGCTTCTCAGCTCTCCCACTGCTCCCACCTCAACTCAGAGCTTTCATTGTTTCCTTTCCTTTGACTACTTGGGTTCAATGGTGGTTTCATCACCTGGAAAGCACATTATATCGTTTGGAAAACAGGTCCCATGCTGACTTCACTTCTGTTGAAAATACGTTTCATGGCACTCGCCCCATAAGCTCCTCAACAAGACACGATGCTATGAAATCACCTCCCCTCTCACCGTTTCAAACAAACCATGGCAACTCCAGATCTAGACTTTTAAAGTTCACTTCCTGATTCGAGCTTAAAACATGCTGTTGCAAAGGAACAGTAAAGCTTTGAATACTTGAAAGGCAGCAGGGATTCACTTCTCTGATGGAAAGAGTTCAAATTTGCTGTCCCCAGCTGGCAATGCGGCTGTCATATTTCCTACAATCTGTTGAGAGGCCTGCAGATGTAACAACCCTGCCACATGTCTAAGCAGGTCAGGGACACAGCAACTTGTCCTGCAGGCCACAGAGTTCAACGTGTATCGCCCCCTGTTCTATCTGCTTGCTGCAAAAAATTTCAGGAACCCGTTTAGAAGGATGCCCCATAATGCAGCATTTCTGCTTTGTTGTTTTATTTTATTTTTTCTCACTGTGAATCTACTGATATCCTGGATCATTAATAGGTAAACCAAGTATCATTCCCATGCATTTAAAAAGACTGCATCATTAAACACAGGCCAGAAATCAGATCTCAGCTTTCAAAAAACACTACAGAGACAGTTCCTTTTGATTCATTATCTCATGTTTTACCTCTTTTGTAAGCTTATACAGGAGACAGTAAGGTAGCAGTTGTCCAAACAGGATGTTTAGAATCAGAGGGCCAAGAACAGTAATAGCTTGGTCACCTGTTTTTGTGTTTTTTTGTGTGTGTGTTTGTGATCCTGTCTCAGCCTCCTCAAAGCTCCTACATTCTTCTCTAAAATCCAGGGAAAATTGTGTTAGTATGAGGAATAAAGGAGATTATATCATCTAGCTGTATAGTGAGCCACTCAACCAGCCTTTCTCAAGGATCAATTTATTCTATGGATCAGAAAAACAATTCATGCATCAGTATGACAATTAATAGGACAAAATATTGACCCAAAGGGAAAAGCACTATGTTAATCACAACATGTTACACTTTTATCAGATGTGGCTGTTAAACCTAAGTTGGGAGTTCTGAACTAGCTAAGCAGTCTAGAAGGAGTACTGATAATATTATTTGTAATCATAGATAATAAGTATGTAGTGATGTAGGCACTAAAATGTATAAAATTTGGAGGAAATTGTATGTCTCTTATAGTAGAAAATCAGGAAAAAATTTTTTAAAAAAGCACATGATTTTTTTTTTCTCAATCCTGAAAGATATCAAAAAGTTTGTGTGTCAAATTATTGTTTATAATGGCAGATAATACTTACAAAGTTATAGTATTTTATTTTCAATACTGCTGCATAATTATAAAACGTCCTAGATTTATCAAATAAATGAAAAATAATGTCTTCAATTTTCAATTGTATCAAAAAAATTTAATGTAATTCCATCTTTTTTTCTCTTCACAGTGAAGGTGTAGCTCATTAAAACCAGGGCAAAATTATTATTATTATTATTATTATTATTATTAGATCATTAAATGTATTGGGGTGACACTAGCTAGTAGGGAAATGCAAATCAAAATTATTAAACAGCAGTTGAGTCCACCGTGTGCTAGGCCTTGTGGGAGATGTCAAGCTAAAGAAAAATTTTATTTTTAGATACTTTACAATGAATTTGAGAGAAATAGGCGTAACATATATGAAACAACTTAAGTACTATGTTACATATTAGGATAGTACACAAACTTTACTAGATTGAAAGCTCCAAAATACTTACACAATAAAAAATGATCATTGTAAGATAGAAATGGCATGGAAGACTTCTCTGAAGGATATATTCTACAAACACGGCCAATGTTTTCATCTGCTTTGTATCTCCCTAGTACTCAGCATAGGATCAGATCTTTATATGTCCTGGATAAATGTGGACTGGAATGTATTGCCATTCATTGAACACACGTGAATGGCTCACTTGCTATGAATTAGGTTACGAAGATAAAGACGTTGCAGTCCACATGGGAAGAAAGACACATAAACAAGTCATTGTGGCAGAACTGTGTCATGGCTGTCAGAGTAGTGATATGTACACGGAAACAATGACGCAAAGGAGAAGAGGAACGTCTCTGTTCTGCAGAGAATCTCCATGGAAGTGATCTTGCAAGACACTGGGATTTCTCCTGGAGTGTGAGGAGCAGAGCATTGCAATAAACAAACAAACAAACAAATGAGAGGCCCAGAAATGTGAAATATTGTAGTAGTATTACATTTGGGGGATGTAAGTAACTCAATATGGCTGGAATATTAAGCAAGTTTACAATATTTCAGGGTAAGCCTCAAGGGTCAGCGAAAGTTTCAGGTGGATGGGACATGCGCGAAAGTGTTTCACGCCAGGAAACAGTGTGGGTAAAGCACTCAGGTGGTCGTGAAGAGGAGTGGGGGGGGGATGGGAACAGGGAAGTATCACTAAAGAGCAGGCACCACCCAGGTAAAGATCAGAGTTTCTTAAACTCCCATGAGTGTCAAGATCACCTTGTTTAAACAGATAGTGCTTGGTTCTCATCCCCAACATTTCTGATAGCATAGGTCAGAGGGGCCTTATCAACTGCACCTTTTTTTTTTCCTTTATTGATTTTTAGAGAGAGAGGAAGGGTGAAGGAGAGAGAGAAATATTGATGATAGAGAACATCGATTGGCCACCTCCTGCATGCCCCCCACTGGGGATTGGGCCCACAACCTGGGCATGTGTCCTGACCTGGAATCGAACTGGTGACGTCTTGGTGCATGGGTCGATGGATGCTCAACCACTGA
Source organism: Tadarida brasiliensis (assembly GCA_030848825.1). NCBI lineage: Eukaryota > Metazoa > Chordata > Mammalia > Chiroptera > Molossidae > Tadarida > Tadarida brasiliensis. Next base: position 108,527,810 of record CM061263.1, on the reverse strand, counting down.
GCCACACCGGCCAGGCTCAATTGCATTTCTAAGAAGTTTTCAGGTGCTGCTGATACTACTGGTCCAGGAACCACACACTGAGAACCACTGATATAAAAAAATAAAATTGTATAAACCGTGTAAAACCAGCGACGAAAGCTTTTAAATCTGGGATAAAGACTGAATCTTATAAATGTTAATGGGCTGTATGCCTTCTTAAACTCCATAATCCTCAGAATTAAAATATGAAAATGTAAAGCAAGAGTGAGTTTACATTTCAAACAATTGTCAAAACTATAAAAGCCCATATCTTCTCATTTTAGAGAGGATATGGAAAAATGGACATTTTTATACACTGCTAGTAGAAATGTAATTGACACTACAGTTTGGAAAGAGATTTGTCAATATCTAGGAAACTTGAATATGTTCATGTCTTAAGATCAGAATTATACTCCTAGGCATATTCCCCAGAGAAGCTCTGACAATTGTACACATGACGACCTGTGCAAGAAAATTCATTATATTGTTGTATTAATTACCAGTCTATTATCTATCTATCTATCTGTCTATCCATCCATTGATCTATCAGTCAATCTATCATTTATCTATCTAGATAAAGCTATCACATTTCATATATATGTGTATATAAACAAGAAAATGAATTATTACATATGACAGTCCATTGAATTTTTAGTTAAATTAATTAAAGATTTATATATTGGCATACATAAACCTCAATAACAAAATGTTAAACAAAACATAAAATATGATGCCTTCTTATAACATAAATGTGTAAAGAAAGTCTCTGTATTAATTGTGAATGCATACACATATAGTCAGTGTATCAAACTACGTGCAATGGCACATGCCAAATTGCAAAGAGTGATTACCTCTGCTGTCCACGGGAAATGAAATTGGAGGCAAGCCCATATAGGGGCTTACATTTTGTCAGTAACTATTTTTTCTTTGGCTAGGTGATACTTTTGAAAAATACGGTAATTTCTATTTGTATGCAAGAGTTAGTTTATAATTCCAATAACGGAAATCTCATAATGAAAATGATACTTTAATATAATAATATAATAAATTGAACTGATTATGCAGAATGGATTGAGTGGGAGTGACAGGCTAAGAGACAGGCAATAAGGATGCCTTCTGGAAGGTTACTGTTCAGATTTCCTTTAAAGCTACTGGATTTCTTGTTATTTCTATGATCTTTGTAAACAATGTTTAGCACAGTACTCCACTTGAAGTTAATTGTCAGTAGAGTAGAGTAACTTTTCAACAGCTTGTATAAAGTTAAAATTCATTGACCTTATTAATAATTAGCCCCATTCAATTGAAATTGTATTTGCTTACCTGATGAAACTAGCAATGCTTAATATCTGAAATGGGATGGAGAGACAGGGGAGGAGAGAGGGAGAAACTCAATCACAGTTGATTCTATAAAGTTATTTGCAGGTAATAAATTAAATATTACCTTTAAACATGCAATAATTTTTCTCTACATAGGCATATCTGACCAACATTGTCAAAAATAGTTTCATTTGTAAAATTAATTTTGCTCTTAACTTGTGGGTTATATTAATATCCTGATAACTGCCTTTGACAAAATAAGTAAGACATAAGACTCTCTAGGAATAAATGAAAAATATTTCAGTCAATGAATTACTGACATGTAACTTTTTAGGTGTTTCTGCTATTATGCCTTCCTATTAGTCTCATTATTTACACTTCTCAGTGGCTTTTGTGCATTACTAGTTATATTAAGATTGATAAATATTATGTAATCAATGATCAGAATTTAATGATTTAAGCCTTGCTGGCCATTAATGAATAATGAAGTCAAATGAAGGGATCATTCTTCAGTAACTGTTTTATATATCAAGGCTTTCTTATCCATATCAACTTTTCTGTTTTAAACCAACTTCCACACTAGGGAAAACAACTTTCTCTTCTTATTAGCTATTGTTGAGGTGGATGGAGATATGACTTTTTAAGCCTGTCAAATGGAGCACTAGAAGAAAATTTTGCGTTACATACTCACATAATGCATTTCAACATCTAACGCAATTTACCTTGGAACCATTAGCTCTTTGCGGGTAATTGTAGAGTCGCTTCTCTATTTGAATTTCATCTATGATTTTAGAAAATATCCAAATTGGTGATGTTTTATGTCAAAGTAATTTCAGTGGTGCCTGACAGCTAGTGAAAGTTTGAAAACTCTTACTTTGCCCTGGCCAGTTTGACTCAGCGGTTAGAGCGTCGGCCGAGGACCAAAGAGTCATGGGTTTGATTCTGGTCAAGGACACATACCTCAGTTGTGGTTTGGTCCCCAGCCCTGGTCTGGGTCGTGTGGGAGGCAACCAATCAATGTGTCACATCAATGTTTCTCTCTCCCTCCCATTCTATTTGAAGATAAATGGAAAAATATCCTCAGGTGAGGATTAAAAAAAGAAAGAAAGGAAACTCTTCCTTTAATATGACCAATTGAAATACTTAAGATGTTATGAAAATTATAATGATGATGATGGTTTAAATTGTGAAACTAAAATTGAAAACTGAGTATCTAGGCTAAATTAAAGACAAATTCACCAGTTGTTTAATAAATTTCACCAATTATCTAATAATTGTGGATGAATAATTAGAAGCAAATTTTAATACATAGCAGCATAATATAGAGAGAATCACAGTTTATTATTGCACTTCCTAGAAGCCAATGTTGGAATAATTATCAAGCAAGAAATATTTAGCTGTATACTAATTATGTACCCTTAAATTCTCTCTACTATTAATCTATAGAGTTTATGTCCAAATTTGGAAACAAAGCCAGAGAAAAGCAAATAAAAAATGAATATGTAGAGTTCAATAACCTGCTCATCAATAAGACTCATAATCTCAACACTAGTTTTATCCATACTGGTCATTGTATTAAATGTAAATTTATTGCCTGGTTGGTGTGGCTCAGTGGGTTGAGTGTCATCCCATGGACTGAGAGGTCCCAGTTCAATTCCTGATCAGGGCACATGCCTGGGTTTTGGGCTTGGTCCCAGATGAGGGCGTGTAGGAGGCAGCTTATCAATGTTTCTCTCTCACATGGATGTTTCTATTCTCTCTCCCTAAAAAATCAATAAAAACATATTTTTTAAAAAAGAATACATTTAAATGTAAATTTATTTATTTAACAAATATATATTTAGTAATCACTACCTGGTAATGGGGACCAAACTCGCAGGGTTCAAACCATAATTCTGCCACTTAAGCTGTATGACACTACACATGTGACAGAGCCATCTCATGCCTCAGTTTCCTCATATGTAAATATGAGAATAATGATAGCACCTACCATATAGGGTTTCATACCTCCTCATAGCTAAGGTATAGCAAGGGGAATTCTGATATCAGTCAGAATGGCCTCTAGGTTGCGAGTGTAGGATCAGAAATTGCTTTTTGTACAGCATCATGGCGGACACCTTCTGCAAACTGGGTCTTGGTTGTTAGGATGTGCAGGAACGGCATCTGATTATTTGTCCCATTGCTTCTTCAGCTTTCCCATGTGCACGTGTTATAAAAACTAACAAGTATTCAATCACGGTATGTGCCAAGTACTGTTTAAAATATTTCATATATATTAAATCATGTTGATCTTCACAAAATCTTTTTGAAATATATGTTATTATTATTAGTCCAATTTTACTAGTGAGAATATAGTGACAAAGAACAAGTTAAGTAACTTGTTAAAAATCATAAAGTAGCACACATGGTGTTTTAACCTGGGCAGTTTAATGTCAGAAAACATACTTTTAACCATTAGAACACATTACTGCTCTCTTTTCCACATTTCATGCATTGGACTAAAGATGCAACCACCACTCCGTGAGCTTCTGAAGAGCTTGCTTCACAGTGCATCTTTGGGAGCTGTCATGGGAGGACGTGGTTGAAAGTAGGTGTATACAGTTATTAATGCTCCTGACATTGTAATGACACAGACATTCAACCTGGTAGTCAATGTATGTAAATTTTTAATACAAAAATAGTAAGTCAGGCATGAACAAAGTAAGTAAACATACTTACATGATATTATTCTCATTCAGTGTCATTTAAATCTCACATTATTGATCCTTAAGATAGTATGCTCTCTTTTAACAACCTAATTTTATTACTTTAAAGACTAAAGGATATGCACTTTATTGTACTACCAATCAATATCAAAGCCATAAAAATGGTTTCTTTACATGAGTAAAGGAGTCAAGTGTCTATAATGTGAAAAATCTATTTGAGAGGATGTGGTTCATAAGACTTGATTTTTTTTTTTTTTTTAGAAGCATCTTTATTACAAGTTTTTTTTTTTAAACACTTCACTACGTGCTTGCAGAATGGGTTATTACCTATAAGCTATTAGCACCTGGCTGTCCATTTAATGTTTTGTCTGTCTTTTCTTTAACGTGGAGTCTTTAGGGTTTCTTCAGTCTTTACCTATGCCAAGGTACAACATAGCAAAACAATTAAGATTTCTTATAATACCTTATCTTTGTTCTTACAAAGAACTCTATTATATGAAAGAGTATTTGTCACTTCAAAATATACCAAATATATTCCAAACCAAAAAGTTTTAAGAAACATTGCTGTTTTCCCTTTTTTCTTATTTTTATGGGATATCATCTAGAAACTACATAATTTTAAAACTAAAAAGCGACCAGCATTGCCTAGTCTAATCTTCTGATATTTTAAAATAAGAAAACTGAGTTCCAAATAGATTAGATTATTTCCTAGTACTATTATCTCAGTTTATGATACAAATGAAAGACTTGACTAAATGATGTATTTTACACCTGGTTGATTTGAGAAGAAATCATGAATATATTTTCCATGATAAAGTATATAATTGTATAATCTATAAGAGTTAAAATAAAGCCATGCTTTGGAATAAGATGTAAACAGTTTGGATTAATGGAGGTTTCTCAGTAGTCTTGGAAACAGCTCAGAGAAATTAATCTTAAAATACCTCAAGGCAGGTACTGCTCTGTTGTAGTAAACACTGCTGTTATGTACCACAAAACAGTATCTATTATAGAATAGTTTTCATCTGAAATATGCAACCAGAAGAAAAATAATTTACATTAGTGAGCACAAATAAATACATAATTTATTTTGCTATTTTGAGTCATTGTGGTTTTTCTTTCATTTTTAAACAGCGTTTTTGTTTATGAAAATGAAATAAAATTATAAGTTACTAATAGAGTTTCATAAGAACAAATTTTTAATATGTGTTCTCCTTCTAAGGAATTTAAATTATTATTGAAGAAAGACCCAAAATAAACAAAGTTTTATAATAATATATCTCTGATGTCTGCACTCAGGCATTCTGGAAAGCATTTAAAGATCATAATGACAGTCTTTTACTTTTGGCTTTGTAGGATACATAACTTATGTTGGAGTCATATAAAAATATCAAGAAAAGAGTCATAGCAAATCAGAAGTAAATGTGAAAATTCCACTTGGTGCATAAAATCACAAGATTATAAAGGGATTACCCTAACATAACACTCGGGAGAAAAACCTCATCAACATAAGATATTGCTGCACCATGAAATTTAAATCAACCAAAATTACTGAGTAAAACTATAATTATACTTAAGTCAAAGAAAAAAAAAAACAGCCCCTAACAATATTTTTAGAAGCGTATGATGTTTATAATCAGGAATAAATAGCTGTTTCTTTGAATAAAAATCTAAAAACGGTACTGAGTTCCTTTATTGCTCTTTCATTGGCGGATGCTAATAAAAATATATGACCAGAAAAGTCAACATAGACAGCAAAGACATCAGGAGACAACATAATTTTGTATAGTGTGCTCTTAAGTACATTTTAATCTATATAGTAGAGTATAATAACTTTTTTGCTAGTGAGGATGCCATTTTGCTTTAAATGTTCAGCAATTTATGTAATTTAAACTGTAAGTTAATTGGAAGCAAGGAAGGTTAGCTATAAGCTGAAGTAGATAGTGAAACTATCAGATAGCAGTAGTCACAGTAAAAATAAAATGACCTGTTTTTTATCTTTTATCAGCTCAATAGTATATTTACAATCTACATGTGGTAAAATGTTATGCTTTATAAAGATAATTTCAGTTTCTTTACCTAAGCTAAATGGGCATATAAAGTTAAGCTGATTTTTTTCATTCTCAGAGACTGAAAATCATTGTACACTATGTAAGGTTTTGTTTTGGTGTGTGTGTGTGTGTGTGTGTGTGTGTGTGTGTGTGTGTATGTGTAGTAGATATAGTTTAAGTGGCTAGACAGGCTAAAAAATGCTTTGTTCTTACCAAAGTATTTTAAAGGGCTGTTTTTTATTGCTTTGTGTGTGGGGTTTTTTTTTTTTGTAAGGAGATAAACTTTTGCACACGAGACATTCTTTTTAAGTCATTGTGAAAAGAAAGTGCCAAATTTAAGGTAATTTATCTGGGAAACATTAGTGAGTTTGGAAGAAACCCCAGCTGGAGCTCCTAGGAATTTTTAGGAATTCTTTAGTAATTTTTCAAAGTGCACACTCCAAGAACTTAGCACATGTAAATCAGAACATAAAAGCGGAAAGATTCAAATACGTACCCAACTGGAGAGAGGGTCAGATGATCGTGGTGACTGTCTAAATGATCTCAAAATGCTGTCAACCTAGGCTCATTCCCAGAGGAATGTAGATTTTTCAGAAAGTTCAATGTAACATCTTCAAGGACAGTCACTTAATGAGAGGTATGTCATACTTAGCCTGGAGAACAGGCAGCACTCACTGAATGAATAAGACTAATACTAGAAGCTGAGTAATACTGGGATCATTAATGCCCATTTCTTTGAGGCGTTTTTCCTTCCTAGTTTTACTCACTATTAGAGACACCTCATTCATCATCATGCTGTTAATATGCCACATTAGACTCTTTATCACAAAAATGTTGGGGATTTGGAGAATTGCATATCAAAATGTAGCCAGTATGTTTATCATCATATGCTAAGTCACAATGTAGCCTTTGTCTTTTTTAGTTACTGTGAGAGCTCTGATGAATAGAATAATTGTTTCACCTTCTGGTATTAAACTGCAGGTGGGCACGTTCTACTCAGCATATAATATGTATGAATGATTGCATTTATAGTTTTACTTTCACAGTAATTTTGAAATTAAGCTAGTTAATTTATGAGAGTTAAGGAAAACAATAATGACTAAAATGTTTGCCAATATGATAAAAGATAGATGTCTTAGAACAGGTAGCTGTAGTGTAATATCTAGATATTTACACTTAAAATGATCTGACTCTAGCAAGAAATAATGAGTGTTGGAGAGATTCTGGAGAAAATGGAACCCTCATTCCCTGCTGGTGGGAATGTAAACTGGTACAGCAAATTCAATAACCTAGAACTGTGTTCCAGTATATCCAACAGTATGGGGGCTCCTCAAAAACATAAGAATAGAGTTACCATATGCCCAGAAACCCCTCTTCTCGGTATCTATCTGAAAATTTTGAAAACATTTACTTGTAAAAATATATGTACCCCTATGCTCATTGAAGATGTGGTACATTCATACATGAGGAAAGATAATATACTGCCATTTGTGACAACATGGATAGATCTTGAGAATAGCATGCTAAGTGAAATAAGTCAAACAGAAAACATCAAGAACTATATTATTTCACTTATATGTAGGTTATAAAATAGAAAGCAACAAATGAACAAACAAGACAAACAAAAACTCAGACACAGACAATAATATTTGGGAAATGGGGTTGGGGGGAGGTAGAAGAGGGTAAAAGGGGTCAAATACATGGTGATGGAAGGAGACTTGACTTTGGGTGGTAAACATACAATACAATTACAGATAATATATTATAGAATTGTACACAAAACCTATATAATCTTATTAACCAATGTTACCCCAATAAATTTAATAAAATTTAAAAAATAATAAAATTTTTAAAACGACCCCTTTTTTTGTTTCCTATTGTAGGGTTATCCTGTAACTTTGTGTTTTACCTAGTATTAACACTCTGATTCTAGTAATAGAACAGGTTTTCCTTTACACGCAGTGTTGCTGGGAATGTCTTCTCCAAGACTGTATATCTGAATGACACAGCCAAACAGCGCTTACTTTCCCTAGGCAAGGTGAGGCCAGTTCTCTCTCCTGGAAATACAAACTTGGAGCCAAATGTAGATGCAAGACCAGCCATTATGTTTTACTGAGATTATCCAGTGGTTCCTGCTACCAAGATCCCAAGAGGCATTCTAGTTCCTATCATTCCCCAGGCCTAACTCTACCTTTTTCTTTCATTTTATGATATAAATCTATTTTCTTCCAATAATTTCCTCTTCTTTCTTTGCTGAATTTAGCCAAATTATAATTTACTTTGTTTTCAACAACAACAAAATTAACTTTCATCTTCATGCATTTATTCAATACCACCTCATTCATTACATTTTCATTAACTCACTCATCAGCTAATAAACTTATATCAAGCAGTGGATGTCTGATGTGCAATTGGGGAAACATATTTCCTCCCTTAAGGAATTTGGCATCTAAGGAGAGAGACCAGCATTTTGCAAATCTTATTTTAAACCATCAGATAGTAAATGTTTTAGGTTTTGTAGGACATATTATTTTTCGTTGCAACTTCTCCACAGATGGAGTATATACGCTGTAATAGAAAATATATGAATAAATAGGAGTGAATGTACTCAACAAACTATTTAAAGACACTGAAATGTGTATTGCACAACATTTTCTTATGTCCCAAAATAAACTTTCTTCTGATTTTTAAAAACTGTTTTAAAAAGTTAAGAAACACTCGAAGCTTGTGAGCCATATGAAAATAGGCAGCAGTCCAGAATTTGCTGCTCCCTGAGATAGAAAAGGAAATGGTTTCTTGTAAGCAGTAGCGTTAAGTAGTAAAAATTGAGTAAGGAGGGCTGTACAAAGTAGCAGAAGTTGTAGAGATAGACCCTTTACTCAATATTTGCAAGAGAAAAGGATTGAGGAAGCTTTTCTAGAGGAAATGCATTAAGCTGTACCTTGAGAGTAGAGCAGAAATAAGCTAACAAAAGAGGAGATAACAGAGTGTTCAAATCAGAGCAAACAGCAATTATGAAGGCCTATAGGAAAGGTAGAGAATTGCAACCTAAAATGGCTGGACACATATCCTGGGGAGTATGAGGGAAGTAGTTAGAAAAAGGGACAGTCTTAAGAATGGCTTTGGTGCTTAGTTATTTTGTAGCATATTGAACAAGTGCTCCAGCAAGCAGAGGCAGTTCCACGGAGAGGGCTCAGAGAGAGACCACCTTTGAAGGAAAGCTATTAAGAATTAAATTAGAAGAGCCAGGCTGGTGTGGCTCAGTGGTTGAGCGTCGACCCATGCACCAAGAGGCTGTCGGTTCGATTCCCGGTCAGGGCACATGCCCAGGTTGTGGGCCCAATCCCCATTAGGGGGCATGCAGGAGGCAGCCAGTCAATGTTCCCTCTCATCGATGTTTCCATCTCTCTCTGCCTCTCCCTTCCTCTCTCTCTAAAATCAATAAAGAAAAATATTTTTTAAAAAAGAATTAAACTAGAAGAATAAAATACATGTAGTTATATTTCCTAACATTTTTGTTTTCCTTTTGTATGCTATTTATTTTAAGTTCTTAGTGGAAAGAACATAACATTTTCATTGCCTCTGGAATTTTAATTTAGACCAATTTGTAACTTAGGTTAAATGTTTTGAATTTTAATAAGAGCAATGGGAAGCCACTGGAAGCCTTTAAGCAGGGAAAACACACCATCTGATCTTTATTTTTGAAAAACCACTCTGGTTTCTGTGTGGATATGACTTAAGGGACTGTTGTTATCACTTTCCATTAGAGATGATGATGGTCTAAAATAAAGGAGTAGTTGTGGAAATAGAGAGAAATGGACCCACTTCCACTGCTATTAACTAGATAGACTAGAAAGCCCTTAGTGATTCACTGGATATGGAAGACAACTGTGAAGGTGGAGATAAGGATAACCCCTGGGTTTCTGATTGGAACAAATTCTATGGGCATCTTCACTGCATAGGGAACTTAGGAAGAAGAAACCCAGATTTTGGAGGGAAAGGGCTTGGTTGACATATTAAGTCTGCTGTGCTTTTATCCAAGTAGAGATAACAAGTAGGTTTTTGGATATACTGGAACAGAGGTCTGGGTTATTGAATTTGCTGTATGACACACTTTTTTTTGGATATTCATTATAATTACACTTGTCAAACACATACTATATGTTGGGCATTTTACTTATAACTTTGTGTGCATCTTTAATTAATCTTTACAAAACCCATAGGGTATTATTATTATTACTATTACTATTACTATCATTGCTATATTATTAAGAAGAACCTGGTGGTTTTATAGGTTATGCAACTTGCCAAAATTACTGAAGTTAGAAGTAAATGATAAAGATGTCATTCAAGTGTCAGCTTGGTTAGTTTTCAGAAGTACCTCTCTTAACTATGACACTGATTCAGACAAGCATAGTATGAGAAATGGTTAAAAAACAGGTGTGGTAAGTGTATGACATAAGGATAATCTATAATGATTATGTTCTCTTGGGTTAATATGTCATATCAATTTAGACCAAGATATCCCACAGAAATAAGAAAATGTATTTAAACAGAGTAAGGGAAAATAGCCATCCATCATTTTTGGCCATAAATTGAAACAGAGTGTGTTGGATGCTAAGGACTACATTAATGTGTAAATTGCACAGAATACACTCATCTCTTCTTCCATCCACAGATATAATCTATAATGCAGTAATAGCCATCCTTTACTAGAGGTATGATGCCTGTAAGTGCTCCCCATCCTCTGCTCTCTTTAGACCCTTTAGAGTGGCCCATACCATTAGGCAATAGGCAGCTTTCTTGTTACATATACTTCATAGAGTACATGATGGGACTACAGAACAGCACGCCTCAATTTGGACTAATGTGTAAAGGAGCTATTGGACCTAAAAATCAAATGTGAGACTTCACCATCAAGGGGGGAAAAAACCAGCAATTTGATGAATTATGGGAATCATTAGTTTCCTCAGGGTTTTTCAATTTTGACATTATTATTGACATTTTGGACTGGATACTTCTTTGTTTGAAAGACTCTCCCATGCATTGCAGTATGTTTAGTGGCATATTTAGTTTCTTTTTATTAGATTCCAGTAGTACCTCCTCAGCTGTGACTATAAAAATATGTCTCCAGACATTGCCAAACATCCCCTGTGGAGTGACATTGTCCTTCGCTGAGAACCACTGCTTAATATGAAATGTTCTAAATCATAATAGTGCTCATAATGTATTTACTTACATATCTTTGCCTCAAAATGATCTAATCAATGATAAGCTATATGGAATGTTTATGGGACATATCTGGTAGGTAAATGAGATGAAATTAGTTGGTGAACGTAAGATACAGCAGTATCAGGCTAGACTAAGATACTGGGAATTCTGCCAAATGAAAGTATGATGTATGCATTTCATTTCACACAATTACTTTTGAGAAATTTTTTTCCCTTCTGCATAAAAGTTAACCTTCATATGGATCAGGCGAGAATATGTATGTACCAGGAATCAAAAAACAATGGAAATAAAAGGGGAACAAAAGTTGAAAAGAATTACTATGCAAAGGAAAAAAGAAAAGCATTGCTGATTAAAGAAAGCAATTCTCAAAAGTTCTTTCTCCAAGAAACAATTGTTTCAGAGCTCACTTCACGGAAAGTTTAAGTTATATAAGGTCAAATAGACGGTTTCTGTATCACACAGATTGATTATTCTGCTCTGGATCAGACAGGAAAATTATGCATCTTGTTTGTTGAGCAATTAGAATACTTGAGGTAAATGCCAATGAAGTTCTACTAAGAAAAGAGAAATTAATTAACATGAGAGACAATTTCAATTCATGAATGTGAAGAACCCTCTGCTAAAATGCTGCTTAAAACAAACTCAAATTCTGGATAAATTGTTTTTTGAGATAAAGAGAGAGGTTGTAGTTGGAATGGTATAATCACATTTTTCAGTAGACTGAAATTAAATTGAAGCTGATATTACAGGTTTAAATTCTCAAGTTAGAATCTCTGCATTTAAAAAACCTAAAATGCAGCGGATAAAGAACATTGTGTTAAATTACTAATTAAAGGCATATTAATATCAAACATGCTTTTACCCATGCCCAAGAGAGTTTTTACCTGAACATTTTTTAATCTTACTATTAAAGGCCACTTGCAAAGGCATTTTTGTAGGCTGCCGTGGATTTCTAGAATCGGAGATTGACAACATCCTGTAAGCAAGGAATAAGAAGCCAGAAACACTGGTTATTTCACTTGCATTTTCATAACAAGTTCTATTACTTTTTAATTGTATCTTTGACATTATTTTGATTTTCCTATTTAAAAGATTGAAGATGTGTAAATGAAAATACAAGTTAGAATTAACAAGTAATAGCTTACCTTTATAATATTATATACTCAAATTATAATTATGGCATCAGAACATTTTTATATTACTCTCTCAAGTTACCTAGAAAGACTAGCAGGAAAAAAAATACTGCAGTTTTGTTGCAAAATGTTAAGCTTAACTATATTAAGTGATAACTTAGAATTAATAGTTAGAAGAATTTGGGACTAGAATCCAAAGCAAGTTAGCAATGTCTTTAAAATATACAAAATTGCCCAGGCAGTGTGGCTCAGTGGTTGAGTATCAACCCATGCACCAAGAGGTCGCCGGTTCGATTCCCAGTCAGGGCACATGCCCAGGTTGTGGGCCCAATCCCTAGTGGGGGGCATGCAGGAGGCAGCCAATCAGTGTTCTCTCTCATGGATATTTCTATCTCTCTCTCCCTCTCCCTTCCTCTCTCTCTAAAAAATCAATAAAGAAAAAATATTAAAAAAAGAAAATACACAAAATTTATAGATGAAGTTACACGTATCTTAATGTAACTTTGCTTTGGTCTCAGCAGGCTTTACAAAACCTATTTGAGATTAAGTTGCACAATATTATAAACCTGCCATGTTTGAACTTTTCTTTCTATGCCTTCTAATATGCTTTCACTTTCAAATAAATTATCTTCCCTTTCTCCTCAGACCTTATTTTTCTACTCACCCTTCAAGTCACACACAGATTGCAAGATTACTATGAACATTTTTTGAGCAATAGCCTAGAAATATCTTTCCATCCACTTCCTATAGCTTTTAGAGTTGTCACATTTGATTTGCACCTAATTACATTGCATATTGTGATATTTTCTGTCAGTTTAAATATGTTTTTCTTCTCTCTTCAACTGTACTGTAATTTGTTTGAGAAAGGGATACCTCTGCCCATAGTGCTTCTATTTCCCACAGAATGAGTTGATACATGATGTATGTTTTTAGATGATTAAAGTTTATACTAGTCATTAGTTGTTCCATAGTGACATTTTGATGATAAAATACTATGTTCATCAATTATTTATTGACATAAACTATATTAAGCCTGGTGGGTTAGTCAACCCTTCAATCTATTCATCTACTCCGGGTAACCTCTCATTTTGGCAACAGGTTATACATATGCACACACACATCCTCTCTCTCTCTCTCTCTCTCTCTCTCTCTCTCTCTCTCTCTCTGCCTCTCTCTCTCTCTGTCTCTCTCTCTCTCTCACACACACCCACACTCACTCACATATATAGAAATATCATGCTCCCCAAGTTCATACACTTAGGAATTCATTTTCTGCTGGTTGGCCATAGTATCACTACTGTTTCCTCTTAATTAGTAAGTTACCTTTTGATAGAAACATTATGCCTTGAGCATATTTATAAATCATGTGTCTTCTTATTAAGACTTAAAGGTTATGATCATGGAAAGAGTCTTAGATATTACAGGAGTTAGATACAGAAATTATTATTTTCTATATTTTTATTGATTTTTTAGAGAGAGAGGAAGGAAGAGATAAAAACATCAATGTGAGAGGAAAACATCAATCAGCTGCCTCCTGCACGCCCCCTACTGGGGATCAAGCCTGCAACTCGGGCATGTGCCCTGACCGGGAATGGAACTAGGACAACGCTCAATCCACTGCGCCACACTGGCCAGGCCAGAAATTATTTTTGTCAGCCAAATCTTTGCTTAACACCCAACTATTCAAGCTACATTATTATTTCAATTTTTATGCCAGAACGAACTTCCTAGGTTGAACGTGAAAATAGAAAAATATATATATTTCACCTTGGAATAAATACTTTTTGTTTGTTTACGTTAAACTCCAACTAAGATGGAAGTTCAGCACAGCAGTACCCATGTGCCTGCCTGTCAATGTACTCCAACAAACTTCTAAAGAGAGTGGGGAGTCTCTTTCTACACGCTCATGAAGAATGCCCAAGCTTGTTTCTAACTATGTAGATAGTGATATATGATATGACACTTGAGGTGTTATTCAAAAGATTGCCTGTCATTTTCCAGAAACGATCACCACTATTATCTCTAACAAAATAATATATTCCAATTTATTGAATTCTCTGAGGGAATAGAATACATTTTATAGGAAGAAACAAATTAAAAGTATCTTAGTTCTATAATAAAAGAATATGCACATAATAAAGAACCATAAAAACATCAATAAAAACTTTTTTAAAAACTTTATTGACTCTTCTCTTGCTCTCTAACATGTATATTATTTTTTACTCACAAATCATTCTGTTAATGAAAGGTAAAAATACACATCTCAACTTTTACATGAATGACTATTCTTTCTTTTGGGATGGCTACAGTAATATAAGGTCATGGTAAAATACAAAAGTGAAATGGTCACTATAACTTGGAAGGTAAATGGGATTTAGCTGAGTCAGGGTTAGGAAAGAGTGTCTCTAGCACAGGGAACAACACAGGTGAAACCTTGAGGTGAGAGAGCGTGGAGCACCTGGGGGACTTAAAGCACACAGTGCTGCTGGATGGTGGGGCGGAAGGTGGGAATTAGTGCCGGATGCAATAGTGAATAAGTAGAACCAATTTTTCTGGGTCTCCTCTAAATAATTTTATTAGAGTGTACCATAACTTTGCTGCGATGTAGAGGGAGATTGAAAGAAGGCAAGTTGTGAGGCAGTGACAAGCTAAGAGGGCATTGCAGTGGAAGATAATGAAGAAAATCTGCTTGTTATTTTGTGGCCTAAATCGCATTTACCTTCCACGAGCTCAGTGACAAAGCCCAGGTTTCTGATCTGGGCAACAGTATCGCTTTCCACGCTGCTTACTGTGATGGAACGCAGTGAGGCAGACCTCTGTTAGCAGTGTTTCAGGGAGAGGGATTCGGAATAGAATTCGTTTTGGAGTTGTTTAGTTTAAATTACCTTTGAGGAAACAAGTCATCAATGTTCAAAAGGCAGTAAATACCCTTTCCAATGAAAGAAATCAGGGTTCCTTGAAGAAATGGCTTATGCTATCACTAAGGCATGTCATGCGTATAGGGCCAGAAAGTAGGGAGAAAAGGGTGGGAGCATCTCAGAGCAACACAGGAGCCAATTTGAAAGAGCTCTCCAGGGCCCAAGATGGAATAATTTTAGCAACACAATAAGTAAAGGAGTATTAAAATATAAATCAAAGTGTGAAATAAATAGACAGGAATGACATATATGGAGATAAATAATTGATTAAATAAACAGAGGTGAGAGACAATCCTTTCTTAAAGAAGAGTCCCACATTTCATGTATATATAGTTCTAATAAATTACTTGGAAATATAATTATACATCTAGAAATCATGATTCTCATGGAACAATTTTTCTAAAAAGATTTAACTCTTAATACAAATCAATTTCACACAGCTCTGAAGTTAAATTTAAATTTAAAATGATATTTTAATGCTTCCTCTGACATTTCCTGTAACTTGTAGAAAAATTTTAAGAAATCGAAAGTGGAATCATGGCTGCTGGTCAACATGGCAGTACAGGTAAACGCGGTATTGCCTCCTCCCACAACCACATCAAACTTACAGTTAAACTACAGACCAACCATCATTCAGAACTGCCTGAAATCTGGCTGAACAGCTGTCCTAGAACTAAGGATATAAAGAAGCCACATCAAGACTGGTAGTAGGGGCAGAGATGCAGAACAGGCTGGTTCCACACCCACCTGTGGCAGATAAAATCAGGAGGGATATCTCAGCTGCAAAGGTTACCCCTGAGGTATGAGGGCTCCCAGCCTCACACCAGGACCCCCTGTCCAGGGTTCCAACGCTGGGAATAAAGACCCCCATTACTTTTGGCTCTAAAAACCAGTAAGGATTGTGGCTGAGTGGGAAAAGGGGCTGCTGGAGTCCCCAGCATTCAGGCCCACACATGGACGTACTCAGACTTGCTTACTCTGAGCTCCAGCACTGGGGTAGCAGATTGAAAGATGTCAGGGACACACAGGGAAGAACTGAGTTGTCTGGCATCCAGGGGAGAGCTGGAGGGGTGGCTTTCTCCCAGACAGAAGTGCTGGTAGAGGCCATGTTCCTTTCTGAGCCCTCCCCACACGGAGCTTGCAGGTGGGCTCCATATGAGTCTCTATCAACCTGGTTATCACTGTTAGCTCTGCCCTGATGATTCCCCGAGACCCCATCCCATCCAACTTGCAGGCCCACCCAAGGTGTTTTCAGTGCCTTTTCCATACAAATGGCCCCTCTTGGCACATGCTTCAGACTTTCCTAAAATTTCTCAAAAAAAGCAGCCTCTGAACTCTGCCTGCTCCATACCTCTCACTACATAGCTCCAGTCCTGGCACTAGTGGTAGCCAGCCTTGGTTGACAGCTTGGCCTCTATGGGTACCTCCAAGCTCAGCACAATACTAGCCATCTATAGATTGCTTTACAGCCCATTCTGTGAAGCCCTGGGCAAAACACGGGTGGTGGCTGACCTTGACCTTCACCTCCCAGGAGGCCCCAGAGCCAGAGCACCTGGTGGACAGCTTCAGATCATGACAAAGCACCACTCAACCACCTCCACAAGAGACACACTCAAGGAGCAAATTCAGCAGGCACCAGAGCCCCACTGAGTTAATCCTGCTTTGTGGGGTGGGCCTCTGCACAGCTGATCCTCCACACTGGTTTGTGGTCACAGCCAGTCCTTGTAGTCAGTGGACTTGGGGGTAAATTCCTCACATTGATTTCCAACAACAATGAAGGTTTAACTGCAAGAAAGTGTACACAGCCCACATGGACAGGGAAGGTGTGCACCTGGAGTGTCCAGCTTAGGTGAATGGAGAGGCTGTGCCACTGGACCTTACAGGACACCTATTTCATAAGGCCACTCTAGCAGGCCTGAGAGACATGGAAACTCTACCTAATACATAGAAACAAACACAGGAGAGCTGCTAAAATGAGAAGACAAAAAAAAAAAAAAAAAAAAAAAAACATGTCCCAAATGAAAAAACAGAACAAAACTCCAGAAAAAGAACTAAACAAAATGGAGACAAGCAATTTACTAGATGAAGAATTCAAAACACTGGTTATGAGGATGCTCAAGGAATGTAGGGTAAGAGTGGTGAAAACTTCAACGAGGAAATAGGAAACATAAAAACAGAACTAGAAAACATAAAAAAGAACCAGTCAGAAATGAAGAATACACTAACTGAAATGAAGAATACATTACAGGGGATCCACAGTGGAGATGATGAAACAGAGGATCAAATCAGAGATTTGGAAGAGAAGGAAGCAGAAAACACTCACTCAGAACAGCAAAAAGTAAAAAGAATCCAAAAAATAAGAATAGTATAAGGAGGCTCTGGAACAACTTCAAGTGTACTAACATTCCCATCATGGGGGGCAGAAGGAGAGGAGAGAGAACAAGGAATTGAAAACCTATGTAAAAAAAAAATAATGATAGAAAACTTCCCTAACCTGGTGAAGGAAATAGACATACACGTACAGGAAGCACAGAGAGTCTCAAATAAGATGAACCAAAAGAGGCCCATAGCTAGACACATCATAATTAAAATGCCAAAGACTAAAGACAAAGAGAGAATCTTAAAAGCAGCAAGAGAAAAGCAGTCCACTGATTTTTCAACAGAAGGGAGAGCCCATAAGACTGTCCACTGATTTCTCAACAGAAACTTTGCAGGCCAGAAGGGAGTGGCAAAAAATATTCAAAGTGATGAAAAACAAGGATCTACAACCCAGATTACTCCACCCAGCAAAGCTATCATTTAGAATAAGAGGACATATAAAGAGCTTCCCAGACAAGAAAAAGCTAAAGGAATTCATCACCACCAAACTAGTATTACATGAAATGTTAAAGGATCTTCTGAAAGAAGAAGAAGGAGAAGGAGAAGAAGAAGAAATAAAAAATATGAACAATAAAGTGGCAATAAATGCATATCTGTCAACAATTGAATCTACAAACAAAATGAACAAGCAAAACAGAAACAGACACATAGATAAAGAACTTTTGACAGTTGCCAGATGGGAGGGAGGTGTTGGGGGGTTGGGTGAAAAAAGTGAAGGGGTTAAGAAGTACATATTGGTAGTAACAGAATAGTCACAGGGATATAAAGTACAGCATGAGGAATATAGTCAATAATATTGTAATAACTATTTATGGTGTCAGATGGCAGATAGATACTAGATTTATGGGGATTGTTACTTTGTAGGTTATATAATGTCTAATCACTGGGTTGTACACCTGAAACTAATATAATATGGTATGTCAACTGTAATTGAAAAAAATATTTAAAGTAAAAGAAAATGGGAATTCATGTTGTGTATATAATTCAAAATACCTACTAAGTCATTTTATCTCTATACCTTCTATTGCAAGGGGAAAATTAAGTTTAAAAGTGTATCCCTCACTAACAATTGGCTTATTTAGAGCTTCATATGGACATCATGTTCTTCTCTGTCCAATGTGGTGATCTTTAGGTTTAATTCCTGTTTTTAATGCTGTGGATAGTTGCTTTTCAATATTACAGCAGTTTTCAAACTAGGTATTCTAAACTCTGAAGAATTCTAATCACTTCCTGATAAACTTTATTGAAATGTCTGTATGATGTACCTTTTTATTTCATAACAATTTACTAACCTCATATATTGCCTGAATATGTCAGAGGGTTAATGCATGGGGATGAGCTCGGGGGATAGATAGTTAAGCCATCCTCTGCACACTGGGCCCAGTGACGCCCACATGTGGGGCCCATCTTCTCTCTCGTGCCTGTGGCCGCTGCTGCTGCCCCTGCTGCTTTTCATCAAAGCTGCCAGTCTGTGTGCTGGACCTCCAGGCCAATTGCTCAGTGCCCCTGTGCCTGTCGGAGCCATGGGCCGGAGCTGGAATTCCCATGTGCACCCCAGGCCTATCTCCTCGGCTCACAGGCTCACTCCATGGTCTCATAGACTTCACTTGAAGTTCCAAGATAAAATTAAGAGTTTCAAGGTGACAACAGTAAAGCTTTAAACCAAGAACAGGGTTCTACTGAGAATGAGGCCCAATGCCTGGCCACTCTGTGCTTGCTTTAAACTAAAAGATTAGAATTATAACGCCTGCTTTATAGGCTTCGTGATGATGTTCAATGAGATTATTGCAGACCTTATAACAAGGTCTGTTTCATAGAGAACATTCAATAGGCTGTAGTTCCTGTATTATTATAATGACATATAAAACTCAGTTACTGCCTTGGCTGGTGTGACTAGGTTGGAGCATTGTCTCTGTGCACTGAAAGGTGGTAGGTCCGATTCCCAGTCAGGGCTTATGCCCAGGTTGTTGACTTGATCCTGGTCGGTCTAGATGTATACAGGAAGCAATGAATGTCTCTCTCTCTCTCCCTCCCCCCTCTTTCTCTCTTTCTCTCTTCCTCTCTCTAAAATCAATTTAAAAAATATCCTCAGGTGAGGGTTAAAAACAAACAAATAAGTAAATACTTAGAAGTGTTTGCAATCTAGTTAGAGAAACAAGCATGTGAACAATTTATTACAAGAATACAATACGTAAATACCACCAGGCTCTGAGAATATAAAACGTCCCTGCTTACAAGGGATTTGTAGAGGTGAAACTTGTGTAGAGATGCAAAACAAAGCTTCTGGGGTGGGGGTGGGGTTGGGGTGGGGGTGGGGGGGACAGGAGACCCACTCTTGCCCAAGACCCTCATTCTTACAAGTCAGAGGGAGATGGAGGGAAGCTGAGGAAATTCCACCTCTGTAGCTGAAGTGCACAGAGTTCACCTAACGCAAGCCTGGAGCAAGATAATTGAGAAAACACTGCCCCCACATGAGGTTTGCACCAGGTACTAAGCAACCATAGTTGACTGCTGGGGTAGCAGCAAGAGTATGAAGATATTTTCTGCGTCACACCCACACAGGGCGTGCTCGGGGCTGAGGGGGACGGTGCAAGTAAGTTTTGGAAAGTTCTCCAGCACTCTAAGCTTCACACTAAGCACTAAGCACGAGGTAGCAAGAGTCCTCAACTCGAGGACCCAGAATCATCTCCATTGATATTTAGCCATAGCAGAAAACTGCCACTAGATGGCACCAAACCTCAACCAGGCCCAGATAGGTCTGGATAGCACCTTGGGACTCCTAGACCACCCATCTTGTTAGGTGTGCAGGCAAGCCCTAGTCATGTCACTTACCTTGTAATATTGCCACCCCATGTTTAATATTAATGGTTTTCCCTTAATTACCACTTGCCATTGTGACATTGAGTATCTTTTTTGTTGGTTTTTCTGTCTTCAAAACCATGTAGTACTACTTGAAAGATGTTGTAGATAGGCAACTGCTTGGAAGAAAGTGATCATACATACACACACAAACATGCACACCTGACTCTATGTTAAATAAATGTCCTGGTTTAATTTGTCAAGAACAAAATATCTTTTGAAGAATACTGGCACACAGGAAAGGAGAGCATAGAGCCTGTTTTAGTGCAGTTTCTCATGACCCTTGGGGTCCTAATCGAACATGGAGCTGTCATTGACATGTGCATGATCATATTAGCTGTGTCTGGAAGAGTCTGTCCTTGCAATACTGTGGCTCACCAAGGGAGGATGTCTCCCAGATATCTGCCATGCAAAAGTGTTTTTGTTGTTGTTGTTGTTTTTTCTCTCTACAGCACTTTTTACTTAGCACGCAGTGATGAGCTTGCCTAAATCTGTTATTCCATTGGAGATTGTAAAATGGTGTAATTTGCCATTTCTAGGTGTGTGCCTTTCGGTTTCCTCTTATTTTATTTTGTTTCCAAGAGCGAAAACATAGCTGCAACATCAGCCCACTGGTTTAGCCTGATAAGAGTTCAGTTTAGAAGTCACTAAGAGAGGAAATGAAAAGTGAGGTTTGAGTTGAAATATATTTATTTATTTATTAAATGTTTTTATTGATTTTTTTTTTTAGAGAGAGAAGAAAGGAGAGGGAGAGAGAGATAGAAACACTGATGAGAGGGAGAAACACTGATCGGATGCTTCCTGCACACCCCCTACTAGAGATCGAGCCCGAGACCTGTGTGTGTGCCCTGACCAGGAATCGAGCCAGCAAACTCTTGGTACATTGGGCAATGCTCAACCACTGAGCCACATCAGCTGGGCGAGTTGAAAGATATTTAGATAAAACAAAACAAAAAACACCTCCTATTGTATTTTTAATGTTTCCAATAGGCAAGAGTTTAAGTTTCTTGTTCTCTTCATCATTTATCTTGGGGTTGGGTGCCTTTAATAAGCCTTGGCAGTCACACATTTTGTTTATTATATTTCTGCTCCTGACCTCCAAGGCTCTACATGAATCTGCCCTTAGTTGGCCATCTAACCCCTTCCACAATTCTCTCCTGTGATTAACACAGGGTAGAATCACTTGCCTTTTCGTATTTCTCAATTATATCCAACTTTGCTCAGAACTTCAAATGAGATTGTTAAATGGCTTGTTTCTTCTTGTCTTTCATTTCTTTGCTTGAGTGAACTTTTTACATAGAATCCTTCCCTGTGTATTCAAAATAAAGTAGCAGCTACATGCTCTATGTTACAGAAACTTCCTGAAGATCAACCACAGCACTGGTGCTATCTGACAGCTACATTGGTCTTTTCTGTTTCCTCCCATAGAATGTAAGTCAGGAAAGTAGATACCTTGGCTATTTGTTTCCTGCTATATCTCACCAACGAGAATAGGATTGAAAACAATATTTCAGAAAAGGAACACCTCAGGCCCAGCTGGTGTGGGTGGTGGATTGAGTGTGGTCCCATGGACTGAGAAGTCCTGGTTCGATTCCCGATCAGGGCACATGCCCGGGTTTGGGGCTCAGTCCCCAGATGGGAGTGTGCAGGAGGCAGTCGATCAATGCTTCTCTCTCACATCGATGTTTCTCTCTCTCTCTCTCTAAAAATATCAATAAAAACATATTAAAAAAATAAAATAAAATCTTAAAAAAAAAAGGAAACCCCTCAGTTGATGCACTTGTTCAACATTTATCTTTCGACTTTCTTATTAGTATTAGGTATAAAATATGGATTTAAAATTGTTTTAAAAATATAATGGACTGGGAATTTTGCTTCCAGTAGTGGAAATGGTAATTTGGTTCAACCTGTGTACAGAGGTGAATTAATAAAGTGTTTGTGTGTGTGTGTGTGTGTGTGTGTGTGTGTGTGTGATATCCCACTGGAATGCTAACAAAGCAGTTATAGGGCCAAATTCGAAAGGAAAGGAAAGGAAACACATAGATGTCAGCCTGCTATTATACTCCACATTTCCTGTAGGGGATCTGCCAACTCTGGACGAAGTGATTCAGAGGTCAAGAAGCTGATGAGAGTTTTTGAAAGATTTAGAAGAGCAGAAAATTAAAATCCAGTGCAAGCTCACCAGAGAGCATCGAGACTCACCCAAGTTTTTAATTAGGCCCTGATGGCCCACAACCCCAAAATAAGAGTGAAACACACTGGCAGGATTAAAGTGTGTCTTCTTATCTCAATTCCTGAGAGCATTGAGAGCATTCTAGCTGGCTGATGACCCTCGCCACCTGCATGAGCAATATAAATCTGCTCAGGAGAACATAAAATCCTCCTAGACCTCAAATCCTCTTTACATGTTTGCACATTGAACCAAACAAACAGTAAAGAACAACCAGGCAAATAAAGACACCGATGATGTCACAGAAAAGGCAAGAAAACCAGAAAAATAACAACAGTAAATAAGAACTACAGCAAACACTCGCTATGATGGTTTTAGAAAATAATGCATACGTTAAATGCCAAATAATCATTTTACTTTCTCAGGTATTAAACTGAACTCTTAATCTTCCCCTCCCAAACCTGTTCCACCCTGGCCTCCCTTATGACTGTCTGTGGCCACCCCATTATCTGGTGCTCAGCCCATGACATTGGGACATCTTTGACTTCTTCCTTTTTATCACCCCACATATTGAATTGGTTAGGAATTCTTCACTCATTTAAAAATGCAGGTAAATACACTATCTCACCGTTTCTCACTGTACCCACAGCTACAAGCTTGCCACCCTGTCCTTACTGAATTGCTCATGTCTCTGCGTGTAGCCTCAACCCAGCCGTCAGGATAACTGTACTAAAGCAAACACTGAACCGGCTCAGAAGTTTGCAACAGTTCGCCCTTCTGCTCAGGTTAAAAGACAGAGTCCTTAAAACAGCTCACAAGGTTCCATACCTTCTGAAATCACATCAAGGCCTTAGAGCCAGTTCTATGTCTGCACCATAAAATATAGATCTCACCCCAATTTTTGCTGAAACACCTGTGCCATAGGGTGTCAACGTTTGCATTTTCCTATAATGTACATCTTTATCTTGTGCCGACATGTGTTCTGTTGTCTCCGTAAAAACTGCACTACTTACTGGGAGCTTATTTTAATCATTTTTTTTAAACTCATAATTTTGGTTGCAGAACTAGGTTTTAGTCATCATAAGTGAAAATTATCATGTGTTAATCAATGGGCAACTCTGCTATTATAGACAAATGATGCTTTAAAAAGTATCTTGACTTAATAAACATTTATTTTGCATGAGTTCACCTTATCACTTTTACCATTTTTCCTCTCACTTAACGTTTTCTGACTAAAGTAACCTATCACTGAGCACCAAATGGCTATTTTATTAACTTATTTTACTCTACCAACAGTCTAAAGATAAACTTAGATATACAGGACTGTTAGCCTTAATTTTTCTCAGCTTTTATGTAATGTTTTATGATTAAAGCAATCTCACATTGAACTCCAGTTATCTCTTTTACTAATCTATTTCAGTCTAATGGTAGTTAAAACATAAATAAGTTTTGATGTCAATAAACTTTGAATTAAAGAACTGACTGAGGCAGAGATGATAGAAACTAGCACACAGCCCTCATTACCGTACAGTGATTTTTTTTTTGTCCACAGAACTAAGCTTGGAGCTATGTTTAAATTAAAGATTGTTGAATTTTGAAAGTTGGATGTTTGCTACAACCTAGCATCTATTTAAAAAGACACTTTTCTATCTACCCAAATGCAAACTATAACTACTCTTTAATTATAATTTTTTTGGGTGCAGTCAAATTAGATTATGTAATTGAAATAAAACCAGTGAAATAGAAGTTGATAATGATATATGCCCATTTTATATAAACTTTTTTTTTAGCAAGATGATTAATGCATTAATCTAGCAACCTTGGTTACTGTCCCCCTGACCTGGACCCTCCTAGTCCACATCCTGAGTTAGGACCACAGACGTCACCCAGCATGGAACTTGTGACATGTTAGTGGAAAAATGGAAATCACATTTTGATATTCAATTCTGGGGAGGAAATTGTTTTGCCAAAAAAAATTTGCTTTGTAATATTTTTATTTTAATTATCTGCATCATGGTGTCTACAATGTGTTATTTTTTTCTTTTTTGTTCTGATTTGGTAAGGAAGCACAGATCAGTCTACATAAACACCTGAACACAGCTGCTAAGATTATTTCTTATAAAGATCATTTATGCACAATAGGGAGTCAAGCACATTTCCTGTCCCTGTCAAAATTCTGTCTGCCTAGGGACAGGAAAACACCCTCAACCCAGCTTTCCCAAATTAGATAGTATTACGTTTTTAATAAGAAGAAAAATTATATCTTTAAACATCGTACATTATAAGACAAAATAATTGAAATGTACCTTGATAGCAATGCTTGATTTTGCACAAATATTTTTAGACATAAACATACCTCAATATATATTATGTCATCTATTTGTATATTTCTCTTAATAATTACCTGTTTACATGCATACAAAAGTGACTAACTTAATCCATAGTTTATAATAATAAAATATTGTTTAACATTAAAATACTTAAGAAATTTATTTATTTTTCTTTATTGATTTTAGAGAGAGAGGGAGAAAGAGAGAGAAATATCAATGAGAGAGAACATCAATTGACCACCTCCTGCATGCCCCCCACTGGAGATTTGGCCCACAACTTGGGCATGTGCCCTGACCAGGAATCAAAGTGGTGACCTCTTGGTGCTTGGGGTGATGCTCAACCACTGAGCCACACTGGCCAGGCATAAAATACTTAAGAAAAAAGAAAACATAGAAACCTTTAAAAAATAAGTTAGTTAATTTTTATACATCTTTTTCTTTGAAAAATAAAGATATATTACAATGTTTTATATGGATCTTTTTCTTATAACCTTTATCAACATTCTAATCTTTATGTAAGCTTTTAATATTAGAGAAATATTGGTACAAACTGCACTAGGCTGTATTCAAAATTTTAAAGTTTAGAAATGCTTTGTCAATAAGATCTTTCATTTGCAAATCTTTTTCCTAAACAAAAAGTTATCTTGGACTCTTGATAACCACATTCTTATTTATTTATTTATTTTTAATTAATTTTTTTTACAGATGTTTCTCCTTTTTCCCTGAAGACACCCTATTCTCATTTAGTTTATTTAATAAATGTTGATTGAGTGCTGACTTTGTACTAGGCAAACCTCTTCTGAGCTGATGACAAAGCAATAAAAAAAGGAAGAAACTTCTTGCTCTCAGGTGACAGCATGAGTGTAATTAAATGAAAAGTATTGATTACTATGGAAATATATTGACTCTACTCTGTACATTGGAATTTTCTCAAAATGGTTAAATGGAATGTTTATTTTTCTCCTTCCACACACCGTTCACCTACACATTAGATTAACTTTTTAAATTGATGCAAACATAGGATTTTTTTCCTGAAGATGGTTTCTTTATTCATTATACAAACAGGTAATATACAGTTTACAATTCATAGAGTTTGTATTCCCTTCCCCCTTTCCTTGTGACACCATCTATTTTAAATAAGTCAGTGCAAAATACCATTCTCATAACCTGTGAGCAAATCTAGAAGTCAGATATGTGTAAAGTCATTCTGGTTTTTGTATTGACCTAAAATATTGATGTAAATTTCCAAAGACAATGCCAGGTTAAACCTCTAATAGCATTGAAAGTTGTCAGCAGATGTAGTTTATGTATTTGCACTGGTTTGAATGACTTGCTTGACAAGAATGGCAAAATGACATCCTTACCTTCTGACTCATTTTCCTACTTATTTGATTAGGATTTTCCCGAGGGCAAAGATCATGCTTTATTCATCACTTTAAAATAATAGCATCCAACAAGAGGAATTACAATAGTTGTTAAGCAATTCATACATGTTGAATTATTTGTTGTTGACTATGCAACCTGATTTTTGGGAGATGCGAACAGGGTTGTGCCTTCAGGTGAACTCAGGGGAATTCTTTAATTAATAAACCAGAGTGAAGATTTGCCAGTTTCACATATATGAAACTAAATCATGTGCATCTAGGTATTCATTCCTCCAGAAATTATTTCTGACCTATCTTTTCTGCTGGCCATACTGCTCACAAGCTCCCATGCCCTCAGACTGTACTTCCTTTCTATCCTCCCATAATAACCTATCATTACATGTAATACATTGCTTATAATTATGAGTTGTAGTCCGGCAGAGACAATGAGCTCTTTGAAGGCAAGAAGTAAATTGTAATCTTTGTGGAATTGTTGCCTAACATTCAGTAGTTTGAGTTAACGAATATATCTCCATACTTTGCAATGTTGCTTGAGTGAATTTAGTGAATGGATAAATGAACAAGATGTTTATCATGTTACTTAGACACTTCCTTCAGATAATCCAACCAACTCTCCAGGACAGTTTTCATTCTACAGTGTCCAGGATGGCTTTGTTTTCCAGCCTGATAATTTAACAGACAAAATAAATCTGAAACACAGACAAGTTAAAGATATTGATACAGAAGTTCACTCAGTCAAGCTAAATCTAAAAGTCCAGATAAGTTGGAAGTATGAGACAGATGCCATCGTGACTAAAAGTTTAGTCTTTTGTGTCAAAAAGACCCAGGTTAGAATATGGGTCCCCTTATTGACAGGGTATCCCTAAGGAATGTACATCATTTCAAAGCATCTGTTTCTGAGTAATACCTACTTCATAATATTGCTGTGCAATAATAACTTAATAACTATATGTATAGTAAAGCATTTAGTCCAATCTTTAGCACATATTAAATACACTAATCTTAGATGTATTATATATATGGGCATTATGGATTTTTAGAAATCAGACTAAAAAGAATATCATAAAATAAAGGACACATAAATCCACTCAATGATAGTCCATATGACAAAGTATAGTAAGTAACAAATAAACAAATAATATCCATGCGGTTCTGGATCCTACAAGAAATTTCTTGATGAGGTAAATATATTTATAAAACATCTGTGGCTATAGTGACTAACTATTCATTTGCACCTGGGACAGGCCCACTTTATGATTCTTGTCTTGGTTTATTAATAGCTCTTCATTTCACTCTCATAATTGTCTGGGTTCAGACAAAGAATTGTTTTGTGAATATATGATAGCATATGTGCTAATCTGAAAAAAATTAAAGGGACTTTTGAAAAATCTAACAAGCATCATACAGTGAAAATTTGCACAAGCATAGGAAGAATTTCATCTCAAGTCTGCAAAGATCTAGGTTGGTCAACATTCAGGAAGTTGGAAGATATAGTGGGAAATGCTTACTTTCCTTTTCCCCTCCCCTTTCTATAGAAAATAACATTCTTCCTAGAAATTATTTGTTAAAGGAGAAAAGTTCTTATAGGAAATTCTTCTTTGTTTCATTTATCAATCTTCTTTGTTAGCAACATGAAAACAATTGTATTACGTAAGTGATTTCTACAATTTTTTCCTCAGCCATTATCTAAAAAACAAAACAAAAACAGAACACAACAAATATAAAACATATTGCACAGTTATTCATAAATAAAAGTCTTTGTATTCAAAGATAAATAACTAAGAAAGCAAATATGCAAATTGTCTATCTTAAGAATTAGACAAAGATCAATTTTTGAAAGCACTTTTTTTCAAAGTATTGTGTAGCACTTTTTTCACTATAACTGCTAAAACAATAGTAATAAAAGAAAGTAATATCAGACGGTGGTAATGTACAAAGGAATAGCATTTTAATACTATTCTTCATGGAGCTACAGATAGAAATTCGATCACATTAATAGAAATGTAATCCTTTTCAGATAATTTCCACATTACCAAAAGTTTGCAATTAAAAGAGCTGTAGGGAACTTGCTTGGTGGGTTCTACGTACAAATTTATACTTATAATTTCAAAAAACTTGAAAGTTTCAATAGTGTTTCAAAAGACATTTTAATTAGTGACTATGGCTTCTTGGAGAGTGAAAATGTGAACTATTGATGTGCTAACTCATATCTGTAAGTACAATTAAAATTATGCTGAGAATTGAACACTGGCAGATTTAATTTTCTTGCCTTGTAACAACTATCCACAGCCTGTTTCAGTGTGAAACTCAGTAAACTTACAGGTTTACTTACTCATTAGTAACTATTTTATTACATTTTTGACTAATTTTAATATTCACATATTCTGAGCATTGGAAATTACAACATGGTCATAGAAAAATGTGATAAATTTGTCCTTATGTTTAATCACCAATTTGTTAGAAAATATTACTTTTAAAGTTTTTGATCAGTTATATTGAAAAATAAAGTGAGATATTTTTATTTTAAAAGCTATCCACCTCTTGCTACCTGGCTTGGTTTGCTTTGTATTTTTAATGTTTCTCATATCACAGATTGGATTTATGTTTGGTGGTCATTTATTAACTAAACTGCAATTCTATGCAGCACTAAGCTGCATAATCATTCTTGGAAGACCAACTCTTTACAGAGGCCTTGAAATATGCAAAATTTCAAACTGAAATTATCAAAGGATTGAAGTCAGTGGTGGGACAGAGGTCTCCAATATGGCTCCACTTCTGCAGATCATTCGGGGCACGGAGTCTAAGTGTGCGTGATGGGATAAAGAGGGGTGGTTTTGAAGTCTAACATGAAATAATAAGGAAAACCTTATTTCTTTCATTTGACCAATCATCCAAATAAATGCAATTCCAAAGATATTCCCTACAGCCCTGGCCAGTTTGGCCCAGTGGTTAGAGCGTCAGCCTGTGGACCAAAGAGTCGCAAGTTCGATTCTGGTCAAGGGCAGGTACCACAGTTGCAGTTTGTCCCCAGCCCTGGTTGGGGTCGTGTGGGAGGCAACCAGTCGATGTGTCCCTCTCACGTCGATGTCTTTCTCTCTCTCCCCCTCCCTGCCATTCTATCTGAAGATTAAAAAAAATAAAAAAGATATTCACTATAAAATAGACCACAGTTTTCCAGTATACTAATTATTTAAATAATTTTATGGTAGCAAAAGTTAATTTTGGATTACTTAAAATATTTGAAAGAAGAGTTAAAAATATCAGTCAGCTTAGCTTTGTGATTCTGTGCATGTGAAATCTGCAACAGAAAATGTAGAAATTTGTGAATTCTACTCCTGTGTTCTAAGGAGTGTGGGTCCTAGTATCCCAGTGGATGTGGGATTCTCTGTTGGTGGGTCACACAGAGCTGTGGCCTGAGGGCCTTGCACAAACATGAATACACAGATGGTTAAAGGGATGGGAAATTGGAGGAAACTGGAATGAAGTCTATTTGTCAGTATATGAAAGCAGAGGAATTTGTTTGTGGTAGAGATCCTGTCTGGGTAGGGGAGAAGGCTGGAGGGCACATGGAAAAAGAGTCCAGAAAGGAGAGAGGGAGGAAAAGAGAAAGGAAAGTAAGGAGACAGAGAGAGAGAGAGAGAAGGAGGAGGAGGAGGAGGAGGAGGAGGAGGAGGAGGAGGAGGAGGAAGATGGAACGTTCCTGCAGACCAGAGAGTCCCGGGTTCGGTTCCCGCCAGGAGCACGTACAAAAAAAAAAGGAGGAGGAGGAGGAGAAAGAGAAAGGCTATGAATACGGAAAAGTGATATTTTCAGGGGGAAAATCCGAACTGTGTGATATAACTACCCTGTCCCTCTTCTATCTTCTATGCAAAATCTTCTGAAAAAATGGACTTTTAAAATAGGCTTTCTTCAGAGGATACAGAAAAGTACTGAGCCTGATCCAAAGTTGACCAAGGCAAAAACCTGGGGATGTTCAGGGGATGTACTACATGCTTTTCCATCTATCTATCTATCTATCTATCTATCTATCTATCTATCTATCTATCTATCTATCTATCTATTATCTATCTATCTATCTATCTATCTATCTATCTATCATCTATCTATCTATCATCTATGAGAGATTGAGAGGGAGAGAACTAAAGCTAAATATTAAGTGGCATCTTTAAAATTTTCTTAAATAAACACAAAGCATGTTTTAAATACAAAGGAGAATAGTTTCTGTATTTTGTTATAATCTGCTGAAAAAGTTATGATTAGAGTTGAAATTGGAGTTAAAGAAAATGTTAGGCCATTATTTTACATTATACCATATGAAATATACATATGAAAACAATGGGAAAAAATGGAAAATTTAAAAATCTGTATCAATTAAGAAACTGGAGCATTAATGTAGCAGTAGCGAGCATTCTACATTTCATTTTCATCTTCAATCTGGTTTGCATTCTACTGAGATGTTTATTCACCTAGATTGTATTTGGTCTACCTGTTTTTCTTTCTGAACATCTTATACTCCTCCTTTATAGTGCTCACCACAACTATAATTAACTAATATCTATTGGAATCTCTTTCCTTCTACAAACTATAGTCTTCAGGGAGGTATGCCTAAATAATAATGTCAAAATAACTTATTGTCTACTGCAAACATGTCTTTTTCTAGTGTTCTATTTCTTAATAAATGGTACCATCAAGCATCCACGAGCAAAACCCAGCTAGGAGTCATCACTGACTTCTTCCCCTCTCTTACCCTTTGTATATAATCTACCATGAAGTTTTATTTTCATATAATCACTGAGTCTAGACATTTCTTTCAATTTTACCACAACACCATTCTGAACCCTTTCCTTTGACTTCTGACTGGTTTGTTTGCGTCTGCACCCCCATCCCACAGCACCCAATCAATTTCTACACCTGCAACCAGAGTCACTTTTTCAAAATGCAACTCTTATGAGTACCTTTCCTTCCTAAACTGAAGTCTGACTCCAAGCTTCCTCTTCAATCTGAATTCAAACCCTGCTCTCTTCCAAATGAATTATACTACAGCCAAAGGAATTATTGTATTCCTTTATATTTGCCATGCTTCATCAACACCAACTTTACCGAAAGTGCACTCTCCACCTCTTTCTCCTTATTATTTGCTACTACTCATTCTTCAGATCTCAGCTCAAGTGGTACTTCCACAGGGAGCACTTCCCTGACTTTCTATTCTAGGTCAGTCCCTCATTTTACATATTTCTTAGACTGTGTACCTTTCTTTTACACTTGTCAGAGTTAAAATACGCCATTTGCTTGTGTGATTATTTGATTAAAATCTATGTTCCCCAGTAGAGAAGACTACAGATGAGCAGGGATGGTGTTGTCTTTTGCAGCTAGTGCAGAGCCTGGATCAATAAACATTATGTGAAGGAATAAATGAATGAATGCAGGTCTACATATTTTACAGAGAAAGGAAAGTTTAGGCCATAATACCTGCCTAGTTGAACTGGGATATTTATACCTTTTGATTCCAGAGGTGAAATGATGGAGAAATGATGTATTGCTCAATATAAAACTTCAGAGTTGCTTGTATAGATAAAAATAGAAATGTGACAGACACACAGAGCAAGAACTGACAACGGCACCTACACATGAAGAGAACGCTAGCCATACAGAATGACTCCTGTTCTACTCTGGAGTAGAATACAAATTTTTCTTTCTATTTTGCTTATCATAGTTTCCATTAATCCTTTACAATCTGGCTGAGTCATGACATTTTCCCCAACTCCACCCCAAACTCTGTGATCTTAATATTGTCAACAATGTTTGAGCACAACACTTTTCCACAAGTGTGTCTGTGTGTGTTTGTGCATTATGGTTACCGTGGTTACAATATGTTTTCTGAGAATGATCTTTTAAAGTAGCTATCAAAATCAGGTGAACAGCTGTGTCAGAGTTGATAAGGCTGAGAAAGTAGATAATATGCAGACATTGTTGTCAATAGCTACAACAGTTTCAGGAGATCTTGAATATCATATTTTCAGAAAGATGATTTAAAATACCAGGCAGATCAATCTGTAAGGTGCATATTACAAGAAAAGAAAGCATACCAAAAATTATATTCGAATATAATAAAAGTCATTGAATATATAAAAAAGGAGTTTGAAGGATAAAGGGCAGGAGGGAATAGTGTGGATAGAGGAAGGAAATGGAAAAATAGAAGAAAGGAAACTAAAATTAGAGGCAGATAAAAAAACAAAAAGAGGAAACGTTCATGTCATTAAGAGACTTCATGTCAAATTTTAAAAATAAATATGTGATCACATTCCATCAGTGAAAGAATAAAATTACATTGCCAAGTACTATAATTATCCCTTGATTAAATTAAACCCTACCCTTCTCTCAAGTGCACAATTAATGACAAAATTTTAGTTGCTGAAGGATCAAATGGTTAAAAGATTTGTAAGAGCTTCATAGAATATATAACTCAATATATTACAAATGTGCAATTTTCTAAAAAGTTATAACTAATTCAAGCTTTTTTATTTTAAATTTATGATCCTAATTCAGACATACTGTACATTTTTAAATCAAATACTTCATAGAATAAGTTCAATGAACCTCATTCCTTTCCTTTAAGAGTGGCCATGAGATATTGTTTACATACACATGTATACATGCACTAATTAAACTCCTTGCATTTTGAATTATTTACAATTCCGAGTTATTTTTTGCTGAGATATTTCATATTTAGGAATCACTTGAGTCTTTATAAGAAAATTATATATATATATATATATATATATATATATATATATATATAGACTTAATTGTGTCCCCCTAAAAATGCATATGTTGCAGCCCTACACCCTGATATGACTATATTCGAAGATAGCGTCTTGAAGGAAGTAATTAAGGTTAAATGATTTCATAAGGATGGGACCCTAATCCCATAGAACTGGTGTCCTTATAAGAAGATCTCTCTTTATTTTCCTACATACATGTGCACTGAAAAAGAGGCCACATAAGGACACAAGAGAACAGGCAGCTATCAGAAAGCCAGGAAGAGAGTTCTTAATAGAAATCGACTTTTCTGGCAACTTGATCTTGGACATGTAGCCTCCAGAATGGTGAGGAAATTAATTTCTGTTGTCTAAGCTTCTCAGTCTGTGATATATTGTTATGGCAGCCCCAGCTGTCCAATACATATAACATCTTATTTCATAAACACACTTGAACTCCAGCCCTTATATTTGATCTACCAATTTTAGCACAGACATACATATTTTACTAAAACAAATAGATAAATGAATAAACATTTGCTAACATAACAGTGGGTCATATATTATAAAATAAGGTATATTGAATATGTTTAGCATATTTTCAGTATTTACTATATTAAATAACCCAGAACTAACTCAATAAATATTTGTTGATGATGATTGTAATACAAGGACCCTAATTCTACATATCCTTTATCATACCACAGGTATTTGAGTAAAGTGAATATATTATAAATGCTTTGTAAACTGAATTGAAAGCCCTAATTAAAATAAAATCTTTCAATATAGTTTATACTACTGCAGGTGTATTCATCAAGAGTAATTTGCAGCACTATTTACAATAGCTAAGATCTGGAAACAGCCCAAGTGTCCATCAGTGGATGAATGGATAAAAAAGCTGTGGTACATATACACAATGGAGTACTATGCAGCTGTAAGAAAGAAAGATCTCTTATCCTTTGAGATGACATGGAGGGACCTCGAGAATATTATCCTAAGCGAAACAAGCCAAGCAGAGAAAGACAAATATCACATGATCTCATTTATTTGTGGAATATAATAAACATAACAGTCTGAGGAACAGGGTAGACCCAGAGATGTGGAAGTAGGGTTCAGACTGACAACCCTCAGAAGAGGGGGTGGGGGGGGAGGGAAGAGATAAACCACAGAACTTATACGCATGTATGCATCACTGATGGACATGGACAACAAAGCTAGGGATGGGGTGGAGGGATGGGGAGGAGGGTGTTAATGGGGAAAAAAGGAGAAACATCTGTAACAAAAATAAATAAAAAAAGAGTAATTTCAAAATCACATTTTTTATTAGATTTGATAACAAGAAAGTGTCTTTCCAAAAGATATTAATTATGATACTCTCTTCAAAATAGTATTGAAATAAACATTGTCATATCAACTCATTTTCTGTCTTCTTTTTATCAATCAAAAGGAAGCTTTTTAAAAGTTTTATATCTATTCACGTGTTCATATATCTTCTCTCAATTATTATTTCCTTAGGGAAGCTTTAACTGATCAATCACTTTACACAAATCTCCTCTTTTATAGCTCAATATGATATTATTTCTTTTTAATACTTTGTGCACTTACATTTAATTTATTGCTATAATTATTTATTTATTTACTATCTTAATTGTAGAATTTTTGAGAACTGGTAATGTTTCTGTTTAGTGTGTAGATATGTATGTATGTGTGTACAACTATTTATATACATAACTATATAGCTATATCTGTATCAGTGTTTGTGTGTAGGTATGTATACACAGAGATTTACTTCTGCCCAATACCCAAGGACTTTAACAATGTGGGAAGTTTCAATTACATCCAATTAAAAACATCTTTCATAATATATATCAGAACCGAAGTTGAAAGGTTAAAGAACAGATCAAATTGAGAAGGCCAGATTTTGAAAGTTACGAGTATGTAAATAGTAATTGAAATAATGCATACTGATGAGGCCACCTAGAAAGAGGGCAAAGCAAAGCAACAGAGCATAGTTGTTAAAAATGAAACCACTGAAATCAGAAAATCAGGACTTAAATCCTGACATCACCAGCTACAAACTACATAAAATAAATCATGAAAAGGTTAATTTGGGACTAATAACTGTACATTTGTCATAGCATTTTTGGAAGAATTAAATGTAATAATACAGGTAAAGCCTAGAAAAAATGCCTAGCTAAAAGTAAGCATTCAACATATATTGACACATATTAGATTAAAAGGAACAACAAACGCTTGCACTAATTCTTTGAGAACTCCCCAAGTAGAAACATGGAGAAGGAACAGATGTACTCTCCAACCTCAAACAACTAAATCCAGGTGAAAGAAATGAAAAAAGAGTTTTCAAGATATTGGATAGCAAAAAATAAAGAATGGTGATCCCTGTAAGATGAAAAGAAAATCAGATGAGCCCTATGATGATTCCAGTTTACTACCTTCAAAGACATCCCAGGCTGGTGCAGGGAGAGGGAAATCAGGCATATAACAGGTGCCCTGAGTGAGGAGACAGAGCTGAGAGTCTGAGAAGAACAAGGTGGCTAGAATTCACAAGGCAAAGTACCAGAGAGAAGAAAGCTGCCCACAAAGAGAGCCCTGAAGATCTGTAGAGGCTGCCCTTCAGGACCGAAGAGTACTGATCTGAATTCCTGAGTAGGAAAATGGCACAGTAGGGGATGGTTCACCTGAAAGGATTACAAGGAATATTATATAATGCTCACAGAGGATGAAAAATAATGCTTTTTCTCTAATCCAGACTAGAAAACCTTCTAATTTGGGGGACATAACAAGAGTACTCAGAAGGGTCTTCCCTAACTAGTGGGAATATTTTTTTTCCCCAAAACTGTGGTCCTGTCTAAGATTATCTAAAAAGCAAAACTAAAAACAAACTGTTTCCAAATGGTTATACTGTATCCCAGAACAGAGCTCAAGAATTTTAATGGACTACACAAATATTTAGCTTCAAAAAGGATAAAATTCACAATCTTTGGCATCCAATAAAAATACAAGTAGACATGCAAAGATCCAGGAAAATGGGACAGATAATAAGGAGAAAAATCAATCAAACAATGGACACAGAACTAACACAAATATTATAAATGGTAGATCAAGATATTAAAACAATTATATTCCAAATGCTCAAAACACTAGAGGAGAGTTTGAAATGCTAAATAGAAATCAGAGGATATAAAAAAGACTAAAATCAAACCTCTAGAGATGAAAACTTAATGTCTGAGATAAAAATTACACTGTTGCTGAAGAAAAAAAGATCATGAATTTGGACACTAGCAATTGAAACTCTGTAAAATGAAACACAGAACAAACATTGAAAAGATAATAAAATCATACAATAACTAAAATAAAGAATAAATTAGAGGGAATCAAAAGTTTATGAGATGAAGCAAAGGACTGAATCAGCAATTTGGAAGACAAGGTAGTAGAAACCTAATTACATCAGCAAAAAGAAAAAATAATTTTTTAAAAAAGAGGATAGCCCAGCTGGTGTGGCTCAGTGGTTGAGCATCGACCCATGCACCAAGAGTTCACCAGTTCGATTCCTGGTCAGGGCACATGCCCAGGCTGTGGGTCCAGTCCCCAAGTGGGGGGCATGCAGGAGGCGGCCAATTAATGTTTTCTCTCATCAATGTTTCCATCTCTCTCTCCCTCTCCCTTCCTCTCTCTCTCTCAAATCAATAAAGAAAAAATATATATTTTTTAATTTAAAAACAACTATTTTTTTAAAAAAGAGGATAGTTTAAGGGGCCTCTGGCACAACATCAAGTGTACTAACATTCATACCATAGGGGTACTAGAAATAGAAGATAGAGAGCAAAGGATTAAAAACCTATTTGAAGAAATAACAATAGAAACTTCCCTAACAAGGTGAAGGAAACAGACATACAAATCCAGGAAGCACAGAGAGTCTCAAACAAGATGAACCCAAAGAGGCCCACACCAATGTACACCATAAGTAAAATGCCAAAGGTTAAAAACAAAGAGAGAATCTTAAAAGCAGCAAGAGAAAAACAGTTATCTACAAGGGAACTCCCATAAGACTTTCAGCTAATTTCTCAACAGAAACTTTGCAGGCCAGAAGGGATTGGCACAAAATATTCAAAGTGATACAAAGCAAGGGCCTACAAACAAGACTCCTCTACCCAGCAAGCCTATCATTTAGCATCAATGGAGAGATAAAGAGCTTCTCAGATTTAAAAAAACAGAAACAAATGAAGGTCATCATCACCAAACCAGTATTGCAAGAAATGTTAAAGGGGCTTCTTTAAGAAAAAGAAGAAAAAAAAGACAACAATTTAAATAATAAAATGGCAATAACTACATACCTATCAAAATTACTTTTCATGCAAATGGATTAAGTGCTGTAACCAAAAGACATAGGGTGGCTGAATGCATAAGAAAGCAAAACCCATATGTACACTGCCTATAAGAGACCTATTTCAGATATAAGACCCACACAGACTGAAAGTAAAGGGATAGAAATAAATACTTTGTGCAAATGGAAACAAACAAACAAAAAAGCTGGGGTATCAATACTTATATCAAAAAAATAGACTTTAAAATAAGGCTATAACAACAGACAAAGAAGTACCCAGCAATTCCACTTCTCAGTATTTATCTTAAGAAACCCAAAATACTAATTTGAAAAAAACATGCATCTCTATGTTTATTGCAGCAAAGATATGGGAGCAACCTAAGTGTCCACCAATAGACAGATAGGAAGAAATAGTACACACATACAATGGAATAGTACTCAGCCATAAAAAGAATGAAATCTTACCATTTGCAATAACATGGATGGACCTAGAGGGTATTGTGCTGAGTGAAATAAGTCAGACAGAGAAAGACAAATACCATGTGATTTCACTTATATGTGGAATCTAAAACAACAAAATAAATGAACAAACAAAATAGAAAAAACTTGTAGACAAAGAGAACAAACTGAGGGTTGCCAGATGGGAGGGGGGTTGAGGGTTGAGTGAAAAGGAAGAAGGGATTAAGATGTGCAAATTGCCAGCTATAAAAATAGTCACAGGGCCCTGGCTTGTTTGGCTCAGCAGTTAGAGTGTCGGCCCATGGACTCGAGAGTCCTGGGTTCGGTTCCTGCTAAGGGCACGTACCTCGGTTGCAGTTTGTCCCTGTCCCCGGCCCCAGTTGGGGTTATGTGGGTGGCAACCACTCGATGTGTCTCTCTCACATCGATGTTTCTCTCTCTCTCTTACCCCCTCTCTCCCTCCTGCTCTATCTGAAGATAAATGCAAAAATGTCCTCGGGTGAGGATAAAAAAAAAAAATAGTCACAGAGATGTAAAGTATGGCATAGGGAATATATTCAGTAATATTGTAATAATTATGTTGGGGTGATCACTCTGTAAGTTATATAAATGACGAATCACTAAGTTGTACACTTAAACTTATATAATATTTATTGCATGTCAACTGCAATTAAAAATTAAAAAATTAAAAAAGGTGAACCAGTATGGGTTCAGCAAAGATGACAAGAAAATAAAACCTGATGGACTGTCATAGGAAAATAAATGATATGATGATGGCTATGTAACTGGATGTATCCTGAAATATTGTTTTAAAAAGTGTTCTTTATAGGTAAAAGGAAATTATGTGTCTTCTAAAAGTATGATGATAGCTCTCTATTATAATATAAATTGCAATTTGTTCATATGTGACTACAAATCTTACCCATCTTTGTATCCCTACCAAGTTAGCATGCTTTTTCACAGGAATGCTCCCTAAATATGGTTGTTCATTTATATGCTGCTTACCCCCACAACCAAATTCTAGAGAACATTTAGATAGCATTGAAGGACAAATCAACTATAACCTAAGAATATAATCTAAGAGTAAGAAAGAAAACAAAAATAAGCAAATAAAACACCAAGACTAGAGAATGGACTAGAAAAAAAGATTAAAATAAATCTAAGACTGAAAGACCTCTATATTTTCCATATTTTGGTCATGAATTTTAGCTCAAATATACAAAAGAGAAAGCCTAGTCAATTATATGGTTCATAAAGTCCTTAGGTAAGAAAAAATATATATATTTATATTATACTATAATATAATATAAAATTTTTCTTCCAAGGATCCTGTTAAAAGGATATAACATAATGTAATACCCTTATAATAAAAATGTTTCTTACATTCTTATAGTAGATACTGTGTTTCTTATTCTCTCTCCCTTCCTCTCTCTGAAATCAATAAAAACATATTTTTAAAAAAGGAAGTGATTTAAAAAAAATGTTACCAAAAAGGTGGTAAAACAACATTTTTAATGTACTGAAATTAAAAACAAACATAAAAAACAACTATCAACCTAGAACTTTAGCAGAGAAAATATCTTTCAAATATGAAGGCAAAATATAGACATTTAAGATATTCAGATGATGAAAGAGCACATCAGAAGGAGACATGCTCACGAAATCTTAACAGAAGTCTTTCAGATAGAAGGAAAATAATAACACACCATATGAATCTTCAGGGAAAAAATAATGAGTACCAGAAATATAGGTAAATATATATGACTTTTAATACTATAAAAACTCTTTAAGCCCTGGGTAGCCTCAGTTGGTTAGAGCATCATCCCGATAGCCGAGGTTGAGGGTTCGATCCTCAGTCAAGGCACATGCAAGAATAAAAAATGAACGCATAAGTAACTGAAACAACAAACCTGTCTCTCTCTCTCTCTCTCTCTCTCTCTCTCTCAAATCAATAAATTAAAATAAAACTATTTAAGGTATAATTGATTATTTAAATAGAATAATAACAAGATAGCATGGGGATTTATTATATAGGTAGAAGTAAATTGTATGAGAACAAGGTCAGGAGAGAAGATATGGAAAGACTTTTTATGCTCTTAGAATATACGTGAAGTGTTATAGCATCACTTGAATATAGACTAGATGTTGTATATATAGTGATAAGATAGACAAAATATCTTCTTATATGGATTCCAAATTAAAACTATGGACACATACTTATTTGAAATAATATTAAAAAATAAATTGTCAAAACTAAAGGGTGATTAACATGATGAGAAGAAAAACTAATATGGGCTAAAACATGAATTTATGTTTTTACTGTGAATGAAAGGTGTTTGTATTTTTATTATGATTTTTACTGGTTAGAATGGCTACCATCAAATAGACAAGAGATAGCAAGTGCTGGAAAGGATGTGGAGTAAAGGTAATTTTGTACATTGTTGGTGGGAAATTAAATTGTTACAGTCACTATGGAAAGCAACATGGAGATTCCTCAAAATTTTTTAAATGAAATTACCATATGATCCACTAATTCCACTTTTGGCTATATATCCATCAAAAATAAAAACACTATCTCAAAAGATATCGTCACCCTCATGTTCACGGCAGCACCGTTTACAATAGCTAAGACATGGAAACAACCTAAGTGTCCATAATGGATGAATGGACACAGAATATGTGTACAACATATAGTTAAATATATAAATATATGGGATAAATATGAATAAATATATATAAATATATGAATAAATATATGAATAATATATAAATATATGAATAAATAAACATATGAATAAAACATGATGAAAATGAACACTATTCTGCCATAAAAAGGATATCCTGCTATTTGTGATAACATGGATGGACCTTGAGAACATTATAGTAAGTGAAATAAGTCAGAAAAATACAAATGCTGTATAATCTCACTTACATGTGAAATATATATTTTTTAAAAGCCTCATAGAAACAGGGATCAGATTTACAGTTGCCAGAGGCAGAAGGTGGGGATTAGGGGAATTGGTTGGAGAGAAATCAATTTTTATAGTCAGAAACAAATGCCATGAAGACATCAGTACATTTCATTTTCAGAAAGAGCAAACCGTAAACAGAGTAAGTGGTTTTTATATTTCCTGTATTGATGTTTTAAAATATCACAAGAGTAATACTTGTAGAGGGTCAATTCAGTCAGGGAGTCCCTGAAATCTGTATAACCAGGAAGTTCATTAGCTCATTCAAAACATATTTGCATTTTTAGTACAAGTGAACATATAAAAGTCACTAACTGTGCTTGTGCTGTGAGGGATACAAAGACAACAGATAGAAAGATAAGTGATAGGCTTATCTTCAACAAACTCATGATCTACTAGGATTATCGAAAAGTCTCCACAGTAAACTGTAATAAAAGGTCAGAAGGAAGCAATGGCAATAAAAGAGGTATACCAATAATCTAGAAAAGCCAATGTGTACCAGTGGATTCAAAGGTGAGTTCATACTATAGGTGGCATTTGCATTGGATGTGATAGGTTAACCATGAATGGGCAGAGATGATGGGAAACATTAAAAATAAGAGAAAATGGTAAGATTTAGGGAAGAATATTTAAGGGAGAGTACTTAGTTTCTAGATAGCTGAAATATAAGCCTTTTTCCCACTGCCTCTCACTTTCTGGAGAACTTTTTTCTATTGTTAAACCCTTTTTTCTACTGAGTCTTCAAATCTATTCTTCTTAATCAATTATTCTTAATATTCAACCAACCTGTGATATCTGCCATAAAAAATAGTCAAGACCCAACATGTACCTCTAGTTACTGTACCATTTCTCTGCTCCCTTGATTTTCTAAGCTTCTTGAAAAACAGGGTCTGCACGTAAGGAAACAATTTCCTCATTTCTCATTCAGTCTTCAATTCTTCAAACCAGCCTCTGATTCAAGCTCCATGCTGTCAAAGGCAAAGGACAGGTTCCTCTTGTCAGCACTCATCACAGTTTTTGCCCTAATTCCTTTAGACATTTCCTTTCCCCATGTATTCAAGACATATATCTGCTTTCTCCCATTTCACCCTAAACCAAGTTTCTTCTCTTTCTCTCTCTCTCTCTCTCTCTCTCTCTCTCTCTCTCTCTCTGGCTACACCTTCTTAGACTCCTTCACTAGCTCCTTTTGTCATTACATCTCTGCTCGAAGCCCAGGGACAAGTAGACAATACATAGTTCTGCTATCATAATTGCTCTCCTAATAACCATGGTGCTAAAACGCCTACAATTTTAATGAGGATACGTAATTGAATCTATGTACCTGTGTAGGCAAGGCTATTGTTCATATCATCTGAAAGCCAGATGAATTATTGAATTATTTAACTGTAGGGTATATTTTCTCAAATTCTTGGATTATTCACTCACTTTTTCATTCAATAAATATGAGTTAGCACCTGCCACGTGTCAGGCATTGTCATAGGTACTGCGGACAAAACAATAAGCAAGATTGACAAGACCCCTGCCTTCACGGAGCATGACGGGATCAAGGCTGGGTGAGAAGTTGAGACTGTTATGTAGAATTAAGAGCATTATTAATACGGACTAAAAATTTACTTTTCATTGACTTATGGAAACTCTGGACACCCCCAGTATAACGTACGGTTTTCACCTAGGATTACGTATATTCAAAGAACAGATCTGTTTGACCTTTCCATGTCCCTGTACCTCAAGAAATTTTTGTAATCAAATGCCATGGGGAGACCACATTTTATTTTTAAATCTAGCCTTTTAGATAGACTTGGAAAGAATAGGACTTGATGGTTGAAAGTAAACACCATCAATAGGATCAGTGGTTTCATTTAAAAAC
Source organism: Tadarida brasiliensis (assembly GCA_030848825.1). Lineage (NCBI taxonomy): Eukaryota > Metazoa > Chordata > Mammalia > Chiroptera > Molossidae > Tadarida > Tadarida brasiliensis. Next base: position 108,484,915 of record CM061263.1, on the reverse strand, counting down.
TAGTAATTGTGCCTGGCCTGTGTGGCTCAGTGGATTGAGTGTCTTCCCATGTCCCATGGACTGAGAGGTCCTGATTCAATTCCTGGTCAGGGCACATGTCTCCATGGGTTTCTGGCTCCATCCCCAGTGGGGGGTGTGCAGGAGGCAGCCGATCAATGTTCCTCTCTCTCTCTCTCCCTTCCTCTCTCTGTAACAAATCAAAAAAAGAAAATTAAAAATTAGTATTTGTGGCAAAAAACAATACAGTTCAACATTCAACATCGGCCCTATCCCACCCCCCACCACATTTCCTGCTAAAAATAGAGGTGAGTCATTCTGGCAATGAGAAATTTGAAAACAACTTGTATAACATAAATGCCAGGATGTCAGGGGGAGCAGGTGCTACCAGAGCGACCCAGCAGCCTGACTCCGCCTGGTTTCACAGCACCGTGGAGCGGCCCACCAGCAGGTCCCTCTCTGGATTTGTGGCATACATACGAATGGCATGATTTGTTTCAAATCAAAGGATACTACCAAGTTTAATAAACTAAAGTAGCAATTAGCATAAAATCAGAGAAGCTTTTCATAGTGTGAACTTAGATCTCTTAATCTTTCTTTGCCTCTTTTTATTGATAAAATATGACTAATAATGTCTATTCTGTGTAACTTAAATTGTGATGAGAGAATTATGGGATAAGGGTTAAACTTATCAGTTCATATTAAATTATAAAATACATTAAAATATGATTTACAACCATTACCATTTATATTATAATAATATTAACAATAGTATTGCATGCTTTCCACATTTAAAGGTTTTATTTATTTAAAAATATCTTTCTCTTAACTTATGCCTTATTATTGTTTTTTATGTATACTTAGGAACTGCCTTAAATTCTCTTATAAGACATCTTAAACACTGAAACTTCAAATTGGTCTAAACAGCTAATTTGAGCATGCATACATATGTTGTAGAAAGTGAATGTTTATTCAATACACCTATTTGAGATTTTGACTTCAAGGTGTCACGAAAGTCAAATTAGATAGCCCTAATCTAAAAGATGCTAGGTCTTTTTACAAGATTTTTTTTGTGATTTTAACAAATACCAATTATTCGCAGAACACCAACAGTGATAAATCTCCAATTTCAGCCTGTCAAAATTAAAGACTGAGAGGAAACGCATGATAGGAAGCATCTGTTCCTTTCCAGGCCTGCTGAGAGTTCATAAGGATACACCTTTTAACAATAAATAAATAATAAAATAAAATTCTAAAAGTCAAACATTTTTTTACATTACCTTTTGAACTAAAGAGTGACTCTGTAATGTAAAAAATGAGAATGATGTTCCCCAACCTTTAAAACACAATAAAAAAGACTGGTCAGTGTGGCTCAGTGGTTGAACATTGACCCATGCACCAAGAGGTCGTCAGTTCGATTCCTGGTCAGGGCACATGCCCAGGTTGTGGGCCTGATCCCCAGTGGGGGGCATGCAGGAGGCGGCCAATCGATGTTCTCTCTCATTGATCTTTGTATCTCTCTCCCTCTCCTTTCCTCTCTCTAAAATCAATAAAAGAAAAAATAATTTAAAACACAATAATAAAAAAGCTTTGAATAATTTCATCTCCACATTTTAATGAGAAACTAAAGATAGAATTACTTTAAAGGCAAAAAAAGAAAAAGAAAGAAAGAAACTGGTGCCCTAGCCAGTTTGGCTCAGCGGTTAGAGCATCTGCCCATGGACCAATGAGTCACGGGTTCGATTCCAGCCAAGGGCACATACCTCGGTTGCGATTTATATCTGGCCCTGGTTGGGGTCATGCAGGAAGCAGCCACTCCGTGTGTCCCTTTCACATCAATGTTTCTCTCTCTGCTTATCTCTCCCTCCCATTCTATCTGAACAAAAATGGAAAAATGTCCTCAGATGAGGATGAAAAAAAAAAAAAAGAAATTGGTAAAGGATATACCTATGAGGTGTAAGATTCTAACCCAGTGTCTGGTGACTTCTTTATCTTTAATCTTAGGAAAGGTGAACTTAAACATTGAATGATATTTTTACTGAAAGTTCATTTATTTTTAAGTATCCGGTTTTAAATCAGAAAAGTATATGTCATTGGTCTGTATTCAAATTAAGAAAGGTTAGAATTGTGAACTAGTTCCTTTCTGCCCCAACCAGACAAAGCTGCTGGGGTCTTCCTTTCTACACCACCATGTCTGTGTACCATCACTGACTTTCTGGGTACCCAGACTCTCTGGTGGGAGGTACAGGGGTGAGGGTGAGAAGATTCAATAACATCATGGCACACTGATAGAGGAAGCTGATCACATCAGTGTTTCCCACAAGGTGGGGTTGGACATCACTCTTGCTTAACTAATTAGCGGATGGTGCAACAAGAATTCTTGTCTTTACCTGAGATGTGCTGTTCTCATTGGAGCTGTGATAGAATGATCTCCTGCGGCAGGCTCGCTCTGTACAGGAGCTCCTATGGAAACTTGACATTTTTCAATGCTGATTCAGGATTTCAGGTCTGGTTCCTTCACCATAAATCCCTCCCCTTGACCTCATCTCTTTTTTCTCTCTCCTTGCCTCAGCTTGGGCAACCATTAGTTTAGGTGGTTTGGTTCTTTAGTTATTGCGATTTTTTCAATTCTATTTTTATTTATTTTAGAAAGAGGGGAAGGGAGAGGGAGAGAGAGATAGAAACATCGATAAGAGAGAGACGTCAACATTAATCGGCTGCCTCCCACTAGGGATCGAGTCCACAACCCGGGTATTGAACTGGTGACCTCTTGGTGCATGAAACAACACTCAACCACTGAGCCACACCAGCCAGTCTAGTTATTGCTTTTATAATTTGTTGTAATCATCATAATATTCATGCTCTGCTCCCATCAAGACTTAACCTTTTGAGTTCCAATATAATCGAGTATAATTTGAAGCAAAATTGCAAATACAATGTTACAGCATTTACTTTAGGCATAAGCCAGTTTTTAAAACTACTGAACTATTCCTATGTTAGTACTTGATGGTATTTTGTTATGCAATATGCACTCTACTGGTGTTAAGACGATAGATTTTATGGTGTGCTTTTATCAACAAAAATAATAATGATAAATGAAGAGTCAGGAGGACACTTTTGGAAGTGATGAATATGTTTTTGGTTTAGCTTATGGTGATGATTTCATGGGTGTATACAAAGAATCAACTCTACTGGGTAAAAGACTTTTAAATTTTTAATTTGAATGAAAAAAATGAATGCAAATCCCTTTAATAACAATGAGAAAAACACAATTTGAGATTAAAGCTTTAGTTAGTCTTGAACCTAATGAACCAAGCATCATGTCAATTACATGTAGGAATTAAAAATGCTTTATCTGATAAATGTATGAATCTACTGTCATTTCCTGAACAAAGCTAAGTGAGAAATGTTAAGTTTGACTGTTTGACTTTCCAAATGAACTTATAGTCCTGGTGGATTGAATGTATACGTGATACACTTGTTTTATTCACCAGTTTGTTCGTGCATTGGGTGTACTGAAATAAAACATTGCATCTACTTTTTTAGCCTTTAGAGAATTATCATTGGTATGTCTTCAATCCGTGCCAAATTGAACACACACCTCAATTATTATTCATCATTGAATATGCCCTATGCTATCTATATTATATACACAAAGAAAAGTTATATAAGTTAGAATTCCATTGTAAATAAATTATTCAACAGTTACATATATTGAGCACGTATGGTTGCATAGATTCAGCTACTGAAAGTAAACTCATAGAAATAACCATTCTTTTTTTAATTTTTTTTTTTAATTTGAGAGAGAGAGAGAGAGAGAAAGAGAGAGAGAGAGAGAAACACTGATGTGAGAGAGACACACCGACCGGTTGCCTTTGTGCCTCAATCAAGGATTGAACCTGCAAACCAGGCATGTGCCCTGACAGGAAATTGAACCCGTGACCTTCCAGTGCATGGGATGACACTCCAACCAACTATGCCACATGGCTGGGGTGCACCTAGTTTTAAGGAGTCTATCCTTGATTTGGCTCTTTTACCCAAAAGGTTTATATGGGAACAGGAAAAATTACTATAGCAAGAGAGTCAGCACCATCTCTTGTGTTTGGCAGCAACTCAAATGCCAATAGACAAGGGGGAAAGTTGTATTGAAGCGAAAGTGAAGGCTCCAGGTGTGCCTTGATTACAGTCTGCTGGCATGGGGAAGCTGGAGGTGGGCTACTCGAAGCTGGGCATCCTATGGGATTGGTTAGTAGTGCATTATTTGACTTTCTCTGGTTGATCTTAAATTGGAAGTGGGGACAAAAATTAGGGAGGCTGTTAGTTATTAATCAAGTCCTGGCCATTTTGGGCCAATTGTTACAGGGGTTATTGTTCAGCTTCCTAGATTGTAACTAGAGACTATCTACGTGTCTGAATCATAGATAGCGGGCTGGCTTCCTGAGACGGTTGATGTAGAGTATGGCTTGGCATGGACTATTTTGAGCTGAAGACAATCAGGGTCCAAAAGACTCAGAAAGACTTTTTTAGTTTTTTTTTTTTTTGGTTGTTGTTGTTGCTGAAAGTATTATAGATGTCCCCCTTTTTCCCCCATTGACCCCCTCTATTTTACTTTATTTTATTTTTTATTTACTTTTTTTTTTTAACTTTCCCCTTAACTACCTAAAAGAATTTAGACTGAGGGCCTGCTCCAGGATGAGAACTATCATGAGAGATAAGTAGAAAGAATAAGAGCTAGGTGTGGTTGGCGGGGGGAAACTTGGCAGAGCCTGGAGATCAAATTCCTGTGTTTCACTGTCTACGTGACGTGGTAAATATTTGTCTACCAAACAGTTGCTCTTCTCATCCTCCTATAAATTGTCTTCCTTCCCTTTGAAGTTCCAGACCCTGGCTTGCTTCTCCTTAGCTCAAGAGGGCATATAAGCCTTAATTGTCTCTCTGTGTAGGTCTCATATTTTTATGGGGACCCCCACACACATGTAATTAAATTTGTTTTCTCCTGTTAATCAGTCTTCTGTCAATTTAAATAATAGACCAGTCAAAAAATCCTAGAAAGGGAGAGGAAAAAAAATTGACCCTGCATCTGCAATTCTTGTTATTCCTTTGTTGAAGATACCATAGTTTCAAAATCCTTGCCTCAGTCTTTACATGACCTTCTCCCCTGTGTCTGCCTGTGTCTCCGTGTCCAGAATTTCCTCTTCTTATAAGGTAAGGAGACCAGTCATCAGATTAGGGCTCACCTAATCCAGTATGGCTTCATCTTGATCATATCTGCAAAGGCCCTATTTTCAAATATGGTTACATTCACAGGTACACAGAGTTGGAACTTCCACATTTCTTTTTTGGGAGGACACAGTTCAACCCACAACGTGGCCCAAAGTCTCAGCATCTGCTGCTACTTATTAAATTTCCTAGATAGAGCTTTATCCTTGTAGTTTAATGCTTGTATCCTGATTAACATTCTGGCCGTTATAAAATTTTCGGCCTGGAATAGCCCTAAAAGATATATAGATAACTGTATCACTCTTTATTACACTTACCAAATGCCTGGCACTGTTCTAAGCACTATATATATATAGTGTGTGTGTGTGTAATTTTCTTTAATTTTTACAGGATTCTGTCTGTTCACTACCATTATTAATCCCCATCCTACATAGGAGGCAACTGAGTATTGCAAAATAAAGTAAATCAACTTGATTGTTCACAGTTATTGGATTGTTTTAGGAAGTTATACTTAGATATCATTGAGAATAAACTTTGCTACAGGTGGCATGAATTATAATAAACCCAAGTCTCCAAGTAAATTTTGCCTCATAATTAATATCAAGTACTACAAAATCAGTCGTACCACATGTTACGTACACTTGATGAAATACCAACCAGCTCTCCATTCTTTTAAGCACTCTCACAGCACAAATCATGAAAGATTTATTCAAGGCAAAAGCAGCAATATTACAGCAAAAGTAGCAGACATCAGCTGACCTCCTATTTAGACTCAAATGAGAAAATCCTCCCATAAGTGGCACAGCCCTATCAGAAGTCTGCTTAGCCTGGGACATCATGCAGGTGGGTACAGACTATTAGACATGATGAATTCTTATATCTGTTCATGTGAGGACATGCGCACCTACACAGCATTTATACATAGTCTGCAAACCCTAAACATTATGCATTCCACCAAAGAAACTCACTTCTTTTATTTATTTATTTATTTATTTATTTATTATTTATTTATTTATTTATTTATTTATTTATTTATTTATTTATTTATTTATTTATTTTTGTTACAGATGTTTCTCCTTTTCCCCCATTGACACCGTCCTCGACCTCCCTTCCCGCCCTGTCCCCAGCTTTGTGGTCCATGTCCATTGGTTATGTGTACATGCATATAAGTTCTGTGGTTTATCTCTTCCGCCTCCCCACCCCTGCTCTGGGGATTGTCAGTCTGTACCCTACTTCCACGTCTCTGGGACTACCCTGTTCTTCAGACTATGTTCATTATATTCCACAAATAAGTGAGATCATATGGTATTTGTCTTTCTCTGCTTGGCTTGTTTCGCTTAGGATAATCCTCTCCAGGTCCCTCCAGGTCGTCTCAAAGGATAAGAGACCTTTGGAGATTAACCCCTTATCTGATGTATCACTGGCATTTATGCTCTCCCATATAGTGGGTTGCCTTTCCATTCTGATGGTTGTTTCATTTGCTGTGCAGAAGATTTTGAGCTTGATGTAGTCCCATGTGTTCATTTTTTCCTTTGTTTCTGTTGCCTTAGGTGATGTACCAGTGAAAATTCTGCTGTGTATGATGTCTGAAATTTTGTTGCCTACATTTTCTTCTAGAATTTTTATGGATTCACGAGTCACGTTTAAGTCTCTTCTCCACTTTGAGTTTATTCTTGTGTATGGTGTAAGTTGATGGTCTAGTTTAATTTTTTTGCATGTACCTGTCCAATTTTCCCAACACCATTTATTAAATAGGCTGTCTTTACTCCATTATATGCTTTTGCCACCTTTGTCGAATATTAATTGAGCATAATATTTTGGGTCAATTTCTGGGTTCTCTGTTCTATTCCATTGATCTATGTGCCTGTTCTTGTGCCAGTATCAGGTTGTTTTGATTACAGTCGCTTTGTAGTATAACCTGATATCCAGTATTTAGATCCCTCCTACTTTGTCCTTCTTTTTCAAGATTGCTGTGGCTATTCGGGGTCTTTTTTGATTCCATATGAACTTTTGAAGTATTTGTTCTAGTTCTGTGAACTATGTCATCAGTATTTTGATGGGGATTGCATTGAATCTATAGATTGCTTTGTGTAGTATGGACATTTTAATTATGTTAATTCTTCCAAACGATGAACAAGGTATATGTTTCCACTTTTTTATATCTTCCTCTATTTCTTTTTTCAATGTCCTGAAGTTTTCTGCAAATAGGTCCTTTACTTCTTTGATTAAGTTTATTCCTAGGTATCTTAATTTTTTTGCTGTGATGGTAAATGGAATTGTTTTTTTAGTTTCTCTTTCTGTGAGTTCATCATTGGTGTATAAGAATGCCATCGATTTCTTGACGTTAATTTTGTATCCTGCTACTTTGCCAAATTCATTTATTAGGTCTAGTAGATTTTTGATGGAGACTTTAGGGTTTTCTATGTATATCATGTCGTCTGTGAATAATGACAATTTCACTTCCTCCTTTCCAATTTGGATCCCTTTTATTTTTTCTTCACGTCTGATTGCTGTGGCTAAGACTTCCAGTACTATGTTAAATAAGAGTGGTGAAAGTGGGCATCCCTGTCTTGTTCTTGTTCTTAAGGGAAATACTTTTAGTTTTTGTTCATTGAGTATGATGTTGGCTGTAGGTTTTTCATATATGGCCTTAATTATGTCGAGATATGATCCCTCTATTCCCACATTGCTGAGTGTTTTTATCAGAAATGGGTGCTGGATTTTGTCGAATGCTTTTTCAGCATCTATTGATATGATCATAGGATTTTTATCTTTCCTTTTGTTTATGTGGTGTATCACATTTATTGATTTGTGAATATTGGACCAGCCTTGCATCCCTGGGATGAATCCCACTTGGTCATGATGAATAATTTTTTTGATGTATTGCTGGATCCGATTTGCTAGTATTTTGTTCAAGATTTTGGCATCTATGTTCATCAGGGATATTGGCCTGTAGTTTTCTTTCTTTGTAGTGTCTTTTTCTGGTTTTGGAATTAGAATTATGCTGGCCTCATAAAACGAGTTTGGAAGTCTTCCTTCTTCTTGAATTTTTAGGAATAGTTTGAGGAGAATGGGTGTTAGTTCTTCTTTGAATGTTCGGTAAAACTCCCCTGTGAAGCCGTCTGGGCCTTGGCTTTTGTTTGCTGGGAGAGTCTTGATTACATCTTCAATTTCCTCCATCGTTATTGGCCTGTTCAAGTTTTCTATCTCTTCCTGGTTCAGTTCTGGGAGACCATGTGTTTCTAGATATTTGTCCATTTAGCTTAGATTGTCCAATTTGTTGCCATATAATTGTTCATAATATTTGTTAACAGTCCTTTGTGTTTCTGTGGTGTCAGTTATTATTTCTCCTCTTTCATTTCTGATTTTGTGTATTTGGGTTCTCTCTCTCTTTGTTTCTTGGTGAGTCTAGCTAAGGGTCCATCAATCTTGTTTATCTTTTCAAAAACCAGCTCTTTGTTTCATTGATCCTTTGAATTTTTTTGGGTCTCCATGTCACTTATTTCTGCTCTGATCTTTAGTATTTCTTTCCTTCTACTTACTCTGAGGTTTTCTTTTTGTTTGCTTTCTAGTTCTTTAAGTTGTGAGGTTAGGTAGTCAATTAGAAATTTTTCTTGTTTCTTGAGGTGGGCCTGTAGTGCTATGAATTTCCCTCTCAGAACTGCTTTTGCTGCATCCCATAGATTTTGTATTGTTGTGTGTTCATTTTTGTTGGTTTCCAGGAAGTTTTTAATTCCTTCCTTGATCTCCATGGTAACCCATTCATTGTTCAATAACATGCTATTTAGCCTCTATGTTTTCAAATGTCTTTGCATGTTCTTGTTGTAATTGATTTCTAGTTTCATGCCATTGTGATCTGAGAAGATGCTTGATATGATTTCAATCTTCTTGAACTTGTAGAGACTTAGCTTGTGTCCTAACATGTGGTCTATGTTTGAGAATGTCCCATGTGCACTTAAGAAGAATGTGAATTCTGTAGTTTTGGGGTGTAATTCTCTGTAGATATCTATTAAATCCATTTGGTCTAGTGCTTCATTTAGATTCTCTGTTTCCTTGTTAATTTTTTGTCTAGAGGATCTATCCAGTGATGTCAGCGGGGTGTTGAAGTCCCCTGCTATGATTGTATTGCTGTCGATTTCTCCTTTAAAGTCCTCCAGAAGATTTTTAATATATTTTGGTGCACCTATATTGGGTGCATATATGTTTACCAAGGTTATATCTTCCTGTTGGATAGATCCTTTGAATATTATGTAGTGGTCTTCTTTGTCTCTAGTTATGGCCTTCATTTTAAAATCTAATTTATCAGATATGAGTATTGCTACCCCAGCTTTTTTTTTGCTTTCTGTTTGCTTGGAAGATTTTTTTTCCATCCCTTCACTTTCAACCTATGTGAGTCTTTTGTTGTGAGGTGGGTCTCTTGTAAACAGCATATGTGTGAGCCATGCTTTTTTATCCAGTCATCTACTCTGTGTCTTTTTATCAGAGCATTCAAACCATTTACATTTAAGGTGATTATTGATATGTACTTATTTATTGCCATTTTTGTTTAATGTGGTTCTATTTTCCTTCCTATTTCTTCTACTAATTACAGCAGTCCTTTTAACATTTCTTGCAGTGCTGGTTTGGTGCTAATGTATTCCCTTAGCCTTTTTTTTTGTCTGGGAAGCTCTTTATTTGACCTTCTATTTTGAATGATAGCCTTGCTGGATAGAGTAGTCTTGGATTCAGATCCTTGTTTTTTATGACCTTGATTACTTCATGCCATTCCCTTCTGGCCTGTAGTGTTTCTGTTGAGAAGTCAGCTGATAGCCTTATGGGGGTTCCTTTGTAGATAACCTGTTGCTTATCTCTTGCTGCCTTTAGGATTCTCTCTTTGTCTTTAATTTTTGGCATTTTAATTACTATGTGTCTTGGTGTGGGCCTGTTTGGATTCTTCTTGCTTGGGGCTCTCTGTGCTTCTTGAACTTGAATGCCTTCTTCCTTCACCAAGTTAGAAAGTTTTCTGTCACTATTTCTTCAAATATATTCTCTAACCCTTGCTCATTTTCTTCTTCTTCGAGGACTCCTATGATGCGAATGTTATTACATTTTCGTTGTCCCACAGTTCTCTTAAGCTGTCTTCCTGTGTTTTAATTGCTTTTTCCTTTTGGTTTTCTGATTGGTTGATTTTTTCTACCCTGTCTTCTAATTCACTGATCCGGTCCTCAGCTTCTTCTACTCTGCTGTTTAGTCCTTCCAATGTCTTCTTTATTTCTGCTATGTCATTCTTCACTTCTTCTTGGTGGTTTTTCATTTACGATTGATTGATTTTCACTGTTTCTATATCTTTAGTCATGGTGTTGATGTCCTTACTCATGCACTTACTTAACTGCATTTCATTTATCTCATCTTTGGTAGGGTTCTCTTGTTCTTTCATTTGGGATTTGTTTCTTTGCTTCACCATTTTGGCTGTCTGCCAAATTTTCCCTGTGGGTGTTGATGTTCTGCTATTTTTGGCTCCCTCTACTGTGTTTGGATGAGCATGGAAGGGCCCACGTTGAACACCACTGTCAAATCTTACTTTCTTGGGTAGATTTTCAGGCTCAGAAAAGGTTCAGTTATCCTCTAGCTTTTTGCCTGGAGGCTATTAGTCTCAGTTACTCAGGACCTTGAAATGTAGCCCTCTGATATTCTGCATAAGAGGATTTCCAGAGGGTGGGACAGATGCTGGTTGTTAATGAGCCTCAATTTGCATTTCTTTGACTCACCTGGAAGGGGCTGAATCTCCGAGGGAGGGGCTGCTGGTTTTCCTCACAGCTCTGGGAAGGAGCAAGCTGTCCACCCACCTTTGTGGCTGCGATTCAGCAAAAACTCTGAGTGCCCTCCAAATCCCGGGTGTCTCCACAGAGTTTCAGTCCAGTCCACTCTCCCTCTGCTGGAGCCCAAGGTGAGTGGCTGTAGCCAATTCAGTGCTCTGTTCCAGCCCTCTGCACTATGGAGCGGCTTGGGACTTTAACCCCGAGGGCGCTGCTCACAGCTAAGACCGCTGCTGTGTGTGGGCTCCCAGCCCGCCACCCTCTCATGCCTCCGCAAACCTACCAGGATCGCTTCAGTGTCCCTGGTTATATGATCCTCACAAGCTGCTTTTCTGTTGCTTTTTTCCAATGATTTGTCTTTATTTTAGTTGTAATTCCCATTTGGTCCTGGGAGATTGTCTGTGTAGCTTCCATTCACTCCGCTGCCATTTTTCCAAAAAAAAAAAAAAAAAAAATCGAAATTCACTTCTAATTGATAATTATTTCAAGCACTTATAAGAAACTTTCCCAATATATACAAAAATTACAAAATGTATACAAAAATTTATGAAAATAAGACTTGAATCACCAAGCTACAATGCCTATTGCAGAAGTCAAAATACAATGATGATATAAAAATAACTTTTAAAATTAGTTTTATTCGTAATAGTCTAAAATGAGAAAAAAACAAAACATAATGTCCATCAAAGGTGAATAAATAAACAACACATGATAAGAATCCATACCATGAATACTACACAGCAATAAAAGAAATAAAACAATGATGCACTCAAAATATGGATGAATATCAGATCATTGTATTAGGTAAAATAGGTGAAAAACAACATGTAATATTATTCATTTACATAGAATTCTAAAAATTGTACAGTAATCTATAGTGACAAAAAGCAGATCAATTATTGCCTCTAGTGACAAAAAGGGACCAGAGTGAAAAAAAAATGGATTACAAAGGTGCATGAGGGTACTTTGGGGAGTAACAGACATGTGTGCTATTCTGATCATCACACATCATCAAATGGTACCCTCAATATGTACATTTTACTGTATGTAAATAAGATCTTAGTAAGTTTTTTTTTTTTTTTTTAATGTAGTCATCATTAGGAGTGTTGTCTCTAAACCATAGAAGAGAAAGAAACCCAGTGGGAGGCAAGGAAAGAGATGGACTCCTACAACCTTATTTGAAAGTGACATTGAGATGCACCTGAAAATGCACCAGGACCCTGGATCTTAGTCATCTGAGCCAAGAAATGTGCCCCTTTTTGCTTAAGCATTTGAGACAGGTATTCTGTTGCTCATAACAGAGAGTACCCCAGCTAAAACGAATAAATAAAATTGGATACAATAAACCTGAGCCTAAAACAAATTTAAAAAAGAACAAGTTCAATGATTAAAGCACCTTTTCACTTCCTGAGTGAAAGCATTTGGCCCCATTCAATAGTTCTGTTAAGGGTCTCAATGATCTTTAGTGATCTGTGTATTCCCCAGCAGGTTCTGACCAATATTGGCTACTGGATTTTGGAATAAGTCCCATGACCTGAATCTGCTTTTTCCCAGAATGACAACAACTGTGTTAACTGGGTCTGAATTTTAATAGACTGGGTTCAGGATATAGCGCTGCCTGAATGACAGCACTTTGCAGTTTTGCTTCACAAAGACAGAAAAATAGAACATCCCCAAGGTCCACACATCAGCTCTTCTACGAAGCCTTTATTATTTCTTTCTTCTCCTCTCTTCTAAGAGAAGTCACTTGCTCTTGATAGTGATATTTACTTTTCCTTACTTCTCCCAGACTCCCCTTTTTTCCCTAAAGACTTAGTTATTTGGTAATGTAAGGATCAATTTAAATATACTCTGAAAAACTGCATTGGTTTGCTGGAGTTGCCATAACAAAATACCAGTCTGGTGGCTTAAATAGCAAAAATGTATTTTCTCACAATTCTGGAGGCCAGAAGTCCAAGAGGAAGGTGTCAGCATTTTGGTTTCTTCAGAGGCCTCTCTCCTTGGCTGGCTGATGGCCACCTCTTCCCAGTGTCTTCACACAGCTGTCCTCTGTCCATGTTGTCTGTGTCCTAATCTCTTCTTATTAGGAATTCATGCAGTGTTGGGGCTCACCCTAACAACCACATTTTAACTCAAGTACCTTCTCAAAAGCCCTATCTCAGAATACAGTCATATTCTAAAATATTGGGGGTTAGTGCTTCAATATGTGAATTTTGGAAGGAGACAATTCAACCCATAACAGAGATACTAATATATGTTTTTGTGTCTTCCTTATTTTTTTCTCAGACAGGGAAAGCTCTGAGAGAACGACCCTCAAACATCACCATATCCATCACGCAATAAATATTTTTGAACTTCTTATAATGCCAGGCATGTTTACTTTGGAATTAGATGATCAAGTTATCATCAATAACACCAATAACCATATGTCAAGCTGCAATGTCTGAAGAGATATATCTTATAAATCACACTCCATTACACATATCAAAGTTATTTGATTGGGCTGACTAATCAATGTTTACCATTATGTTTTCCCAGCATAACAAGTTTTAGAGCTGATCAAATAAAATATCCCTACTGGGAATTTCCTCTTCTAATACGCCTCCTCACTCAAATATGTAAGCTAATGTATGCATAGTCCCAGCTGCCTTGTGCTCTTGCCTTATTCGGCTTCATATGCAACCACACATGAGCTCATTTGGTATTTCCCTTGGCTCTATGACCTTCTCCTTTGCAATATGCAACATGAAACTCCCTTCACCTTCCCTTTTAAAGTTCTCTTTGCTGAGTCGCCCGGCCTACCTCTAATTCCTACTCTTCTCAAGGGAGAAAATGTCCTTGGCTCCTGCTTGTATAAGAAAGTAATCAGTGAGAAATCCTTATTAGGACATTGCTGCCAGGGAGAACATTTAGTAACAGCTGGGGTACAATGACACAAAAGCATGTGATGCTCAGTCTCTCCCTGAAGCTATGCACTGAGATAAACTCTGAGGCTCATTTCATGTTCAGCACATGTTATCCTGTCGTTTGCCTGACTGACATATGTCAGGTTGTACTGAGACAAGCATTTTCATAGGCATTTATAGGACAATCTCAGCATGTATTCAAAGACTAAGAATCTTTTCTAAAATATCTCAATGCCTTAGGAAAAAAAAAACATGAATAAAAGATAAAGGATTAGTAGAGATAAAATAAGTCCCATAAATTATTTTTCCCTGGGATAGAGATTACAAAACTAAGCAGCTGTTCATTGTTTTCTTTGTTACTCACTGCCTGAACATGTCTTATACCTCAGTTTCCTCAAAGGAGACATTAACATTACTACTGAAAGAAAATATACATTACCAACAATGATGACCTTGAACATATAAAAGTTTATTATAATACTGTGTGCATTCCACATGCTAGTGGAAATAATAATTACATCTCTATTAAGGTTCCTACCACACAGAATCTCAAAGAATTGCCATTTTGTAGTCAGAAACTACCAAAGGCAGTTTCAGTCTAAAGAAAGATTAGCATCTCCTTGCTCATCTTGTCCTCACGTCCCAAGGCTCTTGTTACGACTTTTGAGAGTCATCCAAGGAACAGGCAAGTGGGTGAATAATCCTCAGGAAAAGAGTGACCATTATGCTTCCGAACACTGTTCCCTTTTTTATAAACAAACAGGTAGTAGTCAGTTCTTGATGGAAAGATATTTGACTGTTTTATGAGAGATGTACAAAGATGGAAATGAGAGATGATTCCAGGTGTTCAAGGAAGGCTGCAGATATCATTACAAACCCCCAAGATCATGGTGTTTTCAAGACCTCTTAGAACTAGGAAGTTATATCAGGGCGATTTTGAGGAGGGCTCAGTCTTCATGGACAGAAACCTAAAATCTCCCCAAACTCCTACCCTTTAACTTTACCCCAGGAGAAACTGATCTATGAAAATCACATGTGTGGCCCAGCTGGTGCGGCTCAGTTGTTGAGCATCAACCCATGCACCAAGAGGTCGCTGATTTGATTCTCGGTCAGTGCACATGCCCAAGTTGTTGGCCCAATCCCCAGTGGGGGGCGTGCAGGAGGCGGTCAATCGATATTCTCTCTCATTGATATTTCTATCTCTCTCTCCCTCTCCCTTCCTCTCTCTCTAAAATCAATAAAGAAAAAATATTTTTTAAAAAAAGAAGAAAATCACATGTGTGATTATGAAAGATGTAGCTGAGCGAGGGAAGTTGAGGAATCTGGGGAATAGTGAGCTCTCACCTTAGCTCTATAAGAAGCATGATCTCAGTAGACCAATAATTCACCTTTTTATGCATCTGTAAATAAATGGAATGTTTTTAAGAACATAATTATGTCATATTTAGCCCTTTCTTTTATATATTAAATATATATCTTTCCTTTTCAAAAAAAAAAAAAAAGATTAGTAAATTAAGCTAGGATACAGGGGCTGAAATATATACTTTGTAACTGTCAGATTCTTTATCTATAAAATTTTATTTACCATATTTACCTTTTCACAGTTCCCCAAATATTCATAAAATAATTTGGGGCAGATAAGAAAAACTTATGGTTTATATTTCATATAGCAAGACAAAATAATTCACTATATAGAAAATTTACCTATATAAGAAATTTTTTAGCCCTATTCTTCAGATTTTGTCTCATTCAGCTTTCTCAGGTAACAAAGAGGAGTGGACCAATACGACCTTGAAGAAAACATCTTCGGGAAATTTAGTCTTTTTGTACCTAGAAGCTCAAGACACACAAACACCCACTGGTTCTAGACTTCGTTTTTCTTGTTATTATTTTTAAACCTTTATTTTTCTTATTCACAAAAAATTACTAAAATCAAAATATAGAATATCCTAAGTGTGCAAAATTGCAAATTGGTAGCACATTGCAGTACCATATTACTCCAAGGTGATGTGATTGAATTGACTTAATGTGTGCATACTATTTCACTGACTTATGTAATCTGAAGTCAGGGTCAAGTCCTGGTCGGAGAACAGCCAGTCATCACAGCCAACAGTAGCACTGCGTTCGACTCTATGTACCAATTCAGTTATAAGTATAAGGGATTAAATATGAGGCTCTAGTGATTTTGCCCCAGAGAATGTATAGTTTTTAAACATTACCAGTCAGAAATATGTTAGAGTTTTTTTCTTACAGAGTGAAAGTTTTTTATTGTAAACCTAGTTTTCAAGTTCTAAATAAGCGTAGAGGGTAGGGAAGATCGGAAATGAGTTTTAAAGAAGAATCCAGGAAATGTGTTCGGGCTGCCTAGCAATTTTAGTAGATTTCTGTGGTGCATTCAATCGTCCATCCTCCTGGACTATTTCATACCACTTTTTCTTTTCTTAAACCTGAAATCCTTCCTGCCTCTTATTCTGTGCTGATGGTACTGATTACTTTTCCACTTAGAAAATGGAAGGAATCAAAAGAGAACTATTTTACGCTCCAGCAACTACTGCTTCCGTACTCTGCATCTCTCTCCCTCCACATACCCTTTAGTTCGCTGGAACCCATGGATGAAGGAAGGGTTGGTGCTCCGACCTAAGCCAGCCTCTCTCTTGTTCATGGCCACACTTTTCACCCACTTTTACCCACTCCAGTGAGTTCTCCCTCTCTCTCTTCCACTCGATGTTTCCCTCTCTGCTGGATCATTCCTATCAAAACACAAACCTGCTATACTATATCCTAAAAAGACAATTTATTTTAATAAAATCTAATTCACTCTACTTTTCTTGTAAGCTCCTATTCCATTCCTCTTATCCCTTTTACACCAAAAATTGTTAGCACCGTTGCCTCCTTTGTTCTCTCCCCTTTTATTCTGTGTATTCTTTCTTCAACTCACTGTAATGAGGTTTTCATCCCCATCACTCCTCAATAGCACTTTACACCCCCTGCCATATTTGTAATCATTCATTCAACAAAAATTCCAGGCATTTACTGTGTGCCAGTGGAGAACCTCAGAATCGCATTTTTCTTTTCTTCGGGCCTGGGAGTAAAATGTTAAACTCTCCAAGGGAGCATAGCTGGATAAAGTTTGGTACACTTTCAGCAAAACGGCACCAATGAGCGAGTCTCGTGTCCCTCAACTTACTGTTTACCAGAGGAGATGGAAATGAGGTCACTCCAAAGCAGACCTGCGATGTCTTGACGGGTGAGTCCACTCAGTGGTGCAGTACTGCCCCTGGCTCGGCCCAGGCAGCCAAACACATCCTAAGTCTGGGCCCCACACTACATTTTCTTTCAATTACACAGACTTCACACATGCAAACAATCTCAATGCACAGACTTTTAAAATCAACTTTATTTTCATCACTGTCCCAGCCTCCACAACAGCATACTTAAATGCTAAATGGCTTCTAGACCTTAGGTGTTTTATGTTATATAATGATTTTTTTTTTCCCATTTCTGCTTTCAAATGCCTGGAGCATGTAGACTCCAGAAGATTCCTTGATGGTTATGGACTCCATTATCTCTTATTACTTTATATATATATATATATTTTTTTTTTCCTTTATTGATTTTAGAGAGAGAGGAAGGGAGAGGGAGAGAGAGATAGAAACATCAATGAGAGAGAACATCAATTGGCTGCCTCCTGCATGCCCCCACTAGGGATCAGGCCCACAACCTGGGCATGTGTCCTGACCAGAAATCGAACTGGCAACCTCTTGGTGCATGGGTCGACACTCAACAACTGAGCCACGCTGGCCGAACTCTCTTATTACTTTTTTTAAAAATATTTTCCAAAAACCCTCGACGGCTAGTCTAGAGACAGGAAAGCTGACTGGGCATTGGAATGCTGTTTCAGGAAGATACTCATTTGTTCTGTCAAAGAAAGACTTTGCTGAGGATTTTGTAAGTTAGAAGATAAAGGGGCACTCTTTTCCTTTCTGCTTCTCAAAGGGATAGCTTTCTCCCAAAAAATGTTTGTTTGTTTTTAAATGGAAACCACCTATTAGTCTCTGACAACAAGTAATTTGAGTCCTAAATCTCAAATAATCTGTATGAAAAACTATAATAATCACTTTTATACTCTAGCCTCAATTGATCAGTGGTATGCAATACCAGTGACCAGTGTATGATCTGATGTAGTTCAAGTTCCTAAGAAAGGCTTTCTGTTCAACAGCAGTCCAGTCTTCAAGTCAACTTGATGAGAATCGCACTTCCATCCAGAGACCTTCTTAAATGTTCCAATTTCAAACTACTTATTAGGGGAACTGGTTGTCTCTAGATGTTAAGAAAGAGTACTGTATAAGGTAAAAGCTGCTCTGGAGAAATAATAATAGACCTATCATATAAAATGCAATACGATGTTACATGACTCAGTCAAGAAGAACTGCCTTGACTAGAACACACACAAAAGTAACAAAACTAAAATTACAGACTTTCTTCTATTGTATAGTCTTACAGTCATATACCAACAATAACAATACATTTTCCAGTGAGGTACTTATCTCCAGGCTGGATGCCGACTGGTATATTATCAATGCTTACTTCTTTTTTTTTTTAAATCCTCACCCAAGGATATTTTTCCTTTATCTTCAGATAGGGAGGAAGGGAAGGAGGGAGAGAGAGAAACATCGATGTGAGAGAAACACATCGACTAGTTACCTCCAGCACAACCCTGACCAGGGCCAGGAACCGAACCGCAACCGAGGTACGTGCCCTTGACCAGAATTGAACCCATGACTCTTTGGTCTGAGTGCTGACGCTCTAACCACTGAGCAAAACCAGCCAAGGCATCGGTGCTTTTTAATCCTAGTGCTTCTTCAACTTCCTCAAATGGAAATAAGTCAAGTTTTTGATATTAAGTAAACTTTAGGAATATTTAAAGCATGTGCTCTCCTCTGCAGGGTAGTAACAGATTTGAATCTTCCTAACATACCTCTAACAGTTTATGCTGGCAACAAAGCAATTTTAAAGAGCAGATGGTTACTTGCATATCATAGATAAGGGGCGGAAAGAGAGTGATACACCAACTGTGATTACAGCTCTGGGAAAACTTGCAAATTTCAGCAAAGCTTATGGAGATTGAATGTTTATGAGCAATAAAGAGAGAAAAAGTGAACAGGAAACAAAAACCTTAATAAAAAAAATAAAAAGAAAGAAAGAAAGAAAATGAAAGGTTAATGTGGCAAGTGGAATGGGCTTGCTATTCTTCCCCCAGGAGAGAATAGAGGCATTTGATAATTTCATGCTGCATAATGTGTCCGCCATCAGGAGAGTGAAGCATGCACAGAGTTCTGTAATGAGGCGGGTAAGATGCATCGTATGTTCCACTGAGAATACTCAACACTGCATTTAGTAGGTAGATGGCTCCCCCCTGCACACACAATCCAGTCTGTACTCCTCCGCCTAGCTTTCCTTTCATCTCTGTTGTTGCCAGTGGTTTTCCCCCATCTTATCATTTATCTAGACCAGTGATTTTCAACTTTTTTCATCTCATGGCAACATAAACTAATTACTAAATTCTGCAGCACACCAAAAAATGTATTATATGTTTTGCCAATCTGACCAAAAAAAAGTATAATTTTGATTCATTCACACCAAATAACTATTGTGTGGGCTGTTGTCATTGTTTTATTTAAAAATCTAAAGGAAAAGAGGTCAGTGCCCCAGCTAAGTAGGTATTGCAGCACACCGGTTGAACATCGTTGTTCTATACCAATTCTACAAACTTATCAATAAATACTTTACCTCTACACCATGTGGCTATTGCTCTCATGTGCTCACTGCTTTCACTGAGCATCCTAATATAGGAAGGTGATTTGGCACAGATTGTGGAGGTTGTAGAGTTCATTTTATTTCCGAGCAGAGCAGAACAACCTTCTAGAGCTCAGTTGATGCCCGATGCCCATTTTATTTAATCTGTGTGTCCTCATCTGCGAATGGGAATAATGATGGTACCTGCCTCACAGGTGTGTGGGGAGGATGTAACAAGTTACCGTAAAGCACAGGAAGAGCAAGCACTCAGTTGGTTACTCAGTGTTATTTTTTTTAATCAAAAAAAATTTTTTTTATTGATTTTAGAGAGAGAAGAAATGAGAGGGAGAGATAGTAACATCGATGAGAGAGAACATCGATTGGCTGCCTCCTGCATGCCCCCCACTGGGGATTTGGCCCACAACCTAGGCATGTGCCCTGACCGGGAATCGAACCGGTGACCTCTTGGTGCATGGGTCGACGCTCAACCACTGAGCCACACCGGCCGGGCCTCAGTGTTCTTTTTAGTGGTGTTGTGCTGATAGGAGTCACTGTGAGAACACTGACTGCAGAGCAGTTAAAGGAGACTTTACCGTCTCTTTTAAAATTTTAATTTCCCTCGTTCTACCCTCTCAGGGCAGCACATGATTTTTAAAAATAACTATAACTAACATTTATCATGTATCAAGCATTATTCTGAGTGCTTCATATTTATTAGCACATTTAATTGTCACAACAACGATCTATGATGAAAATCCTAGTCCTGTTTTTTGAGATGGAGGCACTGAGCAGTGAAAACTGTTGTTCTAGGGCAATGTCATTAAGAACTGGTTGAGCTCAGCTTCTGATCCAGGCTGTCTGGCTCCAGGGTCCACATCCTTTACCACTTCTGCACAGCCAACTACGTTTATTCTCACATTACCTCACTTATGTCTCGGCACTGTCATTCTCGTCGCTAACTCAGCTGAGATTGTCACCTGTTCTTTGACTTGACTACCTCCATGGGCTCTTACTCTATAATTCTCTTCTCAAGTGTTTTTTAACTTCTCCCATTTCACTGACTTTTCAGCTGCTTTCCAAACAATCAGCTTTCCTTTGTCTTTAAAATAAATAGATGCAACCCTTTAAGTAATGTCATCATGTTTGGGGAATTCTCCAATTTCTCCCATTTCTGTCCATATTGAAATTCACGAAGACAAGGTCTGCACCTGCTGTCAGTGACTAGAACCATCTTCTATGTGTTCTTTCCTTTCCCCACCACTCCACAGGAACCACTCTCTGGCAGTTACCGTGTCCCATGGAAATCTTGTTTATTAGGGCTTGGAAATAGAGCCCACAATAACAGATATTCCAGGCAATGGGTGAAGTTAGATAAACACTAAGGGAAGTAGTATAAAAGACTTCCTTAAAAAATAATACTCTTTGTTTTACTTCTATTTATTAGCTCTTCAGGAGCTACTCTTGATTACTTACAACTTAAATAGTCCATTATCTTATATAAATTGTATCAATATCTTTGAAAGTACAATTCATTCCTCTATTTATGAAGATTAATTTTTTGTTCATTCTTTTGACACTTCCGTGGCATTGTTCTGTTGCTTTAAAAATAGATAATTAGCATAATAATATCTGTGACCCTCCTTTTGTTAAAGCAAGTGACATTTAAGAACTAGTAGGACAGCCCGGCTAGTGTGACTCAATGGTTGAGCATCGACCCATTCACCAAGAGGTCACTGGTTTGATTCCCAGTCGGGGCACATGCCCAAGTTGTGGGCCTGATCCCCAGTGGGGGGGGGGGCGCGTGCAGGAGGCAACCAATTGATGTTCTCTCTCATCAATGTTTCTATCTCTCCCTCTCCCTTCTTCTCTGTCTAAAATCAATAAAGAAAAAAAAAATTAAGACTAGTAGGACAGTCTGTCATTAAACTGAGTTTAATGAAATTTTGAAATAATTGCTAATTTTAAAATATTCATGATTTGATAGTATGATATATATATATGTGTATATATATATATATATATATACACATATATATATATATATGGTCCTAAATGACTTAAATCTTGAGTCGATTCAGCATCTATGAAAAGGTATTTCTTGACTGAACAGCGTTGCTTCCTGACTTGGTTTTTGGCTCAGCTTTTTAAGGGCATCTTCTTATCCCTCAAAACATATACCACAATGTCTGATATAGAATAAGCCCCAATATTGTTTGTTGAAAGAATGCATAAATCCAGGGTGGGTTGAAAAGAAATAGGGGAGTGTTTTTATAGTCTCTCTTGCATCTCAGCCATGTTTAATTTAATAATGATGTGGTATTCCAGGAGAAGAATATTGGAAGTGAAATAAAAATAAGGGGAAAAGAAAGTCTATGCATACATGGTGATACCCCTTCTTCACCCAGTTCTATCCTAGCAGCCAGGCTTTCCCAGGAAACAACAGTTACTGAGTCATATGAATTGTGCTAGAACTTTGTTGGATTCTACATTAGAATTCTCTAGAGAAACAGAATCAATAAGATAGATATCCATCCATCTATATTTACATATCCATATGTATATATGCATATATAAAGAGATTTTTTAAATAAGGAATTAGCTCACACAATTATAGAAATGACAAGGTTCAATGTATGCAGAGTGAGTTGGCCAGCTAGAGACCCTGGAGAGCCAATGATGTAGTTGCAGTCCAATGGCTGGCAGGTTCGAGACCCAGGTTCTCAGTTCAAATCTGGTGACAGAAAAATCCCAATATTCCAGTTTAAAATCAGTCAAACAGGAGGAATTGCCTCTACTCAAGAGGTTCATTCTATTCAGGCCTTCATCTGATTGGATAAGGCTAACCCAGTTTAAGGGGATAAGTCTGCTTTACCCAGTTACCAATTTAAATATTAATCTCATTCAAAAACGCTCCTATAGAAATACCCAAAATAATGTTTCACCAAACATCTGAGCATCTCATGGTGCAGTCAGTTGACACATAAAATTAACCATCATGTATTCTATCAGAGTGGAATTTCTGATGGAGAGGAGATAAGAACAGGGGATAGGGAAGAAGAAGTAAAAAATCTAAATAGATTAAGCAAATAATTCTAAAATTTATGAATAAAAATCTAGCAGCAAAAGCATATTTGAAACTGTGTATTAAAATATTTTGTAATATGAGATATTATGAGTTTAAAACAGTGCCAGGGCCGTAGCCGGTTTGGCTCAGCAGTTAGAGCGTCAGCCTGTGGACCAGAGAGGCCTGGGTTCAGTTCCCACTAAGGGCACGTTACTCGGTTGCGGTGTGTCCTCGGTCCCGGTTGGGGTTGTGTGGGTGGCAGCCACTCGATGTGTCTCTCTTGTATCGGTGTTTCTCTCTCTCTCTCTTCCCCCCTCTCTCCCTCCTGCTCTGTCTGAAGATAATTGCAAAAACCTCCTTGGGTGTGAATAAAAAAAAAAGAATATAATCTCTTCCCTTCCCTCCCTACCACTCTATCTAAAAAAAAAAAAAAAAAAAAAAAAGGAAAAAAAAGAAAATCAATGGAAAAATATCCTCTGGTGAGGATTAAAGCATCACTCACAAAAAGCACTTCCCAACAGAAGGCTATATAAAGAAGCCTGCAAACAGGTCTGCTAGTACAAATGTAACAATTGCCAGACCTTCCCCCCTGAAAAAAAAAAGTAAAACAACTGATATGTAGCATTTGCAATTTCCATTATGTAAATATTCCTACCATGGCGGATTTCAAGTTGCCGCCATGAAGTTCCTACACACAAAACTGGGAATTTATGGGATCTGTTTTTATGAGCCCTAGGGGCAAGCTGCATTCCTATAGAGTTACCTTTCAACATTTACATTTCCAGCGTGGAAGGCTATAGAGGAAACCACAAAAACATCCCACAAGAAAAGAAAGGCCAGCATTCAACACCCAACATTAAGTTAGAACTGGATCCATCTCGGAAGGCCTTTTTTGCCCCTTTAACATTTCTCTGCTCCCCTATATCTGACACTGAAGAGAAGACAAATGTGAGGTAAGAAATGCCAGAGAGTAGGGTCAGAAGGGTATCAAGTGAAAAAAAGAAAAGCCAAACATGATTTTCTTCCTCAGTGCAGCCTGTGAGAGTAGTTTTTAATTGAATAATGATCTGTATTTTTGTAAGAAAGGCCTAGTTTTTTTATTGTTGTTATTTGAAAGCTTTCTAAAAGCTGTGTAGTCTGTCCAACTAGATGGAAGACAAGGAAAGAATAACACTAACAAATCTTTTAGATAAAATCCAAAAGGTAGAGGTGAAAAAGAATAGAATTGCCTTCTACCTGTGCCCAACCTAGTCTCACTGGTTTAATAAATTGGTTCTATAACTAATAAAAGGAGTCAAATAAAAATGAATGCCTAGCAGAGATATAATTTTAATAAAGAAAAGTAAATATGACAATTAAGCCCAGTTTATCTGCGCTAGCCTCTGCTACTACAATCACATTGTCAGAGTTAATTACTCCTTCTGACCCCCTTTTCCCCTACCACAGAAGGTTATTCTTCCTATAGTGCTCTTACTTAGCACAGCCTTCCTTGGGTTTCCTCTTGACTGTCTCATCACACCTGACAGTAAGCAGGTGGGGCTTGGGCTCAGATGTGTTTATGTTTTGTTCCCTGTACTGCTTAGAACAAGGTATACTTTTCACCTGTATGTAGCAATGTACTGTAATAATGTACTTGGGAAACATTTGTTTCTTTTCCTAGATAGAAAAGATTCTTTGTTCTTTGTATGGGATTAATTTGCTCACCACATCATTTTATATTGTCAATATAAAGGTCAGTTTAATTCTAATTTCAGTCAATAAAATAATAAATTCCACTCAATCAAAATAAAAACTAATGGCATTGTTTTTATCCGGTAGAGAAGATTCACAGCTCATACCAACCTGATAAACCAACAGAAGTTGGAAACAGCACAGTTAAATGCTGGACACACTAAAGCCTAAACTCTAACATCACAGAGTATTCAACCCTTTGAAGAGTGTCTTCCCCTGGGAATTGTCTGCCACAAAAAGAGTAAATTCTCAATTGCATGTGTAATATTGTTAAGGAAGATACAGAGAAAAATGTTGTCAGACATCCTATAATTTATGTGAATTAGTGGAAACTATATGTTAATTATCATTTTGTGGTAACTAAGGAGAAGAATACCATTACTTTTCCAGTTCATTGTGACAAAGTCTGTTGGCTCTTGCTCACATTCATTCTGTGGACTGAAATCTATGAATCGTTTCACCTGTGTAGTGGGCTTACCTTTGATCATTCTTCTGGAATTTCCTAGTTCCTGCTCTTGATGTGCTACCTTCCCAAACTTACTACATGCACAGCTTTCCACAACTCAGTTGATGAACAATTAATTCATAGTTGTTCTGGACAAAAGCCTTGCCATCATCCATGATTCCTTTGTTTTTCTCACATTTCACATCTATTCTGCGAGGAATCCTGTTGACTCAACCTCTAAAAATATATATGAAATCTGACCCTTTTCGTTGGTCCGAACTACCGTCTAAAATAGTCATCAAATTGGTATTCCTATTTGTACCTTGCCCTTTCAGTGATTTTTTTTTTCTCCCAGAATGAACATTACCTTCTAATTAAAGATACTAATCACTTTTTAAAAAGTATATTTATGGTTCAGTGGCCGTCTTCCCTACTTCAATGTCAGCTCCACTAGGGTAGGCATCACTTTCTCCTTTGTGTTTACTGATGTATCAAAGGCACTGGGAATTGTACCTGGCAAGAAATAAGCACTTAATAAATATTCGTTGAATGAATAAATGCTAGGTCTAACAAATATATATACTTGGATAATGATTTATATTTTTACATATATATGTATGTGTATGTCATATATTTTACACACATATGAATATATGTATATATACACACCAACACACACATATATGTGTGTATCTGTACATGTGTATGTTATTTGTATAGAAATTTATTTCTTGGTAGAATAATTGCAAATGTATTTATTTTGGATCTTATTAAACATAATACTTGTTCTTTCAAAATCCCATACTACATAAAAATCATGGTTTAACTTGTATTTACAAAATTTAAATCAGCACTTTGAATGAAAGCCAGAAAAAAAGTAGCACCTCAAACAGACTATGGAGAAAATAGTAGAGGAATTGGTTGGTGTCATTTATGAATACATCTGTAAAAACAGCACATTCTGTTATTTAACAGAAGAAAGACTGACCTCATTCAAAAATATTTCTTTAATATGTACTGCATGCATATTTTATGTGTGCACAAAAAAGAATAAGACATAGGCATTGCTCTTAAGGATCGAATAAGTAGTCAAATTTTATTTAATGTAAAAATAATTATAACATTTGAAAATAATAATAATAATAATAACATTTGAATTATAATGTAATTATCATCATACCAGGAGCATACACATATTTTAATAGGCACTCAATATGGAGTTTTGTGTTTCCATTTCTTTTTGTGCTGTTGTGATGAAGAGTAGAAAGGAAAATGTTCCAATTGGAAAAGTTTCCCTTCCTCTTCCAATTGAAATACCTATTAAAGTTCATTAAAATTTCATACAGCAATTAAAGATATTTTGGAAGCATTATCTTTTTTAAATTTCAAAACTATTGCACTTTGAAATGTGGAATGGTTAAATTTTTTTAACATGAAGGACTACTAGGGCTTTGTTTTCACTGTACTTTGTAATATGGTTATTTCAGCAAAAACATCTAAGACACTAATTAAGTATATATCAAAAAGGCCACCCATATGAAAAGAATTTTAAATACCCCTGGAATTAAGATAATTTATGTTTATGATTAAATGTAGGAATAATTAGCCCATCCCTAAATTATAGAATGAAGAATATAAATTCATGTTACAGAAACAATGATCTCATGTTTACATTTAACGATGAAAAACACGGAGAAAATGTATTTGCATTTTTGAAAGATAGTCTAATTTCCTAGATTCAAAATTTGTAATGAATGCATTCGGTAATTTCTGGATATAATTTTATTCCTTTGTTCCTTAATATAGGAATAAAATATAGCTATCTTTAAAAGGAAAAAGAGGAGACATTCCTAAGATATTATACTTTCCTCCCAAGAAGGAAGCAAATCTCACAAATGCCTTAATTCAAACTATTTATTTATTTATTTATTTATTTATTTATTTATTTATTTATTTATTTATTTATTTTTGTTATCCTCACCTGAGGACATTTTTTCATTTTTTGTTCAGATAGAGTGGGAGGGAGAGAGAGGAAGAGAGAGAGAGAGAAACATCGACGTGAAAGGGACACATTGAGTGGCTGCCACCTGCACAACCAACCAGGGCCGGGGACAAACTGCAACCGAGGTACATGCCCCTAGTGGGAACGGAACCCAGGTCTCTCTGAACCGCAGGCCGATGCTCTAACCGCTGAGCTAAACCGGCCAGGGCAATTCAAACTATTTAGAAAGTTCTCCCTAGTTCTCTTTTTCCCTGTCCCCACAGGATATAATCCATTCTTCTATTATTTATTCTTTTTTATTCTTAACATTTTACTTCCAACCTTCATCACAAATTTCACTGCCTTTATTCTCCATATTTCTTCTGTTTTTTGTTTGTTTTAAACTCAGTTTATATTCTGCTGCATATTAATACATCCACAGGTTTTTAGATTTGGAAGGATGAAAACCCTTGCACTAACATCATCTACAACAATCCAGTTGAGTGACAGTGTTTGCCAATTTCTCTAGTGTAAATATTCCCACAGTTTGCTGATTTCAGGCTGCCACACCAGGTGGCAAAATTCCTAAATATTTAACAATTGGCTTTCATAAACTGGTAGTAGCTGACTCGAGTACATGTTGCAGATGTTCAGATTTCTGATTTAGTGACATGCAACTGGTTCATGAAGTAGCCCATGTAGTTCCTATTTGTTTGATTGTTTGTTTGTTTGTTTGTTTGTTTTAGACAGTTCCTGTTTTAAAGAGATCTCCCTTTTGCCCTGGCCGGTGTGGCTCATTTGGTTGAGTGTCATCCTGTGCACTGAAAGGTTGCCACTTTGATTCCAGGTCAGAGCAAATGCCCAGATTGCAGGTTACCCAGTTCAGGGTGTGTATGGGAGGCAACCGATCTCTCTCTCTCCCTGTTCCTTCCTCTCTTTCTAAAATCAATAAAACATATTTTTTTAAAAAGACCTAATTTTCTGTGAAATTTACCCCTGAAATGACATTAATCACAATGCAAAAGCTACACTCATAAGTAAAACTCTTTGCCATATGACAGTCATTCAAAGACTTTAAGGCAACTGCTAAACCTGTCTTCTTTTCCAGGTTAAGTACAATAATTTTTTCCAACTGTTCTTCATATCCCATGATTTCCATAGTACTTAACAACTGATTATATTCCTAGGGCTGTACTATAATTAACTGTCAATGGGGTCTAGAAATTAACACATAGCTCCAGATGTGGTCTGGGCAAAGCAAAGAGCCAGAGAATTATTACTTTGCTTTCCCTGGCCACTGTAATTTTGTTAATGCAGTTTGAGGATTCATTAGATGTTTTTGGCTGCCACATCACACAGTTGGCTTGTATAAAATTATAAAACCAACTTTATCCACCCAGTTTTGTTTTTTTTTTTTAACCTAAAATGCAGTTAAGCCAGTTTTCTATCATCCTATACTTGTCCAACTAATTTCTGCACCTAGGTGTAAGAATTTACATTAATACCTCTGGCATTTTATCCTATTTATTTAGCACTTCTTTTCAAACAATACAATTGAATCCATACTGTAGCATCTCCTCTCATCTTTATGTTTTTGATAGGGGAACTTTCAGATTTGCATTCTCTCTTTTCATCCAAATAAAAATTTATCTAAAATGGTAAAGATGACAAGAATGAATGGAAAGCCTTCCTATCAGAGGCAGCGCAAAGCCTTAGCTTTAAATCTTTTTATTTTCTCCTGGTATGTCCTCTTTTCCTTCTCTGGGGCCATCATTCTGAAATGAGGAGCCATAGCTCAGAAAACACAACCACATTTTTTAACATCATCTGCATGGATTCAAATCCAAATGCTTCTTTGTCTCCAAAATGCATTTTTTCAATTAGACAAAGAGGTATATTTCCACCTGTACAATCCAGTTTTTCTGCCCCAAATCCTCAGACTTCAACCTAGGACTTCAAAGTAAGGAGAGATATAATTCATGCTCCCTCCTGAGATATCGCTCATTTTCTCATGAATCAGCAGAAGAAGGAAGCAGCTTGAGTTTTTTTGTAGTTTCTGGCAGATTCCTCCGTATCTCAGATAAGAATTTCTTGGAAGATAACACCTTTCCCAATTACCTATAGGGAATGTTTACATGACCAACTCTATATGCTTCAGGAGAATATCAGTATTGCTTACTATACATCTTTTCTCAAGGGAACAGTACTACTTCTCTGAACATATTTGCACTTTCTATTTATTTGCACATGTCAGTGTAAACATATACTTGCATCAGCCTATGTTATATACTTTGATGTGTGATAAGCTTGTCTCCTTAACTCATTTAAAATCAAGATCTGCTTTAATTATTTTGTCTCTCAGAGAACTGAAATTGCTTACCAAGTTTTTGTTAATATGTTTACATATGCATCTTCAGTGAGAATTTTCTCAAGGGGCTAATTGATAAGCAATGTGATTATAAGATTGATTAAAATCTCTCTGAAAACACTGCAGTTTCTTTATCAAAATAACAACAATTTTTTTCATAATTCCCAAATGAATTAGACAATAGAAGATAATTTTGTCTTTCATTCTCATATTTTAACTCACTTTAACAACTCTACTCGTTGTCTCCAATATAACTTGTTCCTTCTAGCTTCTTGGTTTCATTGTTTCTACTTGTGGTGCTTCTTTCTGTCATTTTAAACCTGGGCTCCAAACAAACCTCTTCTAGGAAGCCTTTCCTTATTAACCATACCTGACCTTAATGAATCCTTTCTATGCATTTGCTCAAGCAGTGATGCACTCAGTGTGAAGCACACTAAATCAAACATTAATGTTGTTGATATATTAGAGTTCGTAATATTTTCCTATCTTTGTTGCATGCTTCTCCATTTACATAACAATCTGTTACTGGGCAGAGGCATTGTCAATCTCATTATTTAAATCCCTGCTCCAAGTCCTTGCAAGGTGTTTGTGATAAAGCTAAAACAGGATATGAGACTTCTGACTCCTCCCTCTTCCAGGCTCAATGATCCACACCCAGCTCTTCATACCTTAGTCTCCTGAGTTGCTCCATAAAGTTCCCAGACTGTATTATTCCATACTTAGTTTACTCCTGCTGCTTCCTGGAATGACTGCAATCTCTGCCAGTTCTGCAGAAAATTTCTTTATCTTTGTCAGGCTCAGCTCAAGTATCACTATTTTGATGAAATCCATCCTCTGCCTATAACCTCTGTATCCTACTCTCTCACTCAACTAGCTTTCCCACCAACTGTGGGGTTCTGTAGCTACTTTCAGCATATTCATTAGAATTTATATGTAGAAGAGTGGAAAACTTAGTATTAAAAATAAAAATTCTAATTAAGACCATATATATATATATTTTTCCTTTATTGATTTTAGAGAGAGAGGAGAGGGAGAGAGAGATAGAAACATCGATGAGAGAGAACATCGATTGGCCACCTCCTGCATGCCCCCTACTGGGGATTTGGCCCACAACCTGGGCATGCGCCTTGACCAGGAATCAAATCGGCGACTTTTGGTGCATGGGTCAGTGCTCAACTACTGAGCGACACCAGCCAGGCTAATTAAGAATATTTTTATAGTTCTAATGAGACCAAAGCCTTTTTTCAGTCACTCACTTTTTCATTAATTTTCAGATATATGAAATGGTAGGAGGGAAGCATTATTTTGCTCATATGGTATGTTTCTTAATTGAAACACATGGCCATTGCAATTTCAGAAGGCCATAATAAAAATCAGTACAGTTGTTTAGAACCACAGGTGACAAGCTGAGGGTCATATTATAAATTGAATTAGGCTCAAGTTAAAAATAAGAGCTAAAAATTTAGTTTACTCTGGGATAATGTTCACGGGTAAAAGCTAACCAATTATATTTCATTATGAAAGACAAAAATACTGCCATCTATAAATTCAGAAACAAGTCTACTTCATTTCGCGAAAGCTATTGTAGAGCAATCCTTATATTTTCTTATAGATTGAAAAGCCTCCTAATGACTCCTTCCAGCTTCCTTCCCTCTTGACCTACCATAATGACTCCTTTGAAAATTGGTCATTCTAATCTACCTAAAGCATAGTTCTGATCCTATCCCATCGTCACTCAATAAATTTAAAGTATTCTCTGTGGCCCTGAGAGTAAAATTTTCACATTTTAACATGACATTTGATGTTCTTTACAATCAGGCCCTAACCCCCATTTAATGTGATTTCCTCCACATATTCTTCCCTGGAAAAACAAACAGACTTGACTTCCCATAGTATTTAATTTATATATCTACTATGATCACTTCTTAAATTTTATATAAGAGACATTCTTGAAAATTGAAATTTTTTTTAAAAAATTAAAATCATGTTGAATTTTCTCAAAAGAAAATTTTAAATGGTAGAAAAATAAGAGAACAATACTTTGTGTTAGTTTTTCTGATATATTAACCTGATTAACAAAACATTTGTAGAGAAAAGTGAAATAATATGACATTAGTCTATAGCCATGAATTTATTATCCTGCTTCTCCTTTATAACATGTCTTGTACCCAAGTCTCTGTCATGCTCAAGAATATTTCAGATTTAGCTCTTTCTCAAATTGTATCATGCATTGCTCTGATTGTGTTTTCACTATGGTGAAGCAGGTTGATAGCAGCAATACATTCTTGTTTGCTTTCTCTCCGATGGGCCCCATTTTTCCTTTTTGGTGATGACTTATAACAATTATTATTGAGGCCTTCTTTTAAAAGGAATGATTTTTTAAAAATTTAAGTTGAAATAAAATAAAAATAAAAAGTCATTTGGGATAACTATAAATGCACAGACTATATTAACAAACATTTGAATTCAATCTCCTCTGGGAAAGTCTGGATATCCAGTTCCCTGTTCACTGTGGTTCTGCAGTGGGTTCCTAAATAATACTGAGGCTCAGTTCTCAAGATGTTGGTGGGGTCTCTTATTTTTATATTAATCGGAATGTACATTTTAAGGAAAGATATGAATCCCACCACTACATTATTTCACAAAGCATTTTAATCATTTATAAATTAGAGGCTGATATATTAGGATTATTATATCCTATCTTGCCTTCTATTATACTTATGTATTTCATTCTGCCCTACTTGATTTGGAGCTCCTTTGTAAAATGCTTGTCTTATCTATTTATTTTACCACTGAATGAACCTAATATATTGCCTTATTCACCAGAGTCAATGCATTAAAAAAAAAAAATGTTTGTAGAATCAAGTTGCATTTGATTAAATATAATTACAGAATAGTTATTTTGATAAAAGTAGAGGTTTATTTATTTATCTGTGTTGTTTTGTGATTATATACTCTAACATTCATTAAAAGGTCCAAACAATTGAAATTTAGAGATGTATAGTCCAATCAACATTAGTCTCCATCACAAAAATTCCTCTACCCAAATTCCACCCTCTAGTTAAAAATGGCAAGGAACACTCACATAGAAACCAAATCATAAGAAACATCCAGCACCTGCTGCCTTTAGGCAAAATCTAAATTAAAGTTTTCTATGTTTAGAAACACTTCACATCTAGATAGCAGAAATGTAAAATCGTTTTGTTTGGCAAGATTTCCCTACTTCAACTTTTTGATGTGTAGATATGTGTGGGAAATAAGTGGGTCAATCACTATTTATTGGCTCTGTGACAAAACCTTTGTACCTTTCTATCAGAGGGTTCACTGAATTTATTGATTGGACTTAGTAAGGCTTCCTCTGACTATAAAGCTACTCAATTATAATTTTCAAAGGTAAAGTCATAATTATCTTATAAAATAAACATGGATCAAAGATTTTATTTAACTCATTAATTAATGAGGGCACTAGTAAGATATTATAACCAATTCAAAGGAGAATTAGGACCTTAGCAATGCTTAAATTAATTTGTTAATAGATTCAAAACTGCTTGATCTCTAATACAACAATAGGTAATATTTGGTGTTATCTCTTCTACAGGACAGAAATCAATTATATCTTTCTTTACTGGGCCATACTGATTTGCACTACTATAATCTATTAAATAAGCTGCCTTCTACTTTTATAGATATATAAAATGGCCCAATTAATAGAAAGCCACTTAAAGCTTATAGAATCAGATAAAACATACACTTATAGAATCAGATAAAACCCAGAGGGTCCGCTAAAGGGGTACCTAGTACTCTTCTTTGACAACTTGGGCAATTTTTTTCCTGAAAGCGTATCTAATGGTGAAATGTGAGCTTGATATTTAATCTTTTACAGGATTTCTTCTCAGTAGTAGAGCTTATTGCAGTTTATGGAAAACTGTTATTCAACAGTGTGATTAATTTTTTATGGGTATAAACTTTTGATGGGCAACAGACTGGTTCAGGATTTAACAAGATACTGGAATCATTCAAGTTAGGAAGAAACTATTTTAGGAATTTCTTATTCTGTGGCTTTTCTGAGCTCAAACTTTTTAAGTCAAAACTATACCCAGATTAAATTCAAAGCTATTTCCAGTTCCCAAGATCAGAAACTCATTTTATTTCCTCCTTAATTTCTACATTCAGAAGTTATTTTAGCCCTACTGTTCTTGGGCCAGGGTAAGTTTTTTTGCTGTCAAAGGAGCCAAGAGTGGGAGTGGAATGGGAGTTAAGATTTTTCTCTCACAGTGTATGTCAATGGATCACTTATTTCCTGATGAAAGCCAGGAGCAGTTCCACTTTTTGGGGTGGTAGTAATGGGTGGGTATATACCATTACAACCATATCTTATCCAAATAGAAAATGATAACACTTTTAAAAAGCACCCCTCTACTTCAAATCAGAAGGATCATTTTCACAGAGTTAGACTTCCAAAAAATCAACTTGTATGAGACTAGTTATGGGGTGATAAATTATTATTTTACAGACTAATATTATTCTATACTTGGTGACTTGATAAATGACATGCAGGAACATTCACAAAGTATAGAAATGTGGTTAGTTGCCCCTTGAAGCTACTTTCAAATCTACTTAAATCAGACTTTGTTTATATAAATCAAACTTGCTTTCATGTTCTGTTATTTAGCAATGTAATTGAAGGTAGATTAAAGCCAGGTAAGAATGAAGGTAAGGAACCCAATTAAATGGCTAATTCTATAGTCCAAGTAATATCTAATGATAGCCTGGAACTAGGGTGGCTGGTATTGGAAAAGTACAGAGAGATTAGTAGAAAGCATAATCAGCAGGATTTGATAAATTGAGTGAGGGAGAGAGCAGGTCTAAGTGGACTCTGAGGTGTCATGATTCAACATCTCTGTAGACAGAGGTTTTGTTAACTGAGATTTTGTACATGAATTGTAGGTATGGTAAGCAAAAGATACGTGAAATTTGGCATTGATCCTGTTGTGTTTGAGATACTGCTAACTATTCTGGCAGATAGGTTCAGGGTCCAGCCTGGGCATACCCCTTTGTGGCTATTGAACATATAGAGTTGTGTTAAAACCATGAGTGATGATATTGCCAAAAAGGCTGTGTGCATGAAAAGATTGATAATTCAAGGACAGAAATCTGATGACAGAGCTGAAAGGGAGACTAGGAAGGATGAATCAAGAGGCCATTAAAATCTGTGAAGAGATAGATTGGTGTCAATTGATTCATTGAAAAGACTGCTTAGGATTGAGAACTTTGAGCATATATACATAGACTGAAGGCAAAGAACCAGTAGACATTTGGAGAAGTTAAATATATAAGAGATAGAAGATAAACTTGACAAAAATCCTAGAAGAGACAGAAGATGATAAGTTGCTTAACTTGTTTCAGAATATAAGGTTGTCCTCATATTCTGATCCTGGAAGAAGAAAATACAAGCATCTACAGATCTAAATTATTTTGTCCAAAGGGTAGCTGATTTATAACTTCAATTTTATTTAAAAAGTCGTTAAACGAAGTAGGGCTTTGTGAAGAAAGTCTAAAAATACAGGTGCTGAACAGAAAGAGAAAAGTAACTGACCAAGAAAAATAAAGGAATGGTCAAGTATTCCTGAGGTCCAGCTAAAATGGAATTCATTAATTTTTAGTGACTCAAATCTAGGCAATTCCATGATTTTCTCTAGTATCAAGAGGTTGAAAATATTTGTTAGAATAAGGCCCAGTGATTAATCAAGCAATGGGTGAAAATAGATCAGAGGTTTCTATGAGGTCAAAGAGCAGATTATGCAAGTGATGGCATGAGAGAATTGTTAGGAGATGTGAATTTTAAGATTTATGGTTTCTATTGAGACACATGTTTTTTGTAATAAGAAGGTTCTACATGAAACCTTTGATATGAAAAACAGAAGTGGAATTGAACTGAAGTTAACTGGATATAAAGCGGTAAGAATCTATGAAATTAGATCAAGTAGGTTCTTCTGAACTTTGAAATTGCCATGATTGATTATAAAACATGGGATAGAGAAAAATGTTGATTTGAATACCAAAATCATTCATCAGTATGAGAAAGTGACTAAAATGTTTTTATATTCTAAAGAGGAAAAAATCTATTTTTTGGTGTGTTGCAGACTTTTAGTAATTAGTTTATGTGTGCCGTGAGATGTAAAGGGTTGAAAATCGCTGATCTAGTGCATAATGTTTGCCTATGAATAGACTTTACATGTTCCCCTTTTCTCCATCCTCCTGTAGTCCAGCTAAAATGAAATTCATTAATTTATAGTGGATAAATCTAGGCAATTCCATGACTTTCTCTAGTATCAAGAGGTTGCATGGTTTCTTTTTATCCTAGATCTTCTCTTTTGAGCAATTTTTTGGCTTTTTCAACATCCTTCTTGTTGTGGTATTCACAAATACATAGTGTACAAAGTATGTTATAGCCTAAATATAGAAGAGGACTACCAATGAGTGAAAATACAGGGCAGTATGTGTTAGCTCAATTATCTCATTTGATATGATGCTGTTGACTTAAGTTGAAGTAACTTCCAATAAAGCCCGATACTTTTTATTTCAACATGTATGATATATGTGTGCATATATAATATAGTTAGATTTGATCAAACTGTCAATGTTATTTGGCACCCTAAATTCACTGTCCTGATTTTCCTTACCAATGTTGTGTTTTTAAAAATTCTCATAAGTTAGAATCACAAATATCAATTATAAATTTGAAATAAGACACAAAAATAGAGCTTCTGGTATAACATATCAAGTTGGCATCTGCTACTTGCAGTGGTCTGCTCACTTACATACCACTTAACTACTCTATTACCTTTTCCACATTACTTTAGTATCTACAAGTATACCATAAAGTGTTACAGGTAGCTCAGTTAGCGCTATACCGTCCCTATACTTCAGTCCAACAATCCCATAGATCTGCACTTCCTAGAATTTTTATGGTGTGATGAAAATACTTTGCTAAATCCATCCTCTGAAGACTCTTGTTTCTATATTTCCCCCGTCCTCTTCACCTTTTACAACTATAAATCTCTGGTCAGTTCATCTCATTGAGACAATTATTTTAACTAAAGAGTTTAATAGAAGATTTTTAGAGTATCTCTGAGTCGAGAGACTGTGGAAGATTTGGGATAATAATAGAAGCTGGTGCCTAACTTATAAATTGCCTAAGACAATAAATATCTATTTTTTCCCCCTCAAGACTCAGTCAAATTATTTATTCAGCAAACAGTACTCACTATATCCTATTTATAGTAAGATCACTTTTTGTTAATTATATATACCAGGCACAGGACAGATATTGGATACATAACAATACACACAATTTAGTTCTTATCCTTAAGGAGCTCACAATCTAACAATAAAAATAATTATTTAAGTACATAACACTATATCATAAGAGGTATAAATAAAATAGCATGAGAATATAGAAGACTTGAAGCGTGTGCCAGTGGGAATCTAAGTCTAAAGAAATCCAAAGTCTGCCTGGCTGGTGTAGCTCAGTGCTTGAGCTTCAACCCATGCACCAGGAGGTCACCGGTTCGATTCCTAGTCAGGACACATGCCCAGGTTGTGGGCCTGATTCCCAGTGGGGGGCATGCAGGAGGCAGCCAGTTGATGTTCTCTCTCATCGATGTTTCTATCTCTCTCCCTCTCCCTTCCTCTCTCTCTAAAATCAATAAAGAAAAAAAAATTAAAAAAAAAAAGAAATCCAAAGTCTTCTCAAGTTAATGCTTTGTCTGAAAGGTTCTTCACTATACAGAACGTTCTGTTTTGAGGCAAGCCCTTCAATGAAGTATTTCATCAGATCAGCCTTGGCCCACCAACATGAAACCACCCTCCACGCCCATATTAATCAACTAATTCTTATGTTTTTGTTGTGTACGTGGGTTCAACATAATAGTCAGGACATTCTTGGGCATAACTCAGCGTGCTGATTAGCAATCCAGTTTAGTCTCTATTTCACATAAACCTGGGGTCTATTTTCCCCTATGTATTGTTCAGCACAAAGGAAAAGAAAATAAATTCATTGCTTTCTGGGTGAGGAAGCAGGCCTAGGCTTGTTAACACCTGTCTGTGGCTCCTTTCCAAGTGCTTATTTTCAAAAGCCAGATCTCTTTCCTTTTGTTGAGTTGAAAAATCAAAGATTAAAAAAAATAATAAAAAAGCTATAGGGACTTCCTTTGTGGAAGAAGAAGCCATGTGTGAAGAATTTTCATCCACCGTGCTAATGTTACTAACTGCCAATGTTACTAAGTCTAAACATCTAGAGCACTGCCTCATGATTGAATTGGCCTAGAAGTGATTAAGACTATAAATTACTCAAAGAAAGAGAGCATACTGCTAAAATAATTGCTCCAACACTAATTCTACCCTGTTACATCTTGCTAAGAATCCTTTGCCATCCATGCAGCCCCATCATGTTTATTGCTGTTTTCAAGCCTGGCTTATTAGGGTTTTTTTTGTTGTTGTTGTTATATTTCGTTTTGTTTCTCTTCACTAAAACCTACTTCTTTTATTACCTTTAAGAATCATGAGGACTGGATAATGAAAACTTTTCAATTAACCCCATTTGTAACTCTGCAGCTTACCAGGTAGTCAAAAGCTACCCAATTTTATTGGTACATTTAAAAAGCCATATGAAAGAATTAAATTTATATAGTTTTATGCTAGCGGCTCTATTACAATATCATTTTCAGTTTCTATAGAAAGGCCTTTCATCTATAGAACTACAAAATTAAGAGACATTCTGCAGTGAAATAAGTTCCTTTCATGTTTTACATACTAGACTGATTTACAACTCCCCATTGAGATGAAGGGACTCACATTATCCCCCACCCATCATTCTTTTCAAGTTTAAAATGAACTAAGTGAATTTGCCTTTGGTGTTTTATAATGTCAATGAACTTTAAAGAGCTTCTGAACACACGGGATTGCCTAGACAACCACCAGGGACTAGATCATCGTTTTGTTTGTGTTTCTATCCAATTGAAACTGTCTCACTGATTCAGGCCAGTACTCCCGAACCTGGGTGCCTAGGTCATTCAGGGTATGACCGGCGTTGTAAAACTCGCCCAACTGGGCTTTCCTTGAAGATCAATTTTGCTGCACTTCTCTCTTGTGAAGAAGGATTACTACCAGAAGATGGGCTTACGACTACACTGGCAATTTGGCCTCTCCTTCGAGTTAAATCTCCACCCTTCTCAAGTAAATCTCTTACTAAGGCTCCTGTTGTGTACAGGACATTTTTACGAGAGCTCTCCTAAGCCCCATCCTTCCACACTAGCACCCAGCCCACCACCCACGTCCCATTCAGATTAGAAACTGTCTCGCTCTCCTTTCCTCAGGCATCAACAGATGCAGGCACTACCATTGCTACTTCGGTTGCTCTGCAGCTGAATTGCCTTTGGTGACCGAAAGGTGAGCTTGATCCTGAAGCAAGACTCTCAAAGCTAGAGACTTAGTTCACTAAACAGGGACAGGACACAGCTAATATAAAAATAATAGATCTTTTCAATTGGGGGATATTATTACCTGTCACAAACAAAGCAGGCTAGGGCCTGTGTCTCTCAGGAATGACAGACCTTGAAATAAACACACGCTGCTTCATGAATATGTTGCTGAATCTTGAGAAACATTTTTTTCCCCCCAGGGGTGATTTGGTACTCTTGAAAGTTCTAGCTATTTATACGCATGCTATGTTAAAAGTTTCTTTTCATAATAAAGCCTAGAATAAGCATCTCTGAAAAGGTACAAACTTCTCTAAACAAGTACACTTAGGAAAGTTTTTACAAGTAAAGTAGACTTTACTTCTTTAACGTACTACTCAAGTGTTACCACTGTGATGTTCTCCAACATAATTAAATACAACTGTGCTTGCTCACCTATAGTATTTTTGTTTTGTTTTGGGCTTTTATTATACTTTTTTATTATACCCCTAATCTTTTCAATTCTAATAGTCATTTAGTCTGATTATAGTCTGATACAAATTAGATTTGTATCCTTTGTATTTGAATAAATAACTAAATTGTGTTTTATTATAAATAACTACATTTCATAATTTGGTAAATTGTCTTATATGCCCCTAGGTATTTATATACTAACTAAATTGTGAAAGCTTTAGAATGCTCTGACAGTAAGTTTTTGAAATTAATATAACTTTTAAAAAAAGATAGAATGGTTTATTAATCTGTTTTCAATGCACATCTTATTAGGGATGTCATATTTTCACAAATACAGTAACCATTTCTGCCTGAATCCAAATATGTGCTAAACACACAAGTAGCCGGAGACCTACACTGTTATGGCTGCAAATAAGAACTGAGCTTGAACGGAAAAGTATTACAATTAAGAAAAGGTCATGGTGTATCTCTAAGTGAGTATGCTGCTATACGCCTTAGATTTAAAAGTTGTTTTCTAGCCTTGGCCGGTTTGGCTTAGCGGTTAGAGCGTCAGCCCACGGGCCAATGAGTTGCGGGTTCGATTCTGGCCAAGGGCACATACTTCAGTTGCGGTCCATGTGTCCCTTTCACGTGATGTTTCTCTCTCTCTCTTTCTGTTCCTCTCTCTCCCTCCCACTCTATCTGAACAAAAAAATGGAGAAATGTCCTCAGGTGAGTGTAAAAAATAAAAATAAAAAAAATAAGTTGTTTTCTGCTACAAAGGCTGACAGATGTGAAGAAAATCTCCCAGACAAGTGAAATTTCAGTATGCCCCCAACTGGCTCTGATCCTCTTATTTACTTTTTCTTCTTATTTTTAACACACTGGATCTGCTGATGGCATTTTCATTCAGGCTGACAGTGTTATTGTCTTCTGAGATTATATGGGTGTTTTATGGGGATTTTTATTCCAGGGCAGCCCATTAGCAAATTGAATTGGGTTACAGGTTATTACCACTAGGGAAACAGAGAATGTTTGCTTCAAACTTGTTTTCTTCCTTATACTAGAGAACATATGTGTGCTTGTAAAAATATCATTAATTTTTTTTAAACATTTATTCAGCTGAACAAGGTTCTTCTCATGTTACAACATGCAGTTTATAGCTTACCAAACAGACACATTAGATATTCTCAAGTGAACATCAATAAAGGCACACAACCTTTAGGGAATGAAAACAAAACAAACAAACAAAATAAAACACCCAACCAAGTTACATATTTTCAACTATGTGTATAATTAAGTAAGAATTCTAAAAATGTGTGATTATATTCACACTGGCCCTCTTTGTGTGTAGTGTGGTATTATGAATTCTGCCCAAACATGTCCACCTTTATATAAAGTGTGGTTGAAAACACTAAATATAGGACTGATAGCGTTTTCAATACAGAGTAAATGGAGATATTGCAATAATTTAGTTAATCTGATCCATGAAAAATTCAACATGTAAATTCATAGCAAAGTAAAATATTGATTCTACATTGTTTTGCAATTTTGCATCTAAATTGATCAAAGTAGCATGCTTATTGCTGTCTTCAGTTAATTTTTTATTGAGAAAATATAATAAGATCAGTAAGTTCTATCTATTTTAGTATGTGTTTAATTTTTTCATTCACCTTCAGATAGAATGGGAGGAAGAGAGAAAGAGAGAGAGAAAGAAACATCGACTGGTTGCCTCCCGCACGTTTTGGGGCCAGGGACCAAACTGCAGCTGAGGTACTTGCCCTTGACCAGAATCAAACTCATGACTCTTTGGTCCACAGGCCAATGCTCTAACTGCTGAGCCAAACTGCCCAAGGCTAATTTTATCCTAAATAATGATGTTAAAGTTTCTTTACCACTTTTTCCATCTCATTTATGTGTATGTGTGCCTGTATGTGTGTGTGTGTGTGTGTGTGTGTGTGCGCGCGTGTGTGTGTGCGCTAGCCCTACATAGAGATGGATGAGTATAATATTTTGTTTGGAATAAAATATATTTTTACTCCATAATAGGAAATTGTAAGAAACTATTTTGTATTAAATACACATAATACACTCACTCATTAATTTATTTATTCCTTCCACAAATAGTTAATGTCTTCTATTTTCTAAACATGTAATAATAAATAAACAATTATTCCCACTTCAATTAATTTTGTTTGAAATAAGATTACAAGACAGCTACAAATCTTTCCCTCCTGGTAAATCAAATTATACAATTCAATCTAGATGTGTTTATTAGTCATATATTTTAAATGGTCTTCTCTCTGTGACAGAAATTCAATAGTCCCAATGAAAGAATATTTCTGATTCTCTTCAACATACTATTTAACTTGGATTATCTCCAATATGCTCCTAGGAAAAAATTCTCATAAGTGTTTATTATAATCAGTGTTTTAGTTTTATTAAATATGAAAGTCAGGAATAAATATTTGAGATTTTACATTTAGGATTATATTTGAATTCATTTTATTTTTAGAGTCTCTAAAGATCTTTTCCAATCACCCAAACCATCATGTAACTATTGTTTTTATAAGTTATTTTACAGCTAAAGTTCATATGTTTGTATATTTACTATTATTTTAATTAGGAATATTCAAATAATAAGTAATCATGCTTGCATCATACCTGTAGGCTCTAAATTTCCTAAAACATTTACCTATTATATTATTATTCCTTGAGTTTGCCAAATGTGTACTTACCCCCAACATCTTCTGTGTAATTTCTATTATTAATACACTTAAAAACACCTGCAAGTTTATTATTTTAAAATAAAAGTAACATAAATCATTCAAATGGTTCAGAAATTATAAATGAAGATTTAAAATGCCACTCTGGCACAATCCTGAATTATCTAAAAAATTAACCACTGT
Organism: Tadarida brasiliensis; assembly: GCA_030848825.1. NCBI lineage: Eukaryota > Metazoa > Chordata > Mammalia > Chiroptera > Molossidae > Tadarida > Tadarida brasiliensis. The sequence continues at coordinate 108,442,792 of CM061263.1, read as the reverse complement.
AAGATTTCTTATGTATTCTTCTTGAATAATGCAATTATTATTTTTTAAATGTATACACATATGTTTGCAATATCCAGTAATAATTTTTATATGAGATCTAGCTGTATCAATAATATATATGTTGTTATAAACAATATAGCATAATATTTCACTATATTAACACATTGTAAATTATTTTCTATTTATGGGTAATTAACTTTATTTCTAGTTTGTTTTAATTATAATGTTGCCATAAATAACTTTGAACATATGTTTTGATATAGTCTTGTGAGTCTATCCAAGATCACATTACACGGGTGTGAAATTCTGGGGCTAGTACAGACATTACACATTTTGATAGATGTGAGCAAATTCCCTCAAAACATTTTCGTTCACTTACATCCCCACCAAAAATTTGTGTCGGCGCTTATTTTCTTATGGTCTTACCAAATACTGGATACTATCCAACTTTTTATATTTGTCAATCTCATGTTTTATTTGCATATCTTTACATATAAATGAGATTGCAAATCTACTCATATATCTGTACTGTTTTTCTGAAAGCTACCCTTTTAAATCTTTTCTGATTGTAATTGCTTTATTTATCATATTATTTTATTGTTGTTTAGTATATATATTATTTAACCTGAGAAATGAGCTATTTGCTCTTATGGTTGCTGTATGTGCTATACATGCTGCTAATACAAGTTCACATTTTGTCCTTTTTTGATTATTATTATTTTTTATTCCTTACCTGAGGATATTTTTCCATTTATCATCAGATAAAGTGGGAGTGAGGGAGAGAGAGAGACAGAGAGAAACATCAACATGATAGAGCCACATCGACTGGTTGCCTCCCGCACAACCCAACCAGGGCTGGGGATGAACCGCAACCAAGATACATGCCCTTGACAGGAACCGAACCCACGACTCATTGGTCCGCGGGCGGGCGCTCTAACCACTGAGCCAAACTGGCCAAGGCTGTCCTTTTTTTTATTAAAAACAAAACTCTTTTCATTTTTTCAATATAGAACTTCTAGATTTTATGCATCAAAATTTCTCAAGCTTTAAAAATTATATGTGGTTTTGTTTTGCTTGGAAAAGCCACTACTTAATCTAGAATCATGTTAATTCAACAAATTATTCTTCTAGCATTTTATTTCTTATTAGTAACATTTAATTATCTGATACATATAGTTAATATTTTGATGTAATAAGGCAACAAACACTCTATTCACATTTTAAGGAAGTGCTCAATAGCCCTATGTGGCTGCTTCTGTATTATAGAACATGACCCTCATCACAAAAGTCTTATTGGACAGTGGAGGTATAGAGAATCCCTCAATTTAATATTCAGGGTTTTATTTTTCTGGCTAGTCCATTATAGATACAGTTTATTATAGATCAGTTTATTATAGCTACATAGTAATACACTGTGATAAGAGAAGAATGTATACATGCATTTCTAACCTATTTTAGAGCTTAATGGACTTTTGGAGCCCAGAAAAACTAGAATAATTTTATTACCTGAATCACTGAGTTGGCATACTGATATAAACATATAATGGGGGTGCTGGTGGATAGCACTAAAGATATTCTTAGAAATTGGCTAGTTCAAGCATCTTACTTTCTGCCAATGCTGAGACAAAGCCTTCAGAGATTAAGTAAATTTCCACCCCCGTTTGAAAGAGAGCAATGTCAAGAATTCAGGTCTGCTCCCTCTCAATCTGATCCCTCAGCCCACATTTGTTATTAATGTGTATCAAAGTGAAAAAAACGAATTATTTAGTGTACTCGAGGAATAATCAACTATAAACACACAGAGACAAAAAAATAATGACATTAATGCCTAAGAGTCTATACTTAAGTATATTTGGATCCTAAATGTAAACTGCCCTGGGTGTGGTCTCGGGTACTGACCCTTGCTACAAAAAAATGCAGAAATCAGTACCTTTATCCATTCCTCAGAAAAAAGTGACCAGCTCCAAAAACATGAATGAGCAATGTGTATTTTACCAATGATTTCATAGCAGAAGAGTGCAGGAAGTTCATATTACATCTTGCATAGCAAGTGCTTTAAAGTTCCCAGTTCATTGACCAGTCTCTTCCTTCTGTAGCAGTGGAGATTCATATTCTGTGCTTTGTTTCACATAGCTTCCAGCTCTCTCATCCCCATCTTCTTTTTCCTTAACTTCCCCAATCTCAAATGTTTCCACCTTTTTTGCAGAACAATTAAGATGTTTCTTGTTTTTACATCTAAAATTGCATCCACACCTTTCAAGGTGATCACCAACAGAGGCTCTGTGGCAAACTAACCCAAGCCAAACAAGTCAACAGGTATGAGACCTTTTATTAGTAGCCTTCTAAAAAGTTTCTGGTGGTCAGAGTTTAGTCTACTGTGTAACATCACTACCAGCTTTTAATAAAAGTCAACAAATTCTGAGATCATGTCTGCCACATATATAGACATTTCCTAACTAATCATTCATTAGTAAGCAGACATAAAGCTCTCATACAGACTGGTAAAATTCAGGATATATTACTGTGCTTTCAGAGGCTGTCTCCATGATGTGTTCACTTGACATTATTCTAGTTCACTTGGAATTATGCCAGAGGCAGAAATCTTTTAGCCTAGTAGTCATCAGGCAACCAGAAAATCTTTTAATGATGGCAGGACATATAATCATTTGGGAAACAAAAACTAGGGCTCTGTTCCTAGACAAAGGCTATAGACCTGGCTGGACTCTTACACACTGTTCATGAAAAGGAAGGAACTGTCTCTAAAGAATTTTAGCAAATCCACAGAACCTAAATACCTTTCATTTCCCCCAGAGGAACTCATTTCTAACATTCATCATGTTAATCAGTTAAACTATTGATTTCATTTATTGTTCTAATTATCAATGCATCTGGTTTACATCAAGATATGAGTAATTTAGAATTAAAATCTATATCTTATAGATTAAGATATTTCTGATCTAATGCTAACCCATCACCCATGGGTGCAGATTTTTTATTAGCATATTCACTGCATCAAGATGTAACTTTGACTAAGTCATACTCTACCTACTTTTTAACGCTGAAGTACTTAAATTTCACTGTTTGTAAGACCATCCAATTAATAGAATCTATTTAGAAGACAATGGTAAATAAGTAATAACTACAATTTTTCTGTTACATATTTTATATCTAAAATTAACTTGGGTTTTATACATTGAAACTGAGAAATGTAAGGGTCTGAGTGCATGAAAAAAGTGTGTGTCACCTGTATTGTGTTGTGTTCTGTGCGGCTTTGTGGGAAAGGGGAGACTCTGGGACATTTTCAAAGCCAGAAGAGATCATTCTTCACAATTTACAGGGGGACTATTTCACTTTATTCGGTAAGCTGTGAAAGGAGTAGTGATTCGTGAAGTGAGATAATTAACTGAAGTAGTAATAGATTCACTGGGGTAAAGAGAACGTTATTTAATGGTTCTCAGCACAATCAGGAAAGTAAACCTATTTGATGATAACTCAATATCTTTATTGATATATATTTCTAAAGAAAATTTTAAAATAATTTACCTTCTAGATTTAAATAAAAAATGGAAGAAGACAAGAGTTTTGGTAGGATGGATTTAAATAGCCACATTTAAAAAATATATATTCATAAAATGAAAATATTCAGATATATATGTATTTTCTAAAATTAATTCAGAGGAAATAATTGATGTTCTGTGTTACTTATTCTGCCTGGTACTTTATACATCTTGTCTTAGTCTTACAACACTATAGAGACATATATTAATTATCATAACGTTCCACAAATTCTCTTAATAACCTCTTAATTATTATCAGAAAAGTCTTCTCTGGTATTTGGTACAATACCAAACTCTAATTTAGGCATAATTTTTGTGCTTACTTATTTTTTTGTTTTTTAGTGCAATCAGTAGGATGGAGGAGAACCGGTTTGTTAGATGTTTTGATGGAGTTGTAGGGTATTACAGATTCAGGGATGCTCTCCCTCCCTAAACTAAGCTGCTTCCTTCAATCTTGTTCTGGTCTAAAGACATGGACATCAAAGGTCAGAGAACAATCATGTATTCAAACAGCCTTTATTCCCCCATCAAATAAAATGGTAAGATACAGATTTTTATCTCTTCTAATAGTTGTCCTCTGCCCAAAAAGGGGGAACTCCCTATTCTATTCATTTGAATATTTCTTAACTCAAAGCTGGCATTCTTCAGCTTTAGGGCATAAATCAGACAGGATTTGCCACAACTTACTACAAAAAATAAAATAAAAAATACCAGTAGACTATTCCAGCAAAGAGTACTTTGATGCTTGTAAGTACTAAGTACTGTGATAGAAATCTAGGTACATTTCCTTTTACTTAATCTGGAACACAAAACTAAATTTCTCCCCAAAGTATCTATGGCAACGTATATATTCTAAGCAAAGGCACCTTAAACGATGGATTTGCTGACTTCAAGCAACCTTCACCTAGGACTCAGTGACACTGGCACATTTTAGAGATAATTTTTTCTTTTTTTAGTATTAGCGAAATATACACCTAGTAGAAGGAAAATATAGTTACAACATGGAGGCTAGAGCATAGTTTTCAAGCCTTATTTGGGTAACTTTCCTAATGAATTCATATAACATAGTGTCACAGTGGTCCAAAGAATAAACCATTTTTGTGCCATTACATTCTGTATGAAGGAGCAGGAATATAGTGAGGTCCATTAGTATTGGTAGACTGGGCATATTTAAAGTTGCACAGATTTTACAGACGACCTTTTTCAGATCCTCCATTTAACAAGGAGAATGCTGAGTCCCTGAGCATAGGAAAGATCTTCCAACCAGTGTTTCATGTAAACCGTGGTTGGAAATCAGATCAATGAACTTGGGCAAGTTCTACAGTGAGAAACAGCATTATTGATATTTTTCTGGCACCGTATTGTAAAGATGACTAAGCTGACGAAGAAGAAAATAAAAGCAGAGTCTGACTGAAGAAAAGCTACAAGGAGATAAAGATGATGAAATTCCCAGCTCAGAGAATAAAGAGATGGAAGAATTAAGCAGTGGAAAGTTAAACCTAAGACTGAGAAATCTAACAACTAGGTCAAGATGGTCTCTAAGCAGAAGGAGATACGGGAATGATCTAAGGAAGAGAGGGAAAGTCCAATGGAGAAATAGTAAATGGAGTTTTCTTTGCTAAAACCAAGAAAGCAGAAGGGCCCACAGAAAAAAAGAATTGAATTGAATAGCAAATTACCATCTTGCCCAATGCTGTCATTAGTAATGCCCTTATCGATTGATATGTTAGAAAAGAGATCATAATTATAAAGACGTAAGCATATTGAGAATAAAAAGATGGTTTCTGCTAAATAGTAACTAATCAGCTTATATGAAACCTTATTTTTTATATCTAACAACTGCAATTATTTCATTTGAAGGTTGTAATAATACCTAAATTTGGTCTAACAAAACAAATATGCTGTTGTAGCAATAATTGTAAAATTAGAATAATTTAATGATATATGAGCAATGTTCTTGGACCTACATTCTTGAGAATCATAAACCATTCAGCTGGTACCTTAAAGTTTATTTTAAAATGGTGAAAATGTATTTTATAAAGATTATTTATTCCTAGTTCAAATAAAATACAATGCTTTAAAAGTTGTGTACAGCCCTGGCAGGTTTGGCTCAGCGGTTGGAGCGTCGGCCTGCGGACCAGAGAGTCCTGGGTTTGGTTCCTGCTAGGGGCATGTACCAAAAATAAATAAATAAATAAAAAATAAAAGTTGCGTCCAGGCAACAAAATAATTACTGATGTTAATAAAATTTATTACATTTAGAACAAGGAACAAAATAACCAATGATAAACAAAAAACAAGGCGTTTAGTTTAGAAAATTATATCCTCCTCAATTTTTGTGAACAATGACAGTGAATTCAACAAAGCAAAATAGACATAAATCAAGTGTTGATGATAGAGGACAGAGCAGTTGACTGTAATGACACTAGGAAGTCCCACATCATCTATTACATAGATTAAGTCACCAAACACTCATATTAAAACATCAATATTTCCTGGGAGGTGAGTGATGTTAACTTTACCTATTCACAATTTTCAGTTTAATTTTTATAGAAAATAGTTAACCACTTTCTTCCTATATATGCTTCTCTTCAGCATGTAATTAAGCTCAAGCCCATACATCCTAAGGAAATCTCCCTGGGGCCCCTCCCCCCACTCCACGTCTCCCCTCTCCATGCATAGTAAAACTTCCTGAAAGCATTGCATTTTTCCTCTCCGCCATTTTTTTCTCACCTCTCAGCTCACTTCATTCTGGCTCCCACTCCCATCACGCAATCAAAATGATTGTCACTAAAATGAATGATGGCCTCTATGTTGCTTGAACCACTGGACCTCAAGTTTACTTGACCTCTCAGCAACATTTGATCCTCTGGACAACAGCTCCCTTCCTAACTTGGCGTTTGTGAAACATTCTCCTGGTTTTCCTTCTCCTTCTTCAGTTACTTCTTCTTAATAATGCTGCTGGATTACCCTCCTCTATCTGATCTTTAAATGTTATAACTCCTAAAGGCTTTTTCCTAAGCCTCTTTCTCTTGTCCCTCTGTGCTCTCTCCCCAAGTGAACTCATCTGCACTCATGGCTTCAGTGATCATCTATACAATAATAACGCTCACACTTATATCTTTAGTCCAGTCTTCTCTCCTGAGAGTCAGATCCATATATTTTGACACTTCCCATTGGAAGGTCTAAAAGGCATCTAATACTCAATTTATTTAAGACCAAACACATGGTGTCTCATCTCATATCTGGCCTTCCTGCAGTGTCTGCTCTGAAGAATAACTCCACTGTCTATTCAGAAATGTTGCATCATTCTCAACATTTTCTCTTCAATCTTCAAAACACTAAATCCTGTTGATTTTACTGGAGTCTTTCTAGTCTGATCATATCTCTCCTTCTCCAATGCAATATCCTTGCTCTAAGCTGCCATCACTTCTCCCTTGAGAGATTTCATATACAAGTGATACCATTCAGTATTTGTCTTTGTCTGGTTTATTTCATTTAGCGTGATGCCCTCCAGGTTCATACATGTCACAAATGGCGGGATTTCCTTCTTTCTCATGGCTAAATAATATTTCATTATATTATATTTATCTCATGTTTCCTTGATTTATTCATCCATTGATGGAAATCTAGATTGTTTTAGTACCTTAACTGTTGTGAATAATGCTGCAATAACTATAGTAGTACAGATATCGCTTCAAGATAATGGTTTCATTTTCTTTGGATATATTTTCAGAAGTACGGTTGTTGAATCATATGAAAGTACTAATTTTAATTTCTTGAGAAACCTTCATTTTATCTTCCACAGTGGCTGTATCAATTTGCATTTTCATCAAAAGTGTACAAGGGTTCCTTTTCTCCACATCCTCAACAGCATTTGTTATTTCTTAGCTTTTAAAAACATTATTTTTCACTTACAGCTGACATACAATATATTACTTTCAGATGTACAATATAGTGATTAGATATTTATATATGTTATAAAGTGATCACCCCAATAATACCCATCTGGCACCATACATAATTATTAGGATATTATTGACTATATCCTTTATTCACCTTACATCCCTGTGACCATTTTTATAACTGGCAATTTGCACTTCTTAATCCCTTTCACCTTTTTGTACCCATCCCCTAAACCTTTTTGGCTTTTTTATAATAGCCATTCTAACAAATGTGAGATGATACTGTGGTTTTGATTTGCATTCCCCTGATGATTAGTGATCTTGAGCACCTTTCCATATACTGTTGGTCATTTGTGTATCTTCTTTGGAAAAATGTCTATTCAGGTACTTTGCCCATTTTTTATCTGGGTTATTTGTTTAGTTTTTGCTGTTGAATTGCATGAATTTCTTTCATATTTTTAATATTAACCCCTTACTGACTATGTGCTTTGCAAATATTTTCTCACATTCCATAGGCTACCTTTTCATTTTGTTGACAGTTTCTTTTGTTGCACAGAAGCTTTTTAGTCTGATACAGTCCTACTTGTTTATTTTAGTTTTTGTTTCCTTTACTTTTGGTGTCATATTCAAAATGTCATTACCAAGTCCAATATCAAGGAGCTTACCCACTATGTTTTTTTCTAGGAGTTTTATGGTTTCAGGTCCTATGTTTTAGTCTTTAATACATTTTGAGTTAATTTTTTGTGTATGGTGTAACATATAGGTCAACTTTCATTCTTTAAATGTGGCTGTCCAATTTTCCCAACACCATTTATCAAAGAGACTATTCTTTTCCCATTGTATATTCTTGGCTTCTTTGTCAAGAATCGGCCATTTATATATAGGTTTATATTTAGACTCTGTATTCTGTTCCATTGATCTATGTGTCTATCTTTATGCCAATACGATATTGTTTTGATTATTATAGCTTTGTAATATAGTTTGAAATTAGGAAATGTGAGACTTCCAACTTTGTTTTTTTTTTTTCTCAAGATTGCTTTGGCTATTCAAGGTCTCTTTTGGCTCCATATAAATTTTAAGATTGTTCTATTTCTGGGGAAAATGCCATTCAAGTTACACTGAATCTGTAGATCTCTTTATGTAGTACTAACCTTTTAACAATAGTAATTCTTCTAATCCATGAGCACAGAATATCTCTTCATATATTTGTTTCTTTTTTCAATTTCTTTTATCACTGTCTTATAGTTTTCAGTACAGTCGTTCCTCGTTCATCGCGGTTAATCCATTCCAGACTCTAGTGGTTGCACGTGGTGTTGAAGGATTCCTGGGGTGCTCGAATGCATAGGCCTATAGTCCATACATACAGTAATTTTAATTTTAATTGTAATACAGGGGTGTATAATTGACTCAGACAACCGAGCGTGCGCTGTAGCATTTTAACTGTCTCTGTTAACTTTTTTTTAACCTATCTTTATTGTTGAATGTATTACAGATGTTCCTCATTTTCCCCCATTGCCCCCTCCTCCCCATTCCCACCCCCCTCCTGCCTTTCCCCACACTTGTCTGTGTCCATTGGTTATGCATATATACATATAAGTTCTTTGGTTTAGTTCTTCCCACCCCCACCCCCCTTCCCTTTGAGGTTTGTCAGTCTAACAACCAATTTGTACTTCTTAATCCCTTCACCTTTTTCACCCATCCCCCCAGCCCCCACCCATCTGGTAACCAACAAAAGTTCTCTGTATCTATGAGAATGTTTCTGTTCTGCTTGTTCATTTTGTTTGTAGATTCAATTGTTGATAGATATGTATTTATTGCCATTTTGTTTGTTCATATTTTTTTATCTTTTTCTTCAAGAAGACCCTTCAACATTTCATATAATAATGGTTTGGTGGTGATGAACTCCTTCAGCTTTTCCTTGTCTGGGAAACTCTTTATATGGCCATCGATTCTAAATGACAGCTTTGCAGGATAGAGTAATCTTGGTTGTAGGTTCTTGCTTTTCATCACTCTGAATATTTCTTGCCACTCCCTTCTGGCCTGCAAAGTTTCTTTTGAGAAATCAGCTGACAGCCTTATGGAAACTCCCTTGTAGGTAACTAACTGCTTTTCTCTTGCTGCTTTTAAGATTCTCTCTTTGTCTTGAACCTTTTGCATTTTGATGATGATGTGTCTTGGTGTGGGCCTCTTGGGGTTCATTTTGTTTGGGACTCTCTGTGCCTCTTGGATTTGTATGTCTGTTTCCTTCACCAAGTTAGGGAAGTTTTCTGCCTTTATTGTTTCAAATAGGTTTTTGATTTCTTGTTCTCTCTCTTCTCCTTCTGGCACCCCCAAGATGCAAATATTGGCACATTTGAAGTTGTCCCAGAGGCTCCTTACACTATCCTTATTTATTTGGATTCTTTTTTCTTTTTGCTGTTCTGATTGGGTGTTTTTTGCTTCCTTTTATTCCAAATCGATGGTTTGCTTCTTGGCTTTACCTACTCTACTATTGAATCTGTGTAAACTATTTTTTTTATTTCAGTTAGTGCCTCCTTCATTTCTAACTGTGCATCCTTCATTTCTGACTGGTCCTTTTTTATGCTCTTGAGGCCCTCTCTAAGTTCACTGAGGTTCTCACTAAATCCATTGAGCATCCTTATAAGCAGTGTTTTGAACTCAGCATCTGTTAGGTTGCTTAACTCCATTTCACTTAGTTCTTTTCCTGGAGTTTTGTTCTGTTCTTTCATTTGGGACCTGTTTCTTTGTCTCCTCATTTTGGCTGCCTCCCTGTGTTTGTTTCTATGTATTACTTAACGAGAGGTATGAGGCTAGCTGAGACCAGATGCTGCTTGTTTGAAAGAATTTAGGAAAAGCTGAAGCAGGATCCAAGACAGGCCAATCCTATGGTAAAGCAACTGGCAACAGCTTGGGTAGGCCTGAAAGTTGGGTGGGGCGGGGCCTCAGGGAATCACCAGGGCAGGGCAAACAGTGTGAGCCAGGTTGCTGGAGTCCCAGATATGGCGGCATCTGCCGACCCAGGGAAGGGCTCACCAAAGGAACAAAAGCCTCTGATAGCATGTCTGTCCAGGAGAAAGCTGCCTCTCCAGCCCTCGCTCCAATGCCAAACAGCTCAGTTCTTCCCCATATTACTCTGGTGCCTTTCAAGCTGCCTCCCCCACGCTGGGGCCTGGAGGGTGGGAGTCCCAGTAAGTCCGTACGCGGGCCCTTTAAGAGGAGCTGCCGGGGGCTCCAGCCGCCTCAGCCTCAGTTCCCACTGGTTTTTCCAGCCAGAAGTTATGGGGACTTCTCTTCCTGACACTGGAACCCGGAGCTGGGTGCCTGGTGTGGGATGGGGACCCCTCAGTCCTCAGGGAGGACCTTCCCAGCCGAGGTGTCCTCCTAATTTTTATCTGCCACACGTGGATGTGGGACCAGCCCGTCATGCTTCCGCCCCTCCTACCAGTATCGATGGGGCTGCTTCTTTAATTTCGTAGTTGTAGGACTTCCATTCAGCTTGATTTCAGGCGGTTTTGAATGATGGTTGTTCTGTAGTTTAGTTGTCACTTTGATGTGGTTGTGGGGGACGCAATACCGCATTTACCTACGCTGCCATCTTGACCGGAAGTTCTAGCAACTTTTTAATGAATATATTTGAAAAAACCGCGGTAGAGTGAAGCCGCAAAAGTTGAAGCGGGAAGTAGCGAGGGACGACTCTATGTAGCTATTTCACTTCTTTGATTAAATTATTTCTAAGTATTTTATTCTTTTTGATGCTATTATAAAAGGGATTATTTTCTTGATTTCTCCTTCCAATAGTTTGTTGTTAGTGTATAGAAATTCATCTGTTTTTTAATATTGATATTTTTATACTGCAACTTTATTGCATTTGTTTTATTAGTTCCAATAGGATTTTTTGTTTGTTTGTTTTGATAGAGTGTTTAGGGTTTTCTGCATTTAATGTCATGACATCTACAAATAGAGAAAATTTTACTTTTTTCTGATTTGGTTGCCTTTATTTCTTTTTTTTTTGACTATTTGCTCTGGCTAGCATGTCCAATGTTATGTTGAATAAAAGGGGTGCAAGTGAGCATTCTTGTTTTGTTCCTGATCTTAGAAGAATAAATGTCAGATTTTCACCATTGATTATGATGTAATCTGAGAGATTTTCTCCTTTTCTTTTTTTTATTACTGATTTTATAGATAGAGAAAGGGAGAGAAAAACATCAATGTGAGAGAGATACATTGATTGGTTGCCTCGTGACCCGACAGGGGATCAAACCCAAAACCTAGGTATGTGCCCTGACTGGGAATCAAACCTGCAACTTTCCAGTGATGGGACCATGCTCCCACCAACTGAGCCACACTGGCCAGGGCACATCTGAAGGATTTTCAAAAATGGCCTTTACTATGTTGAGGTACCCAGTTTGTTGAAAGTTTTTATCATGAAAGAATGTTGAATTTTGTCAAATTATTATTTTTTGCATCGATTGAGATAATTATATGATTTTCAGTCTTTATTTTGTTAATGTAATATGTCACATTTATTTATTGAATGTTGGATGTTTAACCTTGCATCCTTGGAATAAATCCCATTTGATTATGGTATATGAGTTTGTGCCAAGACCTGTCAGTGCTCCAAAGGGGAAGATCATAGTCAGCACTTAGGGGTAGGCTGCTTAGAAGCCTGGCCTTCAGGCAGCAGCTGGGAAAGAATGTAATTAAGCCCCTTCCAAGGAGAAACTGGGAGATAGGTGTTTTTTGCATCCTCCCTTTGCACCAGGCCCAGTATAGCCTCAAGGAACAGGGGTGCTCTTGCATCAATTAAGAACTGCTGCTTTGTTGCTACAGTCCTCTGGGACTCCTGAATGCAAGCACCATTGGCTACCAGAGCCACATGATCTAGGATCCATCTCTCAGGAAGCGGTGCAAAAGTTGGAATGCAGACATATGTGCAAACTCCTCGTAGGGTAATACTGGTGCATGCTAGACAGACAGCAAGGGAGATGTCTACCAGTTGGTTTTCCCAGTCTTCAGTGAGAATCACAGCCGACCCCTGAATCTGTGCTAAATTGGAAGCCTGGTTCTCAGGCAGCAGCTTTCAAATTATGCGATTGGGCTTCTCTTGGGGAAAGACTGGGAATTGTGCATTTTTGCCTATTCCCTCTACACCGAGCCCTAAGAAGACAGCTATGGTGAGTGCTTGCACATGCTGTTTTGTTTGCAATAGTCTGGAGTGTCTCATGAACACACGTTTCATTGGCTTTCATAGCCAGGTGTTTCAGGGATGCGTTTCTTGGGTGGGAGTCTTAAATGTCAGGGTTCTAAATGTGGGTTGCAAACCATTCACTCCTCAGAGAGTAGCTCCGAGTTGGGAATTCTCTCCAGATTGTATGGCACTGTATTGGGGGCGGGGTTTATGGCGAGAGTATGTCTCAGCCTTGCTTACTATTTTCAATGTAGGTATTTTCTCATTTGCCCAATGTTTACATAGTCACTCAACTAGTTTATGGATTTCTTTCAGAAATAATTGATCCCCATGTAAGTGTACATTTGGTGTGTCTACGGGAAGAGAGGAGTTCAGGAGCCTCCCATTTCACCATCTTGATCAACCCACCTTCACAATTTCTTATTTATATCTTTTTCCATTAGGGAGGGAAAATAAATCATTAGGTTAAGTGGGGATTATAACTGTAAATGGAATTTATCTAAGAATGCCTTAGAAATATATAATCATCAATAAAATTACTTAATCTGTACACAAAAAACAAAAGCAAAATAAAACAACAAAACAAAACAAACATGAATTTAACTTAAATATAAAATTTAATATAATTTGTTATATAAAACACCCAGCCCTGGCCAGTTTGGCTCAGCGGTTAGAGCAATGGCCTGCAGACCAGAGAGTCCCGGGTTTAGTTCCTGCTAAGGGCACGTACCTCGGTTGCAGTTTGTCCCCGACCCCAGTTGGGGTCGTGCGGGTGGCAACCAGTCGGTGTGTCTCTCTCATGTCAATGTTTCTCTCTCTTCCTCCCTTTCTCCTTCCTGCTCTATCTGAAGATAAATGCAAAAATGTCCTCAGGTGAGGATAAAAAAAACACACACATACACACACAAAAAACACCCAAATAAAAATTACATGTACAAAAACTGAGTACATGTAACCTCTCTTAACGGGGGTACTAGTATGTTATGTAGGTAACCAGGAAGGTATCACCCTATCTAGCTAAATATTGGCTATATTAGCCAAAGACATCAATCTTAACAAAATATATCTATATCCATTGTCAATAGTGATTATCTTTTAACAATTAAAAGTAATATTTTATTTAGCATAGTTTCTTTTTAATCATGTTTTGCCACAAAATTGTAAGTTATTTTAACCTGATTGTTTCAGTAGCCTTGTAAGAAATACAGAGGACATATATAAAGTAGTCAAATTGATAATAATGTACTTAAATTTTCCTTTTCATTATTGAAAGGTTTAGTTGGAAACATATTAACCTCTGTATTTGTTTTCTTATAGAAATCTGCCTGTTTTAATGCCTTATGAATTTTTCTTCCCTTGCATCTTTACTGTGTTGGCACTGAGCCAATCCATATGAAAATACACATTTACACATCTATTCAGGACAAATGTTTGCTTTTTAAATGAGGGGAGTTAATGATAGTCAAGGTTCTGGATGTTGGACATGCTTTTTATAGGTACTGAAATCCAAAGTTAATTTATGCTTTAGTAATGAATTCACTAATATTACCACAATTGAAATGTTTGAAGAATGTTGTCTATTCGTTTTCAGAGAAACCTATTTCTGAGGCATATAACTTTCTTTTCTGACAGCCTAATAAAAGGCAGACTCTCCTTTGTAATACTGCAATGCCCTGTGCCGCTGAACTTGTGAGAGGCTCATCCATTGCTCAGTGACCTGGGCTGGTCTCTCACTGAGGTGCCTTTTGGCAGAAACTTATCGACCTGGTTTCAGAAAGGGGTAAATTTATCATACTGTGTCAGTCACTTCGCTCTTAAAGGTGGGGGATTCGTGATAGAAATCAGTCTAACTTGACGTCATTACGCTTTCGCTTTTACTACTCCTGCCGAATCCTTTCTACTTGCTGAGTTCTCACACGAAGGAAGTTTTCAGAATGATAGATAAAACTTTTATTTGCCTTTCCCATAACTTACCTCAAAGCATCCCTCTAATTGTCTTTTTCCTTCCTCATTGAACAACCTGCCCACAATTTTATTTGGAAAGATTCCTTTATTTTTTATTTGTACATGCGTGTCGCACAGATACGCCGGGAAGTGGTTTCCTGTGCTCATGATGGGAGATGGTGATCAAGGTGCCCTAGGGTTTTACATATTTACTGTTGATGTCATATGTTTTTTTCTGGATATTGCATTTCCAGGGCAATTTTTTTATTTTTTCTTATGGAAAAGATAGTTGCAGCTTAAGTTCATGACTTACTGCAACAAATGTTTTTTAATTAGATGCAAAATGGAATGATACACAGATTTTGAATAGTTTGTGGTACTTGAATTGGTTAAAGCAAAGCGATTGCACGTATGCAGGGCTGTATGCATGTATTCCAGAGAACTCGGGGTGACATTCATTTTCACAGGTAATCCAGGTCTGAAGTATGTTTCACACAAAGTGGCAACCAATTTTAGGAGCTCCTTAAGACATTTCCCCATCCCCCCAAATTATGTTTATCAATACATTAAATGTAAATGTCTTTATTGTCCAAAACTTACATAAGAGTTCATTTAATTGTTACATATCTTTGCTCTAGATGATAATCATATTGAGCAGCAATCATATTAAAGGAAAGACTATGTCGATTTTTACAGTATGCAGAAAACAATACTAAATAATTTTTATTTAAAAATCCAAGTCAATTATATGAAATGACAATTATCTTGAATAAAATAATCAGAGCATTGAAAATTTTTGCTGTCATTGAATTGGAATTAATATGAAAACTTTATTTTTGGACCCTAATTATTATATCTGGATGTACATTATAAACTGAATAGGCAGATTTTCATAAAATATTAATATCTGTTACATTTTTTATTTTTCTTTCTCTGGTTAAGATCTTATCTGAAGTATTTTTTCCTAACTTTCCCAAAATAAATCACTCAAAATATTAAATTAGTTTAATATTTTTAAATAAAAAATACTTTGGAAGCAAAAGAGCATGCTATTATTAAAATAAAATTCTGCTAGAATAGAGCAATATATGTTCAGTCTCTACTTATATCTTTTCCAACAGAATAACTTAAAATGCTATACCAATTGCTAAAAAAGCCTATTGATAAAAACTGATAAACAGCCCCGGTGGGTTTGGCTCAGCAGATAGAGCATGGGCCCTCAGACCAAAGAGTCATGGGTTCAATCCCAGTCAAGGGCACATACCTCAGTTCGATCCCGCCCTGGTCGGGGTCATGGGGGTGCAACCAATCAATGTGTGTGTGTGTGTCTCTCTCTCCCTTCCTCTCTTTCTCCCTCCTACTCTGTCTGAAAGTCAATGGAAAAATAAAATATCCTCAGGTGAGGATTAAAAAACAAACAATCCTTTGAGACGACAAGGAGGGACCTGGAGAGCATTTTGCTAAGTGAAATAAGCCAATGAGAGAAAGACAAATATCACATGATCTCACTTATTTGTGGAATCTAATGAACAAAATACACCCAGAGACATAGAAAGGAGTGCGGTTCAGACTGACAAACCTTGGAGGAGGGGGGTGAGGGGGATGGATGAGATAAACCAAAGACCTTATATGCAGGTATGGGTAACCAATGGACATAGACAACAATGCTGGGGGCGGGGGCCATGGGATTGGGAGGAGGGTGTCTAGGGGGGGAAAAGGAGAATCATCTGTAACATAAATAAATTAATAGAAGTTGTGAAAACAAACAAAAATAATAATATTGAATATAAACTGTAAATGAAAAATAAAATTTAAAAACAATTAAAATATAAACAAAAACAAAAACAAAAAACTCAGTCTGACTTTCTTCTACTCTTCTAAAAACAGCCATTGAAGGCCATCCAAAAGGGATTATGCAGCTAATTCTTCAGTAAACCAACATTCTTTTTGTCTCCTCATGTTGTCCTGGCCTCTGGGAAACAGAGCCTGTGTGTAAACTATTCACATTGAGTTGAAATGTCTATTTGTGCTCTATTTATATAAACTGCATCCTATCTCCCAAAATATTTGGCTCAGCAATTAGAGTGTCGACCCTCTGACTGAAGGGTCTTGGGTTCAGTTTGGGGGTTGTTAAATGTTTTTGCAAGTTCAGCAGTGAACACAGACACTCTAAAATATGTGAATTATTTTAAGAAAAATTAGCTGCATAAATTGTCTCTCAAATTCTCTTAAACTTAAGATAAAAGAATAAAAACAGTTTACAATTAGACCTCAATAGGTTCAAAATATGATTCTAGTCCTCATTGAATGGCTGAGTTAAAATATTGATAATATTTTGAGAGCTGAACAAATAAGAAATGTATGTAATTGACATTTAAAAGTGTCTGGCTGAAAAAGTCTCATCATGTCATCATTGGGAAAAAATATATATATATTATATATATATATATATATATATATATATATATATATAATATATATGTATATAGTAGGTGTTTCAAACTCTCTATGTTTTCTGTAACTTACTTTATTTTCTTTTTCCTTCCTCTTGAATAATATAATTTACCAATCAGGTAAGAAGTTACCACCAGGTAGAAAGAGAAATATATATATATTTGATTTATTAATCAATTAATGTCTAAACAATTTCTTATGAAAATATATATTTAAATACAAGCTTCAAAACTTAGGGATTTAAATTCCAGTACAGCAATAATATTAGGTACAATAATATTTTATTTATTTATTTATTATTGTTTTTTAATCCTTACCTGAGGACATTTTTGCATTTATCTTTCAGATAGAGCAGGAGGGAGAGAGGGAGGAAGAGAGAGAGAGAAACATCGATGCGAGAGACACATCCAGTGGTTGCCACCCACACGACCCCAACCGGGGCTGAGGACAAACTGCAACCGAGGTACATGACCTTAGCGGGAACCGAACCCAGGACTCTCTGGTCCATGGACCGACACTCTAAGAGCTGAGCCAAACCGGCCAGGGTGGTACAATAACATTTTAAAGAAACTCAGAGTTAAAGTGAGGAGGGATTAAGGAAAACTAGCCCATCAAATATTATGAACAGACTAAAGCGCAATTAGATATGTAAATTGTTGGACGATTTACCTCTGAAATTATTTGATACATGCTTGCGTTGCTTTTCTAATTTATACAGAAATGTTAAGATTATCTCAGCCTATGACCTATGAAAACAAAGGGTATTGGAGTCCGGCTGTTGTGGCTCAGTGGTTGAGCATCGACCCATGCACCAAGAAGTCGCTGGTTCAATTCCCCATCAGGACACAGGCCCAGGTTGTGTGCCCAATCCCCAGTGAGGGGCATGCAGGAGGCAGCCAATCGATGTTGTCTCTCATCAATGTTTCTCTCTCCCTCTCGCTCTCTCTCTAAAATCAATAAACAACAACAACAACAGAAATGGGTATTGGGAACTTCAGTGGTTATTTGGAATAAAATTCACCTTAGACTTCTAGTTTCCCCAGTTCCTAATTGAAATAAGATTTCTACCTCAGTCAGTATTTAAGTTATCATAGAGTAATACAGTGTTGACCTGGCTGGTGAATAAAAGACACCTGGGTAAGAAATATGTTATAGTAGTTGACTGGGTACCTCATGTCTATTCTTCTGGTTTTCGTGTGTAAACAAACCACTTCTGTCTTTTCTGACTCACCAGAACTTGCTTATGTACCAGTCCTTTGCACTCTCAAGGAGCACTCCACTTATCTTATTACAGTATTGTAAAATGGGGTTTACTTGTTAGTCTCCCCACAGTCTCTTTTTCATGATTGTATTCTTTTATCTATTCCTTAGCACATAATAGGCATTCAGTACATACCAAATCAAAGAAAGAATGAAGAATGAGAGAAGGAAGGAAGTGTGGAAGGAAAGCAGCACCATTAAGTGAAAAAGACACTCTAAGGAAAGGGAGCATCATCTTCTTTTTTTTGAGTACCCATGTGGTGAATTAAGGGCCATCTGCCTGCCAACCAGACAAGCAATGGCAAGCAGTGCAGGACAGGTGTCGCCGCCAGAGTATCTTCACATTCCCTCCAGGCCAGGAAGTACAAGTCCAGGGATGAGAACATGGACTTACAGTTGCAGCTGAAAAACAAAGCCAAGCCCCATTATTCTCTATAATCTCTGTAAGATAATAATCCTCATGCAAAATATATGCACATTCCTATTGTATGCCCACATTCATTGTTTTGTAAAGATATCTTCAAATGCTGATACTTCAATAAGGAGGATAGTGAGAAACCCACTTCCCAATAGGTGAAGAGAAAGGAACTCTTGAGTGAGTTTTCGTAGAACATACTGTGTAGAGTTGGGCCAAATTAATTAAATCGATTGGTAATGATTTCTAATCATTTTAACAGAAATGGTAGTCACCTAATCAATATTGTTCATGTCACAAAGGATATATGAAAATCAACCCACTACTATTAACACAAATCTTCATGCCTTCTAATTTACATTAGAATTTGTAATATCTGTATATTTTTATTCTTAATTTGAAAAACTTTAATTTTTTCATCACTCGAAGACTGAACCTCAAAATATGTGCTATTTATTTTGAGCTAACTCATAATTTTATTTGTTGCAATCACTGGTTCCTATCCATTGACATATCTTTCTATATGATTGATTGTAGGTCAGGATAACCTTAACATTTCTGCGTAAAATTAAAAAAGCAGCACACTTGTGAATCAAATAATTTTAGAAGTAAATCTTGCCACAATTTACATGTCTGTACACAGCCTCATTAGTAAACCACGTTAAAATGGATTCCAATATATGTGGAAAAGCTTTCTGTACCGTGCTGAAGAGAAATGTTCTGCTAATTGTAGTTTCTGAATGATAATGTAAGGCACAGCCCAAAGAGTAGGAGTCATGCCTCAACATGATTGTAATGTAACTCACTCAGGTAGTAAGAAAAAAGAAAATTTGACATGTATAAGTTAAGCATTTTCTTAATTTGTTTTCCAGAGAGTGAGAAAGCTTGAATGCCAGGCTTTCCATTAAAAAAAAAAAAAAAAATCTGATAATTGGCAGTCTCCTTTACTAATTGTTAGAATTTTGAAAGTATAATAAACAGAAACACTACTTACTTCTAATTTATGACTTCCACATACAAAAAAATAATGACTTAGTACTCTTTTATTCAAAAGGAAGACTGATGTTCAATGAAATGTGGCTTAATTATAATCTGAAACTTTTTTATTTTTAATTCAGTTTTGGAATAGTACCTTGGACACAAAAAAATAATGTTCTTTATTGAAATGTAAACAAACCAAGTCCATTTCCAGTTTAATGTTTACCTCAACAGTAAATCATTTAAGCCAGTAATTTTGTACAATTCTTTGATACAAACGTTTACCATAATTGTAGCTTTGTCACATTGTACAATAAATTTAAATAGGAACTTTGGTAGTATTTTTGCTTGCCAACACTGAATTAACCCAACAAATGAATGCTTGACTAAATTTTATGTACTCAGAATCAAAACTTTATGTAATGAAGTAATTGTTAATAGGAAGAAGTAGAATAAAACACATTTTAATGGAATTAGAATAACCATGCTTAATTTCACCACTGACAAAAAAAAAATATCCTAAAATGGAAGTTTAAATATTTTGTTTAAGAAATGGTAGACACTTTTTCCATGAGAATAACTTAGATGACCAGACTAAAATATGAATTTAATTTATAAATATTTCTTATCTTGTTATTACCCTTAATATTTAGCTGGGAATCGATAAAAATGTGAATTCATAAAAAAATTACAAATTTTTTCTTAAACTATGCTAATCACAATGTACTAGAAACACTGATACACAACTAAATAGTTTTGAAATGAATATGAGACATTATTTTCATTTAATATAAAGTGAAAATAACATCAAAGTTTATAAAATTAAATATTTCTAAATAACACTAAATATTTTATTATTCAGAATTTGGCGAACAAAATTCTTTAGACAGTATTTACTTTAATTCTTATGAGAAGACATTTGATAGTATCCAAGTATTAATATAAAAAAAGCAAACTTCAGTGAAAAACTGTATATATCTGAATTTTGAGATTGAAACTAATGTTTTGCATTCATCTTATTTAGGTAATATTGGCAAACATGGAAACAAAGGTTTTACTTACTGAGTTGATAATTTTGAAAGCTCTATTATTTAAATAGTTTAAACAATGCCTTTTATCACAAAAATTATTGATAGATTGATTTAATAATAGCTTAGTGGTAACAAAAGTTTATACTTTAATGATGCCTTTTATTTCAAGCCATGTATAAATTAGATGAATATAATGTGTATCTAGCCAAAGAAATATAAAATAATTCTGAATTTAAAAATGGGGGGACCTACATATTCTATTATAAACTTTAATAATTTTGTGTTTCTTTCAACTATATTGCATTCTATAAATTAAAAATATTCTGATTCATTTCATCCAAAGGTAGCTATCCTAAAATACATAACCTAATCTGAAGAGTTTACACTGTAGACAGTGATAGATTTTTATGTCAATAAATTTTATTTTATACAAAAATAAATAAATAATAGATTATGCCAGAATATGTTAACAAATATAACAAGACTGATTCATTTTTGTCTCAAAAAGTAATGTGAATAACCAATAAATTAGTCTATTTGAAGGAACTGCTGACTACAAAAATGACCATGATTGAAGCCCTGTCCCACGGTTTTATTCTCATGTTATATATAAGTATAGTCACTATTGCAGCTAAGAAATGCCAGAAAAAGTAAAAGAATGGTTTTTTTAAATGTAGCTGCATTAATTACTTAAGTTGTTAATTCCCAACTTGTCGAAGCCATACAACTAAATGCCTAGGACGGTTAAAAGCATGTAACAGGTATTATAAAACATTCACTGAATAAATGACCATGTAAACTTCTTCGAATACACAGTGTAGTGGGGAGTTCTTCACATTGCAACTGAGTTTCTATACTTTTAGTTATTGCAAATGAGCCCTTATTCAAATTACTTGGACAGATCTTTTGTTCAGTCATGGTGAGACCTCAACAGCTGGCCAGTTAGAAATGGGAAAATTTTTGGCTTACACAAGTTAAATACCCAAGATTATATTAATGCCAGGTTTTAAAATTATGTTACTAGGACCCATTCTAAGAATATATCTTAATTCTGCTCTGTTTTATGGTGGCTTCTGTCAAAGATTTAATGCAAAGTATAGTTTGTGGGCATGTAGGTGTTTGGCAAGAGTGGGGTTGAGTTCAAGCAGATATCCCGTGTCTAAATGGCACAGGACAAAACTGGGACATCTGAACATCCTTAAGCCAATTACAGTGCCCAAAGAGTGTGTCGTTGAGTCAACCCAGTAGAAAGCACAGTGAATTGAGACGATGGGAGAGGTAATTCAAAAGTAATTCAAGGTACTGTTACCAAAAGAGAGAGCAGATGCTGCAAAACTACTATGAGGCTATGAAAGTACTCAGAGCTCATCTCAGTCATTCCAGACACTTACTAGAAAATGGTAGGCATACTGTTCTCAAATGCATTCACAATCCAAGCGGAAATTCTTAATGTGCTCTCTAACTTAAACAAGACAAGTTCAGAAACTGTGGGGTATTTGAGAAGGCAGGAAAGGACACAGTGAGATGGAAAATACTTTCCTCTAAGTCTCATTCCTTAAGCATTTATAAAATATGCTCTCTACATAAAATAAGTCTAATGTTTATCGCATTTAGAGTTCTTTAAGTTAGGCAGATATCATTTTACTTTGAAATCTCTTTTTACAGGACTACACCTCATTAACTTTTATAGGAATCTCTTATATGTTATGTTTCCAAATGTATTCCTTCATTAAAAACTATATATATTATTTTAGATGTGTTCTGACAAGCACAGAGTGAAACTAAACTCTTATCTTCCCTGTTCTCAACATTCTATCTACGTTAATGAGTTTGTTTTGTTGGTATATTCACTATGTACTTTACTCATATTTGTAGATATACTTTTCTACATATACCTTTATTTTGTTGCACTTTTCCAACATCAGACTTGTAAAGTTGTGGTGTTTGTTTTTTTTTAATAATTTGCTCTTATATTTTAGTGTTGGACCTTATTTCTATTTTAAATTTAACCTTTTCAGATTTTTCCCCCTGTAATTCCCATTTATACAATGAAATACTATGCAGCTGTAAAAAAGAAAGAGCTCTTACCCACTGAGGCAGAATGGAGGGACATGAAAAGTGTTATGCTAAGCAAAATAAGCCAGTCAGAGAAAGATAAGTACCACATGATCTCACTTATATATGGAATCTAATGAACAAAATAAACTGACAAAGTAGATCCAGAGTCATGGAAGCAGGGAACAGACTGACGAATCTCAGAGGGAAGAGGGGAGGGGAGACAGGAAGAGATTAACCAAAGAACTTCTACGCATGTATGCACAGCCCATGGACATGGACAACAGTGCAGTGAAGGCCTGGGGGCCGGTGGGAGCAGGGTGGAGGAGGTCAATGGGGGGAAAAGTGGTGACATCTGTAAAAATTTCAATAAAGACACATTTTTTAAAAATTCTAAAATAAATAAATAAAACATAAAATATATTTTTAAAAAAATTTTTAGAGAGAGAGGAAGGGAGAGAGAGAGAAAGAGAAACATTGATGTGCGAGAGATGGTGGTACAGGTAAATGCGGTACTCACATCTTCCCACAATCACATCAAAATTACAACCAAAATACAGAACAACCATCACTCAGAACCACCTAATACCTAGCTAAACAGTAGTTCTACAACAAAAGTTGTAAAGAAGAAGCCACATTGAGACTGGTAGGTGAGATGGAGATTCGAAATGGACTGGCCCCACACCCACGTATAACAGTTAAACATTGGGAAGCATTTCTCAGCTGCAGAGGTCCCCTGTGATGAGTGAGGGGTCCCAGCCCTTTACCGGGGTCCTCAGCCCAGGGTTCCAATGCCAAGAAGAGAAGTCCCCATAACTTCTGGCTATAAAAACCAGTGGGTATTATGGCTGAATGAGATGGAGGGCTTCTAGAGTCCCAGGCAGTTCCTCTTCATGGGCCCTGATGGAATTACTTGGACTCACTCCTGAGTTTCAGTCCTGGGGAAGCAGCTCAAAAGGCACCAGGGGTATACAAGGAGGAACATAATTGTTTGGCATCAGGGCAAGAACTGAAGGTGCAGCTTTCTCCCAGACAGAAGTGCTGGCAGAGGCCATTGTCCCTTTTTAAGCCCTACCCGCACAGAGCCAGCAAACAGGCACTATATGTGAGTCTCCATCAACCTGGCTAACACTGGTTACTCCCTGAGACCCTGACCCCCCAAAATTGCTGGCCCACCCAAGCCGTTTCCAATGGATTTTTCATATGGATGGCCTGTCTTGATTCATGCTTAAGGTATTCCTAAAAATCTCTCAAACAACCTGCATCCGGCATAAGCATGTCCCATACTTCTTATGGCCATAGCCCCAGCACTAGCAGCTAGCAGCCTTGGTTTACAGCTTGACCTTGCTTGGACACCTCCAAACCCAGCATAAGCAGCAGCTATCTGCAGATCACTTTGTAGCTTATGCTGGGTGACCTCGTGCAGAACACAGGTGGTGGCTGACTTTGGCCTGCACTTCCCAGGAGATGCCAGAGCCAGTGCACCTGGTGGACATCTTCAGACCACAACAAAGCATCACCACCCAACAACCTCCGCAAGTGACACAAGTGATGGATTCAGCAGACACCAGAGCCCTGCTGAACTAAGTCCTGCTCCGTTGGGTGGGCCCTTGCATAGCTCATCCTCCACGATGGTGAGTGGTCACAGCCAGTCCTTATAGCCAATTAGCCTGGGGATAGATCCCTCCCATTGACATGCCAACAATAATCAAGGATCAACTACGACAGGAGAGTGTACACAGCCCACATAGCAGGATGCACCTGGTGTGCCCAGCTTGGGTGATTGGGGAGGCTGTGTAACTGAACCCTACTAAACACCTACTACACACAGTCATGCTAGCAAGCCTGGGAGACATAGCAGTTCTATATAATATATAGAAACAAACACAGGCAGGCTGCAAAAATGAGGTGACAAAGAAAGAGCAGAACAAACTCCAGAAAGAAAAACTAAGCAAAATGGAGACAAGCAATCTACTAGATGTAGAGTTCAAAACACTGGTTATAAGGATGCTCAAGGAACTTAGTGAGGACCTCAACAGCATAAAAAAAGGACATAGAAACCATTTTTAAAAAGGTCAGAAATGAAGGGTACATTAACTGAAATGAAGAATAACTTACAGGGATTCAACAGCAATGTAGACTAAACTGAGAATCAAATCAGAGATTTGAAATATAAGGAAACAAAAAACACCCAATCAGAGCAGCAAAAAGAAAAAAGAATTAAAAAAAAAAATGAGGATAGTGTAAGGAGCCTCTGGGACTATTTAAACCATACCAACATTTGCATCATGGGGGTGCCAGAAAGAGAAGAGAGAAAGCAAGAAATTGAAAACCTATTTGAAGATATAATGACAGAAAACTTTCCTAACCAAGTGAAGGAAATAGACATATAAGTCCAAAAGCATAGAGAGTCCCAAATAAGATGAACCCACAGAGGCCACACCAAGACACATCATAATTAAAATGTAAAAGTTTAAAGACAAAAAGAGCCCTGGCTGGTTTGGCTCAACAGTTAGAGCATTGGCCTGCAGACCAGAGAGACCCTGGTTCAGTACCAGCTAAGGGCATGTACCTTGGTTGCGGTTTGTCCCTGACTCTGGTTGGGGTTGTGTGGATGGCAACCACTTGATGTGTCTCTCTCACATCGATGTTTCTCTCTCTCTTCCTCCTTCTCTCCCTCCCGCTGTATCTGAAGATAAATGCAAAAATGTCCTCGGGTGAGGATAAAAAAAAGACAAAGAGAATTTTTTTTTATCCTCACCCGAGGACATTTTTTTTTTTTTTTGCATTTATCTTCAGATAGAGCAGGAGGGAGTGAGGGAGGAAGAGAGAGAGAAACATCGATGTGAGAGAGAGAGACACAGA
Source organism: Tadarida brasiliensis (assembly GCA_030848825.1). Lineage (NCBI taxonomy): Eukaryota > Metazoa > Chordata > Mammalia > Chiroptera > Molossidae > Tadarida > Tadarida brasiliensis. Next base: position 108,417,140 of record CM061263.1, on the reverse strand, counting down.
CTGGTTGCCACCCACACAACCCCAACCGAGGCCGGGACAAACTGCAACCGAGATACGTGCCCTTAGCGGGAACCAAACCCGGTACTCTCTGGTCCGCGGGCCGACGCTATAACCGCTGAGCCAAACCGGCCAGGGCCAAAAAGAGAATCTTAAAAGCAGCAAGAGAAAAGCAGTTAGTTACCTATAAATTAGCTCCCATAAGACTGTCAGCTGATTTCTCACCAGAAACTTTGCATGTAAGAAAAGATTGGCAAGACATATTAAAAGTGATGTAAAGCAAGGACCTGCAACCAAGATTGCTCTACTTAGCAAAGCTATCATCTAGAATCAAAGGACAGATAAAGAGCTTCCCAGACAAGAAAAAGCTAAAGGAGTTCATCACCACCAATCAGCATTACATGTAATGTTAAAGGGTCTTCTTTAAGTAGAAGAAGAAAAAAATAAAAAATTTGAACAATAAAATGAAAATAAATACATATCTATCAACAATTGAATCTAAATAACAAAATAAACAAACAAACAGAACAGAAACAGACTCGTAGATACAGAGAACATTTTGATGGTTGCCAGACGGGAAGGGGGATTTGGGAGGATGCACGAAAAAGGTGAAGGTATAAAGAAGTACAAATTGGTTGTTACAAAATAATCATGGGGATGTAAAGTACAGCACAGGGAATATAGTCAATAATATTGTAATAACTAAAAAAATAATAAAATCATGGTCAAAATATGTAGGTGGCTTTTATGAGTAACTCTCACCACCTATTTTGATATGCATTCCATTTTCTCTTTCCTCCATTATTTTGAAGGAGCATTAATCATATTAGCCTTGTCCTGGTTAAAACTCTGTTGGACAAAGCATCAGAAACTCAATGAAAATCAACTCAGGAAAAAAAGGGAAAAGATTATTAGCTTGCTTAAGAAAACCTAGGACTACAAACAAGCCAGACATTGTATTAAAACTAAAGCAGAACACTAATGCCACCATACTCCAATCTTTCATTTTTTCTCTTCTTCCTTTTCTTCTTCTTCTTCTCCTCCTCCTTTGTTTCTTTTTCCTTCTTCTTCCACATCCTCCTTCTCCTTCTTCCTTCTCCCCCTCCCCTCCCCTTCTGCTGCTGCTGCTGCTTCCCCTTCCTCCTCCTCTTCTTCTTCTTCTTCTTCTTCTTCTTCTTCTTCTTCTTCTTCTTCTTCTTCTTCTTCTTCTTCTTCTTCTTCTTCTTCTTCCCCTTCTCCTTCTTCTTTTCTCTTTCTCTCTCTCCCTCCCTCTCCCTCTTTTTATCCCTTGGTGTTGCCTTTATCCTTTCAAAGCTAATTCCTTTAAGATATCTGAGGTTTGTTCCAGGAATCTCCTTTATTTCACCATCAGAGAGTATCTTCCCCTTTTTCTTTCATTCTAATTACAAAAATCTTTGGGGGGGAAACACTGATTGGCCTGACATAAGTCCTGTGCCCATTTCTGTGGATAATGGATGAAGTTTCCATAATAGAAAAATCCCACCACTACCTTAGTATAGGTGGAGGAGGAGCTATTCACACCAAAAAGGGAAGCCTTCTTTCTCGAATAAAAGAACTGTGTTTAACAGGCAAACAATTACTGCTTGGTGCATACTCTTTTGTCTTAATTTGTTTATTTTTCTCTTCTATCCCATACTAATGCACACATTCTTCCCTTATGCTGTATTCTCTATACTAACATAAGTAAAGACAACTTTTTCCAACTTTGGAATTTATCTGCAAAATAGGCATCTTGCACCGTCAATATCTTTCTGTTAAGATCTTTGCACTGTCTTTCACTCGTCCCAAAGCTCTCATTCTTTACATCTTTCACCTAACTCACAATGCTAACAGGCAAAAAATAAATAAATAAAAAATCCCTGACTAAAAAATTACCCCTGGCTGCTTATACTCACCCAGATACTCCTAGATACTCAATATAGACAAAGCTTAGACCCTAGCTCTGGGACCTTTGCTAAAAAAAATTAAAAGATTATGTAATATTCCCATACATTAAAATTTTAGTTTTGATCATTTTAAAGGATTAAGTATAAGCCACATAATCAGTCAAAAATGCTTAGCTAGTTCAAATAAAATTAAGATTGCAGGTATTTCAAAAAGTTAATTACTTTCTAAGTTGATCCAAGACCACAACTTACAAGCCTAACTCCCGCAGCTGGTCAAAACATCATCAATAAAAACCAAAAATGATTAAGTTATTGAAATCCAAAACAAAAAAAAAATAGAAAGGATTTTCTTTCCTTTGATGTATTAAAACTGCAGTTCTCAATGTCATTTCTTTACACATTTTTAAGTTGCTATGAATTATGGTGTATGTTGTAAATGTTTTGTGCCACTAAGAGCTATAACATCAAAATTTGGAAATAATTGCCTTTTCAGTAACTTTATGTGGATCCAAGTTTATCTCATACTATAATACATTAATCTCATTTATATATTTTTAACATTCCTTCTTGAAAGGGAAAAGCCCTGACTGGTTTGGCTCAGCGGTTGGAGCGTCGGACCGTGGACCAAAGAGTCTCGGGTTTGATTCCAGAGAAGGGCACGTACCTCGGTTTGGTCCTTGGCTCTGGTCAGGGTCGTGTGGGAGACAGCCCGTCAATGTATATGTCTTGCATCTATGTTTCTCTCTCTCTCTCTCTCTCTCTCTCTCTCTCTCTCTCTCTCCCCCTCCCACTCTGTCTGAAGATAAATGGAAAAATATCCATGGGTGAGAATTCAAAAAAAAAAAGAAAGAAAGAAAAGGAGGAATACTAGTGACTTTACAGCAAGAACACAGGATTAAAACTACTGACCTCTATTTAATAGGGATGGACATGACCAGATTTGCATCTGGGAAATAATACACTGGCTACATTGTGAAAAGTAGCAGGATATGACGCAGTAAGACAACTTTGTAGGCCGATACAGTATTTCTGCAGAGATGAGGAAGCCAAGACCAGAGACAGGTGATGTTAGAAGGTAGTCTGGTAAGATACAACACAAGTTACAAAGGCAGACTACTTTTTAAAAATCACTCAGAGAAGTTCACTTCAGTGGTTCTCAACCTTCCTAATGCTGCGACCCTTTAGTACAGTTCCTCATGTTGTATGTGGACGTATCTGCATGTGGGTGGACCCCCCTGGAGATGGATAGAGGAGCGGTGTCTCGGTTCCTAAGACCATCGCAAATAAGTGTTTTCCAATGGTCTTAGGCAACCCCTGTGAAAGGGTCATTTGACCCCCAAAGGGATCGCGACCCACAGGTTGAGAACTGCTGCTTTAGATGAATAGGAAACTAAATATTTACTGTGCAGTTACCCCATGCAGGGCACTTTTGTGAACACTGCAGATACAGTTACACAAAACATTAAGAATCTCTGCTTTTCTGAAGCTTACATTCCAGATGGGAGGGTGAAAAAAACAAACAGCAGTAGTAAGTACAATGTATACTACATTCAGTACTGATAAATACTATGGGAAATAATAAAACAAGGAAGGGGTGTTAAAGGTATCTGAAGGCTGAAGATGTAGATGTTGTTACCAGAGAAGACCTTTCTGAGAACGTGGATTCCAGAATGAAGTCCTGAAGGAAAGGAAAGTTGCCATGCAAATATAATGGAAAGATAATTTTTGGCAAAGGAAATATCTCAGAGGCAAGAAAGTGATGTTTTCTGCTTTGCCGGCATGACTGGGGAAGAGTGAAGGAGATGAGATCAGAGACCTGTGGGGGTGGCAGGGTCCAGGTCACACAGGGCCTTGGAAATTATGGTAAATTGGGGGTTTTATTCAGAGCAAAAGGGAAAAAATATTGGATTTGTTTGAACACAAGAGTGGTGTTCTGACTTACATTTAACAGAGTTGCTCTGGCTGTGGTATTGGCAGTGGCCTGATGATAGAAAAGCCTGATGAATGTGGAATAAGGCTCACCAATCAGAAAGCTGTTAGAATAATACAGGTGGAGACATCATGGCGGATTAGACCAGGAAGATAACAGTGGATTGGGTTCTGAATTTTTGAAAGTTTTTTTTTTCCTCTATTGATTTTTACAGAGAAAGGAAGGGAGAGGGAGAGAGAGAGACACATCGACGAGAGAGAACATCGATTGGCTGCCTCCTGCATGCCCCCCACTGGGGATTGGGCCCACAACCTGGGCATGTGCCCTGACTGGGAATCGAACCAGTGACCTCTTGGTGCATGGGTCGATGTTCAACCACTGAGCCACACGGGACGGGCAGGTTCTGAATATATTTTAAAGGTACAGTTAATAGGATTTGCTGATGGGCCAGATGAAGGAACTAGAGAAAGAGATGGGAAAATAATTTTGCTGAGACATTGGGGTTGCCCTGGCCAGTTTGGCTTAGCAGTTAGAGCGTTGGCTCGCAGACCAATGAGTCATGGGTTCGATTCTGTTCAAGGGCACGTACTTCAGTTGCAGTTCGTCCCTGGCCCTGGTCAGGGTTGTGTAGGAGGCAACCATTCGATGTGTCTCTCTCACATTGATGTTTCTCTCTCTCCTCTTTCTGTCTCCCTCTTTCTCCTTCCCTCCCACTCTATCTGATGATAAATAGAAAAATATCCTTGGGTGAGGATTTAAAAAAAAAAAAAAAGAATTTGAGGTTAAGCAATTAGAAGACAGTACTTTTTATACTTGAGAATTTAGAATAATGTTGTCTGCTTATAATCGTCAGAGGTTTTAAGTTCCACTACAATCTAATAAAATTGTTTTGACATTTTGAAACACTGCTGGTCTTTTTTATTTTTCAGGTTATATGTCTGGCGTTCACAAGACTATTTTCTTTCAGTCATACTTAAATTTTGGCAAGAAAAATTTTTTGAAAAAAGAGTTAAAAGTTAATCTGAAATTTAGGCCTAACCAAGAGCACTTTAAGTACATGCTTAAATTGTCTCTGTGCTGCATTGAGCTATTCAGTTTTGTAAAAATTATTCTTGTACTACATATTTTGTATTATCAATAAATGTGCAGGAGTTTTTGTCACTGGAACAGTTCTTCAGGCTGTTTGCAGCATAGGTGTCAATTTTACACATCATTTTATCTGAAACTGCTAGACTTCATCAAGGCAAAAATGTGTTAGATTTTCTAAGACATGATTCCTATACATAAAACATGAGACTTCACATACAGATGTATTCAGGATTTGCAGTGCGTCTGTACCTACCCTACGGACACGGTAATTTTGATAATTTCCATTTTGTACAATTCCATTTTTTTAAAAAGAGGGTGCATGTATAATTGTATCTGCTGCTTAAGAGGACTTCTGTTTTTGTTAGGCTTTGAAGTATCTAAAACCTACTGCTTAAAATTTTGCACATAGAATGATTAGAAGAATTTTTCACACACTGGTTCTGGTTCTGGTTCTGTGTGTTTTGAACTTTGTTTGTTCTCCGATACTTACACACATCTGGTGCTAGGAGACAGAGGACATATTCATATGGCAGTCGTACCTCTGTCATGAGACTTTATTGGTCAATGTGTTGCATCTGGTAAGTCAGTGAGGATAGGAGGGATAGGAGTCTTTCTGAAGGCCATTCTAACTACAGCAGCTATAACTTTAATTACATACATAAATGACTGAAAATCAAATAAGAATATCCTACTAATCCAAATTAACTATCGATTCAATTCAATTCAATTTCCCTTTAACCAGACCCAAAAAATACCTGTGACCACTCCAGAGCTAACAGTCAAGTGCAACAAAAACAAAGCCAAAATAAGGTGTATGAAATTGTAAGCATATTATGCATCGGCTGTACTAACATATCATTGTAATACATAAAAAAAATGTAAGTTTACACACAGGTGGATCACCTTTTGTACCACTGCTATAGTTTTATGCCCTACAAACAAGAATTCCGAAAAAGTGTGTTTTGTATAATTATGTAAAAAAGGAGGGAAATGGTGTGTTTATAATTATAGTACTGAGCATATAGAAAATGTTTATATTGTGATTATGTTTTGCCTTATATCTCACAATGCCAGGTGAATTAGCATGTGGACAAGAGCACACCTGGAGGTTTTTAAGCATGTGCTTGGAAGCAGCTGGGTTTAACAGTATCATTTGGGTAGAGTGTCCCAAGGCAAAAACACTGGTGTTACCATTCCCCTCTTACCCAAACTCTCTTTCTCCCGCCCTGGCCCCTCTTGCACTTGTGTGGTAAACCAGATGTCCCATGAAGCTCTGGAAATCATGCCTATGGAGTCATTCTCAGGTCTTCTGATGAACCCCGGGTCCAGGAGGGTAGCCTGGCAATGGCATCTGATGGCCAGAATAATATTTCTGTCATAGGATCACATGAAATTAAGCATGGTGCTGATGAGCTGTACTTTGTGACTCTCACTCATATCAGGCATAGGACCAGTTAAGGGCTCTGGAGTAACAATAGTGCACCTCTGGCTTATGGGCTTGGGCTTTGTGTGGGGGCCTCTATGACAGTTTCTGAGTTCTTACTGCAGGTCAGAGCCATGACCTCTGGTTCATGGAACACTTTTTATATTTGCTGTTCCATATAAATATTTAATTGATGCATCAAATTTTATTTTAAAGATTCTTTTGGAATATTTTAATTGAAATTGCCTTGAATTTATAAGATTTCTTTTTATAAGAATGAGTGCTATCACCCATGAACATGGTGTATATTCCCATTTATTCAGATCTTTCTTTATGTTCTTTAATAAAGTTTGGGAATTCTTTTTTTTTTTTCTAATAAGTTTATTATACCTACAGTGAATAAGACCTTTAAACTATTTTACTTTGTAATTGGTTATTCAGTTAACTAAAAGGCTTGTTGATTTTTGTGTGATGATTTTTGTATCTAATTCCTTTACTGAAATGCTGTTTCATTAATTCTAATATTCTATCTTTTATATATTTGGTTTCTTATGTTGATGAGTAGATCATCTACAAATAATGATAGTTTTGTTTTATTTCTTCTACTTAATACATTGGCTGGGATGTCAAATATAGTGTTCAGTAATGACAATGGAAGTAACTGTTTGTCTTGTTCTTCTCTTTAACATTGTACCTAATGTTTTCAATGCAATTTGTGTGTGATAACGCATAGTTATTATAAAATTAGAAAAATTCTGACAAATGTTCTCCTAGGAAATGTTTCTCTAGGAAGTTTCTTTTCACTTCTCAGTTATGGTCTGCCCTAGCCAATTTAGGATTTCTTCTCCAAGGATAGGTTTTCCCAATGCCATGATTATAAATTATAATTTCAGTGAAAGAACTTTAATTTAGAAAAATTGATGAAGAGCCTTGGAAGAAAGAAAGTATAATGCAAATATAAAGATGTCATTTGACATAATAATTCTGAAATACCCAATTTATATTCAGATAAAATATAAAACTATAAATGTTACAACATGGCGTCTTTTCACGACATGTGGCACTCTAGATGTTAAGCACAAATGTCATTCTCTTTTTATCCCTAAATAGGATCAGACTCCAGATGAAATATGTAAAAGAACATATTTCAAACTATTTTTAATAATTTGGTTAAGATAAATTTAAATATTTGTGAAGATAGTTTATTTTTGAGTATATTGTTCACAGGTCTACCTCTTTTATATAACCAAAGCTCATAGAAAAATATTAATCAAGGATCCTAATTCTACCCACTATTATTTACTACACCATAACCTGAACTAGTTTTTATAAAAGGATGTTTTGTATTATAGTCAATTCCCAAATGAGATCATCTGACTTAAAACTTGCCAGCTATTTTTGTTTCTGGTAGTGGGTCTATCAGAAATTAATTTGAGCTAATCCCCTTTATGCAAAGCAAAGCAAAACAAATGGAGCCTGACCCCTGTGATTTTGAAGTTTGACATTATTAAAATATCTTTGATGAAATGAGAAGGCTTGACTGAGTTCAGCTGGTAAATATGGACAGTAGGTACTCATGAGAGATAATTTACTGGAGAGGTGGAAAAATATGGATTGGTGACCTGGGCTCCATACAAATTTCTAGAATACTGTGTGGTACCAGATACAAGAGTCCTCCTTCTGACCTAGCCAAGCTGGCACTATACAACTTGCCTCTAAGAAAATGGCAGTGGCTATACTTCATCCTATAAAGCCTTGTGATGTTGAACTGTTATTTTTGGAAGCCTGGCTCTTCTTTATCATGGAGTAGCTGTTGCTAATCATAGTAGTGAGGGAGAGAATTTTTCTACCGCACTGTGATCCACTCTCTGAGAACCTGCTGTGGACCAGAGGTATGAGGTTCCCTACAACTTTACCAGTTCTCAGTGTGTAGTTCTCACTGTGTAGTGACAATCACAGTACAGGTGAGCTGTGAACAGTACAGGATTCTCTGAGCAGGCCTTCTGGTTTTCTCTCCTGTAATCAGTATATCCAAAAACCAATGTTTGTATCATGGCAGGAAAAAAGAATGCAGGCAAAGAAATAAAACCATGCTCTCCACCTGTGAATTGGAGCCTGGAATGATTTAATTTGAATGACCTCATGTTTTGCTATTCTAAGATGGAGAAGCATAGAACATTTTATAGCAAACTTTAAGCCCAACTTTGAAAACAATGAACAGTGTGCTTTCAATGGTAAGGTAGAATCCTAGAAGCTGACTATTACAACAGATAATTTTGTTTCTAAAGGTTGATGGAATTCTTTTTTAAATTACCTAGTAGGTAGCCAGAAGAATATCTGAAGGCTTGTAATTAACTGTGACATTTAAATTATTTTTATATCATTCTGGATTAAATAATGAATGTTAATGTAAATTATCCTTATCAGGCATCATGAAGTGACATAGAATGTACACAAGACTATCCAGAGAGAGTGTGTGGCATGAGAAGACAGGGGACAAGAAGGCTGTGTGAACATCAATTTCAAGAACAAAGTTAGAAGAGCCTGCTAATTAACCGAAAAGGAGTAGATAGAGAAGACCAAACAGTAAGAGAGCTCATGAGAATAGAGGGGCGGAGGAACTTTGAGTCAGAAGATGTCATCAAATTGACTGGATGTGACACCTAGGAAACCACTGGTGATTTGTGAAGATACTGTGTAATGGAATGTCAAAGGCAAAAATTAGAGTGGAGTGAAAGTTCAAGATAGATTAATTTGGGCTCTGAAATGAGAGCCGTAGGTTGATACATATATAGGAAAAGACAGGTAACAGAAAGACCTGGTTAAATGAAGAATGTCTTTAGACTCGAAAAAAAATCTAGATTTAAAACTTGGGTCTGACTTTGCATTTTCTCAATTTCATCATTTTAAAAATAAAGATAATAATGCTTATTTCACAAAAAGTGTCATGAATACCAGAAATAATTTCAGTTCTGAAAAATCCTTAAAGATGCTTTTCAGCTCATCTGGAGTAGCTCAGTTGGTTGAGTGCTGTCCTGTTCACCAAAAGGTTGCGGGGCACATGCAGAAGGCAACTGATAGATGTTTCTCTCTCACATCCATGTTCTTCTCTCTCTCTCACTCTCTTCTCCTCTCCTCTCCTCTCCTCTCCTCTCCTCTCCTCTCCTCTCCTCTCCTCTCCTCTCCTCTCCTCTCCTCTCCTCTCCTCTCCTCTCCATCTCTCTAACCATGTCCTTGGGTGAGGATTATTTTTAAAAGATGCTTTTCAGATGCCATCAAGGTTAAAAATGTCAATTCTAGCTGTACTTTTTACCTAAGAGAGTTCATTTTCACTTCCCAATTATGTATAACTTGCCAATACAGGATTTCTCCTCCAAACTACAAACATAGCATGGAATTTTTCAAATTGAGTAAGTCCCAGTATGGAAGCACGCAGGCTGAATAACTAAAATATCTGAGGACACTGTCCATTTGGCCTGTGTATTTTGGGCCATGATTACTCTTAGCCCAGTAGTATTTAAGTGTATAAACATATTTGAGTGGCTTTCCATTGACCACTTATTTTTCTTCTACTTGGTAACCTCTGTAGGTATCTTAATTATCTTAGCCAGTTTGAACTACTTCAACAAAAATACCATACACTATCAGGTGGCTTAAATAATAAGCATTTATTTCTGGGAATTCTGGAGGCTGGATAGTCTAAGATCATCAAGCCAGTAGATTCAGTGTTCTCATGAAAGCCCACTTACTGGTTCATAGACAAGGTTGGGATTTTAAATCCTTTCCCCCCTCTTGTATTCTCACGTAGTATAAGAAGGAAGAGAGCTCTCTAGAGTCTCTTTTATGAGCACTAATACCACTCAGGAAGATTCACCCTCATGACCTAATCACCTCCTACCTCCTAATACCCTCACATCGTGGGTTAGGATTTCAACATAAACATTTAGTCCATTGAATTAATATGTATTTGTAATGCATCTTCTCTATACATATGTATTTATTAATTCAATCTTATTTTTTTTCAAAGTTTTGAGTCATTTATAGATGGTTGGCTTAAACAAATATAAACTGCCCTACAAAAACCACCAAACATTTAATACAGTCTTATTATCAATAAATGTTTTTGATAGCACACAGATCTGCTTGCCAGAACCAGAAATGTTATAGGATCCATCTTTGATAATGATCATTTTTAGACTAAGAAGTCTGTTGTTCTTATTACGATCCTAATTCTGTCATACTCTGGCCAATATCATGCTTTCAAAGTTTTATCTTTCAACATGAAATGTAGATAAGAAGAATGGGAGAGGCTGGCATAAGAAAGAAGTTTAATCTCAGTGGATTTCACTCTCTTTCCCATATCATATCAGTCAAGGTGCCAAAATCTAAGAGTAAAATAACAATGTTAATAGCCATCTTTATTTGACTACATGCCAGGTTACATACACTGGGCAAAGTACTTTATATGTCTTATTCATTTATTACTCTAAAGTCACTATAAATCAATTACTTACTGTTGCATATAGCTGAAGAGTTTGATTTATAATAAAATTAAGCATGAAGCAGGTCAGTACCAGAACCACATTTTAACTGTTGTTTTCCATTCTGGGGTCTAGTTTACATTCTTGTTACTGAAGAGTTGCTAGTATAGGAGACAATTAGCAAATGGTTAGTAATATGATTTGGACTAAAGAAACAAAATGAGTTAAATAAGAGAGAGAGAGAATATCACTAGCAATGTATTTACTTTTGTATTTATGAATGTATGTAATATAATATGTGTGTGTGTATCTATTTAACAAGCATAATAAAAACTTCTCTTCTAAGCCCTTTACAAATATTTAAAAATTTTAGTTCTCATTCCAACTTTCTAAGGAAGTTTTAATTATTATCACCATTTTAGAGGTGAAGAAAGTGAGACCCAGAGAAGTTAACAAGTTGCCTAAGTCATATTGCTGGGTAAGTGGCAGAACTGGAATTCAAACCAGATGGTCTGGTTCCTTACTTTCCCTTAACTGGTAGTCTATGCCGATAGGTGTGGAGGGAGTTTCACACATTCTCCTGTCCTCACCTCCTTTTTACTAGGCTTAACTTCCACAGTGAATCATTGTAACCAATCCCTTGCATATCAGTTTCTCCTTCCTTCTTGATCGTTCACATCAACGTATAAATATGTTATTATATCTCTTCTCAATCAAAAATTTTTAAAAATTACATTCCTCTCATTTCTCTTTGCAAATGCTACCCTACCCCACTTTTCTACTGATCTTTACACTAAAAGTCCTGTAAAGCATGTTTATCTACTTATTACCACTAATTTCTCTTCTTTCTCTTCTTCAGGTCTTCACCCCCCCCACGACTCCATCAAAACTGCAAATACCAGCATCACCACTGACTTTTGTGTTGCTCAATCCAGAGATTCTTAGTCATCATACCCTTTGACTCATCAGCAGTTTTAAATACTTAATTTTTTTACTTTTTATTTCATGGCACTACCCACCCTTGGTTTTCAACTTTCTGGCAGCTTTATCTATATGTATTCTTCTCATATCCCCCCCCCCCCCCCCGCACACACACACACACATGTCCTCTAATCTTTAAATAGTAGAATGTCTCAGGGCTCAACCCTTGGATATCTTCTCCTTATATTTATATTGTTCTATTTATTTTTACTTCCCATGTAATCTCACCTAGTCTCATATCCTGCTAACATCCATGCACATTATTCCCAAATTTTATTTCCAACTCATCTCTCTCCCTTGAACTTCAAATACATGCATCACATTTCTTGTCCTGCATCTTCACTTGAATGTCTAATAGGCATCTCAGACTAAACAGGTTCAAAACTGAGTTCCTGGTCTTTTTCTCCCTGTATCTTCTTCGCATTCCTCCCCCTAAACATTCCCTTTCCACCCCACCTCCCCTACCCATTGGCCCCACCCCCTCCACTATCAACCTGCTGCACCCATTATTGTCCCATTTCAGGATATGGAAACTCCCTCATTCCTTGTCTGATGGCTTTATCACACATCTCACAGAACATCTTGTCTGCCCCAAAGTGTACCCATAAATACACTACTCTTCATGACACTCCCACTTCCACCCTGATCTGCTGGATTGTGCAATTTCCTGATTGAGTCCATATTTCTTTCCTAGTCTATTTTCCACACTGAAATTGGAGTTATTCTTTTAAGTCACAGTTAGATCTCTGCTGAAATTCTTCCACTGGCATTCTGACTCGTTAAAAGTGGAAGTTCTCATAAAATTTATGAGCCCTATGTGACTCCTTTGACCTCTTCTCGTGTGGCTTTCCACCTGGTTTCCTCTCCTCCTCCCACACTGTCCCTTGAACATGTACATTCTCCCACAGCAGAGTCTGTGTACCTGCTGTTTTCTCAGATGAAACAAATATGTATGCATGGCTCACTCTCTTCCCTTATTCAGGTCTTAACTCAACTGCTGTATTTTGAGTGACACTTTTCTAAAAACCCAGTCAAACATTCTAATTCTTTCTCACCTCCAGACACTTACTGTATCCCTTTCCTACTTCAGTTTCCCCTTGAGGCTTATCACCAGTGAACATATACATATTTTATAGATTTATCTTTTTTTTTTTATCATCCTCACCTGAGGGCATTTTTCCATTTTTTGTTCAGATAGAGTGGGAGGGAGAGAGAGGAAGAGAGAGAGAGAGAGAAACATCGACATGAAAGGTACACATAGAGTGGCTGCCTCTCGCATGACCCAGCCAGGGCCAGGGACAAACTGCAACCGAGGTACGTGCCCTTAGCAGAAACTGAACCCGGGTCTCTCTGGACCGCAGGCCGACACTGCTGAGCCAAACCGGCCAGGGCTAGATTTATCTTTTTAAAAATTATCACAAAAATATAGAAAAGACATAAAGGGTAAAATTTTAATAAAATTAATAATTATACTTCAAATAAGAATATTTTTAAGTGACACTAGACACCCTGTGGGTGCCTGGCATTGAAGAGTTCAATGACTATGAGTACAGTTTGGGGCCATTGCCTTGATTCCTGTTAGGGTACCAGTCTACTACTGCTTTTGTACTATCAATACAAGTGTCAATACAAAAAGAAAGAAAGAAAGAAAAAAGATAAGTAGCTTCTTAATAGTGTTGGAAAAATAGCTTTGACTCCATGGATCCTCAGAAAAGCTCTCCAGAAACCATAGGATTCTGTGAACCACACTTTGATAACTGCTATTCTAAGTGCTTTAGAAATTCAGAATAAATATAAGGCCATATAAATACAAGAACCTTATAATTACTAGGGAGATACAACCAACAAATTGAACAATTAGATATTCAAGACAAAATGCAATTAAATAATAAACATTTTCAGATGCAATGCTTACCCAAACACAAAATGACAGAGAGTAGAGAAGAATAGAAAGTCAGAATATCAAAAACAAAACAAAACAAAAATATCTCAATTCATGGAAAATGTTAGTTTGGAGATAAAGTTTAGAAAGTCTACATGACTTATGTTCATTTAGTTATTGACAGAGCTAAACTTGACTTCTCCCAGTATTCTATACTATTTTGCAAATGACACTGGCCTGAACAATTCTTGAATTTGTGTGCCTAACTTAGATATTTCCTCAAATCCAGAGTCATATATCTTTCTAACTGCTTCCTGAGCATCTCTGTCATATTACTTGTCACTATTCATTTTCTGAACACTCTTCTGTCCTACAAACTCCCTGAGGGCAGACACTACATTCTTCCTCTATATGGAAAACATCTGCACAATTCAGCATGTAGGACAAAGGCTGGTGTACGGTAGCTGAGATTTCTGAAATTTTTCTCTTTGTCCTCACTTTAGTAACAGCTTTTACTGTTCCAAGTTCTTTGGATGTGTTCTCATTTATTCCTCACAACAATGCTATAAGGTAAATATTTGGTCTCGGTTTTATAAAAATAAATATAAGATGCTCCAAGATAGTAAGAAATTTGGCCAACTTCCCAATGCTAATAAGCAGTGGAGTTCAGTTTGGGCCCACGCTTAGAGCCAGGATGAAATGTGTAGTAATACTCAATAACTGTTAATGGAATGAATAAATGTTACTATAGAGGGTCTTTGAAAAAATGTGTGAATAAATGTCATTTTGGGGAATCTTTAAAGATATGGTTAATTTCTTTATTGAATTATGAGCAAGCAAATGTTCCTATAAATTATATCAATTATGGGCTTTAAAAAAGTACGATAAAATGTTACCAAGAGAAAAATGAATGTATATGGAATATTTACATTGCTATAAATGTTCTGAGAATATTTATACTCCGTTCATTTTTCTTCTATATCTCACAAGATATATTTGTTGGACATTTGCAAACAGTAGGGAGGCTTTTCCCTAAAAGTATGATGTTAACAAATGTTTACAACCCAAATGCTGAGATATGGTAAATGGAAAGCAAGCTGCATTTTGCCCTAAAATAATCAGATCGTTTTTTCCTGGCAAAGAATGAATTATTTTCGCAAGTGTAGAAATGGTTTTCTGTGGGTTTCATGATGACAGAAATAGACTTGCTAAATTTGTCTTGACCGTGATTCAGGTGGTGTCCACACAAAATTAAATTGGACGCTTGTTATTCAAATAATTATCACGTTAACAGCACTTCAGGGAGGATGCTTTTGAAATTTTATTCATGTAGAGTCAGGGATTATTTGACTTACTTTCTATCCAGTTATTAGCTTTTATTCTTTTTAGCTTGAGAAAAGATTTTTTGACATCTCGTGCCACATGCTTTCTTAATTTTGTATACATGCATAATCATTTGTCTCTAGGTATATAATTTTGCTGTTTATCATCATTTGCTGATGATTTTTTTTTCTTTATTGATTTTAGAGAGAGAGGAAGGGAGAGAGGGAGAGATAGAAACATCGATGAGAGAGAACGTTGATTGGCCGCCTCCTGCATGCCCCCCACTGGGGATTTGGTCCACAACCTGGGCATGTGTCCTAACCGGGAATCGAACCAGTGACCTCTTGGTGCATGGATCGTCACTCAACCACTGAGCCACGCCAGCTGGGCTGCTGATGATTTTTGTATGAAATGGAGGTTTGACTTTTACCACTGCCCTGTAGTATTTGATGAAAGCATCAAAATGGCCAAACTTTCCTTTTTTCTGTTTTCTCAAACGTTCTACCAAATAATAAGCACTTGTGTAGTGGGCTCTGTCATATCTATCAGAAATCCTAAGCATACTGGTAGGTGACTAAAAAGGGGAAGTTGACAGGCTCAAATGCCAAGGAAACAGACTTCACACGTGAATCATACACGATAAAGAACAAGAGCTTTGAGTTGGGCATATATTGGTTCAAGTCCTTGCTCTGCCTACTATAATTTAGACAATTTAATTTAACATATAGCTATATATAAATATTATATATACACCTTATTACTAGTTATTATTATATTTTATGTAGTTAATATATCATTTGATACATGGTATGCCATGTCAAATCATATATCATAGCACACTATGTATTAAAAACTGCCTATTGGCCTTGTTGGTGTGGCTCAGTGGATTGAGCATTGTCCCATGGACTGAGAGGTCCTGGTTCAATTCCCAGTCAGGGCACATGCCTGGGTTGCGGGCTCCATCTCCAGTAGGGGGCGTGCAGGAGGCAGCCAATCGATGTTTCTCTCTCACATCAATGTTTCTATCTCTGTCTCCCTTCCTCTCTATCTAAAAACTTAATAAAAACATATTTTAAAAATAAATAAATAATAAAAACTACCTATTGAATGGTAGGTATGTAAAATATGTAAATACTCAAAAAATAACTACCATTAGTTCCAAGGTATAAGTTGGGATAGGTATAAGACATTTTTATAGTTTGAACATGGGTTTGCTACTACAGATTAACTAGCAATGGAACTAACAGACCCAAAGTCAAAGAAGGCAATTTTTTATCAAATGTTCAATTGTTGACTATAATTTAACCACGGTTGTGTAATAAATATTATCTGTAAAGTCTGGATAATAGCAAAACTATGGCTTTTAATATTTTAGTTTATATAGTTTTTGCTTTGTTTTGTTTTATTATTTTTTTAGTAGTGTTTTTTTTTTTTAATCCTTTAGTACTTGACAAAGAAAATGCCTTCTTTTAACAAGGTTTGGCACCAGTTAAAGCTACCGTGATCCTAACATTTATACCAATATAATCTTTGAGCCATAGTTAATTAGCTGTGCAACATTTCAAAAGTTATTTAATCATTTGGGCACTTTGGTTAAATCAGCTTTTAAAATCAAAATCAAATCTCTCTGATCTTAAAATATGCCTTTTACATTGTTAGATTTATATTATACTGTTAATGTTTATACCAATGGTTATAAAAGGGTTGTAACATTTATGTTCATAATTAATAAAAAAGCAAATTTATATATTTTGAACAGTAAAGGTTTTAAAATATTAAATAGTGTATGTACCTAGAGATAGTTTTAACTTTCTTCTCTTTTTGAAAATAAAAATGATTCATCTTAATTAGTTTCAATTTTGCGAAAACGAATCACTACCCTAAATCGAATTCTCAAATCAAAGCAAGAACACGTGTAGCATCTGGCATAGTAATTAGTAAGCAAATAATGAATTGCCACATTTGCATCAAATATATTAAAAGGTACACTGTATTCTATTTCACTGAAAGCTTTAGGGATTCTGAGATGACTGCTCACATCACTTTAAATTTAGACTCTCCAGCAGATGGAGGTTTTGATGAACTGCCCACATCACTGTTCAACTCACAGGCACTGAGAGTCCCAACAGTAAAGTGTTCACTGCAGATGCTCAAAAGTTGAAATCGTTTTCAGTACCTATCCTCAATCAAAGGAGCTGCCTTGTCCAAGTGTACTTCCCCCCTTGGAGATAACCGGCATCCAATAACTTACTGATGCTGCAATACAGTGGCTTGGCACCATGTCCTCAACTCAAATCAACTCCGATGGGTCACCTCGGCTTCGGAGCTCCTCATGTATGAAAGGAGGCTCTGATGTAACTGCACTGTGGCCCAGCTTGTTCCTCTGCTGAATCCTACTCCCTCACTTTCCTGGGTGTTTCTGACAGAACTCCTCACAAACCTTCTGCACACAAACATCCATCTCGGAATCTGAGTTCTTGGAAACCTGACATAAGATAACTTGTATCAGGAATGCTCCTAAAAGGCAAGCACAAAAATGGAATTTGGGAGCTAGAGCAGCAGCTGGAAATAAGGACACCATCGCTGATGATAGATAGCTGACAGCTCCCAGCACGCTATTGTGGTATAATTGCTAAATTTTTTACTGATGACAAACTGGGATGAGATACATGCAGAATGGATTGCCCTTGGCTGTTGCAATGCCTCCTGTGACTCTTAGAAAAAACAAAAGTCAATGGCTCACATACAGTGAGGTCTACTTACCAGAACTGCTAGGGCAGACTGTGGAAGAGGAACGAGAAAGGTCACAAAAGTGAGCAAATAGGGAGCCAGAATACACGGGAGCCGCCCATGTCCCGTGGGAGAACTAGTAGGAGATTAACTAAAGCAATGAGGAATGCACTGGCAAGGGATGACCTGCGTCATTGGGTGGGGGGGGTTCTCCTGTTGAAGCCAGGACTGATGGTAGTATTAGGCTCCCTCATAGCCATGAAGATGATAGGAACCTAAAATAATAGAGTCAGGTGACAGCTTTTAACTGTCAGAAGCAAAGTGCAAGCAGTTACATTATCATTGGCAAGTAATGTATCAAAGAGGTCTGACCTACAGAGACTGCACAGGTAGTTAACAGGACACAGTGATACCAAGAGCAAGATATATGGGAGTCCAACAAATGTGGAACTTCATGTATAAACCAAAAGAAATCATCCTGAGTGCTCAGAAGACAGAAGGCTACTATCCCAATTAAGATGTAATAATCCCTTGCCTGGTTTCCGGAGTTGAGCTGGGTTCACATACAGAACCCATTATCAAAGGGGAGACTGTGTTGTATCCAGCCTCTATTACAGTTCCAAATGATCACTTATAAAATGCTCTAAGAGCATTTTATAGATTCTTTGAGATTTTCTATACAGGCAATCACATCATCTGAGAATATGGATCCTTTTGTTTATTTCCTGTCACTTTCTTATGTCTTTATTTTCTTACTTCACTGGCTAGGATCTTTAGTATGATGTTGAATGAAATAGTATCTTGTTTCTGATCTTGGAGGAAAACTTTCAGTCTTTAAACATAAAGTAAGATGTTGGCTTTATATATTCCTATAGATGCCATTTTTAAGACTGAGTTAGTTCCCTTCTATTCCTAATTTCCTGAGAGTTTTTTTTTAATCACGAATAGATATTAAATCAGATAGCCATGTGCAAAATAAATAAATAAGTAAACCTGTATCATACCTTGCACTTTATATAAACATTAAATAAAAGGAGATGGTAAATTTAAATGAAAAACCTAAAACTATGAAACTGGAAGAAAGTATAGAAGGAACTCTTTGTGGCCTTAGGTTGGGCAAAGATTTCATAGATAAAGCACCAAAAGCAGGGTCCATAAAAGAAATAATAATAAAATAAATTTCATCAAAATTAAGAATTTCTGTTCTTTGAAAGACTTAAGAGAATAAAAATACAAGCTATTGTCTGGAATAAAAACATTCTAAATCACATGTGGAATACAGTATTTACATGAAAAATATATAACAATCAAAACATCTCAATAAAAAACAATCTGATAATAAAATAGGCAAAATATTTCATCAATTTATCTGTATAAGATATATAGATGGCAAATAAGCACTTGCAAAAAGGTTCACCATCATTAGTGATGACAAATACAAATTAAGCACAATAAGACACTATTATATAACTATTAGAGTAGCTAAGTTTTTGTTGGTTTTTTTTTTTGTTTTTTTTTTTTTTGGAAAATTGACATACTAAATGCTGAGGAGGATGCAAAGTCCCTGAAATTCTCATATATTTCTGGTATGAATGTGAAATGCAACAGCTACTATTAAAAATAATTTGGTAGTGTTTTTATAAAGTTAGCAAAAACGTAACATATGACTCAGTAATCTCAGTCATAAATAGTTACCCAAGTGAAAAGTAAACCAATATTTACTAAAAACCAAGCATGTGGTTTTTACAGTGGCATTATTTGTAATAATTAAAAACCGTAAACAATCCAAATATCACTTAGCTGGAGAAAAGACCAACTGTGGCATAATCATCCAGAATAGTACTTAGCAATAAAAAGGAAACAGCCTACTGATACCCTAAAAAATTGGGGCAAATCCCAAATGCATTACACTAAGTAAAATAAACCAGTCTTCAAAGACTACTTATTATAGGATTCCATTAATATGACATTCTGGAAAGGGCAAACCGTGAGGAGATAACAATGTAGCAATCAGCAGAAGCAGGGGAGGAGTGCCTTGAGTTGATTCCAAAGAGGCACAGGGGCTGTGGGAGGGTGATGGAACTGTTGTTTATCTGTATTGTCTTTGAAGCCTCGGGACTATACGTGTTTGCCACAACTCACAGGACCGTGCTCTGAAAAAATAAAATTTACTATTGGCAAATTATACCTTAATTTAAACTCTAAAGTCAAAAATAACAGTTGATTGAAAGGTTTTTAAATTATTGAGAATAAGTGCACTATGCAAATGGAAAAGCTACGACGCATTCAAAAATTCACTAGTTGGAAGAGAAATCTTATTTGAATATTGTATTAGTGAGCTAGCGCTACAGACGGGGTGGCCTAAATGACAGAAATTTATTTATTTTTCACAATTCTGGAGGTTAGAAGTCTGAGATCAGGGTGTTTGCAGGATTGTTTTTATTCCGAGTCCTCTCTCCTTGGCTTATAGATAGTTACTGTCTCCCTGTATCTTCACATCATCATCTCCCTGTACATTTGTATATCCAAATCTCTTCTCCTTATAAAGCCACTGGTCATATTGGATTACAACACCCCCCCCCCCACAATGACCTCATTTTAACAAAATTACCTCTTGAAATACCCTACCTGCATATACAGTCACAGACTAAGTTACTGGGAGTTGGGACTTCAACATACGAATTTTGAATGGGCAGAATTCAGCCCATAAGGAACATCCGTTTTTCAGTGATCTGTGTGAAGAGTATTATGCTGCAGGGGAACTCACTTTACATTCAGTATGGCTCCAGCAGCAAAGGCCTGGTCTCTGTTTAATTCTCTGTGACTATTTGACTCTCTGTAAGCTCTGACTTGGCTGACTACCCAGAAATCCAGAATTTTGCCCAAAGATACACGTCCTGCCCCCAGGAAGGAGGATAATGAATGTACAGAGTGTGGATAACTTCCTGATGTTATCTGTTAACTTAGGATGCATTGTTCTTTCTGGTGGGCTAGCTGACCACCCACCACAGGGTGTTAATATTAACCCCCTACTGAAAGGAGACCCTGTCCTGGGAGGGCATGGATTTCGTCCCAGCTGGCCACCACTGGAAGTGGTTGCTTTGCCAGTGTATATGTTTCTTCTATTAAAAGTCTTATGAGCCCGGCCGGTGTGGCTCAGTGGTTGAGCATCGACCCACACACCAAAAGGTCGCCAGTTCGATTCCCTGTCAGGGCACATGCCCAGGTCGTGGGCCTGATCCCCAGTGGGGGGCATGCAGGAGGCAGCCAATTGATGTTCTCTCTCATCGATGTTTCTATCTCTCTCTCCCTCTCTAACATCAATAAAGAAAAAAAAAATTTTTTTTAAGTCTTACGAATACGGTTTCATGTCGGTTCTTCAGAACCAATCCTGAATTTAGACTTTTGGGGCTTTCCCCTCAACATATGCAAATAATACTAAATATGACTAAAAGTTTAAATGAATAAAATATTAATTTATTAATATTTAAATATCCCAATTCAACTGTCAACTTAAATCACTTTATTTATCTGATAATGTGTCCAATGATAGTTTCATAAATACATGCAAGTATCTTCCAGGTGACTTAGCTTCTCTGCTACCCTTAAGGATAAGTCTCAGTGCAGCTGATAATTTTATCACTACTGGGACTCCAAGCCATCCACCATCAAAGCTTTCCTCTGTTCCTGAAAGAACACAAGAGTTCATATTTTATCACGAGTTTCTTAAAACTCATTGTTTCTGGTATCTTTCCATTTGATTATTAGTACCTCACCATATGCTGAGCTGGTGTGTTAAAGAAAAACATGCACCCTTCACCGTTATTAGGTAAAGCAAGCAAGGGCAACACTGTCCCCTGCGGCTTTTGTTTCTCTGACCCACTGTTTTCCTGCTGTCCACAGCACTGCTCCTGTGAGTGACACTGTCCACTCCTTCAGAATGAAGACAACAGGGGACTTTTTTACATCGAACATTTAGCAAGGAAACCGTTGCTTTAAAGTAAAGTTTTGTTTTTGCTAGGTTTTTTGAAAGAATACTTGCACATATTTCTCCATGTTATTATGTTCTTGCCTAAAACCAGGTAAATAGAATCCACGACATGTCACATTAGTGCTGTGACTCTGATTCTTTACGTAGATTGCACTCAAAGGTGTGTACATGTGTATTTGCCTTCATTTTATATTATATCTTTTCCTCACAGTCAAATAATTAAGGTAATTTTCAAGTAGAATAATTTTTATAAGACTCTTTGGTAAGAACTCTGCCATTTAAATCTATTAAACCACAAATTGTTCCTTTGTTGATCCCTTGGATGTAAAACCAATTTTCTTTTGAAGTCTGCATAGCTCTCTGGAAACATTAAGTAGAAAATAATACCAGAGACAAGATCATAAGGAAAGTGATTTATTTCTCTAACTGAATGCAAATGTATTCATGGAGAGAGCAAAATTCGCCGTAGGAAATCATAGCTGAAGCCAGAACTTTTCCAGTGGGAAAATTTTTAATGACCATTTAGCTATTCAGAGAATAATCTTTTTTAAAGCCTGATAATATCCATAAGTATAGAGGCCCTCTCCCTAAAATAATTACCAAGAATTAAAAATATGAAAATGTGTTTCTATTCTTTGGATACAATATTACTTAAATCATCTAAATCAGGCTTACTAGACCACAGCATTATTGCCGTCTTGGACTAAATAACTCTTTGTTGGTGGAGGGAGGAGGAATTCCTAATATTGCAAGATGCTTACGGTATCTCTACCTACTAGGTCCTAGTAGCAAATACCCTTACTCTAGTTGTGACAATCAAAAATATTTCCTGACATTGCCAAATACTCTGAGGGACAAAATTGTCCCCAGTTGAGAACCACTGATTTAATTATATCTCTGCCATATTCTGCTCACATCATACCAAGGGTGTTATTTTCAAACCTTGGTACTACAGTCAAACATTTTCTGAAAGTTTGTAGCACTTCTGGATGCTGAAATGGTGAATAGACTTCAAATAAAGTAATGCAAGTTTTCATTGAAGGAAGTGGCCGTTATCAGGTAAAGAGTCTATAGGGACAAAATCATAAATTTCTCATTAATAGAAAGGAGAAACCTGAGCTAAGGTTTTATCTTTTCTGTGCAGACTCAGAGGCTGAATTAGGAACATGAATAGAGTTTACAGTGAGAAAGATTGAAACTGAATAGAATAATTTAAATAATTAGTACCTTACTAACATGCTATTTTAATTTTTAGTACTTCAGTTATTACTGAAGCTACACATTTTTAACATCTATTGATCATATATTATATGAATTATTATATTATGTTCTTCATGTTACTATTGTGTGGGTTTTTTTTTGTATTTTCTTATTTTGTCAGAGCTTTCTGTACAAAAGGCCTTTAAATTTACCTGCTATATAGAGTACATATATTATTACTATATCTTTAAATTTTCATTTATTTTTGTTATTTTTGATATAAAGCTTTCCTTAAAAATGTATTCTCCAAACCATTCATTTGTTGCTGTTGTTTCTCCGTTTGCTTCTAGGTCTAGTAAGCTCTTTCCCATAATTAGAAAAATAAACACATTAAAAATATATACATACATATTTCTTGAATCTGTTTGTTTCTAATACGTGCAGTAATTTTTATATTCTATCTGTAAATTCTGAAAGACTTCTAGTACTAGGCTAATGAATCTTGGGAAAAAAGGGAAAAGAGTATAACTGAATTGCTGGGTTGTCAGTTCACTGAATGCTCTCAGCATGCCTGTCATAGTGCTGGGTGTTTTCCAGGTGATGTTATAAATGACCTTATTGAATATGCCATCACTATCAACACACTATCATTGCAGGGCTCATGCATAGGAAATTGAAGCCCGTGAAGTGTGATAGTTTGATCAACGACACACAGTTGGTAAGTAGTGGGACAAAAATTAGACCAGTTCTGATTAACCTAAAGGTCATGTTCTTCCTATTACAGCAATATTCTATACGCAATAGGGAGTCTCCTAGACTTCCAAGTGGAAAATGACATGATCAGAACTGTGCTCTAAGAAAATCAATTTAGCAGTAGCTCACGTGGAAAATTCTTTTAAAGGAAAGTCTGGATGCTATTGACGTAGACCGAGTCAAGGATAATGAAATCCGAGTATCTGAATGAAAATGGTAGCAGAAATTGAAGAGTAAAAGATAGAGAAGAGATATGATGGAGAGAGAGTTGACAGAACAGGATAGCTGATTAAAAGTTGGAGAAAGAAAATGGATGTGTTAAAGATGACTAGGAATTTTCTGACAATTCAACTTGAAAGAATATATGAAGAATAATTTTTCAAAGATGAAGTTTTTTGAAAGAAGAATATCAGGCCAATATTAGACACCCTGAGGTGCCACATGCAGACGGAGGGCCCTAGGTCATGGTTTAAAGTATAAGACTACATCTTGAGACATGAAAAATGGATTCGAAATGAGTTATAGATGTGGGGATTATCTGCATTGTTATCATAGAAACCATGAAACTGCCAAGGGTAAGAGTTGAAATGACATGAATCATGGACAGATTCTTTATGTTTAAATGGTGGGAATAGGAAAAGAATAAAAATACAAAAATAAAGAAGTGAATAGAGAAATGAAAAAGGCGACAAAGAGTTCTTATCAACAAATACAAACACTGCAAATATTTTTAAATAGCATATGACATACACTGTCAGTACCCATAATGCCACACACTCAGCAGACGGGTGCATGGCTGCCCAAATTTCAGTTCCCAGTACCTGCATGACTTTACCTGAGAGCCTTCTCTAGTCAGAAGAGCCTCCTTGCTCACACCACAGGCTAACTGTTAGAAAATATCCCCCAACCCCAGCAGCCCGAAACCGATTGCTGTGACCTCGAGTGGAAGTACTCCAGCCCCCGGGCCTGAGAGAGCCAACTCCCAGGCACATCTTCTGTTCTGGCTCTGCCAGTTTCCCAGCCCTTAACTTTGTTATTCTCAGGGGAAACTCGCCTGACAACAATGCTTTATTTATTGTCTTCTTTCTTATCATTGCCCAAGTAGTATTTCCTGGAATCATTTACAAAAGATATAAACCTCTTTGTGCTCTTAAAGTTACCACAGGATCTATTTCTGGAAAAAAAACAACAACAAAAAAACAAAAACAAATGAAAGCAGAACATGTCAAATGATAAAAGATATTGGTGATAGGGACAGAGAAGGCATTGCTGACTTCAGGGACAGCCTTCACAGGGGAGTGTCAGAATAGTTGGGTGTAAGAAAACTGAAATGAGAGAGTGCTTGGAGATGGTGGGTAATTTGAGGTAACACAGAGGAAAGTTGAGAGAAGGATTTGACCTTTGTCTGAACGTAGAGTGAGTTTGAGTCGCTTTCCTGCCTAGAATGAGGTCAAGTAGAATGCTAAAGACTGAGAAGAGTAGATGAATTTTGGACAACTACTGAAGGTAACATAATAAGCCATCAATCAAAATTAAAAAATATTTTAAGATATTGTCAGGTGATGAAAATATGTACATATGCTTTCAGTCAGAGAGACCCGCATAGGAATTCTGGCCTTACCTCACTAACTGCATGATCGCGGACAGGATATTTAACCTCTCTGACCTCATTTTGTACATCTGTGAAATGGGATAATAAGATCATCAATCAAGGATTGTGTATTAAATTCAACTTGGCACATAGTAAATTATAAATATGAGCAGTTACCCATCTGAGGGACAAAAAGAATGCAGTTAAAATTCGATTGCAGCCCTGGCCGGTTTGGCTCAGCGGTTAGAGCATCAGCCTGCGGTCTAGAGAGACCCGGGTTCGGTTCCCGCTAGGGGCACGTACCTCGGTTGCAATTAGTCCCCGGCCCTGGTTGGTCGTGTGGGAGGCAGCCACTCCATGTGTCCCTTTCACGTCGATATTTCTCTCTCTCTCTTTCTTCCTCTCTCTCCCTCCCACTCTTTCTGAACAAAAAATGGAAAAATGTCCTCAGGTGAGGATAAAAAAAAAAAATTGATTGCATCAGTTCAGAGTGGCAATATTTACTTGGTGTCATGTATCTTTAAAAACATCAGAATGTTTGTCTTTATTACAGGAATCTTGACATAAGCAACACCTATTTGTTCCAAGTTTTTTCTTTCCCAGGGGTTCTAACAAACTCACAGGTCCTATTTTGATAACCTACAACATTTGTCTGGGCATGCACTTAAAAAGGCAGCAAAAATACTAGTTACTTGAGGTTCAGTTTTGTGGATGTTTTACATGGGTATTATTTTTCAGACAATGAATGGTATCTGATTTTTCTGGGAAAATCAGACTTGACTTGAAGTCTCCTTTTCAGCTTTTATTTACAGTTCAAAACAATGTGCCCAAAAACAAATTGAAAAGAATTTTTCAATCACATTGTTATGGCCCCAAAAGAAGCTACAACCTCAAGTGAACTGCCTTGTTTTTAATACATATTCTCATTTTTTTAAAGTTTTTATCTCTTAAAATTAGATTGCCTTTGCATATTTTAACATTCTTTTTATTAGCATTTATTAGACATGCTGTTGTGTCAGAAAACACTATTTTACTATTATTTCTATAGCTATAAATCCTTTGAATTTTCTGTGTGCTGTATCTCCTAAGGAGCAAAGAAGAGAAATACTCAGATGATCATTACACTTCAAAGTTTACAGGGGTCAGTTACTCTTTTTTTTTTTTTTAAGTTTTTTTTCTTTATTGATTTTAGAGAGGAAGGGAGAGGGAGAGAGAGATAGAAACATCGATGAGAGAGAACATTGATCGGCCACGTCCTGCATGCCCCCCAGTGGGGAACGGGCCCACAACCTGGGCATGTGTCCTGACCGGGAATCACACTGGCCACCTCTTTGTTCATGGGTCGATGCTCAGCCACTGAGCCACACTGACTGGGCTGGTCAATTACTCTTAATAGACCCTAGCAAGGAGGAAGCAAAATGTTTGAGTGTCAGCTAGGATGCTTCTGGCCTTTGAATACGAATATTCTGGTCTTCTATTTAGAGACTGCAAATTTCTTATTTTTACAAATCCATATTATATATTTCAATGCAGAAAAATATTTAAAAAGGTTATCAGAAAGCATTTTGACTGCATTGAATTGCACAAAAAATTATGCCAAGAAAACTCTTTTTTTTGGCATTCATAATAGAATATGGATTTATACCCTTGTGTTCAGTTAAATTATTCAACATTGACTGGTTGAAACTCACTATTTTATATGTTCTATATTGGACACAAAGGTCACCAACAAGTAAACACTCACAGTGCCTTCTCTCAAGGATTTAAACATCCAGGAAGGCTATTAACTTGCCTTTATGAATATAAATTATAAAAATGAGTTTTCCTTAGCCAGGAAGTCAGTGTTTAAAATATTTTTTTTCTCTGATTCTATGACTTCCAGAATTTGGAACTGATCTATGTCCTGAATTTAGCCATCATCACGTGTAAGAAACCTCCATAGATATCTCCACTGGAATAATGTAGACTTCTTAAACTTAATGTTCTCCATAAAACCTTATCCTGCCCTAGGCCCAAAACTTAGGAATCATCCTTTATCCCTTTCTTAGCACCCAGTACATCACCAAGTAGGCTGATTCTCACATCTCATAATTTCTGCCATTTACCTAGTCTAAACACTATCATTTCTCACCTTGTCTAATACAATAGCTTCACTGCTGTTTTATTTATTTTCACTTTTATCCCTATGTCCACTCACACTCCAGAGTAACTTTTAATCGTGTAAGTTGGTCATATCCCACAAAATATGACAATCATATATCATTTACCCTAATCTTCCAAACTTTCAGTTTGCTTTAAACACACACACACACACACACACACACACACACACACAGATATTTCTGTAATCAAAGTAAATTAGCTCCAGTGAAAGAGAGAATATAAATTAATTGAAAGAAAAAGATTTCAATGTAATAAATAAGAAGATAAATTGTTTCAAGAAATATCAGATGATAAATAATATCAAGACACTGCTGAGAGGCACAATTAGACTTCATAATTGTCCAAGTACACATTGTTACATGAGTTTTTACCTGTTTGACTTTCTTTGGACATACCTGTATTATCTTCATTCATAGCTTTTTAAGTGAATATGTGCAATAACTAAATCCAGGAGACACAAGATAAAAAAAAATGTAATAGGCACTGTTTCTGTTCAAATCTCTTCACAGTACAAATTCTGGTACTTAAGAGCACAGCCTTTAGAAAGTTACAAATCTAAATTCTGTTTTTACCTCCTCTACTAAATAGTTCTGTAACAATAAACAAGTTACTTACTATTTGGAAACTTCACTTTACTTCTGTGTAAAATGTAATGTTTATAAGAAATAAACTAAATAATGCTATTTTCTCACTTTCTAGCTTATAAAAAGCGCTAAATAATTGACAGCTATGCTTATTATATTGTCCATATTAAATGTCTGTGCTTATAAATGAGCTCCTCCAATTCAGCAATTTTTATAATAACAATTTTTAAAAGATTGCTCCACATATGAATGATAACTCATATACAACTTGATCAATGGTTAATGTATATAACACAATTAATAACTGAGCATTATGAAAGTATATTTCTATCACTTCTCCTTGCATGTGTTATTGGAGAAACCAATGCAGGGTTATTTAAAATAGAAAGTTGAATAACTATGTTATCTTGTTTTATTGTTCCTGTTTCATGTCCCCAGGATGTCTTAATTGTTATCTAATATAGTATTATTTTTTCCTTGTTTTTATACCATGCTCATTTTTGTTTGGTATTAGAGCAAGTATACCTCTGTGGAAAAGACTTGCCATTATTCAGCTTGACCTCTTCATCATTCATTACTCAAATTCAAATATATAATTTACATGTGCAACATGGTAATTGCTATAGCTATTTTCTTTTCAATTTCTATTTTACAGATCTATAAAATACTATACATTTTCGTTTCTACAGCAGCAACGATAATAACCATCACTAGTATTCACTGAAGATTCTCTATGGACTAAGCACAGTCTCAGGAATAATAATAGCAATAGCTATTGTTTATTAGAAAGGTCTTATACATAGCTGATTAATATTTATAAGAAATTTACTAAGGAATTTTTATTTTTATTTTATAGATGGGCATACTGGTATTCAGAAACCAACATAAGTAAAAAAAATAAATAAAATGGACAGCTTTAATTTAAATTGTTTTGTCTAGTTCTAAATACATGTACTTTCTAACTTACCATACAGACACTCCTTATAAATATACCCAAAAAGATTTCCATTGCAATCATGACTGTTATAAAGGTATTATCCGGTGATGTTGAAGTGACATTATAGGTTGCTCCTAAATGTTAAAAAAAAAAAGTTTCAAATTAAGTATTTTTGCTAAGCTTGTCCTGTGTTATTCAGAACTCTGTTCTCATTGCTTGATTTCTCCTCTCAAGCACATCTTGCCCTTCCAACCATTATCCTTTACTGACAACATCTGAGGTTAAATATATGTAATGCTTTTATGGTCATTAACATATAAATTTTGCTATATTTTTTTCTTTATTTTTATTATTTTTTTTATTTTTTTTATTAATTTATTTTTGTTACAGATGTTTCTCCTTTTTTCCCCATCGACACCCTCCTCCCCGACCCTCCACCCCTTCCCCAGCTTTGTTGTCCATGTCCATCAGTTATGCATACATGTGTATAAGTTCTGTGGTTTATCTCTTCCCTCCCCTGCACCTCCTCTTCTGAGGGGTGTCAGTCTGTACCCTACTTCCACATCTCTGGGTCTACCCTGTTCTCCAGACTGTTGTGTTTATTATATTCCACAAATGAGTGAGATCATGTGATATTTGTCTTTCTCTGCTTGGCTGGTTTCGCTTAGGATAATACTCTCGAGGTCCCTCCATGTGCTCTCAAAGGATAAGAGATCTTTCTTTCTTACAGCTGCATAGTACTCCATTGTGTATATGTACCACTGCTTTTTTATCCATTCATCCACTGATGGGCACTTGGGCTGTTTCCAGATCTTAGCTATTGTAAATAGTGCTGCTATGAACATGGGAGTACATGTATTCTTTCTGATTGGTGTTTCACGTTTCTTAGGGTATATTCCTAGAAGTGGGATCACTGGGTCAAATGGCAATTCCATTTTTAATTTTTTGAGGTAACACCATAGTGTTTTCCACAGTAGCTGCACCAGTCTGCATTCCCACCAGCAGTGTACTAGAGTCCCCTTTTCTCCACACCCTCGCCAACACTTGTTGTTTGATGATTTGTTGATGGCGGCCATTCTGACAGGTGTGAGGTGATACCTCATTGTTGTTTTAATTTACATCTCTCTGATGATTAGTGATGTTGAGCATTTCTTCATATGTCTCTTAGCCATTTGTATGTCCTGTTTGGAGAGGTGTCTATTTAGTTCCTCTGCCCATTTTTAATTGGGTTCTTTGTCTTCCTTTTGTTGAGTTGTATGAGCACTCTATATATTTTGGAGATTAACCCCTTATCTGATGTATCCTTGGCAATTATGCTCTCCCATACAGTGGGTTCCCTTTCTGTTTTGATGGTTGTTTCTTTTGCTGTGCAGAAGCTTTTGAGTTTGATATAGTCCCATGTGTTCATTTTTTCCTTTGATTCTGTTGTCTTAGGTGATGTATCAGTGAAGATTCTGCTGCGTATGATGTCCGAAATTTTGTTGCCTACATTTTATTTTCTTCTAGGATTTTTATGGATTCACGAGTCACATTTAAGTCTTTTACCCATTTTGAGTTTATTCTTGTGTATGGTGTAAGTTGATGGTCTAGTTTCATTTTTTTTGCATGTAGCTGTCCAATTTTCCCAACACGATTTATTAAAGAGGCTGTCTTTGCTCCATTGTATGCTCTTGCCACCTTTGTCAAATATTAATTGAGCATAATGTCTTGGGTCAATTTCCGGATTCTCTGTTCTGTTCCACTGGTCTATGTGCCTGTTCTTGTGCCAGTACCAGGCTGTTTTGATTACAGTGGCTTTGTAGTATAAGCTGATATCCGGTATTGTGATCCCACCTACTTTGTCCTTCTTTTTCAAGATTGCTGTGGCTATTCGGGGTCTTTTTTGGTTCCATATGAACTTTTGGAGTATTTGTTCTATTTCTGTGAAATATGTCACTGGTATTTTGATGGGGATTGCATTGAATCTATAGATTGCTTTGGGTAATATGGACATTTTAATGATGTTAATTCTTCCAATCCATGAACAAGGTATGTGCTTCCACTTTTTTATATCTTCCTCTATTTTTTTTTCCAATGTCCTGTAGTTTTCTGCAAATAGATCCTTTACTTCTTTGGTTAAGTTTATTCTTAGGTATCTTAATTTTTTTGCCACGATGGTAAATGGGATTGCTTTTTAGTTTCTCTTTCTGTGAGTTCATCATTGGTGTATAAGAATGCTGTCAATTTCTTGACGTTAATTTTGTATCCTGCTACTTTGCCAAATTCATTTATTAGATCTAGTAGATTTTTGATGGAGTCTTTAGGGTTTTCTATGTATAATATCATGTCATCTGCGAATAATGACAGTTTCACTTCCTCCTTTCCAATTTGGATTCCTTTTATTTTTTCTTCACTTCTGATTGCTGTGGCTAAGACTTCCAGTACTATGTTAAATAAGAGTGGCGAAAGTGGGCATCCCTGTCTTGTTCCTGTTCTTAAGGAAAATGATTTTAGTTTTTGCCCATTGAGTATGATGTTGGCTGTAGGTCTTTCATATATGGCCTTTATTATATCAAGATATGATCCCTCTATTCCCACATTGCTGAGCATTTTTATCAGAAATGGGTGCTGGATTTTGTCGAATGCTTTTTCAACGTCCATTGATATGATCATGTGGTTTTTATCTTTCATTTTGTTTATGTGGTGTATCACATTTATTGATTTGCGAATATTGAACCAGCCTTGCATCCCTGGGATGAATCCCACTTGGTCATGGTGAATAATTTTTTTGATATATTGCTGGATCCAATTTGCTAGTATTTTGTTTAAGATTTTGGCATCTATGTTCATCAGGGATATTGGCCTGAAGTTTTCTTTCTTTGTAGTGTCTTTTTCTGGTTTTGGAATTAGAATTATGATGGCCTCATAAAATGAGTTTGGAAGTCTTCCTTCTACTTGAATTTTTAGAAATAGTTTGAGAAGAATGGGTGTTAGTTCTTCTTTGAATGCTCGGTAAAACTCCCTCGTGAAGCCGTCCAGGCCTGGGCTTTTGTTTGCTGGGAAAGTCTTGATTACATCTTCAATTTCCTTCATTGTTATTGGTTTGTTCAAGTTTTCTATCTCTTCCTGGTTCAGTTTTGGGAGACTATGTGTTTCTAGAAATTTGTCCATTTCGCTTAGATTGTCGAATTTGTTGCCATATAAATGTTCATAGTATTTGTTAACGATCCTTTGTATTTCTGTGGTGTCAGTTGTTACTTCTCCTCTTTCGTTTCTGATTCTGTGTATTTGGGTTCTCTCTCTTTGTTTCTTGGTGAGTCTAGCTGAGGGTCCATCAATCTTGTTTATCTTTTCAAAAAAACAGTTCTTTGTTTCATTGATCCTTTGAATTGTTTTTCTGGTCTCTATGTCATTTATTTCTGCTCTGACCTTTACTATTTCCTTCCTTCTACTTGCTCTGGGGTTTTCTTTTTGTTTGCTTTCTAGTTCTTTAAGTTGTGAGGTTAGAAAGTCTATTAGAAATTTTTCTTGTTTCTTGAGGTAGACCTGGAGTGCTATGAACTTCCCTCTCAGAACTGCTTTCACTGCATCCCATAGATTTTGTGTTGTTTTGTGTTCATTTTCATTGGTTTCCAGGAAGTTTTTAATTTCTTCCTTGATCTCCTCGGTAACCCCTTCATTGTTTAATAACATGCTATTTAGCCTCCATGTATTCAAATGTCTTTGCATGTTCTTATTGCAATTGATTTCTAGTTTCATGCCATTGTGATCTGAGAAGATGCTTGATATGATTTCAATCTTCTTGAACTTGTAGAGACTTCGTTTGTGTCCTAACATGTGGTCCATCTTTGAGAATGTCCCATGTGCACTTGAGAAGAATGTGAATTTTGTAGTTTTGGGGTGTAATTCTCTGTAAATTTCTATTAAATCTATTTGATCTAGTGCTTCATTTAGAGTTTCTGTTTCCTTGTTAATTTTTTGTCTTGAGGATCTATCCAGTGATGTCAGCGGGGTGTTGAAGTCCCCTGCTATGATTGTATTGCTGTCGATTTCTCCTTTGAAGTCCTCCAGAAGATTTTTAATGTATTTTGGTGCTCCTATATTGGGTGCATATATGTTTACCAAGGTTATATCTTCCTGTTGGATAGATCCTTTCAATATTATGTAGTGACCTTCTTTGTCTCTAGTTATGGCCTTCATTTTGAAATCTATTTTATCAGATATGAGTATTGCTACCCCAGCTTTTTTTTCCTTTCTGTTTGCTTGCCAGATTTTTTTCCATCCCTTCATTTTCAGCCTAAGTGAGTCTTTTGTTGTGAGGTGAGTCTCTTGTAAACAACATATATATGGGTCATACTTTCTTATCCAATCCGCTACTCTGTGTCTTTTGATCGGGGCGTTCAGTCCATTTACATTTAAGGTGATTATTGATATGTACTTATTTATTGCCATTTTTGTTTAGTGTTGTTCTTTTTTCCTTCCTATTTCTTCTACTAATTACAGCAGTCCTTTTAACATTTCTTGCAGTGCTGGGTTGGTGCTAATGTATTCCCTTAGCCTTTTTTTGTCTGGGAAGCTCTTTGTTTGACCTTCTATTTTGAATGATAGCCATGCTGGGTAGAGTGGTCTTGGATTCAGATCCTTGTTTTCCATGACCTTGATTATTTCATGCCATTCCCTTCTGGCCTGTAGTGTTTCTATTGAGAAGTCAGCTGATAGCCTTATGGGGGTTCCTTTGTAGGTAACCTGTTGCTTATCTCTTGCTGCCTTTAGGATTCTCTCTTTGTCTTTAATTTTTGACATTTTAATTACTATGTGTCTTGGTGTTGGCCTGTTTGGGTTCTCCTTACTTGGGACTCTCTGTGCTTCTTGAACTTGAATGCCTTCTTCCTTCACCAAATTAGGGAAATTTTCTGCCACTATTTCTTCAAATATATTCTCTAACCCTTTCTCATTTTCTTCTTTGGGGACTCCTATGATGCCTATATTATTACGTTTCCTGTTGTCCCACAGTTCTCTTAAGCTGTCTTCCTGTTTTTTCATTGTTTTTTCCTTTTGGTTTCTGATTGGTTGATTTTTTCTACCCTGTCTTCTAATTCACTGATCCAGTCCTCAGCTTCTTCTACTCTGCTGTTTAGTCCTTCCAATGTGTTCTTCATTTCTGCTATGTCATTCTTCATTTCCAATTGGTTTATTTTCAATATTTCTATGTCTTTGCTCATGGTGTTGATATCCTTACACATGCTGTTGAGCTTCCTCAAGATCATGGCTCTGAATTCTAGTTCTGTTAACTTGCTTAACTCCATTTCATTTATCTCATCTTCTGTAGAGGTCTCTTGTTCTTTCATTTGGGATCTGTTTCTTTGTTTCCCCATTTTGGCTATCTCAGTGGTTTTTGGAGCCTGCCAAATTTTCCCTGTGGATGTTGGTGTTCTGCTGTTTCTGGTTCCCTGTACTGGGTTTGGATGAGCGTGGGAGGACCCACGTTATACACCACTGTGGAGTCTTACTTTCCTGGGTAGATTTGCAAGCCCAGAAAAGGTTAAGTTATCCTCTAGCTTTTTGCCTAGAGGCTATTAGTCCTGGTTACTTGAAGGGCCTTGGGTTCTCAGTTGAATGAAAACCTCCCTCAGGTGTTCAGTGTGAGAGGATTTCCTGAGGGTGGGGCAGATGCTGGTAGTTAATGAGCCTCAATTTGCATTTCAATTGCCCAACTGGGTGTGGCTGAATCTCCGAGGGAGGGGCTGCTGCCTCTCCCCAGATCCCTGGGAAGGAGTAAGATGGCCACCGTCCTGTGTGGCCGCAACTCAGCAAAAGCTCTGAGCGCCCTCCAAATCCCGAGTGTCCCCACACAGTTCCAGTCCTGTCCGCTCTTTCTCTGCCGGAGCCCAAGGTGAGTGCCTGTGGCTATTTTAGCGCTCTGTCCTGGCCCTCTGCGCTATGGAGCCGACTTGGGCTTTCACTCTGAGGGCGGTGCTCACAGCTAAGACTCCTGCTGTCCGTGGGCTCCCAGCCCCCCTCTCACACCTCCGCAATCCTACCAGGATCGGTTCAGTGTCCCTGGTTGTATGGTCCTCACAAGCTGCTTTTCCATTGCTTTTTCCCGACGATTTGTCTTTATTTTAGTTGTATTTCCAGTTTGGTCCTGAGAGATGGTCTGTGTAGCTTCCATTCACTCTGCCGCCATTTTGGAATTCTGCTTCATTTCATAATAACTATTTTTCTTTAGTTGTAGGGGCTAGGAGTTGTCCAAAATCAAGGTACTGGCATGACCATACTCTCTCTGTAGGATCTACAGGAGACTGTTCTATGCCTTTCTCTGAGCTACTCAAGTTGCTGGCAATTCTTGGTGTCCCTTGTCTTGTAGGTGAATCATTCCCAGTTGCTGGCTTTGTTGTCACATAGCATCTACATTTTGCTATATTTTTATCTTTTTTTGTTTGTTTTATAAGTTCTCAAATAATTTTCAACCCTATGTCATGATAATCTTTCTCACACATGCACACGCACACACACACAAGCCACACATAAATACATGAAATGCTAGAGAACAAATCACACAAATACTCAATGGATTAATAAGATTTTAATTTCTCACAGTCTGGAAGTGACCTGAAGGTAAGCAGATTTTGCTGGACTCAACTGGAAGGCTGTGCTGATCTCAGTTTTTATCTCAGATTGCATTTACATCTCTGGAGATAGGCCGATGTACATTGAGCTTGGCTGTGCTTGTCTTCCTTCTCAGTGGTTGACTTTCCGAGCATAATCTTCTCATTGTGATAGAATATTCACAAAAGAGGGATATTCAATGTTAGAAAAGCTAGAGGGATACAAGCAGAATTTTAAATTCTGCTTATATCACTTCTACTAAAATTCTATTGGACAAAGCAAGTCACATAGATGAGTCCATCAAAATAGGGGGGAGGAGAGAGAATAATTTTATACAAGATTTAATCTACCGCCAGCCAGAAATGCATTATATAGCTCTCAAAGTACCTGAAAGGGTCTGAGAGACAAAAATGTTGATTCCTATAGTTGGCATTACATCTTTCATATCTGGATAACATCTGACATAAAAATCTACTCTAGGGCCAGTTCATCCTTGAAGTAGTCTAAGAAGAGACATCACCACAAAATGTATCCTCAGTCTCATCTATCAAGAAAAAAATAATGTTTACATAATTCAGTATTCTTTCCTATAAATAACGATGAAAGAAGATATGGGTAGCTCATTAGCATAGCCTTCTTATTTGTTTACCACAGAAATAATAAGCCACCCCTCTCCAGTTCACACTATTTTAAGTGGGTCTGATATAAAGAGTACTTGATTCATTACAAACTCATACATGGGCTAAAGATAACTGAAATCATCCGTCATCAAATTATTCAGGTTAGTGCAAAAGTACTTCTTCAACACTGTGGAAGGTGTTTCCTAATTATATTATGTTTTCAGTCCTCAAATAATTCTCGCTTCGGTATGCTCTACCTCTAAGAAACTATAAAATGATAATAAAATAAAGAGTACAAAATGTTAAATTATGACTAACAGAAAATTTGTAGTGATAATTTTATCTAAGATAAAGTTTAAATAATTGTTTTATAACACAGATAAATCAGACCATTTTTCTTTTGAGATAGTTACATGATAATTTTCCAAATTTATTTGGTCTAGAATTAGACTATGTGTTTACAAGGTAAACTATTATTTATAGTATAGTATACTCTTAAAATCATATAACACTAAAATCATTACATTACTTATATATTCCTAGGTATGTATTCATTCATCTTCAAAGCATATATGAATAGATTTTATGACTCACTTAATAATTTTACATCTTTTCCATATGTTAAATGTCAATAACACTTATACCAAAATCATAACCATTAACATTATAAATGTATAATTTAAATTACTGTAAGTTATTAGTCACTCTTTCATTTGCCAGTATCTCTTGAAAACATGTAATTGTCATGTTGATGCTATAGTAACTGTCATTGTTACAAATGACAACCAAGAAAAGCAACTTGAGGTTCAGCAATAAAAAAGAAAGACTCATAAGAAAAAATTTGGGGGAGAAAAAACATCTGATTACTTCTAACAATATTCTGAAAAACAGCAGAGAAAACATCTTGGAAATAAGCAAGTCTTGTTTAAATCTGTTAACATGAAGACTAGTTTTAATTTTCCCAAATCTGTTTGAGCCAGAATAAATGTTTTAATAGGTTTTAATTTTAATTAAGTGAAGTTGCTGATTCATTAATTTTACTATTACAATATTTGAAACAAGATTGTACAACTTTTGATGGTTTATTTTATTTTGATTTTTTAATATGTTTTTTATTGATTGTTTTTTTGTTTGTTTCTTTTTTAGAGAGGAAGGGAGAGAGAGATAGAAACATTGATGTGAGAGAGAAGCATCAATTGGCTGCCTCCTGCACATCCCCTACTGGAGACTAAGCCTGCAACCCAAGCATGTGCCTTGACTGGGAATCGAACTGGGACCTCTCAGTCCATGGGACAACACTCAATCCACTGAGCCACACCGGCCAGGCAGTTTATTTTATTTTGTAAATGATGTATGATTCTCTTGCAGTAGAAATACATGTAATTTTGTATTAAAATAAATAAATTAATGCTGAATACAAATTCTCTTTGATTTAAACCATGTAGTTTATTTCTAAGAACATGTATGAAATTGTTTCAGTCAACAAAATATGCTTTTAAAGTGATTTTACTTTAATTAAATATAAGGGACTTATTTACTTAATTTCTAAAGCCACTATTTAAACATTTTTAAAAAGTTTGAAACTGCATTGAGAGTACAATGATACTGGCTTGTCCATAGGTTAAGAAGACAATGGTAATTGTCCCATTGTTGTCCTAGTCAGTGTGTGTGTGTGTGTGTGTGTGTGTGTGTGTGTGTACAGATGAAATGGAAGAGAACAGTACTGAAGACATATATTCATCCAATTGTCCTCAGCTGAGTTATTTGCAATGGTGGCAAAATGTAATTTAAATGATGTTTGAATCCCTGATTGTCCCTGAAATTTTATTTAAAAGATTTCACTAGAGTGCATTCTGAAAACAAAAACTACGTATTCCAATGATTCTCTTACAAGCCCAGCAAGTCAGTTTAGGGATAGAAATAGCCAAGCCCCTTCAGACCACCAGAGAATTTACAGTGGTTAGTAACAAATATTGAAGATCAAGAAAAAAGATTGAAGATACATCAATGTGTCACAAAAAACTACCACTCAAGCATTAAAGAGGTATCTGTCAAAAGCTTTCAGATGATTTTTCAAGAGAAACTGTTTAACTTCTAGCATTGAAAGGAAAAACAATGGGGGAATCAATAAAGAGAAAACACACAGGAAATTCTGGAATTCTTTGATATTCTTTAAGATGACAATCAGTTCAAGATACAAATAATTTCAGGATCATGAGCACGGATTATCAAAGCAGCTTTCACCTGATATTGTGTGTATTTCTACCAGTGAATCAGAAGACCATTTAGACTGAATAAGGAAGATATTGAAATTCTGTGATTACTAAAGATTAAAATGGGCCCCGGCCAGTGTGGCTCAGTGGTTGAGTGTCGACCCATGCACCAAAGGGCCACCGGTTCGATTCCCGGTCAGGGCATATGCCCAGGTTTTGGGCCAGATCCCCAGTGGGGGGCATGCAGGAGGCAGCCAATCGATGTTCTCTCTCATCGATGTTTCTATCTCCTTCTCTCTCTCCCTTCCTCTCTCTAAAATCAATAAAGAAAAAAATAAAACATAAAAAGATTAAAATGGTCTGTATTTTTATGGAAACAAATACTCTACTGTAGTTGTCTTTTTAAATGTTTACATTTTATATAATGCTTTATTTTTTACAATGAGCTTCCAGGAAATGGGTGATGTGTCGTTATATTGAGGAAATATGGTCCTTATACTTCACAAAGCAAACTATCAACCCAAATTACATTGTATTTGTAAATTATCTTTCCAAAATGATTAACACCACATTTTCTATCTTGATAAGACAGAAATTTTTCTTATGATTCTGCTTGATCTATTTATTTGTAAAGCAAAATTTTTATCATGGACAAGGCATAGGTTAACTTTTATTGAACTTTATCTATTATGACTAATTCAGTAATATATTTATTTTCCTGCTTCTTTCTAGTCATCCCTCAAGTTATACGGCCTATAGTACTTTCTGCTACATTATTTCATATTACAATATCAGGCAAATATTACAACCAACCCAGGGCTTCTCAACTTTAGCACTAATGACATTATGGGTCAGATAACTCTTTGTTGTGGAAGACTGTCCTGTGCATTGTAGGATATGTAGCAACATATCTGGCCTCAACTGGCCAGATGTCAGTAGCTAACCCTGCCCCCACCTTCTCCCAGTTGTGACCACCAAAAGCATTTCCAGACTTTGCCAAGTGTTCTCTGGAAAGCAGAATCACTCTGGCTGAGAACCTGCTAAAATTCACATATAGAACTACAATACAAAACCCAAGTTATTCCATTGCTTTCAGTTTGTGTGATCTTGGGCCTCAGTTTTATAACGTCTAAAATGTAAACAATACATTCTTATAGAATTGTTATTAGACTTCAATGGAATAACTGTTTTAGAATAACAATTCATACTTTTTACTATAAAGAAGATTTGAAAGTGGCATTTGGAGACAAAGGAAAGAGATGCCATATTAAAATGTATGTATTTAGCTTAACAGTTTTGAAAATTACTTGTCATATTTTATAAAATCATTATCAGCACAGTTTTGTTTTTTTTTCTCTCTCACCTCTTGCTCTTTTCGTACATTTTCTTAGACCTAACATTTTGTGAAAGTACAGTACCTTTGGTCACTCTTTTTGTTATAATTCCTCATGTAATTTCTTAGAATTCTTGAGTCACATCTCACAGTTACTACAATTATACTCAGTTATGCCTGTTACTTTTTGCTTTTATTACCTATCCTTACTACTAATCCTGACTTTCAACCTGATATATTTCTCTTCATGCATTGGCCACTGAAATGTGTTCCTGTTTTAATAGGGAACTAGTTTAATTGGAAGTGATTTCCATTTGGTTGGATCTTAGCTCTCAGGGGTCAATATAACTTAAGAGTACCCAGGTTCTTATTCTCACCAGTCTTAAATATTAGCCAACTTTTGGTGGCCCAGTCTGACTCAGGGGGCATGACAAGAATGGAGCTGGGAGAACTCCATTAAGGAGAGCTTTTCAGTAATCTATGAGAATAGTGATATCGCAATAAAGAAGAGGTGGCTATAAGAGATATGTAGATGTAAATATGACTGGATGTCAGTGATGAACGAGATAGTAGCATTCGAAATAATTGAAGGTTGTAGAATGTCAATGACTTGTTACACTGGGGAGTTATGGGGGTAAAAAATAGCTAGAAATGATGAGGTGTATAGTTTTGAATAAGCTAAATTTGAAGATTAAGTAGAAAGTCCAAACCCAAATATCTAGTAGATATGTAGATTAGACATACATGCTATCTAGAACTTGGCATGTATGTGTCTGTGTGTGTGTACAATGTTATGTTTGTATATATGCATACATCTATATGCAGATACCCATGTGTATAAATGTATGAATAGTAGTTAACGCTTTAAGATGGGTGATAAAAGAAATCTAGTCTTCAGGCAGTGCAATTATCAGTATCATGTACATCTTCTCAGGTAGCCCTATACATTTTTAGTCTTGAATAAGTGAACTTTACTTGTATCTAACAGCCATCATATGATTGCTAATGGCAAGAAAATGACAGTGTTCTCTTAGGACATATAACTAAAGTTCACAGACCATGACTTTGTGACAGCTATATAATTTGAGTAAAAATATGAACTAGAACAAAGCATTGTAATGTTGCAAAATGCTTCAAAATTGGTATTTGAACTCAAAGACATTACATAACAACATAATTGCTAGTGACAAATACCTTTTTCTCAATTTGTTTTTACAGTGGGAGAAGCTGTCATGTATTTTCTCTCTCACATTACTTTCTAACTTCATTTATACTAATGTAACTAGTCAGATTTGACTGTGTGACCAGAATTTTTACTCTTCTTTTATACCTCTCAAAATTTACTTCTAATAGTTTCACTGACATTTTGACCCTTCTATAAAACTTAAATTTAATCCAACACCTTTCAGATATTTTACTTCTGTTGGTCTCTTTCATCAATATGATAAGAGCTTATAAAAAAAAAGACATTCCTAAGAAGAAACTCTGAATTGGATGTTAGTTTTTCCACAATATCCTCTAAGTACTTGGCTTTGATGTCCACCTGGATAGATCTTTCTAATAAATGGGTGTTCATAAAAAAAAAAAAAAAAAAAAAGACAAAATGTTTTAAATTAATACTAATATTAGGTGAACTAATACAATGAAGCTTCAAACTGCAGTAGGATAATAAGTTATCTTTTAATAAAAAACAAGGAATATAGTATTTTTAAACATTATTTTAAATTAAAGGAGATTTGCTAATTTCATGATACTTAGAACTTCCTTGTATATGATGTAATCATACAGTTTGTGAATTAATATTAAGGAAAACTTTACTAGTGTAAAATAAAATTAAGGTATGTAGTTGTAATGTAATGTATAGATAGACACACATGCATATATGATAAACTCATAGTACTCACTGGGTGAATTATATTTTAAAATCTCACCATCCCTTTGAATCTACCTATCAAGGAGATTTTTTTTTTCCCTTGCCCTGGATAAAAAGTAGGATAATTCCATGATTTTCAGTTTAATATTAAATAACAAAAAGTCATACTTTTACTTTAACTCATAACACGGCCTCAGTTCGTAATTAAAGTGCTCAGTCCCATGTCACAATGCAAATCTGAAACTTGCTGTAATGTTAAAACTTCTCTCTCACCCAGAAGAAGCTTCTGCTAATGGAAACAGGGAAGGAAGATAAGATACTCTTCCCCTCCCCCCCCTTAATTTAAGCTTTCATCCTTCCTCTTCTATCTGGTTCAGTTTAATGTCCAGTTTTTCTGGAGAAAAAGCAAGAAAAGAAAAGCTGAAAGGCACAAGGATAAAAATTCTTATTGTACTTATATTGTTTGTCAGATGCCTTCATGTTCTTAGAGTCTGGTAAGTATTCTAAAGTAATTCGTTTCATGGAACATTTTATTTTCCTTTTCACTCATTCTTTATTTTATTTAAAAATAAATTAATGTAATTGTACTATTACTTACTAGATAGTCCACATATAACTTTTTGTTTTTCCAAAAGTATTTTTTGGACAAGCATATTCATCTAACTTAGAAGTGCTTGAAATTATTCCTACTCTTTCATCCTTTTCCCCATGCCTAGAAAAATATATCTGTAAATTAGACAACCAGGAAGTTTTAACTATTACTTCTTTGGCCCTAAATACTCTGTGTAAGTGACTCAACAATGGTTCTAGACTATGATTCGTTTTCTTTACTCCTTTGTTGTTCTGTAACTCAGAACATTTTAGTGCATTTTCCGTGGGGTGGTGATGAATTTTCTTTCTGATGGATGCTCCATATCATCACACAGAGTCTTGCTGCCAGAGTCCCATTACCCTCCAAATGGTCATCTTGGGCAGAATTTTAAATGACTAGGACACAGCTCTCTCACACAGCTCATAGTTGGTCAAGGAACAGCACCATGCATTCCTTTCAGCCACTCTGTGAGTAAGCCCTACCAAAATGCTACAGTCCCTTTCTGCTTCCCGGATTTTTCCAGGCATGAGCTAGACAGAAGTTCACTCTGTTTTCCTAATTACAAGAAAAATGTATCAAGCACTCTAATATTCAAACTCTGCTCCTTTGACTTGGTAAAAAGAGGTAAGCACTTCCACTAACAGTCCCTCAGTGGAGGTGACAGCTGTCACAGCACAGATATCCCCAAAGAATTCCTCCTCACAGGTCTTATCTCAGTTCTCATGTATAGGCCCTTTTCTTGGTGTTTTTTTTTGTTTGTTTGTTTTTTTTTTTTGTGGACAAAAGATTAAGAGTAGAGAAGGAATTCCCTGGCCTACCCTTTGGAAATGTGCTTCTTGTGCTGACTTGAAATCTGACGTCTGGGATCTCTTATAATTTGATGCATCACTCAGTGTTTCTAAGTCCCATTCTGTTATACACGTTACACACTAAGGCAACAGCTAATTGACACCAAGGCAAGACTTATAGTTTATAGAGTAGGAACCTATCGATGCAGGATCCGAGA
The DNA here is from genome assembly GCA_030848825.1 of Tadarida brasiliensis. NCBI lineage: Eukaryota > Metazoa > Chordata > Mammalia > Chiroptera > Molossidae > Tadarida > Tadarida brasiliensis. The sequence continues at coordinate 108,373,953 of CM061263.1, read as the reverse complement.
TAAATGTTCCTCAAAATACCACAGTCCCTGAACTTAACATCTGAACTTCTCTTATAATAATTTAAGCATCCTTTTAGTTTAAGTCAGTAAAAGCATCTGCTAAAATATGAACACAAAATTGTCTGCAAATAATTGTATACAAAGTGTTATCCACAATATCTTGCATTAGATTTATTTTGCATATTATTCAACAATGAAAAGAACAATGGTTTAAAATGTAGTAAACACACAGTATTACCTCTATAATAATGAATATTGACTCCATTGTTTGCAAGAACAGTAAATTAATAATTAGCAAACAGTTATTAATAAAAATTATATATATTAAAGAATTTTATTAAATTTTAATAAAGAAGAAAAGTAAAGTACCTTTAAATTGACTTTGAACAAATCAAGGGAATTTAATTATTCTGCTGATGTTGAAGATTCAACAGATTACATTGGTGAAAATAGGAATTAGGGATACTTTTCCATTTTCCTTAATTCTATATTTTCTGTTATGTGATTGTGTTACTTGTCTAATGAAAAGTAATTTTATTTTAAAAATTCACCACAAAAGAAAGTACAATATTGTCACTCTACTGAAAAAAAAAAAAAAAAAAAAGGCAATCTCTTCAAAGGTTACCACTGACTCTTAAATTATAATTCCAGAATTGTTGTTTTTGTAGTTAAATCTGTAGTAGTAATATTTGAAACTGCTCTCATAGTCTCTGAAACACGTTTTCCTCTCAACTACGTTGGTGTTATTTTATTCTGATTTTTCAGCCATTCCTGAAATGTCCTTACCATAGCTAGCATATTTCTATCCCTGAACCTCTTGGTATTGGCACTGATCAAGACTGCGTCCTTGACCATCTACCCTCCTCTCTCCCTATTTATCTGCAGTGAGCATATTCTCTCCTTCTGTTTCAACCATCATTTCACTGTAAATGATTCTTTAACTATTGTCTCCAATGACTGTACCCACCTGAGATTTCAGACATTTTTATTGCTATGTGAATGTGGATTTTTTTAAGCTCAATGTCATGACTGAACATTTGTACCACATATCTTGCCATCATGTCAAACCAGAAAATGAAACCAAAGTCACATTTCTATCAAACTAGCTCTTACTACTAAGTTACTTATTAATATTATCATCATTCTCTCATACATCTAGTACTTTTCACATGTTGATATGTCTTATTTTATTCAATTATATTATGCCTGGAGCCCAGCTATTATGGAGGATACAAAAAACAGATGAACTTTGAACCTTGCCTCAATGGTAGAATTTAACTATTAACCAGACATGTAACGCTAAATAATAAATCATTTGTCTGTGGTGTGAAAAGCATGCTAAAAACTGCATGTATATCTAAACGGAAACTAATTTAAAGGGTCAGAAGATGCCTCTAAACTCAATCTTAGGTGAGAGGACCACTGAATTTGAAGTTTGTTAGTTTGTTAGCAAGAGGGGTGTTGAGAAGGAAAGAGCTTCCGTGTCAGAAAGAAAAGCATTTATAAAAACATGAAGTCACCTGAGCGTGAAACATTCTTGACAACTCCGACTCTCCTCTTCCCCTTTCCTCTCATGATCAATTTGTCACCAAGTCCTTTGCTCTGGTTTCAGAACATTCTTCTCACTTTTTCCATTTCCTTTGCCACCGCCTGGGTTCACTTTCCTTAGCTCCTATCTGAATTTATCTCTTGGATTTCCAACTGATCTTCCTGCCATTCCTCTTTTCTGACTCTAATTCATCCCACACACCAAAGTCAAATAACTGTAATTATGTTAGAAATATGAACTGAACTTAAAGTTTGAATTAGAGCTTGTCATTATTTCAATTGAAGAATCATTGGATGTTTGAGTCATTCTCTAAAATAAAAGAGAAAAAATAAAACTTGGTATCTTGCAAATGTAAAATAACTTGAGAGATAGCTAGTTAGACAGATTGGAGATAGAGAGATAGACAGATATAGTACAGAGGACTGTATCATGCAGCAAAATAAGAAGGGAAAGTGTATTGCAGAGAATTTGGCAAAAGTCACAGAAAGGAACTGCCATTTGAAGGGGATTTAATGACTTGGGTGAAAAAAAAAGGAAATAAAAATAAAAAATCCACACAGAGGTAATAATTTGTAAAACCTCACAGATCATAAATATCTTTTATATAAAAATCTTATATATAGAAGTACTGCTATCAGAATTTCTTCTTGCTCACTGGAAGTCAGTCTTTTTGTTCTATTCAGGTCTTCAACTGATAGGATAAGGCCCACCCACATAATAGAAGGAATCTGCTTTTTTCAAAAGTCTGCTGATTTAAATGTTTGCTTCATCTAAAAACACCTTCACAGAAATATTCAGAATAATTTTTGACTAAATATCTGGCACTGTGGCCAAGTCAAGTGGACACATTGAATTAACCTCACACCTATGTTTCCTCCCAAACTATTCTTCTCTTCTTTGACGTGTTTCAAAATATCCTTCTTCTAAATGTTTACTCATGGGAAATATATTATTTTTCTACCCTTATTTAGAAAAATGCCACCAATTTGGTAAGATAGAGATCAAATGCCATCACTTTCATAAAGATTGCCTTGATTGCTACCAGAAGTGGTTACTGTATCGTTCTGTTTCAACGTGTTTAGTAGTTTGTCATTCATGTAATTCTTACCATAACCAGACTTACATTATTTGTGTGCATGTGTGAGTCTTATTACTAGATCTTTACTAAATTTATCATTAGAATGTCCCTAAAACAAACAAAAAAATATCTTTCACTATTTGATATCTTACTTGTATTTTGTATTTTTTTCTGTTTCCCCATATTGCTAAACAACAGGGACCCTGGGGTTTAACTGGGCTTCAGCTTTGCTATCCTGGGGTGGAATAACTAGAGGGAAATGAGAAAAAGAGTTGAAGAATCAAATGTATGGTAGGCCTGTACTATAATGTTTGAAACATTTAAAATTGCACAATTATATATGCTTACATTAGAACATAAGTTAATGCACAATTGGATCACTGTGCATAATGTTAGAAGTAAGTTTTAGCAATATTTAGAGCTTTTGTTTTACAGAAAGCTATTTTGACATTCTGGAAGCAAGGAAAGGAAATCTCTATAACATCACATCTCTTGTAATGCAAACATTTTAAAGTTAATCTAAACATGATGTATTACTTTCCGAGGGCTCTGTTAACAAAATATCACCAAAGGAGTGGCTTTAAATAAGTGAAGTTTATTGTCTCACTGTTATGGAGCCCAGAAGTCTAAAATCAAGGTGTCATGCTCTTCCATGTAGGGCTGAATCTGTTCCAAGCCTTCTCTTCGCTTCCGATGTCACCAGTAATGATTGGCATTCTGTGATTTACATTCAATTCAATGCAATTGCAGTCTCTGCCTCAGTGATCAAATGGTGTCATTCTCTTTTATCTCCTCATCTTCTTTTATTGACACCAGTAATATTTGATTAAGTTATCAGCCCACCCTTATAGGACCTCATTTTAACTAATTACATCTTCAAACACCTTATTTCCAAATAAGTTCTTAATATGAGGTACTGGGTAAGAACTTCAACATACGTTTTCAGGAGACACAATTCAACCCATAAAAATGATCAACCAAGGATGCCTCCTTCCACATTAAAAAATATCCTAAAACATTAACATGCCATTAAAATGACTATCTCTATAAACCTGAAAATTATTTGATCAAAGTTAAGATCCATTCCTGATTGTAAAAACAAAACCAAAGAACAAAACGCAAGTGTTAAAAACTAGGAATTAAAAGATATCAATACTTGCAAAAAATATTTTGTTAAGTTGGTTAAAATAATTAACTAAAAACTATTTGAATTCATAATGATTTTTAGTAGATATTGGCCTTAAGATAAATATACAGAAATTGAACACTTTCATGTATAGTCCAGAAAACATTTGGGAGATATGTTAAAAATAAATTTCACAACTAAAGAATAAGCAATTTCATATTTTAATAATTAATAAGCAACAAAGCTTTAACAAAACTATAGATTCTGTTTCATGATATGAAGACAATATTTAAAAGCTGATATCAACTCTACGTAAATCACACTTAAGCTTAATACAAAGCAAACTTGGCAAAATCATTCTGCAATGGACTGAATGTTTATGAATAAAACAAAAAAAAATTACTCATCCTCCTCAATTTCCAACCTTTTTCCGAGGGTTTCCCAGGATAAGAAAGGCTTACAACAGCTCCCTCTCTTTCTCCCAAGCCTCCTTGGCATTCTCATGCTGACACTGTTGCAAATGATGCTTATAAAGTCATCTCTCTCCCAGACAAAACTCAACTAAATGTCACTGTTACCATCACTCTGGCCTGCATACTCAGCCTTTTCCTGTTCTGTTCCAAGGAAAAAGACCTTGCTTTAAACTGAATGATTTACAACTGCTTCTCATCTTGATGTCAGGCTGCTCTTCCCTTACCAACAGAAATAGCCCACATTTCAGTACTTTAGAGTTCAAAATAACCTTTCATTGCCCTAAAAGAAAGAAAGATAATGGATTATATTTTATTAATTTCAAATGAATAGTAATCACCTACTAACCAATAAATGCTATTTTAACTGAATGTACTCAGCTAATATTCTGCAAAACACTTTAAGAAATAAAAAAGAAATAAGTTAGGATACTGTCTTTAAACAAATGAAAGGATAAGACTGTTGTATAATTATACCTAGAGAAAAATGCAAGTGATATATAATTAGTTGCTAAATTGTATGGTATAAAATATAGCTGTAATTTTAAAAAGAGCTTAGGCAGGATGATTCTAAGAACCTCGAAAACTCTTACATGTTGGATTCTTGACATTGTGTATAGACATTTCAAGGAATAGAAAAGACTTAAGTCTACTGGAACTGGGACTTTCTAAATCGGTTGCAATATGAACCGATTTTTGGATTCTATATTTTCATTAAAGTGATATCTGTAGAAATCCACTTGATTATTCCCATTTTTTGCTCTACAGTTTGCAGAATCCATGGTGATGTTTATAACACATGTTCATGTAATTATGTCATATAATACTACCTACAACCTTATAATGTGGGAATTGCTATCCTTATTTCACAAATGTTGAAAATGAACCAGGTGGTTAAGGTTCTTTGCCTGATCACACCATTAGAGATGCTGGTTCCTGAAGTAATGTCAGAGAATGAATGCCGAGGTGGGCAGGGCAGTGGTGAAAGTTTGTTGCAAATAGAAAACTTTCTTTGTTTTTATTTGGAGCGTAGGATAACTACACCAGGAAGAAATTTTAGTTTGGAGAAACAGAAAAATAATGTTTTCTATTAAGCTTTAAGAAAGGAAAAACAGCCCAGATGTGGCTCAGTGGTTGAGCATCAACCCATGCGCCAATAGGTCACCGGTTCGAGTCCTGATCAGGGCACATGTCCAGGTTGTGGGCCTGACCCCCAGTGGGGATATGCAGGAGGCAGCCAATTGATGTTCTCTCTCATCGATGTTTCTGTCTCTCTCTCCCTCTCCCTTCCCCTCTCTCTAAAACCAATAAAGAACAGAAAAAAAAAAAAGAAGAAAAGAAAAGAAAGAAAGGAGAAACAGAAGATGAGGAGAAATTTGTTTGTTAAAGAAACAAGACAATACAAAGTCCCCTGAGAAACCTTAGAAGATAGTAACATACAAGGGAAGAACTCTTTCAATATCTGATCACATCTTATTTCTTCACCCCCGTTTCTTACCTCTTCACTTCCTAGGTACTCTAATCAAATGAGCATTTTTACATGTCCTGCAAATTGCAAACTCTCTTATTGCTGAGTCTTTGTTCCTGTTTTTTCTTTCTCTCTTTTTTTTTGTCCAATTGCCATCCTAGTCACAATTGTAGGTAGTGTATTTCTATCATAAAAGAATTAAGCCATGAAAGGGGGAAATCGAGTTAAAAGAAATAATTATTGCGAATTAAGAATATACTCATAGATGTTGTTAAACAATAACAGAACAGACTAATGTTATTGCTTATACATATAACCACTACTGCATGCTGCCTCAAAGACACAGAGAAACATTGTCCACAAAAACCTGAATTTCCAGGTTAAAAGGAATTACTGAAACGACTCAGTAGACTCTGAAATTCTATCCTGGAGAAAAAGAGAAGATTCTGAAAGCTCTGTAGAGAGAAAGAGATTAAAAAGGGTGATATACAAGTGTGTGAATGGGAAAGATATAAGGTTTCTGACTTGCTGGAAATCACTGAAATGTTGCCTTCAAAATGCTGAAAGAAACTGATGTGTAACCTATAATGTTCTACCCAGTCTACCTATTAATTTAGTAGGAGACTAAAACAAAGACATTTTCAAATATGTGTTGAATTTCTAAAATTAAATAAAAATATGACTTTTATAAATATATAAAATAAGTCAAATATTTTATTTCAACTAATTAAAACAAGTTCAAAGGAGAATTTGAATATATATTTCATAGGAAAGCAAAAATTAATTTGCAATTATGAAAATTTTTAATTCCTATAGAAATATGAAGTAAGGTTTGAGACCATCTTTTCTGCAAGGCTAAATCAACTGTATCTCTACCTGCTAGATAAAACTTATCTGCATTACAAGAAGTTCATTTAAATGACTATCAGTTTTCTACACCTTGACTCATACCCCTACACAATTATAAAATAGTTTGGCCAATGAAAAGATTATCAAAGAATCTCACTCCTACAAATCAGGCAATCCCTGAAGGCTTTCTAGGTAATGGCCACAACTCCACTGAAAGGACACTCAGTAATCTTTATTTTTAAAATTTTTTTTTTTATTGATTTTAGAGAGAGAGGAAGGGAGAGGGAGACAGAGATAGAAACATCGATGAGAGAGAACATCAATCGGCCGCCTTCTGCATGCCTCCACTGCGGATTTGGCCCACAACCTGGGCATGTGCCCTGACTGGGAATGGAACTGGCGACCTCTTGGTGCATGGGTCCATACTCAACCACTGAGCCACACCGGCTGGGAGGACACTCAGTAATCTTTTTGTCCATTTCAAAGTCTGTGACATTTTTTCCTAACATGATAGAGGTCTCTCATTTTTAAATTCTTAAAATAGTTAAGAAGTGATTGTGACCTTCAACACAATAGGAAATAACCCAACAAAAATAATATGACATTTCTGGAGAATAGGTGATCCATCCAGAACCATTGCTCCATTGCTGCAGGAGAGAACAGCATAAATAAATTAAAAGTGCAATTATATTATCTATATATGGGTCACTTGAGGTCATTATTCCCATGTTTTGACTGATACACTGGTATAAATAGAAAAGAAAACAGTAGTAGATACACAGAAAACTAAACAGCCCTAGCCGGTTTGGCTCAGCAGTTGGAGCTTCGACCCAAGGACCGAAGAGTCTCAGTTTCAATTCTGGTCAAGGGCAGGTACTTAGGCTGCAGTTCTATCTCCGGCTTGGTTGGGGTCATGCGCAAGGCAACCAATCGGTGTGTTTCTCACATCAATGTTTCTCTCTCTCTCTCTCTCTCTCTCTCTCTCTCTCTCTCTCTCTCTCTCTCCGCTCTCTCTCTCCCTCCCTACCACTCTATCTGAAAATCAATGGAAAAATATCCTCAGGTGAGGATTTAAAAAAAGAAAAAAGAAAACTAAACAAATGTAATTATAATGCCAGATAAAAACAACACTTTTATATGAAGATAAAAATAAATGCAATACAATTCTTAGATTAATAATAAGCCATATTTATATATCAAAATAAAATAAGCACCGTATATTAATTTATGGTATACTTATGACATGACTAAATTGGGTGAATGGGTGGTGGGGGAAAGTGCTTGATATAAGAGGGCTAAACCATCACCTATGATAACAGGAAATAAATAAGTGATGTCTAGATTTGATGGGCTGGGGCATAAAACTTTAAGACTATATTTTTTTAAATATTATTTTTAAATACCTAGAAAAACTGAATAAAATATTTGAAAATGGTTATCTCTGAAAGAAGGTCTACATTGTTTGAAAATAGAAGAGTGTGCTCTTAGTTTTCATTAAAGGACGTTTAGTTTTATTATATTTTTCAAATACATGCATTTGCACTATTGACAGAAATAAAAATTAATTTCAAATAAAATGTAGAAAAATGTAACTACACAGTGTGTGGGAACAGTAGAAACAGGATTGATTAATATAGATGGGAAATGTTAGAAAATTGTTCTTAATTGAGGTAATATTTGATTTGGCTTCTATAGTGATATTCAGCATTTACTTGATAGCAAAAGAGAAATAAAGGCAATTCAGCAGAGAAAATATTATGTGAGCTGGTCTCTACTATTCAAATAAGTAAGTTTGAGTTATGGAGATACCTGAGTTGTGAACATAATTTTGTGTTCAATTATCTCTGACATTTCCAGACTACTTACATAAAATGTTAATCTATATATAATGAAATGAATAAAGATGACATAAATTTAATTCTTTGTATCCTTGTCTCATGTGTGTCACATAGATTTGTCAACACCTTTGCTTTTCTAATGTTCTAATATTTTAACTTTCATTGTTCGGGAGGGAACAAAAGGAATTTAAAAATGAATTACATGTGGATTGCCGTAAAGAACTTTCACACTCTTGTATAGACAGCAAGTCTTTAATATATGCAAGCATATATTTTCTTATAAGCAGATGTTGACATTACAAACTAACAAGTAATTGAACACAGATGGTGTGTTTGGCTTACTAAAAATGCTTAAAAGAGAATTAGCACTTAGCAGAAAGAGCAGATTTCTTTTTCATGTAAGATTCTTTTGGCTTTAATATTCCAGATTTCTTTCTCACTTAATGCCTTCTTGCAAAGGGCATATTCTGAGACAGTATGAAAATAATAAATTATACTAAATAGTAATGATAGATATCAACTGATTTTTAAAAGAAAAATGTAACCTAACTTAAGTGAAAATGATAGCCAATATTTGTTTTATGTATGAATTACATTTATCTATTCTATCTTTTGTTACCAATTTTTATTTTAGTGATTTCATTGTTACATTCATTTCTGTTAGTCATTGAGTAGATTAAGTTTAAACTTGCCGTAGTGATAACCGTATTTCTGATCATTGCAGTGAATGAAACCTGTAGCAGAATATAATAGTGTCTATATGCTCTTATTAATGCTCCCTGTTGAAAGCGTGTCTACCCTGGCCAGTGTGGCTCAGTGGACTGAGTGTCGTCCCATGGACTGAGAGGTCCTGGTTCGATTCCCAGTCAGAGGACATGCCCAGGTTCTGTGCTCTATCCCCAATGGGGGGTGTGCAGGAAGCAGCTGATCAATGTGTCTCTCTCATATTGATGTTTTTATCTCTCTCTCCCTTCCTCTCTCTGTAAAAAATCAATAAAACATATTTTTTAAAAAAAGAAAGGGTGTCTAACTACTTAACCAAATAATAAATGATGATATATGAGGAAGGGAATGGAGAAAAATATTCTTAGTTTTTAGCTAGGAGCTAGACAAAGATTTCAAATTAACATTTTGTATAACAGAATAATGTCAACTTTCATTTTTGTTGTTGTTGTTCAGATACAGCGGGAGGGAGAGAGAAATAATGTCAACTTCCATTTTTTTGTTGTTGTTGTTCAGATAGAGTGGGAGAGAGAGAGAGAGAGAGAGAGAAACATCGACATGAAAGGTACACATCGAGTGCTGCCTCCCGCACGACCCAACCAGGGCCGAGGACAAACTGCAACCGAGATACGTGCCCCTAGCGGGAACCGAACCCGGTCTCTCTGGACCGCAGGCCGATGCTCCAACCGCTGAGCCAAACTGGCCAGGGCTCAACTTTCATTTTTTAAATATAACACTAAGACATCTACACCATGTTTACAACATTGAGTAAAAATGTTAAATATATTTGAATACTTCTTTTCTCTCTTTATAAAAGAGGAGAAAGGGCAGACAATATCTCAAATTTCTGGACTGTGCTCAATTTTTTTTATGTTCAATTGAGAAAAGACTTGAATTATTTCATCCCCTAAAGTCATCTCTTCTACAAAAAAAAAAAAAAAAAGTTTCCCATTGATTTCAAAGTTGGAACCACAGGATTGCATATTAATATGGAAATGGATGAAAAACAGATTCAAATTTTTGAGTGAGTACAGCAAATTGAAAGACAGCCAGTTGACTTTCTACTGTATTAAAGTAAAATGTAAAAGGTGAACATACTTTTTGCTGTGGATGTGGAAAATGTCAGACGGTAGAAATGCTTTTTCACGAGAGGGGAAAGAAGGAAGCATTTAACTTCTGACAATGAAATATTACTGTAACTTAATGAAATAGGAAGAATACTTTACTCTTGGAATCTCATGCTAAATCTCCGGATACACAGGGATTTGGGTGACTTAACAGTTCTTAATAATTCCCACCAAGAATTTTTTTTAAATTGAAGGCCCTAGAAGAGTTAGATGACTCTGGTATTCTCTTTTTGAGTACATATTGCTTTTTGGGAAAGGGTGTGATTAATATAAATCTCTTGAGAGGCAAGAGGATAGCAATGAAGATTTATTTTGGGAACCTTTGACTTTTATTCTTTCTTTACATTTCTAAATTATCTTTTAACTCTCAGGTATAGAAATACTGATTAGCTTGATTTATTAAATATTTATTGAAAATGTTAAATAGTTTCAGGGAGGAAGAAATTGTACACTACCTTTTTAGGTTTTTTTGGCTGGTCTAATAAATTAAATCAGCAAGAGACAGATTAATGAGAGAAAATAACCAAATTTAATTACCCACATATATGGGAACCCCACAAACATGAGAAGTTCTGAGAAAGAAAGTCAAAATGAAGTATTTATGACATCCTGAACCTAGGAATGAGGTAAGGCACCTGATGTTTCAGAGGGGAGGAGGGGAATTTATTTGCAAGATGATAAAAAGAGCAGATGTTTAAAATTAGATGCTTTGCCCTGCCATATAGACAGGTCATAAAAAGTTATTTCTGGTAATAACTCTTATTATTGGGAAGCCCCCCGCTCCAATTAAAAATTTGTAAAAGAGAGGTAAAGGTTTTTATTGAGCAGAATTTTATTGCATTGAGATCAAAATAATCTACATGCCAAAATGATGAGATAGAGTATGTGGCAAAATGACTGTCACTGATAAGGACTACAAGCACTGTTACAAAGATAATAAGATGAACCCCCCAATGGATTTATGGCTAAGAACTGGTTGAAGACCAGCTCAATCCAATATGGCAGCTATTTTTACCTTTTGGTAACCCCTAGCCTCATTATTTGCTCACTGTAATACATTAGCATACTAAACAACACACCCTGAGCTTCCATGATCAGAAGAAGAAAGTCCACATAAAGACACAGCATGCCCCACAGAGTTCTTCCAGGAAGTCTCCACCTTTATCCCAGAAAAATCCTGAATATTCCCCTCCTTTATTAAATGCCCTGCCCCTCAATTAAATGAGACTCAATAAAAGAAGTAAATCCTACTAGGGATGGGTTGGTTGCTGTGTCCCCCGAGTAACCACTCTCTGTTTCACTGCTTCACTAATAAACTCTCTTTCATTTTAAACTCTATGCTGGCTCATCTTTGAAATTTTTCCTGCACTAAGCCACAAGTCCAGATGGTCTCAGACCTTCCAGTATCCAGACTCCAGGAATGACTGCATCAGTGACACATAATGGGGAGGCCTACCCTTTCAATAGTAAACTAGCTGCAGCAGAATAATCAATGGAAAACCTCCATTCAACAAAGTTTGTGGCCAACACATTACTGGAGAACAGAAAAGTTCCCATCAACAGAACCAACATTTTTTCAAAGTTGAAAAAGATCACTAACAGGATTGGATAAATTCTTAAGTTAGTACAGAAGAATCTGCAGCTGAAGACACCAGGGTTAACTGAGGGATTTCACCCAAGGAAGTTTCAGAAAGTTCCTAGTATCAACAAATACAAATTGTTGAAATGCAATTATTAAAATGTTCATTAAAGAATTCTATTCTGAACAGCTATTGTCCTGCTCCTCCTTATACCATGAAAACAGAAACTCTATTTATGAGGTATAGATGATAGAGCAATGTGGCTCAATCTCCTTCTAACAGAAGTTTTCAACCATAGTGGCAAATTGGAATAAGAATCAGAAAGCCTTTACAAAGTATTAATTCTCAGCCTGCACTCTCCAGATATTCTAATTAAACTGGTCTTCATAAGACCCAGAAGTCAGTATTTTTAATAAAACTTCCCAGATAGAAGAATTAACAGCAAAGCAGCACCAGATGTTAAACCTCGGTCCTTGAGTTCTGGGTCAGAAAGAATTCAGAGTCAAGACTCAAATACAAACTAAAGTTTGTTTAGAAAGTCACAGAGGTAGAAGAAGTGAGCCATAGACTATGGGAGACAGCTGGGCTGTGTGGACTCAGAAAACAAACTACAGAGGCGAAAGAAGGGCCCATAGAGCTTAGGAGAAAAAAAGGTGAAGAGAATGCACCTGGGGGAAAATGAGGGGGAAAGGTGTAGAAATTCTAGAAAGAGAGACAGAGAGAACCACCCTGAGTCCTTCTTCTTAAGGGCTTTTATCTGGAGGTCCCAGATAAAAGCCCTTAAGAAGGGAGGATCTCAATAGAATAATCATCGGCTTTCTAGGTGTGTCTCCTCAGGGTCATGGTCTTCACTGATTGGTTGGCACAAGGGCAAAAGATAATTAGTAATCCCACCTGGTCCTGATGTTAGCCATGACATCACCCTGCCTGGACTTGCTGCTTTTCTGAGCCTGGAGCTGAAACACAACTGAGGCCTAGATGTTGTCTCTAACTTGCCCAAAACTCTCTCTCTCTGGTCAACAGGCCCAAGGCATTGTTCTTAAGATTATTTGATCCTGGTCAGAAACTCTTTGTCTTGAGTGCTTACCGCTTAATTAGTGGTCCTGCAAGGGCTTGTTTGGGAGTCCCACAAGGCTATTTTCCAGATGCCTAGTTCCTCCTCTAAGGGGGTCTACCACGTGAGTAGCAACATGCAAGGGGAGGATAGATCAAGGGGTCTAAAGGGCTTAACCAGCAATAAGCGAGGGGAGGAAAGGTCACCCTGGTGGTGAGGTTCTAAAATATTTATTTCCGAGTTTGTCCATAGCTAGGTACTCAGGCCTTTATGCTCTGGTGACCTTCTGTGCCTGGCCTATTGTTTATACTCTGCTCATGTCTGTCTAACTGCCTACTATGTTAGAAGTTTTTTTACAGTTTGGTCACTAGTGAATCTCCAACACCAAGAAATAGTTCCTAACACATAGTAGGATCTCAACAAATGTTTCAGAGTAAATGAATAAATGAATGAGAATTAGACTGCCTTTGGAAAAACATTAATAACTAGATAGTTGTATATAACTGAAAGCTAAGTTCATAGTTCTGAAGAAAAAGAAAAGAGTGATCCTAGAATTTTATTTACAATTGAAATCAATAAAATGTAAAGAAAAGTAAGCATGATTTTAATATATATGCACAATTTACTACCAAAGCAAACTATTTGAAAACATGACTCAAGGCCATGCTATAAGCAAAAAAAAAAAAAAAAAAAAAAATCCAAGAAATAGAGCACAGGTTATAAAAAACAGTATTTGAGTATAACACAGATATAGTAAATAAAATTTGACTTAATTAAAAGAAAACCCAGTAGACCTTGCTATTGAAAAATTATCGCTGCTGCATGACATTTTATGATCACATTTCCTTTATTTGATTTCTAATACTATTGATATAATAGCAAATATTTTTTTTAATTTATCTTTATTTTTGAAAGTATTATAGATGTCCCCTCTTTTTTTTTTTAAATCCTTACCTGAGGATATTTTTCCTTTTATCTTCAGATAGAGTGGGAGGGGGAGAGAGAGTGGGAAGGGGAGGAGAAAGAGAGAGAGAGAGAGAGAAACATCGACATGAGAGAGACACATCAACTGGCTATCTCCCACACTACCCCGACTCCCATTCAGGGCTGGGGACTGAACCGCAACTGAGGTACGTGCCCTTGACCAGAATTGAACCCGCAATTCTTTGGGCCGACATTCTAACCACTGAGCCAAACTGGCCAGGGCTCAGATGTTCCCTCTTTTGAATCTCAGAGGGAAGATTAAGCAAATAGTAAAATTTTTTATAAATAAATTTTGAATGGTATTTATTGCTTTTCAATTATTTAATTAAATCAAGCCATACATTTTAAATAAAATTACCAAATAAAATATAATTGCTAAGACCTGTGATATAATAAAAGATGTATTTGGATTTTGTCCCTAGTTCTTGGCATAGAACTCCTAAAACCCTTGAAATCCCCAGAGTGATGGAAGTGTGTCTTTTGTTATTCATCTGAAGACCCATTTGATCACCCTTGAGTTTGTGTTAATGCAATGACTTGGGGTGGGGTCCTGGGATAACCTCAGGATGGTTCTGGCACTAGAAACACCAGGTGATTAGAGGGCTAGTTCTTTCAGTCCTACCCACCAACCTCTAGGAAGAGAGATGAGAGGGGCTAAAGGTTAAGCTTCATAAAATACTTTTAAAATTAAATTTATTGAGGTGACATTTGTTAATAAGATTATATAGGTATTTTTTTTTATTGATTTTGAGAGAAAGAGGAATGGTAGAGGAGAGAGAGAGAGAAGCATCTATGTGAGTGAAACAGCAATCGGCTGCCTCCTGAATGTTCTCTCCCAGAGATCAAGCCCACAAGCCCAGCATGTGCCCTGACTGGGAGTGCAACTGGCAACCTTTTGGAGCACAGGACAATGCTCAATGAACTAAGCCACACAGGCCAGGGCAATTATATGGGTTTTAAGTGTATATTTCTGTGATACATGATCTGTATATTGCATTGTGTGCCCATCACCCAAAGTCAAATCTTCCATCACCATATATATGACCACCTTTACCTTTTACTACCCTCCACCCTTCTTCCCTCTGATAACCACCATACTATTGTCTGTGTTTATGAATTTTTGTTTGTTTGTTTGTCATGTTTGTTCAATTTGTTGCTTTCAATGTTATATCCCACATATGAGTGAAATCATATAGTTCTTAACTTTTTCTGTCTGACTTATTTTGCTTAGCATGCTATTCTCAAATTTCATCCATGTTATCGCAAATGGCAGTATTTCATCCTTTCTTAGTATTCCATTGTGTAATATATATGTGTATATATGTACCAAATCTTCTTTACTCAATCATCTATAGAAAGACACTTGAATTGTTTCCATGTCTTGGCCACCATGAATGATACTGCAATGAACATAGGGGTGCATATATCTTTGCAAATAAATATTTTCAAATTTGGGGGGTAAATACTCAGAATAGGTGTTTCTGGGTCAAATGGTAACTCTATTCTTAATTTTTGGAGGAATTGCCATACTGTTTTTTATAGTAGCTGTACCAGTTTACATTCCCACCAGCAGTGAATGAGAGTTCCTTTTTCTTCAGAATCTCTCCAACTCTTATTACTGGTTTTATTGATAATAGCCATTCTAACAGATGTGAAATGGTATCTTATTGTAGTTTTGATTTGCATTTCCCTAATATCTAGTGAAGTTTAGCATCTTTTCATATATCTGTTGGCCACTTATATATCTTCTTTGGGAGAAGTGTCAGTTCAGTTCCTCTGCCCATTTTTTAATTGAGTTGTATGAGTTCTTTATATATTTTTGATATTAACCCTTTGTTGAAGCTATTGTTTACAAATACCTTCTCCCATTTAGTTGGTTGTCTTTTGTTCTGTTGGTGTGTTTGCTGTTGTTGTTGTTGTTTGTTTGTTTTTGTTATTTTCTGTGCAGAAGTTTTTAGTTTGGTATAGTCTCATTCACTTATTTTTGCATTTACCTTTCTTGCCTTTGGGGTCAAATTCATAAAATCTTCTCTAAGGCCAAGGACTATAAGCTTAGTAGCTATATTTTCTTCTATGTAATTTATTGTTTCAGGTCTTATATGAACAGTAAGCTTGGCCGAGCTTCCAAATTGATAAACACCTTCACATGACGGCAGGGCGGTGCACCCCAGCTCCACAAGGAAAGAAGCTCCTGGGCTCAGGACCCTTGCAGAACTTGTCCTACAAACCTCTTTATCTGACTGTTCATTTGTGCCTTTTATAATAAGTTAGTAAATGTAATCAAATGTCTTTCTGAATTCTGTGAACCATTCTATGAAATTATGAAAACTTAGGAGGGAATTGTGGGAACCCCAAGTTATAGTAGATTTATAATGGTACTTCAGTAAGAAGTGTGGGGCCAGAACCTGTCAGTGATAACCTGAAGTGGGAAGCAGCACGTGGGACTGAGCTCTTAAATTTTGGGGTCCGCACTAACTCCAGGTAATTGGTGTCAGAACTGAATTGATTTGAATTGTTGGAAACCCAATTGACATCAAGAGAAGAGCATTGATGGCTACTTTTGGAACAATAACCTTAAAAATTTTATTGTAAAGAAAATTTCAATATTAAAAGGAAAGTGGAATATTATAAAAGATAAACATGCCCTGGCCGGTTTGGCTCAACAATTGGAGCGTCGGCCTGCAGACCAGAGAGACCCGGGTTCGGTTCCCACTAGGGGCACGTACCAAAAAATAAAAAAATAAAAAATAAATTAAAAAAGATAAACATAATAATAGCATCAAATTTTATATGAGAGTCAATATATACTAAAATTGATTTATCATATAATATGGGTGTAAGTACAGTATTTAAAATAATAAGAAAACTGCCATAAAAAAACAAAATATAAAAATAACCATAACCTGAATTTGTGGTAGAGTAGTCAAAGATAGCGTATCGATTATTCAGCTTTCATGGGGGCACCAATAGATATATAAAAGTTGAAACAATCAATAAACATATAACATTTAACATTATATAGGCAATTATCAAAATAACAAAAGCAGAAACTGCTGTTTTTTTGTTGTTGCTAGAAGCAATAACATCTATGAAGTTGGGTGGTCAGACAGTATATTTTGTTCAACATTGTTATGTTCTATTACAGTTTTTTTTTTTACATGTATAACTTCTATAATATAAATGTTTAATTAAAATATCCCCTGAACTGCAAGAAAAGTACCATTATTTATAATAATGGACAATCCAGAGAAAGATCTAATTCTTAATATTTTATGATCATGCTTTATAAAATCCACATATTTGAAAATAAAAGACATAGCCCTTTGTGTGTTTTTAAAATTTCATTACACTATAAATGTAGCATATTTTACACCTATTATATATTATAGAAATCTTTGTTTACTTATTGTTAAAGTAATACCTACCTACTTCAAGTTTACAGAAAGGTATTTTGACCTACTTTTTTTTTTTTACCTACTTATTTTTCAAATAAGTTAGGGCAGATAAATTTTATTAAAACCTTTTATTCAGCCCTGGCCGGTTTGGCTCAGTGGTTAGAGCGTTGGCCTGTGGTCCAGAGAGACCCAGGTTTGGTTCCTGCTAAGGTCATGTACCTCGGTTGCAGTTTGTCCCTGGCCCTGGTTGGGTCATGTGGGAGGCAGCCACTTGATGTGTCCCTTTCACGCTGATGTTTCTCTCTCTCTCTTCCTCTCTCTTTTTCCCACTCTATCTGAACAAAAAATGGAAAAATGTCCTCGGGGAGGATAAAAAAAAGCACCTTTTCTTCAGATTGTGTTCTAATTCATCCACACAAATGCTTTCTTTGGACTATACATTTAATTATTAATAGACTAGTATGTACTATAATCCTATCCGTTATTGAACTATTTCTTTTTATACTTCATTTCTATGCATTTAAAAAAAGTTTTTTTTGCAGTTTTAAGGAAGTTATACAGTGTTTAATTAAATTAATCAAAGGCCATCAATGTGGTACAGTGAATTTCTGAATAAGAGAGCTTTAAAACCTACTTAAAACTTTGTTAATTTTGATTTATAATGTATCTCTATCAACCAGAGTGGCTAAAGCAATCACTGTCATGAATAAAATATGAAAAATTTAGGGGAATAATGTTGGAAAGTACTCTGAAAAACACAATGTGTTCCCAATTCTATTTGCATGTGTGTCCACGCTAGAACTTGTCTGTGTGAAGTTTTTTCTCCAGGTAGCCTCCTGCATGAAGTTTCTATTTCATGAGCTCTAACGGGCAGTGGAGTACAAGGAAACTCAGCCCAGTGCAGATTTAGGACGATGGTCTCACTTAGATTCAGAAGCTGCTACCTGCAAAAGAATCTTCATCTCCAGAATAAACTCTTTAAGAATATGAGAACAATGTGTCTGGGGCAGGGGGGGAAGGAACAAAATTTATAAATAAATAAACCTATTATGCATATAAATGATAGAAGTTTACTTAGATTGTTTGATTATACCTCAGATTAAGTCAATGGTAATAGTTCATTAATCTGAGAAGTCTGGCCCAGCCGGTGTGGCTCAGTGGTTGAGCGTCGACCCATGCACCAAGAGGTCAGGGCACATGCCCAGGTTATGGGCCTGATCTCCAGGGGGGGCACGCAGAAAGGTGGCCAATCAGTGTTCTCTCTTATCGATGTTTCTATCTCTCTCTCCTTCTTCCTTCCTCTCTCTCTCTGAAATCAATAAAGAAAAAAATTTTAATCTGAGAAATCTGTGTTTACCAAGCAATTTTTTAAATCTTTAATGTTCTTAGGTAAATTTCAGAAGTCTTGTAGAATCCCTTTGCAATTTAGTCAATATCCATTTATCTTGTAATTCAAATTTGCTATTTAATTCCTCAGTTCTGCTTTTTTAATGTGTCATTTTACTTTGTTCTTTTCCTCTTTTGCAAGACTTCATGTTGACTGAGCCTTCCATGATCTGCTTTTTAAAATGTTTAATTACTGTAGCTCTTTTTTCTGCCCAGACTTATTTGTGCTATCATTGTTTCCTAGGGTTAAATGATCACTTCAAATCTGTGTTTTAAATTGTGTTTCTGGCCCTGGCCGGGTGGCTCAGTTGGTTGGGGCATCCTCCCGTTCACCAAAACGCTGGGGGTTCAATTCCTGGTCAGGGCACATACCTAGGTTGTGGGTGTACATATGGCTGATGGATGTTTCTCTCTCTCATCAATGTTTCTCTCTTTCTCCCTTGCTCTCTCTCTCTCTAAAAATCTATTTTAAAAAATATATCCTCAGGTGAGTATTTTTTTTAAATGTTAAATTATATTTCTGGCTCCTGACTCTATATTTTTGGGAGATTTTATTTACTTTCCGTAGACAACCCTGTATATAAAGGGCTGCCCGGTCAGCAGATGGTCACCAGAGCCCACTGCCATCCCAGAACATAACATAAACATTCTCTTAATGGTGCTCCCTGGCTTCCTCCCATCAAAGTGTTCACTAACAAAACTAAAAAGTAGTAAAAACTTTGACCACCACTAGGGCAATGAAATCGTGTTTAGAAGATATGACGAGTTACATTTTCTCTCTCAGTACTTCAGTTTTCTCATCTTC
Source organism: Tadarida brasiliensis (assembly GCA_030848825.1). NCBI lineage: Eukaryota > Metazoa > Chordata > Mammalia > Chiroptera > Molossidae > Tadarida > Tadarida brasiliensis. The sequence goes on along the minus strand of CM061263.1, from coordinate 108,354,521 downwards.
AAAAATAGGAATAACAGTGCTTACTTTTATTGTTTATTTTAAGGATCAAATAAAACCAACACATGTTAAAAACTCTTAGCACAAGGTCCAATGTACGAAAGTTACCTTTGGGGATCTTGAAAACCATTGCCACCTGGCCAGTGTGGCTCAGTGGGTTGAGCGTCATCAGGTGGACTGAGAGGTCCTGGTTTGATTCCTGATCAGGGCACATGCCTGGGTTGCAGGCTGGATCCCCAGTAGGGGATGTGCAGGAGGCAGCCAATCAATGTAGCTCTCTCACATTGATGTTTCTGTCTCTCTCTCCCTTTCTCTGTCTACAAAAATCAATAAAAACGTATTTTTAAAAATTTCCTAATAAATATTTATCAAAGGCTTTTTTCCCCCTGTTATTCAATCCTGAAAGGGAATTTAAGAGTAGCTGAAAAATCTGTGGATGGTTTCTCAGTTCACTTTAATTGAAGCTATAATATTGTGCTAGTTGTATCTGCCATATTACACCTTACATTTTAGAAAAATAAACAAAAACAGCAAAATTATCAACAGTTTCAAATTTCTTACCGGAGACCTTGGTTGATCAAGTATGGCCAAAATGGTCCGACTTAAATGCAGGTTTGGCAGGGAGGCCTAGCATATCACAAGCACACATGCAGATTTCTCCTTTTGAGGTATAATATGGTAAAATCAATAAAGTACTTTTTAACTCAGCTGCTTGGCTTTCACTACAGTGAGTGCAGTGTGGGTTTTTACAGCATGTCAATCAATAGACAAAGCCCAGGAGGTGGAGAAATATAATTATACTGTTTTAAGGTTTCTATGCTATGTAAGGTGGAAACTCTTAAGACATTTAAATATGCACCCTGGCCTGTTTGATTCAGCAGTTAGAACGTCGGCCTGCAGACCAAAGAGTCCCGGGTTCGATTCCGGCCAAGGGCACATACCTCAGTTGTGGTTCGTCCCCAACCCCAAGGGGTCATGCAGGTGGCAACCAATCGATGTCTCTCTCACACATCCATGTTTCTCTCTCTCTCTCTCTCTCCTTCTCACTCTGTCTGAAGTTAATGTAAAAATATCTTCGGGTGAAGATTAAAAAAGAAAAAAAAATTAAATATGCATCTAACCTCACACAGATGAAAACATGTTTACACAAAACTTAAAAACAAATACTTATCATAGCAGTTTTATCTGTAATAGTCAAACTTGAAAACCACCAAATGTCCAATAAATGTGTTATACTATATTCATACAGTGAATACTATTCAGCAAAAAAATAAATGATTAATACACCAAAATGTGATTGAATACCAAAATATTTATACTAATTGAAAGCAATCAGCCCCAAAAGAGAGCATGTCATATGATTTTATTTTTATTTCATTTATACAAAATTGTAGACAATGTGAGTTAATCAGTAGCACAGAAAGCAGAACATTGGTTGCCTGACGATGGGGTGAGGAAATGTTATGGGCAAGAGCAGGAGGGAGGGATCTTGGTGGAGCATAAATAAACTCTTGCATGGATATGAATAGAAGCATTATCTTGACCGTGCTAATGGTTTCAGGAGTGTACAGTGGTTCCTCTCCCCCCATTCTCAGCATCACTTTCTGAGGTTTCAGTCAACTAGTTCAAAACTTTTCAATAACAAAATTCCAGAAATAAACAATTCGTACATTTTTAATTGCACACACTTCTGAGTAGCGTGATGAAATCTCAGGCTACCTTGCTTCATCCCCCCAAGGACCTGAATCATCCCTTTGTCCAATGTGTAGCTGTATACATCACCCGCTCATTAGTCACTTAGTAACCATCTTGGTTATCAGATCAGCTGTTGAGGTATTGCAGTGCTTGTCTTCAAGCAAGCTTTATTTTACTTCATATTGGTCCAAAAGCACAAGAATAATGATGCTGGCGATTTGGATATGCCAAAAAAAAGCTGTAAAGGTATTCCTTTAAGTGATGTGTTTCTAGATGAATGATGGTCTAATAAAAATAATCACTGTAAATATGAAAAGTATAATGGAAAAAATACTTGTTTTTTCTTTATTTAAACAATAATAAATTCCATTGGAGTGAAAAACAAGTTATTGGTTTTTAATATTTCACTTTGTGTTTATATAGCATTTTTATATTCCTGGATATTAAGAAGTCTGCCAGAAAGATATATGCTCCATTTTCATTTCCTTGAAAATAAATGCAAAAAATGGTAGTAATACATTTGTTTACTAGATTTATTTCTTAAGCATCCAAAAAATGCTAATTTGGAAAAGACAATTGTATTATGCATTATTTTATTACAGAGTTATAAATTTATCAAGTTAGTATAGTACACTTATCTTGTGAATGAAAATTAAATTTATCCTAATGTTGATTTTCAAGAGATCCTAAAATTGTAAATTGTTAAATTACATTAATTACTTTCTTAATAAAAATGAATCACTTTCTCATTATCAATCTGATGAAAAAACTATTTAAAAAAATTTTTTTTTCTTTATTGATTTGAGAGAGGAAGGGAGAAAGAGAGAGAGATAGAAACATTGATGAGAGAGAACATCAATTGGCCGCCTCCTTCATGCCCCCACTGGGGATTTGGCCCAAAACTTGGGCATGTGCCCTGACCAGGAATCTAACCGGCGACCTCTTTGTTCATGGGTTGACGCTCAACCACTGAGCTACACCAGCAGGGCTGAAAGAACTATTTTTCATCATTGTTATATGTATTATGATAATGGTTCTTTCTGAAATTCTTGACTGACTTAAAGTGGTACTTTCATTCTCGGCAAAATTAAAATAAAATAATTTAACCACCTTCTCAACAAGTTATAGATCTTTACAAGTTATCTGCCTTTACTAGGTTAGAACACCTTTTTTAGTTTGATGACTTAAGTATATCATAAGTCTTTCAAAAGGTAATTATGACTAAGAGTGATTTAGTAAAAGCATCTTAATTACCGATCAGAAAATTAAATTTTTAAAAAATCTACTTTAGCTCTTGGAAATATTTTTAAAATGCAAGAAATCATTATTGAAATTTTTACTTTTATTTCACTAGATTTTTATTGTATGAAAATAATCATTAATACACTTGTTGCCAATATTTTATATTCCCATTTATCGTGATGGCAGTAAAATATCTTCTTTCTCATGAAGTGATGTCCAGTTCTTTCTTCATTACTCACACTGAAGTATAAAATGTATAGTATTTCTTGTTTAAGACAGAAAAATGATGGAACTCAGAAATAAAATTGGTGGAAACATGTTAATCAAAGGATAAGGGAAAACAAGAGAGGAAGAATCTTGGAAATTATTTTAACTTATTCATTTATTCACTTCACAATCTACCTGTATATATTTAATGTTAGATGGATGCTATGCTAGATGTTGATGGTACAAAGGTGAAATAAGACATGGGCCTTGACTTTGTAGAACTTTTCCAACATGCATGCAGGATATGTGTGCAATATATTTTCCAGCTATAATATGTGTGAGATGCACTGTCTGGGACTAGCTGACTACCCTGTTTTGGTTAAGCAAGCAAAGAAATAGTAGACAGTCATCTTTCTTCTGTGCCTAGAGAGGGGAATTTTGATTCATGGTAGACTTAGAGTATACTAGAGATTTCAAGGAAATAAGAGGTATCAAATTATTTGATTAAGATCACACATTTATTTGCAGGGATGAAATTTTACTTCTCATGATCCAAAACTAGTAATTTCCTATGTCATGGCATAAAAGAATGACTTAGCTGATTACATTATTATGTATTCATTTATTTTCTTATATATTTTATTTATTTATTTTTTCTTTATTGATTTTAAAGAGAGAGGAAGGGAGAGGGAGAGAGAGATAAAAACATAGATGAGAGAGAACATCGATCGGCCACCTCCTGCATGCCCCCCACTGGGGATCAGGCCCACAACCTGGGCATGTGCCCTGACCAGGAATCGAACTGGCGACCTCTTGGTGCATGGGTCGATGCTCAACCACTGAGCCACACTGGCTGGGCTATTTTCTTATATATTTTAAAGAAAGAGGGCAACACCCCCTCTTTTATTATGTTCATGCAAGCAAAAGTTGATAGATCATTAATTTGGTATGGCTTCATAAATATTCTTATTTCTCTTCTGCTGTCCATTTGTTGCTTGACCTTAAAAAACAAAAAACAAAAAAAACCAAAAACCTCAGGCTACCTGATAGTCTAACAATAAAGGACGACTTGGACACATCTCATCTCTATAATTTAAACTTTAAGTAGCAATATTAAAGAATCTTCAACATTATTTGTCATATTTAATATACAGTGTACATAAATCATTTGCAATAGAAATTTAATTTCATCAATTTCATCAGCCTCTAATGTTAACTGCTTTTTATAAATCACTTTCATTTCTATCTGCTCCTTTATTTATAGTTTTCTTAAGTTTAAATTTTAAAATTTTCTTAAGACGCTTTCCAGTGTCTTTTTCTTTTTTTCCTTTTTCTGTTGCTATCTAATTTTTGTTGCATTTTACTATTTCAGACAAAAAGAACAACGTGATATGGCCTCTATTTAATTTATACTATTGTTAAAATAAAAATGATATCCTAATATCACTTAATACCTCTCACAGTTATTCAAAGATTTGAAGGATGCCTTATTCTTTATTACTTCACCTTGCCTTGCATTTCTTCTGTCATTAGCATTCGGTGCTCATTTTACCATTTCTGTTTCAACATGCTGCTAACTATCTACTTTACAGTTGCCTTTGTGTTCTCTGCCTCATTTATTCAGTTCCAAGAACATTATACATTTTTATTATTAACCATTTTATTTCCTTTTCAAATTTATAAATGGTTATTTCTGAAGCTTCCTAAGTTTATTCAAAGGTTCATTGTATTAACTTATCTCTTACTGCTCTGTACTCTTTAACTCTTTACTGTTTAGCATTCTTTAACTACTTTATATGATTTCTCATACTATTTCTCAAACTGGATTAAATAATTTGATGTCATCTTATATTTCTTTTCTAGATACATCTAGGTTCAATCTTGATTCTTGTTGGTTGAGATCTGCTTATCATCCTTCAGTAGTAATAATATACTTATAATTAGCACCAAAAGAAAAGTATTTTCATTTGATTTTATATTTGATAAGATCCTGGACCAAGAAAATGAAATTAGGGGCTAGAGCAGAATAGTGGGTCAAGAAGGACTATGGACTATAGCTTTGGTAACTACGTCTCTTAGGTTTAGACACTGGAAAGGGACAGAGTAGATGAGTTGGGAGAAACACAGACAGAAGGAACACAGACATGCCACATTTTATAGCGCTTCACTTCATCGCACTTTGTACAAAGGAAGGTAAGATCACCCAGCAGCAAAGGCTTATGACTTGCTGAAGGCTTAGGTGATGGTTAGCACATGTTAGCAATAAAGTTGTTGTTTTTAATTAAGGTATGTACAATTTTTAGACATAATATTATTGCACACTTAATAGACTACAACTACAGTATAAACATAACTTATATGCACCGGGAGACCAAAAATATTGTGTGACTCCCTTAATTCTGATATTCACTTTACAGCAGTGGTCTGGAATTGAACCCACAGTATCGGCAAGGTTCCTTATGGTAGGTTTACAGGTAAATTATAATGGGAGTGGGTTTGGATTGTTAAGCTTCCAGGGCCTGCATTACTGTCAGGTGGTAATGACGAATGGGTAGTAGAAAATATAGATAAAGCAAGGAGAGGAAGCGTATTGAAATAGGTATGGTAAGACCTAGTACTTGAAGTTATTAGATTGGATTAAATCTATTGGAAGAATCTTAAGAAGGAAAAGAGAGAGAAAGAAAGTGAAGAAGAAAGGAAAGAAGGAAGAAAGGAAAGGAAGGAAGAAAAAAAGAAAAACAAAATGGTTCAGGAATCTGTCTATAAGATCAGGAGATGGTTATTTTAAGGTTAGATTAGTAGACGTAAGTGTAAAAGCTGGCACAGTATAAGAAGTTTAATCCGTAAATAAAAGAAAAGGCTGTGTAAACATGATTTAAAATTTGTGAACAGAGTCTGAGACTCAAGATGTCTAGCCAAGAATATAGAAGAAGCAGTTCACAGAATTCACAGAAGTTCTGAAGGATCACTGGAACAATCAAGCTTAATTTACAGCAGTTACTAGTAGCCTAGCTCTGAGAAATTTTAAATTCAGGACTCAAGTATTTCAACTACTGAATGGACTCAGGAAGAAGATAAGGGGCTCTGTCAGAAAAGGAGAGATATCTGTAATTATTTATTTATTTATTTATTTATTTATTTATTTATTTATTTAATCCTCACCCAAGGACATTTTTGCATGTATCTTCAGATAGAGCAGGAGGGAGGGAGAGACACTTCGAGTGGTTGCTATCCACACGACCCCAACCAGGGCCAGGGACAAACTGTAACCGAGGTACGTGCCCTTAGCGGGAACCGAACCTGGGACTCTCTGGTCCCCGGGCCAACGCTCTAACTGCTGAGCCAAACCAGCCAGGGCTCTGTAATACTTTAAACAATACAGATAAATTTTAAAAATTGAGTTTAGAAAATGAGGAGCATAAAGATAGTTATCAAAGAAATAAAATTTCACTTAAGGGATTTAGTTAATTTTAAAAAATACCAAAAAAAATAAAATAAAATAAAAAACTCTCGTCCTGGCTAGTTTTGCTCAGTGGTTAGAGTGTCGGCTGGCAGACCAGAGAGTCCCAGGTTTGGTTCCCGCTAAGGGCATGTACCTCGGTTGCAGTTTGTACCTGGCCCCGGTTGGGGTTGTGTGGGTGGCGACCACTTAATGTCTCTCTCTGACGTCGATGTTTCTCTCTCTCTCTTCCTCCCTCTCTCCCTCCCACTCTTATCTGAAGATAAGTGCAAAAATGTCCTCAAGTGAGGATAAAAATAAAAAAAATAATAATAAACTCTCTGGCAAATGCAAAGGAATCCAGCAGGGTCCTTATAAAGCCCCTCTATGGTTCTCAATATTTTCCTTGTGTCTACAGTGAAGTTTTTTGTTTTTTTTTTCTTTATTGATTTTAGAGAGAAAGGAAGGGAGAGGGAGAGAGAGATAGAAACATCGATGAGAGAGAACATGCCGCCTTCTGCATGCCCCCCACTGGGGATCTGGCCCACAACCTGGGCATGTGCCCTGACCGGGAATTGAACCAGCAACCTCTTGGTTCATGGGTTGATGCTCAACCACTGAGCCACACCAGCTGGGCTACAGTGAGGTTCTTTAAGGCAGAGATGAATATACTAAAGTCGTTTCAACTGACAGTTCCATGGAAGTGGAAAACACAGCTTGCCCACTCAGTCACAGGCAGCTGGGGAACACAGGCCTCTCCAAAGTGAAAAAAAACAGACCCAAAATTAAGGTGCAGGGCCTCAGGCTCAGCTCCTTTCAGGATCTCCACTCAGATTAGCAACTCTTCTTCCGTGAGTACAACTGAAAGTCAAAAAGCACAATCCCAAGAAAGTCCCTCCACATAAAAATAAGAGAATTAAGCACAAATCATGCTCCCCTAACAGAATACTTGAGGCTAGTCTCTCTGTTCTTCTTCCAGGAGTCACTGCTAAACATAATGAGAAAATTCTATCATTTCTCCATACCCCTCTTTTGAAAGCTCCCCCTCCACCACTAGAACCAACTACATTTGATTGAACAATAACTGCTCCCTTTTTGGTGCAGATCCACCAAAAACAGCAGGAGTGTGGTGCATGCCGTCTTCCACACTAGAGCTGAGGAACAGACCAAGGCAGTTAGGATTTTGATAAGAGGCTAAATCATGCTGTCTTGTAAGTCACAAGAGATGCCAAAGAAGAGGTTAGTATTAGCAAAACAATGATTCGTCTTATAGTTGTTTCATTCTTATAGTAGATCGGGATTTTTCTCTTCATCACCACCTTCTAGACACAAAATCGGAAGACACTGATAAACTTCCTCAATAAAGGGGGAAGCTGGGTGTAAGTAGACAACTGAGAACCCGCCTCAGAGGAGAAATGGGCTGGGGACTTCCTGTTTTTCCAAACTTCCCAGGTATAGTTAAGTTGTGTATATTTATGTCTATAAAATATCTTCCCACCAGAAAAATGTTAAGTCCATTTCCTATACTATAATGGTTTTTATTCTGAGGGTACTTTTGTTGTTGTTGTTTTTGTTAATCCTCACCTGAGGATATTTTTCTACTGATTTTTAGAATGGAAGGGAGGGAGGGAGAGAAAGAAACATCGATGATCGATTGATTGCCTCCCACTCAGCCCCAACTGGGGCTGGGGATGGAACCTACAACCCAGGTAGTACATGGCCATAACCAGAAATCAAACCCACGACCCTCCAGTCCAAAGGCGGATGCTCTTACCAGTGGGCCAACCAGCCAGGGTGATGGTTCTGTTTTTTATTAACACACCACTGAAGCCTTTTGCTGGCACAGGTCTCTCAAAGCAGAGCTCTGGGTGGTTTCAATTCGCTGAGTTGAAGGTATTTATCATATCTATTTCTTGGAGTTCCTTCAGCATCCTTTCAGAAACTGTGTTTATTTTACAGACAAAAGAACATTGTGAAGAGATTTTAAAAATTAAATTTATTGGATTTCAATCCAATATGCTACACTGATTTTTTTTTTTTTTAGTTTCTAAATGTAGCATTACATTCAAAAGTCTCTGATAAATTAAATTATCTAGCCTGTTAATACTTTAAAATATTATATCTAAACATGAGATATTTTCTCCTGCCACATTCTGCTACAATTAGTCCTTTATCAGCTTCATAATTTATGACTATTATTCTTTCAAGCAGTCTTTAAAATTTTCTCTTTAGAAAGTTGGTTACCTTCTCTGTAAAGTTAGATTTTTCTTTTCATTTAAAAAAATATAATTTACCTTTTGTGTTTTGGAATGACTTCATAACAACCAAGAGTATCCTATTTATACAAGAAAATAAAAATTGCACACATTTTATTGTAAGTTGTTGAAAAGATTCAGTTACATGTGAAAGATAAGTCAGACGTTTATAATTTTTGCCCTCTGGTATTTAAGTTCTACAAAAGAGATAATGGAACTAAAATAAATAGTGATAGGCTGATTTCTAAAGAATTAAATGAATAAAAGAAACACATGTAAAATTGGATAATCTAGATACTTTTAGTCCACATTCACATGTTGATATCAAATGATCTTCATTTATTTTTCACCAAATTCAGTCCCTTGCTATGATTGCCTCTATTGTTTTGGTATTACCTTGTTGTCTGCATCAATTGGGAATTTTTTGTTTGGGGCTAAAGCAAATAAGATTTATTTTCGTAAAAGTCAAGAAGTAGGTACTTGTCAGGAAGTAGGTACTTGAGGTCAGTGCAGTTGATTAAAGAAATCATCAGGGACCGAGACTTACACTGGCTTCCTGATTTGCCATCTTTATCATGTAATTGTGGACACTTCCAGAGGTCTCCACCACACTTCAGGCAGAAAGCAGGGCAACCGGCAAGGCGGTTCAGTCTGTCCTACCAAGGGACCTCCAGTGAAAATTTGGCTGGAACACAGCAACTCCCAGAGCAATTATTTTTAAATGTGTGCTTTAACCAAACAAAAGCAGGGCTTTCTTAGTAAGAAAATTATATATCTGTCATTGTATTGCTTTTTTATAGGAGTGGGTTACAATACTTCATAGTGATTTGAAAGGTTTTCAAAGTTCAGAATGATTAAGATTCATCTAGAAAGGTTATCAAAGATGTAGAGTTCAAGTCTTCAAAAGGAGAGATCTTTACTCAGTAGGACAGAACATGGCCTAGAATTTTATATTTTAAACTATCGTCACAATTAATTCTGATACAGGTGGTTCATGGACCATTCTTTGAAAAATACTAGCAAACTCTAGTAAAGTTCATTGACGGTCTTCTCCATTATGATTATTGAAGTTCAAAGATAATTACTTGGTGTTTCAATTTATTTAAACGTTGTGCTTCAACTTCTGGAAATTTTATTTGCTTACTTCCTCTAAACACTTAGCATTTCTTTTTCTCTAATTTTATATGTGAGTCTATCTGACTCTTGCCATTTGCAAACCTTGCCATTTCTAAAAATAACAATGATGATTACATGAATGTAATAATTGTTTTTCTATCTTCATTGATTCTTAAGTCAGAGTCAGTCTGAAACTTGTTTTATACTTTTGGATATACACTCTCCAGATCCATGACTTAAGGTAAATTTTCAGACAAATTTGAAGATGGCAACATAATGAGAATTTTTCAAGTTTGAGAGTATGCCAACCTCAACTCCTCAGAATTGCTGGTGAAAGAAGACTTTTTCTATTATCTTCCTTCGGATTTTGGTACTTATTTTAGAAAGTATCTTTCTTGGCCTTCTAATAAACAGAATACGGTCCACCTTAAAGGAAACAAAGGGGCTGGGTAGCTATAACTCACTAAGCAAGCCCACCCCTCCTTGCCCACATTCGGGGATATGCTAGAGCTCTGCCAACCAGTCAGAGCAAAGTGATGGCATTTATTCCAACTCCATGTCCAGTGACATCAGGCTGGTATATAACATTGGTCTGGGAGAATATATTTTACACCACAGAAATCAGAGAATTCTACATATCAAGCTTTTGATTTGCTTTGTTCTTACCAGAACATCACTGCCTATAAAATTATCTGTCTTTTCTCACCTTCAAACTCTGAGGAAGTTGAGTCTCGTTTTATATAGCTAAGAGTGAGGTTGAAAGGAGAGAGAGAGAGAGAGAGAGAGAGAGAGAGAGGGGGAGAGAAAGAGAGAGACAGAGAGAGAGAGAGAGAGAGAGAAAAAGGGAGAGAGGAAAAGAAGAAAGGAGGAAGGGAAGAAGGGAGGGAGAGAGGAAAGGAAGAAAGAAAGAAAAGAAGACAGTGAAATCAATTAAAATTTGGACCTGTCTTGTTTTCAATTTTATTCAACATTTAAAAATAAAATGAAAACAAAACAAAACATGAATTAGAATATGAAGATCTAAAATAGAAATTTTCTTAATAAAATAAAAATAAAATTCTTTTTAATACAGTAACTAGTTTCTACTTAAATTTTTTGGTTACATTAAAATTGTTTTATTCTTCCTTTTCCAAATAAAGAATCCAGGCATTTTTTGAAGAATGGGGTGGGCCCCAGAGAAGAAAGGTATGGAATAGCTCTAGAACAATGAGTTATATAAACACATGAGTTATATAAATACATGGATTGCTGAGACCATCACAATGGAAAACACTGATTTGCTTATAACAAAACAGAAGGTCAGAATGAGTCAACCCTCAAAGAATACTACAGAGTGAGGCCCAATAAAATCTTACAAAGACAAGCTGCATTGTCTGTCCTCCACACAACCTCGTTTTGCAAGATACTCTTGACTGATGCATAGTCAGCTATCCTTAAATCAACACAGTACATTAATAGTGAAGGAATAATTTTGTAATTGCTTTTGTTAGTGGCAATTCTATGAAATCTCCAAAGCAAATTGTATACTGCAAAGTGGGATGAACTACTAAATCAGCACTTCAAGATAGGTGATTGATAAATGACCTGTGATACATGTACTCTGGTTAAAAGTTTGTATCTTACAAGTCAATCTAAATAAGTACAGCACAGTGGACATGGGGGGGAAAGGGCTCAGCTAAGGATATGAGCTTTAGAAAGGCAGACATACCAAAGAGACGTTGAAAAAATACAGTTACCATTCCTTCCAACATAATCAAATGCTATTGATCATTACAGGAGTATCCAAGTGGATACATTGCAATATTAATCAATAATTTAAAAATGACTGAAATAGATATTTTATGAACACATGGAGCAGTCATAAGAATCTAGTAGCAGTGTATGTGTACACATTAAATGATCTTATTTTTGATTCTAGTTTTTATGCAAATCTTTCTCAGTATATGGATTCATCCACTTTCACCTACACACACCATAAAAGACATTTTTTCTTATTGGTATTAATATTAATTTTATCTAATGTCCTTCTAAAGAATTATATCACTGAACTATTGAACTAATAGTGGAAAATTAAGTCCACTTAATCTCATGGTATTAAATAATCACTTGACAGAAACCTAATTCAAAGTAGAGAAATAAAAAAAGAAAAGACGATTGAACCATGATGGAGAAGAACAGGTGTGGAGGTGCCAGAGGCATAAGAGTGAATCAAGGGCTCATGTATTATCTCTAGAACTTCTACCTGCTCACCTTGCTTTTCTCTGATTTGGCCACGTGGTTTATGAACACAGATTCGCTTCCTCTGTGTGTTGGAGAAGATGGGCAATGATAGTGCTTAGTTCACATTCTTCCTTCACTTAGTATCCAGAAGCAAGAGAACAACTCTTAACCCTCCAAAGAAAGAAAGGATGTTCCAGCCTGGTTTAAATTGTGTGCCGGTCTTAGAAACCTGTCACTGTGGACAGGATAATGAGTCAGTCTGAAGGCTGAAATCTGGGAGTAGTTGGGATGGTATGATTGACAGCCTGACTATTACCACAAGAAATGGAAATCTAAATATTCCCCATAGAAGGAAGTTTAAGGGGCAGCCCAAATCAAAAGATGTTCACTATACCACAGAACAAAGTAGACATTTAATTTCTGGTCTTCTTTAGCTTTCCCACAAAAATAATAAGCAGAATTTGAAAAGTTTTCTCCAATTCACACAGAAATAGCTGATGAATATATGTAACAAGTTCCAGATTACAGATTTTCACAGACATCATCATGTTTGCTTCAGGTAGTTTGAATAAGTTTTTGTCACTGTTGCAGAGATGCAAGGTAAGTAAGAATCCAAGTGTTGTGTTCATTTCCACAAACATATAAATTACTTTCAGGTGAATTGGAAACAATGACTCCAGCTGCACTACCAGACTTCCTTGCTCTTATTAACTTTCTAATTGGTGTCAATAGAAATAGGAAGTCCTCCTGGTCTTTGCAACACTGCGAGCATGCATTGATTTCCTGTTCATTTTACGGAAGAACACCAGAATGCAATGAGTCTAAGATTTTATTCAAACATACTGGGGACAAGAATGCTCACTAGGAACATTTTGTCCTGGAGAAAGACGGAGTTCTACAGAGCTTCAGCATAAAAGGGTTATACAAAATTGAGCTAAACTGGAGAATAATTGATCAAATTTAGTTCTAGGAAGAGAAAGAAATTATTTTGTAGATTAGCATTTATTTGTTGGTTAATTCAAATTTATGAAGAAGTGTGGGGGAGGAAGATTCAGGGGCTGAGGTAATGTGTAAGTTGGGTGGGAAGAAACAGCTGTAAGAAGCAGGACAGGCAAAGTCCAAAGTGGAAAATCATGTCTTTCTAAGTCTCTTGCAATTCGATTCTACTTTATGGAGTATGGACTCATCTCTCGTCACATATACTTGGGTAACATTGTTTAGACCGCATATCAATAAAACATCGCCTTATTTATTTATTTATTCCTTTTTAAAATAAGTTATTTGTATTTATCCTGATTAAAACACAAAATCTAACCAAAACAGAACAAACATTAAAAGCCTTCCACTTTTTGTTATAAATAAATAAATCCCTGATTGCTTTACTTTGCATTCTAATGCAACCCATAATTGGATAATAAAAGTACATGTAGGGCTTGCTTAATGTATAATATATAATGCAATGCAATAGTTAAAAGAATGAATTCATTTACTAATTTAATGCTAATTCATTTTAAATTTATGTTACCTTTAAAATATATTGCATGAAAAATAGTATCAGTAATTCTATTCATTAGAAACCACACAAACCTCTGAAAATGTGTAAGAGCTGAAAAACACTCATTTTGGAAATTTATTTTTTAATAATGGATTAAGGTAGTGCTGTTCGTCATAAAATAGGCTCAAATGATGTATGATGGGCTTTCTTGGGTAATAGTTATTGGGTAATACATAGATAGTTAAATATATCAACTGTCAACTGATGATCATTGATGCCAATGCAAAACCAATAGGAATCCCCAATTTGGGGTACAGTGAAGAAAGAAACTTTATTCGGTGCAAAAGAGCTCAACTGTGATACAGCATGACTGGGCTGTGAAAACAGCAGGACTATGAGCCAGCCCCAGAGCCAGGTGGCCCTGGGCCAGGGCCCTCTCCAGCTGCATAGCTCTGCTTGCTGCTCACCGGTCTGCTCTGCTGTGCTACCGTGAGACGTCTTTGGTGTTTCAGCTCAGCCAGGAAGTGTGCTCCCCGAGCCAGAGGGAAGCTGGCTTGTATAGACAGAAGACTCTAACCCTGGTCCCTGGTTGTTCTGTCCTCATGCAAATGAGGACTCCAAATCTTCAAAATTTGATTGATCTAAAAGACACTGATTGGTCAGAATGGAACTGCTCTGATTGGTTGGTGCAGATGTTGATGGGAGCTATAGCTGTGCAGTTTATTTTCACACCGACGGGGAGGGGGAGAGAGAGAGGAGAGAGAAACATCAATGTGAGAAAGACATATCAATTGGTTACTTCCCTTGAGACCCTGAACTGGGTGAGGGACCGAACCTCAACTGAGGTACGTGCCCTTGATAGGAATCAAACACACAACTCTTTGGTCCACTGGCCGACACTCTAACCGCTGAGTCACACTGGCCAGGGCCCAAGAGCTGCTTTCAAAGGGCTGGTTCCGATGGCAGGGACACAGTGCCAGCAGGCAGTTCGGTGCAGGCGTCTCCCTGAAGCACAGTGCGTGAGAGACTCCTGTGTGGAAATGGCTGCTAGGCTCTGTCTTTTTAAAATTTGAGCCCATTTAGCCACCAGAAGCCCTTCTTAGTAGGCATCTTCTTTCTCAGCGTCCACACAGCCCAATTTGAAACTACTGATTGCTTTATTTCAGAATGTAATCAAAATAGGTCCAATCTGTTCGGTATTTAAATGTATAAAGATGATGACAAAACAGGTTTAACCAACATTGAAATGTTCCCAGTCATCATCACAAAACAACCGAAAAGCAAAAAGGTAGAATTATCTCTGTACACACGAAGTGTTGATTGGACCCACTTATCTTTGGGTCAAACTGGTTTTGAAAACAGTGTTTGTATAAATAATAAACACAGTTGCCACAACAGAGAATCTCTTTGTTATAAAAATAACAAAAAGTTAAAATATACCAGTTACCTCATTTCTCCCACAACATGATCTGGGGAGCATAAATGTTTCACCTTGTTCATATTTCATTGACAATACACATTTTAAATGAACATGAGTAGAATGCAGTGCCATTGTGCCTATAATGCATAGAAAACTATTTTCATAATTTCAATGATTAAGGTTGACTCAAACACAGCTGTCTGCCAGTGGATTACATTGACAATGTATGGTAAAAATGATCTAAAGTAGGAAGTTTGTGACCAAATAGTTAATTTCTTGTAAGAGTAAATTTAAATGTTATCTTCTCTCCTAGCTGAGAGCCTCTCAGAAATAAAGGCAGCAGGCTGAGTAACATGAATTGCCTTACCCCAAAATAAACATTTTAAATGTAGCAAAGCCGCAGAACACCCTGTTGTACAGCCTTCTTCATCTGCAGAAATTTAGTAGCATTACATTTCTGACAACATGAGGCAGAATTCCATAGTGTTTAAACAAATAGGTTCAGAGACAGCTACCTGGATCCAAATCTCAATCTCACCACTCACCACCTTTAGAACTTTTGATGAATCACACAAAATATCTACCTTTTTGCATTTACCTTTCAAAAAAGCAGAAATAAGAAATAAAATCTTACCTCATGGTATTGCTTAATGGTGAAATTGTTGAATATGTGTAAAACACTTTACTTTTGTTACAATATTATATTACTTTCAGGTGTACCACATAGTAATTAAACATTGATATCACTTATGAAGTCATCACCAGGATGAGTCAAGTACTCACCTGGAATCATACATAGTTATTACAATATCATTGACTATATTCCCTATGTTGTGCTTAACTCTATGACTGTTTTTATAAGTGGAAATTTGTCAGTCTTAACCCCTTCCCTTTTCCACCCATCCCCTAAGCCCCTCCCATCTGGCAACCAGCAAAATGTTCTCTGTATCTATGAGTTTGTTTCTGTTTGTTCATTTATTTTGTTTATTTAGATTCCACATGTAAGTGAAATCATATGATATTTAGCTTTCTCTGTCTGACTTATTTCACTCAGCATAATGCTCTCTAGGTCCATGCATATTATTGCAAATGGCAAGATTTTATTCTTTTTTTTTATTGCTGAGGAATATTCCATTGTATATATCTACCACATCTTTTTTTATCCAAGTGTCTATTGATGGACACTTAAGTTTTCCATATCTTGGCTATTATAAATAATGCTGCAATAAACATAGGGGTACATATGTCATTTTGAATTAGTGTTTGGGGTTTCTTTGGATAAGTATCCAGAAGTGGAATTGCTGAATCACATGATAGTTCTATTTTAAATTATTTGAGGAAACTCCATACTGTTTTCCATATTGGCTGCACCAGTTTACAATCCCACCAACAGGGCACAAGCTTTTCCATTTTTTCTACATCTCTGCCAACACTTGTTTTTTGTTGATTTATTGATGATAGTCATTCAGTTAAGTAGCAGGACACAAAATTAATATTCAGAAATCAGTTGCATTTTTGTAACCTAATAATAAACTATCAGAAAGAGAATTTTTTAATCCCATAAAAAAATAAAATACCTAGGAATAAATTTAACCAAGGAAGTAAAAGACCTATATTTGGCCTTGCCGATGTGGCTCAGTGGATTGAGCGTCATCCCATGGACTGAGGTCTTGGTTTGATTCCCAATCAGGGTACATGCCCGGGTTGTGGACTCCATCCTCAGTAAGGGGTGTGCAGGAGGCAGCCTATCAATGTATCTCTCACACATCAATGTTTCTATCTCTCTCTCCCTTCCTCTCTCTCTAAAAAAGAAAAAAAAATCAATAAAAATATATTTAAAAAATAAAAAGACCTATATTTGGAAAACTATACCACACTGAAGAAAGAAATTGAAGAAGATACATAAATGGAAGGATATACTGTGCTCATGGATAGGAAGAACATTGTTAAAATGTCCACACTACCCAAAGCAATGTACAGATTCAATGCAATGCCTATCAAACTATCAATGGGATTTTTCACAGAACTACAACAAATAATCCTAAAATTTATATGGAACCACATAAGACCCCAAATAGCCAAAGCAATCTTGAGAAAGAAGAACTAAGTTGGAGGTATCACGCTACCTGATATCAAACTATACTACAAGGCGGTACTAAAAACAGCAACAACAAACATGGTATGGCATTAAAACAGACACATCAATCAATGGAATAGAATAGAAAGCCCACAAATAAACTCACACCTATATGATCAATTAATCTATGACAAAGGAGGCAAGAATATGCAATGAGGTTAAGGCAGTATATTCTATAAATGGCATTGAGAAAACTAATGTACACATGCAAAAGAAAGAATTGTTAGTTACAAAATAGCCATGGGATATAAAGTATAGTAGAGGGAATATAGTCAATAATATTCTAATAACTATGTATGGTGTCAGATGGGTATGAGATATCAAGATGATCACTTAGCAAGTTATGTAATGTTTAATCACTGGGGTGTACACCAGAAACTAATATAATATTGTATGTCAACTGTAATTGAAAAATAAAAAATTATTTTAAAAAATAAGAAACTGGATCATCTTCTTACACCATGTACAAGAATAAACTCAGAGTAGATTAGAGACTTAAGTGTAATGGCTCAAAACCATAAAACTCCTGGAAGAAAACATAGGACGTAAAATCTTAGACATTGCTCTTAGTAATATTTTTTTGGATATGTCTCCTCAGGCAAAGAAAACAAAAGAAAAATAAACAACTGTGACTACATCAAACCAAAGAGTTTTATCATAGTGAAGAAAATTATCAATAAAACCAAAAGTCAACCTACTGGATGAAAGCCAATGATACATCCGATAAGGGGTTAATATCCAAAATGTATAAAGAACGCATAAAATTTGACACCAATAAAGCAAACTATTCAATTACAAACTAGGCAGAGGCCCTTAATAGACACTTCTTCAAAGAGGACATACAGATGGACAATAGACATATGAAAAGATGCTCAATATCACTAATTATCAGGAAAAGACAAATTAAAACCACAATGAAATATTATTTCACACTTGTCAGAATGGCAAAACACTTTAAAACAGTGCTTGATCCATAGTGGAAATGTGTGTGAGTTCATATTATTGTTTTTCCCTGTTCCAGGTGCCCAGAGTCTCTTCCTATGGAAGAAAGGCTTTAAGTAAAGTTTAAGGCATAGCAAAGAATTTAGGTGACAGATGACCAATTTGAGGATCTCAGGAAGTAGACTCGGCAGGTGTGGTGATTGCCACAAAGTCTAGCCTCCAGGAGCATACAAGACAGCACCTGAGGGTCAGACTTTTATTTCTTGTTTCTTTTTCCCCATTTCCCAGGCTGTTCTTAGTGTATCCTCTGGGCCCACTTTCAATGTTGTTTTGGTTTACAGCATCAGTTCTCAGTCTGTTACAAGCAAATACTGAGAAGACGTTTGTATTTTAAAGGTTATTTTAATCATCATCTTACAGATGAAATAACTCAATTCAAAAATAATTAATTGATATTTCTTAGGTCCCACAACTAATCATAACAGTAAATTCCATATTAAAATTAATTAGTAAGGCTTCTGATATTAATTTCATACCATTTCCCCTGTTGTAAGACATACAGTAAAACTCAGAGATCGAAATCCTTCCATTTGGAATCCCACTACTATAAAACCAATCAAGCATAAATTCAATTAAAAAATAATGAAATGTGTGAAATACAGAAAAATGAAATATATAGGTACTAGAATCTACCATGCTGCCCAAGTTGAAATCCCAAGGCAAGCCTTGTAATCCATAATACTTAATACAATTTCATATTCTGAAGTCAGCAAAAAGTATGTTTTCCCAAGTCAGTTATATTTGCCCTTCTGATATTCCATCTCTGTGTCAGTAGTACTGTTCTCTTAACGTGAATGGCAATCTGGGGATTCATCCTACACTTCACCGTCTCTCTAGCCCCTACTTCTTTGTAAAAAGCCCAATTATTATATTTCAGATTCCCTCTTTATTCCCTCTTTAGTTCCTTTCCTTTCACATTTTCTACCTCACTTCAGACTCTCACCAGCTTTGCCTTGATTGTGTCCTGGCCTCTTTCGTCAATTATCTTCCATCACAGTCAGGGAATTCCAAACCGTCTCATGGAATGTACAGGCCCTGTATCACATGACCCAACCCACATCCCCAATCCTGTTTCTTACGACTTCTCACCAGTACCCCATGTTCTTCACTGTAGCCCCACACAACTGTTTGCTCTGCTTCAGAAATGATGACATGTTCTCACGCCTTTAATAACCTTTCCCCTTCCTCCTCTTCACCGCCTGAATTTGCATAGTCTGATTTAGCCACTGGGGTAGTTATTGTTTTGTTGTTATCTGCTCAGATCCCTTTCCTCACCTCACACAAAAGTAGAAGGACAGATGGCCCCAGCTTGGCCAGTGACAGTATCCTGACCCCACTGGCAATAGTTATTGGTCTAGGACTGAGTTAGCCTGTTTAATCAGAGTCTCTTCCAAATATTTGTCTTACTGTACTGCAAGGAAACTCTCTATTCTTCCTGGCACACAGAATGGGAAACGTGTGAGCCTAGATCAGCTGTGGCCCTATTCTCCATCACTTGAAAAAGCCTGTCCGTAGGATAAGGAATGTTGCCAAGCAGAGAGGAAAGAAAGACAGATAGTATTGGCAGGGTTGAATTCCTATTCTAAACCCTGAGGTTCCCAGAGGTGCCAGGGTTTCTATAGAACTTCTTTGAATTGTGAGAATATTTTTTATCTTTTCAAGATATTTCCTTTTTTTTTGTTTTTTGTATAAAGAATTAGGTTTCTGTCAGTCACAACCACAGAATCCTAACTAATAAAAGTACCCACCCTAGACCACATATATCAGAGCACTCTTATTTTCTACTATATTTTATTTGCTTATTTTATTCCCCAAATAGACTGAAAACTGGGGGAAGTGGGACAGGTGGTACTTCATGTCTGATTCAGCAAAATATTAACAAAATAAATAATACATAAATGTTGAATAAATATGTTAACATATGACTAACTTAGCAAAGCTTTCAAAATAAAGCAAAATTTTTAAATCTATTTTCAGAGAGAGGAAGGGAGAGGGAGAGAGAGATGGAAACATCGATGAGAGAGGACATCGATTGGCCGCCTCCTGCATGCCCCCCACTGGGGATCGGGCCCACAATCTGGGCATGTGCCCTGACCAGGAATCGAACCAGTGACCTCTTGGTGCAGAGGTCGATGCTTAACCACTGAGCCACACCAGCCGAGCCAAAATTAAACATTATATAATTATTAACTTTGAAATAATAAATTTGTATAAATTATATTTTATTTTTCTCACAATAAAATTATGCATTATAATCTTTGACTGCAGTGATCATACAGCCCAATGGCACCATTTTACAGATGAAATATATAGGTCCCCCCAATGATGAAACTTTACAAAATCACATAGTTAGAATGTGACAATCTTCTCAAGCTTACCCTGGAAAGAGGGGAAAAAATAATAGAAAAGAAATATACAAGCAAAAATAAATGAGTTCAATTAGATAAAATTACTTAGTTGTCTTTGTGTCATTGCTTTAATTTACTTATAGCTTCCTTTATTTATATTTATTTGTTCTACTTTTAACAATACATTTCTAAGAAATTAAAATTGCAGTCATTATAAGAAACTTCCTTTCTTTCTCTTTTATATAATTGTTTGTCTCACAGAGAGAAAGTTAATAGTAAAGAAGAGAATGAGCCTGTCAATATGACACCCTAGGATGCAAAATTGACGCTTTAGTTTTTGACATTTGCTCTAAGTATGTACTGTAAGCATCATTCGTTAAGACTTTTTAAAGATTTTTTCCTTTATTAGAAATAAACAGTGAAAATTGATGTGAGTCAGTCTTATAAAACTTTCTCTGAGAAAGGCTTCTCACAGAGTACTTGGTGAGAAAAGAAATCTTCAGAAATATGTGCAAATGTATTTAGTGTTAAAGTTATAACGAACTCTAAATCAGATAAACAGCATGTGAAGTTTATAAAGGCAACATTCACTTGTTTTTCAGTAAAAAATAGTTTTTAAGAAGCCTCTAGTTTAAGTTCTTTAAATGAAAATTCCACTAGTAAAGATAGGGGTTGGTTTCATCTGTTTAACTTAGTATCTGTGAACAAACAAACAAACAAACAAACAAACAAACAAAAAGCCCTCCTTCGTTTAACTCATATGCCACATCTATTCTTTCAGTAAAATGTTCATAACGTCAAAGTTTATCCCAAGTTTGGTCACTCCTCACACCTCCATTGCTGTCACCTTTATTCAAGTTACCATCATTTCGCACCTGAATTATTTCAATAGATTCTTATTAGTCTCTGCTTTCCTGTCCAGTCTACTCCACCTTCAGCTTTCTGTTCTACATACAATATCTATAGGGATCCTCTTATAACATAGCTCAGATTTTGCCCCTCCTTTGGCTTCCCAGCTAACCCAGAGAAACAGTGCCCTGAGGCGACCTACACAATCTGACAGGTCCTCTCAGACTTGCGATTACTGAGTCCTCCTGACCATGCTTCCAGCACCCCTCTCTTTCTTTTTTTTTTAAATTGTTATTTTTTTGGTGCATTTTTTGTCCCTTCATTGATTTTAGAGAAAGGAAGTGAGAGGGAGAGAGAGAGAGAAACATCAATGAGAGAGAACATCTATTGGCCGCCTGTATGCCCCCCACAGGAGATCAGGCCCACAACCTGGGCATGTGTCCTGATCGGGAATCGAACTGGCAACCTCTTGGTGCATGGGTCGATGCTCAGTCACTGAGCCACACTGGCCGGACAACCCTCTCTTACTGTTCTGTGAACAAGGCATGTATCCCCACAATTCAGGGCATGCATTTTCTCTTTCCTCCAAAATGCTCAACACCCTGTCATTTATTTATATATATATTGCTTACTACTTCTTTTAGGTATCTACACAAATATCACCTATTCAGAGATACCTTGAATGACCATTGTATATAAAATATACAGTCTTGTAACAAGCTTTTCTTTCTCATAGCAAGTATTACCAGCTAACATGTTGAATGTTTACTTGTTAATTTATATTTCCACTCACAATTATATAAGGTGCATGAGGGCAGACACTTTGTTTTGTTCACAACCATATCCTTAGAAATAAGTGATGGCTCAAAATACTCATTGGATAAAAGAATAAATACAAGAAAAGAAAAAATGGATAATTTTTTCCATAATCTATACTGAGGTACAATGAACCAAGTCTTCACTGAAAGATAGGGGTGGGGCAGAAGGGTAGAGAGACTTCCTAAAGCAGGGAAAGCCAGGTTCAGGGGTGGAAAGTGAGATTCTCCATTGATCCCAAAAAGCGGTCGCCTAGCTGTGAATCTGAGAGTTTAAAGCTACAGCTCCTGTAGTTCAGAACCGTGGTGACTGACTGCAAGGCATATAAAGATCTCTGGAGTCTTGATGATGTTCAGATCCTAAGTTCTGCTAAGGGAATGTTCTGTTCTCACCATTAAAAACATTTGAAGCCAGTGGTAGATCGAATCTTTCCAAAGCTACAACAAAGCCCACACCCAATTCAGTCATAGATTAGATAGACTCAGCCTCATCAAAATGATGGTCTGAGAAAGGAATTTGTGTGATCTTATCTGGGAATTAAACATTATTTGTTCAGTCTCTACTATTAGTATTTTTATACACAATGTCTGGCTTATAAAAAAGTATCAATCAGAAAACAGAAAAGCAAGAACATATGACCTATAATCCAGAAGAAGGACCACAAATGTGTAAATCATTTACTAGCTGGTCATTTTGCAGTAAAGTTTGCCAACCCCTAATCTAGGGAAAGAAGAAAAGATATGTGTAGGGAAGCAACATTAACTATGTCAGCAGACTTCTCATAAAAATAATGAAGGCTAGAAGTCAATGGAGCAACATCTTTAACATGTTGATGAAAGGAAAAATTGTCAGCCCAGCTCTGAGACTTTCAGTTCTGCATTGCCATTCATTTGCATTTATCAATTTATTTGTTGCGGAGTGCATAGAAGCCAAACCCACAGATCTTGATAATTAAACCTAAGAAGGTGAGGTTAAACAGAGTCAAGCATAAGATACATAGTTGAATTAAAAAGAAAAAGAGCCCTGGCCAGTTCAGTTCAGCAGTTAGAGCGTCAGCCTGTGGACCAAAGGTCCGCCAGTTCGATTCCTGGTCAAGGGCATGTACTTAGGTTGCAGGTTCAATTCCAGGCCCCAGTTGGGGTCATTCGGGAGGCAACAGATTGATGTTTCTCTCTCTCTCTCCCTCCCTCCCTTCCACTTTATCTAAAAAATAGAAAAATATTATTAGGTGAGGAGTAACAACAACAAAAAGAATATTGCTCACAAAGAAGTTAGGGGAGATATGCTTTATAATAACATGTTTGAAAGTAAGTCAAGGCTTTAAAGGGTAAGCCACTCAATTTTGCTTACCTTGTTGTGTGGTGAGTACAACAGTAGTATACACATAGAGTCAAGTCACAAGACTACCTCCACAGTGTTTTGGTGATCGTTTCTCTCAGCTGAGGTTTTCTTCTTTGTAAAATTGAGCTAATAACTGCCACACCTACTTAATGTGGTTCATTTTCAAATCATGGGAATAAAAATGAATGTTGTGACAAATTAAAAGTCACTTTAAAGACCCCCCAAAATATAGGTTGAAATAGAAATAGTGAAACAACAAAACAATCAAACCTCTCACCATCAATAAAAATCAGTAAGTGCATTCTGTGTACTGCGGATACAATTATAGAAAGAGAGAGGTTATGATTTTACTCTACTCTGTCCTGATAAGATTACTCCAGGAGTGTTGAGTTCTGAATGTCACACATCAAGAGAGAAGCAGACCTAAAGGGGCATATTCAGGGGAGAGTGTGGAGTAGAATTCTAAAAATCTGAAGTGCAGAATGTTTGAAAGAATGGAAGAGTATTCCTAGATGGGTAGTAGCCTTGAAGTAAAGGGATTTGGGGATCGCAAAAATATATATACTAAAGGATCTAAGAATATTTATAATTATCTATGACTATTATTATTACTTCAATGACTTTCATTTCAAAGTTTGTAGGTTTTACACTAAGTAATTTTAACAAATATGCAATTAAAGTTAGATATGTGACTTTAAAGTAAATACAGTAGTTCCTCTTTATCCTTGGTTTCTCTTTCCACAATTTCAGTTACCCACAGTCAACCATCGTCCAAAAACTTTAAATGGCAAATTCCAAAATAACAATTCATAAGTTTTAAATTGCCTGCCATTCTGAGTAGCATCTCTTGCTGTCCCTGGACATAAACCATCCCTTTGTCCAGGGTATCCACGCTGCTTATACTATCTGCTTGTGGTTACTTAGAGGCTTTCTTAGTTATCAGATCAACTGTCGTGGTATCACAGTGCTTATATTCAAAGTGAAACCTGAAAAGTCAGCGTTAGTGCTGCCTGTCAGGACCAGAACCAATGAGCACAGATGAGGATTGAATCTTTTTTTTTTTTTATGTTTTTATTGCTTTTTTTTTTTTTTTAGAGAAAGAAGAAGGGAGAGAGAGAGGAACATCAAAGTGAGAGAGAAGCATAGATCAGTTGCCTCCTGCACACCCCTTACCAGGGATCAAGCCTGCAACCTGGGCATGTGCCCTGATGGGGAATCGAACCGGGATCTCTCAGTCCATGGGGCAACTCTTAATCCACGGAACCATCTTACATCTCATCTCAAGCTGACCCTTTTCTATAAGGAAAAGAACGTAGAGGTAAAACGTTTGGAATTCAGGACAAAGTAGGTAAAGGGACTGGAATTCAGGGGAAGAGGTTAATCAGATAAAAGCTGCAGTCTAGTGACCTGTAATTTTTTTTTTAATTCTTTGAATATAAAAATTTATATTAAATTTAATTTTTTCCATCACCTTTTATCCCCTCAATGCCCTCTTCTACCTCCACCCCTGCTCCACCCCCAAAGTCACCACACTGATGTCCATGAGTCCATGAGTTCTCCCTCTCCTTTTCCCCCTCAATCCCTCCATCCCCCCACCGCCACCCCCCAGAGCTGTCTGCCTGCTCTCTATCTATGAGTCTGCCTCTATTTTGCTTGGTAGTTCAGTTTGTTCATTAAATTACACATATGAGTGAAATCATATGGTACTTGTCTTTCTCTGAGTGGCTCATTTAGTAGATGAGTGGTTAAAATAGCTATGGTACATTTACAGAATGGTATACTACTCTGCTATAAAAAGGAAGAAAAGTTTACCCTTTACGACAGCACGGATGGACCTGGAGAACATTATGCTAAGTGACCTGTGATTCTTTATCTGCATCCTGGGCGGTGGACAGTCTCTCCCTGGAACACAGTGGCTCAGACACCGTCTTGGTTGCTTGCAGTCCTCTGGCACAAAGGTAGAATTGCTTGTGGGTCTCCTGAAGTCAGGGCATACATCCAGTCCCTGGAACAATAGCTTTCTACATGCATCAATTACCGAGCCTATTAACTGTATAACTAAAACTAGAATTTGTAACTTCTTGAGTTCCCCATGAAAATCACCCTTATTTTCCTTAATAATGCCATGTTCATGTAACTTTTATTACAGTATGTTTTTGTAATGGTTCTATTTTGTTAGTAGTTATCACTGCTCATCTTTTACTGTGTCTAACAAACTTTTCTTATAGAAAACACCGGGTTTTATACTATCTGTGGTTTCCTGCAACAGCTTGGGGTCTTGGAACATATCTCCGGTGAACGAAGGGCACTGCATGGTATAAATTTGTATTTTTTCCAGGTTAGTGAGCTTAACAGTGTATCCTTCCCAATGGGAGCCTTCAGATGAGACCACTTTGATGAAAACCTTGTGATGCCCTGGCCAGTTTGGCTCAGTGGTTAGAGCATCGGCCCATGAGACCCGGATTCGATTCCAGTCAAGGGCACGTCGTACCTCGGTTGAGATTTGTCCCCGGCCCTGGTTGGGGTCGTGCTGGAGGCAACCAGTCGATGTGTCTCTTTCATGTTGTTTCTCTCTCTACTTCTCTTCCTCCCTCCTACTCTATCTGAAGATAAATGGAAAAATATCCTCTGGTGAGGATTTAAAAAAAACACACAAAAAAAACCTCTGAGAGCTTTTGCAGGAGAGGACCCAGCTCAGCTGTTTCCAGGTTGCTGATCCACAGGAAATAATAAATTCGTATTGTTTTTAAGCTGCTACATTTTGTAATAATTTGTTATGGAGCTATAAATAATTAATCAGATTAGGTAATTTTGCATACATTTATCTGCAGATAGAACTTGAAGATAAAATTTTCTGGTGTTTTGTAGGCATTTATTTTTATTTTTATTTTTATTTATTTATTTATTTATTTATTTTCCATTTTTTGTTCAGATAGAGTGGGAGGGAGAGAGAGGCAGAGAGAGAGAGAAACATCGACGTGAACGGGACACATCGAGTGGCTGCCTCCCGCACGACCAACCAGGGCCAGGGACAAATTGCAACTGAGGTACATGCCCCTAGCAGGAACTGAACCCGGGTCTCTCTGGACCGCAGGCCGAAGCTCTAAACGCTGAGCCAAACTGGACAGGGCTATTTTTGTTTTTTGACATTTATTATTATTATTTTAATTTACCATTAGCAAAGTAAAATTTCTCCCCAAATAAATTTTTCTTCACTCCCGAAGGCATCATCACCTTATCTAAGAATAATCAAATGTTTTTTAATGCTTTTTAATTTTTTTAATATAAGGAGATATTAGAGAAATTATTCCATCATATATTATATGTAAAAGTTAAGTATGCATTTTTAAAATTGTGCTCAGTTGGTTTTCCACATACTCTCTTTTATTGTTTTTCAAAGAGGTTGCTCACTGGGGAACTTTCCTTTCCTGTCTCTTGTAGAAGCTTTGGACTGTTTATTCTGTTTTTGTTTTGGCACATCCCTGAAATTGTTCTTTGCCTGCAGAATCTCTCACCTAATTTTATTACCACTTTTTTCTTTATGGCTCACTATTGTTTTCCTTTGATTTACTGTCATTTTTTTCTTCAAAGTGATATATTAACTTTTTTCTTTTGCTTTATGTAATTAAGACATTGTATTCCAAAACCAAACCAACACCAACACCAGACCCCGCCAAGGCTTTAGGAGTTACTATTGTACTTCAACAAAATCACCTACAAAAAAAAAATAGTGGATAATTTATAAAAGCAAGAAACTCAAAAAGAGCTTTAAAAAAAATGTTTTCACTGATTTTTAGAAAGAGAGAAAGGGAGAAGAGAAAGATCGATGAGACAGAAACATCATGGATAGGCTGCCTCCTGCATGTCCCCCACCAGGGACCAAGGCTGAAACCCAGCTATGTGCCCTGACCGGAAATCCAGCTGGCAACCTCCTGGTGCATGGGGTGATGCCCAACCAACTGAGCCTCACCTGCTGGGCAAGAAGAGCTTTCAAAGGGGGAAAAGAATTGGCTGTAGCTAAAACTAATAAAATTAGCATCATTAACCAGCATCACTGACCCAGAATTTCTATCTCTAAAACTCCATGAAAAAAGTGGATGCTTGCCCTGGCCGGTTTGGCTCAGCTGTTAGAGCATCGGCCTGCGGACCAGAGAGTCCTGGGTTTGGTTCCTGCTAAGAGCACATACCTCCGTTGCAGTTTGTCCCTGGCCCCGGTTGGGGTCGTATGAGTGGCAGCCAGTCGATGTGTCTCTGTCCCATAGATGTTTCTCTCTCTTTCTTCCCCCCTCTCTCCCTCCTGCTCTATCTGAAGATAAATGCAAAAATGTTCTCGGGTGAGGATAAGAATAAAATAAAATAATTTTTTTAAGAAAAGAAAAGAAAAAAAAGAAGTGTATGGTCAATATCTTGACGAGGAAGAGAATCATCAGTAAGTAAAGTATGCTCAGGTTTCAACAGGTGAGGATTAAAACAAAGACAGTCTTATTTTTTAAGATAGTTTTATCCTAGAAAGAAAGCAATTACTGTGCCTTTTTCTCCTACTAGTGAGTTGCATTACATCTCTAAGTAATTAAATGTTTACTGTAACTCAGCCTAAACCCTTTATCTCATTAGATTACTGAAAAACAAAACAAAGTAAAAACTACTATATTTCTTTATCCCCATCACTTATGTCTCTTTGTATACATACAACCTGGGGCTTAATTATGTGTCTTCAATATAATAGAACTCAAACCATTAATTATTTTTCCTTAGAAGTCCTTACCTTCAGATATAAGAAAATAAGAAAGAAAAAACAACAGAATGAATTTCAATCCTGAACACCAAAAGCATGTATTTTCTTGTTTCAAGTTCTTTTCTGCACAGGAAGTAGTACTCAGTTCAGCAGATACATTCCAGTGTAAATGATGAACTTTCTGATTTCCTGAAATTCAAGTGTGTGAGCCCAAAGAAATTGCAGATCTTGTAAGTGAAAAACGGTTTAATAGCAGTAATTTTATATTGTTCAAACTAGGAGGATACCTGATATCCAATTATTCTTTCGAGAAACATTAACCTACATTTGGGTTATTGTTCTCGTGAAAGGAATATTTGTGTCCCAAATTGTTTTTAAAACCCATTCAACGCATTTGCATATGAGAAGATTTTATTTTTTCCAACCTCAATCATAGTCATGTTTTTCAGCATATGTTCAGACTTGAGAAAACACAGTGTTACATATAACACCAGCTGGATTACCTCTTGACCCAGGTGTGGACCGCAGCTGGAGCAGTCTCACCTTTGTGTTTCAGTTTTCTGTTTGTAATCTGCTGTGAATTTTATTTTATTTTTTATTGCAGATGTAGTATATATGCATTGTAGAAAATATAAAATATATAATTAGTTCAAATGAAATGAATGAAACTTGTTTTTACATGGAATACCGCCATTGCTATTCTGATGGATGACCTTCTAGCTTTCTTCTCCTGTATTATATTTACACAAATAAATATAGCTATATATATATATATATATATATATATATATATATATATATATATATATATTAGTGTGTGTGTGTTTGCTTGTGTGGTTGCATAGAAATAAATGTATTGTGATTGGCTTGTTAACATTCTTTTTCTAAATTCCTGTTACTGTAGTATCTCTATTACTCTCATCTATAAACATTTTGAGGCAAACACTAATCTATTAATAATTTTCTCATATCATATTATTTTTTTAAAAATGAGTATTTGTATATTTATTTAATGCCAGTATACAAATGTGTGCTTCAGATCATGTAAAAGCAAATGTAAAGAAAATGAAGCTTTGTCTACTGAGTTAAGGGCAAAAAAGAAATTAGTGGGCTACTTAATTTAGTAACTAAAGTCAATTTGGAAAAAATAGAAGATCCAGACAAATTTAATTACTTCTTAGTGAATGTGAGAAAAATTATTTCTAAAACTATATTTTAATTTGAATTTGGTAGGCCAATGTTTTCCAAAATTTTTCTTAAAATGCTATTTTAATGTATCTTTTTAGTTGTAACAGAAAAAAAGTTCAGAAACCAAATATGTTTGGACATGCTTAAGTGAAGCAGGTTTTTTCGTTACTTAATTATTGTGTTTTTGTTTGTTCTGTTTTTTGTCTTCTTAGCACAGACATTCTCAGATCTTTTAATATGCTAATGTACATTGCAAATATCCACAATAGAAAGTAGGGTACAATATTTCTCCCAATTTTTGCCCTTGGAACTCCTTCACTCCTTTGACTTAAAAGATCTGACTAGTGTTCCAGTGAACAATTCCTGACGAATGCTTGTGTAAAAATGTCAGAAGCTCTTTTCCTTGAATGCTTAGCCAGCTGTTTCTTTTTGTAGCTCCCATTTAATTGTCTTTGTAGACTGTTATAAGCTTTATGCAAATTTTCTAATATGAGTGATAGCCTCACATGCCTTTACACTCTTTAAATTTAGTGACTTTTACTCCTCCAACTCTTTAGTCCCCAAGGCATTTTGACATCAATTTCTGCTGCTTCAACTCTGAAATACTTCTTTTGAACCACTTCCTCTATCCTATTTCTTGATTTGACTGAACAAATTCCCAACCACTAGACATCACAGTATTTCAATGCCTCCTTTTTTCCCCCCACTTTGATTCTGTCAATTGGAACTCCAGGCTCAACTATTTTTATAACGTGCTTACCAATGTAAAAATCTCTCAGAATCTGTTGATCTATTCATCTGTCTTTGTCAATGTCTAACCATGTGTGAGTCACATCAATAGCAGACATTTCACAATCACCCATACTCAACTTCTCTAAGTACAGAGCTTTATTGACAGCTGTCTCAAGACTATGTTAACAAGATTAATCACAAATTTCTGTCATTCATCCTCACTGAGCCACCACTGCTATTCTGAACTGTGTGAGTGAGTGAGTGAGTGTGTGTGTGTGTGTGTGGCTTATTGATAACATTGCCAAAGTATGCACATAACCTACCCCATGTCTTCTTCACTGTCCTGAAGGTGCCTACTGTACCTTAAAATCCTAAGAAAATGGTCTTGTTTCTTCATTTTCAGAGACCCCCAATCATGCTTTCTATATCATGTCATTTTCTAAAAACAAAATTTCTCTATTAGCTAGGACTAATCCTCTGCATGTATTTTGAATCTCATTGTTTCTTACTTTCTCCTGGACCCTATTTCTCAGTCCTCTGTACACATCTTTAACCTTTCTCAAAATCCTGTTTCTTTTCTTTCAGCTTCAAATGTTCATAGGTCTACCATAATATAACTTAACAAATTCCTTTCATTTGTTTTTTCTGTTCCTCAGCTCCCAGACCACTTTTTTTTCTCCAAAGTGTTAGTTTACATGAACTAACTACTTGTTTCAACATCTATTCTCTCACTCAGTTGTAATATAACCTTCATTACATTCCTGAAATTGATTCTCCAATCAAGAGGTAACTTCCTTATCAGTAAACCTGAAACCTTTTTTTAGTCCTCCTTGTAATTGTTTCTTAACAGTTGGCCCATTGATTATCTCTTCTTATGTGACTTTCAGTTCTTGCATTATCCACTTTTTCCTACCCCTCTGTGGCCTCTTCGTCTCCTTTGCTGACTCAGCATTCTCCTGTGAGTGAATATTCACGCACCATGTGGAGATCTCATCCATATTCACAACTTCAAATCTCACCCTCAATGGCAGCACTTCTCAACTTTGGCTGCACATGGAAAAATTTTAAAATGATTGAAGTCTAGGTCTACCCCCAAGTGTTCTGATTTAATTGATCTGGGCAGAACGCACGTTGGGATCTTTATAGTCTTCTAAAAGTCATTACAACAAATAGCCAAGGCTTAAGGCCCCTGGCTCTGTGGATTTTATCTTAGCTATAGCAACTAATTTTTTAATTCTAAATATGTCCCCAAATCAACAAATCAGAATCTTTATTATCTGTTCTTGATCGTTACTAAGTCCCAGTTTACAATTTTATATATTTTGTTTCCTTCTTCAATCATAATCCAAATTTAAAACATTTTCCTACAGATAATAGAGCTAAACATCTCCCATTTATTTTCCTCTATAATCCCAACTGTAGCCTCCTTTTTGTACTTTATTACCTCCTGCCTAGACTGTTGTCTTCAGTATACCCTTCCAGAAAATGTTATCCAACATTTTTGATCATGTTATTGATAATTTATTGACTATTAAAATTCAATACAAGCAAATGAACATTTATTTATCACTTTTCTTATCTGTTTCCTTCAGCCAGACTACACTTCTCAGGTCTTTTGTTTATTCACTTATCATTTTATTCCTTTGCTTGTGATGGTCTTTTTCTCTCTACTTATAACTTTCCAAGTCCTTCAGAGTCCAAAATAAGATGTTTGACATCATGCCTTTTGTTTCAAATCTCACTGTATTATCATGGGAAATTTGCTATTCTCTTTTTCTCTCAGTTTTTAGAATATGTTTGGTTGGGATTATAATAGCTCTCAGAATAGTAAAATTGAAATAAATGATTTTTTGCAAAGTCCCTAGGTAAATGTAGGTTCTCAAAAATATTAGGTTATTTTTCCAACTGATTTTCCTTTCCATTTAGGCCTCCCTTAAATTTCTGTCATGTTATCCTTTATTATAGTCATCCCTCAACCCTTTTATGGCCATGTGTCTTGTTTCCTCAATTAGCTCTTAGAGACTGCACCCCTATCCTAAGTCCTACTTCTTTTCTGTTCACCACAGTATTTACCATGTATTATACTCATGGTTGGCATCATGACATTTTTCTTGAATGGATTTTGCTAAGTAAACTACAAAATTTTCTATTGAAGTACAAACCAAAATCTTGCAAGTTTAAATTGTAAAAAATTCCACTGGAGCTCCTAATATATAGATTTAAAAAGCCATGTACTTTTTGGTATTTACAAAGAAAACTAAGAAAGAAAGAAAGAAAGAAAGAGAGAGAGAGAGGGAGAGAGAGAAAGAGAGAGAGAGAGAGAGAGAGAGAGAGAAGGAGGGAGGGAGGGAGGAAAGAAGGAAGGAAGGAAGAGCACAGCTGGTGTGGCTCAGTGGATTGAGCATTGTTCCATGGACTGAGAGTTCCCAGTTTGATTCCTGGTCAGGGCACAAGCCTGGGTTGTGAGCTCAATCCCCTGTAGGGGGCGTGCAGGAGGCAGCCAATTGATGTTTATCTCTCACATCGATGTTTCTATCTCTCCTTTCCTCTCTATCTAAAAAAATCAATTAAAAAATAAAATTTTAAAAAGAAAGAAAGAAAGAAGATGAAGAAAAATTAAAATCTTATTTTTGAAAATAAAATGTATATACAGTTTAAGATTAGATACTGATGAGTGAGCCAGAAAACCATTTTTAGACCCTGCCTACAATGTTAATCATACGGTAATGCTGGGAGACAACTACTCTGACTACTTTAGTTTCAACATCTCTAAAATATAGGTAGATTCACATTTAACTCTTGTTCATGTGAGTTGTGATGATAAGACAATATCATATATGGAAATATTTTGAGGTTTTTGTAAAGCTTCAAAGAGTTACATATATCAAGTGAGATCATCATTGCATACACTACAGGTATTGTGTAAGTGTGTTTCTTCACAGACTTAGAAGGTTTTGATTTATTTTTATAGTTTCTTCTTCTTAGTCATGATTTTGTGTTTGCATATCATTCACTATACCTATGATCTACTCTTCCTCCTCTGCCTCTCTTGCTGACTACCTGAAGTTCAGACCTATCCAAATCAGCTTCCTCTCCCATCCCTAGGGTTGTGTACATTAGGTTTCAGCCTAACACCCAACATGTCTTTAGTGTAATTACATTGTAATAAACTCTCGATTATCTATGATAATGGATTCCTGGGAGAGCCTGCATAAACAGATTAGTTTGGGAATTTGTCACCTTGAGTGAACTCTCCCATGCTGGCCCTTGGGAGTGGCGGAAAGGGTAGGGTGAGAACAGGCACCGGGACTGAAGTTCCAGCAGGTAACTGCACAGATACTCCTGGCATGTCCTGTGTCATTCCCCTCTCAAGGATGGAAAGACTGACAAAACCGAGGGCCTCTAGCCACAAACATTTTTTGAGTAAATGAATAAATGAATAAATGAATAAATGAGGGGATTACCTGGTGAGTCTTCCCTAGAGAAAAGTTTTCTTCCTTCACTTCCATCATAAGCTTGGAGTAAATAAATGCATTCGAGAAAGAAAGACTATGATAGTGTAAACTCTTAATTTAGGAAGCTATACATAGATGAGAGGCATATCTGTCAGGTGTTCTGTAAAATCTATTTAAAATATATTGCAATTAAGCAACACAATGAAACATTTCAAAATAAATGCTAACTATGGAATAACACTTCCGTAAAGATCGTCAAGTATTTATGACATTCAGAAACAATGTCTCTCCTGCCCTTTTGGAAACTGCTGCTGATTCTTCTGAAGCCAATACACAGAAAAATACAAACTGCTTTTTGTGATAGGTGAGGAGGTATATGCCTTATAACTGTGCAACTGGTTGTCAGATGACTGATGCAATTTGAATTCAACCAATATTTCAATACTCGTTAGTTCTAGGCATTTTTCTAATGATTAGGATGAAAAGATAAACAGGATACTGCACCTGTCCATTGGCTGCTTCTGAGGATGCATGGGGTGAGTCACAGAAGGATTTGAAGCTAAGCTCCAGCTCTCCCAGGACTACATGATACTTTTCCATCATTTCTGTGGGTTTTTTTTTTTTTTTTTTCCCAAACAGGCAAACCACACAAAGAAAAGCTGCAGCTTAATCAGAATATCAGAATTAGAACAGCAAGTGTTACATGAACACAGAGACTGTGGGGAATCTACTTTTCTATTACCAGTTCAAAGGCCTGAATCTCCGTCCTAATTCTTCCATTACCTATCTATAAAACTTCACCTGTGCAGGTATCACTTCACTCTTTTGTAAAATGAGACATTTGGACCACATGAGCTCTTAAATTCCTCTCTGATCCTAGCTGCAGTAAGACCATGATAAAAGAAAAATGGGACTTTGAAAATTACATGGATGGCAAAAGTAATGGCACCTGGGGACAATGAATACGATGATTTGATGTGAGGAATCTAAGGAGATTCTGAGGATTTCAATACAGTTTTAGAGAAGTTAGTGAGCTGGTACCTCCCTGAAAATGCAGGCAAAATGAGGAGAATGCATCAAGCATTCAGGGAAATTCATATATTCAACAATTGTGCACTGATTGCCTGGGAAAACTCTAACCTATTTTTTTCCCCTCTTTCTCTGACTTGTGTGTTCTAGTTCTAACCATCTGGAAAAATTCCTCTGGCATTATGCATAAAAACTCATTACTCACTTAGCATGGAGAAAGCACACACACGTCAAGCTTCATTTCATTTGTATGTACGAGGGATGATGACTCCTAAGCATGGCCTCTAATTATGATTTTAAGATAGGAGGGTAAAGCATAAAGTAGTGACCACCCATGGTCCTAGCTAATGGCGGTCTTACATGCAATGAGGTGGAGACAGAGACTACAGAGGCAGTTTCGGTTGAGCTTCCATGGCGACAGAGGCCTACACGCAGAAGCAGTCTGGGATGACACCTCACTGCTTTAGGGCTTCACGTAGTTAACGCAGATCACGGACTCAAACTCCACTATACGTGGAAAACTGCTTATTTATTTATTTATTTATTTATTTATTTATTTATTTAAGATAAACAAAAATATGCAAAAAGTTTGAAAAATTGTAAGATAAAAATAAGCAGATAATTTTATCTTTTTGTAGTAATTTGGGAATTCTTCATTCTTAATCATTATAACTGATATTTTGTATGTAATATAATAGCCATGTAATTTTGTTCCCTCTAGTATTTTTATCGTTTGATTCTCCAACATAGTGATGGCTAAAACAATCTTTTAAAACTTGTAGCATCAGGATAAAGGTCAGATATGACGTCTTCCCAACTGTATCATAACCATCATGTACTTCCTCACACACCAAATTCAGTCACTTATTGCCTCCTCTCTAGCTCAACCGAAGCGAAGGAAAATTAAAGGAACATGGTCAACAATCTCTTACTTTTGGAGACTGGGACTTGATTCTGTCATACTTGCTATAATCTGCTATAAAATGTCTGTTATAAAATAAAATACATATAATAATGCACATTTGCTCAATAACAGTTTTTGACAAATAAAAGAAACTACATGCCCCCCTCCTGCTATTCCCCACACTGTTGTCTGTGTCCATTGGTTATACATATATACATATAAGTTTTTTGG
This sequence comes from Tadarida brasiliensis, assembly GCA_030848825.1. NCBI lineage: Eukaryota > Metazoa > Chordata > Mammalia > Chiroptera > Molossidae > Tadarida > Tadarida brasiliensis. Next base: position 108,318,668 of record CM061263.1, on the reverse strand, counting down.
TTTATTTCTTCCCACCCCCCAACCCCCCTTCCCTTTGAGGTTTGTCAGTCTAACAACCAATTTGTACTTCTTAATCCCTTCACCTTTTTCACCCCTCTCCCCAGCCCTCACCCATCTGGTACCCAACAAAAGTTCTCTGTATCTATGAGAAAGTTTCTGTTCTGCTTGTTCATTTTGTTTGTAGATTCAATTGTTGATAGATATGTATTTATTGCCATTTTGTTTGTTCATATTTTTTATCTTTTTCTTCAAGAAGACCCTTCAACATTTCATATAATAATGGTTTGGTGGTGATGAACTCCTTTAGCTTTTCCTTGTCTGGGAAACTCTTTATATGGCCATCGATTCTAAATGACAGCTTTGCAGGATAGAGTAATCTTGGTTGTAGGTTCTTACTTTTCATCACTCTGAATATTTCTTGCCACTCCCTTCTGGCCTGCAAAGTTTCTTTTGAGAAATCAGCTGACAGCCTTATGGGAACTCCATTGTAGGTAACTAATTGCTTTTCTCTTGCTGCTTTTAAGATTCTCTCTTTGTCTTGAAACTTTTGCATTTTGATGATGATGTGTCTTGGTGTGGGCCTCTTGGGGTTCATCTTGTTTGGGACTCTCTGTGCTTCCTGGACTTGTATGCCTGTTTCCTTCACCAAGTTGGGGAAGTTTTCTGCCATTATTGTTTCAAATAGGTTTTTGATTTCTTGTTCTCTCTCTTCTCCTTCTGGCACCCCCAAGATGTGAATGTTGGCATGCTTGAAGTTGTCCCAGAGGCTCCTTACACTATCCTTATTTATTTGGATTCTTTTTTCGTTTTGCTGTTCTGAATGGGTGTTTTTTGCTTCCTTATATTCCAAATCGATGGTTTGCTTCTTGGCTTTACCTACTCTACTATTGAGTCTGTGTAAACTATTCTTTATTTCAGTTAGTGCCTCCTTCATTTCTGACTGGTCCTTTTTTATGCTCTTGAGGCCCTCTCTAAGTTCACTGAGGTTCTCACTAAGTCCATTGAGCATCCTTATAAGCAGTGTTTTGAACTCAGCATCTATTAGGTTGCTTAACTCCATTTCACTTAGTTCTTTTCCTGGAGTTTTGTTCTGTTCTTTCATTTGGGACCTTTCTTTGTCTCCTCATTTTGGCTGCTTCCCTGTGTTTGTTTCTATGTATTATTTAGCGAGAGGTATAAGGCTAGCTGAGACCAGATGCTGCTTGTTTGAAAGAATTTAGGAAAAGCTGAAGCAGGATCCAAGACAGGCCAATTGTATTGCAAAGCAACTGGCATCAGCTTGGATGGGCCTGAAAGTTGGGTGGGGCGGGGCCTCAGGGAATCACCAGGGCGTGGCAAACAGTGTGAGCCAGGTTGCTGGAGTCCCAGATATGGCGGCATCTGCCGGCCCAGGGAAGGGCTCACCAAAGGAACAAAAGCCTCTGATAGCATGTCTGTCCAGGAGAAAACTGGCTCTCCAGCCCTCGCTCCAATGCCAAACAGCTCAGTTCTTCCCCATGTGACTCTGGTGCCTTTCAGGCTCCTTCCTGCATGCTGGAGCCTGGAGGGTGCGAGTCCGAGTAAGTGTGTGTGCAGGCCCTTTAAGAGGAGCTGCCAGGGGCTCCAGCTGCCTCAGCCTCAGTTCCCACTGGTTTTTCCAGCCAGAAGTGATGGGGACTTCTCTTCCTGACACTGGAACCCTGAGCTGGGCTCCTGGTGTGGGATGGGGACCCCTCAGTCCTCAGGGAGGACCTTCCCAGCCCAGGTGTCCTCCTAATTTTTATCCGGCACACGTGAGTGTGGGACCAGCCCATCACGCCTCCGCCCCTCCTACCAGTCTCGGTGTGGCTGCTTCTTTAATTTTGTAGTTGTAGGACTTCCATTCAGCTTGATTTCAGGTGGTTTTAAATGATGGTTGTTCTGTAGTTTAGTTGTAACTTTGATGTGGTTGTGGGAGGACGTGATACCGCATTTACCTATGCCGCCATCTTGACTGGAAGTCCCCCCTTTATTTATTTTTAATGTTTTCATTCAATCTATTGGGGTGACATTGGTTGATAGGATCATGTAAGTTTCAGGTGTGGATTTCTATGTTACAAGATCTGTGTATTGCCCTGTGTGCCCACCACCCAAAGTCAAATCATCTTCCATCACTATATATTAGGTCCCCAACCCCCTTCCCTCTGGCAACCACCACACTGCTGTTTGTCCATGAATTTCAGTTTTATAACCCTCAAATGAGTGGAATCATATGGTTGTTAGCTTTTTGTGCCTGTGTTATTTCACTTAGCATAATATTCTCAGGGTCCATCCACGTTGTTGCAAATAGCAGTATTTCATCTTTTCTTATGGTTGAGTAGTATTCCATTGTGTATATGTACCACATCTTCTTTATCCAATCCTCTATCGAAGGACACTTTGGCTGTCTCCATGTCTTGACCACTATGTATAATGCTGCAATGAACATAAGGGTGCATATATCTTTACAAATACATGTTTTCAAGTTTTTCAGGGCAAACAATAGTTCCAACAAAGATTTAATATCCAAAATGAAAGGGTTAATAATGTTTTAACAAAATTAAACTCCATTCTGACCCTCAGTTACTGCACGTACACACTCTGGCAGTTTTTTTTTGTAAACATAAGGGCCTTGAGAAACCCAAAGAAAACTATAAAGATAAGGGGTTAATGAAGGCCTTGGGAAACTCAGAGAAACCGTGAGAAGAAAGAGGTTAATGATGGCCCTGACCTCTGCTGGAGCGGACTCCTTACCTCTGAGACAACTCGTACCAACCCAGACACCAATTACACGGTGCCAAGAGAATGTGTTTTTTGTTTTTTTAATGTAGTTTTTTTTTTAATTTCTGTAGTTTGCAACTATAAAACCCAGAGAACAAAGGGACTTTGGGGCTGAGCCCTGTTTGTAAGGCTTGGCCCACCTGCACCCAGGTGTATATAATAAAGCAGTTTTGCTCTACACTGGCCTTGTGTTGTGGATGTGATCTCCCACTGGCTCATATCTTTCACAAAATATATGAAGAACTCATAAAACTCAACACCAAACAAACAAACAAACAACCCAATTAAAAAATGGGCAGAGGACCTGAACAGACACCTCTCCCAAGAAGACATACAAGCAGCCAACAAATATATGAAAAGATATTCAACCTCACTAGCAGTTAGGGAAATGCAAATCAAAAAATACCACCTCATATCTGTTAGAATGGCTATTATCTACTGTCTTTAATAGTATTGTCTGTTCTTTGAACAAGCGATCTTTTTATAATGTGTTTCAATGACCAAATATAGTGCAACTTTATCTTGACTTATTAGGTTTTGTAAAATTTTTTATTGTTGACTCAACTTAAATATAAATATGTAGTCATCCTCCAAGGAAGAATGCAAACAATGCTTGTAAAACATATTAAAATACCTCATTTCAAAGCTCTATTTGTGTTCTCTTTTTTTCCCCACACATACATTTTTCATTTCAATGCTCAATTGTAGTAAAATAGGTGAATTTTTTAAAAAATATGTTTTTATTGATTTTTTAGAGAACGAAGAAGGGAAAGTAAGATAGAAACATTGATGTAAGAGAGAATATCAATTGGCTGCCTCCTGCACACTCCCCTCTCCCCTGGGGATCGAGCCCACAACCCGGGCATGTGCCCTGACCAAGAATTGAACTGGGACCTCTCAGTCCATGGGACAATGCTCAATTCACTGAGCCATACCAGCCAGGCTGTTAAGTGAATTTTTTAAAGATGTAGTGCAAATTGTGTAAATATCCAGCCAAAATAGCAATGGTATAAATAGACACTCTGTAAATAATCCCACAACACTGACAATAAACACTACAGCATAACTTTCTTTTCAACCTGGTGAACATTTAAATTTTTTAAACATAAACAGAATGATCAATGCTTCTTTTGTTTTCATTAACATATTAAAAATAATAAAATCAAGAAAGTATTGTAGTAATAACAGTTGTCATAATAATAAGTCTACTGTATGTCAGGTACAATGCTAAGTTATTTTCTATGCTACATCTCATATCCTTAAAGCATTTCAAAAAGTCAGATATTATTATCTCAATTTTACAGTTGGGGAAATTCAGGCACAAAATGATTAAATAACTTGACTAAAGCCATAGAGGTAACAAAGGCTGGAATCCAAATTTGAACTAAATCTGTCTGGATTCCTGAATGAGAACTGCCTTAGCTATTTTGTAGAAGGAATCACATTTAATTTGAGCCAAGAAAACACAACACTTTTGGACAGTTTATTATTCTTAATATGCGAGCACATTTATGGCACATTTAAGGAAAATTATATAACGTCAAAAATATCTGCAATATTCATTTGGCCATAGTATTCCCCATAATAGCCTCATTTCGACTCTCATTTTTCCCTCAGATTCAGTACTATCTAAAAATCGGACAATAATCTCCTGTCCTTGGGCAGAAGTCTGCAGTCTTTGGAGCTGGTTTTTAATAAGTTTCTGTTTTCAGATTGCCTTTGGCTTCAGGCCCTAGAACTGTTAACATCTTTGCAAAGCCAATGATCTCTCATGGTCATCTTGAGAAAGCTGGCTGTTCACAGCCTTTCATGTTTGTTTAGCCAAGTCTTCAGTTACTCCCCAGCTCTGCTAGAATTAGCAAACCACACTTGAATGCCATTGCTTTAGAAACGTTTGGGAAGCTATTTAAAAGCACAAAAGTTGGGGCCACACTCCAGTCGTCCTCAATCAAATTCTCCAGGGTAAAGTTCAAGAATCTGTATTTTTAACAAAGTATTCTTTGTGATTCTGTCATGGAGACGGGTTTGGTAATTACCGCAGACAGGCTCATGGCTCAGGATGGCCTAAAAGTTAAATCTCCAACCCATGGTATTGTCCTCTCTAATCTGTCCTACTTTTAAATCGCCAGTCCCAGTTAGCATTACCTTACCCCCATCCCCAATAAAACTACTGTTCCTCTCAGTATTTAACATTTGTGCATTTTATAATCGTTTGGAAGATGAGCACAGGGATAAGTATTGTGGGTGGATGCTGAAAAAATGATAACCCTCTTGTCTCCCCTTGAGCTTTTCTCCCTTCAGGTACTTTACATTTGGCCAATGATCTCTACTTGAAAAGCAGAAAAAGCACTAACAATCACTGTGTCAAATACCTGCCCTTACTAGAGGAGAATGACTCATGAAAATCTCACATACCTAACATGTAATGCTAAGAATCATTTCAAAATCTTTGTTTCAGTTCTGAAAAGGTATAAAAGTTTCTGTACTCTCTTGTCTGGGTATGACAAATGCTACTTAGAGTGGGGAAAAAAAACCAAAAAACACTTTAAAGATAGGATTTGGAATGGAAAAACCTTGTCTGGAATGTGTGTGTGTATGAGTACCAGCATGTATGTACCGAATGATAGATGATGGTATATACTTCCCAACATACTTAAATTATAATAATGAAATAGTTAACTCACAGGAAGGGAAAGAGGTAGTGTTTATTTTGAATATAGTCTATAAGCATATTTTACTGAGGAACGGAAGCTTCACTTTTCTTTCATTATTTACATTTATAGAACAGCTCTTATACTCCGGAAACTGTGCTAGCCCCTTAGTTACATGAGCTCTTTGGTTAATGGTTTTTTGGCAAATACTAGATGCAAATCTCTGTTAGACATTAGAGATATAAAAATAACAAATACAGGTTACTTTCCTCTCTACCTCTATTTCCAGCATAGTGTTTCTGTTCTGGAAACACAATAATATTATTTTTTCCTGGCCACATATTGTTTAACTAACATAGCCATGACTCATTTGTCTATCAAGGCCCATACTAACCACTCTATAGCCCTGCCCTAACTAATTTGGAAAGAAATCAGAATACAAATTTGAGAGAGGCAGAGTTTTGAGTTTTACTGACTCTTTTGAGAGTTTGGGGACTACTTTATTTTAACCTTGTGTAGGCTCTACTAGAGATAAAAGGAAGAGACCAGAGCCAAGAACAATAAGTAAATAAAAATACTTGTTGTGCATGTACCAAATCCATGGAATGCATTACCTTACATAATTTAACCAGGTTGAAAGGAACTTAAAGATTATTTAATTAATGTTTTTAACTTTTTCTTTTAAAAAATTATTTCAAAACTAGAAACCTGGCATCCTTGGATTCAAATGGTTCACGTATAGCACTCAGGCTCAGTTCCCAGTTAGTTGATCACTCTCTAGCTGTTTGATATTCATGAAGTCTCTCAAGAGCCTCAGCAAAGAAATAAAAAGTCAGAGGGATACCATACATAGGAATATAGTTAATTATATTTTGTATTTTAAAATATATTTGGTGAAAAGAAATACACTATACCCCAAATGATCACTTTAATACAAAAAACTCTTAAGAAAATCATGCATTTCCATTTTTGTATGCATTTGCTTTTTGGCATGCCCCAGCTTTCTTAAATCTTAAGCACAGTTGATCTAAATACATTCTTTTATTTCTTTCTTTTAAACTAGATTCCACTGTTGTATAATCTTATAAACATCAATACTATATTAAGTACAAATTTCTCACACAATACCTCAGAACTTAATACTTTTTCTGTTATTAGACTTTCAATTGGCTATTATACATAAAACTATGATACATTCTTAAATGCTTCTGGGTTTTCACCAGTCTTAGAATATGTTGTTGCCATTTATTATGAATAATAGGAATATTGACTGAAAGTTGTGAATAACTGAAGTTGTTGATAAATATCAACACTATTTCCAAATTACTTTCCAATGTGTTATATTATAAGTAAATCTAGGTGACTCTCAGGGAAGTCCATTTCTTTTACCTTATTTTCAAAATGGGAAGTTCAGTAATCTGAATAGTGGGGCTGGTACATGGTATCAGCACAAATTCTAATAACATCAAGAAGCATGAGAACTAAATGCCTGAAACCCTGATGCAAGATAGAGAGTCATTATGGGCATATTTAGTAACAGTGACAGCTAGTTTTTTAATCTCTCTTGCTATCTTTTTGCTTTTCTGTCTAGCCATTGTCTGAAATGTTGACCAATGACCCAATATTAATGGACATTATGTTTTATTTATTTTATGGTCATGGTTATTACAAATATTACCAATTATACTTCATAGACTATGTCTTACACAAATGAGTAGAAATGTTAATTTCTTCACATTCAAATTTTCTTTTATCTTAACATTTTTAGTCAGAAAAAGTCTTTTTCATGAGTAAAATACACTGCCAAATCAATGGAATGGTTTGGAAAGTCCAGAAATAGATCCCAAATCTGTACTGGTGTTTGATTCCCAATAAAAGGTGACATTTAAAAACAGTGGGCTAAAGTTATTTGAGTAAGTGGTGTAGGATACCTAGTAACTATCAAAAACCAATCGTCTCCTTTTAAACACTGTAACAGAATAAATTGCAGATAGTTCAAATGTTTAAAAGCACAACATCAAACAAATGCAGTATAAAGAAGGCAGGAGATAAATTTATTTTTTAAATTAGTTTTGCAATAGGAAGTTCTCTTTAAGAATGACTGGAAAACAACAACTCATGAGTTATTAATGAAACAAATCCAAATTCAAATTAAAAAAATTTTTGTTGAATTAAAATAAACAAATTAAAAAGAAAAATATATACACCATGGGAGTGAGCAGTATTTCTTTTTTTTTTTAAGAAAATTTTATTTATTCATTGAATTTAGAGTAAGAGGAAGGAAGAAAGAGAGAGAGAGATCAATTTGTTATTCTACTTATTTATGCATTCATTGGTTGATTCTTATATGTGCCCTAACTAGGGGATTGAACCTTCAACCTTGGCTTATTGGGAGGATGCTCTAATAAACTGAGCTACCCAGCAGCCACAGCAAAAAAATAAACAAAAAATTTTGGGAAGGGTGGGAAGGAGGAGTATATTTCCAACTCAAGTCATAAAGGGTGAATTCCCATAAAGAGTAATTAGCAATGTTAATTAAACTTTTAAAAAATCCATTTGACACAGCATTGCTAAGTGTAGCAATCTAACCTCACAGAAATATGTTGATAGGATAACATTGTTCATAATAGTAAATGACTGAAAAGCACAGAATGCCCATCAGGAGAGGACTAGTGAAATAAATAGATAATTCATGCAATAAAATTTCCTGCTGCCATCAAACAGAATGAGGAATTTCTATATTGATAACATAAGAACATATATATACCTGTATCTGTATAGATTATCTCTAGAACAACTCATAAATAATACTTAAGAGTGGATATTTCTGAGAAAGATATCTGGGTAGTTAGGACATGTGGTAAAAGGGAGACTTACTTTTCAGGGTGTACATTATTTTAAGTAATTTGAATTACAGTAATAATACAAATAATTTTAATATCCTGGGTCTATTTTACTTGAAAATAAATAAACTCAATGTAGGAAAAGACTTAATAGCCTTCTGTAAAAATGAGTCTGAGATTTTCATTTAAGAAAAATATAATATTTGAATTGCTTTTTTAATATTAAGGCAATTATTCAGGTTTCTTTTTCTGATATAAAACTATTAATTATGAAACTTACAAATTGTAATTCTCAATTTTAACAGCTGCTGGAAACAAGTTAATTCTAGATTAACAAAATAACTATTGTGGTTTTCTCTCACTATTAAGATATACTAGCTAAGAAAATAGTGTTAACTTATTTTCAAGTGTTGTTACTGAACATTATAGACAATCTTTTAATAGATCATTTCATGGTGATTTATAGAACGAGTAAATAAGATTCCTTATTTTTAAATGATTTAGTTACTAAAGACAGTTAAAATTGAAAACCTATTTTGAGAAGTAAGTTTTGACAAACTGAATAATAGCAGGAAAAATTTACACTTGAATATTTTTACATTAAAATGGATTTTATTTTAGAAAGCAAGATACCAGGCCATAAAACCAGCCATCCGGTACAGGATAAGTCCCACCTTATCCACAGTTTTGCTTTCTGCTGTTTCAGTCACCCATAGTCAACTGTGGTCCAAAAATTTTTAATAAAAAATTCCAGAAATAAACATTTTATAACTTTTAAGTTGCACACAGTTCTGAGTGGTGTGATTAAACCTCACCATCTTGCTCCTTCTCACTCAGGAAGTGAATCATGCCTTTGTCTAGGGTATCCATGCTGCACACACTACCTATTTGTTAGTCACTTAGTAGCTGTCTGTTATCAGACGAGTTGTCATGATATTTCAGGGCTTGTGTACAAGTAACCCTTATGTTACTTAATAATTGCCCCAAAGCCATTCACATAACTTTTATTACAGTATATTGTTATAATATTTCTATTTTTAGTTATGCTTTTAATCTCATATTGTGCCTAATTTATAAATTAAATTTTATCATAGGGATGTATGGCTATGAAAAACATAGTATATATATGTATATATATACTATCTGCAGTTTTAGGCATTCACTTGGGGTCTTAAACATATCCTCCATGGATAAGGGGAAGCTACTGTATAAAAGTGGGGATATTTTTTAATGCTAAATTGAAACCTAATAAGTTTTGTTAGATTGTATTTGCTATATATTTATATTGTCAGAAAATAATATCTGATCTTAAATTGTGTGTTAGCTGAGCAATAATTCCTACTGATATGAAAATTTATTTCTAATATAGCCAAGTAACGCACTCAAAAAGACAAACAATATTACATGAAAGGGTACAACTATTTTTTATTATTCTGAATTAGTTACACTTGAAGAAATTATATATATTTTTTATTTGTAATGCCAAGTTTGTTAAACCAATCAGGTAGTATGAAAAGAAATAGCCAAATTAAAAAAAAATCTATATCTGGATTAGAAGGCATTCCTTTTGTCACTAAAAAAACACATTTTAAATAAACAATAATCCTACTTTGAAGATTATAAAATGCAGCCACAGAAATATATTTTGCCATGTACAGTAAATGCTTAAATAAATATAAAAATAAATTTTAATGCATTAAAATAGCTTCTACACATTAATGAGGGGGCGTCTTTTTTATTAGAAAGAGAAAATAGATACTTTATTTAGGATACGTCAAAGTTATTTTGTGTGTCTACCATTTAAAATTCAACTCTATAACATATATTTTTTCTTACATGCATACAGTGCAGAGAAAAATTCCATAATTTAACTATTGAGGGGCTTTTAAAAAGACAATATTTTCATTGCTTTAAACTAGTAACTGATAATTAAAAATAAAATTAAAATAACTGATACCACATTAAATTTTTTCATAACAACATATTTAGTACCTCCCCCAAAGAATTTACAAGCAGAATTACTGTTAATGTTTTAAGTCTGCTAAAATGCATATATATATATATGTGTATAAAATGCACAAGCATCATTTAACCTTATATAAAATTTTTTTTAAGTTACAATATAGCAATTGTAAAATCTTCTAAAATGTATCAATTCAGTTAAAAAATTGAGCAGGGGCAAAGAGGTTGATTGGAGAGAGTAGGGTTAACAAGATAAAAGACAAAGTAATAGACAATCAAAAATACACTGGGGGAGGGAAGTTAGATATGTACATAAATAAATATTAGCTAAGCCACAGTATAAAGGCTCCTCTCTGAATAGTACACCTAAAATATTTGTGGATTCAGAGATAAGATATTTGAACTGGTTGAATGCAACAATAATGTTTCATAGAAGAGATAACACATTACAGACTGAGAAAGAGTAAGATTTCAGTATATGGCAGAAGGAGAAAAGGAGACATTCTAAGTGGAATGATGGACAAGGAAGGCACAGTTGGTGAAAATCTAATTCTTGTTACAGGAAGGAAGACTAGGCAGCTTTGTTTGCTACTTTAAGCTGCATAAATTAATTGCATAGTTAACCTGTCAGGTTACTCAAGAATTTATAAATACTTTATTTTAAAGCTTCTATAAAGAATTAAAGCATTAAGTTACTATTAAGTTCTATATTCATAATTCAAATTCTCAATTAATTTAATAAAGAATAGTTCAGTTTCCAGAAATGAGGTCATTGTATTTTATTATTTTTATTTGTATTAATATACTACTCAAAACTAGAGACTCGCCATATTAACTGGTGATTTAATATTGTAATAAATCAAAAGCAAAAATATATTTGTATAACTAAAGAACCAATGGAAATTCTAGAGCGAATTTAAAAATCAACTATACTGCATTCAGACAAGAGTTCTTAACATTATTTACTGTAAAAAATATGGAAGAATTGGCCCTGGCCGGTTTGGCTCAGCGGTTAGAGCGTCGGCCTGCGGTCCGGAGAGACCCGGGTTCGGTTCCCGCTGAGGGCATGTACCTCGGTTGCAGTTTGTCCCCAGCCCTGGTTGGTTGTGCGGGTGGCAGCCACTCGATGTGGCCCTTTCACGTCGATGTTTCTCTCTCTCTCTCTCTCTCTCTCTCTCTCTCTCTCTCTCTCTCTCTCTCTCTCCCTCCTACTCTATCTGAACAAAAAATGAAAAAAAAAAAATATGGAAGAATTGGTTCTTAGAATGCATCACTGTGCTTAACTGTGTAAAAGCAAAGGTTAATTCAAAGTTTCTAAAATAAAATTGTCTGGTCTTACTTCTATATCAGAACTTCTTTTTAATTCAGAGAATTAAGAATATTATATAGCAAATAAGCAATTTTTTTAAATCATTTTCTTACTAAAGAGTAATCCAAAGAGATTACTTTCACTTCAGGAAAACAGAATTACAAATGGTTTGTCATCAATGACGATCTAAATTTAATCCCCAGAAATAACAATAAATATGTCAATACCTTACCATATTGCTGAATAATTTAATAGAACATTAGGCAGATAAACTACCCTTTCTCAGAGGACTATTCAATCCCTTCTCATTAAAAAAAAAAATTAAACCCATGTTAGCATTATTACTTTATCAGTGTACTTGTTCTTGAATGAAAATCCCTACTTTTTTTTTTTTTTTTTTTTTTTTTTTACCAGCCAGCTTCAAATAAAGCATTGAGCAATATATTGGTGAAAGAAATGCTAACATAGATGTTCCTCCAAAAGGAAATTCTAAATATTTTCCCAAAGATTTGTGAAAAGTCTGGGGAATGGAACAATGAAAAACTCGATTAAGAAACTGAATTAAAACATGTACTGCACTAAGCATAAAAATAAAAGGGAAGAAATGAGAAATTCTGGGAATCTTAACCTAGATTCCTATCTTAGTTATTCCTATATAAGTAAAATATTTCTACTTTCATGTGCACGGGAGAGGTGTCAGCTAAAGAAAAACATAAACTGTGGCGGTATTCATTTAACGGACAATACAATTGTTTCAGTATGACTTATCATGTGTTCACTGGCCAGAAGCAAGAAAGTGAAAGAAGAGAGAAAGAGGGAGAGAGAAAGGAACTTCTAAACTAACAACCACGCTAAACAAGCACAGGCTGGCACTCTAATGATTGTTAGTCAAGGCAGGATGTAAATAATCCATTCCATTTGTTGCATATTTGCCTGCATGCTTGGGGGTAGGGGGCGAGCTAGCGCTTTTTTCCTGTTTGCACCGTAGGTGAAGGACAACAGAGACAATGTGAATTCTAGTATAGCAGAATGAAAGTTTTTGTCCGTGTGAGGTCCTCTCTGCATGTTCAGAGACAAAATGGCTTATACTCCATCTTACCCACACAAAGGACCCCAAATTGAATCCCTTCAACTTTTGTAGACAGTAAACAAACAAAACTATGACCTGGTGGCTCTCTGTAACCCACACCATACCTCATTCAAAGAAGGAAGCTGCACAGACCATTGGTTTAATCAGAAGAGTGGCATTGCGGGTAGAGAAAGCACATACATATCTGTCGATAAGGTCGGGGTTCTTGAGAAAGACAGCAGCCGCATGCAGCATTTGGCCCTTCCTCACCCACACCCCCATCTGATCCACCGCTGGTCTTTGTTCAGGTCCCACCAGCAGCCCTTCCCACCTCCTGCTGATTAGGTCTAGAAAGGTAGAGGGGTTCAGGAAGTGACAAAGATAATGTATATTCTAAGTATCAATAAGATGAACCAAGATTTGAATTGATACAGTAACAATAAAGTAGCTGTCATGTACTTGACAGATGTAAAAATTTCAATAATACAGCACTGAAAAAATACATGACAGCATTTTACCTCTCCATGTGTCTAGTTTGAAGATATTGACTGTCTAATATGAAGAATTCGTTTTAAATTTGTATAAATCATTTCTCATGGAAGTGATGGGAGAGGATAACTCCCATCCAGTTATTTCCCTTAGACAATTGCAAGCTGTTTGTGTTGCATCCCTAATAAACAGTTCCTCATCCGAACTTGCAATAATTGGGTCACCTTGGATACCGTAAATTAAAAACAAACTTACACATTTTTCTAGCTTTTATTAACTAGTGAATATTTTAACATGATTTACATTTTCTTCAGAATGTAATATTTAAAATAAAGTTTCCTATTAAATTAAACAAGCACGAACAACACTAAAGTAGGTCAGAAAGAAGCCGTTCGAATCACGTTGACAACAGCACCACGTCCCCTACGGTTGTTTCTGAGTCCTGACTGTGGTTGGAGCTGATGCCGGTGTCTGAATCTGTGTCATTTGTGTACGTGTTCAACAGTCTTTGAGTAGAGGGAGGAAGCTCCCCGCTGCTGTAGGAGACCTCAGCCTCCTTCCCCCTGTTTTCCTTCAGCTGGCATCCATCCTTGTTGCTAATATGAAGGCAACTGAACTCCTTGGCCAGGAGCTCATATTCTTTTGCTTTCATTTGAAGCAATGAGTCACTGTATTTAATCTCTTTCTGGATGCCGCTCAAGTGAGAGTGGATTTTCAAACCAGCTTTCATGCTTTTCTCCAAATCGCACTTAACACTTTCTAAATTCATGCTTTCAAGTTCACTGGCAGCTGCCCCTTCTGCCTCTTCATGCATCTCAGTGCAAACGTTCTTCACCTCTTTTTCTATTTCAGCGGAGAGCTTATCGATGAGCATCCGGTAATAGAGCAGTCGTTCTTCCAGCTGCAGGATTCCGTCGCTTTTACTCAGGTCCTCCAGAATCTGGTCCTCATCATACTGCAAGTCTAGCTTTTGTTCAACTTCACTGAAACTGGGCATTAAATATGCCTCCTGAACATAATTTTCTCCATCATTTTCCACCCTGTCCAGGTGGAACCTAGCTTCACACTTTTCAATTTCCAGATCCAGCTCTTTCATTCTCTTGACTTGCTGATGAATAGTGTGATCCTGGGAAATAATCAGATGAACTAAGGTCTCCATACTATCTCGATCATGGGAAGCCGTGTCCTGCTTAATTTTAGCCAGTTTCCGGAAAGTTTTCCTGACTATTCTTTTTTGCTTATCTGGTGGTAATGTCTTCATGTAGTTTGCTGGGCTGAGCTCCCACAGTTTTTCTGTGTTTTGGACTAATTTGGCTTCAGCCGTCCGCCACAAGGGAACTGGTAGAAAAGCATCTGCTTTAACCAAAACAAATTGCATATTGGGCTGCTCGTCCCCCCAGGCTTTCCAAAGCTTCAGGATCCTAGTTAGTGGAGGGAGAGCCCGTTCTGAGCCTCTCCACTTTTCTATGATGCAGTAATCGCTGGGCTTCCCCAGAAGAAATCGTTTCTCTCCAAAGGTAGTCTCGTGTTCCTCAAGCAAAGCCAGGATGACATCAGCCGAGGTGGTACGTTTAGTTAAACCACAGACAATCTTCTCTTCTTGGCAAACCCAAACCACAATTTCCTTCTCTTCTGAATCCATGTCTTTAGTTGGAGATCTGAAAGAAAAACAGAGCACATTATATTCCTGTCATCACCTGTGTAAACTCAGAAAGATGGTTTAACTTTAATACTCTTAAGAAGAGATGCATTTTGAGGTTGAGACTGCCTAAGAATCAGAAGTTTTATTGCAGGAAAACAAAAATCTTAAAACCGTGGAAAATACCTTAATTTCCTTTTTCTTATCGGTCTCGGAAAGAGCAAATTCTCATCAAAGACAACGAAGGCTATTTTAATTTATTTTTTAGAAGTCAGCCACAATGTAACTAAATTAAAACTGCTAGAGTTAAGACAATTATCAAAGCGGAGGTGAATCACAGGAGATAGAATGAGACTATTTTTTCTGGCGCCTTAGGACTAGGTTGAAATGGTGACATGATATTGGAATCATAGAGTTGAAAATAGTCCATTTTTGAAAATTGTCATTCTTTCATTCAACAGCTGTTTATCGTTTGCCAGCCATGTGCCAGACATGTCTAAAGATGCTAAAGACACCGCAATAAACAAAGGGATGAGGATACAGACACAAATGTGTAATTAATATTAAATCAGACATAGTAAATGCTAGGAAAAATATTAAACAGATAAAGAGACACTGAGTGACTTGGAAGAAGTCAATCTTATTTAGAGGGTTTAAGAAAGGCTTCTCTAAGAAGGTGACATTTGAATAGGAACATAAGGTATAAGGAGGCAACCAGTGGCCTGAGGAAAGAATCCCAAAAAGTGAACAGACGTGCGAGGGTCATGAAGTATGTTCAAGGGATAGGAAAAAGGTGAATGCAGTTGGAGGCTGAGGACAGTGGAGTAGGGGGTTGTTGCTGGTGGGAGGGGGAGGTCAAATGACAGGTGATGAGTTCTAGCAGAAAGGCTGAGCCTTACAGGCCATGATACAGTATTTGGATTTTGTTTCAGTTTTGATGAGAAGCCATGGGAAAGTTTTAAGCAGAGGAGGGATATGATCTAATTTATGCTTTGAGCATATCTGGTTTCTGTTTACGGAATGGACTGTAAAAAGGGCAAACCAGTAAAGGCAGGAAAGCTTGGTTGAGAGCCTAGTGGAGAGGTCTAAGGAAGAGATAGGATCACCTGGACTAGAGCTTTAGCAGTAGAGATATGAGGAAGTGATTCGAGTTGGGACATATATATCAAGTAAAGACTTGATAGGGATTTCCTTTATGGTCTAGAGGACTACAGGGGGAAAAAAGACACAGGTAGTGAAAGAAGCAAGAAAGTTGCATGATTTCTAGGCTATACCTTTTGGAAAATTTTAATAATTACATTTCTATCATGACTATAAATAAAATTGACTGTTTCCTAATATCTCTTTATAACAATGTTAAAAAAAACCCAAATGCTATGAAATGAATTATAATCCATATGATCTATGGAGACAAGGTTTTTGAGCAGTAATTGGCTTGTGAAAGTTAGTCGCACCACTTTATGTATGTAGCACCTTCAGAGCATATGACTCCAGGAAGCACATACCAAAAAATTTCCTCAGCTTCTAGAATCATTTAACACCTAGAATTTAGTTTGTAGTGTTTATGTTTCAGTAGCAATAGTGACTGATCTTATACTATGATCTTTATTTTAAATCACTGATTATTAGTCCGGCCAGTGTGGCTCAGTGGTTGAGCATCGACCCATGCACCAAGAGGTTGCTGGTTCGATTCCCGGTCAGGGCACATGCCCAGGTTGTGGGCCAAATCCCCAGTGGGGAGCATGCAGGAGGTGGCCAATCTATGTTCTCTCTCATTGATGTTTCTTTTTTTTCTTTTTTTTTTTTTTTCACCTGAGGACATTTTTTCATTTTTTGTCCAGATAGAGTGGGAGGGAGAGAGAGGAAGAGAGAGAGAGAGAAACATCGACGTGAAAGGGACACATCGAGTGGCTGCCACCCGCACAACCAACCAGGGCCGGGGACAAACTGCAACCGAAGTACATGCCCTTAGCGGGAACCGAACCCGGGTCTCTCTGGACCACAGGCCGACGCTCTAACCGCTGAGCCAAACCGGCCAGGGCTCTCATTGATGTTTCTATCTCTCTTTCCCTCTCACTTCCTCTCTCTCTAAAATCAATAAAGGAAAAAAATAAAAATAAATCCCTGATTATTATACTTTGATTAATGACTCTCCTGAGACCATAAAGTGACTACTAAAGAAGAAAGAACAAACCAGTGACACCAAAGAACATAGAAGATTAGATCTAGTTCTTAAAGAGTACCTGATAAAATTGAAATATTCAACTGCGTTAATAAAATTTTATAAATGATCATTCAAAAAGTCATTCTGAGTTGTTACAGTTCTCTTACAAAATATTTTACATTTAAAATGACTCAGTATTGAATAATGTGATATCTGATATTTATGACACATCATTTAATAATTCTAAGCATCAAAAAGGTAGATTAGAAATTAAGATAAGGTTATTTTTATATTTCATTTAGTAGAAAAATAATACACAAATACACTTTAAACAAAAACAAATATGTTCTCCAAGTGACTAACACTAACTACTGTCTGTCTTATGGTGATACAGGACAAGTTATCTTTAAATTAATCCTTATCTTGATATGTTTTAACTATGTCTAAAATTTTCAAATACATCAAACTTTTTTTACACTGTGTAGTTAGTTTACCTACTTAGATTATATGAAAAGAAGTAACATACTCAATGCATATACCATATGTTAAATTACAACTAATTTCTATATGAATTTTTATAAATAATGCTAAAAATAACAAAATAGAGTAATTGTCATAATTATTAATCTAATGAGATAATGGCAATAGCTATGATGTTATAACTAAGGACATCTTTATTTTATACTGTTTTTTTTAGTTTTTAGGGTCTAACTCTAAAAGAAATCCTATTAATAAAATTAGCAGCAGCCTTGGCCCTGGAGTATCGTCCCCTACACCAAAAGGTAGTGGATTTGATTCTCAGTCAGGGCACATGCCCAGGTTGCGGGTTTGATCCCTGGTCAGGGCACATACAGGAGGTAACCCATCGATGTTTTTCTCATCACATCTCTCTCTCTCTCCTTCTGTATCTCTAAAAAAAGCAGCAATAAATATTATAATCAATTATAAACATTTAACATATGCCAAGCACTGTTCAAAGCTCTTACATATATTAGTGATTTAATCCTCACGATTCTGTAAGGCAGGCAATAATATTATTTTACAGATAAAGAAACTGACGCACAGGGGATTTTAGTGACTGCCCCAAGGTCACACAGTTCGTGGTGCAGTGAGGATTTAAATCTAAGCAAGAACGCTGACTCCAGAGTGCAGTTCTAACCATCACACTGTAAGAACAAGTTTACGAGTTTGGTGATTTAGACATGCAGATTAAATTGAAAAAAAAAATCATAAATTAAACTATATGTTTAGGAGAAACTTTATCACATAAATTAGCCTTTGACAGCAATGGAACTGTAGTGCCCCATTGGAACACTCAACTGGTCAAGGAAGGACGTTTCCCAATGGGCAACCTTGGAAAAAAAGTGTTTGGAAAGCTGTTACCTTCTGTGTCTTTTTCTTCTTAACATTATTCCTACTGATATAGTAAAAGGGACTTCTGACTGGCCTGGGTGCCTCCTTGAGCTGACAAACTCTCATATATAAAAGCCATTATTATTGTCTCCTTAGAGTAGTTCTTATGTCCTGTTCCAATTCCTGCCTGGGAAACATCAGTTCTGGGTCTGTAGCTAAGGGTGATACATGACCTATAAACTCTTCAAGCCTACACTATATCTGTGAAGAAAATTGGGAAGTAGAGATCAAGGGATTATTTAGAATATCAGAATAATAAAAACCATTTAACAACTCTCCAATACTTTCATGACCCCTGCTCCAGTGGAAATTCTTCTTGTTTGGAAGGCTCATGTTCTTTTATGTTATGATGTTCCCTAGAGATCTGCTCCTTTTCAGCTCATGTGGATAAGGTAACACTAATGGTCATTATTCACAATCAAGATATTTTTATTGCCATATAACATATGAGGAAGTTAATGCCTTTATTAATAACCTCACAATCTGGTTCCAAATCTTTTTATTTTTATTTTTACTTTTTTTAAGTCTGCCCTAAACGTCCATGTATTTTCTTGGGTCAGTTATTTCTAAATATTTTGTGGAATTTTTACAACCATCTTTCAAACGAGGAAAATTTCAAAAATTATGCCACTTGATAAACATGTTTGAAAGTAACGACTGTTCATTACTTAATTTAGGCAATAAATCTTTCATACCTAGTATAAGCTTCATCATTTTTAAATTCTGCTTTGTTAACAGGCTTAGGATTTTGAAAACTGTATTTATTTTATAGCATGACTCTGATTGAGTTTCTATTCATTCAACTGACAAATATTTGCTGAGCACTTCCTGTGTGTCTGGACTGGCACGGAAATGTAGATTGTATGAAGATGTATGATTTATAAGACATTGTCCCTGGACTATTGTGGGAAAGAGTGCTAGAACTGGACAAGGAACACACAAGTGTCAACTCTAGTGCTAAGTTTCTTATTCCATCAATGCTTCCCAGAAGCTAGCCTGCTGACCCTCAGCATCACATCATTAAAAAAAAACATGTTCAAATAAGAAAATAAAGAAAGGGCCCTGGTTTGGCTCAGCGGTTAGAGTATTGGCTGGCAGACTAATGAGTCACAGGTTAGATTCCATTCAAAGGCACATACCTCCGTTGCGGTTTATCCCCAGTCCTGGTTGGGTTGTGTTGGAGGCAACTAGTCGATGTGTCCCTCTCACGTCAATGTTTCTCTCTCTCTCCCTCTCTCTCCCTCCCTCCTACTCTATCTGAAGATAAATAGAAAAATATCTTCGGGTGAGGATTTAAAAAGTTTAAAAAATAAAAATATAGAAAGGATGGGGAAAAATATTCAGCAAAATTAAACCAATTTAGCAATCTCACCATTTTTTAGAAATAATTGTTTTTATTTGTTTACAGACCCATGTAAACCTCGTCATCTGATATAAATAAAGAATTTAACACTAGAACTGGGACTAAAAAAAATGTTTCCTTCCAAATCATTGGAAATGTACTATCTAGCATAAATAATGACATCTACCAACACATACACAACAAAGGTTAAAAATACAAACTTAAGACTAGATAAATTGGTTTGTCATGTAATATAATGTAACAAACAGTTCTTACCTAATTACTCAAACCTAGTAGTTGAGACATATAACTTCTAATTATAATGCAACTAAATAAAAATAAATACATACACTGCATGCCTAAGTGTTGTTTTTACTTTGCTTTACTGTATGTTTGTTGGGAGGAAGCAATAAAAATTGGATCTTAAACTTCCTAGGGAATATACTATAACCATATAAAAACTGAAAAACTATAGAGCTTCAATTTATAAAGTTTCATACCTTAATAATTCACTTCTATTTTTAATTTTACCCCAGTGTTTCAGTTCCACTTATAATCCTCATGTCAATCCAATTAATGTTATTAATTATTTTCTTTTTCTTTTTAGCGCCTTGCACTCTGCCCTTGCTCACTCGATTTTCTTTAATAGTGCAATTAAATTATTTTTCTATACATTGAAAATGTTTGTTAACATTTCCTATTTGTAATGCAACAAGGTTACTTTTTATTTTAGATGTTTCTGGGTTTACAGTATCCTTTGATTTTAAGAACTCATGTATGTGGTAGTTACTAATATCATTTCCATTTTACAGGTGAGGGAACTGAGACAGAGAAAGGGTAACATGCCACAGAGCTGGAATGTAGAAATATTCCTTCCAAGTAGATGTTAATTAATTCTATTTTTAGAACTAATTTCTAAAAACAAATTACAACAGCCATTATGACTATCCACTTACAAATAGTTCCCAGTTTATGAACTGCTTTTACTTCAAAAGTTATTTTTAAATTAACTGGTTGAAACTCAATGCATCTTCCCCATAAAATTAATGTCCCACCTGGTTTAATCAATCAAGCTTCTGGTTTGAATGTTTTTAAGTAAAGCATAAATTTGCCTCCTTCAACTTTCTTTTTTTTGTAATTATTTTTCTTTATTGATTTTAGAGAGAGAGGAAGTGCGAGGGAGAGAGAGATAGAAACATCAATGAGAGAGAAAGAACATTGATTAGCCACCTCCTGCACACCCCCCACTGGGGATCAGGCCCACAACCTGGGCATGTGCCCTGACCGGGAATCAAACCAGCAACCTCTTAGTGCATGGGTTGATGCTCAACCACTGAGCCACACCAGCCGGGTTTCCTTCCTCAACTTTCATTTAGACATCCAATATAAAGGCAAATGTGGAAGGATTCCCATGTATCTGACCGTAATAGTAAGGCAGTAGGGGCAAAAAGCATGGCAGCATATGCTAAGGTTCACGTGGGTGGTTGCAGAAGTGGTTCTCTCTACACATGCTGGGAGTGGATAACTAACTGGTGGACTTCCTAATGGGATATACAAATACCATAGCTATTTTCAGGTATAGGTTAATTATAATTTAACTGGCTATCAAATGAGAATTGCTTAGAATATAGGATTTATAATCTGTGTTACATTATAGAGTAAAAGTACTAAAAATCGTACATGAATAAGAATAAAGTAACTACTGTACTCACGTTTAAATCACAGCAGTTTAAATTTGGAATCAGGCTAATTTGATAAATGTTCGCTCATACAATTTGCAAGTAGAAATGCAATTTTATATGCCAGAATTTAGCCAGATTATAGCTTCAAAGAATAGTACTTAGCATTCCTAATATCTTATCATCAACAACATTTCTTGAATAAATTGTATGGCCAGAAAGATTTAAATTGGTTATCTGCATCACAAACATATAGTAAGGTTATTTATTTTAAAGTATACACTTTAGGAAGGCAAAACAATGAATAAATGAAAACATTTTTAAATGCCGTACATAAGTTGAGTATCTCAAATTTTGCTTCTGATTAAAACAAAAATCAGTAAAACAAGGAATTTTACAATGGAATATGTGTTGAAAAGTTGAGTAAGTTATGATTGTGTTTTGACTTGAACTAGTTTGTCTATTTCAAGAATGGTTCATGAGAAAAGAAAAAGTGCTCTTAATAAGCAAAATATGACTCCCATCAATGTTTTACACAATCATCTTTTCCTATGTTTGACTCATTAGAAACAGTTTTAAAAGTAATTTGAAATATTATTTAATATATTTTACTATACATTCTAAGTATGTATTATACTATATCTATACATCTATAATCATGTAGTATATATGACATTTCTCATGCGCATACTTTTAAAAATTATATATGTATTTTAATACTTTATTAAATTTGATAACATTGAATATATTCTAAGATTTTCATGAAAATATTGTTTTGTTGCTTAGCACACTTCTGTTTAATTTATTTTTAAAAGTTTATGATCGCAATGTGTTTGAAAATTATATATACAGAAAAATTTTTTTTTTAAATATTCATAATGCTACAGTCTCCATTTTTATCAAATGCTTTAATTCTTTTTTCCCTTTGAAACACTGATAACATTCCTTTGTGAAGATTTGCCAGAGAACAGTGGGAACAAATGGACTGACATTTTGTATGATATCATCTAACTATCACTATTAGTCATTTTGAATTCTGATAAATCATTTCTCTCTAATCTTCTGTACCCTTCACTGTAATACTGCGATGTATATATCTGACTAACGTTTCTCACGAGGTTGCTGAAAATATCAAATATGAGAAAAGTAAAAGTGTTTTGAAAATTATAAAACACAACCTGGGTAAATACAGGTTATTAACACTAATAATAATTTAATGTTATTATTACTCAATGCAGAGCAGGGTGTAGTGTTTTTAGCATTGTTATTCAGTAACTTTACTGAACTTTTTACAATAGTTAACAATATTATTTTCCAAATACTTTCCAACCTATCCCACAATATTTTTTCACCTGTTTCAACTCGTCAATATTTTTGCATATACACTTCCATTATAACATAACTGTTGAGCTAATAAGAGACATTTAAAAACATCATTTGGATCCCAGATGAGCTGAGAATGCTTTTTTTTAAATATTTTTTTTATTAATTTATTGTTGTTACAGATGTTGCTCCTTTTTTTCCCATTGACACCCTCCTCCCCATCCCCCCTACCCCGTCCCCAGCTTTGTTGTCCATGTCCATCAGTTATGCGTACATGCATATAAGTTCTGTGGTTTATCTCTTCCCTCCCCCCCACACCTGAGAATGCTTTTAATCTCACTTTGATTTGTAACTCTGATGTTGGTTAAGATTGTGCTAATGAAGCTTATCACACCAAAAGCTTATCTATATATATATATATATATATATATATATATATATATAGATATATATATATAGATATATATAGATAGATAGATAGATAGATAGATATGATTATTCTTCTATAACTATTTCATTATTCAGTTTTGCCTATTTCTATTATCCTCACCAAAAAATTAAGAATACGCTAAATAAATCACTTGAATAACCTGCATTACCCTCACTTACAGGTACTTTTCCATATTCACTGAACTAATAGTGAAAACTAAATATGACACTTTTTATATTTACTCTATTGTCAACCAGAAACTTAAAAACAGTTCCCTATTGATAAATAATTTTAATATCTCAAAAAATTACACAGAATTAAGATAATTTGGCTTATAAATACAAATGTAACATTCATAAAAATATTTCTTTAACAAGTATTATGTGCAAAGCATTAGAGAATAAGTAAGCTATTTAAATCTGGAAGTTTTAAGATAAAATACTGAATATGATATTTCAATGCCAAATTGAAGATCCCATAAAATGTATATTCACAGAAAAAAGATTCCATGTAATGGCAGAGATTGATGGATAATATTTGGCCATGTTTATTCAGTTATTGGGAGGAAAAAGGCATTAAAGTTCGGACGCAGCAGATTAAATCAAAGAACGGTGTCTTCACGTATATATAAAGCAGACATTGAAGTTTAATTGAAATGTGATGTATAAAATTATCAGGACAAATATTTCATATTAACTCTACTTTTAAAACTATAAGAATCATTAAAATGATAAATTATTAGTTAAGAATAATTACATTATGAGAAATGCCAGTATATGAACACTGGAAGACAAGCTATAGATAGTTATAAAAAAATATATATGGACCTCTGAATGCATTTTTATCTTTAGAACTTATTTATAATGCAATGTATAGATATTTATAGAAAATGTTTGGATCTTAGAAAGCTTTTGTCCTTAGAACCTATGATAGGATTATTTCCTAGGTCAGCCCAGAAAGTATGATACTGACACAATCCAGCTGCCATGTACAGGAGTGAATTGAAGTAAAATGCGTTTATTGCTTGACGCTCTGCCAAACCTCACTCCATAAAAAGTTAGAACCACACTTGATCAAAAGTTAGAACTTTTTCAGTTCCAAGTAATTGGTGGCACCTGTGCCGGGAGGTTTCATGGAAGGATACATCAGACTGAAGGGTAAAGAACTCTGAAGCTTTGTGGGGAATATCCGTGTCCTGACCCACTGCCCAAAGACTTCTGTGTGCTTTAAATTACCATTACTTATTCTTTAAACGGAAGATTCTCTTTCCTAACCCAATGATTCTCTACCAGGGATGATTTTATCCTTCAGGAAACATGTTGAAATGTGTGGAGACATTTTTGTTTCTCACATTAGAGTCCAGGGTGATACTAGCATCGGTGGGTAGAGGCCAGGAACACAAACATCCTGCCATGCACAGAACAGAGTCCTCACTGCAAAGAATCATCCAGCCTAACATGTCAGCAGCCATGCTGTTCCGGATTTACAACAAAACATGCTTTCATTGCAGCTTCAGTTTTACCATGTCTTCCCCTTCCATCTTCTGGAGAAACTAACAGTAAAATGTATGAAAGCAACATTTACAAGAGAGACACTTCCAACCTCAAGTGGCCTACGATAAATGATGAAAGCTGGCATTCTGTGTAATGGAATACAAACGGAACTTGTCTTTCCTTTTGCCCCACAGCCAGTCTTTATGCTCGTTAATATCAATCCTGCACAGCTGTACTTCTCTCTGTTGATCCCAAGCTGGTCCTAAGGAACACCGATATTTGCATTTAAATGCTATAGAAACACAAACCCTATCCAGAATAGGGGTAATTTTAGTTCAGAAAAATTACCCCTAAAAAAACAAACAAACAAAAACTTATATTCACAGACTAGTGAATCTCCCTTCTTCGTTAAGAAATTGTATTTGAACATCTGGCTGCCAAATATGGGGTGTTAACTGTGGGGTTAAAAAAAATGTGTAGCTAGAATGGCATGATGGGAATGATCAAGGAGACCAGAGCAGTGCAGGAGCGTGGTGGGGGTTGGGAGTCAGTAGAAGGGGTTTTCACTGTATTTCTCTCTTGCCGCTTCCTTTGCAGCCTGTTCTGCCCTGAACAGAGGTGCAAAGACCAGAATTAGGAAAGGAGGTTTCTAGGCACTCAGAGGAAGCAAAGCTAATACCCGCGGTCTTTACAGGATGCAAGGGAAGTTCCCAGAGACAACTGAGCAATGAGAGAAAAAAAAAAACAAAACACTGCTATCACCTAGTAAAGGTTGGGGGCATTGCAGGCATATAAGCTACGCCCAGGTAAGTCAGAAACAGCCTTTAAAAGGATCTTAGCAATAGGGGCCCAAGTCCTTCTGATCGAGGCCCAACAAAAAAATAAAAATAAATTAAAGTACCTTAGCAATAAAACTACACTGAAGATAACATTATCTTGATTTGGTTACTCAGAAGATAGTCTGCACTGTTATACTGTCCTGGTGTCACTATTATCCAAATGAATATTGGCCTGGCAAGTATATTTTTAAAAATCTGGTTATTTTTACTTTCTCACTGCTGAATATAAAGCAAGGGCTACTAATATTTTACATTTTTCAGCCTTTGGCCAAGTAAAGATATGTTATATTTTTTCCATGCAGTTGAAAGTAAATGTTTTCCAGTCAAACTTCTAGGGAAATGAGAATTGTGTCCCTAATATATTCTTAACACATAATACAATTAATGCCCTTCAAATTTTGATTTCACCTTAAAACACATTTATATTCTTCAAAAGATAGAAGTTTATTTTACCCTAATATGACTATGCAATCCAAAGAGATAGCAAGGACACAGGCAGAATTAACACAACATGTGTCATTCATGTGGCCTATATCCTAATAAACGTAATACCAAAAAAATGTGGTCTTACACAGATATTCTGATCCAGCAGGAAACAGACTTTAATACCTCATAACAGATAGGGTTTTCATGGAAAAGATGGATGGCTGAGAAGTTATGAAAACCTTTCTCGGGCAGTATTTCTCAAAGCATCTTATCCAAATAAGTTATTAAGTCTCACAGGGAATGAGTTCCATTGTATTTAACCCTTCAATGTATAGCTTACTACAGGCAACACATGTTAAAAACATGTCAGTGCCCTGGCTGGTGTGGCTCAGTTGGTTGGAGCATTGTCATGTACACCAGAAGGTGGCGGTTCAATTCCCCGTCAGGGCACATACCCAGGTTCCAGGTTCCATCCCCAGTCGAGTCTTGTGCGGGAGGAAACTGATCAATGTTTTTTTCTCTCTCCCTCCCTTCCTCTCTCTGAGATCAATTAAAAAAAAAAATCATTCAAGGCTCAAGATTGAGAATAAAGGAATCTGGAAGTATAAAATAAAATAAGAAATTTAAAAACATGTCAGTAAATAACACTTGGAGAGACTAACTCAACAATGCAAGGTTCAAAAATGATGATTTGGAATGGGAGCAAAAAAAAAAAAGAGTTTTATTTCAGTATATTTATCTCAGGCTCAGATCTGACAATACCTTGTAGAAATGCACAATCCTTTAAAATAAAAACACATAATTCATTAAAGAATAAAGATGGGTGAGAATAAAGAGAAAATATACTAAATTAAATTCTATGCCAATGGTTATGACTTATTATTTGAATGTACAAACCCACTATACCAATTTTGAAGTTTAAAATGTTGGGGATGCCATAAATAATCAGTTTGGATGGTAAAGGTTTAAATTACATGTCACAGCTATTTTGAACTAAAAGATCATACTTCCAAATTTAATAGCATCTTTCCCAATAATCAAAATGATCACAGTACAATTATAATTAGTTTAGCTAACAGATTACTAAGCTTCACCATTATTATGTAAGAGAAAACTTGTATTTTGTATAATATGACTCTGTGGCTTTGTAAGGCTTTGTAATAAGAGAAAAGTAATGACTCAAACACAAACAGAAATTTAGAGACAAAATTGGTAAGGAGAAAAGCTTAAACATATGATTAAAAACAAAAATGTTCTGTGTGCCCTGGCTGGTTTTGCTCAGTGGTTAGAGCGTCGGCCTGTGGACCAGAGAGTCCCGGGTTCGGTTCCTGCTAAGGGCACGTACCTTGGTTGCAGTTTGTCCCCTGCCAAAGTTGGGGTCGTGTGGGAGGCAACCAGTCGATGTGTCTCTCTCACATCGATGTTTCTCTTTCTCTTCCTCTTTCTCTCACTCCCACTCTATGTGAAGATAAATGCAAAAATGTCCTCGACTGAGGATAAGAAAAAAAAAGAAATGTTCTGTGTAAATCAACTGAATCCATTCTAAGTGATTTATCCCCCAAATAAATTGTCCATTTTGAATTATGGTATATGAATTTTTATAACTTGCTTTAATATTCATCAGTGGAACTATAGTTTTAGCAAATGTGAATAAATGCTGAGAAGAAAATGATATGGAAGATAAGATGATCTTTTTGTTCAGGAATTTATCACACAGCTAGGAGGGAGAAAAGATATACCTTAGACACAGATTTTAAAAATTCAAGACAATGTTAAATATTTTTGAAAATCATGACATACACTGTGTACAAATGTGCAATAAAATTTCAAAATATAGAAACAGGAACAGCAATAATGAAAGTTAAATAATATTGGCCCTGTCTGGTTTGGCTTGGTGGTTAGAGTGTTGGCCTGTGGACCAAAAGGTCTTGGGTTCAATTCCCAGTCAAGAGCATGTACCTGGGTTGCAGGTTCGATTCCTGGCCCTGGTTGGGGTCGTGCAACCAATTGTGTCTCTCTCACATCAATGTTTCTCTCTCTCTCCCTCTCTCCCTTCCACTCTATTGAAAAAAAAAAAAAGTTAAGTAATATTGAATAAATAATAAAAAGACATAGCCCTGGACAGTTTGGCTCAGCAGTTAGAGCATCAGCCCTCAGACCAACGGGTTGAGGGTTCGATTCCTGGCCAAGGACATATACCTGGATTGCAGGTTCGATCCCTGGGGTTGTGCAACCAATCGATGTGTCTCTCTCACATTGATATTGATGTTTCTCTTTCTCTCTCTCCCTCCTTCCCTTCCATTCTATTCTAAAAATCAATGGAAAAATATCAAGTAAGGATCAACAACAACAAAAAAATACATAGAAGTTGACCTCAGTGTCTTCAATTCATTCTCAATTTCCACAACCCTCTGTAGAATGTCAGATTAAGTTAAAGAGCCTCACGAGATTTAATTTGGGGCAGGATGCTGATTTGAATCTTGTCTGTAAGAAGACCCTTTGATATTGTGACTTAACATGATTATGTGTGGGCCTGGTAGTTAAGGAACAGGTACTTAAAAAATTATAAAGTGACTGGGGAGAACAGTGGGGTGTGTGTGAAAGGACACATTGGATGATAAACTTGTATGGAATGCTTAGAATGTACCAGACATTGTTTTGTTTTTGTTTTGTTTTTGTTTTTTATCCTCACTCGAAGACATTTTTGCATTAATCTCCAGACAGAGCGGGAGGGAGAGAGGGAGGAAGAGAGAGAGAGAAACATTGACGTGAGAGAGACACATCAAGTGGTTGCCACCCACACAACCCCAACCAGGGCCAAGGACAAACTGCAACTGAGGTACGTGCTCTTAGCGGGAACTGAACTTGGGCCTCTCTGGTCCACGGGCCGACTCTGTAACCGCTGAGCCAAACTGGCCAGGGCTGTACCAGACATTGTTATACATATTAACTCATTTCATTTTCATCACAATCCTATCATATAGGTCCTATTGTCAAGTTCATTTTACAGATTAGAAAACTGAGGAACAAGAGATTAAGTACTTGTTCAATACTACCCTCAGCTAATAAGTGGGGGGAAGTAGGGATAACAAGAAAATAAGGATAATTTGGATAAATAAGAATTGAATCAAACCATTGATGAACTCTCTATCAAGTCTAATAAAATAATCAACATATTTCATTGTTTTCTCTCTGACAACAAGATAACATATCTGAGTCAGATATATAAACCTAGTGAGAAGACAAACTTTTATGGCATCATAAGAAAAAATATAAGTAAACAGATTATTTATCACCTACTTGATTACACTGTCAATACATACAGGATCATCTATCAATGCAATATTCAATGACTGACTTTCTTGGAAATCTGAAACTAGTCATTACACAGACTCCTAATTCTTTTACCTGTTTAAGAAGCAACTATAAAATTAACTTACAGTTTCTTAGGAGATGATTGGATTACATATTGAATTGCCCATTCAACTTATATTTTTAAAAGACTTAAAAAATTGGTTTAGACAAAGTCTCCAGAACATAAAGTTTTCTCATATCCAGGCCTGCTGCTGGTTTTTATATGGTCCATGAGCTAAAACAGTTTTTATTTTTGATGCTTTTATAAAGTCAAGAGAATAATTCTTTTATAAAACATGAAAATGATATGATTCAAATTTCATTGTCCATAAAGTTTTATTAAAACATGGCCATGCTCATCATTTACATATTTTCTACAACTGTTTTCATGCTGCAATAACAGAACTTAGTAGTTGACAGATCTTATGGCTCATGAACCCTAAAATATCTATCTGACCCTTTACAGAAAAGAGTTTGCTGAATCCTGGGTAAACACAGTAAAAAGGGTTTTTTGTTTTTTTTTTTTTTTTTACTTTAGGAATTCTCAGAGTGTTTAATGTGCTAATGTTACACCATAATATCCCAAGAGAAAGGAAAGAATTCTAGCATATAGTATTTTCTAAACTTATTTGACCTTCTTAGCATGACATCTCACAAAATACAGGATTTACAGGGAACATTTGCAATGCACAAATTCAGTGGTTTCCTTTACTATATGAATCAAGATGTCATTTTTCTCACAAGCCACCAGTATTGAATAAAAAATTAAAATATTTGTCTCGTGTAACCAAAACATGATTATATATAATTCCATAAAAGATGCTGATGCGTTCTCTTATAAAAAACATCCTAATTTTTGAAAGAATAGATGCTGAATAACAACCTAGGAGAAAGTGCAGGTGTTCTTTAAGTTTCAGAGAATTGTCCATGAATGTTTTTTTTGTCTAAGACATTATGTGTTCCCCGTTCTTTTAGCCTTTAAAAGTTATATTAACTGCGCTGGCTGGTTTGGCTCAAAGGTTAGAGCGTCAGCCTGTGGACCAATGAGTCACGGGTTTGATTCCGGTCAAGGGCACGTACCTCAGTTGTGGTTAGTCCCAGGCCCTGGTGGGGTCGTGCACTTGGCAACCAGTCGATGTGTCTCTAGCACATCGATGTTTCTCTCTGTCTCTCTCTCTCCCTCCAACTCTATCTGACAATAAGTAGAAAAATATCCTCAGGAATAAAATTTTAAAAAGGAAAGAAAAGTTACATTAACCTTTTCAATCTATTTTAAATTTGTTTTGGCTATTTTCTGTACTTAAAAATGGATCACCTCAGGAAAACTGACGGCATTTGGAGTAAAGCAAATATGCTATTAATGGGATTCAGGACATTTCAGTCTTAAATATGGCACCTTGATATGCTGAATAGTTTTAGCTGACAGAATTTGAGAAAATGGGAGAAGCAGGAAGTTCATTCAGACTTTGCAGCCTTGCCTCTCTCATAAAGCCGGTGACCAGTGGCCTCCCTGTACCTGGAGGAAATGAGGACTGTTATCTCTGAAGACGGAGGAGCCAGAGGAATCCAGCAAACAGGACTTGCTAAGTTTCCTCCAGCTACTAATTTACCTGTCCACTCTTCATCAAACCTAGCATTAAAACATGCAGGTTTCACCAGTTTGGGGCCCTTCATTTCCTTAGAAAGGCTCCCAAGTCATGTAAAACGTAATAAATGTGTATGCTCTTCTCCTGTTCATTTGTGTTAATTTTCAGACCCACCTAGGGACTTCAAGAGGGTTGAGGAATTTTTTTCTCCCCTACACTATACAGAAAATAGAAAAGGCAATGTTAAACAACAATTTTGTTTCACATTGATTTTTTATTTTTTAGAGAGAGTGGAAGGGAGGGAGGTAGAGAGAGAGAAACATCAATGTTGAGAGAGACACATTGATTGGTTGCCTCCCGCACAGCCCTGGTCGGGTTCCTGGAAACCTGCAACCCAAGCATGTGCCCTTGGCTGGAATCGAACCCATGACCCTTTGGTCTGCGGGCCGATGCTCTAACCGCTGAACCAAACCAGCCAGGGCTAAATGACAGTTTTGTTTGTCCTTCTTTAAAATGTGTGTGTATGATGGTGTGTGTGTGCATGCACGCACACACACACACAAAGTTTAAGCAAATTAAGATTAACGAAGCAGGCAAATAATGAGGAAGTTCTGGGCCACAAACTTACTCTGGTTATTTTACCCAGAGCGTGGCAAATGGCTTCTGAAGTAATATTTTGAGGACCACAGTGCTGCAGTCTATGGAAGAGAAAAACCACACAACTTTTGAACCATAAATAATGCGCCTTTCTTAGTTGGAGATGAAAATCTGAATCACCGTTTTGATAAATGAAGCATGGAAAGTAGTCCTATCAAATAGTTTTCACTAAACACAAACCATTAACATTTTATTAAAATGTTTTTCAAATTGGAG
Source organism: Tadarida brasiliensis (assembly GCA_030848825.1). NCBI lineage: Eukaryota > Metazoa > Chordata > Mammalia > Chiroptera > Molossidae > Tadarida > Tadarida brasiliensis. The sequence goes on along the minus strand of CM061263.1, from coordinate 108,287,006 downwards.
CCTTTCAGAAAATTAAATATTCTATACACAATGGCAACAGTCAAAAATTAATTAAAATTACCCTGAAAATTAAAATTTCATATATATGTATATATACATATATACAGAAAAATTCACTATTATACGCTCAATTAATGGCCGCTTAATTTTCTAGAAAGTAATAAGACATGCCAGTCATGGAGGACAAGAAAAACCCTAGACATTCCATAACTGTAGGGCAGCTATAATACATAATTCCCATTAACAAAGAAAAGGGAAGGGAATGTGTAAAGAATGTGTATTGGAGAATACAGAGGGTTAAGCAAACTAAGCTCATAGTTCAGATTCTGGAAATTGACTATAATCAAAATGCAAATATTTAACATGTAGTCTTTGCCAGATGAAATGCTGAGAAAATATCTAATCTCATTGGAAATTCTAGCGCTTACTTCCCAGTGTTACCTGTGCCTGGCAAATACCTCAAGTTCCCTTATTGACTTGTACTTTGTAGAGAAATATTTCATAACAACAAAGCATAAGTATATTTATTAAAGGATAGTTACCTAGCCTGAATATTTAGTTTAATGATGGCTGTAATTATGTCAACGTTTAATATTTGTTTTCCTTTTGGCAGCTAAATCCATAATTGGTTTTAGTTCTTAGTAAAATATATTTCCTAATGATGGTGATTTTCAGCTTGTATCTGCCTGCGGCCACCTACTCTGCCCTTTCTAAAAGCATTGTGAGGTATGCTGGCATATTTGAACGGCACTAGAAATAGGTAAGAATTTCAATTATCCAGTAGAATAGCTGAAGGCAGCAGATAAGCTCCTTTATCCCTGATTTTCATTTTCTGAACATACTTTGTAATAAACTTTAATAAAATGTGACCTCCAATTGGAAACTTATCCAAAATAATTAGTTCTTCACATTAGTCATAAATAAATTACCTAAAGGGTAACAGTAAATTAATAACTTGAAGGAACAAGAATTTACCAGGGCCTGTCATATAATTTTGTTAAGGGAAAGGAGATACTTGGAAACATCATTGATAAGAGAAAAACACTGGTTATCTATATGAGAAGTATCTTATGTTCACTTACCTTCCCAACATGTTGAATTTCACTGCCTCTGTCTCCTGAAGGACTTTGCTTTATGATTTATCCCTTCTTAACCTCTTTTTATCCTCAGCCTTTTCCTCTGGTCCTTCCTACTATCCTGTCACATTGTAACAACCAGCATTTGACCACATATTCGACTCGGTTATCTTTCTTTCACAAACACAAATAGCAACACACAGTCACTTTCTCTGGCTCATCACTTTACAGAAACAGCCACCCACCATAATAAAATGACTTCTGCCCTCACCTACCCCCACCTGACACAATTCTTCTTAGGGTTATCAGAGATCTCTTAACTGCCAAACCCAACTGCCATTTTGGGCACTGATCTGACGTGACTTTTCTGAAACATTACGCATTGTGACCTTTCTCTCCCATTCTTGCGGCAAGCCTTTGCCTGACTTCTTGACTTCATTCTCTGTGGTTCTTCCTTTACCTTTCTAGCTTCTCCTTCTCAGTTCTTGCATGGGTCTTGCTTCCTCTGCACAATTCAATAGATACAGGTGTCATGCAGGAATGGCCACAGATCCTTTGCAGCTGAACTGAGGCTGTTGTTTGATGAAAAAGCCTGAGATGAAAGACCACATGGAGAGAGACCCAGCCCTCTCAGTTGTCCTATCTGAACCTAGTCCTCAGCCAGTCCACTGCTCATGAGAGAACCCCGGTGAAACCAGCAGACGAACCACCCCAGTTTACCCACGAAATCTTGACAAATAATAATAATTTTTGTTTTTCAGCTACTGATTATCAGGATGTTTATTATGCAGTAAGTGATAACTGATATAATTGGCATCCTCCAGGTTTTCATGACTCATTTCTTATTTCACTATACATTTTAGGAGTGACTGTAGTATCGCCCACAACTTTATCAACCAACTGCCTGAGGATAATTCCCAAATCCAATTATTTTGCCCTTGAATTCTAGACTCATATTCCCAACTTCCTTTTTAGCACATTTACTTGATAATTACATTTGTATAGCCCAAGGCACTTCAAATTTGACCCATCAAAACTAATTCACTGTCCAGTCCTCTTGTATCCCAAACTATGCCATCTCTTGACATCCCATCTTACTGAATGTAATCATTATCCCGCTGCCCTTTCTCTCAAGCTTGAAAACTGGGAGTCTTCCTCGATTCTTTCCCTCTCGCTCTCATCCCCAGTTCTATTCTTCTTCTTCCAAATGCCTCAAATATGTGGCTTCATTTCTATCACCACTACCACAACTCAGACACCTCGACAGTAGATTGCTGTAGTAAGCTATTACACATGATATTATAAACTCTTGCCCACTTCTCATTTGCGTTCCATAGTATTGCCAGACTTCCCTTTTAAACTTCAATCTAGCTGTGCACCTTCCTTGATTAAAACATTTAAACAGGTTCCGAGTCCTTTATTTTTAATCTCTTTACCTCTTCCTCTCCATTTCACCTCTTCTCCTCCCTTCCACACAGCCTCTCTCTCCTGCCTGCTCCTGGGATTCCTTGCACGATCTGTTTTCTCCAACTCACAGCCAAGCACTCTGTAATATGCCCATTCATCTAGCGATTCCTAGCTTCTTGCTGACATCTGACAGGTCCAACACGAGGGCAACCTGACTGCCACTTACATCACCCTATGGATTGCTAGACTGGATTGTATACAGCACATTTTGGTTTTCACTCTGGGCTTTTAAAAAAAATTCATTTTAGAGAGAGAGGGAGGGAGAAGGAGGGAGAGATAGAAACATTGACGAGAGAGAACATCGATTGGCCACCTCCTGCATGCCCCCCACTGGGGATTGGGCCCACAACCTGGGCATGTGCCCTGACCAGGAATTGAACCGGCGACCTCTTGGTGCATGGGTCGACGCTCAACCACTGAGCCACACTGGCTGGGCTTCACTCTTGGGCTTTTCTACAACCTGTTTCCTTGGCCTGAAACACTCTTCTTTCTCCTTCTCCATTGGACTAACTTTTACTCTACTTCAAATATTGCTTCCTCTAGAAAAATTCCCTTACCTTCTCTGAATAACCCAACTTCCCCCACCCAAGATGGCAATGGGTTTCCGTTCTTGGTGCTTCAACAGAACTCAGTGTCATTCAGTAATGGCATTTCTACCTTTATTTTTTGATACTTTTTCAGTTAGGTCCTAGACTGAGTCTTTCATCTTTGAAGTCTACATGCCTAACACAGAAGATGATATAAATGTTTGTTTTATTTTTTGGAGTAGGGGTGGGGTGGGAGATGGGAGGTGGGATTGCAATTGGTGTGGGAGATAAATGAAGAGAATTTCTCAGTCAGTTAGGGCCTGATAGTTACAACTGTCCCACCACCTGTTTGTGTAAACACAGTTTTGTTGGAATATAGTCATGCACATTTAATTATGTGTTGTCTACAAGTGTTTTCACATGACATTGGTAGAGTTGAGTAGGTAATATTATGGCTCGAAAAACCTAAAATACTTATTATGTGGCCTTTTACACAAAAAAATGTGCCAACTCCTGACCTAGATGACTTACCTGCACCCCTTCAAAAAATAAAATAAAATAAAAAATCTAGATTTGTATTTCTTTAAAAGTTTTTTGAACTCCAGTATCTACACAGTGATTCTGTGTCTGACTCTCTAGGGGATAAGAAGGTAATAACAACATGGTTCTTCAGCAGAAGAAATTTACAAACCCATGGAAGTGATGTCATGTTTAGAAGTAATTTCAACCCAAGCTAATGACTAAAGGATCACTAAAGGGATGGCTGCTAAATGCGTCATGGAAACGGGGTGGGTTTAACATGGGCTTTGCCAGCTTGAAGGCCCTGACTGGGAAACCAGTGTACTTTGCCTGTAAAGCCCTGTCCCAGGTGCAGTGTGCTGCGCACTAATCAGCCCCATCTGAGTGTCAGGAGGTATCACAGTAGGCTGGATGAAAGGCTGCTTTCACGGTCCCATCTCAGGTGCAGTGCGTCCAAACACCAGGTGTTTGGAGGTGGAAGATTTGGAAACATTCAAAGGACACCTAGAATTTTTTCACTCTTCACCTTGATGTTCTTCCCTCCCCAAATTACCCTGGCCATTTGTTCTGTTCTTTATGATGACACACTATTTTCCCAATTACTCAGACTCAAAATTGTAGTTACCATTGACTCTTTCTTTCCATCCTGACACTTTCTATTGCCCCTGTCAATTTAATTTTGAATTCCTATAAATGCTGTCTCCACAGTGACTCCTAATAGCAACTGCTTTCTAAAATTTCTTATTTCAAACAGTATTTGAAACAACAAATTGTTTCATTTATTATTTGTTTATTGTCTGCCTGTCTACCACTGCACTATTACGTTCAATGAGAGGAGAGACCTTGACTGTCTTTCTCATTATTTCATCTGCAGCGCCTGGAATAACATATGGCACATATTAGGAGGTAAATAAATGTTTGTTGTTGAATACATAAATCGTATTATGATACTTTAAAATACTTGCCTTGCATTTTAATTACTTATGTATGTCTGTGTGTCCACTAATCAGTCAATTCTTTAGAAGTATGACCTGTATATGATTCATTTTTAGTCTCTCATAATGTCTGCCAATACATGGGGCTCATTTAATATTTTTGGAATTTTAAAAAGTATCAAATAACCATCATGTTGTGTTGCAACAAGCCAAATATATACAAGTAGATGCCAGATCTGACAGAGTGGGATCATTCATGAATGCTTTGTTTTCGGGTGCTAAGATAGATAAGAAAGCAATACAAAAGTATGCCCTGACTTCATCAAGTATTACATAACACAAGCTGCCATTTTAATTAGTCCTCTAAACCGTGATTACAGCTAGTTCTCTTAACCAAAAAGGAAAACCAACGAAAGTAATCAACATTTTTAAAAAAGTGACTTAGTCCAAGTCTCGTGCCTATTATTAATAGGCCTAGGAAGAAGTTCTTTGACTTTCAGTACTAGAGCAGACAAGCAGGCAGTCAAGAAACCAAAGTGAATACCTTGCGGCCACTGCTGCAAAGTGCCCAACTGTCTGTACTAGTAAAAAGTATGGGGTCTCAGAGGCCCACTGCAGCTTTCTAAATGCATTTTCTAATTGTGTGAAGCTCTTTTCTTCATATGAGATAATAGTTATCATGTCTACCCGATGGAAACAGCTACGGTTTTTAATAGCATCTCTCGGAGCTTCCAGGCAAATATAAAGTCTTATGTGCAGAGCTAAAAATAGGTATCCTCAAACTCTACTATGAAAGACTGTGATCTCCCCAAATTAATCCCCTGCTACATGATCGCAAGTACTCTCAGTTAACCATACTGCAGGGAATTCCAGAAAGACTGAAAAAGGTCAGAGTAAATAAGGGGCATTAGAGTAACTATAGGTATTTGAGGTTACTATCAATGTCCTCGTCATTGTTGGAGAAAACAAGCATGCACTGTGCAGTATACCAATAAGCCTCAGACACAAAATTCTTATCATTTGCTGAAGTTAGACTACTATCTGCATTCATGGAATTAAAATCCAAAAGATCCACAAAATAGTAGAATAACTCAATTCTGTGAACTGATAAACCGACCAATTTAATATGATTATTAGAATGAATAGCAGGTAACTACTGTTGACTGTAAGTCCAATACTGTTTGTTACAAACACATCTTTTACATTTTTCTATATACTTCCTCAATTGTAACATGTTGTTTTCTACCAACCTAACCCAGATTATGGATCATCAGTACACTCACCATATTTCTGCCTGCTTTCCGATTCTTCTCTTTTGATTATCCTATCTGAGTCAGTCTTAGCTTTGAGTGATTCAGCCCCCTCCCACATCATTTTATACATCTTATTGTGTTCCCGTCTCTTGTCCAAGCCTGTCACCTAACTGTGGGAGTTTAATAAATACTAATTATGATAATGCTCCTTTTATTTTCCTTTACCTCCATTTACTTCTCTCTTCTATACCTCTACTTAGAGTTAATAAAAAACATTTACTGAGTACCTACTCTACAGAGAAACAGCCTTCCTCAACTCCAAGATATTATGCTCTCATTTTATTAACTGTATGATACAGCTTGTGCTTTTATCTACCCTGTCAAAGACAGTTTCCCATGAAAGAGTGATTTAAAAGTAAGTTCATGCATGAGATATTGAACTGTAATGCTGTTTTCTCAATTAGGAGTTTAATCTCTTAGGAATGGAGTTGTGTCTTTGCCTGTCTGGTACAATACCAAAGCCAGAGTTTACCAGTCCTAAAGAAATAAAATAAAAAGATAACTACTCATAACATTCATAGAGTTGTATGACTAAACTTAAAAGTATGGTTAGCATGTAGTAAACACAATAATTCTTAGATATCATAATTTATAAACTAATCACATCTGATTATAAGTAGAAATAAACACATTTCACTTTTACCATAATGCTACCTTTCATGGTAAAGGTTATGTTGCCATGCATCATGTCTTAGGTAAAATGAAATCACACACACACACATTTTTTCTTCCTGTAATTCTATTTTCTAAAGTTATCTTGAAAAGGTAAACAAGCAGGACAAGAGAATTAAACTGTGATCTGCAGAGGGTATTTTAGAATTATAGAAGTGTAGACATTAAAAGGACCTTAAATATTTAATCTCTCATTTTATTAAAGGTAAGGTTAAAATATTTAAATTATGTATCCCTTCTTTTTATTAAAACTTCACAAAGACACCTAAGGGAATATCCCTTAAACTATGATGTGCTATGCATTGCAAAATCATTAATGGTCTCAAAATTTGGCTCAAAAAAAGTGAAAGCTAAACCTAAAAGAAGTCAGAATTCATATATTTCATCCAAATTCAAAGATAGTTTTATATAATATTTATAGATTCATTTATAATTGTATTCACTAATTTATAATCTACTTCTTTATATCCAGGGAGGATAAGAGATCAGTGGTGATACAGAAGTTTTAGTGAGTCAAGGTTGAGATTTTGAAACCCAAAATATCACACCACATGTAAGTATTAAAAACTTAGATATACTTCATAGTACTTGTAATCTAACAGGGCTGAACAAGGAGTAAATATTCATTGAGATTTCATTACATGCTAGCATTGTATTGACTTTAATATAGAATCAGATTTCTTGACAGTTTAGAATTAAGTCTCCTTTAGAGATGTCAAAACTTAGTCCTAACTAGGCCATACACTGTAATGGTTAAAAGCATGGATTTAAATTCTATCTCTGCCACTTAATTGTTGCATTCCTCTATGCCTTAACTGCCTCGAATGTAGAATCAGCAAAATAATAGTACCTTCTTCACAGCATTACTTTAAGTATTATGTGAATTTCTTAAAGCAGTGCTTGGCACATAGTGTTATCAAAAGTATTAGCAGGGGTGGACTTACCATGAAGCTAATGAACCTTGAGCATAAGGGCTGCCACATTAGCACAGCCACCTTCCAAGCCCCCAGAATGACCTTAGCAATATTTTTATTCACAATTGTGTATTCTTTTACTTAAAGAGCACCCCCTCTAATGCTCAAACTTGGATTTTCCTTTGCATGATATGGTTGCTGTATTAGAAAGATTCAGTATTTGCCACAGGGCATACAACTAGCAATGACATATCTGAGATATGACCTAAGGTCTATGTAAATAAAGAGCTGGAATTCTTAACCAAGATATTTTCCTGTCTATTTTTAACATTTCCCCTTTGTTTCATAACTGTAATTATCGTATACAAAGAGCATAAATCCTCCTTCGACGTGAGAAAACAAATGTTTCACCATCATATCCCCTCTTATCTCTAAAGGAAGAGAAAACGCTCACATTCAGCAGTGGGGTGTGTGGCAGCCACCCACCATGTGCGCCAAACCTCACTCATTCGCCTTTGGTTGTGTTCAAGGAGCATGAACTTAAGTAAGAGCATCCCTACTGAAGAATGTGTTACCTTGGCTTGTTTTCTACCAAAAACCCAGTAAAGTCTTTTATGGCATTTTTGTCAGATATGGCCCTTCACCATTTGACAGGAAGGAGAAGCTGAGCCTAGAATCAGAGATAAAAAGAGGTCAAACTTGAATTTCAGGATTCTTTTTGTAGTCGTTGTTAATCCTCACCCCAGGATATTTTTCCATTGATTTTTAGATAGAGTGGAAGGGAGGGAGAGAGAGAGAACCATGGATGCCAGGGACACATCAATTGGTTGTCTCCCACAGGACCCCTACCTGGGTCCAGATGGATCGTGCAGCCCAGGTATGTGCCCTTGACCAGGAATTGAACCCAGGACCCTTTGGTCTATGGGCCGATGCTCTAACCACTGAGCCAAACTGGCCAGGGCTCAGGATTCATTTTTTAAGTTACGCAAGCATCAAACATACTAATCTATTACTGTGGCCCAAGTACTGTACAGGGATCAGCTGTATTTAGAGAGTATATTTTGAATCCATTTATTCAATTAATAAATATTTATTGAGCACCTACTCACTAGTTTCCTAGAAAGGAACAGGATAAAGTCCCTGCTCTCACTAAGCCTACACTCAATGAGAATTTTTATAGCTATCTTAAATTATTTATAAAAAACAGAGGGTTATATAGCCTGCAGATATAAACCTTCTCAGGATAATTTTCTTTGTTTGTTAGCATATTTAACTCTCATTGATTATTCTTATTCTTAAAACATCTTGCCAGTGCTAAGCATCTTCCCAAGGCTCTACTCAATTCACATAAAGTAATAACTTTACCCTTGGGTGACCATTCACATTAGTAATTGTTTTACATTATAATCAACAAATAGGCAAACTTCTTCTAGAAAGTGTAGTATTACAACAGGCTCCATCAGAACAGAATCAAAATCTATTTTAGCTCTGACCAGTGTGGTTCAGAAGTTAGAGCATCAATTGCTGATCAAGGGCATGCACCTGGGTTGCAGGTTTGATTCCTAGCCCTGGTTGGGGCACATGAAGGAGGCAACCAATCGATGTGTCTCTCTCACATAGATGTTTGCTTCTCTCTCTCTCTCTCTCTCTCTCTCTCTCTCTCTCTCTCTCCCTTCCTCCCTTCCACTCTCTTAAAAAAAATCTATTTTAAATAACTGATTTTTAAGACATCAATGTTATATGTGTTGTGTGTATTTGGCCAAAATGATGGAAAAAGGGGAGGACTTCCATCTTGGTAACAGTTACTCCCTACAATCCATCCTAAAGACCACCCACAGGACTGTGGACTGCAGAGTAGTGTCTTAGGTCAAGGACACCAAAGTTCTGAGGCATTAAAGGTAGCAAGAGTGGGGCACCCCTTGGGTTGAGGGGGCAGGATACCAATAAAAAGTTAGAGATCACTGAAAAAAAAAAAAAAGGATGCCTTTAAAAGCGCCTAAGCAAATATACATTAAAAAACATTAGAACACAGAATGCACTGAACTTTTGCCTTTCATGTGTACAGATGCAGATATGTTGCCTCGCTTTAGAAAACTAATATGCTAGAGACAAAGAAATTTCTTTCCAAGAACTGGTATCCACACGCACCTGAAAGAGGTAAACTAATGCCCTCACTTCAACTTCCTTCCCTCTTCATAACTAAAATAAAAAGCGAGCCACGTTTTTGTGATTTACTTAAAGCTATAATCAAATCTCCTAGAACTACCTACCAATCCAAACTTTAAGTTACACGGTCCAGCTAATAAAGACATTATGTAAATAAAACTTTTAACCAGCTACAAACTTTTTAAAACTTTTTGTTTCAAAAAAATCCATATAAGAACTTTATACCTTATCATTTCAGGAATTAGTAGAGGGCATAATAACACATCTTATGTAGTGGATTTGAAGTTGGCTTATATAGTGGTTTGAGTAACAATTCGAGTTTTAACCTAGAGCTCAATTTCACCACTGCTACTGTTCTCAGGATATTTTTGCCAGGATACAGCATTCCATTCATTGTTCCTCATGGGCTGTCTGCTGCCAACTAGTAACTACTTAAGTTACCAGGTATCCTTAAGGGAAATCTCTTTCAGGAACTCCTGGGAACCAAGAAGATGCCCATACTCAAATATCTGACATTTCTCAATCCAGTTTTGGGAGCATTTTAAATATTTATTGACGGTCAGACAAAACATTACATAATTTCCCATCCTGCAGAATCCATAAATTGCCATACTTCTCATTACAAAGGGAAAATATCCACCTTGCCCGCAAAACTTAATTCTTCTAACCACAAAACTTAATTCTTCCTTCTGATGAGGCATTCATGGCATGATATACTTATGGGAACTATATAAAGCACCTGGTTTTAAAAAGCTTGGCCAGATATGCTCTAGTTGATTCAAAAGCAAATGTTAATGCAAATGTTATGTATCAAGTACAAACAATAGAGCTGTAATTTTATTTCTAATATACTTATTACAGCTACATTTTTTGGAGACTTTTAATTTGAAGTTGAGATTATGATAATGTTTCTTATCACTTGTGATAGACATACATCCATAGGTATAGGAAACGCCAAAGGAAAGTCAAGAGTGGATTAAATAGTACTTAACAATAATTATAAAGGCCATATTAACCAGATTAGATCCTTTCATAATAACTGTTAATTTTCTTTTCTCTTACAAATCATCTAAATAAACTATTCTATTTTAGATTTCCAACAAATATATGGGATGCTGTTTTACTATGACAAATTTCTGCTTCTAGCAGGGTTTGGTAAAAAGTCCAACTGATTCTCTGACCTCAAATTTTATTAATTAAAATGCCAAAGAATCATAACTCACAACCAAGTATCCCTAAAAGCATTATAGTGACATTCTATTTCTCTGAACTTTTAAAAAAGTTGCTGGTTGCTATTTAGTACCACTAGTTTTTTTTTTTTTTTTTTTTTTAAAGTAATTATCCTGAAAATAGAATTTACTGCAAAGATGATCAGGATCACAAATGGAACCTATGTGAATATCTGAATATGTTAATAACCTAAATCCAATTATTGATTATCCATATAGATACCAAGTGAAGTTAGGTTTCATTATTTGCTACTTTGGCTTTTATATGAGAAACAATATCTATCTAGTGACTTTTAGAAAACATTTTGAGAATCTTCATCAATCTTTAGGATTCAGTCACAGAACATTCTATTCTTCTGGAACCAAAGTACACAATCCATCTTCTGAGGTTAAAAGCTCTTCTGAAAACTACTCTTCCTATTAAATATTACTATAGTTAGAAAAATGTAAAAGATTAATTCTGATTGTAAACATGAATAATTTTAGATTGGCTCCATTTCTTTTATTTGTGTGAACCTTAGAAATGAAAAGCATAAAAGGTTTGCATGCCAAAATACAATCATTTTTGTGACCATACATTATTCTCAAATTTCCTGAAGACTGTGTCCCAAATTTTTGAATTAAATATTTTTTAAAATTTAGAAAACATGATCTGGCAGGGTAGGATTAACTTGGTGTCCAAATCCATATAATTATTTGTCTATCTCCCTGGATTTTGAATGATATCAAATGTCATCCAATTCTTTATAAAATATTTCCTTTTATATAAAACCAGCTGATATCAGATGATGAACAGAGAATAAAATAATTAGTATGTTTTAGTTTGAGTACAAATTATAATTTTCATTTACAAAATTATAGACAACTCTATTACAGGTCTACCACATGGCAGGCACTGCTGTGGACGAGAGCACACAATGTTGACTAGACATATACGGCCCTGTCCCCTCCAAGGTTACAGTTTGTGTCTTTTAAAAGTTTTTATGCCTCATACTTTGAAGTTTCATTTGTGTCCCGTTGGTATCTAAAACTCTTAAACATTTATGTATTATGAAAATATTTACAGAACTATCTTAGGAGGTTCAATCTTGGATAATTAAATATCATTCTAAGAGTGAACAAAAATGAAAAAAAAAACAAAACAGAGAATAGGTTGCAAAAAGTTCAATAAACAAACTTTCTCAAAATTGTATGATCTCACATTCCCAATATTCCTTCTAGTAATCTGCCTTTTTCCCCTGCTGACAAAGATACAATTATGTTCACATGGTTCTTTTAGTTGTATAAATTATATATCATGAAGTATATAAATATATGACTCCAATTCTTCCTTTACATTCTACAGGGAATTTTATAGTGTTTACTGTTATCAGATGACTGTTTTATCATCAATCACATTTTCTATGAAAGGATAGAAACTCTTCATTTGAGGAAAGATATTTGGTTTCTCTATGTCCTAGTAAGATTATTTAAGTCATTATAGAATCTGGTAAAAGAAATGAATAAACTTAATCAGGTCACTAAGTTTCACCTGTGGTTTCACCTTTTAGAAGGTGGAAAAATAAAACAGAAGAAAACAAAACTACCTCTTCAATAGCAATACTAAACACTGAAAAAATAAATATGCATTAATTCTATTTCAAAACACTATATCGCTTATTTACTACTTCATTTGAAATACCCATATTCTTACCTACTCAACTACCACTGTGGTTTAAATGTTTCTTAAGGGTTAGAAAAACACAAATCTGTAAACAGACGCTCTCAATTATAAAAGGAACTTGCATCCTCACTGTTACCATCTTTGCCAAATCATGTCCATAATAAAGCATCACCTTTGGGAGCACATTTTCTCAGAGCAGCTTGAATACTATGAAACTCCTCATTTTATATTGTTCTTTCTTCACTGCACATTTTGATACTTTTTCATGGAAAATGTCCTACTAAACAATGTTTCTATACTTACCTCTTTGAACGAAAATTAGTTTTGTGGGCAGAGTGGATGGTGCAGCTGCACATTTGAGGTGATGGACGTGGACATGTACTCCCCCCAGGGGACTCCCAGGGGTGCACGCAGAGCCGTACTGCTCTGGTATTTGGCATACTGATGATACAGTTCTTGAATTTATAATAAAAAAGCAAAAGACAAACACTCGCGCGTTCATGTAACAATCCTGAACTACCCGGGAAGTATTCAAAAAGATCAGTATGCTGGAAATATAATTTGTCTTATAAAACCATGAACACTCCCAAAGTAATTTTTATATATATTTGACAGCATTTAAATAAACATACTCATGAATAATGCTGCTGAATAATCATTTAAAAAGTAGTAAGGATTTTCTTTTGAAAAGGAGAGTATTCTGGAATATTTGTAATGTACTAAGATACAAACCTATTTTTGATAACCATCACTAACATATTTTTAATGATATACAAACGCATATCTTTATTTGAACATACAGTTTTATCAATTACTAGAAATACCATATTTGTGGTATATTATGTTATTAGCAAGTAAAACTGGTTCAGAAAATTTTATAGTATAAATTATTGCTGTTTTAGTTTCTTAAGCAAACTTGGTAAACTAAATCATGAATACATTTGGACTGAGTTAAAAACAGAATGTTTCAAGTAGACATTCATGTACAAATTAAACTGTGGCCATTTACTTCAAAGTTGTATCACTCTATGTTGTTATGGAGACACTTTAAAATAATTGTATCATTTCCTACCATCTAATTGAATGCTTTTAAATTTACACTAAGTAAATTACAAGTACAAACAGGCATGATTGAGAGAAGAGTTGTGGAACAGACTTTCTGCCAAAATAAATATATTAAAAAGTAAAGCCCATGTATAAAATTATCCTCACATTTTTGGCATAGAAATGTAATATTAGATGTGTTAATAAAATATTTAATAGGACTGAAACACACATAATGGCTTAAAATAATATCTGTATGAGAGAGAGACAGAGAGAGAGAGAGAGAGAGAGAGAAGAGAAATATATTTATTTATACTATGGGCATTGCAGGCTTGAACGAGCAAAGGAAATCAAATCAAAGTAAAATATGAATAATAAGGATTAAGGAGGACAGCTGTTTGAATCCTCCTTTTGGTGCCTAAAACCACCTCGAGTTCTCAAAGATTTTCGAAAGGATCCGTTCATGAAAAGTTTCTCTACAGAGTATTTTCACTTTAGGAACTTTCCAAGTTTCAGGATTGCTCTACTCCAAGGGGAGCCAAAGCATTGTTTCAGGATTGTATCAGCAGCTGTGTTTTTCTTTCTAATTAATGGGTAATCGATTTTACTTATAGATCTTCACCAACATTTTAACTCTTCCTATAACACACTAAAATTCTGTCTGAAGCACAACCAAACGTGCCAGCCCACTACTCTCAAACACATAAGGCAGCACAAAGAGAGATTTGGGTGATGCTAGCTGTGGTACAATGACTGGACTAAGGGGGAAAAATGAGTTAAAATAGTAATTATTTTCAGCGATCCCTGCCCTGGTGACTGCAGCCATTGTTACTGGAACAATATCCTCACCGGTTAAGTATAAATATAAGATCTAACTCCCTTTGTCTCCAAAGAACAATTTTCACCAGAATCAAACCGCAGCAAAAGACATACTTTCACACAAACTCCCGAGCACACACACGCTGGACTTTACCTGTTTTTATGCCGAGTCTTCAGCAAGTTTCTTCCGAAGGGAGCCATGGTCTCCAGGGGCAACTGAACAGCAAGGACCTTATCTCGCAGTTATCTGAGGTGGGGTAGGGGTATCTGGATCCCTCCCGGGAGGAGAGGACTGGAAGCTTCCTCCTCACCTCCTCGGAGGTTCCTGGCTTCAGCTCATTAGCAGCAGGCGGAGAGAGTTGCTGAAGTTGTGCAACTTGCTGCTTAACTTTGAACTGCGGGATTGTTGTGGCTGCTGCACCTTTGGAGACCTGCCCAGCTTCAGCCTCGAAGAAAGCATTTGGAAGCAGGAAAAGAAAAAAAAAGGAGAGGAAGGGAGGGGGACTCTATTGTGTTCTGTACTCATTTGCAGACTTGCTAAACTTTAAGAAGTGCCAACCCCACGGGCATGTTAACACCCATGGAATGGGAATTTCACCCGGTTTGGAAAACCCCCGACCTTCTTTCCACACCCAACCACACAAGGTGAACTGAACATACATAAAAGGATTCAAAGTAAATACCCCTGCCTCCCAGCAGCTCCAGTCTGTGAAAATAATCTGATCGTGCAAGCTGGAGTGAAGGCCCAGAACTCTTTGCTTACAGATTCCACTCAAAAAGCCCCTGCCCGGGGTGTCAGTGCATAAAGTATGCGGAGGGGGAGCGAAGCTGGGGACGAATCCAGGCGGTCAGACTGCCTGGGAATCTTAGTTCCCGAGTTCAAGACCCGAAGAGCTTCCCCCAACTCCATTCCTCCACACTCTTCAAGCTTGTCTTCCAAAAGGTCATGGACCAAAGGGCTCCTGATCACTGCATTGCCTAGGAACCGATCGGGGTTAGGGGTCCGACTTCCGAGGCATTTGCGCTGGCTCCTGCCCCATCTGGGGCATTTACTGGGCCTTTGGGGGCGTGGGAGTGTGCAGGAAGAGCCAACTGTATTTGTTCCCGCCCCTCACTCAACTAGTAAAGTGACTGTACGCGCCTGCAGGACTTCACGGAACGCGAGGTGTGCCTTGGAGGTCGAGGGGTGAACAGGCATCACCCGGTCCCACGCGACCGGGTCCCGGTCGAACCCGCGACCGGGCAGCCGGGGGCATTGCTGGACGAGGGCACGCGGGTGCGGGCAGCCAGTGCACGCCCACCGAGCCCCCTGCGCCTCCATGCCTGGGAAAGCGCAGTAAGGGGGCGATGCCCTGCAGAGTTTTCCCAGGACATTTTTTCCTAGGATTTCGCCCCCCTAATTCCTCTCCCTTCTGCCCCTCCTCCTCCTCCCTAAGGAACGCTTCTAAGAATTGGCTTCCGCCGCCAAGGGAGACGGGGAACAGAAGTCAAAGGACTGGGGGTTCACTCTGAATCACACTTAGGGCTGGTGGATCTGAGAACATGAACCGCTCAACCTTTCTTTGGGACCCCTACCCCCATCGCCAACAATATCAAACAACAACAAAAAGTGATCTCAAAACTTACTATTCTTTTATAGACACTAATTTATTCAGGATTCTACAGAACTAAAAAAAAAAAAAAAAAAAAAAAAAAAATCACTTTTCCAGTATCATAATTCTTCTCTAGTCCTCTATATTGTATATTTCCATATCTATGTATACATATATGAAATTTACATATTTAAAATTTGTTTTTATTGTTTATAATTGTACTTATTGTATATAAGCCATATATATGCCATATATATATATGTGTGTGTGTGTATATATATATATATATATATATATATACCCAATTGTTACAAATTAGATAACATTACAATAGCCAATACTTTAATTCAATTACCTTTTTTCTAGTCCTGGAAGATAGGATAATTTAAAACAATCTACCCATCTTTTAAATGATCTATGGCAATAGTACCAAAGAAAACCTTTAAAACACCAAAAGTAGTAATGACATATTTTGTTTTACATGCTTATATTTAGACATATATTTGTTGAAGGACCAGAAGGTTCCTGATCACAGCATTGGCATAGGAACCAGACAGGTTCCTACATCATACACACACACACACACACACACACATATCTACATATCTACACGCATATATTACATATACATATACATGTATAACATATATAAATATATATCATCACATACACACTTTGCATGTGACATAAATAACAATCTTGGGTATACAACAGTTTCAGTTTTTAATTTTATTTTGCAATCACATCACAAAAAATGATTTAAACTATTATGGAAGATAACCCAGTTATTCTAAATTGTTCTAAACATAATCCCCTAAAGCTATACTGTTTAGTTATTAATATAATGTATGCAGCCAATTTGCAAAGAATTTTGCATTTACAAATACCCTGTTTCCTGTAGTTTCGGTTCTCCACCCTTATTAAGATTATTTGTATATATAGTTTTCATATAAAACATTTTTCAATAAAGGGGTTTTAATGGGACAAGAGGAAACAACATTACATCTTTATTAGTATAATCTTATGTTGAGTTTCAGGTTAGCACACAGAAGTCTCATTTATGATGTTGTTATTCCTCACATAAAATATTCTATTAATACTGTTCATGACAAGCTCTTTGATGTGTAAGAATTAAAACACAGGGTTAATGTACCTCAGATATTAAAAGCTAAAAGGATTCACAACAGGGGTACTAATATATAAGTAGAAAAATAAGCAAATAACAATTTCAAAAGAAAATTTAAAAATCACGGTTTTTTAAAATCAACTTTACTAGTAATCAGATATTGTATAAGTAAATTGAAATGAGATTTCAATTTGTATCTATCAAATTGCCTGACTTTTAAAATGATGATGCTCAACTCTGTCAGTATGATGGTTAGAGTACATGAGTAGTACAGATTGACAAATCCTTTTTAGAAGTGCCTTGGCTATGTACATCGATAATTAATAACCTTCAAAATATTTAAACTCCTTATCCAAGTTTATCCTCATAAGACTTTTTTCTAAGGAAATAATCAGAGTTTCATAAAGAGGCTTATGTTTATTGATATTCATTTGGGAATGAAATAAAATATTGCATACAAGGAGTTGACACAAATATTAGACAAAGTACCACTTTTTTAAAGCAGGGAAGATAGGAACAGAGTAATATAAAAAATTATCTCAACTTAAAAATATGGCAAACTAATGACTGTATGTCTTTTCAATGAGATACTGGAGCATTGTGTAATAGTTCTTCCCTAATACTCTTCACTTCTCTGGAAGAAGCCTTTTTTTAACAAAATTTTTTAAAATTGATTTTTTAGAGAAAAAGGAAGGGAGAGAGATAGGAACATCCATGTGAGAGAGCTACATCAATCTGCTGCCTCCTGCACGCCCCCTGCTGGGGATGGAGCTGAAACCCATTCTGTGCCCTGCCTGGGAATCAAACCAGGACCTCTCAGTCCACGGGAGGATGCTCAATCCACTGAGCCACACTGGCCAGGCAAGAAGGCATTTTTTTAAACTTTTTTTTTTTTTTTTTACTACTGGTGAGGTCCATACTCTGAAAAATTAGATGTTAAATTGAAAAATAAAAGAGTGAATTGCCAATTATTTTTGTTGAGGGGTGATACAAATGGTTTTTGTCTAGTAGATAACTCAAAAGGTTATAGTTTTATTGCCCTGTAGAACATTAAATTAAGTTTATATTTTTTTTTATCAAACTTAATTTTATTTCAGTATTCTTTTTTAAATTTAGTAATTATATATGGTAGTCTTTCCTATCCTCTTTTAGGCCAGCTTTATACTTCTGCTGGGTCCCTAATTAATAAAGCCAATCTTTGATACTTGTCTACTATATATTTGTAGGAGATTCATACATTTCACATTTTTGAAAATTATACTTTTAAAAACTCAAAATGCATCACTTCCTTTTTGAACGAATAGGAAATCTTCATGGAAGATTCTATACAGTCTCTAATTTTCTTAAAAGATAAAATGTGTAAAAGAAGTTTTGATGATTGAACATAGTCAAGTGTCCTTTTGCTCATCTGTGAGTATGAAACTCAACCAAAATAGATAGAAAAGGTGCATTTCCTTATTTATTTAAATTAACATGAAAAATCAACATGGAAATAGTACATTACACTTGATAGTGAAAAAAGTGAATGACTATTTTTCTCAATCAAATAAAAATTATTTAATCTGTGTTTGAGTTGATCTCAAACGTTAAACAGTGTTAAAACATGTATTCCAATAGAAAACCCTGAGTTTTTTTTGGGGGGGGGGGGCAGGTAGACTCTGCTTTATTTAGAACAGCAAAAAGAACGTTTTATAGAATAGGAACCATACATTACACAGCAAAGTAAAATCTCAAGGTCAGGCAATGCTTTTATTTAGACCACCAAAAATAAAGCATTACAGAAAAGACACTGTAACAAGCAAATGTATAGCTGCAACTTTTCTTTTGCCTTCAATATCAATTCCCTCTAAAATATTCTGGGACTACTTTGCAGTTTCCAAAGAAAACTAAAATTTGTTAGTCAGAGTTGCTCAGTATCATCATAAGAATGAAAACAGTTTGGAAAACAATTTTGCTAGTGGTAACAAGTCATGTAAAAATGTGGTTATTGCTAACAAATTCAACATGTACTGAAACAGCCTAACCTACACACATTTCCAGAATCGCTTCACTAGGAACATAGGTGCCCTTTTCCCCTGGTCCCAGGTGACTTGCACAGTGGCTAGGGTCAGATGTTGAAAGCTGTTCAGGCACTAAGGAAGTCCTCCTTAACAGAAATAACTACAGTATGTAACAACTCAAATCACTGGGCTGACCTCTGCTAGAGCCCCCTGGGGTGGGCATCGAATGCAACCCCACCCCCACCGCAGCCCAGTTCTCCACTGGGGACCCAGAATGCAAAGCTAGGCAGAGAAGTTGTTTTTCCAGAGCCACAGAAACTTTAATACATCGCCACTGGGTTCTTAGTGTGCTTCACATGTAGCAACACAGGCAGACTTTGGGAAGAAGTCGTCATGGTACTCTGAAAGAGATAAAAGGGCTCCCAGAAAGCCTTCAGATTCTTCTCAGAAACAGACATCTTTCCAAGGATTTCTGGAAGTTTCACAAACAATCGCAGCAAGTGTTGTGCCCCATAAATATAAAAGGGTGGATGCCCTGGCCGGTTTTGCTCAGTGGTTAGAGCCTTGGCCTGCAGACCAGAGAGTCCCGGGTTCAGTTCCAGCTAAGGGCACATACCTCGGTTGCAGTTTGTCCCTGGCCCCAGTTAGGGTCATGTGGGTGGCAGCCAGTCAATGTATCTCACATTGATGTTTCTCTCTCTCTCTTCCTACCTCTCTTCCTACTTCTCTTCCTACCTCTCTCCCTCTCGCTCTATCTGAAGATGAATGCAAAAATGTCCTCGGTGAGGATAAAATAAAGGGTGGCGGCAACTGGCCACCTGGAGGGTAACTGTCAGGTACAAGTTTCCAGGAGAGGACCTCATTTATTTCAGAGTTCTTCTGCCTTCAAAGCCGGCAAACACTACTCTCCCTTCCTTGCTAGGGGTCCCAAGAGCAGGTGAGGATGATCTGCTACGCACAGGTGTCTTCTTTTCCAGGTGCAGGAACAGTTTGGACGTGCTGGCCGTGGAGTCCTGCTGCGGGGCTGGGCTGGGGAGAGGCCGGCTCTCAGCCAGCGGGTCGCTGTGGGCAGAGGGGCATGCGGACTGCCTCAGAGACTGCCAGGCTTCGGGCTCAGCTTCACACCTGCTGGGGGTGGCCGGTTCACCTGTGGTGGGCTGACTCTCTCTGGACTAAGGGGTAGACGGATTCCACGAAGGTGGGCTTAGAGAGAGCTCCTCCTGTTTCTTCTTCCTGGCACTGCCCTTAATCGGAAGGAAAAACTCGGACGATATCACATTGTATACTGAAATTGTTCATATAGATATAGCAACACCAATGGGAGAGTGCCATCAAAGGTTATCCTTAACCCCTCCACCGCCTCCTTACAGAGGTCAGCCTTCTCTTCTGTGGGGATGTAATGCACATTTGTCTTGGTATGTGACGTAGCATGATGGTGACCGGGCCTCTCCTTGGCTGAAAAGGCTGCATTGGTAGCAAAATGCTTCAGGTAGGATTCCAAAATAGCTGTGAGGTTTATCTGGCATGAAAGTTTCACTAACCCTTTCCTCCTGGTGATATAATAACACTCGTCCTCCAGATTCTTCTTCGGAACTTCAGGAATGTCTGTGGTGACTGTTCTTTCTCCAGTCTCCCTCTCCGCGCCCAGCCCAGTTCTTCCTTCACGTCACCCTTTTCTTCACCGCTGTCATCAGAGCAAGTGCTTATTGAGCTCTCAACATTTTCATCTTTTTCTTCAATGGGGAGGCTTTTTGAGACAATCGACGCCAGGCAACCAACCGGCAGCGCTTTCTAATTCCTGTGCTTAGGTGAGCTACAGCTTTCCTGGCCAGTTTACACTGTAATCTCCGATTTTCATCCGTGTCACAGAGGACAGGATCTTCAGCTGTCCACCTGTCATCCCAGCTTCTGATCCAACCATTGACATGAGTCGGATAATCTGGGATCTTTCTGCCTTTTATCGTCTTTCCCAACAATACCATTGACAGTCTGGGTGGGCAGGTCAGGGCGTGGCGTGGGAGCCCCCGCGGCGCTCCACGCAGGATGAGGAGAGCTTTAAGGCACGATCCCGGAGTGGCCTCCTGGACACGCGGACCTGGCGATGGTCTTTGCGCCACCCCGTGCACCGGAGGAAGCCGAAAACACTGTTTTTGAAGGAGGTGTAACAAAGAAAATAAATGTATCAATTCTTCGACTGGTTCACTTATGAAACCAAATTCTCTTTATATTAGGAAGTCATTTTACAATTGAGCTTTTCCAGTTTTACTGAGATCTAATTGGCATACATCACTATATAAATTGAAGGTGTACAGCATAATTGTTGGAGTTTACCATACATTGTGAAATGATAACTACAATAAGTTTAGTAAGCATCCACCATCTCATATAGATACAATAAAAAGAGAAAGCAAAGAAATAAAAAAAAAATGTTTTTCTTTATGATGAGAACTCTTAGAATTTACTCTCTTAACAGCATATATAAACACACACACACACACACACACACACACACACACACACACACACATATTACAACAGTGTTAACTATAGTCATTATGTAATACATTGCATCCCTAGTACTTATCTTGTAAGTGTAAGTGTGTACTTTCAACCTTTTTCTTCAATTCCGCCTCCTCCCACTCCCCACCTTTGGTAACCACATTCACGGCTTTTTATTATGTGAACTCTTCTGACTTTCAGTTTTAGAACATATGACTTTACTAAAAGGGTAGCAGATATAGTCCAGGTGTTAAGAACATTCATTTTTGTTTTTGTTTTTAATCCTCACCTGAGGATATATATATATATTTACATTTATCTTCAGACAGAGTGGGAGGAGGTGAGAGAAAGAGAGAGAGAGAGAGAGAGAGAGAGAGAGAGAGAGAGAGAGAGAGAGAAACATTGATGTGAGAGAGACAGCAATTGGTTGCCACCAGCACGACCCCAACCGGGCTGGACGAACCGCAACCGAGGTATGTGCCCTTGGCCTGAATCGAACCCACTGAGCCAAACCAGCCAGAGCAAGAACATTCGTTTTAAAGCTATGTAGACTGGGATACATGTCATATAGTTCTGCCACTTCCTAGTAGAGATCTTGGATAAATTCCTTAACCTGTCTGAGTTTTCTGATCTGCAAAATGAAAAAAAGAATAAAAATGCATTCTCATTTTCCATTGTTAGTAAGTTTAAGAGGATTTTTTTTTCTTTAAAAAATATTGTTTTGTACAGATGTGTGGTATTCTTATTACTAGAAATTCACTCTTCACATTTTAATGATAAAATTGGCTTACTGGTATAATTATCATACAGGTCTGTGCTGGCAAAAGCCAGTTTTCCCCAGGGCCTGCATGAAAAGAACAGCAGATCTGAAGTTCTAGATCTCTGATTACACAGTTACTTCACCCTGAGCTAATCTGTCACTACTTATATGGTAATTTGTGAGGGAATAACATACTACACAGCTTGTTATAATAAATCAGTTTATCTGAATTACTCAAAACCCCACACTTAATTAAGGAAAAATAGCAAGATACAGAATCAATTTTGTTTGGACAAGGGAGAACTCACAAATCATTAAAACTGGCCAAAAGAGCGGGATCAAAACTTAGATGAGACTCTTTGGACAATCACGATATAGCCAAAGGGTACCATGCAGAACAGAACTGTTCATAGGAGAAGGTAGGAAACCTTAAAAGAGTTAGTGGAGTATAAAAAGTTAGACTGGATTCCAGAATTGGCTATTATTATTATTACTCCAATGAGAATCTATCTTCTGAAGTTTTTTGCTCATGGTAAAAGAAATTATGTCTAAAAATTGGAATGGATGTGACTTTTCTCACAGGATCTTTTAAATAACAGATGTAGGTATCATAAGTAGTGAACTAATTTAAGAGGTTTGAGCATGGAAGAAAGAACTATCTTGAATGTTAGGAAAAGCCCAGAAGCAGAGATTTTATTTCAGTTCTAGGAGTCTATGGTGGCAATATTCTTTTGATTTTCCATAAAAGTTCAGAATGGCACTCCTAAGCTTTTGTAGGATTTACATAATCATGTGTCTAATTAGTCATCCAGCTTCAATAGGCTTTTAATTAATTAAAAAGTATTTGGATAGCTGACTGGTTGGGTGCTGGCTAGATATCTGTGTCCTAAATAAAAGGCCACATTTCTTCACTTTGTAGCCATGACTTTTATTAACTCTGAAGAGATAAAGTGACAGATCCCTATAAGGGTGGCTACTACTACAAATCGCTCAACTTCAAAGAAAGTGTTGTGAAACACAGATACTTTAATAAAATTAAACGTGTGCATATGAATATATAAACACCCTCAACTAGATACTCACCTACCAAAATAAATAATATAATCATATTATATTGTTGTATCTGATATCTCATTTGATCCAGTATGGTCAGCAGAAAATGAAGTATTATTTCAGCCCTGGACAGAGTGGCTCAGTTGGTTGAGCCTCATCCCATGCACTGAGAGATTGCCAGTTTGATCCCCCGTCAGGGGCATGTAGGAGGCAGCTAATTATGTCTCTCTCTTTCTCCCTCTCCCTTCCCCTCTCTCTAAAATCAATAGAAACATTTTTTTCAAAAGAAAATATTATTTCAATTTAATGAATTACAAAGTCGAGGTTAAGAGCCATGTGATGATTTAGCTATTACTCAAAACAAGGACGTCAAACTGGAACCAAAGATCATTTTAGAGTAGGTAAAAAACATAGCTATCTCCTATTTAACATCTCTCATTGTATAAATGAAGGACACAAGACTCAGAGACAAATGCACTTGTTAACATGGAGGAGAACCAAGAACGGACCTTGTCAACTATGTAATAACTCAGATACAGCTTTTTGTTCTATTTTTATAGAATAGAACAAAATAAAAATCTAGGGAGTTAAACAGACCTTGGACTTCATCCATGCAAGGACTCTTTTTGCTGCTAAGGGCAGCAGAGGATAAATTAGTTTCCAAACCACACAGTAGTAGGCTTGAAACACAATTCTCCCAGTTCAGTATTCTTTTTCAATTAGATAACTGTATATGCTCAATTTATTTGTAAGCATTTAAATGACTTGGGTTTAATCTCACAGACATAAATTACCTCTGTGCTATAGTTTACAAAAAAAAGAAAATAGTTTTAATCCAGTGACAAGAATTTTCATGAACTTATAAAGCATGAGCAGAATTTTCCTTGGGGAAAAAAAAAGTTAAGTCTTCTAAAGATATGTGATATGCTTATTACTAGAAATTTAGTCTTCAAGTTTTAACGTGCCAAAGACTAATAATCATTTTAAAATTTGGAAGTCTCCTTTGACAAATACAGAATGGATAAGGAAAGAAAAGCTGATATCATACATTTCCAGTCTTGACATAAACACCACTTTAGGTAGTTCAAGCCAAGCAAGGTTTGGTGCCGAGAGCTCTTTACAGAGGTGTTGAAAGGAATCGAGACACAAAAGCTGAACGCCAGGAAGCTGCTACCATACTGGAACCCATGAATCAGCAACAGCTTCTCAGCTGCTGGAGAAACTTCTCTGACCAACCACACCTGTTAAAACTTCAGGGCTGCTCCTGGCAAAAACCCCGAAGTGTGCACTTCAGTGCTGCTGGGTCAATATTTGTAAATCCCTCAGATCCCACCACTTTCAAAACTTCTGCCCATATTTCTCAATGTCAGAACTTAAGAGGAATTTGGCACTTAAGCTACTAGCTTGGCAAAGTGTCTCAGAAATAGTTTGCAGGTTTCTAAACTTATTGGCATTGTGAAAAATATAGAAGGATGTGGAGTTGAGAAAAATTCGATCATATATGATTTGACATTAGGTAGTTTGACAATGTTCAGTTGTCTGAATGTTCAATATCTGAATGTTCAGTACTTGGTTCATACTGGTAACAGGAAACTCAGTCAATATTCCCTTCCCTTAGAAAAAGATCAAATGCCGCCTGACCAGTGTGGCTCAGTGGTTGAGCGTCGACTCATGCACCAAGATTTCGATTCCTGGTCTGGGCACGTGTCTAGGTTGTGGACCCGATTCCCAGTGGGAGGCATGCAGGAGGTGGCCACTCAACGTTCTCTCTCATGGATGTTTCTATCTCTCTCTTCCTCTCTCTCTAAATATCAATAAAGGAAAAGATCAAATGCTCTAAAAGAGTTAGAAAACTATTGCCATGTAATAATATATTCCTACTGATCTAGACCATGAGTTCTGGAATCTAACATATTTGAATTTGAATTTGGCTTCTGTTATTTACTAGTGTTGTGATATTGAGACACTGAGTTATTTAAACTCTCTGACCCTTAATTTTATACCTAACCTCCAATGGATAGAATGCACACCTAATATGATGGTTTTTGAAAATTACAATAGGTACACATATGCAACATTCCAAGTACATAATATATAATCAATAAATCTTAGCTCCATCTCCCAGCATTTCCTGATATTTGGGGTATGCACGATTTGGGCACAAATTATTTTGCTGGAATAGGTTGTTTTTACAAGAATTAAGACCACCTCTTCTTTTCCTACCTCTTCAACTACTCACACATGAAATTACTAGAATTATTACAAATAAGGAATTACAAGTTGATGGTCAGTCTTTGGGTCTGACTAGGTTATAAACATTATCAGTAAATATTAAAAAGGAGTCGACATCTGTACAGCAGAAAATAAATAGAATATTCTTCAGTTCAGATCATTTAAAAATGTTACGAAAAAACAATCATTTATTGGTTTAAGACTCTGAGGTTTGCCTCAAATAGTATTAATACCCAAAATAAAAACTTTAAATCTGTTTGTTTTCCTTTGAAATGCCTTATGTGAGTGATTCAAATTAATCTGTAATAATTTGAAGAGAATGTTATATTAAATGTTGCTGATTTTTAATAAAGGTTCAAATAGTTAAATTATTAATGGTAAAAAAGATACAAACATAATCTTAATAAATTTGCTAATCATATTCTTTTCCATTTACATTTGGTTCATGTTTAACAAACACATTGACTTGATGTTAATTAGTTTTTTGACGCAATAAGTTTTTTTGGAACCCCAGACTATGCAGGCACTGAATTAAAAGCCTACTCATCAAAGATTAAATGACACAGTTCTGGCTTTCAGAGCTTGAGTTGAATGGGAAAAACAATTATAATATAAAGTAATATTCTGTGAATTGAGTTATGCATACAGTAGAGTTGTGATATGGGGGAAAATCAATTAAATCTATTTAGGAGAGTTGAAGAAAATGATAACTAAGAAGTAGCTATTATTATTGCCATTTTATAGATGTTAACAACAATGGTTTAGAATTATAATACGGTCATTAACATGGCTTTTAATTGATATTGAATTAAGTAGATTTAAAATTGTTTCCTTTTTTAAACTGACTAAAGATTTAGTGAATGTAATTTTAGTTCACCACACTACCAGCCATCTTTCCGTGTAATACAAAGAGCATATTTACCTCATATGTATAAAAGCACTAATACCAGTTATGGGCTAAACTGTGTCCCATCAATATTAACACGTTGATCCTCTAACCTCTATTGTTGCTGTATTTGGACAGACTGCATTTAGGGAGTGGTTTAGACGAGGTTAAACGAGGTCACAAGGGCAGGTTCCTGATCCCATAGTGCTGGTACCCTTACAAGAAGAGGAAGAGACACCGGATCTCTCCCTCACTGAGGACACACAGAGGAAAGGCTGTGTGGACACGCAGAGAAGGCAGCAGTTTACAAGCCAGAATGAGAGCTCTCACTGGAAACCAAATTTACCAGCATCTTGGTGAATGACTTCTAGCCTCGAAAATTTTGAGAAAATGGATTTCTGTTGCTTAAGACAGCCTGTCTGCGTTTTTTGTTTGTTTGTTTGTTTTGTTTTTATCATAGCCTGAGCAGACTAATACACCTATGAACTTGGACTAATTTTCCTTGAAGAAGAACATCACGGTACCTTTTGCTCTTTGGAAAAACACTGCCTCCTTTAACACCTTTGTGTCCTGGGAGAACAGGTGAGAGTTTGCACCTGGATCTGGGAGCCTGTTGGGAAGTTCATGGGTGGCAGTCCACACCTTCCCTTTGAGATTCAGTGTTACAGAATTTCTCAATGATTAAAAGTGCCATTCTGTATTGAGAGCATCCCAGGCTTGCCAAGGGTGATTTGAATCCACGTGTAAGGGAGTTCACAGGTCGCATCTTTCTCACTAGGGTTCTACAGAAAAACCTGTAGCCTTAGGAGGGAGGACTCGTTCTGGGAAACTTTCAAGACACAGCCACCATAAATTTCCAAATTCTAGGGACGTTTGTCAGCGTAGGTCAGAAAGAAATGCGTGACCCTCAATGTGCCCTTTTCTGCACTTGCAGGGGTCTGAGCTTGTCAAGTAAGTAGGCACAGATCTGACTTTGTGGATCCAGTTTTTGAGATTGAAACCTGTGAGAGCAATAGAAACAAGGGCAGCCCAAAAGCTCTAACTGCAGCCCTGGCCAGTGTGACTTGGTTGGTTGGGAATTGTCCTGTGCACCAGGAGGTTGCCGGTTCAATTCCCAGTCAAGGGCACATGCCCTGGTTGTGGGCTCCCCCTCTCCCTTCCTCTCACTCTAAAATTCAACACATTTTTCTTAAAAAAAAATAAAATAAATAAATAAAAAGCTATTAGTGCAAATCAGCTGTTCACATTTTAAAATTTTTCTTCCCACGTTCTCTGTAAGCAGGACTGATTTGTTTTATAGACAAGAAGGAGGGAAATGAGAGAGGGAGAGGTAATGTTAGATTTCCTGATGAATGCAGTAGTACCCCCTTATTCATTGTTTTGCTCTCTGAAGTTTCATTTCCATGGTCAAGAATGGTCTGAAAACATCAAGTGGAAAATGCTAGAAACAAACAGTTCGTAAGTTTTAAATTGGTGCCTTTCTGAGTAGTGTGATGAAATGTTATGCCGTTCTGATCCATCCTGCCTGGGGCATGAATCATCCCTTTGTCCAGAGTGTCCTGCCTGTACCGGCCCTTAGTCACTTAGTAGCCATCTCTGTTATCATATTGACTGTCATGGATTCACAATGCTTGTGTTCAAATAACCCTCGTTTGACTTAATAATGGTCCCAAAGCACAAGAGCAGTGGTGCTGGTCATTCATATGTGTCCAGGAGAAGCGGTGTGTATGTATACAAAAACATAGTGTATGTAGAGTTTGGTACTATCCTCATTTCAGGCATCCACGGGGGGATATAGGCATGTACTCAAGTGATTGATGGGAGAAACATAAATAATGTTACCATATTGTCACCCAATACAGTGGCTTGGATCTTATAGTTTTTCATAGGCAGGGTAGCCCTAAAAATGACAATTTAAAAAATGGTCACGCTTGTGAACAGGCAATCCACAGACAGATTAAAGAAGTTCAGTGCTGAGGTGTTAAAACCGTGTCCACAGATTTTTCGATGCTCCTCCCATCTATAGGTGAAGCTTAATTCCCCTCTCCTAGAGTGTAGACAGGTCTTAGTGACATACTTCTAATGAACAGCAGTAGGGTAGACTTACTGACTTGTTTATAACTAATAATGGCAGAAGTGATGATGTGTCTTTTTTAATATTAGATTATAAAAAGACTGTAGTTTCACCCTGGCTGGTGATCTCAGTGGTTAGAGCATCAGCCCGGTGCACTGAAGGGTCTTGGGTGAGATTCCCAGCCAAGGGCACATACCAAGGTTGCATTTTCCCTCCTCAGCCCGGCACATGCAGGAGACAACCAATTGATGTGTCTTTCTCACATCAATGTGTGTCTCTGTCTCTCTCTCCCTCCCTCCCACTCTGTCTGATGATAAATGGAAAAATATCCTCGGGTGAGGAATAAAAAATAAAAATAAAATGTGAAATCTTGCCATATTAAACACAGAGCAACAAATTACATTTTTTAAAAAATGCTAAAGCCAAATATAATATTTCTGAATGCAGACACTACCCACAGTGCTCCAGGTTGATAGCTCCCTATAAATTTACAATGGTGGATTGAGAAGAGTTATTCAAAACCAAACTTCACTGAACAAACTTCACTGAAATATGATTGGATTTGTTATTGTATCTAAAGAAATAACATCTTAATTAAAGGCACATTAGCCAGCCATTGAAACAAAGGAAAATAGAGACAGGAGTGACATGTGGAGGCAATCTCAACACATGTGCTATCATCCTAAGAATCAATGCATCAGATCTTGCTATCTTGGACTCCGCATAGCCTTACCACTGAGCAGTTGAGAACTTGGATTCTTTTTTTTTTTTTTTTTCTTTATTGATTTTAAAGAGAGAGGCAGGGAAAGGGAGAGAGAGAGAGAAACATCGATGAGAGAGAACATCATTTGGCCGCCTCCTGCATGCCCCCCACTGGGGATTTGGCCCACAACTTGGGCATGAGCCTTGACCAGGAATCGAACCAGTGACCTCTTAGTGCATGGGTCGATGCTCAACCACTGAGACACACTGGCCAGTCAGATAACTTGGATTCTTGAGCCATGCTTCATGTGTTTGAATTCCAGCTCTACACTTACTAGTTACTCAAGCTCTCTGTGCATCAATGTTTCTATTTGTGAAATGGGGATCAAAATCACATGTAACACATTGAAATTCTGTGAGAAACTAATGGTTCAATAAATATTAACTATTACTGCTGTGGAGATGAAGCAAGTCAGACCCTGGTGCCAAAAACCATCCTTATCATGTAAGAGTCTTTGTGCTGATGTCATCCTCACAGAACAATTCTCAATTGTAACAGACCTGTGTACGGTGAAAGAATGTCTTGGCCTGAGGGGGTGAGACCAGGCACCTTGGTAGTTAGAGATCTTAGTATAAATTAAGAAACTGCTGATCTCATTAAAGTACTTGACTCTCTGGTGCATTCAGTTATCATGAATTAGTTGCCGAAGATTTCATTTTATCTGGAATTAAGAGATGACCCATTTTCTGGGTCCTAAACCATGGTGAATTCACCACGATAAATACCAACCGAAGAGAAGACTTGACATCTAGGCCATTGAAATGTTCTTTTTTTTTTTTTTTTTCCCCACAATGAGATTTTCCTTTTAGACTTTATCTCTCCAGCCCATAATAAAAGAATATGTCTCTCTTATTCATTGTCTAATCCTCCATCTTTAGTTCTGAACTTTATAAAGAGTAAGTGTTCGATAAATGTAAATAAAATAATGAATTAAAAATGAGTGATTAATCCAAAGAAGATTCCTTTATATCAGGTTGTTGGTTGTCATTTACCTTGTTTCAATCAATGTGTTACTTTGAGAGTTATTTCTGGTTCATTGATGGTCCCATGTAATTGAATTCAAAATATTAGGTGTTTTGTTGTGCCTTTTACAATCAGAGCACAAATTGGAAAATGGGAAATGAGAACTGGAAGAAAGGAAAAACAACTAGCTATTTGACATAATATCTTTCATTCAGTTAAGGATAAGGCGTTGTAATAATGATGCATATAAATGCCAGTTCTGGCCACAGCAGAGTCATGGCTATCGGGTTTATCTTCCTGCCATAAAAATCATCAAAATAGGATAACATATATGAAAGAACTCTTTGTAGTCTTTGGGGTAAACCCAGCATTTAACTATAATTCCCCAAAGAAGGATAACTCATGAGTTGAGTCGCATATTTACCCTGGTTTTCTGGCTGGGCGCTTCTCAAACTGCAACACAAGAAAGAAGAGCCCAGAAAGAACGCAGCACCCTTGCTGGGCAATGAATACAGTGATTCTACCTTGGAACTGCAGAGTCTGCTGTATTCTGTGGCACAGGTAGCAGATGAGGGAGTTGCACAGAGAAGGAGCCTCAGAAATCTGCACAGTTGTTCTTTTAGATATTTGTCTAAACACAGATCATTGCAATGCAAGGCTTGACTCCACAGGCCTAGCACAGAATAATTATTGGAACAAGGGAAGCAGAACAGAGATTCTAGAAGTAGCCAGCTGTCGGAAGAAATTGGATTTCCGAACTGCTAGAGTGGAAAAGCTCAGAAAAGCTCACACCTTAAGAATAAGAATCATGCCTGAGAGCAGTGGTCCCTCAAATCTGGCCCTGAAAACAGCAGTAGCAGTAGCATGTGTGAACTTGTTGGAAATGCTGATTTTCTGATCCCAACCTGATCCACTGAATCAGAAACTCTAGGGAAGGGATCCAGCACTTTGTGGATCAAATTAAAGTTTACAAGGAAATTAAAAAATATATATTTTTAAATGCTTTTTCTTTATTGATTTTAGAGAGAGAGGAAGGGAGAAGGAGAAAGAGATAGAAACATTGATGAGCGAGAACATCCATTGGCCGCCTCCAGCATGCCCCACACTGGGGACTGAGCCCACAACCTGGGCATGTGCCCTGACTGGGAATTGGACCAGCGACCACTCGGTGCACGGGTCGATGCTCAACCAGTGAGCTACACCAGCCGGGCGAAATTTAAAAATATTTTAAACAAATTGTAATGAAAATACAGCTTATCAAAATTAGTGGTAAACAGCTAAAACCATGAATTGATGGAAATGTATAGATTTAAGTATTTATATTACAAAAGAGAAAATGTTTCATTGTTCTAAGCCTAACATAAAGAAAATAAAGAGAAAGAATATTTTAAATCAAAAGGAAGTCATATAACGATAAGACTGAAAAAATCAATAAAATAAAAACAAATCATGGAAAAAAATCAACTAAGTCAAAAGTTGTTTTTTATTTGAAAAGATAAATACAATGGATAAATCTCTAACAAAATTGATCAAGATAAAAGGAAAACACAGACAACATTAGCAATGAAAAGAATGTTCCTATAGATTCTCTAAATAATAAAAATAATAAAGAAATAAGAGCAAATATATATATAAATAAGTTTAATAACTTGGATAATCTAGTAAAATTTATTGAAATGCACTAGTCACTAAAACAATGATTTATCCAGTCGGGACATATAAGGTTAAACATAGTGGGATACCTGCGGAAGCAGCATCTCAATTGGTATTATGATTATATTGTCAGAATTTGTAGGCAGCTTCCTAGCACGATCACAATGAAAGACAGTTATTGGAATGCCCTCACCTTAACATCTACATTCACTTAAACTGTTAATTATCTATGTCTTAAATAACGTGTGGTAACTGCTCAACATCTTACAGATACAAATGCAAAGACTTATAAATGAGCACAGATGACCCTGCTGTCATACGTTGTGATTGTTTTTAGAATAAAACTAGAATAGATAAAAGAAATCGAAAATATGAGCAGGACTAGATTTGTTTTTAAAATTTTCAAGAATTTAAACTTTTCCACTGGGCTGATATGTTTTCACTCATAGATTCTAATAAAAGTTAAAACAATAATATCAATCTTATACAAACTTTTCAAAAGATAGAAGAGGAATTATTACTTTCCAACTTATTAAAATAATCCTGAGGTCAGAATAATCCTGATACCAAAATTAGTCAAATGTATCCCAAGAAAATTACAGACCATTGTCTCCCATAAAAAGATTTGAAAAAATACTTAACAAGGTACAAGCAAAGTAAACCAAAATTTTATAAAAAGGACAAGACAACATATAGTGAGATTTATCCCAGCAACAAAATATTGATCTATTATTTTAAAAATCAATAAAAATAATCCAAAGTATGAATAGAAAAAAATAAAATTCATACGATATCTTAATAAATGTAGAAAAACTGTCTGACAAAATTAAATGCCATTAAAGATAAAAACTCCCAGAAAATGAAGAAAAGAAGGGAAAACTTTGAGTTAGCCTAAAACTTAATTGTGAAATATTGAACTCCTCTCACAAAATCAGCAATAAGATAGCGATTTGTGCTCTCATCACTTTTATTCAACGTTGTACTGGAGGTCCCAGAAAATTCAATTAGGAAAAAAAAATCAACAAGGAAACAAATGACTTAAAGTTGAGAAGGAACAGATAAAAGTGTTTTTGTTGGCAGATAGTATGATTATTTAGGTAGAATAACCTAAGGAATATACCAAAAGCTAGTAGATCTGATCAGTCAAACTTCAGGATACAGTGGCAATGCACGAACATCTCTCTGGTGTCTAAATGCTAACAATAAGCAATTAGAAAATACAGTTTAATAAAACAGACCCCTAACTGAAAAGTTTATGCAATGTTGAACTGAGAGAAGTTAAGTTTTTAAAGAACTAAATAAGTGGAGAATATATAACATTGAAGACAATATTTTGAAGATATCAATTATCTCCAATTTGGTCTCTAGGTTCGAAGCAATCTCAAACAAATTATGCTGGAGCAACTGAATATCAAAAGACAAATTTGAATCTGAACCTCTGTGGCATTCGTAAAAAATAACTTGAGATGTTTTACATATCTAAGTATAAAAGCTAAAATTATAAAGCTACTAAAAGTAAATATAAAGGAATATTTTCATGACATTGGGGCAGACAAGGATTTCTTAGGATATATATATTTTTTCCCTTTATTGATTTTACAGAGAGAGGAAGGGAGAGGGAGAGAGAGATAGAAACATCAATGAGAGAGAACATCGATTGGCCACCTCCTGCACACCCCCTACTGGGGATTTGGCTCACAACCTGGGCATGTGTCCTGACCAGGAATCAAACCAGGGACCTCTTGGTGCATGGGTCGATGCTCAACCACTGAGCTACACTGGCCGGGTCGAACCCAGCACTTTCATTATAGGTATTTATACAAGAACAGTGAAAATATATGCCCAGGAAAATACTTATATCTTAATGTTCTTGAGAGGTTTATTCATAGTAGTTCCAATGTGGAAAAACACAATGTTCATCCCATGCTAGATATATAAACAAATTGTAGTATATTTCTACAATAGAATATTCAGGAATAAAAAGCTACAAACTGCTGATATTTGCAATGATAAAAATCAATCTCCAAAAATCCTATTGAGCAATATTACACACTTTCAAAAAAAAAAAAAAAAAAGCACACAATGTTTGATTCCATTTATATGAAGAACAAGAATAGGCAAAATTAAATGTTTGCCTGTGTTGTCAGAGGAATTCACTGGGAATGTACATGAGAAAATTTGGGGGTGTGGAGAAAATAATCTGCAACTTCATTAGGGTTTGAATTATACCAATTCAAACATTTGTCAAAACTCATTAATCTTTACACTTAGGGATCTATGCTTTTCATTGTATGCAAAACAACTTCAAAGGAAAAAAGAGCTACAGAAGGACAAAAATTATATGTTGGACTACCATTGAAAGACCTCAAAATCGGAATGCAAAGAGGCAAAAGAATGTTCAGCTCTGGAGAGATGGAAGAAAGACGATGTTTACATCGAATCTCTGAGATGGAGTCTAATATAAGATTTTGTAAATAGATGCTTAAATGATTTAAAAATATTAAGGGATATAAATGTAAAGTACAAAGAAGATGCGAAAACAAGAATAAACAGGAAGAGTGAGAGTTGCTTACAATGAGATGCACAAGCTAACATTTATTGAGTGCCTGTTACATACATACGCTGTGATATATGTGATCATATAAGAACAAAAATAATATTACCAACTTTTAGACAGTAATTATTATTTTTATATTACAAATGATGAAAGAGGCCCAGAGAGTTAAAATCTAAAACCACAAAGGTAGAAAGTAATAGGAATAGAATTTAAACCAGGGACTAGCAAAATGGAAAATCTTCGGGATGAATTCAGTACATAGATATTTCAATTTGTCTGCTGAGTGTTTTTTATTTTAAAAAACTGAAGCAAATATTTGCATCTAAATATTGTGACATTTCCATAAAGATCTGAATTTCTGGAAAAAGCTCCCTCCCCCCTTTTTATTGAATTTATTGGGCTAACACTGGTTAACACAATTATACAAGTTTCAGGTTCACAATTCTATCAAACATCATCTGTACACTGTATTGTGTGTTCATCACCCCAAGGCAAGTCTCCATCCATCACCATTTATCCCCCCATATCTTCCTCCACCTCCCTCCACCCCACCTGCAACCAATACACTGTTGTCCATGTCCATGAGTTTTTTCTCTCTTTTTTTGCCTGATCCCTCTATCTCCCCATCCCAACACCTAACCCCACCCCTAGCTGTCAGCCTGCTCTCTGGGTCTGTCATTATTTTGATTAATAGTTCATTTTGTTCATTAGATTCTACATATGAGTGAAATCATATGGTACTTGTTTTTCTCTGACAGGCTTATTTGACTTGGCATAATGCTCTCCAGGTCCCTCCATGCTGTCGCAAAGGGTAAGATTTCCTTCTTTTTCACAGCCGCCTGGTATCCCATTATGTACCACAGCTTTTTTATCTACTGATGGGCATTTCAGCTGTTTCCAGAGCTTGGCTATTGTAAATAACGCTGCAACAAACATGTGGAGTGCATAAATTCTTTTGAATTAGCATTTTGTGTTTCTTCGAATAAATTCCCAGAAGTGCTGAAAATGGAAATATCTGCCATCTTGAGTCTATGTTTCCACATGGAGAAATATTATCTGAAGTTCAGTAGCAAAGCAGATGGCCTCCTTAACTGGACTTAAATAGGATATGTCACCTACCTGGTGGTGCAGGCATTTGAATAATAATCCATGATTTATGATCATGTCTATCTGACTTCAGGGACAGAGGAGACATAGAACAAATGGTGACAATATTACACAGTGAGGGGGGACAGAAAATCATATGAGTAGAGAATCCATGTTTCAGGAGCTCAGCGATTTTTTTTTTTAAATTAAAAGATAGCAATGGAAATTGATCATGCTAAAAGCAAGGTATTATATAACAGAAAAAGACAAAAAAGGGAGGTCTGTCCAAAAGGAGAAGCCCATTTTATAGTGACTAATAATCTATAATAATTCCAACTTG
This sequence comes from Tadarida brasiliensis, assembly GCA_030848825.1. Taxonomy (NCBI): domain Eukaryota; kingdom Metazoa; phylum Chordata; class Mammalia; order Chiroptera; family Molossidae; genus Tadarida; species Tadarida brasiliensis. The sequence goes on along the minus strand of CM061263.1, from coordinate 108,251,078 downwards.
TGGGGATGCTGTACTAAAAAAATAAACAAATAAATAAATAAAATTGATTTCTCAAAATAGCTTGACTTAGACATTAACCTTTATCTGGGATAAGTAACGAAGTAATGAGGTTGGACTTGGAGCAATTAAGTCTGGTTCTCAACCTTCCTAATGCCGTGACCCTTTAATACAGTTCCTCATGTTGTGGTGACCCCCAACCATAAAATTATTTTCGTTGCTACTTCATAACTGTAATTTTGCTACTCTTATGTCTTACGTGACCCCTGTGAAAGGGTCGTTCGACCCCCAAAGGGGTCGTGACCCACAGGTTGAGAACCGCTGACTGTTAAGATCAATGCGATTAAGAATAGAAACTAGAGGAAATTTGTAACCCACTTAGAGTATCTACGTCTGTGTGCCTTTCTCCGTACAATGAAAGTATAAGACTAGTTGCTCCACACAGCCCTTTTCATCTCCAACACGCTTTGGCTTAATGAATTCGGATCGCATTAGAAGGAGGCCTAGTACCGCACACGTGCACATCCACTTTCATTCTACACATTCTAGTGCTTCCACCTAGAGGACAACATGGGAAATGTTCTCTTTCCCCGGCCACTCACTGTGACTCCACTTGGGCCGAAATCTCTTTCTTTCTGATTCTTCTTTCATATCTTTTTCATCTCTGACCCCAGTTAAAACAATTCAATGCATGAAGAGCCCATTTAAGTACCACACAGTCTTTATAATGAGAAGGAGGATTCTGAGATAAACAGTTTATTTATTTGTTTAATATATGTAATACACCCAAGCCTGGAAAGGGAAAAAACAAAAAGAACAACATTTAAGTGATGAAATAGAATCAATTTGAAATTAGAATCCAACTTGACTTTCTACTAAGTGTACTTTTAGGTTAGAAGTATTTGCCTGGTCTTTATTTACCATAATATTTTTCACACCATGTTAATACAAAATTTCCTTGGACTTGTTATTGGATCCGGTATTGATATTGCAAAGATTATCTGTTGCTTTAGAAATGAAAGCATTGTTTAGTGCTATCCAAGCTCTACCTAGTAAGTCCCCTTTCCTTATTTAAACTCTGTACAGCTCCTTATTTTTTAAACCTACACAGTGAGAATAATATCATTCTGTGAACCCTGCTTCACAGTATTGCTATGTTACATGAAATAAAATTAACCTGACATGGTGCCCGCAATAGAGTTGATTTTCAGTAAATGCATTTCAAGTTCAATCTTTAGATTACTTTGAGGTCTGTGGTATGAGCTACAGTGGCTGTTTCCAGACCCAGAATGCTCTGCTGTTCACTGTAGTCCTCTGCCTCTGCCAACTTGCCCCTGCCCATTCCCTCTGCACCCATTGGCTCACCGAATTAGAAACACCAACATGTGCCTTAGGGCCGCCATACTTCCAGTTTTCCTTCATGGTAACATAAAATGTCAATTTCAACAAATTCAACTCAAAATAAGGTTCACTACTCCCTGGAAGGAAAACAGTGTCTCATCCATCTGGTTAGGAATCTCTCCGAAAGAGATTTGCTTCCTGGGTTTCACTGGTCCAGACTGGAAAATAAAAATGTTCTCGTGAGAAGTGAGCGCGAGATCGCTACCCTAAAGCCATCAGGAAGGGATGCTTGGAATGTCATTCATTCATCCAGTTAAGAGCATGTACTGAGTGCCCACTATGGAACAGAATTATTTTAAGATTTTTTTTAGAATAGAAGAAACAAGATGAAAAAGAAAAAAGAAAAAAAAAAAAGATGACCGCTTTTACTTACAAAAGACAAAGAATAAAAAACAAAACAAAGACTCTAGAGATTGAATGGGGTAGCAGTGGGATGGATTTTCAAGTAATGGTTGTACTGGTCAACTGTGAGCACGAAAATATTCTGCTACTCTAAAACTCAGTTACTTAAAACAAATCATTCAGTCCCCTTCATCTGTCTGTGAGTTAGCTAGGGTGACCACTGCAGTTTTGCAAGACCGCTAGTTCGGCTCTGATTGGTGTTTCCCCTCTTTTGGAGACCATCCAGGAAGAGGTCTTGTGGCAGTGGGAGGAGAGACAGAGGGATGGCAAACACCTCTTGTTTTCCATATGTTTGCTAACATCCCATCCGCTAAAACACACCTTAGGACCAAAGTCATGGTCGGAAAGTGAGGAGGTGTATTCCACCCAATCTGGAAGAGGCAGGGAATGAGTATTTGCTGAAAAATAATCGAACTACAGTCTTGATGGAAGATCTCTGAGAAAAAGGGTTGGCATGTGTGAGAAAAAGCCTGAAGTCCGGTGTGCTTGAAATATACAGACAGGGAGCATGGTGGGATATGACAGCCCAGAGAGGCAGAGACCCACTCAGGGTAATTCAGGCCACAGTCAGGAGTTTTTTCTAAGTATAACAGGAAACCTTTAGAGGGTTTTAAGAAGAGAGTAACAAGTATAGATTGACAATAAAAAAAATACTTCTTGCTCTGGCCAGTTTTCTCAGTGGTTAGAGCGTTGACCTGCAGACCAAAGAGTCACGGGTTCGATTCCAGTCAAGGGCATGTAACTCGGATGTGGTTTGGTTCCAGCCCTGGTTTGGTTGTGTGGAGCAACCAATCGGTGTTTCTCTCTCACATCAATGTTTCTCTCTCCCTCCCTCCCACTCTATTTGAAGATAAATGGAAAACTATCTGTGGGTGAGGATTCAAAAAACAAACAAACAATACTTCTGCTGTACAGTGACTGTATTAAAATGGCTTAAGACTGTTGGTGGGGACACTGTTCACTTGGTTCTGGGTGATGATAATGGGGTAAGAAAAACACTGAGATTTGGAATGTATTTTAGTGGCGGACCTGCACTCCAGAGAGTTTTCATAGCTTAGAAGTGGTAGGTGAGGAGGAAAACAATGGTAAATGACTTCTAGTTTTTGGATCTCTGCAACTCAGTAAATGATGGTTTTAATTACGGAAATGGAGAACACTAGATTAGGAGGACATTTTTAGAAAGGCTTTCGAGGAATCAAATGATTTATTTTGGACCATGAGTTTGCCGAATGATCCTTCAACTAAAGCTGCTGAGGATGTGACTGGTTATACTTTGGGTGGTCAGAGATGCAAATTGGGAGGTAACTAGGGAATAGATAAAATTCAAAGCCGTGGACTTAACAGGATCACTAGGGAAAGGATCTAAATTAAAAAAAAAATAGTAATAATAACAAAACCACAAAGTGCTAATAGTATAAACTATTGTGTTCTAAATCTAACATCTAATATCTTAAGGTAAAGAAAGTGTTTCACTGAGTCTGCTCTGGTAGCTCAAGTGCATCTCTTAGATTTGGGTATTATAGGTGCTAGAGAAATTTTCTTAGATTTTGTAACATAAATAAGGGTGGGGACTTTTCTTTCAATAAAAATGCGTCTAATTTTTTACTGTATATAATTACACTTTAATTTGTAAAACTGAGAAAAGAAGAGACAACTGTTAGGAACTCTTTTTTTTTTCTGTGTTGTTTTTATTTTGGCCTTATACAAAAATGAGGCTTATAAGGACAATTACTCAAGCACCACACATAGTGGGTGGTAGTTTTGTGGACATCACAATTTTTTATTTTAGATATGAGAAAGAAGATTATAAATGAGATCAGCAGTAACTACAATGTCAAATATCTTTCTTAAATATGGCAACTGGTTACCATGCGAATCCCAGGCAAAGCTTGTGCTATAATTGTTTTAACTACAGAAACCTATCATCAATTTTTCTAAGTTAATTGCCTATAAAGATGCAAAAGCAGAGACAGGGAGAGCCAAAAGGAATTGAGCCGGGTATTTATAGAGATTATGGGCAAAGCGTGGTTACATATAGATTGGGAAATTGGATATTTGGTTTACATTTATCTAAGTCTCCAAAGTCTGGGTTATATGCATTTCATGTGGAAGACAGTATATGTGAGTGTGGGTGTGTGTACACATGTAACTATCTGCATGTCTAGAAAATGGACTTTAATTGAACAGAAAAATCAATTGAGTTTACAAAAAGATTAAGATCATTGTTTGTTCAGATGAATCAGGGTTATGGTTCCAAATCACAGACTCATTTAGAGGAATCGTGTAAACCCACAATTTATCCTAAGCACTCAGCTGATAAAGGCACATAATCCCAGGGCGCTGTTCTTAAAAAACTTTTTAAAGTTGACTTTCCCAGTCAGGAGAGGAAAAAAATACCTAGAGAAAACTGATTTAGTTAAAGGATCACATCAAATATTCATGATAAAGAAGGAGTTTTAAATCACTGAAATTAGAGATGTGGCTGAAAGAAAAGTTACAAATGGAAACATAAAAAACATGTTAGAAATTTAAAATAATCAGTATTTTGATTCAATGTGGTAAATACATGTTGGACACTTAAATATTACAAGCCTTGGAAGAAGAGGTTGTATACCAATGAGTGAAAGTCCTTCCCTTTTAGAAGTTTACAGTTGTAGGAGAGGAGAATAATTTTACCTCTACCTTTCTAGGTTCTTGGCTGAGAACCCTCTGTAATAAAAAGACAGATTAACAGGAGAAAAACAAATAGAAAGTTTAATAATATGTATACCTCCTGCATACATGAGAGATACCCAAGAAAACTAGTAACTCCCCCAAATGGCCCAGTCCACTACCTTAAATACCATCTCCAGCTAACAACAAAAGAAAATGTTGAGGGGTGGAGAAAGCCAGTTATGGAACATTACCAGGAAAAGCACAGTAAACAAGATTAGGGTTATTGTGCAGATTTTCCTTCTCCAATGATAAACTTTTCTAGAGATCTAGTCATCCTTCTCCTCTAGGTACAGAGCAGGAGACACCCTTACGCACCTAGAAATGCTTAACTGATGTAAACATTCCTTATAAAAGGGAGCTCCTATTTGGTTTTAGTCATTTTTCTGTGTTTGCTGATTCTTAGAAATAACCAGCTCAATATAATCAACATGCTAAAGAGGCATATTTTGGGGTGGCAGTTTCTGCTCCCCTTCACATTTTACCACAAATGAGTGAGCATTTAGCAGACACTGGGAGCAGTAGAAGTAGATGAGACTACTTTCAGGATTCAAACTTGGAAAAGTCTACATGGATTAGCCCATAAAATACAAACGAGAGAAGTCAGGAAGCAGGAGACAGGAAAGTCAAGGGGAAGAAGGAGGACAGACCCAGATGGTAGAAACACCTCAGGTTAAGCTTTGGGTGTTAAGGTATAAAGAGGTTGGAGAGACTGGGAATCTGTTAATGGGATGATGAAGCCTCCAAAGGTACAGGAGGAAATCACCTGGAACCGAAGAACCACTATTCATCGTGTGATTGTTGAGTTTTCCCATCTCCAAACTAAAGACCTTTCTTTCCAACTGTCAATACTTTAGGCATCTTTATTGATTATCTTAAGTCATTAGCTAATAAATGCTTAATTAAGTAGAAGCTCAGATATATACATATGGTAGAGATGCTCAATTTACAGGTACTGAGATAAATCTATTCATCTAAATAGATAAAACCTAGAATAGCCACTCCACAGTGACCTCAGGCTGGAAGGCCAACACATGAAGATTACCAAAAGACAATGTTCAAACTTTCATTAGTTATTTAAAGAGCTACTTTAAAGTTAGAATGATTTTTGGCAGGAAACCTTTAAAATAAAAATAGTTTACCTATCTCCATATAAAGGTGCCTAAAATCCTGCATTAATGACATCATTTGGGTGCTTCCTAGAATAATTTTTAAAGGCAAATATCCACACATAACTACCCTTTTAAAACAAATTGTTTAATTTTTTTTCTATAGCTTGAAGACACTGGGGCTAAAAAGGAAAGGAATAACAGATATTTTAAAAAAACAATTAGAGGACAAATAAGATAGATATATATTATGTCATAATTTTACTACAAAAGTTACACAGGCTTTTTTTTTCCCCCAAAGAAAAATAGTGCATAGCATCTATTTGATTTTGAATCATTTGACATTTCTCCCCAATTTTTTCAGATATATCCTATATTTAAAACAATTCTCACATTGACAGCTAATAATCAAGTGATATACTTAAAACATAATTTCCTTATTCAGTCTCTCCTTTTTTTCCTAATTAACTAAGAATACATTTTGTTAACATATTCCTGAGCTTCATGTATTAAAGAAATGACTTGAGGAAAAAGGGAATCACATTTCCTTTTTACTATTAGGCCACTAGCACACAGCACATACTTTAAAAGATTATTCATTGTACTTGCAATTCAAAAGAAGACAAAACAACAAATTTACATATCATGCAAAGAATATATAATTTCTTTAAAATTGGCTTTAAAATGCTTCAATCACAAAGATGCTCTGATAGTAAAAAGAAACTAAGCAAAATCCTCATAATTCTGTGATCAGTTAAGTGAAAATCACGCCTTTAAAATTTCTATTTCGCCCCCTAGTGGCAAGAGATATATATATATTTCACATATTTCTGACATATATATTTCACATTTCTTTGCCAATTAATTAGCCTTTGTATAAAACTTTGCTCAAGTGAGTCATGTTCAATACTGTGTTGTATACACATTTGTAAAGAAAACTAAAAGTAATAAAAGCATCAGCTATTGTGAAATTCCTAAACATTAAATTATATGAATGACTCCTTGCTAATTTAAATCATTATTACATGTTTCAAATTCATTCCTTTCCTTAAGTTTAAGGCAAAATGGAGACTGTAATCCCATAGACATATACCATATAAATCAATTTTCTGTAGAAATCAATTCAGATTTTTTTCTTCCTTGTTACTACATGATTGATATATTTAAAAAGTGAACAAGCCTGACATCTGTACCTTCACATATTCACATTCCTGACAGCAGATACAAGAGGATTGCTTTACTCCAAAAGACATTTTGAGCAATTTTCTTCTGAGAACTTAGAGAGGAAATGAGTATCATTGTAACTCAACACAATATGCGAGGACACTCTTTTAGAAATATGACTTTGGTGAATGGTGGTTATTTAAGATTGTCTCATTTCTTGAAGTGCAGTCCCTTTTGTATGACTGTAACAGGAAAAGAAATGGAATGCAATGGTGAAAACCAGTGAGAAGTAGATTTTGCAAGGAATAGGGTATAGCATCAAGGATGACAGAAAAGGAGGAAACTATCGGAAAACAGTTGTCAGTGATACAATAATATATTTTCTCACCTGTTAACACATCATTTATAGTTGGATTTTAAAACCATGAAATTGTTTTGCTAAGACAATTAATCAAAAGTCAGCATACATAATTAAGTCATTCTCCCAGTTACTTATTATAAAAACTTTTCAGCTTGTTATGAAAAAATATCCTATTCCTTAGGGTTACTCGTAGTTTTTAATGGATTTTTTTCCTTTATCTAAATTCTTTCACTTAGCCCCAATAGTATAACTGATTCTCTGCTGATCTTTTACTTTCTTTATTCTTATAGCATGTATTATCTAAGACCTGCATTAGTCCCGAAACCACAAAACATTCAGAGAAGAACCCCAACTCTTTAAGAACTTCCAAACCTAAAGAATCACCAATGTCATGCATTCATCCTGGAGAAGTTCTTTATATTAGAAATGACAGAGCTCTTGCTTCACAAAATCAAAATGATAACTCCTTAGAGTCAAGGACTGAGAGGAAATGGGGAAAAAATGGTACTGAAAGTATGTTCTCTATGGAATTGCTCTGGAATGACTCCTTCTGTGTGTCAGAAATCTGAAGTAGCAGCAGCAATTAGGGAAGATGTCACTTTCGGGAGGGGGGGGCAAGGAAAGAAGGAGGAGGAAGTGGGGGAGGAATGGAGATGAAGGGAGGGCACATCCTGAAAAGATAATCCCTGTATACTCCCATGACATCATCCTCCTGCATATATACATATATATATATAGGGAATGGCCAAAGCAACTCTCATACTTCAGTCACTTTCAAAATCAGCTGAAGGCAAGAGGAAGCACTAGAGAGAGCCCTCTTTCAGCGTGTCTCTGACGTTTATGAACCTGACTCCCTAGGAATCTCAAGGAGATGATGGCAGGAACGAAAATCCAGCTGGTGTGCATGATACTCCTGGCTTTCACCTCCTGGGGTCTGTGCTCAGGTAAGCTCAGCTGCATTTCATGACTCCCTGAAGTGATTTCTTTTTCCTATTTTATAGTGTGTAGGTACTTACATGAATGTATCCAGGAAGGACAGTTTCTCCCTTATTCTGGATTTGCTTTTTAGTGATAAAAGCTGAATATTTTATTTTTCTGTCTTTATGATTACAAGAACTGAAAGATTTCTGTTTTTAAATCTGCAAGGCAATAAAAGGGATTTTTAATGAAACACTGCAGGTCCTTCTTTGGAATGTAGTTACTAGAGACAACAAAAAACAACTTAAACTAGGCTGGTCACTGTCTAATGAGAAGTACAGATACGGTGCCTGTCAAAGTGCAAACCCTTAATTAAAACCCATTGCATTCGGAACGCTTTGTCTCATTCTCATTCTCTTAGGATGCAGTGGCTTCTCCCTCCCTCCAATTATGTTTCTTAACTGTGTGGATGTGTTAAGATAACCATTTGAAAACTGATGGTTAATGAATAATTAAATGAAGCATTATTTAAAAATATTATGTCTAGAAAACTACAAAAATATTTCAAGTCCTTTTTGAGAATACATTTTACATAGTATTTTTATGTGACAAATAATAGGCATCCTATTAATTAATTCTTTTTTTTTGCATGCCATTTAAGTTGATAACAAAATATATTTGGAAAGTTGGCATTATTGTATTAATGAAAATTATTTACCTAGAGTGCTTTGCATGCAATAATGAAGGAGAAGCCATATATTTTTAAATATCTGTCAATAATTCATCTTAAAAATGAGATTTAAATTTAGAAAAGTAATAAAAAATACAATGACTGCAATATACTTCAATTAATTTTTAAAATAATTAAATGATCACATCAAAATGAAAAGGAAAACAGAGACTAAATGCAGGAAAAATTATTTAACCTGTTTTATACTTTTTATCTTATAAATATGACTTTGAAATATATAATATAAAATACTCCTATAATTTTATTTAAATTATGAAATTAAATCTAACAGAATGTATAAATGTTAATTATAAAATTTTTAATTCTTTTGGTCTTTAAAAAGACCTTGAACTTCTAAGTTTGCAAATATTTTTATGAGATAAATACCAAATTTTCTAAAACTATGTTTTTATCTAATAGTTATATGAGGTTAGAGGTATACTAACACCATGTGAGTAAAACTCAGTTATTTTTAAAATAACTTGTTTATTAAATTTTGAAAGTTCTTGCTGTGATAAGCCAAAATTTATGGAGAGTTTGGTATACATTTTTAAAAAATGCTTAAAGGAATTTGTCATTTCTTTTGAGAAACAGATTGGGTCCCTAAAAATAGGAGAAAATGATCTCTGGTATTATTTAGTCCTACATACAATTTAACAAGCGTCTTCTCCAAGTGTCATGCTTCTTTTTAATAAGAGTGAATAGTGCAAAGAAGACAGTTTTTAAACTCTGTTTTATGACATACAGGTCAGTGAGTTTGAATTAAGTCATCTTATTGTAGTGTTCTTTAACTTTTTGTTAATTACTTTATAGTATTTTCTAATTTCTTTTTTTCTGTAGAATATTTATTAGTGGAAATGATATTGTTTAAAAAATCACAAATGCATTTTAAGGCTATTGTACATGTATTAATGGACATCACTTTTGTTAAAACAATTTCCTTAATGGACTGTGATAAAATTGCTAAGTACACATACTTCAAAAAAACTGTTTTAAGTAGAAAAACAAATCTTTCAAAGTGTGTTTTGTAAAATAGCATCTCAAGTTGAGTAATTCTGATTGTCTTTTTTATTCTAAAATTATCAGTAAGCAATTCTCTTTGTTGGTTTTTTTTTTGTTGTTGTCTGTTTATTTTGTCTCAAAAGTCTCTGTACACAGCTTTTCATTATGCTGTTTTTTTGAAATATCAATGTGCATATATTCTATATATGTAAACTATTGCTGGTGAAAATTAACCAGCATATATGATGACATTTCTATGACATAACCAGTTTTTTAATTTTGAGATTTAGAGATCAAATAACTCCAAATCATCAATAGCCCTTTTACCATAGAATCACGTGCTTATTTTCTTAGAAGTGCTTCTATTACTCTGGCCGCCTCTTAGTCTAAAATAAAACTATAATTTTTTCTGAATACTATTTTAAATAGAATGAATGCATAGGAAAGACAACATGCCTCTAAAACTTTTTTTTTTTTAGGTAAATCTAAAATCTGCAGCTTACAATATAATTATATGATATGTGATTATATAGTAAACATGTGGTTTTGATTTTACTCAGATTCTGAAGAGGAAATGAAAGCATTAGAAGCAGATTTATTGACCAATGTGCACACATCAAAGGTAAATTTTTCTTTTTTTAAACCAAGGATTGAAAAACATAGGAACTCTCATTATAAACATGGTGTCCTTTTCCTATAGTAATAACTTCCCATAAAGGCTGAAAAGTTCATTGGGAGGTATTTCCTTTTTCGGGAAACTTTTCCTTGAGTTCAAAGGAGTTAAGGGTGTTGAGGTGACAGGGAAAGAAATTATAGTGACTATCAATCAGTATATCGTAACTTTAATTAAATAGTCACATATTATTTATGTGGACATGTACATATATTTAAAAGAATACTGTTTCCATTCATATCGAATTGTGTATGATGAATGGTATATTGGCCTCCAGTTAAATAGGTAAATGAGAATTAAGTGACATTTTGCCTTTTTCATTATATTGGGAAAAGTAGAATGGAGTTCCTAAATTAAAAATGAAAGTTCGTGACAATCCATGAAAGACATGTGGTAGAGTATTAAGAGAAATAGTTTGACCAACAGAGGCCTTGAGATTTAATCCTGCAGCCGTGACTTATGAACTCTTTGCTATTCAGCAAGTGGGTAGTTACCATTGCTTGCTTTCTTTTTCTTTTTTTTTAATGCTGTGGTTGGAGTTTATGATCTCCTAAACATTTACATTAAACCCACTCTGGGATTAAAATCCTTCCTATAACAGAAGTATGATTTGTACCTGCTCATTTTTTTCTTTATTAAATCAAGTAAAACTTTGTATACTAGACCCTAATATTCATCTCCTGGGGTCTTGAAAAGAAGGTTTCTAGATCCAAATCTGTACCTAGGAAAAAAACTAAATTAGAATGTACCTGATTACCATGCTACCACACTATATTGATTTACCCAGTGTGTATCTAAATGTAGACTTAGTGGACAGGGTTCCCAACCAAAAGATTTTTGTCAAAGAAAATCAAATTTTGAGGTGAGGCAGTCACCTGCTGCAATCACTGTTATAACACTGGGTACCAAGGCTGAAGACCCAACAGATGTTATGTTAAGAAAGTAAGTGCTCAAAACTCTGATCTAATTTCAGAAGCAATGTTCCATCTCAGGTCTTGCCATCTCAGGTTTCTCTTCTCTAATTGGATGAGCATGTTTTAGGTGCAACAATTCTTTACTGTATACATAGAATTATGTTTGCTAGTGCTCTGGTATATTTTTATTAAGAAAGAGAACTCAGCACAGTATGTTTTTTTCAGACTTTTAAGAAACTGCTGGAATGTTATAATTTTCTATGATCAAAGTCAATGCCTTATATACAGTAAGAACTTAATAAATATTTATAAACTAACAATGGAACCTAGGATTCGTTACCAACCTTCACATTTGCATTCAACTGTAGAAATTTTAGGGCTCCTCCACAGATGACTTTAATTATTTTCAATTAGGTGAAATGCTTGAATTCACTATTTGTTGAACTCATTTGAATTCAGTATATTACAGGTAGTATTAGTCATATAGATTAGGTTCCATTTAATTAAGGAAACAGAAATTTGACCAGGATCTTATTCAGTATTATAAAGGTAAGTCAAATAATGGTAAGGAAGAACCACAAATATTCCAGTTCTCCTCATGTCAAAAACAAGAAGAAAATATTCTAAATTTCTTACCTACAAGCTTAGGTATATAATAAACATTTGTGTAAAATAATAAGTAAGAATGTTTATTGTTAAAGAAAATTATTCATAATATTTATTAACAATACTAAGGAAGACATTATTCAAAAGGACCTACTACAATGGGGTTTTGCAGAGATCAGACTCAGCTCTGAAACCGATAAGGACAAGTATGGATTTACAACCAAGGAGCAGGGTGGGAGTCAGTGGATGGAAAATTACTAAGAGGAAACATTAAGGCTAGGAGGATTTTTCCTAGGCCATTCAACGGGATTCTGATATTGAGGGTGCAAATCTGATCAAATATCAGATATATATAGGGTGATCAGACACTAAAGGTGAGGTATTTTCATTATATTGACTCAACAGAATTTGTGCTAAAACTGGACTAAAGCAGGCCAAGGACAGAACCCAAGATTGGGACCTAATCAAGAAGAGGGTTCAGGGGAACTTGACTCAGATTTAGTCAAGGAGAGAGTCTTTGTCCTTTTTCTGAATGAAATAGTTTACCCTTATACAAAATGTTCTCAAATACATGTTTACTTAGACATCCTTTTGTCAAGAGTACTTTCACTGCTGTGCTTCCTAGGTACGATCGGATTTAGTTAACGTGACATTAAACAATAGTGTTGAGTGATGTAGTGACTATTTTAATTGGCAAAAGAGAAGACAATTAACTGCTTTCTCACCCAAAAAATAATTAACAACACTAGTCCTGACAGACACTTTATGAATAGAACATTCTGTGTCCAAATTAGTTTGAAGAGCATTGGATACTATATGGGTACTACTGAAAAGTTACAAGTACTTGCAAGTAAAAAGCGCTGAGGATACCTGAATTCAAGAAGCCTTTCACTTTCTTTTAAATTGAAGTTTTCCAATTTATTTGACAATGGAATTCCTTTTTAAAAACAGTGAGTGCAGGACCAGTGTTCTAAGAAATACACTATAGAAAATGCTCAATTACATGATCGCTAAAGAGCTCTAAAATTATAGTATTCCATTAATTGTCAGGATATAAGGTGTTGCTGCCACACAATGGAATTGTTGCCTCTAAGGGTATGCACATTTATAACTTTAAAACATATTGCCAAAACACTCTTTAAGAAGTTATACCAATCTACACACAGACCAAAAAAATATTTAGGGAAGAAAGTGTCTCTGTCCCCAGGTTCCAATAAGTACAACATGCAGTATACTTGTACTTTTAAAGTCTGATCTAATGGTAGCCAAGCTGAACATCACTCCACATATTTCTTTCATATGTGATCCTGTGACTGGTTTGCTCACATTACTTTTCCAAGGTTTAATTTTTTTTCTTAGTTGGGGTAGTCACCATTTTCTTTTTTAAGAGCTCTACCTTTGTTTAGAATATTAACACATTATGTCAGCTTTTACACTATAGCTTGCTTTTGATTTTAGTTCAGAATGTTAATTTTCCAGAGAGCTAATTTACACATTTATGTATTTAAATTATCTTCTTGTTTATGGATTCTAGTTTGGATCGTTAATAATATCTTTCTAGGCTTATAAAAAATTATATATATTTAAACATTGTTTTATTTATATTTAACCCATCTGGATATTGTTAGACTATAATATGTCAAGAAAAATTATAATTAGGCCTAAATCCAGATTTTCTCATAGCCAACTGTCCCAAGGATTTCAAATGAAAACATTGCTATATGCTACACCCTGATATGTACTTGCATCTATTATTGAATATTATCTTGAGTTTATATTCTGTTGAGTTTTATGTTTAAAACATTATATTCTGTTGAATTTTGTTTGTTCATGCTCTATTAATGCACTTCTTTAATTCCTGAAGCTTTAAAATACATTTTAATATCTGGTAAAGTAAGTTCCTCTTCATTACCTTTTTATTCTTCGAAATCTTCTTGGTTATGCTCACACATTCATACTTCCAAATTAACTTTATAATTATTTTGACAAATTGCCTTTTCTAACTTCCAGTCTCCCCATATTTTCCAAATTGGAACTTTGATTGGCAGTTGGATTACATTTGGAGAACAATTCAGAAAGAATTGACACTTGAAACTATTGTTATTGAGTCTTCCCATCATGGCTTAGCAGTCATTCCATTTTTTAAATGTCCTTTAGGAAAAGTTTGTGCTTTCTTTCATCTACACCCTTTGAAGTGTTTGTTAATTTTTACTAATTATGTCACATTTAAGTTTTCTTATATCCTAATCTTTTCTCATTGATTATTGCTGGCACAGGGGAAAGTTGTTGATTATGGTAATAATGGTTAAGACAAGAGCTGAAGAATATTATAATTTGCAAATAAATTGGTAAGCTGCCTATGACATCTCAGTGTGTGAAACAGATTGGTGGTCTCCCACTATTGATACTTTAATTGTTCAAATCTATTAGTAACACCTTAGTACCTGCTCCATTAGACACTAAATGGAAGTGTAATCAAGAGAGAACAGTATATTTAATATTTTCATCTGGGATGTGATATACAAATATATTTATATATTTCTACTTACTGTCATTTCTTTTTCCTTTCTTCCTTGGCTCATGTATGTGTGTATGTGTGTGTATAACTTTATGGCCTTTTTAAAAATAGAGAATATGAGGTATTGACACTATTCACATTTGTGATATGAAGTTACTAAATTAATGACAATATATTTATTAGAGTAGAGTAACAATTAGACCCTAAAATGTAATGACTTAGGATAAAATAAATGTATTTCTTATTCATATAAGTTTTAAATGCAATATCTATTTTTTAATATTTCAGGTCAGTAAAGCAAGTGTTCCCTCTTGGAAAATTACTCTGCTGAATGTTTGCAGCCTTGTAAATAACCTGAATGGCCAAGCTGAGGGCACAGGAGAGTTTCGTGAAGAGGAGCTTATTACAAGAAGGAAATTTCCCACTGCCTTAGATGACTTTAGCTTGGAAGCAATGTTGACAATATACCAGATCCGAAATATCTGTCACAGCAGGGCTTTTCAACACTGGGAGGTAAAACAAAAAAATATATAGATATCATTATAGTTATCTTTCAATTGTACCAATTTTTAAATTCTGATCATTATCATAATAATTATCATAACAGGAAGACATAAATATTAAAGAAGAAAAAAACATGTGTTGAAGTTAACATTGCCTCAGATCTTCAAAGTGTCCTTCAAATATTTGGAGTTGAGCAAAGTATTTTCCCTTCCATCTTAAAAGGGGGATATATTTTCAGGCAGATTTGATCCAAAAGCTTAAATGAATGGCATGTTCAGGCAATTTTTGGTGGTGGTTGTGGTAGCAATGCCTAAGTAATTCAGGGCACTCAAAATGTTTTCTTAGAAGCACGAAGTCATGTGTGTTTATCTATAAACAAACACAAAGCACAAAAGGTTCCATTAATATTTGAATATATTAGGCAAATAAAATAAGAATGATAAGGATATATATTCATATATCCATATCTATGTTACTATTCAATTGAATGTATGGAGTTTAGGCACCCTTAGCAGCTAAACCAAGGCTACCACTGTTTGGACAGCCAAGTTCTATTATATAGAACTACACTGAAATACTGAATAACTTTGTTGTAATAAATATTACACTGGTAACTCACCATCTTTGGTTTGGGAATGTCTGTCTGTTTTGGGAGAGTGAAAGATGCTTTAAAGAAAATAAAGTTTAAAAATGTTTCCAACAAGGGAAACATTTCTTTTAGAGAAACTTCTAAGAGTTATTTGCTTAATGTTTTATATTATGGGCATACACCAATACTAGGGGTGCCTTCCCTATTAATATAAAAATCTCTATAACTTACAATCACAGATACCCTGTGGAAAGGAGGAAATGCAAAACAGAATTTCCAGTGTTTATTCTAACTTACATACAAAATATGTTTTCCAAATGAATAACCATGCAGTTAGTTTTAGTTTCACTTGGTGAACTAATTTATCCCTTAATTCCAATTCCAGCTAAATGGTTTTGTCTTGAAAATATTGTTTAAGTCATTAACACTTGAAAAATACTCACTTTAACATAGGGAAATGTCAATTATATTCTATATATCCAGGGGGAATAAAACTCAATAAAGTATTATATACAGACAAATCAGGTGCACATAAGATTAGAACCTTTGCTATTTGAAATGCTACTGAGTGATTTGTGATAATATAATAATATCATTCAGAGCACAGTACAAGTAATTACAGACTGTATGCAGGGAGAAGCAAAAGATTAAGAAATAGGCTTGTCTGACAGTTTTTTGTGTGTTTTTTTTTTTCATCCTCCGAAATTGAATAGCTGTGGGTTGAAATGAAGTACTACTTATGATACAATTCAATGCATATGCATCATAATTAAAAACGTAGTCTTCCGTCAGTGTTAGTGTAGCACCCCCAAATTTAGAAGTTGATCACAAAGATGAACACAATTCTTACCTTAAGCATTCATTTATTTTTAAAATTTCATTTAAATTATGTGCACAACTTTAGAAAGAGTTAGTTCTGAAATATCTTATGCTAGCTGAAAGTTTTGAATAAGAACAGTATTATCAGAAAAAGAGTTTGAACTCATTTTAGACTAGGGCATACTCCATGAGATATTAGGTAAGATTCTACCTGGAGAACCATTTAGACAGAACATCCACGTATGTTAATTATTACCACTAAGTATGTTAGTTTGTATTCTCTCTCTGTTTGAGAAATGGATCTTTGGAAGGGCTTTCAAGTCAAGTGGGTAAATAACTTAATTGAACATAAAATCTTGTTGGTCTTTCAGGCCAAACTTGGTTTACTAGATTCAAAACTATTTGTGGTGATTTATGATATATTTCTATAATATTTTGGTCTAGCATAAATTGAGGCCTGAAAAATATGCAAAGTTCTTTTAGATGTGCTTCTTTAATTGGAGGTATTGATCTTGACATATTAAAAAGGTTAACTTGATAAACTAGGAAGAAATCAGAACAGAAAATCAGAAAAATCACGTTCTCATTTTTTCTCAGCCACCTGCTAGCCATCTGTTAACACATTGCTTTGAACCTCGTATATCTCATTCACATATGTCTTACTGTCTGAATAGCAGATGAGATAAGATGTAGAAAAATACCCTGAAATGGAAGACTTCATACATGTAAATTTCATTCATATTCTATCTATCTTACAGTTAATTCAGGAAGATATTCTTGATAACGGAAATGAAAAAACTGAAAAGGAAGAAGTTATAAAGAGAAAAATTCCTTACATCCTGAAAAGGCAACTGTATGAGAATAAACCCAGAAGACCCTACATACTGAAAAGAGGTTCTTACTACTACTGACAGGATAAATATTTTATTTCCATGTGAACATGACATCATTCTTTAATTAAATATCAAATTATATCTGTGTGGAAATGTCTCTTCTACAATGTGGTTTATTAGATGTGATTTTTCTGCATTAATAGAAATTGAACTAAGTGTATTCAAATAAATCTAGATCTTGAGCATGATGTGTTGTGTATAATTGAAGTAGATATTAATCAAGTCAGATATAGAATGTTTGTAATTTTGCAAAGCACTTAATGGGTTGTTTAAACAGGCAAAATGTTTGACACTTTAAACCAAATTGTGAGAGATTTTAATAGGGTCCTACAGCAAAGTCTAGACTACATGTCATTAACCCCCCAAAAGTAATAGTATTTCTTTTATTATTTGACTGAATGTTTTTGGATTTTTTTTTTAATTGAGAAAAATACACTCCCTTTTCCAAGACTCAACTCCTGAATCTCTCAGATATGGGGAGGTAATAGTGATTAAATAGGATCATCTTAAAAGAATGATCAATGAACTATTGATAATTATGCCTATCAATAAATGATTTTCAACTGAATTTGTTTTTCTGTTAAATGAACTTTCTAGCCAATAAAGAGACAATAAGCCATTGGAATCACATATTTCTCTGAAGATTTACTTCTATTGGAAGAGTTACCATTTATTGATTTGGTAAATGATAGCTATATTTTTTATTTCATCAAGAAATATGTGTGACTAATATTTTTTTCCAATTAGGAGATAATTTTTAAGGCAAAAGGAATGCTGGAAATAACTCCTCATATATTTTGTTTGAGACCGTATTTATGGTGCGTCTCATAAGCCTTCACAGTCTTTACATTTCACCATTAGTAGTGGCATCCTGGATTCTCTAGGAAGAACACTCTTCACAGGGCTGCAATCTAGTCCATAGTCATCTATGAAAGACAATATCACAGTATAAGTTGTTCTGGAATTAAGAAGCATTTAGATCTCCATGTCCTTTGATGAGATTGTTCCTTCCCTGGGCAAAAACCCACTCAGTAGTATTTAAGAGCAGCCCACTGATCTCTGGGTTTTCCTGTTAAAATCATGCCTTCTCATGACCACCACTTCACCATCTTTACCATCCTACCAGCTTCAACATTAAAAAGTGTCAAAGCATGCCCAGCTGGTGTAGCTCAGTGGTTGAGCGTCGACCCATGCACCAAGAGGTCACTGGTTCGATTTCCAGTCAGGGCACATGCCCAGGTTGTGGGCCCACTCCCCAGTGGGGGACATGTCTGGGCGGCCAATCAATGTTCTCTCTCATCGATGTTTCTGTCTCTCTCTCCCTCTCCCTTCCTCTCTCTCTAAAATCAATAAAGAAAAAAAAATTTTTTTTAAGTGCCAAAGCATTGATCCTAAGAAGGAAACTATTTTGTAGTGATTAGAATGTGAACTCTGAAGTCAGAATGCCCAGATTCAGCTCCACTATTCATTAGCAACCTTGGACAATTTATTTAATCTGTTTATTCAACTACAAAATGTGGAAAATAATGAGGAATGGAGGAGGATATAAAATAGTCTGATATATTTAAAATGGTGCCTGGAACATACTAATAATCTAAATTTAACAGTTCTGGCCATTTTCATACTATTTTTCCTTTTCTTTTCTAAAACTACAGAGCATAACACAATTTCACATATTAACCCTCTATGTTGAAAAAAAATTCTGGTCTCCTAATTTATTACTTGCTAAATTCATTATCCTTGAAGAGATCTAGTCAATAATTTTCCTTCTCAGTTCCTTACATCCCCATTTCCAATAATAAACATTTTATCCATTTCATCTCATCCAATCTCTTCTATGGTCATACTAGAGAACTTTTTATTACCAATAAATTCAGCCTCTTCAAAATCTCAATTTTAAGCACTCTACTCTTTAAACATCATCTTTGCTTTCCAGTTCATATAACTTAACACTCCCACTCCAAGATTTATGATCCCATTTAACCCATTGTCCTCACCTTTTTTCACTCTTCACTTTCTATTCATGCCCTCACTTTGCTAGTTACTTGACCTAGATTCTATGGTCCCAATTAAAATCACCCGCTTGTGACCCTCAACTTCCTGTCCCATATTATGTAGGCCTGTGAAAGTGCTATTAAACTGAAATTCCTTCAATTCTGGCCTCACCTGAGAAGCTGAACATAGCTGGAGAAAAGCACTCAACGCTGTTGAAAAGTCACACTTCAAATTCGTGATCACAAACCTCAAGTGGGTCCTTAGTGCTGCCCAGCACTCCTACTACATTTGCCTAATAAATTTTGCCTCTAATTCTCACTTAAGATTATTTAAACTTTCTCTCCTTTCTTGAGTTGCAACACTAGCCATTCTTCTCTCTTACATCAGATGACTTTTTTTTTTCTTTTAGAGAGAGAGGCAGGGAGAGGGAGAGAGAGATGGAAACATTGATGTCTCAGAGAGAACATTGATTGGCTGCCTCCTGCATGCCCCCCACTGGGGATTGGACCCACAACCTGGGCATGTGCCCTGACCAGGAATCGAACCAGCAACCTCTTGGTGCATGGGTTGATGCTCAACCACTGAGCCACAGTGGCTGGACAAATCAAATCCACCTACTTCTTGCCATATTCACCACTACTGCCCTAAGCCACAAGTTCTCATCCTGGAACTATGGCTCTCCCTTTTATTATTATTGTTACTATTACTATTATTGATTGATTGATTTTTAGAGAGAGGAAAGGATAAGGAGAAAGAGATGGAAACACTGATGTGAGAGAGAACCATCCATCGGCTGCCTCCTGCATGCCCCTGACTGGGGATCGAGCCTGCAACCTGGGCATGTACCCTGACCGCGAATCAAACAGGCAACCTCTTGGCGCATGGGATGACGCTCAACCCACTGAGCCACATCGGCCGGGCTCCCTTTTATTATTTTTATCCATCTATATTCATATAGCTGAATAAATTTTAAAAATTAGATAATGCCACACATCTCTTCTCAAAATCCCACAATGTCTTTTCTTTGCACTTTGAGTAAAACCCAGATTCTGTCTTAGACGGCTTTAAATAACCTGGCATTTGCCTACTTCTCTATTTAGTTTCACTCATTCTCCCCCAGTCACACTGGCTTCTTGTTGTTCCTCTAACACATTCAGCTGGTTTCTACTGCTTTTAGCTTTTACAGCTGCTGAAACCTCTTTTCTGGAAAGCTTTCTGATAGAAAATCCTTTTTTTTTTTTTTTCCTGAGCACACAAGACACACAAGTTAGAGACAACACTTCCAGCTCCCTGGTCACTAGGAATGACTGTTGGAGCTAATCGTATATCAAGTGGGAAAAAAATGTGTACAACATGTGGCTCTTTTATAACTTAAAGAAAAATTTCATTCCCTAAGTTTAGGCTTCTTTCTAACTTTTTGGTCTTAAATGTGAATTTATTTTAACCACTCAGATGGATACCGTTCTCTTGAGGATGGCACCGATCAACAGAGCTTAAGCCCTTCAGCTACTTTGTGCCACAAGGCTGTCTCACCAGCCTGGACCAACTAGACTGTTATTTGAAAGAGAAATGAATTTCTAGCTTATTTAAGACACTGCATTTTTCAGCTTCGTTGGAACTCATCAACCATTATTTTAATTGTTACCATGTTTTTAAGGCCTTTTCATGGTTTATTTCTTCATATGATTTAGATCTCTGCACATGTATGTATGTATAATGAAACCCTTTCTTAACACCCTATCCTAAATAACATTTATCCCCGAGTCAATATCTCCATTTAACTGGCTTGATTTTTCTTCATATTTGGGAAAAAAAAAAAAAAACAACCCAAAAAACAAAAACGCAGCCCTAGCTGATTTGGCTCAGCAGTTAGGGCGCCGGCCCACAGACCAAAGAGTTGTGGGTTTGATTCCAGTCAAGGGCATGTACCTTGGTTGCGGTTTGGTCCCCAGGCTTGGTCGGGGTCGTGCGGGAGGCAACCAATCGATGTGTCTCTCTCACATGGATGTCTCTCTCTCTCTCCCTCCAACTCTGTCTGAAAATAAATGGAAAAATTTCCTGGGGCGAGGATTTAAAAAAAAAAAAAAAGAAAAAAGCAGCCACTGGACTGTCCTCCTCTGGGAGCTGTCTTGGCACCAACAGCTAGACCATGATGTTCTCCTGTTTAACGTAAACAATTTCATAGAACTAAAATCAGACAGGGCCATTCTCACGAGGATGGCGAAAAGACAATAAACGAGACCACTTTGTAATCATGTCTGAGCAGAAACAAACACAAGAACACTACAAACCACAGAAATGATCAAACATCCTCCTTTCCCACATAATGTGAGTGACTGCTGCTCTCTGCTACTGCTGTAAGTGCCCACCTCCTGCACCAAACTGCAATCCTAGAATTTCGTTCACTGTCTTAAACATCCAAGCCAGAGCAAAGCCCCTCTTCCAGAATAGTCTACCAGTCATCTAACACAAGCCCAAACTCTCTACAAGGCTTGTGCCCTGTATTGAGAGGCCCCACGATTCCCCACAAAATGAGATCTCTGGTACCAGTAAACCCAGTGTTGTACGAGTGTGCTCTTGGTGGGCTTTGGCTGGTGGGCATCAGCATAGCACACAGCGTAACTGGAAACTGACAGTCATGTATTTGTTTACATGTTATCGTCCATCACTCTCCACTAGACTGTGTAAATTTGGTGAGGACAGGGATCTTGTCGTTCTTAGTCATCATTATATTCCCAAGGTTTAGCACAAGGCCCGGTTAAGTGTCAAAAGGATTTGCTTCATAAATGAATAAATTAGCAGCAGAAGGACTCTTCCTCTTAGAATAAGACTTATTAGAAACACTTCCCACAGATTTAAAAAAAAAATTTTTTTTCTTTATTGATTTTTGGAGAGACAGGAAGGGAGAGGGAGAGAGAGACAGAAACATCGATGAGAGAGAACATCGATTGGCCGCCTCCTGCATGTCCCCTACAGGGGATTGGGCCCACAATCTGGGCATGTGCCCTGACCAAGAGTTGAACCGGTGACCTCTTGGTGCAGGGGTTGATGCTCAAACACTGAGCCGCACTGGCCAGGCCCCACAGATTTTTAAGCCCCAACTCAGATATAACATATCCCAAGTTTTGGTATAAGCTCAGGTATCCAGGAGTCCCTGGTCTTATGTGAAGCCACACAGAATCTGAGATGTTGAAGCTCACCTTCACCATCAGTGGCAGCCTGGGGAGGTCATCCCTTAGTTTTTATTTCTTAGGTTCCTTGTGAAAAGAAAACAAACAAAGCTGGAAAAAAAAAAGTCTTTAAGGCTCCAATTCTCATCCCTTTGGAGTCTGAATGCTTCTAACGAAGCACAGACTTTAATGCAAATTGTTTTGACAATGGTTATATTGCATGGAAATATCTGTTACATATATCCACTTTAGAAACAATAATAATATTTACAATATAATTTATAAAATTAGAAGTACAATTATGTTTCTGGGATTTTCCTTGCATGTTCTCTAATTGTAAATATATATTTATAATGTTATACAAAGGGTACAATATTATATGAAAATGTACAATATTATGTAAAGTTAAATACTATTAATCCTGTTTTACAAATGAGGAAACCGAGTCTCAGGGAGATTAAATGACTTGCCCAATGTTGAAGTGATAGTTAAGGGACAGAATCAGAATTCAAACTCAAGTGTTTAATTCCAAAGCCTATGGCCTTATCGTTGTATTCCTGTGTGACTCTGTAAGAACGCACCATTGACAACATACTTGAGTTTTAGATGGTGAAATTCCATGTTTGAAATTTTATATAAATAATGGCTAAAAAATATTCAACTAGAATCTTTTGGTGGATGAAGAAAATGAACATAATATCCCTAAAAGTGTAATTTTCAATTTTGTATTAATGTGCTAATATATAAATTTTTAAATTAAATATTTCAATATATTTTAATCTTTATATCATACATATGTGTATTATATATATATATAAATAATTGAATGAAGAATTGTTCAAAGACTTTTTAGAACATTACCTCTTCAAATACGTTTGTTAAATTATACATAAATATTTCTACTTCTGTTCTCTCCTGAACAAGTTTCTGTTTTTTTGTGCAAAATATAATCATTAAATGGCCATAATAAAATGTCAACAAAATTCTATTTTATATTTTTATGCTGGTACTATAACAAGTATGGAAATCTTGTACCTTTTTTAACAAATGAACAGGTTAGTTATTATCCATTCACATTTATTTGCATATGAAAACAAAATTCAGCTTTTTATTTAATGCCAAAAAACAAGGATCTTGGAGAGAAAAGCCATCTATTTCCCCCAAATGTAGGCACTTTTGTTGTACTAAAAATAACATAAATATTAAACTGACCCTTTACCAATCTTTCTATTATTTGTGAAACACAGCAATTAGTATCATAAAACAAGTCTCTTTCAATCTTTTATTTAATTTAAAAATGTATTAAGAAGTTTATTTAAGAACTTGATACTCTTTCTTGCCTTTTACCTCCTGTTAAGATATATGTTGCAAATAAACTAACTTGATTCTTCTGACTAGATAGCTGGTGACTACAAAACCAGGGCTGCTGCTAGGCTAAATCAGAAAAAGGTGTCACTTACCCCCAGTGGACACAGCCCGGTGCTTGGGTACAAGACAAGGTCAACCCTGTTTTCTGGACGTCCCTGTGCAGCACACATCCTGTCCATATGTAGACGCTGGGCAGGTTGAAGAACTTTGCTTGTCAATTCAAACATCCACTGGATACTAATTTGAGTCTTAATTTACACTAATAGAGCAAAGAAGGCCTCTTTTGAAACTCTGGCAGTTAGTGTTTAATAAATATTCACTTACTGATTAATTGACTAAAATGTCAAATCAGATTTTAAGAAAGATACTTAATTCCAAGTCTGTCTCTACACTATAATTATTTTGGGAAGATGGAATTGATCTGGGACCAATTGCAAATAAGTAATTTCCCCTGATTTACCTTCCAGCACACATTTTTGATCATTTTTTTTTTTCATCTCTGGATGACAACTTTATAATGAGGCTCTCAGATCGTTTATTCCCCCATAGTAAGTTTATTAGCCTGATGGTAATAATTACTTCCTCTTGGAATCAAACCTTAACCTGCAAGAAGGAATCTCTTATTTTGAAACTATTTATAGCAACTATAGAAATATTAAAACAAATTAACCTCATTTACTCAACAAGTATTTCACGAGCTTATGCCAGGTGTTGGGGTAGGAACCGTGGATAAAGCTGTGAACGGACTGATTCTCTCCACCGGGAGCTTACAAGCCCTACTGCTGTGTCCCTTTTCCCTGACTTTTCAGGTTCTGCTTTTCCTTCCCTTTCACCTATCCTGCACCATAAAGCCTCAGATAAACATTTCCCTCTAAAACTGCTTCTCCTGTTGAAGTGGGATATAGGTACCATGCTCTCTTCGGTTGGCTACAGAGGAAGGAGACCTGCACCCCTCCCATACAATGTATTTGACTTAGGCATATAGAGATGCAGAGTATGAAGTGACATGTTTTAGGGCCACAGACTTAATTCATTACAGACTTGAGGGATGTTAGAAACAAGGTCTACTTATTCCTCATCTAAACTCTTCACCCAGAAAGACTTACAGGGCAAATAAAGCTAATCCATTCCAAACTATCAGAGTAATCAGCTGAGTTGAGTTTACTTACGAATGGAGAGCAGAATTCCCAAGTTAGAGCAGGGAACTTCGATGGAACTCGCTATTACTGCGCACTACAGACTCTAGACCAGTGTTTCTCAAGTAAAGTTTGGTTTCTTCATCTGAGTGGAAAATATAGAGTCTATGACTCTATTGCGATTTAGTACATCAGTCTCTGAGAATGAAGTTTGATATTTTTATATTTAATAAGCTACCCAGGCAATTTGAATAGTCAAATTTGGGGAACACTTTGCTATTAGCCATTTTTAGAGACTTATTTTCTACCTGATCAAATAGATTTGCCTTGTATCAAGTTTCAGGTTAAAACAAAATCAGCATTAACTTGGATAAGGAAAGAGAAGAAGGTAATTTAAGTTGTGTTAAAATTTCTTAGTCTTTTTTACATGGTAGCAAAATGATATATGTGAAAATACTAGAAGTCTTCAAATCACTAAACAGTGTTTTATTAACAAAGTTGCCCTCCATTGCCACTCACAGATGTAAATATGTTGAGGAGAGAATGGGTGGACACCATTGTATTTTAACTTTTCTGCCCTAATTTCTCACTCAACAAACCCTCCAACCCACATCGAGATGGGAAATCTGCTGGGGTGCCACATCTGGTGCAACATTTTATTCTGGTAACTGTTTTTCTGAATCAGCAATCTGAGTGACTGTGGAATGATTGTTGATGATACAGAAATACTCTTGAAATCAAGGGAACTTGATATATAACACAGCATTCAGACATTTTATTTTACAGAATCAGAATAGTACAAGGCTTTAAAAGTGTGTACACTGCCCGGCTGGTGTGGCTCAGTGGATTGAGCACCATCCCATGGACTGAGAGGTCCTGGTTCGATTCCCGGTCAGGGCACATGCCTGGGTTTTGGGGTGCATGCAGGAGGCAGTTGATAAATGTTTCTCTCTCACATCGATATTTCTATCTCTCTCTCCCTTCCTCTCTCTCTAAAAAATCAATAAAAACATAGACATTGTGTACATTGATATAACTTAAAACTAATGAAAATGAGTCTGAACTTGCCTCTGCTCTGAATTCTTTTAAGCAACAAAACATTCTTGAACAAGCCACACAGCCTCAAGCAAGGCACACACCAATACGTAGGGTATGGATTATGCCTCTGGCTCCTCATGGTAACTCTGTGCATTTACGTTGATGTTTTTCTTGTGCTTTCTGCTCCACATCTTGTCATGCCGTTTCTTCTACTTCAAAATTACTTCTACCACCCAACTGATTGTGTGCCATCCTTTTGAGACTAACATAATATGCCACTTTTGGGAAGCATTTTCTAACCTACCAGCTCAATACCCAAAGCTCAGTTAGCTCTCCTCTGTGTTTCTTCTCTGCACTGCTGTAACACATTGTGTATGTCCTTGTTAGCATATTCACGGCATGGTCTACTACTATTAGGCTGCATGCTTCTCTGAAAATAGTTCAAAATTATTTAAGCTAGCCACTATGCCTTGTTCATCTCTGCATCCCTTCACAGGTCCTGGCACAAAGTACAAAGTTTGTTGAAAGAATAGATCATTGCTTAGCTAAGGCAGGTGATGATTGGAGCCTCTCACTCCCACCCTACTCCTTTGTGGATAACCCTGTAGAAAGTTGCCCTCTAGAAAGAACCAGATCTACCCCTATGTAGACTCAACTATAAGACCCCTTATGTACACAACGATTGTACTCACGGCAATTCTCAGGCTTTTATTGCAGAATGGCCATGGAGCTCCCCCAAAATGGAGCACCATCAGCATCTTTGTGAGCTGGTGGTTCCAGGGGTTCACTTATCCAGCTCATTGCGTGATCAGTAGCATACACAGCAAAGTCTTTCCCAGAGAGAGAAGTCCTCACTGTGTGATATCTACCCTGGAAGCATCCAAAGCTTAATATCTTTTTACAAAGCCCAGTTACCCTGGGCAACAAGTCGATTCCCTCCAGTGGGCATTGCTGACCAAGATGAACACAAACCAGTTTTGCTCTGACTAAGAACGACAGCCTAAATGCAGGTAGGTTTTTCTGTAACAGAAACTCTTTCGGTGCTTCCAAGCATTTTGCAAATGATGGCACCTGATTTTTCAACTTGTTCCAATTTAAATTACTTCAAACGTTTACAGGGCATTGAATATATGGATTTTCATGTTAGGAGAAGAATTCAAATGAGTACTGAAATACTGTCAGTTGGAAATATGTGCAAATGAACCTAAATAAGAGTTTTTTTTAGTGTTCTCAGCAAGGTCCTGGGGAAAAAATAAAGTAAAAGAAATTAAGCTATTTTTTCCATTCTTATTATTGGTAACTTCTATAAGGAGGTGTGAAGTAATGTAATATGAAGCTGCATTTACCATGGTGCAGCCCAATGAAAGACAAGGCAGCTGACATTTACAAGAAAAGGTTTCACGTCCCTGGCTTTAAACTCAATGAGTCTTAAAACACCCTCCAGTGTAGTGCTTGTAAAGCTAATTCCTGCTCACTTAAGAACTTACCACTCTTCCAGTAGATAGAAGCCTGCTGTTTAATTGTATTCAAGGAAGCCATCTGACTCACTTGCTGTTCTTAACCAATTTTTAACTAAGACAAAGCTGCCTACAGACAGAACAGTTTAGGGATGTTCAACTTATTTCTTCCTGAAATGTCTCCCTGATATAGAAAATGTTCCAAAATGAAACTGACTGAGAATTGCCAAAATATTTTTATGAAATCTCTGGGAAACAGTCACAGACACCAGAGTGAGTATCAACGCCACACTGGCTTTCTGAGAACATCATTCTTTGGAGTTTAAAGTCTTAGAATTTTGCCCTGGCCGGTTTGGCTCAGCGGTTAGAGCGTCGGCCTGCGGTCCAGAGAGACCCGGGTTCGGTTCCCGCTAAGGGCACGTACCTCAGTTGCAGTTTGTCCCCGGCCCTGGTTGGTCGTGCGGGTGGCAGCCACTCAATGTGTCCCTTTCACGTCGATGTTTCTCTCTCTCTCTCCCTCCCACTCTGTCTGAACAAAAAATGGAAAAATGTCCTCAGGTGAGGATAAAAAAAAAAAATTAAAATTAAAGTCTTACAATTTTGTTTCACTTTCAGAAATTTTTTCCCCAAAATTCTGATCCTTATTTCAGCCAGATAGAAAACAGTTTTGTTTTTAAATTAATGTATTTATTAACAAATATTTCCTGAGTATATACTCTTTGAGGCACTGTGCCTACCATTGGGAACACCAAGTTAAAGACATACTTCTCATTGTGTACAGATTTCTTTCCAAATCACATGCTGTGTCTATGCAACTAAAATTTTGCCACTGGGTTAACAGAGGAAATGTTAACATGGCATCTTCCTAGTATTTCCTTGAACAGACTACTGAAATAATTCTTTGCTCCTTATGTTTGATCTTTCTCTATCCTGCCTTCTGGAACGCAGATACCATTTTGGATTTTACTGTCTAGAGAAACTCACTAAGTGTGTCACAACAGTGACCTGGAAGTACCTTAGGCCCCGAAAAACAAAGCAATTTACCAGCCCTGGACCATGTAGTTCTGGATTTTAACATGGGAAAGAAATAAATGTTTATGTTTTGTTAAGCTGCTAGTAAGGTTAATGTTTCCTGCTACTGAAACTAAAATCAATCAGGATCAAATGACTTCCAATCCCCTTTTGCCTTATAAATCCTTTGTGGTATAAACCAGAAATGATTTCTCCAGAGAGCATTCTCTGACAAGAACCAACAAAATCAACTAAAATTTAAAGTAATATAAATTATCCATCACACATAATAGAGAAAAAAAAATATGACAAAGAAGTTAAGAATCATAGAATATTAAAAAAATTGGGGAAGAGCTGAAATATTTGGAGATTTCCAATAACTTACAAATAGTTGAATGATTACCAAACAGGATAAATAGAATATGTATTTAGACAATTATTAGTGATATTTCAGAGCACAAAAAGAAGGTCTTAGAGGTAGTAAACCATTCCTAACTTCACAAAATCAAGTCACCTAAAAAATGGCAAATAGACAAAGCTGAATTCTTAATAGCAACAAGGGACGGAGACAGTGAATTATATCCTCAATGCAGCAAGAGAAATAATCATCAGCTTAAATTTCTATGTCCAGTAATAGAACCTCTCAAGAGCAAATGTAAATTAAAAACAATCTATTTAATTTAGAGATTTGATACCACAAAATAATTTCAGAAAGACAATAGCCCCATCAAAAAAGTCTGAGTTGCAACAAGGAGTGTTGAGTAAAGCTATTGGTAAATAAGGTAAATCAGAACACTGGAACTACTAATGACCTAAATGTAAAATAAAATGGACACTTATTTTATTCAATCCTTACATCACTTTTGAATCTCCACTCTTCTGATCGTTCTCTTCCTGAAGTTGTCTCTTGTCTTGTACAATACCAATCTCTGGCATTTTTATCATTCCCCCTCAGTTTTAGTCTTGTTTTCTTTTTTCCATGTGCCATTAAAGGTTGGTGTGCTAATATTTCTGTCTTCAGTCTTCTTTTCTTTTCATTCTAGTCAGTTTTCCTGGATGTTCTAATCTACTCTTATGAGTCCACTAGGACTTACTATGCTCATGATCCCAATTCTACATCTCTAGCCCAGAATGTCACCAAGACTCTGTGGTTTCTGAGGATTTGGAGACTGATTAAGGAAGAGATAGGAGCACAAGATGGCAATAATACACAAGTTTAGCCCGGCCGGTGTGGCTCGCTGGTTGAGCATCGACCTATGCAACGAGATGTCGCCAGTTCGATTCCCGGTTAGGACACATGCCCAAGTTGTGGGCCCCATCCCCAGTGTGAGTCATGCAGGAGGCACCCAATTGATGTTCTCTCTCATTGATGTTTCTGTCTCTCTCTCCCTCTCCCTTCCTCTTTCTCTAAAGGCAATAAAGAAAAAAAAAAAAAAGAACCCTGATCTCATGAATTCCCCTGCTCAGATGCCATACCTATAAAAAAAAAATGAAATAAAAATAAGGTAATACACAAATTTATTGGATAATGCATGGACAAGGTTGCACAGGAAGGGAAGTCTCTCCCAGAAGGAGACCTTCCAGCCACCACCTCAAAGGGCAAAGAGACTCCCTAAAAAGAGGGGAATCAGAGCTAGTGCTCATATGTTTAGGTGAGGTTGTGCAGCAATAAGGTGGAGACCTTCCGGGTTAGAGGGTTCTGAAGGGTAGCAGAGGTCTAGGAGCCAATTATACAGGAAACATTTTTGACCCTTCTATTGTACAGGCTTCAGACCCATAGTTTTAGCTACTAGACCTTTCCACCCCAAATATCAAACAGATATCAGCAACACAAGCTTCCCCAAACAGACTGCATAATCTTTTCCTGAAAAACTTGTTAATGCTAGTTATCTGTTTCTAATGAAATGATGTCATTATGGTGCCAATTAGACAAGTTAAAAACCTGAGCATCATTTTATATTCTTCTTTCACACTCCTCATCTCTTTTTCAATTTTTAAACTAGTAAATCCTGTATATTTTCCCACTTAGTTTCTTGCATTTTTTTCTTTCTTCTCTATTATACTGTCACTGCATTTGATTTGCAGTGAAGTTTTAATTTGTCACTGCTAACCACTTTCCTTGTTTCCAGTGATAATTTCATCCAATTCATTGTTTGTATTTTTGAATTGAGCTATCCCTAAAAGCAAGTTCATGTCAGTTCTGTGTTCAAAATTTTTGACTATTGCTTGATAAAGTTAAAGAAAAAAAAAAAAAGCTAGACAATAAATCGCTAGCAAATAGCCGATTAACCCTTTCATATATAGTACCTGAACCTAATATTTTTATAGTACTTCATGCAGTTCCATTAATGGACCATATTCACTATGCCTCTAATTGTATTAAATGTGTCCTCCATCACATGCCCTTAACCCTTATCTGACACTTTATGTGTTACTCTTCAGAATTCAGCTTAAGTTCCACCATCCCCAAGACCCCTTTACTATCATCACAGCGCTAAATAAGGTGCACTTTCTCTGGACTCTCACGGCACTCTGCCCATATCTTAGTGATAGTACATTTTACACTGTGAAATTATGAAATACATTAGGAAAAAGCCTAACTCGGTTTAGGTCTTCAACATATGATTTTTGCAGGGGATGCAATTCAACCCATAAACAGTAGGAAGGTCACAGTTCGCGAGCTGACATGGGTTCATATTGGGTTTTATATATGTTTGAGGCATCCTTTGATATTGTCCAATGTGAATTGTCTGGTAAGTGGTTGAATATAGGAGACAGAGCTTAAAGAAAAGATCAAGCTGGAGGTACAAATGATAAAATTAAGAATCATAATCATATAGATAGTAATTGATGCCAGATGTGCTGCTGATGTTAAGAAAGGATAATAAAAAGAAGAGAGCTAAAGACTGCACATTGAGCTTCATTGAGGAAAAATGACTAGAATCACATTCATTCATAATATCATTATTTAACTACCTATAAAAATATGTGGGAAGTACTATGTGAAGACAGAACATAAAAATAATTAATTAAAGGAAACACATTACTTTTCAGAACAAAATAGGAAGGTAAGATATGTTGAACTTGACCGTATTGTCATTCTCTCTCGTTCCAATAGCAATCAATCTATAATTTTATATTTGTGTCAGAAGTTTAGAGTTATAGAAGTTAAAATTTGAAATGAGGGTATTCTGAATAGAAACTTAAAAAGAAACTTTAGTTTTGGGGAATTGCTAGAGATATTCCTAGCTAGTTTTGTTTTCCACCAGCCATTGATGACCTTTTCAATTTTTGTTCAGTTTTTCAATCCTACTTTGAGAAATGAAACAAGTAAACGTGCTGGGACCAGAGTCAGAATCTCAGTGTATTTGTGGACAACAACTAACATGTATTTTGGACATTTATATGATCTACAAAGGAGCATGACAACTTCAAAACAATTTATGATTTGATACAAGGAGACTATAGTGAATCTTATTTTCCCCTCTTCCCAGGAACCCAAACAGTCTTTGAAATAAGTACACAACTCTATTTGGATCCTTCGGCAAGATGCAAAGATGAAAAGTACCCAATACATCATTGTCTACATCTTTGAAAGGAATCTCTTCCTGTCTTTGTGGTGGGCTATGCTTCAACCTAGGTCATCTGTAAGCTTTTGCCAACAGGCGATTTCAGAGAATCATTCGCTATAGCTCTTATTGAAGCAATCAGCATGATGCATCAATCCAGAGGAGCTTTCAGTACTGATGCAAAACCTTCTGTTGTCTCCATTATCTGTGGCTAAAAGCTAGAGAAACAACTCCTAGAAGCATTCTGCCTCTGCAACAAGGGCACACTCATTAACTGGTGGAAAGGGATAGAATTATGCATTTCCCCAAATGCTCCGGCCCATGGATCAGAAAGGTTGCCATGAATATATAAAGGAAGATAATCTCTGTAATTTTATTAAGGGAGCAGGAACATTTATGCCAATTTAAAGATAGAGGAAGAAAGCTTTTCTCTTTTCTGTAGCTCAGTGACAGGAAGTGATGAAATTGTTCAACTTTATAATATCAAAAGGAAAATTGAATGAAATACAAATTTTGGTATACTTTGAACTTTTTTCTTTCTAAAATAATCAAGAGTGACCCAAGTTTTACCTCTAGGTTGGATGACCTGAAAAATATCAAGTTAGCTGACATTGACTATATTTACATGAAAGCAAAATACATATGTGAAAACTGAAACATTGCAATGTATTTTCACCCAAGGTTTAAATAAAATACATTTCAATAAAAATATTTAGTTAATGTATATACATTTATGATGTTGCCTACCTGAGTATTTCTAAAATATTTACATGTAATACTAGTTCCCTGGAATATTAATTTAAACAAATTTTTTTCTTTATTGATTTTAGAGAGAGAGTAAGGGAGAGGGAGAGAGAGATAGAAACACTGATGAAAGAGAACATTGATTGGCCGCCTCCTACATGCCCCCCACTGGACATTTGGCTCACAACCTGGGCATTTGCCCTAACAGACAATTGAACCGGTGACCTCCTGGTGCATGGGTCGACACTCAACCACTGAGCAACACTGGGCAGGCTGAAAATACCCATTCTGAAAGACCTCTTCCAGGGTGGGCAGAACATCATAACCAGCTATCCAATTGGTCTTCCATCAGGAATTAGGGACGTAAGAAGCTACCTTCACCAAATAGTCCTAGAGTCTGAGAACTCCTGTGTGCTTTGTTGAGTTTGTCATAATTTCTTTAGAATTTATTTTTCAGGCTGCTCACTTTGGGCAAGACACAGCCTGTTACTCTGAGAAAATATTTCACAAAAGGGTTGGAAAATGCTCTGATCATCAAAGTTAAATAATTCACTTCACTTTAGGTTTCCGAACATCCCTTGATATGCTAATATATATTGAACATCACCATGAGTAAAATATAAGATATAGGATTTGCCAAATTTGTTGAAATAGAGAACTCTGTTTATCATATTATGTTTGTTGACAGTGCCCAATATACATTTGAGAAATGTCACATGCATCAACATTAATTTAATAAATATTTTCTGAACTCTTAGTATATGTTAGGCAAGGTTGTAAGTATTAAGAATATGGGAGAACAATCTACCCCAGGTCACTGCTCAAAACAGAGATACTAATAATAAGGATGCAAATCAACTAAGAGTAAGATTTAACTTAGTAAGTAGGTCTATGAAGAAATATAAAACAAGATGACATGGAAAATTATGAGGGCAGCTTTAAGTAGGTGATCAGATCCTCCCAAAGGATTTGAAATGGCTACTTCCTGGGTAAAGATTTCAAGTTTAAAAACCTTATTGCACTTGCATTAATTTTATAAATATTTGTAAATCTTTGGTTTTGATTTCTATTTTTCTTAGTTAATACAAACCAGAGAAAAACAAGAATAAATGTATTCGTTACGTTTAAAAATTTTTATTGGGAAAAAAATGAAACTAGACCACCTTCTTAGACAACACACAAAAATAAATCCAAAATGGATTTACATTGGCAGTAAAATCTCAGACATTTCTCTCAGCAATATTTTCTCTGCTATCTCCTTAGGCAAGGAAAACAAACAAACAAAATAAACAAGTGAGACTAAATCAAACTAAACATTTTTGCCCAGCAAAGAAAATGATCAACAAAATGAAAAGACAGCTTGCTGAATGAGATAACATATTTACTAATGATTTATCTGGTAAGGGATTAATACCCAAAATTTATAAAGAACTCATACCATCCAATTAAAAGGTGGGCAGAGCTCGGCTGGTGTGGCTCAGTGGTTGAGCCTCGACCCATTCATCAAGAAGTAGCTGGTTTGATTCTCAGTCAGGGCACACGCCCAGGTTGTGGGCCAAATCCCCAGTGGGGGGCATGCAGGAGGTGGCCAATTGATGTTCTCTCTCATCGATGTCTCTATCTCTCTCTCCCTCTCCCTTCCTCACTCTCTCTAACATCAATAAAGAAACAAAACTAAAAAATAGACAGAGGACCCGAATAGACACTTCTCCAAAGAGGATGTATAGATGACCAACAGACACATGAAAAGATGGAACTAATCATTAGAGAAACACAAGTTAAAACAAAAATGTGATATCACCTCACACCTGCCAGAATGGCTATTATCAATAAATTCACAAATGGCACATGTTAGTGAGGATGTGGAGGTGTGGAGGAAAGGGAACACTGGTGCACTGCTGGTGGGAGACAGTATGGAGGTTCCTCAAAAATCTAAAAATAGAACTGCCCTATGTCCAAGAGATTCCACTCCTGGAGATTTATCCAAAAAAACTCAAAGCACTCATTTGAAAGAATATATGTACCCCTATGTTCATTGCAGCATTATTTGCAATAGCCAAGATATGGAAGCAACCAAGTGCCCATCAGTAGATGAGTGGATAAAAAAAGTGGTGGTGCATATAGTCAATGAAATATTACTTGGCATTAAAAGGAATAAAATCTTACCATTTGGGACAGCATGGATGGATCTTGAGGGTATTATGTTCAGTGAAATGTCAGTCAGAGAAAGACAAATACCAAATGATTTTACTTATATATGAAATCTAAAGAACAAAATAAACAAACAAAATTAAAACAGACTCACAGACACAGAGAACTGACTGATAGTTGCCAGAGGGAAGAGGAGTTGGGGGACTAGGTGAAAGAGTTGAAGGGTTTAATAAGTACAAATTGATAGCTACAAAATAGTCATGGGGATGTAAAGTACAGCATAGGAAACATAGTCAATAATGTTGTGATGACTATGCATGGTGCTATGTGGGTTCTGGAAATATTGGGGAAACATTTTGTAAAGTATATGATTATCTCAACCCTATGCTGTACACCTAAAACCACAATAAAATAATATTGAAAATAAACTATAAATTCTAAAAAACCATATGGGAAAATGAAGTTGAACACTTTTTCATATCCTTTCAACCACTTAAATATCTTCATTTGAACATTTATTACTTAGAAGTACAAAATAATTTATAAAGAAAAATAATAAGATATATAGTGCACTCTATTGCACTGTTATGTAAATATCTTTTTTTTTTAAATCCTCACTGGAGGGCATGCTTATTGATTTTGGAGAGGGAAACATTGATGTGAGAGAGAAACATCAATGTGAGAGAGAAAC
This sequence comes from Tadarida brasiliensis, assembly GCA_030848825.1. Taxonomy (NCBI): domain Eukaryota; kingdom Metazoa; phylum Chordata; class Mammalia; order Chiroptera; family Molossidae; genus Tadarida; species Tadarida brasiliensis. The sequence goes on along the minus strand of CM061263.1, from coordinate 108,215,436 downwards.
ACTGATCAGTTGCCTTCCCCTACACACCCAACCGGGGACCAAACCCGAAACCTTTCACTGTAGGGGACAATGTTTAACCCAACAGAGCCACACCAGCCAAGGTAAATATGAATAACTTTTAATAGAATTAGTGGTCTTGCATTCTCATACTGATATTTCTTTTTTAAATTAAAAAACATTTTTTTTCTTTATTGATTTTTTAGAGAGAGAGGAAGTGAGAGGGAGAGAGAGATAGAAACATCGATGAGAGAGAACATCAGTTGGCCGCCTCCTGCATGCCCTCCACTGGGGACTGGGCCCACAACCTGGGCATTTGTCCTCACCAGGAATTGAACTGATGACCTCTTGGTGCATGGGTCGACACTCAACCACTGAGCCACACCAGTCGGACTAATACCGGTATTTCTTAAGAAATAATTATTTATAATTTTATTATAGTCACATTTATAAATATTTTCTTCTTGTGTTATGGTTCTTCTTGTGTTTAAGAACTCACTCACTGTCTTGTGAATACTTTTGTATTGTTCTAGTATTTTAACTTTCCTACTGAAATCCAAATTCTCCTTTAAATGATTTTTGTATAAATGTGGAGAAAGGATAAATTTTCTCTTTTTTTCATACGAGTATTCATGTTTCTTAGAATCATTTATTAGAAAGATGTTTCTTTCCCCACTGCTCTAAAGTGCCAAACTCATCAAGAATTAAGTGTTCCTTTATCCTTGGGTTATAGTCTAGAATCTCTACTCAGTTTCATTGGTCAATTTTATCTTCTTGAAACAATAGCACACTGTCATTATTACTTTAACTTTGTAATAGCTCACTAAGCAAGTCATCCTACTTTGGACTCTCTATCCTATTCCATTTATGTCTGTCTTTTTTTTTTAATCCTCACCTGAGGACACTTTTCCATTTATCTTCAGATAGAGTGAAAGGGAGAAAGAGAGACACATCAGTTGGTTGCCTCCCGCATGACCCAACCAGGGCCACAATCAAGGCAAGTGCCCTTGACTGGAATCGAACCTGCGACACTTTGATCCGTAGGCCAAGGCTCCAACCGCTGAGCCAGACCAGCCAGGGCCATTTATGTCTGTCTTTATGCCAGTACCACACTGTTTTTGATTACTTTCCTACTGAAATCCAAATAGCTTTGAAGTAAATTTTGAAATTATGAAGTGTGGGTCCTCCCAACTTTGTTCTTCCCTACCAGAATTGTTTTGGCTCTTCAGGGCCCCTTGAAATTCCATATGAATTTTAGGAAGGTTTTTTCTATTTCTAAAGAAATCTTTATTGAGATTTTGGTAGAAATTGTATTAAATTTGTAGATTGTTTTGGGGTGTTGACATTTAATAATAGTGTCTTTCAGTCCATTAACATGGACATCTTTCCATTTATTTATGTCTTCTTTAATTTATTTCTGCAATATTTGGTGTTTTCATTATCATCTTTCACTTCCTTGATTAATACCTAAGTTTTTTTTTTATGTTATTGCAAATATAATTGTTTTCTTAATTTCCTTTTTTGGATTGTTTATTGATAGTTTATGAATACAAGTGATTTTTGTGTTAATTTTGTACCTGCCTTTTTGCTAAATTTGTTACTAGTCCTAAAAGTGTTCTCTATGAGGAATCATTAGGGTTTGATATATATAAGATCATATCATCTGCAATAAGATTGTGGAATCATAACAATTTACCCTGAAGGTGTCTCCATTTTCTCCAATACTTTTATAGTAGTGAAAATGGGTTAAATTGAATATTCATGGCAATTTTAAAGGAATAATAATTAAAGGCAGTTTGAGGAATGTTGATAGAAGTGTGACAGGTTATCTAATCCATAGGTAATTTGCCTGTAGGCTAAAGGCTGAATGTCAGTCAGCCTAAAAGCTTTGAGCTCCCTGACTGTGGAGTTTATCTGTGCTCCTCAGTTGACGGCTGCTTGGAGTTTTTATGACTCTTGGGGTCTTATTCATATGTATCCTGGTGGGTCTTCAAGATACTTCTTTAGAGTAATCAAAGATGAATTAAGGAAGAGAATATATGTAAAGTTTTTAATTATTTTGGAAAATAGTGTTATGTGTCTACTCCTTAAAAACCAAAAAACGCAAATTTTATTTCTTGATCTTACCAGAAAAGAGAATCTATAAGTTATCTTTCCACATTCTAGTGTATATATATATATATATATATATATATATATATATATACACATCTTCATATGTTTCATTTTAAAGTCATCATTATTATAACTTTCTGAAGTAATTTCCTATTCAGGTGTATGAGGCAGATGGTTTTTCTTATAGAATTCATAATTTCAAAACAAAAATACAAAAATGGGTGCATATATAATAGGATCTAATTCTTGAACTTACATTTTAGAGACGCATAAGACTATTTGTGAGGAAAAGCAAATCTAGACAGAAATTCCTTTTTAAACTATTTCTATTGTTGGCCTTGTATTGCCACCTACTGGTTACCAGTGGAATGAAAAGCAAAGCTTTTATTATACCTTGATGTCAGGAAGTTTCATCATAGTCAATAAATAACAAAAAGAGTCAAGAGATAAGTATTATATTCATATTCTTCTGGGTAGATTATCCTACAATTGATCCAAAGGAGGTTACATATTTGCAGATTGGTTGGAGAAGGACTAAATTTTAGGCCACACACATATTTATGAATATGTTATTATGTGCTCAACTCTTAACTGCTTATTATAAAAGTGGATCCTTAGAATCCTAGCCAGATCCAGGAAGGGAGTAGAGAAAGAGATTAGAGGCGCTTGCATGACTTAAAGCTTTCCAAATCCCTCTGAAAAACTCACTTTACTGAAAGATCAGCAAATTGCTGTGAACGTCTTGTTTTGGCAGAAAATAAAATGGATTTTCAGATAAACTCAAGCTTTCTTGTTGGAGAGCTTATTATTAGAATTGAAGCTTGATTAATCAGCATTATGGTTAACTAACTATTTTTGTCCTTTTAAGCTAGCATTAAAAATAATATCTTGTCATTTATATGTTATTGAGCTTGGTATTTTTAACTGGAATTGACCTTAATCCAAAGTTTTAAGATACGTCTTTGTGCCACACAGAGGTTTTCCTAGTTACCCTCAAGAGGATGCAAGAGGGATTCTTTCCTTCTCCATGAGGGTCTCAGAGAGCTCCCCCTCCCATATTCCTGTAGGGGAGAGGATGTGCCCAGTGGTCTACCAGCTGATGGGGGAGCCCTGACTCTGTCCTGCACACCCCATGCCCATGCATACACTTACCTCTGATAGAGACGTAAGTTCTTTAATAAAGGATTAATGTGAGCACTAAACATCTGCATAGAAGTTGTCATCTTATTTAGATAACATATACCCTTCTGCTGCATAAGCTTGCTTAGGAGAGGGTAGAAGGAAATAATCAGGTTTGTTACTGATTAAGCTTTCGGAAGGGGTCCATGAATATTCCCTTGTTCTCTTCATGTTCTTTCTCTTCCAAATTCATCCCAAGCATCCCTTACAAATCCTTCTTTAACCCCAACATTGTCCTTTTGAGTATATCATCACTCCTCAGAAGATAATTAAAACTCAGTCTCATGTTCCTTCTTGTTTTTTTTTGCATACATGTTAATGTTTACTTTTTTCTTCTTTTTTCCCTCTCCACCTGCTTGCAGAAGTGAGCACTAGTCCCCTAGAAGGTAGGAGGGGAAATGGTTCTGGACCTGCCCACCAGCAGTGTATGTGGCTCACTTTCTACTTTATTACTTATCCAAAGACAAGCACATACTATAGTCAATAATATTAATTTCTTTACAAAGACTACACTGTCTAGTACTTAATAAGAGTATGTCTCCTATTAAATAGCCTTAGCTTGTTATGCTAAAAGCTTCAATATCAATTCAGAACTAAAATCCTCAGTGAAATTTCAGGGCTATTTCCCCTGTAATGAAAACAGTCATTGCTCTGCAAATAGTGAACTTATGATTTATAGCAAAGGATTTGTATAAGTTTTCTGTTGCTGCTGCAGCAAATTATCAAAAATTTAGCGGCTTAAAACAACACAAATCTTTTACTATTCTGAAGGCCAGAAGTCTGAAATCCATTTTAGTAAGCTAAATCAAGGTATCTGCAGGTTGGATCCCCTTGGAGGCTCTGTGGGTGAAATCTGTTTCCTTGTCTTTTCAGCTCAAGTGATTGCCTTTATTCCTTGCATGTAGCCCTGTAGCCGTTTTCTCCATCTCCAAAGCTCAGTCACTCCAATTACTACATCAGTCATCACATCACCTCCCTTTACCCCTCCTGCCTCGTTCTTATGAGGACTGTTGCAATCACATTGGGTCCAGCAGATAACGCAGGAGAGTCTCTCTATCACACAATCTTTAACTCATTCCCATCTGTGACGTCCCTTTTGCTATATAACATTCACAAGTTTTCGGAATAGGATGTGAACATATTTAAGAGCCATTATTCTGCCTACCACATGTATTCAGCTACCCTATGTAGTTGAAGTTAGATAGCCCTGAATATTTACTTAGAGGGCAATCATTTTTTGGTCAGTTAGTGAATTAAATGATCATAGAGGTATTTATGGACATTGATAATTATCAATATCAATCTCCTATTCAAATGTCAAAATATTAATCAATAGATTGTGAGCATTTACATTAAGTACATTTTGTTCTATTCTTACCTTTTTTTACATTATTATATTTTTTATTCCATCATGGTTAATTTATCTAAACCAGGAGTGAAAACTAAAAATATCCATTGTTTTATAATTCTTGCGTATTTCTCCCACTTTATTTTCAAGTAAACATGTTCTCATTGGCTCAGAATATTTTTCCATTACTTTTACTAAAATTTTTAAAGAAAGTAAGAAATTAAAGGAGAAAGGAATAGGCAGAGGCATCTATATTAAGGAACAATTAGAGAAGCATAAATGTTTTTGCCCACTAGGTGGTATTCCTGATTCAAACAAATGTAATTAAAGAGATCTCTGAAGCTCTCATTTCTTTCAGAAGTTTTTACTTATTTATCACTTGTGTGTGTGTGTGTGTGTCTGTGTGTGTGTGTGTGTGTGTGTGTGTGTGTGTGTGTGTGTTTAAGCTTAGTCACTTTATTATTTTTGGCCTAAAACTTTAAAATCTTTATTGTTCAGGTATTACAGGTGTCCCCCCTTTTTTCCCCCACTGATCCCCTCCTCTCCACTTCCATCCCACTCCTGCCATCTCCACACTATTCTCTGTGTCCATTGGTTATGCATATATGCATATAATTTCTTTGGTTTATCTCTTCCCACCCTCCCCCATTCCCCTTCCCTCTGAGGTTTGTCAGTCTTCCACGTCTCTGGATCTATGTTGATCATCACCTTATTTTGTTCATTATATTCCATAAATAAATGAGATCATGTGGTACTTATCTTTCTCTGACTGGTTTGTTTTGCTTAGCATAATACTCTCCAGGTCCTTCCATGTCGTCTCAAAGGATAAGAGATCTTTCTTTCTTAAGTGTTCCATTGTGTGAATGTACCACAGCTTTTTATCCACTCATCTACTGATGGGCACGTGAGCATACCAATCAGTGGTTTCTGACATAAATAACTTGCCACTGAATTTCAATATCACACACAAATATTTTATACTATGAAACCATGCTTTTAAGTTCATATTTCCTCAGTTTTAAAAAAATGTTGAGTTTCTCTTTTGAAGTATCATAAAGTTATTGCAAACAAAAATAGTTATCCAGACTCCTTACATTGAAAGTATAAGTATTAATACAGAAAACCTAACATAAAAATAGTATCTAATGATGTTAAAACTTCACAATATTAAACAAAACCAATGTTGTTGTTCCAAAAGGATAATTTGAAAAATCAGATAGTAAAACGTGTAGTACCTTTCTCCAATATTTTTACAGCTTTAAAATAACACAGCACCATGTTTCTAATAGACCTTTGTGCTACTGTCAGAGCGTGAACAATCGCATTTTCATACATGTAAACACCCAAAGAGTAAACTGTGACAATTGTGTCAGCAGAACTGCATCTTTTAGGCCATAGTTCGTGTTATCATCTCTGCCAGAAGTAAATCATTGTACAAATACAGTTTTGGGTATTTTTTTTCCCAGTAAATAATTAAAGTATGTTTTTACAAACTCAGATTCATGAAAAAGGAAAGACCAGAATAAAGGAGAGAAAAGCAGAAAGAGTAGGAACAGCTCCATCACAGATTCTGATAATGAAACCATCACAGAGAGTTTAAAATATATGTGCTGTATATGGCCAAAGAAATAATACACAAGATAGAGAAATTCAGCCACAATCACTTAAAAAAAAAGGAGATAAAAACTAGAACTCGTAGTAGAATAGGTAAAGTAACACAATGAACGATTTTTACAATAGGTTAGAAACAGCTTTGAAGACTATCATTAAAATTAAATATAGGTCAGAAAAATAGCTAAATTGAAGCACAGAGAAATAAGAGCTTGAAAATTATAGAAAAAAAGAGACATATAATACAATGGATGTGTCTAGGTGAGTCCTAGGAAGAGAGGAGAGGAGAGGAGAGGACTAAAGGTCAGAGTACAACGCACATAGTAATGCTCAATATTGTTTCACAAGACTTGTTCTGCTTTATGCGTTTGCACTGAGACAATGTATGGTATTCTGGCTCTTTAAAGACAAAATAAAATACTGAGAACCACTCTGTTAGATTACTTCATTCACAGCAGCAGAGCCTAGGTCTTTTCCAAAGGGTTCGCTCTCATTCTTTTTGGCAGCAATCATGCAGGAAGCATTATTCGGTGAATCCAAGCAATTTTTAAAATTCTCTGAACATAAGGAAGTGGGTAATACCATCAGGAAGTTCTTTTGACTATCCTATAAAATAAAATTGAAATAGAGTAAAATATAATTGTTACTTTGATTAATAAATTCATGCGTAAGCACTTTATCCTAATTACAATAATTTGTAATAGATGCTAAAGAGGTATTTCAAGTGTTAGTTTAGCAGCAGGATATGCACCTTCAGACACTTTCATTGTACATTTTTTATCTGGTCAGGGGGCCAGGAGGTCCTAATAATCAGGAAGCTGAGTGAATAACAAAATCCAGTTCCTCAGTGGTATCTTCTACTAGACTCTACGTCAATGTCAATCACTCCCAATCATTAATAAGTCATAAAATTATAGCAGCAGGTTTTCCCTGCATTATGTGTTTCAGAGTTATGGGAATCAAACATTGTCAAAAAGATAGAAGTGGTCAAAATTGGACTGTTTTTCAACAACAGAACTCCTTTTTATTTTATGTTATCTATTTATTTTTTATTGCTGACACTGTTACAGATGTCCTCTATTTACCCACTTTGCCCACCTCCACTCAGCCCAGTGACAACAGAACTCTTTTGATTTAGATTTATAAACATGTCTTGCTGGTGGATCGACTTCCAGAAGTAACTCCTCACTAAACTCACACTTCACTTATAGCTCCACTGTAAATGTTCACCACACTGGGAAGGGCCCTCATGATGGTCCAGGTCCTCCTTCATCCAGAGACACCTCTGACCCCACTTCTCCACATAAGATTCCATGCTGTCCCCACGTCCGTCATTCCCCCGGATCTCTCACTGTCTGTTTTGTTTTGCTTGTTTGTTTGTTTCAAATTAATACGAGGCTTTTATTGCATCTTTGAAATATCGCAAGTGTGACAAATCATTAGGCATCTTGCTGTTTCTGTAGCTGGACAACTTGGATCTTATTCATCAGCCTGCACAACAGTTGCTTTTTCAGAAACATAGCTTCCATCCAAAAATTTTCTAACATCCTTGTTTTTAACTGTTGTGGCTTGCTGAATCAAAGCAGCTGAATTTGATACAAGTTAATGTTGTTTCCTTTGAGAATCAGCTCATCTTTCTGAGCTTGAGATACTGAACAAGCAACACCTGACTTCATCCAAACTCTGCAGATGTATTTTTCAACAGAACTCTTTTGATTTGATTTCAACAAGAGAACCAACCATTCTCCTGAATACCACGTTGACAGGGAAGTAAGCATACACAGACCTCATCTTGTGAGGGAAGCCCAGTGTGACACCCTTGATCATGTTTGCACGACTGCAGATTATGTGAACCGTGGCCAGTTCCTTTCTATTAATATATCCCCACCATTGGTCATCCCGGAGCCTCTTCTTTTTCTTTCCAAGGAGACTGCGTTCTACATTGATGTGGTTGAAGTCCCCACTCAGAGTGCCTCTGGGGACCTTCACAATTACTGTGCGTCCCTTCAGAGTGATGTCCACATTTTCTGGGATGTTGACAGTCCAATTGCTGAGAATGGTCTTCATCTTCGCGGGAGATGCGGCAAAGACTCACTGTTTATTTGCTACTGATTCATTTAGTTGGGACTTTCTAGTAGCTATCTAGTTTTCTATAGCCATCTCTAGACTTTCAACTTTTAACTGTTCATGTGTTTCTTAATTTTTCTAGTTCAACATACTAAAATTTGGGGTAAAGTTTTAAGATTTTCTTCTAGTTTATCCTGCTTAAAAATAAGCAAATTAACTTAGAGTTTGTAATTTCATAATACTCCTTTTTACAAAAAGTGTCACTGTTTCTGTCATATTGGATAATCTGTGGATTTACTACTATTTAAGTATTGAAATTAATGTTTAAGTATGATTAGGGAAACAAAGATGTCTCCGTCTTCTGTAAAATGGAGATAAAAATGTCCAGTATTCTTTACTTATAGTAATTGCAAAATGGTGTTTATAAGGGCATTGCCAACTATAATTTTATAAAAAGTATATAATTTCTATAATTACAGTAATCATAGAAGTACTATTATTATATAAGTTGATTTACTATAGAAATTAATCACAAATAACTTGTTGATCAATAATATATTTTATCTTCTTTGAAAATTCTATACTCTCCCTAGCTAGTCCCAAGTGGGATCACAGAATGATATAGCTAGAACAGATGTTATTTTACAGATGGAAAGTGAGGCCCAAGGAGGTAATATGATTTGGCCTGTAAGTGGCAAAGACAGAATTAGACTCAGATCATTACACACTGAAATGGGGAGGCCAGGGAGGGAGGGAATAGTTCAGAATTCTAAGAACCCCAGCTCTGCTATTTTTTTATTGAACAGCAAACTATACACATATTTCCAGAGGTGTGTGCATTTTTAAAATACAGAAATAAATTCAGAATTACTTAAGTGAATTTTTTATTACAAATCAGAAGAGTGTTTTTATAATTTCATACATGCCATGAGGTGTAGAATTAAAAACAGAGAGCAAATAGGGGTCTTATTGTTGACTTTCATTAGTATTCTAGTCTTATTAAAGCAAGATTTAAAAAACGTGATGCACAGTATCTAATTCCTTTATTTTCCAGTCCTTTCTCTTCAAGGCTCAGAGAAAGGAGCATGCTTGAACTGATCCACTATATAAGACCCCAAACCCTACCAGATGCTGTATGTTCCTTGGGATGGTGCTGAGGAAGAGAAACATTTACCGTGGAGATAAGGAATATTCGGATGAGGGGCAGAACATTCTAGCAGAATCATTGAAAACCTAATGTCAGTTGTCCTATATAATCTGAGTCTGAAGGTAGAAGATGCTTCTATATCTAGGCTTATGAATAGCAATGAGGATGAGAGGATCTGGGAACAACAGAGGCCAGGTGGTACCATTTAAATATCAGCAAAACTGGGTGAAATTCTCAATCAGTAAATTTAGAGTGGTGATTAGAGGGACATATATGATGTCCACATATGGAGCACATATAGGACACATATGGAATACATGCTGTGCTCCTAGGAATAAGATAAATGAACATCTGCAAGGTGTAACTTAGAATATATAATTTAAAGTGATTCAAGAATATATGAGGAGAAGCCTGAGATAGGATTCCACAATAAAATGTCTTGATCCCATGCCTAGTTTCCAGACCTGAGTCAGTTATTAGACTCAGAATCTTTCAAATGAACAAGAACCCTGCAGCATAAAGCAAATTTTTTCCTGTCATTCCCCAAAGAGTACCCAGCCATTTACTCAGGTAACTGTACACTGGGGAAAGAAAAATACTTGTCCTCCTTGGATGTTTGACACAAGTTCTGTTACAATTATATACTGAGGGCATCCAAAGCACTATTATACCTTCTCTTAGATGAGAGATATGTAGGGGCCAGGTATTGTTTATTGGAGTCCTGGTCCATTACCAGGTCACAGTGGGTCCAATGCTTCCAAAGAGCTAACTGGGGGTCATTTCACCAATAGCCAAATGGTCATCTCAATGGACATACTTTACAGTTGTCAGAATTCTCACATTGACTTCTTGCTCTACAGAGTAAGAGCTATAGTAGCGGTAAAGGCCAAGTGCAAAGTCCTAAATCTGCAGCCCCAGGCCAAGAAGACAAATCAAAAACAATATTAAATCCCAACAGGAATGACACAGATTAGTGCCATTCTCAAAATTATAAAGAATACAAAGGAGCAGTTCTCATCAAAGCTCTCATTCAGTTCACCATTATTCCCTATAAGATCTGTATGGATCATGGCAGATAACAGTGGACTATCACACACTCAGCCTAGAGTAGCCTCAATTGCACCTGCAGTGCTGGGTGTGTTATCTTTACTAAAACACATTGACATGGTCTCTGGCACATGATGTAAAGTGAATGACCCAGCAAGTGTGTGTGTGTGTGTTTTCCCTACACTATTAATCAGGAAAGAAAATCAAAATTGTTCACATTCACTTGGAATGGATGAAGTATGTATTCATGGTCTTACCTTTGGGCTACGTCAGTTCTAATCTCTATCATAATATAGTCTAACAGGACATATATTAGGTTCATTGGATCTGATGAACAAGAAGTTGCAAGTACTCTAGCGGCTGAGGTAACACTTGCACTCCAGTAGGTAACGGATAAATCTTTGAAAGATAAAACTTTGAAAGATTCCAAAATCTGCCACATGGGTAAAATTCTTAGGGTTCAGTGCTCTGGGACATTATGAGACCTCTTCTCTAAATTAAAAGGTAAATTATTGAGCCTTAAACCTTATAATAATAACACAGATGCATAATGATTGCTAAACCTATTTAACTTAGAGCAAGCATACTGCTTTTATCACATGATGTGGAAAGCTAATAGTTCTGCGTTGGACCCAAAACAACAAAAGGGGTTATAGCAGGCTCGGAATACTGTACAAGCAGCCATGCAAGTGGAACTGTACAACTAGGCAGATCTCCTGGTACCAGAAGTATTAATGGTAAAGGAAGTGGCCCTCTGAAAACTTTGGCAAACTCCATTAGGAAAATTGCATTGTCGACTCTTAGGTTTCTGGAGAAAGGCAAGGTCAAGTACAAAAGGGAAGTATGCATCACCCAAATAGCAGCCCCTTACAGCTACTATGTCTCAATAGAGATAGAGCATCTGACCATGCGCTATCAACTATCCACATGGCCATAACGGCTCATTGTAAATTGGACATTTTAAGATCTACCAAGTCAAAATACATAGGCATCAATAAACTGTCAAAACATTGTAAAATGGACACAGAATATGTGGGATCAAGCTCAAAAAGGTCTACAGGATACACGTAAACTTCCAAAGGAAGGCACCCATATTGCTTACCAGTCAGGGCCACTATATAGCACTGTGTCCTGAACAGGCATATGTTGGTCCAGGAACCAAGAGTTGGTGTCCCTTGTCGTGATCACTTCTAGTTACCCATTTGTAATTTGGATAATTTGTGCTTTTCGTTCCTGTTTAGATATCTTTGGATCAAGAAGTCCTGTTCTTAGAGGAAAGAGTACTTCCAACATGCAACACAGAAAGCATGCTACTAAATTAAGAGTTCGGAATAACAGTGGTAACTTTGGCTACCTGGTGGCAGTACGACAGTAGGAAAAGTTAAGATTCTGATTGAGATAAGGGACTCAGGTTCCCAAAGCAGTAGGGCTGCATCTACATAAGGAATGTACTCCATTTTTCCCTGGGGCATCTTTTGATACTTGTCCAGCACAACGTTAGCATGGGGGCCCCAGGCCTCACACCCCTCAGAGAGGAAGGTCTGGGTCATCCCACCAGCCTAAACTATCTAGTCTAGTAGGATTTCTTGTCAAAGGGGCAAAGGGAATTTATAACAAGTGGTGGGAGAAGTAGTTTAAAATCAGTAATTAAAAAACACTCTGGGAGCTGAAGATGACAATAAAATGGAAAATTAATTCATACTTTTAACATGTGGAGACCTAATCTTATTTATTGGTAGTTGAAAATGCTAGTTATGTGGAGTTATGTTTATGTAGAGCAGAAATAAATATCTTTCAAAGCGGGGGGAGGGATATTATGTAAATCATTTGGAGATAGGAAAATAAGACTTAGGTGAGATATTTGAGTAGATGAGAAACATTTGATCTGGAAAGATAAAAACAGTGTGTTTTAATAAGAGTTCCATTATTTCTCTATGAAAGCTGTTATATAATTATATATGGCCATGGCTGTGGAGATACTTTGTACTTTAGCCTTGATGGGAGACAAGGCATTAGGGAAGAGGCAGGAAGAGATGAAGTGTGTTCCTGTCAATCCTTTGAATATACAGTATGTTAAGTATTTCTTTGCCATTTCTCAGTTGAGTTTAGATATATTATGTGGTTCCTATCAAGATTATTTGCTTCCTCTCACTTTGCTATAATTTTCACAATTTAAAACTATCTGTTTTGGCAAGGAATCATTATTGTTATTTGTTAGTTTGGTTACAAAGGTAAAAACTCTAGTTGCATATGTTGAAATTATAAAGTAAAAATCTGTATTTTATTTATTCTCTATTATAGTTCACTACTAAACTCTATTAATCATCATTCAATAGTTTGCAGTTTTAAAATATAATGAAAATATGTTTTATGGCAATTATCATTTAATAGAAAAATACTGAGAATGTTATTAATACAATTAATCCTAGTTATTCAAAACAATGATAACTAAAACAATTTTTTTTTCTTTTCTAGGAGAAGACAGATATTTGAATGTGCTCTTTTCTTGACAGGAATATAATTTAATATGGATATATAATTTTCATGTCATTTTCTCATGTGATGAATTTGTCTTTTGTTTAAAATTTCAAAGGGAGTTTCCAGAGAGAATACAATTAAAATAGTACAGTCATTCAAATCAAAAAGCACGTTGACTTCAATTATCTACATTTTCAGAATAAATGTATTGGACAGGGTCTCAATTCTCTACTTCAAGTTCATGTTAAAAAGAAAGGTAAATTGTCTCAGAACATTTAGGAAATAATGAGGTAGAATTCTCTTATACTGTTTATTCTCAAATGTACTTCATCTGCCCTGGCCGGTTTGGCTCAGTGGTTGGAGCATCAGCCTGCGGACCAAAGTCTCGAGTTCCATTCTGGTCAAGGTCATGTGCCTTGGTTGCAGTTCGGTACCTGCCCTGGTCGGGGTCGTGAGGGAGGCAGCCAGTCTATGTGTCTCTCTCCAATCAATGTTTCTCTCTCTCTCTCCTTCCCACTCTATCTGAAGATAAATGGGAAAATATCCTCGGGTGAAGATTTAAAAAACAAAACAAAAAATCAAATGTACTGCTCGGCTGGTGTGGCTCAGTGGTTGAGCGTCAACCCTGTACCAAGAGGTTGCCGGTTCGATTCCCGGTCAGGGCACATGCCCAGGTTGTGGGCCAAATCCCCAGTGGGGGGCATGCAGGAGGCAGCCAATTGATGTTCTCTCTCATCAATGTTTCTATCTCTCCCTCTCCCTTTCTCTCTCTCTCTAAAATAAAAATAAAAAAAAAAAGAAAGAAAATAAATCAAATATACTTCATCTGCCTTATCCCAAACCTAGAACTGTATCCCCTGGACTCCCTTTGATGACTGGTTTCTTGTTGAACTTAATCAATAAATATTAAAAATAACATTTTAAAATACATTTTTGTTTTCTAGATTAACTGTGCTGTTGTCAGAAGGAAAATCCTGGACTCCTTCAGTCCTTTAAATTTGGTGAGACTTGATATATACTCAACCTACTGGAATTAAGGAAAATGTTTCATTCCAAAGAATGTTTATTCTACATCTGTTAGTGGGCAGTCTTATTAATCTAATCATGGATCAAAAGAAACAAGATGGAATTTTCCAGCCATGGTTGTAAAGTGTTATAATCCTACAAAATAACGTCAGCAGGAATGTTTTTATTCCTTGGCTATATTTTAAGACATACATTAACCAGTTAGAAAATATGAAGGAAAGGATGGTACCCGAGAATCTAAAAAAACATGTACTTTCTCTTCTCTACCTATATCATGACATTTATGTGTGTTTCATTTATATAATTTATTTATTGTCCTTTATACTTGTGAATGATATAATTACATAGCTCTTTTGAGGATTTCTCAAATAACATTCGTTTAATAACAGAGTGGCCTAATACTATACAAGCGGATGTATTTTTATATTCTGAAAAACATATGCTTCAGAAATTACAGGTTATAAATTCCAAAATATTTTCATTGCATTTTTAAAAAATTTATAATATCTACCCGATAATTGTAACTAAAAATGCATACACTACTGTATTTTATACTTTTCTTTGACATATACATAATTGCAGAAGACTCGCTTTTTAAAAAATTTTTTTTTCCTTTATTGAGCCTATAGAGAGAGGAAGGGAGAGAGAAACATCAATGAGAGAGAACATCAACCGGCCGCCTCCTGCATACTCCCCACCAGGGACCCAGCCACAACCCTGGCATGTGCCCCAACCGAAAATCGAACCAGCGACCTCCCGGTGCATGGGTCAACGCTCAATCACTGAGCCACACAGACCGGGTAAAGACTCACTTTTTAAAAGAATAATTTTAAACACAAGAATTATTTTTGTCAGTTGCAATTATAAAAAGCAGAGATTATTTTGTGATTGAAATATCTCTCGTATATACCTTTAAAGTAGATGACAACTCTTTGTGACAGTGTTATTCAAAAGTCATTTTTCAATTCATATTTAAAATTTTTAAATATTATGTTAGAGAATAGAAAAAATTGAGATTTCAGTATTATTAACATTCATAGCATTCATAAAATCATGGGTCATATCATGAAGTCTACATTATGACAAAGATTCATGTTTTAGATAGTCAGTTGTATATGCAAAGTTATTAATAACACACTAAAACTTCCACGTATAATTTCTGCTACATGTGTAGAACATTGTATAACAAAATAAGTAAGAGGTAGGAAATTAAACAAAAGACAGACAATGCTTTTACAGGTTTAATGATCTAAAAGTCCAGGTATAATGTGGCTCACTTGGTTGCAGCACCGTCCAATGCACCAAAGGGTGGCGGGTTTGACTCCCAGTCAGGGCACATACCCAGGTTGCAGGTTCAATCCTCAGCCAGGTGCGTGCAGGAAGCAACTGATCAATATTTCTCTCTCATATCGATGTCTCTCTCTATCTCTCTCTCCTTCCCTCCCCTCTTTCTCTCTAAGATCAATTTTTAAAAATCTTTTTTTAAAAAAGTAACCAGTCAATAGTACTTTGATAACAACATATGCCAAATATTAATATTTATTATCTTGAAACAATCCCCCACTGTCTCCCTGACAACAAAACAGCTGTTTCCAAAGTGGTATTCACATATTTGCTCTGAAATAAAACACCGAGATATTTGAATAATTTCTCATTAGAGATGCCCAAAAAACATATCACTGTTTTTTTTTGTGGTACTTTGAGTGTTACTAATTTAAAATCAGTTTTGAGTTGTGAAAAACCTGTGAAAATAAGAAATTATTCTATAAAGGAGAAAACAAACTAGAACTCTGTAACACTACATTATGGGTATAGTCTCTGTCAATAAATATTGCATAAATATGTATTCGTCCATGAAAACATGTATTTAAGTTTGAGTGGGAATTTTATCCATTATACTTACTTCCAATTTGGCTTTCTCAATCATCCATTCAGATGGATATGACACAAAGAGTACACAATGAAGCCATAGTCTTTGTGATATATTAACCCTCCTGAAATGTATTTTGGGAAACAATGCATTTTTTATAACTTTAGATCCTCAAGATTAATTTAGCTAGGTTTGCTTCTTCTCTGACATTCACGTCACAGTCCATAATTTAGAACATTTTAGGATTAATACAATATTCAATTCCATGAATCACTAAAGATTTATGCTTTTGCTTCCTGAAAATCTAACTTGTTGCCTGAGACTAACACAGTGAACAAAGAACAGAAACCATTCATGTCTCTAGGGAGCCATCAAAATATAAGGAAAAGCAGGCTTGCCTACTGCCTTCTATAAAAGCAGTGGATTCCCCAAGCGTAGGGTTCCTCAGCTGCTATAAAAACCTACCATGTGCATAGTTTCTGTCTGGGTCTCTCTATGTCATCTTCATGAAACTTGGGGGGCACCCCAGGAGAAACATGTTTATATCTCATGTTTACATCTCAACGATATAAACTAACTTTATGATAATCATTTACTTGAAGGGAAGGCAATTCAAGAGACTACTTAAAAACTAAATATACTAGGGTTTTGAGGCTAAGTTCATAAGGCATTAAGTATCTCGACTACTTATTTTTTCATGTAATACTGTTCATCTCTTAGTAGCTTCAGTTTCTTTTCCCAAAAGAGACACATATGTCACTAATATGTAAGCAAATCCATTGAGTTTGTTAATATTCCTGTAATTGCAGCTTCATATAGGTTTTGTACATGCTCATTTTATTTTGTGGTAGTAGGATTACTTAATCATAATCTTGCAACATAAAGTATGGTTGTAGGTGCAAGTCTTAATGCTTAAATGACTTCTACAAATATTAAGCATGATTTGATAAAAAAAATAAAATGACAGAAAAAGTGGTTTCTTCCTTTGATGCTTAAAATATGGCATAAGTAGTAGCATTCTGCATGCAGATAGCATTTAGTTAAAAATATAAAACATAAAATTATTATAGCAAAGGGAGTTGAGGGAGAACAGTACATAAAAACATTGCATTAGATTATATAAGGTAGCTATTTTCCATTATGAAAATTAATTTTTATATATTAGTAAGATAATTCTTAAACATGTTATTAAGACATTTAAAATATTTATTAATTATTACACCTTAATTATTGCAGTGAGAATTTAACTCTAAATAAAATTACCTTGTGAGAAAATATCATTATTATTATTTTTTAATACAGAATAAAATAAAGAGTAATTTTTTCAATTAATTCAGAATAAGTTGACTCTCTTTTATTTTCTTTTTAAAATATTTTTTTCTTTATTGATTTTTAGAGAGAGAAAGGGAGATGGAGAGAGAGATAGAAACACTGATGAGAGAGAACATCGATTGGCTGCCTCCTGCATGCCCTCCGCTGGGGATCAGGCCCACAACCTAGGCATGTGTCCTGACTGGGAATCAAACCGGCAACCTACTGGTGCATGGGTTGATGCTCAACCACTTAGCCACACTGGCTGGGCAAGTTGGCCCCCTTTAAAAAAATCTCATTCTTTTATTTTGCAATTTAGTAGAAGTATACAAAATTGAATTCACTACTTTTTGTTTTTTTATTCCTCACCTGAGGATATTTTTCTACTTATTATCAGATAGAATAGGAAGGAGAGAGAGAGAGACAGAAAGAAACATCAATGTTATAGAGCCACATCGACTGGTTGCCTCCCTCACAACCCCATCAGTGCTAGATCGCAACCAAGGTATGTGCCCTTGACCGGAATTGAACTCATGGGTCCGTGGGCCGACACTCTAATTGCTGAGCCAAACCGGCCAGGGTTGAATGCACTTTTTAAAGACCAGAAGTATACTTTTCTTTGTGTTTGAGTAGGCTAATTTATCTGCTAATTTACAAATCTCATGGGATGTATAGTTTGGGATTTATCATTCAGAAGCAACTTCATCAGAACAAGAGCTACATTATTAAAGTTCACTTTATATTAATGGATATAGGCTGATGCTTATACATGATTGTATAAAATGTCAAAGTAAAGAATAATAACATTTACTTTTCTCATGGATAATTTCTCTCCTATGTTGTATATGCTTAGATCACAGTGACTTTGAAGGCATGCATAGTCCAGAAAGAAATCAATGCAGAAATTTTTCTCTAAATGAGGATTCTTTGTGACTTAAAAGTGTCCCATAAAACAAAGTTGTAGGGATCCTACCTGTCCGATGAGTTTTTGTTCAATTTATATACCAGATGTGAATGTCATTTTTACCTATATACATAGTTTTCAATAATCTTTTTCAAAAATAAGATTTTTTTAAAAACCAAGATTGCCTTTAGCACATGTATTATGCTTTATATCTATCAGGCAGACAGAGGCACACTGATTAACTATATTGATCTTTGCTTATTTACCTGGTCGGCTTCCATAGCACTTACCTGCATTAGGAAAAAAAAAAAAAATAAATAAATAAATTGGATATTAAAAAATCATCTTTGATAGATCTATTTTTAGTTTTTTGAGGAATCTCCCTACTGTTTTCCACAGTGGCTACACCAGTTTGCACTCCCAACAGTGCGCAGAGGTTCCCTTTTCTCCACATCTTTACCAACAGGTGTTATTTGTTGACTTTTTGCTAATAACCACTCTGACAGGTGTGGGGTGGAACCACATCGTGGTTTAGATTTGCATTTCCCTGATGATTAGTCATGTTGCACATCTTTTCATTTGTCTTTTGGCATCTGCATGTCTTCTTTGGAGAGATGTTTTTCATGTCCTTTGCCCATTTTTGGATCAGATTGGATTTTTTTTATTGTTATTAAATTGAATGAGTTCCTTATATATTTTCTATATTGACCCCTTATCAGATAAACCATTTCCATATATATTCTCCCATTCAGTAGGTTGTGTTCTAGTTTTGTTAATTGTTTCCTTTGCTTTTTAGTTTGATGAAGTCCCACTTGTTTATTTATACTTTTGTTGCCCTTGCTTGGTGATCACATTGTAAGGTATAAACATGTCAAATCACTATATTATACCTGAAACTAATAACTAATATTACACTTCATATCAACTATACCTGAATTTAAAATAATAAATCTAATCACCTCAAAAAATCATCTTTAATAAGTTGCTCAAACATGCTATCAGAGATAAGTCATGGCTAATAAAATTCTTTCAACCTGTGTTAATTTCAGTAGGTATGAATTAACAGACTTTTGGTAATAGTGTGTAGGAGTCCTAAGATCAGTACCAACACATGGGAATTATAGGTAGCATACAAGCATTACTCAATAGAAAGTCCTAGGTTTTAAAATTCAGAAATCTTAGAATTTACACTTAAAAGTACATAACTTCAAGCAACCTTTCAGCCAGCAACTCTGACCTTCTGGAAAAAAGGGTGAAGTTGTGAAGGTGTTAAGCTTTGTCAAATTAACACTTGTTATGCGAAGCACAGGGTGCCAAATGGTGAGCCTTGCATACACACACCCCAAAGGAAATAGAGTTTATTTGTCACAGGCCCTGGAGGAAGTACCTGGCATAGCTTGAGGGGTCACATGGGGAGGGCAAGTCAGAATGCAGACAGAGAGAGTGAGAGAGAAAGGACCTGGAGCACATAAGGTCTACGGGTATGGTGCTTTGGGGTTTCTAGGCTAAATTAGTCCATTCAAACCAAGGCCAGATTGGTCAATGCAAACAAAAGAAGGGTTGTTGTTTTTTAATTTTTAAATTAATTTATTTTTTATTACAGATGTCCCTCCTTTTTCTCCCATTGACACCCTCCTCCCCTCTTCCACCCCCAGTGGATTTCACCACACTGTTGTCTGTGTCCATTGGTTATGCATATATGCATATACATTCTTTGGTTTATCTCTTGCAGTGCCCCCCCCCCCCGCCCCTTTCCCTCTGAGGTTGAGGTTTGTCCACTTCTCTGGATCTATTTTGTTCATCAGCTTATTTTGTTCATGATATTCCATAAGTACATGAGATCATGTGGTACTTGTATTTCTCTGACTGGCTTATTTCGCTCAGCCTAATACTCTCCAGGTCCCACCATGTTGTCTCACAGGTAATCTAAGGGACACATATAGGGAAGTCTGTTGGTCACAGGGTTGCTGGGGAAGGCATATCAGAAATTTATATTTACTTGTGACTACATGCTGTTATCTAGGGCATGTACTACAGGACACTTGACCAAGCACAATGGATGCCAAAGCAGCAATATTATGGAGTCACTTAGCTAAACTCTTGAAAGAGGGGTAATAGGATGGCTCTGTGGTGCTGGTAATGTGTTATTCTTGATTGAGAGGAGTGGTGTCTATATGCCGTGATCACTTTGAGAAAATCCAACAGTACACTTATGATTTTGTACTTTTCTATAGATATGTTATATAGTACTTTAATTTTTAAGAACTCACATGAATTTATAAAATGATGATTATTCAAAGTATAAACCTAAAAGTTTTTTAGTGAATAAAACATAAAATGCATATGAATTGGACATTGTTAGGTTGGTACATACTGGATATTTTTGCCTCTGTTTTTATTTTCTATGAGTCATGGATGACCCATTCCTGTTTTAACTAAGTCTTCTCAACTTTAGTTTACTCAATAATTTAATGAGTGCAGATGCTGTGGTTGGAAACAGAATCTTTCTTTTTCTATAAACAAAGAATTGACAAGCTTTGTGAATATTTCTAATAATCTTCAAAATGTGTGACAACTTCAAAAAAATCTATGAGATTCAATGCAAGTAGGGCATTATAAGTCTTTTTTCCCCCCTTTTCAAAGTAATCTCAAACAGTCTTTGAAATAAGTATAAAGCTTTGTTTGGATCTGTCAGAAAGATACAAAGATGAATGATGGTGGAACACTGCTGGGGTCCAGCCTTGGCAGGTCCAGGGGTTCCCAAAGGTGTGGGCGAAGTCAGGGAGAGAAAGACGTGGGAGACAGAAGGTGCTTGATTTTTCTTCTTCTTCTGCCTAAAACTAGCAGAATCTTTATTTATATGGATCTGCAGTTTACATTGTTTCCCCTAAACCTTTTAGGCAAATAAGTACAGACATTCTTTTGGTTGTTTACCCAACTCGTAGGTATATTACATGTTAATTACCAACTATTTTTATCCTTCACCCAGACATCCTCTTAGACTCCTGACCTTTCCTCCTAGCTAAGATCCTTCCAAGCTTCCATGTTCCTATCCTAAATCTTTATTGTTTTCTTGCTTTTCTTCCTGCAATCTTGTCTACCCTCTACATCATTAATCATCTACATGTTACTTCTATAATGATTCCTAACAGACATCTAACAGATAGACAGAAAAAGCAAAGATTAGTCTCCTTCAATTGCCATCCTGCATTTTTATTTTCCCATTACTTCATATCTTCAGTCACTGTTCTTCGTGATTCCTGCCACGCAGTGAATTCACTTCTCCAGGGACTATGTCAAACCATGGAGGTCTTCATATCTCCAGGGACTATGTCAAACCATGGAGCTCACCCGGGACTATGTCAAGCTGTGGTGGTCGCTGTTCCAGTGACACCGCTCCCAACAGAACACCATTGTCTGGTGGATTTGAAATGAATCCCTTCATGTTTCCTTGTGGGGCTGTGCAGTGAACTAGGTCATCTCCACACCCTTTAAGCAGGCAAGTTCTAAGAGTTGTATGAGTAACTCCTAGAATCATTCTAGCTCTTCACTGTTGTCAGGTGCACCAGAATGCTAACGCTCAGCTAGATGCAGTTTATGTCTTTAAGAACAGAAAGGCAGCTCTAAATCTACAGAGAAATGGGCTTCTTTTGGTTTTACAAGGGAGATGGAGGAATTTATACTAATTCAGGAGTGATGAAAAAGCTGCTCCCTCCTTCACTTCTAGGTATCAATAAGAGACATTTTATGTGTCATGATTTTATTATGAAAAGGAGAGTTGAATAAAATACAATTGGGGATACTTTGAATAGTTCCTGTATGAAAAAGACTAACTCAAATTTACCTATAAATTGGTGTGCTCTGAGAAATAACTCACTGTTATTGACTATGTTTGCAGGATGGTAAACTAATTATGTGAAAAGTAGGACATTTTATCAAATTTTGTTTTTTTTTATTGTATTTTTCAATTACAGTTGGCATTCAGTATTATTTTTTATTAGTTTCAGGTGTCAAATTTAGTTTTATGATTTGTTCTTGTCAGTAAAACCAGAGTCCCTTATACACATTGCTCATACAGCCCAATTCACAGTTCCCATGATATTTTTCATAAAACTCTAATTCTTTGAAATATTATTATGTGCTCTCTCTCTTCACACTGTTTTACACATTCTCTCTCACACCACATACAGACACATAAACTGTTTTATACACATACACACACTTGCGTGTATGTACATGTGCGCACACATAATTTCCCTAGTGGAGTAGAGTCAGGGCAGGCCTGCTCTAGTCTCTTCTTTTAAAACACTACACATAACTGATGTACATACTCACAGACTGGTGGCAGGTGTATTCAGTCTTATGTAGCCATAGTGTGATTAAACTGGTGTAGTATTCACTCATCAATATATATGATGGGTAACTGTTGGTGCCATTGAAGAAGTAACTTATAACTTGAATCTCCCTTCACATCCAAATAATGTCAATTGCTAAAAGGTAGTTCTAGAAACCACAGAAAGTAGTCCAACTGAAGATTGTTGTGGATATGGTACGGATGGAGTCCTGTTTAATCAAAACACATTTTCACAACTTAACCCTACGCAAGCAGAACGCCACAGCTACTAATCTGGCTTGAAAATTCACCTTCAGAAAACATTTTCAGGCCTGATAACTCCTGTTATGCTTTGCTGGAAATATATATATTATATTATACACACACACACACACACACACACACACATACACACACACACATTTTATATATATATGTAAACTTGTACTTTTTTTTGTAGTAAACTCTAACATAAAATTTATATGTCAGAGACTTCCTTTCCCAAGCATTCAAGTCAATCTCCTAGCTTTTTCTTAATAAAAGAAGTTGAAAAATCCTGGGCTAAGTAAAGTCCAGCAAACTTCCTCACTGCAGTGCTTCTCAGAGCTTTTAATATACAAATGAACATTTTGAGTTTCAAAACAGTATATATAGCATGTCATATTAGCCAAACTCACTTGACAACATAACTCTCCTTCAGTGGTCTCCTTCCAACACTAGTATGTGGTTGAACACATTTTAAGATTCAAGAGTCTATACAGTTATTAATTGAACGCATATGGGCAACATGGAGTTCTTTAATCTTAAAAAGTATAAAATAAACTAGTCTCAAGTCTTATGCTTAGTATCTTTAAATTCAAGTGAAATAAAGTTACAAAAAGAGACCAAAAATTCTGCCAAATTATCCAGATAGTATGTAACTTGATTAAGTTTATAATACATTGTTATCATTCACTTATGGATAAACAATTTATGGTCATTTGCAAAAATAATATAGAATTTGTTTAAATGTTGGTAAATAGTATATGTGCATTGTAGATGCTCTTGACAAAATATTTTTGCCAAGTAGGAATGGATAAGCTACTAATTTAGAGTTAAGAATTGGAATAGGTCTGGCCAGTGTGGCTCAGTGATTGAGCATCGACCCATGCACCAGAGGGTCACCAGTTCGATTCCCTGGTCAGGACACATGCTCGGGTTGTGGGCCCGATCCCCAATGGGGAGCATGCATGAGGTGGCCAACTGATGTTCTCTCTCATCGATGTTTCTATCTCTCTCCCTCTCACTCTCACTTCCTCTCTCTCTAAAATCAATAAAGGAAAAAAAAAAAAGAATTGAAATACAATTACAAGGATATGTAAGACTCACAATAAATGTGAATGTATCACTCATCTTTTCAAATGTGAGTCTCTGTTATTGCTTTTGCTTTCTCTGCTTCTATTGTCTAAAATCAATTATGTTTACCGGCATGACTTTGAGAAGGACCATTGAAATGTGTGCAGCTACTGATAATTCACCTTGAATGAGTCTTTTCATTTTCTTTTTCTTTTTTTTTTTTTTTATCCTCACCCAAGGACATTTTTGCATTCATCTTCAGATAGAGCGGGAGGGAGAGAGAGAGGAAGAGAGAAAAACATCGAGGTGAGAGAGACACATCAACTGGCTGCCACCCACTGGACCCCAACCGGGGCTGGGGACAGACTGCAACTGAGGACAAACTGCAACTGAGGTATGTGCCCTTAGCGGGAACCGAACCTGGGTCTCTGTGGTCCGTGGGCCGACGCTCTAAGCGCTGAGCCAAACCGGCCAGGGTGTTTTTTTCATTTTCTTAAATACTCTTAAATCAATGAAAGAAGGTTAAAATAAACATTCAGGGAATCCTTTGAAGAGAAAAGTAAATAACATAGATATACTTTTAAGCATTCATGGAGAAACCAGGAAGGTTGTCCAAACATTGTTGTGTAGGGCAGGTAGCAGTGGGATTTATAGAACAAGGATCTCCACTAACTCTGGAGACTCTTCTCAGGCTACAGCCTGAATCATTGTCCAACCTGAGATCCAAACCCAAAATTCTCAGACTGTTGTATCATACCAAGGGCTTTTGAAATTAGCAAAGATGAAATTCGATTTAGTAGGCTCTGAGAAAATGGTATTCTTATTGCTTATTAATTCTTTTGAAAAATAGACTGCACATGGTAATTCAATTAAAAATGAATTTTCTTGTAGAAAACAGTACTATGTATATTTTTATAATTAAACAATACACATTTTTATAATTAAACAATGCACTATCCTTTGGATTACAAAATTTGACATTTAAATGAGAAGTTGTAGTTAGTAGACTCCTGATGTGGTCAAGTAGCTAGAAAAGAAATACCTGCATGTATACAAGACAATTTAAAAAATATATATAATCTAACATAATAACCTAAAGGCTTGATTGAAGGAAGACGAATATAAATAACAGGTTTCCATTTATGAGTCAAACACATAGAATTTAATATATATATGTATATATACATATATCCATTTCCTTATATATGAGGAAATGAAAGCTAAAGAAACAATTCAAGTAAAACTAGTTCCTTTATTTTTTGCTGGTTTATAATTTTCATTACATTGCCATCTAGTGGTTAAACAGGTACTAAAAACAAAAGTACTAGAACAACTTGGTATCAGAACACATAGATTTTCTACAAAAGATAGGAGTATAATGTATAATGTTATTTTAAGCCCAGAATCTTAAAATCATATTTTAATATTGGAAGGAGGAAGAAATCCTTAGGCATAAATACAGTAGGGGTACAAGCAAGGACCCCAACCAGTCTATTATTTCATATTTACTGATGCTATATTGGTGCTCAGTGCTTAGTGTTTATTCACAGTCTGGCTTTCATTGCTTGGAAACATGGCCGGATCCAGGCCGGCCTGCTTAGACTGAACAGGAGAGCTTTCAAACAGGAGGATGTTTTAGTGCTTCATATTAACTCCATGAAAGCCTCATTTCTGGCACACGCAAAAAGGAAAAAAAGAAAACAGTTGGTTGTTTGCACTGGACTTTCCTAAGATATTGTACAGTTGCATAATAACACAAACCTTGTTGGATATGTTAATAAGAAATATTCTTATTAGAGTTAAACTTTGAATAATCTTTTAGGGGAAATAATGAGAAAATAAGGCAATTTTAATGTTAAAATTTTTGCTTTACTTACATTAAAGTCATTTTTAGGATTAAATCTTATTTTTTAAAAAATGTTACATTAAGTATGTGAGAACTCAGACATGGCTGAGCTTGTTTAATTGTCAAATGTTGGTTGGATGTGCGTCAACCAAAGATCATGTAATAAAACTGGGATATATAAAGCACATTCTTACTATTAGCGACTCATTTTGTATTTTCCTTCTGAAATTCGAATTAAGACATGGAAATTTAAATTTGATTAATATCTTCTTTCATTAGCAGTGGTAGCATCACTCCATCACATCTCCTTGTTTATGAAAAAACTGAGGACTCAGAGAGGAAGGGAGGAAGGCTGGTACAGATCATACATTCAGAGACTCAGAACTATTCTGGGAAAACCAGGATGTATGTTTATCCCAGCAATGGCTTCCTTTGACACTTTCCTGAGTATATTTGGCCTTATATACAAATTGCTTCTGTGAAACTGTGTTAAATATTATCTAGTGTCATATTGCACTAAGCAGTATGATTCATAGTTTCTGCACAGCAGTGTCATTTCCTCTAGTCTGGATGTATTTTTTACTTTGTTCATAGATGGCTCATCGAGTCACTTGATCAACCATTAGTAATCATTCTCAGCCCTGCAAAATTGTTGAGTAGACGATTTTACTCTGCAATAGTAAAGCTTATATTTTAGCATCTACCAGCCTATTTAGAGCATCACTAATGGGGCATGTATACTTGAGTATCTTGTATGGTCCTTGGGATAGTGAATCTTTTACATTTTTATTTTTCTGGTTGTTTGCTTGTTATTGTTTAAACTAGCATAGTTAAACATCACTTGTGGTCTGGAATAAAAAGAAGACAAGATAAAATCTGAAGGTGAGTCAGGAAAGAGATGTTATTTCCAGGGCACGAGGCTTTATGGGAGCACCCTGTCTGCACATGCGCAGTGAGTGCCTGCTGCCTTTGGTCTTTCTCCAGTTGGCTTTACCCTGTTGTGATATTTCCCTGAAGCAATTGCAGCTGTTGGTGACCTCAGAAGTACAGGGGTCCCTAAATCCTTTCCTACTTTTTTCTGATCGGTTTCATTTGTTGGAGAAAATCCCTCTGAGCCCTAATTAATGAGTTGGAGTCTGACGACAATGTGGGAGGAATAGGACTAGATATGCCGGATATTTAAGTAAGTAGGATCTGAATCATTGGGCCATTTCTTTTTGAACATGCTAAGAAAGAAAGTGGAAAAAATATTATTAAGAGAGAATTAAATTGGTCATTCTGTTAACAGGTCATATAAGAATAAATGATTGTGATTTCTTAATGGAAATTGTTATAATCCATATGGATATTTATTTATTTTGGAGTATTAGTAATGCAATTTAACCATCAATTTAAAATTGGAAATATTGCTAAAAGTTCAGATTCACTTTTGTGTACCCATATAACTACTCAGGGCTATTTTAATTCCAGCATTGACATCCACAGCTTCACAAATGGTCCATGACTTGCAAGAAAAATAATTATGTAGTTTAAGTAAGATTACTTAATATTATTATCTAGAGACAAATGCTTTTTGAGCCAGCTTACTCTTCATTAAGTGTAATTACTTTTTATGACATTTGATAAACAGTACTAAAGATATCCAACTTTAGTGTTTTCATTTAAACTTTGAATGGTATTGACAAAAAAGGTTGTATGCTTTTACATTTAGTATGTCATTTTTATTTTGGTTATACTCTTTTTCATCTTTCTGCTAATGTTTTTTTAATTGATTTTAGAGAGAGAGAAACATCATATGCCCCAACCAGGATCGAACCGCCACCTTTGGTGTACACGGGATGACACTCTAACCAACTGAGCCACACCAGCCAGGGCTTTCTGTTATTATTATTATTATTTTTTTTAAATGAATACCAGAATAGTAAAACTGGGGATGAAACAACAAAATCTGTTTTACATGATGCAATGGTTGATTTATATATACATTTATGCTTTTCATTTTTAAACAAATATGTGTTAATAGGATTTAAATGTTTCAGAGACTTTTAAAAATTCAGAACCTTTGAAATGATAAATTAAAAATATGTTCAAATTAGAACACCTGAGCATAAGGGTCTTTGGGGGCATTCATTTGGGATGTGTGACATTTGACCACTAGATGGTGCAACTAATCCAAGAATCTGTAATTAAAGAGTCCTCACAAAATCTTCCCATATCTTTTGAAAGTTCAGTTATTTCATTATTTTGAGTCAGTTTTCCTTTCTATTTTATAAAACATTTAATTCAGAATATTAGCCATTTCTTTTTATATTTTTCATCAATTGAATGCCCACATGATGTAAAATAAACGACTAGAAAGAACAGAATAGATATTTTCTTCCCATTTCAATTCGTACGATTCTCTTATTGATTGCTTTCAAGTTATGGTAGTTATCTTTTTTCTTTTGAGGACAACAACAAGATTCAGTTGATGAAAACAAGTATTTATAAAAGTATACACAATGTTTATATGCTGTTTAGTCTTCACAATTTTTAACAATTCTCAACTTGCTGCCTCAAATGAACTATAAACTGCAAGCACAGGCATAAAACAGCAAGCATACTACTTTGCTATGTTACAGACTTTAAAAATTACAGATCCAAGATATGTAATAACTACTTGTGCTATCTAATGAAGAAACATTTAGATAATTTGTTTTTATATATTTTATATATGAATATATTTCAATCAGTGATAATTGACCCTGAAGTCAGTAAAATGAAACTCTTTACAGCACAATGAATATTACTATTTTTGACAAAATTAAGTCCACTAACACACATAGTATAAAGTAACTTTTTCAACTAGCTTAACAGAAGCCTGATTTTTACAAAACCAGATTCATTTAAAAATAAAAATAAAAACCACAACTAAAATCTCCAAATGACAAATGACAGATCTTTATTGACTTTTTTTTTTTTTTTTTTTTTTTTAGAGAGAGAGGAAATGAGAGGAAGAGAGAGATAGAAACATCAATGAGAGAGAACATCGATTGGCCACCTCCTGCATGCCCCCCACTGGGGATCGGGCCCACAACCTGGGCATGTGCCCTGACCAGGAATCGAACCAGCGACCTCTTGGTGCATGGGTTGATGCTCAACCACTGAGCCACACCAGCCAGGCTAAAATGATAGATCTAAATGGTAGGCAGTTTTGGTGAATTTAATTTTTTTTTTTCTATTTGGGCATAACCTTCAACTTTTGTGGAGAAGAAAAGTGGGAATTGCAATAATTTCTTGAAAACTCACTTTGGCTGTGCAAACATACAAACATCAAATTTTCAATCAAACCAATTGACTGCCATCTGTCACACTGGCAGAGAACTGAAATTATAGATTGCCTGATTACTTAGTTTTATAGAAGAAACTTGATGAGCTGTTTACACTAACATGAGAATCCCTTCTCAATGGCTTTGCTATTTTGTTTATGCTGACATAGCAGATATATGAATTTTGTTTGCATTTAAGACATCCCAAGGTAAAGTTTTTTAAACTGTTGAAGAAATTTGATAAACTTACTAAAATATGATTTAAACATTAGAGAAAATTCACAGAACACTGTATTACATTTAGTCTTTGGAAAAGATTTAATTTAATCAAATAGCAATACTTGGTATAATGCAGAGAAAACAAAAATGTCATTAAAATGTTCAGTTTTCAGCTTGTTGGGTAAGATTTAACTCAGACCACAGGGGGCAAATTGCATAATTAGACAATGACGCATGAGGCCTAGTTCTACCATGAGCCAATGCTAATCATGCAAATATGAAACCGTAAGACTAGGGAAACGTATAATTTATAACCTAAGATTGAAAAAAAATCTGAAGCCACAGAATTTCCTTTTTCTTTTATCATTGCCCAACTTATGTTTGGAATAACCTTGGTAGGGAAGCTTTGTTGAGTTGACACAAAAAAACACACAGGAATATACCCATAACGAAATGCTAATGTCAATTTTGAAATAAGTTACAAACTGTTCAGTTGAGTTGATGATGGCTTGAAGTTTTTAAACCTGGATGACGAGGGAATTTTCAGAGAATAGCTGAATGAGACGGAAAGGTTGAACTACAGATCCACACACCACCTCATGTCTCATGGGTTTTATGAAGTTTTAAATTGGTTTTCCTACTGTGAAAGCTGACTTCGTGGTTACAGGTCTTCCACACAGACGTGGAATCATTGGTCAGTCAGGCAAAATGATGACAGAGTGTAGATGAAAGCACTTTTCCAGTGTCAAAGCTTAAAAGATAAAGCGAGTATTATTTCGTTGTCTTGTGTGCTTCCTCATAGTAGATCACTTAAAGACTGTTATGCAGAATTCAGTTATCAAAGAGAGGGTGATAACACCCTGCCTGGTTCCAGGCAGGGGGGTGAGCTATGTTTATGCTTAATTTTTATTTTTGTTTTCTCAGCCATGTTTATGATTAATCTTATCTAATATTTTTGTTTTCCTCTCTAAATGAAGGCATATTATTGGTGAAGGACGAAGGTCAAGGATTTTGCAGGTCTTTCTGTAATGAGGGCATGTCACTTTATTCATGGCAAAAAGTTCCAGAAATGTGTTATACTTAGGTCTTTGGAAGGGCGTGAGCCAGGGTATATGTGCAGGAAGTGTCCTTCCAGATGTCCTCTCACCACACACGTGAATTCCAGTAGAAGCTAGAAGGGAATAACGACTTTTGGAGGTTGCCCAACAGCCCCTAAGAGATACTTTTTAAGTATCTTGAAAATATCAGTTAGCTACAGAGGAAGAAGAAAATTGACCTTTATCCTAGTATCCATCCTCTATATATAGCTGAAAATAGCTCTGTTATGTCAAAGAAAACCATGAATTTCTCTTTTATTGCAGAGCTGAATGAGAAAGCAAAAAAACCATCAGTCATGAAAAGATTGAATCCAGGTAGATCACACGGTAAAGACAGAAACTGGAATCTTTCAGCTAAAGATTTCATCAGTTCAGGAGAGTGAAGATGGTGCAAGGTCTTTCAAGAGAGTTCAAGGGCCCGGTCGGTGTGGCTCAGTGGTTGAGCCACAACCCACGCACCGAGAGGTCGCCAGTTCAATTCCTGGTCAGGGCACGTGCCCAGGTTGTGGGCCAAATCCCCAGTGGGGGGCATGCAGGAGGCAGCCAATCAATGTTCTCTCTCATTGATGTTTCTATCTCTCTCTCCCTTTCACTTCCTCTCTCTCTAAACAATAAAGAAAAATAAAATAAAGATAGTTTGAGGTATTAAAGTATGCCACAAGTTATGGAGCCACCATTGTTTATTGGCTCCTGTTGCTTTTTTTCTATGTAAATTTGGAACTTATTCACTTGGCCCCAGTTATTTTACTGGATTATGTTTAGCCAAGTCAGGGACCTGACATTAACCTATAGCAAAATCCACAGTTTACCATTCTTCCAAATACGAGACTGAACTAAGTGTTCGATGTTTGGATGTTTCATATTATGTAAGTTTACATCGAATATACTCATGTCTCAAATTAATTTAACTTCTCTATGGATCAATTTTCTCATTTCCTCATAGATAAAAATTGCCATAATACCTCAGACTGAGTTTCTTTCTTATTTTCTTCTTCAATTTTTATTAATTTATTTTTGTTACAGATGTTTCTTCTTTTTCCCCCCTAGACACCTTCCTCCCCATGCTGCCTCCCCACCCTCAGCCCCCAGCATTATTGTCTATGTCCACTGGTTATGCATACATGCATGTAAGTTCTTTGGTTCATCTCATCCATCCCCCTGCCCCCCTCCTCTGAGGTTTGTCAGTCTGAACCATACTCCTTTCTATGTCTCTGGGTCTATTTCGTTCATCAGCCCACCTTGTTCCTTATATTCCATAAATAAGTAAGATCATGTGGTATTTTTCAGACTGAGTTTCTATATGACTTATATTGTAAAGAACAGAATTATAAGTGAGAAACAATTAATAGATATTTTAAAACTAACTGGAAAGCACCAAGTGATTTGTTTAATAAACAAGGATAATTCTATCTTGTCCAGTGAGTGTTGACTAGTACTACTTAATCTTTGAAAAATTTACTTAGAATTAGCAATTTTAGAGTGACTTATTACTAAATTGAACCTCTTTCAAAAACCAGTAAGTGTATTTTTAAGGTTAAAAACAAGTAGCCATGGCATGAATATTCAATTTAGCTAAATTTAATTAACTAATGCCCAAATGCAGTTTCAGATAGTTAAATTGTGCATAATCTTACAAAAAATTATGTTTTATAGTATGCACCAATCATCCTAACATTTTGAAATAAAAAAATGTCAGCGAATTGGACAGAGAAGTTTCTATTACTTTTGCTATGTCATTAAATGTCTACCAACTATTTAATACAATATTTAATATAATATATGTAGACCTATATCCAATATATAGACCAATATATGTAGACCTATGTATTCTTCTCTTTTTAAATATGTTTTTTATTGATTTTTTTGTAGAGGGAGAGAGAGATAGAAACATCGATGTGAGAGAAACATTGATTGGCTGCCTCCTGCACACCCCCTACTGGGGATCAAGCCTGCAACCTGGACATGTGCCCTGACCAGGAATCCAACCGAGACCTCTTGGTCCATGGGATATTGAGCAATCCACTGAGCCACGCTGACTGGACTCAAACTGTATTCTTATTCTTCAAGTTCCACCTGATACTATGGTATAATAAAGAGAAACTTCTCTATAACTTTAATGAAAATCACATGATTCATACCCAAGCAATGAAAATGATTAAGCAACTCACAATATCTATCATCAGAAAAGCTGAAAAAAATCTCATGAGGACTAGAATATTTACACTTCTAAGAAATTATTCTAATTTCTTTAGGTATGATAACAATAGAAGAAGTTTGGAATCTACAGTTTGGCAAATGTATTAAAATCTTTGCTTTTCCGGCTGTTTTTCCCTCTTTCGCTCCCTCCTGCCTGCCTGCCTTCCTCTCCCTCTCCCTATATCTCACTTTCTTTCTCTCTTCTTCCTTTTTTCCTTCCTATTTATTTTTGTCACTTCTTCTCAGGCGCTCTTATTTCAAACCTTGTACGCTAGATTGGATTGAAAGAGAAAAATACATAAGCAGCTTTAGTCTAAAGTTATTTTACTATTTTAGACAAACTGAGAAAACTTTATTGAAATGTTTCTTTGAAAACTTGTTTTTAAACCTGACATTGACATTGGAGGAAGTACTTCACAGAGCAGCCTCGGCCTGTCCCTCACTTGCCTTAACCATTTTTCATGGTTTCTGGATTTTTCTATTTTTTGCTTGGTGAATTTGAGATCGATATTTATTTTCTTCTAAGTTAACTCTCTTTAAAGTTAACTGAAACTATTTGAGCTTTGTGGTTTTAAGAAATTACTTTTAAGGGTTGATATTGATTTATTAATTTTATTATGTCTTAAGCTTATTCAAGGATTAAAATTCACCTTTAAACCCTTTTGGGCAGTGCCAATATTTCACTCCTGTGTAAAATTATAAAAATAATATCTTGCTCTCCTTATCTTGAAGTTTTATTGTGACGATAAGTGCAAAATTGCTTTACAAACTGCACTTCAGTATCCAAGGAAATTGCTGCATTGACTGCATTGATTGGCCTCTGATGTTAGTGAGATATTCTGGTTTCAGTTGTTTTATTTTGCTGTCTGGTGGTCACAGCGTATCACTAGCTAGATCCCAGGGGGCTTACAAAGGACTACCTATTCAGAACAAAAACATAATACAACTGGACGATATTTTTTTCAAACATCTTTGTCCTATCTCCTGATTACACAGGCGAAGATAGTGAATGAAGACCGAAAAAGAAGTGATTTCCTCATTTGGTAACAAAATTAGAATGAGCATCTAGGACATCTTTCTTTGGGGAAGAAATTAACAGAGGGAGGAGACAGAACCTTAAGTCTGAATCCAAACTGCTCTACTAAGAACTATTTCCTCATTGGTAGAAGAAGGATAACAATACTTACTACACAGATTTGTGGTTTGAATTAGATGAGGAAAATAGGTTAAAAAAAATCTAAAACAATGATCATGAGGCAAACTCTCAGCAAATCAATCTTTCACTTCCTTTCTCCTTTTTTCTTTACCCTTCAAATTACTTGGGATAATGATTATTCTTTGTATGCAGCCCATGATCCACACGTAGAGTAAACTGAACTTTCTATATTTGGAATACTTTGCAAAGTGAGTAATAGGACTACTTTGAAGCATTTCCTGAATGAATTGGATGGATAACTTTCAGTAGTCGGTGTTTGCATATGACATGAATGGGCCCATACCATTAACTTATTAAGCTGAATTGCCAAAAATAATAATTTGATATGAAAGTCATACATTGAAAGAATTGCCTCCTACCACTGGTTTGAGTTTTACTGAACCTCTAAGTTTACGTTTACATGTACTTATAATTTATATAAGATATGACACTTTATAAAACTACACTTAACTTAAAAGAAATAATTTTACTCACACACCTTTCCAGGGCCATATGCATTTTTGAATAAGACAATAAAGTACATAGTCACTCCCATGGCTTTCTGATTATAAATTAGAAAACAATATTCTTTCTGTAATATATGTGCCACCAGGGCAACAATTACAAATTGGGAGCAGGTAAGAAAATGGTTGTTGACTTTCATTAGTATCTAGTTTTGCAGTCAGATGTACAATGTTAGCATCTAACTCCATCATTTTACAATCTTTCTTGAGACTATCAACTGCATGGGCATTGTTTAGCAGCCTCAAAACAATGATATTTTTACTGTCTTATTACAGAGAAGAGGCATTAAATGATAAACTTTTATGAGCTCAGAAAAAATTGCCTAACATGAACATTTAGACATCATTTTTGTTAGTCTCATCTCAGAAAGTAAGAAAAGTTAAGAAACAGGGGTTTAAGGATGATACTAGTGAGCAGTGGAATGATATGATTTAGATGATTATCATCAGAATATATATATATATATATATATATATATATATATATATATATAAAATAAACTACATATATATAGTTTAATTTCTAATTTACAGTCATCCTCCAATAAATCATTTCTTCCATATTTGTTTCTTCAATATCTTAATACCTCAAAAATATTTCCTGTGCTTGTCTCCATGAAAACTTCACCCTAAGGATATTTCTATGCCAGGTACAATAAGAGCAACTAAAGAAAACAACAAAACATTATCCTATTTTCTTGGATTAATTTTTCCCCCTGGCTTTGCTAATATGAAAGTTCCCGCTTCATATTATATATAGACAGATTGATATACGGTTTCCAATGACCCTAAATACCATTTGAAGCCAAAGGAGTTCATTAGGATCTTAAAGTTATTCTGTGATGAAGGAGCTACTGAAGTAAGAATTGATTACCTATTGTCAAAATCATTCCTCATCACCGAAACAGAGTAGTAAGACTGTGAGCTAAGTCCAGTTTTATTCACTCTTTTTGTATACCTCAATGAGATATGTGGAAAACACAGCAGTGGGATATACTTACAGTCCCCTTAGAAACTTTTAAAACTGTGATTTATAAAAGTCCTCGGAAAACATTGAGTTGTTTAGGGAAGAATAAGTTTCCAAGTCAATGTGCTTGATATGGTCCAGCCGGTGAGTATCAAAGAGAAGGTTGAAGACTTTCTACAGTTAGTATAGCAATGTACCCTGTTGTCTCAAGACAAATGTCAAATGCTTTCTTACCTATAATAGTATGAATCATTTTCTGGTCTAAATTTGTTTTTGAAACCTGCAAAAAAAAATCAACATCTGAACTTAGATTAGCACTGCTTTGACTGTTTTCATTC
The DNA here is from genome assembly GCA_030848825.1 of Tadarida brasiliensis. Taxonomy (NCBI): domain Eukaryota; kingdom Metazoa; phylum Chordata; class Mammalia; order Chiroptera; family Molossidae; genus Tadarida; species Tadarida brasiliensis. The sequence goes on along the minus strand of CM061263.1, from coordinate 108,179,978 downwards.
AAATATGTAATTACGAAACTAATGGGTTAAATAATCTAAACAATTTGCAAAGTTCAATGAAGTAAAATTGCATTATGCTATTGTTTAGGTAATAAAATAGTCACAATAATAATATAGTGACTCTTTCCTTTTTGATGTTCACAAAAATTCAACATTATATATATCATTATTATTCAACCTATTTTAAAAATTCTGTTAAATAAGTAATGACTAGATTAAGCGATCAAATGAAAGCAGTAGAGAAAGATGATAGATTGTGTAAATACATTCAATTTGGAATAAACTGTGCAAACGTAAGTTGCACTTGTAACTCATTCATCTCTGTGCCATCAGCTACATTTTATAGGGTAACAGTATGATTCATTTATTAATTCCAAGACATTTATTTCTTCATAGAAATGAAATAACTTATCCATTATAAAGACCTTTATTTTTTCTCAATTGACTGAAAAACAAATTAAGTGTAATTGACCAAATAATTAAATCAAAATATTAAGTTGTTATATTAACATTGTGGGGTATTTGTTAATTAGGCTTTTTTTTTTGGAAAAAAATGTTTTTATTGATTTTTAGAGAGAGAAAGGGAGAAGGAGAGATAGAACTATCGATGAGAGAGAAACATCGATTGGGTGCTTCCTGCATGCCCCCCACTGGGGATCGAACCTGAAACCCAGGCATGTGCCCTGACCAGGAATAGAACCAGCAACCTCTTGGTCCCTGGGTGATGCTCAATCACTGATTTTTTTTTGTTGTTGTTGTTTTTATCCTCACCCGAGGACATTTTGCATTTATCTTCAGATAGAGTGGGAGGGAGAGAGGGGGGAAGAGAGAGAGAGAAACATCAATGTGAGGGAGACACATCCACTGGTTGCCACCCACACGACCTTGGCCCGGGGATAAACTGCAACCAAGGTACATGCCCCTAGTGGGAACTGAACCCGGGACTCTCTGGTCTGCAGGCCGATGCTCTAACCACTGAGCCAAACTGGCCAGGGCTTAAGCTTTTTTTTTTTTTTTAATTTACCTTTGTTCACAGAAGCATCGCATAAAAGCCAAGTACTAACTAAAGTTAAAACATCAGTCCTTGCCAACAGCAAAATATCTTATAAGAATGTAATTGAGCCCTGGCCGGTTTGGCTCAGCGGTTGGAGCATTGGCCTGCGGACCAGAGAGTCCCGGGTTCGGTTTCCGCTAGGGGCACATACCAAAAAAAAGAGTTATTGAATGTTAAGAAAGGATTCTTCACATTGCTTATATTTATTTATTTATTTATTTATTTATTTATTTATTTATTTTTGCTTTCTTACTATAATAAGAATCACAAAATTGGGAAAAGGACACTCTAACCAAGAACCATACTGAGAGCCAGAGAAGGGATATTATGAACAAGTGTGACTTTCATGAAGTGAAAACTTGAATTTGAAACAGAGCCTGCCCTGTATTCTGAAACCTTACAACTTTCAGCCATATTAACGTAAATTCACTTAAATTGACAAATACTGTCCAATTGTTCGAACCATGGTTCATGCCCAATCTATAGATGTAAAATTATTAAATTAATCACTTTTTAAATGGTCCGAATTGCTTCTGCATTTAAAAATAGTTCATAGCAGCGCTATTTACAAGAGCTAAGATCAAGCAACAACCCAAGTGTCAATCAGTAGACGTGTGGATAAAAAAGCTGTGGTACATTTACGCAGTGAACATTATGCAGCTGTAAGAAAGAAATATCCCTTACCCTTTGAGATGACACGAAGGGACCTGGAGAGTATTATGCTAAGGAAAACAAGCCAGTCAGAGAAAGACAAGTACCACATGATCTCACTTATTTATGGAATATCATGAACAAAATAAGCTGACAATCAAAATAGATCCAGAGACATGGAAGTAGGGACCAGACTAACAAACCTAGATGGATGGAGCATGGCAGGAGGGTGGGAAGAGAACCAAAGAAGTTATATGCATATATACACAACCAATGGACACAGACATTCGTTTGGGGAAAGCAGGAGGGGGGTAGGAGCGGGAAGGAGGGTGTCAGTGGGGCATAAAAGGGGGAACATCTGTAATACTTTCAACAACAAAAATAAATAAATTATAAATAAATTAAATTAAAATAGACAGATTTTTATAGCATTTTTCTATTTAATAAAGGTGGACAAAATTTACTTGTAAGGCTATGCTAAGAAAGGGACATGCCTGCAATGCAGAGGGCACTCACTAAATAGCAGAAAATAAATTACATTTGGTTGTATTGAACAATTGAAAGTATCAGTGCATAATTTCCCTATTTTCATAAAACTTTGTGTTATGGTTGTATAATCTATGACTGTATCAAAAATTATTATTTATAAAACATTCATTTTTGTATTCTCAAAAATCAAAACAACTATAATACCATGATAGAAGAAAATTATATCCTAAAATTTAACTATTAATTTGAAGGCTACTCTCTATTCGCTCATATTTACTCCTATCTAATTTGGCCATATTCTCTCACTTTCTCTTATTTTTGCTAAACTGATAGATAGATAGATGGAGCTACAGGTTTTATTTTCCAAAACTGACATATAACTATATCCATCTGTCTATCACCTCTCTCTCTCTCTCTCTCTCTCTCTCTGTCTCTGTCTCTCTCTGTCTCTCTCTGTCTCTCTCTCTCTCTCTCTCTGTCTCTCTCTCTCTCTCTCTCTTTCTCTCTGTCTCTCTCATTATCTATCTATCTATCTAGCTAGCTAGCATCACCCATCACCTATAATCTACCTAGTTTGAAACTTCTGGGGTTGCAAAAGAATATAAGGGTACTTAACAAAAATAGTATTTTAATCATTTTTAGTGAAACTCCTGAACCCAACTGTCTCATTCTACTGTACACCCTAACCACATAACCAAAAGTAGTGATTGTTTATTTTACTTCTTTAAATGCAAACATGTTTCTCTTATTGGAATTGATGTATGGGGCTCTTTCAAACTACGTGTGAATGTGTGTGTTAATATATGTATGCATGTATGTGGACATGATTTATTCTGTTTATTGCCTTTGCTCTTTTTGACTCAAATACCCATCACTAAGGTTTCTGACACTTTATAGGTATGCAAGTAAACACTTTAGTTTCTATGTACTAATCTGTATCAAATAACCTCAAACTCTCAAAACACTCAGAGCAAGTCAGTGTGTTCTCTGTCTGATATCCAAATTTGGAAAACTTGACAAACACATTTTTTAAAGTACCCAGTTCCTGGAAAATACAAACAAACTAGAGATTTGGATAATATGGGCTATGCCTGTATGAGGAAAGACATACACATTGACATTTAGAGAATTTATGAAGAAGCCTACTATGGAAGAGTTGAAACAAAGCTTACCTAAATTGTAGTTTTTCTCTCTTTTTCTCAAATAAGTTTACTTAACTTTATGGAAAGAGGAAGGTGATTCAGCTCACAGGCAGCAGTCAGTTGAAAAGCATTGCTATTTACATTCTTGTATTTTAACAAATCAAAAAAGGTGGCACCGTTAGATTGTATGTATTAAAATGAAGACTCTAAAATTTAGTTAAGTATAAGCACTCTGTAGATTAAAGTATAGAGGGGACTTCCATTGGTTATATGCAATTCTACACCTACAACTTTAATCCTGAGATACCTCATCTGTGAAGTAGGAATTATAGTCATTACTACTTGATAGAGTTGTAAGAGTTTAATGCAGTGTTTTAGAAAGGTGTTTGTGAACCACCTGCATCACTGTTAACTGGAATACATTTAAAATACCAATTTCCAGACCCATCCCATATGTGTTGGTAAGAATCCACTAGCCTATAATCAATAAACTATCCAGGTGATTCTTTTACATTTTGAGTTGTGATAACCATTATTTTTATGGGTAATGGAAGTAGCCATTAGGAAAATACCCAGTACATATTAAGCACTCTGTACATGTAAACTATAAGCTGATAAAATGAAACTTAAAGTTTGTTGGTATTTTCCAACCTGGATTAGCTGAAAAAAATTTTAAATTCAGTTAGTCAAACAAAAAATATTTCGTACATATTGCCAAACTACCAATTTGGCACCTTTGGGACTGGAGTTATGAAAGACCATAATATAATGCATTAATTCAAATTTACAACTGTTAGATTCCTTTAAAGTACCCATATCCATGGGAGTTTTGTTTATTTCTTAAATAGTTAAAATTATTATTTTTTAAATCTTTAGACTTTCAGGCTGTAGTTGAATTCAATGAAATGAATTGTATGAGCAAGTGTCCCAGATGTTCATATTTATTTTTAATTAAAAAAAATATTTTACATGAAGGAGCTTCTAATTATCTAAATTATTTTTAGACATTTTATGTTATTTTTAATATAGTCAGATCTTCTAAAGAAACACTTTATAGCCAAATGCATTATCAATGAACTCATCATAATTAGAAGGTATACAATAGTGGTTAGGGTCACGGATTTTTGAATTACACAGACCTGAGATAGAATGCACTCTGAATCCCTTATTAGTTTATATGACCTTGGATGAGTTGCTAAATCCCAATTTTCTCATATACTGTTAGGGTTAATGATATTCTTATTTCATATAATTGCTTCACTTAGTAAATAAGGTGATAAAATAAACACAGTCTTGGCATTGTGTCTCATAGTTGCTCAGAACATGCTATTGACTTGTAAGTGCTGTCCTAGATGCTGATCCTACCTAAAGGACCTATAAATTGGAGCTTTGTTAGTTTTGTTTCCATTTCTTATCAGCCCAGATGACTTTTCTTTGGAAGTAGATAACTTAGTCTCACTATGTGGTCTCCTCTTTTACACTCCATTAAATATGAATTACTAACATTATTATTTAATTACTTAATTTCTAAGGAAATATTATTAATTTATTAACATTAATTGTCAATAGATGGAACTGAATGTCTTTCCTAGGCCACTCAAACTAATTAAATGAGATAAAGTTCAATAATTTCTCTAGTGGTTTTGCTTGCATAATGACCAACATCTGACTTTTTATAGTATTTTATTTCCCTTCAATAGATTGATAGTCAATTTCATTAAGGAATAAATCAAGATGAGCTTTGAATCATCTGGCAGATTCACTAACATAATCAATTCTATAAAAAATGAACTTGACAAAATTAGAGTGTTTCTTGTATTTCTTGGAAGTATAATTAAATTGTTGGGTCAAGTCAGTGAAAGCCATTAAAGTGATTGCTAGTGTAGACACATTACTTAAAAATCCTCCTAGACTACTCTAAACCCTGTCAGTTGTTAGTCAGTTTAATTCAGCTGTAACACTACCATATATTCCTTGTTATTTTAAAGTCTGCCTGGACGTAACTGACTTTTCTTATGTGCACTCATTTGAATAAATAATTTGTCCTGAATATACTATTATGAAAATCAGTAATTTAATTAGTTAAATTTAGTGTTCTTAGACTATTCCAAATTCTCAGTATTTTTATAATCTAGATATCATTTTGCTTTGAAATAAAGTGGAGAAATTGTAAGGAATTTAAATAAAACTGATGAATATTTTACACATTTGAAAAAATAATTTAATTTTTTTTTTTTTTAAGAGAGAGGAAGGGAGAGAGAGAAACATTGATGCAGGCATGTACCCTGACCAGGAACCGAGACCTCTCCTCTCAGTCCATGGGACGATGCTCAATCCACCGAGCCATACCGGCCAGGCTACATTATATTGTATATGGTCAAACCAATACACTGAATAATCAAGAATGTTGCTAACTTACCGTGTTTTTGTATCTATGCAATGTCTATCTCTATGACTCCTAAAACATGAGTCATTAAGAAGTAAAAATAATCAGATAAATTATACAATTAAAAAAAAATAAAGCAGTGTCTTGGGGATTATTGTTTGTGTTAATAAAATGTACCTTGCGTCTGGCCGGTGTGGTTCAGTGGTTGGGCATCGACCCATGCACCAAGAGGTTGCCAGTTCAATTCCCGGTCAGGGCACATGCCCAGGTTGTGGGCCTGATCCCCAGTGGGGGGCATGCAGGAGGCAGCCAATCAATGTTCGCTCTCATCGATGTTTCTATCTCTCTCTCTCTCTCACTTCCTCTCTCTCTAAAGTCAATAAAGGGGAAAAAAAAATAATTGTACCTTCCAAATCTTATATTGTGAGAGCAATGTGTAAATTTCATTGCAACAATTTTTAAATTCACTGATGAAAATCAGAAAAGTGGTGAAAAATTATATATTTATAACACATTAAATTATTTATAATAACATTTACATTGATATTAATTAACTATATTTGTAAGAATAAAATAGGTATTATCAAAGTAATATTTCTAAAATTTATTTTTGTTACAAATGTTTCTCCTTTTTTCCCCATTGCACCCTCCTCCCCATCCCCCCACCCCGTTCCCAGCTTTGTTGTCCATGTCCATCAGTTATGCATACATGTGCATAAGTTCTGTGGTTTATCTCTTCCCTCCCCCCCACCCCCTCTTCTGAGGGATGTCAGTCTATATCCTACTTCCATATCTCTATCAAAGTAATTTTTAAAATGTCACTTTCTTCTAATAAATTGAAACACTAAATATTAGAATGTCACTGTATGAATAGTATTTATGATAGCTATTTTTAATAGTGTAGTAGATCACTACTTGTTAAGCACCTACTTATTTCATGATATGTTAATGGATAATATGTAGCTTTATCTCCATTAAACTGAATTGATTGAGAGATTTGTCAGAAAAAATATTTAAAATATATATTTTTTACTTTTCAATGATCAGTTTAGGTTACTTTAACTACAAGGACACTTACATTTTTTATTGATTTTAAAGGAAACACATGACTCAGATTCATCATTTCCCAAATTAATTCAGACATCTTGTTCTAGCATCCTATGGTAGAAAACAGTTTATCCAGGGGTGGATTTAGTAAAATGGCATAACAAAATAGAGCTTCGGGTCTAATCTGGAATTCTGATTTCCTTAAGAATAAGATTAATCCATTTGGTCAAGTAAGCAAAAGCCACTAGGACCTCACCTAAATTGTCTTTTGACACTTGCAAAAAGGAAATTTTGATTAGAATAAAAATTTGAGGAGTACTATAAACCCAAAAGTTGAGCCATATTAATTTGTAATGCTGGGAGGAAAGATTACAACTTGCATTAGGCAAATCGTGAAGTAAGCTTTTCCTTCCGAATTCTTCCAGCTCATGCATGTACATTTCTCCTCTTGTGATTGTTGCACTCCCTGGATGCTCAGCAAGCTCTCCAATGCCAATATTTGAAAAGAGTTCCTCATCGACAGTCAGAGTTACATTAGCGATAGGTTGTGATTATTGTTCATGGGATAGCAATTTATGTAACAAGGAATATTTAAGTGTCTGTTTCTTGCCTACTCTGACTTTAAGAACGGTTACAGTAAATCAGCAGAAAGTTAAAGCGTAGAATTACTTTGGTTTACGGATTTAACTAAACATATCTCCAACTATTGAATTACAAATACTTCAAATACACACTTAAGGTTTAGAAATCTTCTTGACTATTAGTAAAAACATTTCCAAATGTTTTTTTCAAAGTAATTGGTTCTTCAAAGTGATTTTTAAGAATATTAATGAGGTCATGATTGATGACCAAATTATGGTAGATAAAAATACCACACACAATAAATAAAAATGTTGTGCCTAGTTACATACAATTTAGAGCTTCAGCTATGTTGCAAATATAAGTTAAAATTGAATTAGCAGGATTTAAACAAATTTTAATTTGAATATGTACTTCAAATGGGAAAACTTCTTTAATTTTATACAAAGTTAAGGTTGTGTATATATTTACTTAGGGAGAAAAGATTGTTTATTCTATTAGCAGAGATCAGTTTGCTCTCTTTAAAATAACTGTCTTAAGCCAATTTATATATCCAGAACATGACTTTCTAGGAACCTATTCTTCTTATATTTGTCCCTTTACTAATAATATAATTACTTTTAGATAAGTAGTTATAATTAAAGAATAGATCCAATGTGATACGAAAAGAGGGAAAGGTCCAGGAGTGGGTAACATCCGAGCTGTGTGTCATATAAGGCCTGGAAATCAATACCAGCTAACATCACACGCCTCACCAAATTAGCCTGACCAAATGTAGCAGGCTGATTTTTTAAGTTTTATCCTCACCCTAAGACACCTTTGCATTTATCTTCAACAGAGCGGGAGGGAGAGAGGGAGGAGAGGAAAGAGAGAAACATCGACAGGAGAGAGAGGAACATCGAGTGACTGCCACCCACACAACCCCAACTGGGGCCAGGGACAAACCGCAACCAAGACATGTGCCCCTAGAGGAACTGAACCTGGGACTCTCTGGTCCGCGGGCCGATGCTCTAACTGCTGAGCCAAACCGGCCAGGGCGCAGGCTGATTTTTAAGTTAATAGATTTGTATGGCCTGGGAATGATGTTATAAATACCCAAATGGCCCTTGGCAGAAAAAAGGTTCCCTACCCCTGGAAGCCCTCTATGTCTTTCAAAGGTACAAATTGTTAAAGTGTAAGTTGTAGTTTAAGTTATTAAGTTCATTTAGTAGTGAATAACTTCTGCCCACCATTATTCCCCTCTCCCATGTCCTATAATGACCACTGACACTCAATGTTTGATTATAGATGTAACCTAGGGTCAAAACCAGATTACTTTAAAAGACAGACAGTGGTAAAAAAAATGAAAATCATTTTTTAAGTTTTTGGAAATGTACTCTCACTCACTGATAAAGTAAACAATGTAGAATAACAGTGTTCAAGTGTGAAAGAATACAAATATATTTAAAAGTAGGAGGGAACTATAATGATAGGAAAATAAGATATGTCAAATAGTGTAACAATGGTGAGGTAGTTCATGGGGAAACAGATACATGGAACATTTCAAAAGCTTTTTTCAAATAGTTGGGACATATCACAGGGAAAATGATAGATTATTCAATAAGAAAATTGCCTGAGATAAATTATAATAAGGTATTTTTTTTAAATGTCTGGCTTGTCATAGAGTTTAAAATGTTAGAGATTGGAATTCCAAAATGGCGGCAGAGTGAATGGAAGCTACACAGACCATCTCCCAGGACCAAACGGGAAACACAACTAAAATAAAGACAAATCGTCAGGAAAAAGCAATGGAAAAGCAGCTTACGAGGACCATACAACCAGGGACACTGAATCGATCCTGGTAGGATTGCGGAGGTGCGAGAGGGGGGCTGGGAGCCCATGGACAGCAGCAGTCTTAGCTGTGAGCACCCCCTCGGGGTTAAAGCCCAAGCTGGCTCCACAGCGAAGAGGGCCAGGACAGAGCGCTAAAATAGCCTCAGCCACTCACCTTGGGCTCCGGCAGAGGGAGGGCGGACTGGACTGGAACTGTGTGGGGACATTCGGGATTTGGAGGGCGCTCAGAGCTTTTGCTGAGCTGCAGCCATGCAGGATGGTGGCCATCTTACTCCTTCCCAGGGCTCTGGGGAGAGGCAGCAGCCCCTCCCTCGGAGATTCAGCCACATCCAGGTGGGCCATTGAAATGCAAATTGAGGCTCATTAACTACCAGCATCTGCCCCACCCCTGGGAAATCCTCTCACGCTGAACACCTGAGGGAGGTTTTCATTCAACTGAGAACCCAAGGCTCTTCAAGTAACCGGGACTAATAGCCTCCAGGCAAAAAGCTAGAGGATAACTGAACCTTTTCTGGGCTTGCAAATCTACCCAGGAAAGTAAGACCCGACAGTGGTGTTTAACGTGGGTCCTCCCACGCTCATCCAAACCCAGTAGAGGGAGCCACAAACAGCAGAACACCAACATCCACAGGGAAAATTTGGCAGGCTCCAAAACCCACTGAGATAGTCAAAATGGTGAAACAAAGGAACAGATGCCAAATGAAAGAACAAGAGACCTCCACTGAAGATGAGATAAATGAAATGGAGTTAAGCAAGTTAACAGAGCTAGAATTCAGAGCCATGATCCTGAGGAAGCTCAACAGCGTGAGTAAGGGCATCAATACCATGAGCAAAGACATAGAAATATTGAAAATAAACCAATTGGAAATGAAGAATGACATAGCAGAAATGAAGAACACATTTGAAGGACTAAACAGCAGAGTAGAAGAAGCTGAGGACCAGATCAGTGAATTAGAAGACAGGGTAGAAAAAATCAACCAATCAGAAAACCAAAAGGAAAAAACAATGAAAAAACAGAAAGACAGCTTAAGAGAACTGTGGGACAACTGGAAACGTAATAATATTCGCATCATAGGAGTCCCCAAAGAAGAAGAAAATGAGCAAGGGTTAGAGAATATATTTGAAGAAATAGTGGCAGAAAATTTCCCTAATTTGGTGAAGGAAGAAGGTATTCAAGTTCAAGAAGCACAGAGAGTCCCAAGTAAGAAGAACCCCAACAGGCCCACACCAAGACATATAGTAATTAAAATGCCAAAAATTAAAGACAAAGAGAGAATCCTAAAGGCAGCAAGAGCTATATAAAATTTACATATTTTCTCTCATAATGAGTTTTGCATTTGGGTAAATCTTTGAAGAGAATATTTAGATAAAGTCAGAAGCTAAAGAAATATTTTAAATAAAACAACTGCTTTGGTCTCAAATATGTATGTATGTTTTTCAGAATAAATGTTCAGATTTAATTATTTTCAAAATGGCCTCAAATCTACATTTTAATTTCAATGTTCAAAATAGAACATTAAAACATCTCAGAAGCTTTGGGGACAAATGAAGTGAGTTCTCCTCTGGATTTAAATCAGGGTTAACATAAGCAGAATGATGAAACTGAAGGGACTAGAATGTGGGAGAAGTGTGACTTTGTTATCTTAATGTCTTTGTAGTCAAAGAGTGCCTTGCAACATCAAATGTTAAGGATTCAAACAAAATAAATATGAACCTGAAATTCTAAAAAGGGAAATCTTCTTTTCAGAGAGATGGGATCCTCTAATAAACATAAAAGCTTTTAAGGGATTTAAAGAACTTATCACACAAAATATATCTAATGAGATATGATTTTCAGAGGATATCATGGATTTGAACAAGGACACATAACTAAGGGCCAGGTGAGAGGGAGACACAACCAGAAAGACAGTGTGTCTGGAGAGCTAAAGCCAAAAACAAACTGACTTTTGGAAGATAAAATAATAATGCTAAGGATACGCTCTCTCTCTCTTTCTCTCTCTCTCTTTCATACATAAATACACATATACACAAATGCACACACACACCCAGAAATATTAGCATATATACCCACACAAATACACACACACACACACACACACACATACAAAGAGACAGAGAAATCTATCTATATGTTGGTAAGTCCACATATATATGCAATGATGCAATGATTTTGGAGCATATCAAAAAGATGTTTCCTCTTTTTCAGGTAAAAAAAAATATTGAGAATAAACAAAAAACAAAGCATTTGAATTAATCAAGTTACATTTTGTTATGCTTTCTTTCCCTCCTAACAAGAATAATCCTAAAATGAACAGAGAAGAAATTCAAAGCAGTAAAAATCTAAACATTGAAACTCAAGATACACAAGGAGATAAGCTGCTTGTTTTCAAATGTAAACATCATGGTCCAGGTAATTTATGAGCTAATGCACTGATAATTTTGTCAGTAATGGAAAAGACAGCAGAGAACAGAAAGTTGTTTTCCATGAAAGGAAAAAAATAATCTGCTCTGTGAGCTTAATATAGCTTCTGAGAAAAAAATCTTAGAAATTACAAAAAACCTATTTTTTCTTTATTTTTTTAAAGCAAATGTATTTAGATTTATTTTTAAAAATCATTAATATTTACAATAGGAACATTAGTAACAAATGTTACACTTTTTGAAAAACGTTTCTAGAGTAATAAAATGAGCGGAATATATTTTAATTTAGGAAGTCATTTACATAATTGTACAAAACATTCTTTTGAACAAAACATAAAAAATTGTTGGCTGGATGACATTTCTTTTTTTTTTTAATTTTTTTTTCCTTTATTGATTTTAGAGAGAGAGGAAGGGAGAGGGAGAGAGAGACAGAAACATCGATGAGAGAGAACATCGATTGGCCGCCTCCTGCATGCCCCCCACTGGGGACTGGGCCCACAACCTGGGGATGTGCCCTGACCGGGAATCGAACCAATGACCTCTTGATGCATGGGTCGAGCTCAACCGCTGAGCCACACCGGCCGGACTGGGTGACATTTCTAATGGGTAGCAAAGTTTATGATTTTTATTGATCAGGATAGATTTTTATTAATCTGGTAGTGTTTTGAAGGGCAATATCTTTTTACATACTCATAACATAGTATTGACTGCCGAACGTTGCCTCATTTCTAGCTCTAACAACCCACACAGGTAAAATTATTCCAATTTCACAGATAAGGGAACTGAATTTCAAAGTTGCTAAATAACTTTCTTCATATCTGGAGGCTAGTAATTGCAGAACTGGGTTTCAAACTTAGGTCTGCCCGATCCTTCCGTTGTATCTCTTATAAAGACAAAAGGTATACAATAGTGCCCAGTCAGACTGGTTAGTGTGGCTCAGTGGATTGAGCCTTGTCCGATGGACTGAGAGATCCTGGTTCGATTCCCGGTCAGGGCACATGCCTGGCTGCTGGCTCAATCCCCAGTAGGGGGCGTGCAGGAGGCAGCTGATTGATGTTTCTCTCTACCTTCCTCTCTCTCTAAAAAAATCAATAAAAACATACTTAATAAAAGATATATCAAATTTGTGGTAACATAAAGTGGGGAAGCTATGGTAAAACAGTGAAAGAGAATCAGGAGCTGGAAAGTATGGATCATAGGTCAGAAGAAACAAGATGAAATTCTGTTGAAATTCATAACAAGTATTAAAAGAAACCTTCAAAAATCAAACATGTAACTAGTATCCTAAAGACCATGTGACTAGTATCATAAGTTTGGTTGTGGGCTCTATTAGTTAGTAATATGGTTATAAAAATAAATGTAATTTTAGACTGCATTAATGAATATATAGACAAGCAAAAAGAAGATAATAAGATTGTTGTTTTCAATTGTTAGAGGACATTGAGAGTAAGTGTTTTTGATGTTAATCCTGGGTGCCATGTTCTAAAACACATGTGGAGCCCTGGCCAGTTTGACTCAGCGGTTAGAGCATCGGCCCCGAAGACCAATGAGTCTCAGGTTCAATTGCGGTCAAGGGCATGTACCTTGGTTGCAGTTCGTCCCCGGCCCTGGTCAGGGTCCTGTGGGAGGCAACCAGTCAATGTGTCTCTTTCTCAGTGATGTTTCTCTCTCTCTCTCTCCCCCTCCCTCCCACTCTATCTGAAGATAAATAGAAAAATATCCTCGGGTGAATTAAAAAAATAAAAATGAAACACATGTTGACAAACTGGCAAATATTGAGTGACATGTTTGTTTCTGCTTATATACCATCATTTTACAGCATATTTTTTTCTATGATAGCTTTATATATATATTCCCAAAGAATACTGGCACAGCCCTGGCCAAGTGTCTCAGTTGGACGGGGCATTGTCCCATATACCAAAAAGATGCAGGTTTGATTCCTGTTCAGGGCACATACAGGAAGCAACTCATCAATGTTTCTCTCTGTCTCTCTCTCTTTCTCTTCCCCTAAAAATCAATTATAAAACAAACAAACATATCCCCTGGTGAGGATTAAAAAAAAAAAACAATATATATATATATATATATATATATATATATATATATATATATATATATATATATACTGGCTCAGTAAGAAATGAAATGTTCTAGTGTGGCTGTATGAGAAAAATGGTCCAAAATGACACGTTGACTTCCAAATTATATGTTTATATCTATTTTATATATTACAAAAGTTTATAGTTTTTCAATGAGAATGCAAAAATTCTTTAACTTTTTTTTCATTAACTTTCAATAATTCTTTTTTTGTATCCATACCTGGTCTTTCTGATAAAATGTGTATTTTCCAAACATATATATTTCCAAATTTTTATTGTGCTTTTATAAGATGCTTTTCTTTGATGGCCATAAATGCTGAAATGACTTCCTTAAAGAGAATAATTTTAAGTGTAAGTAAGACTTTTAGTTAAAGTATACAAACTGAGACATTCTTAAAGTATATAACATATTTTGTGCTTGAATCCTCTGAGCATCTTATTTTCATAGCAATTAAATAACTATTCATGTCACATTCCAATTCTTTTCAATGGATATTTATAACAAAGAAAATAATGTATTTTTTAAAAAACTTACTTCAAAGAGATCGAATAATGCTTCCTTAAAAGCATATTTAATATAATTAAATCTAATAACTGTCTTTTTGCTCTATACCTAAGACATAATTAGTGGAGCCTCACTCAGAATTTTTAAACATAGGAAATACAACATTAAATCATGTAAAAAATATTGGCTCAGATTTTCTTTTTGAAAGAGAAAGGTTATTTGCACCCCTGATCCTAATGGAGAAACTTTGTCAAAGTGTTTTCCTTAGAAAGCTGACCCACAGTCAACCTATAAAGAAAATACAGAGACATTCTTAAGTGATTGACCAGATGATTCAAACCTGATTTCAGTAATGAAAGGATCAAATTTAAGATTAAATGTGACCTCTTTGGATTACATTTGCATTTATAGTTCTCTAGCTAATATCCAATTTCATTGTTACCCTCAACAATCTTTATTTGTAGCATTTTCTAGAGGTCAATGGCTGGTCTTTGGAATCACTCCCAGAAGAATACGTAAAAATTTACAACTCACTTCATGGAGTCTGCCTATGTCTTGATATTATATCCCTTTGCTGTAGGCCTTTTAACATTGAAAGTGCAGAACAAAGATTTTTTTTTTTTTGGTAATTTCTGAGATATATGTAGAATATTATACAACTAGCCAGCTAATAAAAGAGGGTAAGAAAAGCCAATAAAATAGCCTGGCCGGTGTGGCTCAGTGGATTGAGTGTCATCCCATGGACTAAGAGGTCCAGTTTGGATTCCGGGTCAGGGCACATGCCCGGGTTGTGGGCTCAATCCCCAGCAGGGGGTGTGCAGGAGGCAGCCAATCGATACTTCTCTCTTACATGGACGTTTCTATCTCCCTCTCCCTTCCTCTCTCTCTAAAAAAAATCAATAAAAACATATTTTTTTAAAAAAGCCAAGAAAACAGAATATCTTTAAGTATGTGGCAAGCATTCTCTAAATCAATGTAAAGAAAATAGCTCAGTGGCACTGTTCCTGTTTTCTATGACTTTAGGACTTTGATGGCTACAAAATATTAATATTTATAGGTTCATATTTTCTCTAACACTATAGCAACTGGGTACAAAAAATACACAACAACTATTGTATCAATTAAAGAAAAATATTTTCCAATAGTTTATCCAAGTTTCTAATATAATAAATTTGGATTGACTGTCTAAAAGAATTCTCAGTCTTTTCTTGTACTGTTGCATACCAGTGAATTCTAAGGATTTTTGTTCCAGGATAAAAGGAAGAACAAGAAGAATTTCTCTTTCCTTCTCAGTATCACCATTCTAATCTTCACACACACACACACACACACACACGTATGTAGCTATATTAACATATATTTGAGTCTCTCCATAAACAGACACAAAGTACTCTTCATTTCTTTTTATCATAAACCCCTTCATCTTTGTTGTTTGTCAAAAATAGAACGAATGAGACAAGCTCAGGATATTCTTTCAAAAAACAACAATAATGTTTTTAGGATGCACTAAGTTGTCCTGAATTGCTTTAATGAACAAATGGTATAGTCACAATTGTCCAATCCCTTCTCTAGTCAAGTATGCTTACCATATAGGTACATATACCAAAGGGCCTCACTGAGGACACTTTAGTATTACTCCACATAATGGTAATAGGACTTATGAAAAAATTATACCAACTATTTCCAGATAGTATAACGCATGGTCTCAGACTCATATCAGAGAACAGAAAGCAGACATTGTGTTAGGAGCAATCTCTACACAAGGTAAAGGACATTGTTTGGATGTCAAAACATCTCTCATTCTGACTTTGCTATGAACTCGCTCTGAGTATAGAAAAGACAACTGATTTCTATGTTTCTTACTTTTCTCTTTTATAAGTTGTTCATTTAAACTCCAAAAAAAGTATATGATAAATCACAATGATTCCAATCACATGTCTTTTAATACAAAACATATAAAATCAAGTTCAAAAAAGTTCTGTATATACTGAAAATGTTTACAGGAATGAACTAACTATAGGCCTTCTCTAATTTATTCTATTAAATGCAGGTGCCCAATGTAACCTGAAAATACTGAACATAACTATTCATTTTTTTTTTTTTTTGCAAAAGGAAAGCTAGAAAAAGACTGCTTCCCACAGACAATTTATTAATAATAGGTGTTCAGTTGAGTGTTTTTATACAATGACTAATGTCTCCTTTCATATAAATAATCAGGAGAGAGATTTTATAGTTTTTTTTTTCTTCCTATAGTCCCACCTACACAAAAATTCTGTTGAAAAGACATCATTTCTATGAGGAGGTATTCATTGTAGATGTACAAGAGTCTATGGAAACCTAAGTTTACAAGAAAAAAGGACAGATTATCATTTTAACCAACTGCATATTCACACAGATGCTTAATAAAAGCTATCTGATGAGATAATAAATGATCAATTCTTGAGTAAGTGTACACAGTTGGCAACTATTTTTCAAGACTTACCATCCAATAAACTAAATTTTCTCATTTTCAGTCCTTCATGCCATCTTTTTAACATTCAGTTGAAATTTTGAAACCAACACAATAACATTAAAGATATAAATGAACACATTAACTGTGAACTTATATTCAACTTCAGAAGTTGAAATAAATACAAGTGTAAATTGAAGTAACATTATGATGACAATGTGTAAATCAAAACTGCCAAGATGATTGACTTTTCTTTTAAAATATCCCATCTGTTGCTTTACCTCTACAGGACAAAGGTAGCAAAAGAGGAAGGTAACAGAAAAGGAAACCGAAAGACCTGTTTCAGTGACTGGACATATTGATTTAATTGGCTAAGAAGTCCAAATGCTAATACTCCTAATAATCAGCCATTCTTTTTGTGTTTTGGTAACGTATATCCTTATACACTTTATATCAAATGGAATTTTTTGATTCACATCTGATATTTCAAAGTTTCCATTTTTGAATTCCCCTAGTCTTATGTGAGTATCACATTGTCTACTTTGTTCGAGAAGTATAACATTTTTGCCAACATCTAGGGCTCCATGATGTAAAATGTCATTTTGCCGATCTTCTGTTCCAGTACTCACTTTAATTTTTTTAATTACAATTGGATTTGCAAATACAATCACAAAGGTGTCTCCTTTTGAAGGTGATTTTCCCCAGAAATACTCATCAACACTACTATATGCCTTGCTTGCATCATAATTTTCAAAAACATTCATGTTGGTATATAGACTTGCAGGAGGGTTATCAGGGATGTCAAATGACTCCTCTTCAAAATCATCATCCTTCAGCTTATTCTCTGTCCCTTTAAAGGATGAATAATAACCCATGTGCTGAAAGAGTGATGGTTTAAAGCGGATCACATTTTTCTGAGCCAGGAGACCTTGGAAGTGAGTCAATAGCCAATCACAAGGCATTTCTTGATAAAACATTAATAAAAAGTGTGCCAAACGTGGGAGATCATGTGAATGATAAAGTTTTCCAATGTAGCCAAGCTTAGAAAACTCAAGAGTTACCCAGTAAGTTCCTTCTAGGGATGTAATGACTTTCTTGATGGCAGTTAAGAAATTTTTTGAACATCGAACATCATCTTCAAGCATTATGTAATAGTCTGAAGTATTGGCACAAAAATTAAGCAGAAAAGCGTAATCTACATTTTGCTTGGAACGAAATCTGACTCTATCTTCTGGATCGTTGTAATTTCTTTTAAGGCCATCCAGGATTGGGTAATATTCCTCTGGAGCATGTATGACTATTAATCGTCCTGCAATAATATGGTGGGCAAATTTCTGAGTAATATCCTGGACCATGACCTCACACCAGGATGAATTAAAGTCTGCTAGATGAACCACCACTGAGATTTCCTTCAGCTCTTCGTAGCTGGATTGCTCAAAAATGGACTTAATTGTCTCAAGTAAATAGTTTCCTTTTTTTCGTTTCACTGATGAAAGTCCAATTGTAAGGAACCCTGAGCAAAAGAATTCAGAAAGATGACAAATTAAATGTAAAATAGGTTTTAAATAACACAGAAAAAGAAACAAAAAGCTATTTCCCCCTTAGGGCTGCTACTATATTAAGTGAATGTAGTAAATGATTATGTATAGAACATTTTGTAATTAAAATATTACGCTAAACACATAAAAGCTATAGTATTTTATACATAATTGATATTTTCTATGGAAAAAATTGCATCTTAATAACAATGACGTATGAGTCCTATTGCTGTCAACATTTTTTTATGAAATGAAAAACACGGCTTAAAGTGTTCTGCAGGTTAATGTTTTCATATATACCCATTAGAGAAGATAGATATTTAGATAATATCCACACTATTTTTTTTCTTTATTGATTTTAGAGAGAGAGGAAGGGAGAGGGAGAGAGAGATAGAAACATCGATGAGAGAGAACATCAATTGGCCGCCTCCTGCATGCCCCTCACTGGGGATCGGGTCCACAACCTGGGCATGTGCCCTGACCAGAAATTGAACCGGCAACCTCTTGGTGCATGGGTCGATGCTCAACCAGTGAACCACACCAGCCGGACCCACACTATATTTTAAAAAACTGCAACAGGAGGAGGAGAACAAAGTAGTCACAAACTATGACAAAGAAAATTAAGAGTAACTCATTCTTTTAGTTGTCTTTAAATTTTTCATAGCACACATGTCATGTTTTCACTTTTCTTTGATCATGGTCATTATCTTACATCAAAAGAATTCATAATTGGACTTCAAAACTTTATTTTGAAATTTATCTACTATGTTCATTAGAAGGCAAACAATTTCAAAAAATTGTGTTACTGCTCACATGGATGGATCTAAGACATGAATATCACTGTTTATTTTGAAACACATATATTGATTTTATCTGGAGAAATTTTTATTCAGATACTGACATCTAAAATTGGAGACTGGATATCCCAGACATAAAATAAAATCTGGTGAAGTGGCAGTTCGCCTCTGAGAAGTGTTCGCTGTCTTTCTACTGAAGCATTTTCACTTTTTGACGTTCACACTTTCACCATGACTGAGAACTAAATTAAATTTCAGAACTGCCATATGGAAAGCAGGAAGATCCATTCACCAAGATCACTGTGTTAATACCTACCTAATGTCATTTGTGCAATACTGAAAAAAGCCCTTCCAAGAAAAATCTTTTTTACTAATCTGTCAGAGAGGTGGAGATTTACCCCCTTTTGTTTAAATCCCTGACTTACAACCCTGACTTCTACTGAAAACCCAATATATTACCTTTACCATTAAACTAAAGCCACCAGCCTTCATTCATGCTCAATAATGGCAATATTTAAAGAACATTTTCTACGTAAAAGGCAGAAGTCTATGTGTTTTACTAGTAATATGCATTTTAATATTCATAACAGTTTGGGGACAGCTTTGTGTGTATCATTCCTGCTTTATAGCCGAGGAAACAAAATCGCAGCGAGAGGAGGTAACTTTGCAAAGTGCAACACCTAGCAAATGGTGTGGTGGCAACATTCAAACTGTTCTGCCCTTGTATCGGTTTTGTATAGTGCCTCTTCAGTATAAACAGTGGGCATGTGTGCCAATATACATTAGTAAACTTAGCATGGAAAAAGGCAAATGAGTAATATTTGAACAAAGGTGGTGTAACAAATGTAAATCAAAAAAAAAATTAATGGCATCTTTTGCAATTAGATGGAAGCTTAAGAGCAGTCGATATTTGAAAGGATAGAATGAACAAATGACCTAAAGAAACCCGAGTTAAGTTAACAATATCCTCAACCTGGTGATCACAAATTCACTTGCATAAACACTTCTTAACAGGGAACAAAATTGTTGTGGTCTCCACACAATCTATGAAGAAGTTCACAATATCACTGTATTTCGTTGATTCTAAAATTCGTATTTTTCATACAGAAATTGTTTAAAATCAGGTTGCATATTACAATTGATGTCTTTTTACAGTTAAAATGGATAAACACATTTTCTTAGTGGTAGAGTAATTAGATCATGATACTTTCTGTAGTCCATGGTGTCTTGAAATCAATGAAATGTAGAATGTTACTTCATGGATTCACATATTCTGTGGTAGGTTGAATAGTTTTCCTCCAAAAATTCATGTCTACCTGAAACCTCAGAGTGTGGCCTTGTTTGGAAGTAGAGTCTTTGCAGATGTAATCAGTTAAGGATCTTGCAATGAACTTAAAATGGATTTGGAATGGTCCCTAAATTCAGTGACTAGTGTCCTTATAAGAGGAGGAGAGGATATAGAGAGACACAGAGAGAGAAAGGGAAGAAGGCCATGTGAAGATAAAGGCAGGGATTGTGATTATGCCAAAAAAACACCAAGAGTGATCAAAGCTGGAAGAGGCAAAGAAGGATTCCCCTAGAACTCCCTTAGAGCGTGGCACCACCAGCCCCTTGATTTCAGACTTCTGGCCTCCAGAATTGTGAAAGAATAAATTCTTATTGTTTTAAACTATCTAGTTTGTGATCATTTGTTATTGTACCTTAGGAAACAGATACAACAACTTTCACTAATTCAAAACTGGTGGCAAGTTACAAAAGCCAAACCATTACAGTTTGAAAATGTATCAATATGGGAATAGTTATTTTTAAAAGGTAGCCTTTAAAATTTTAAATAAAGACTGCTTGGGGCTATGGGCACACGATGCAGTGTGCAAATGATGTTCTGTTGAGTTGTACATCTGAAACCTGTATGGTTTTGTGAACCAATGTCACTCCAATAAGTTCAATAAAAAACTAAATGATAACAATAAAAATTAAAGTGTGTAAATAAAAAACAATAAGTAAAATAAAATAAATTGATTTTCCTAGTCTCTCCACATGGTCCTACAGCAAACTGTCAAAAAGTTAATATCACAGTAAGGCATTTAAAATTTTATTTTATTAATAGAATTGGATCAGTGAGTAACTGTTATCTGTGAAGAAACATTGAATTATTTCCCCCAAATATATTAATAAACCCTATAAACTTTTATTGCTGTACAAATGAAGCAAATAATCATCATTTTTAAACAAAATATTTTATGTATTCTTGACTTATATGTATAAGGATACTTACGCTTTCTTTGCAAAAGAGTGGAAGCTAAGTAGCGATAGCTGACGTTGATAGTTCCTGAGAAATTAGATAAATCTTTGAAAGTATGCACATAGCGTCCCGAATTGAGCTGATGTGTGGATGTTTCCCTTATAAGTTGTTTGTCCCCTTCCTGAATGCCAAGAAAGAGGCAGAGAAAATAAATGAATAATCGATGGTCATGGATTAAATAAGTTTCTCCTCATATAAAATATGTATATCATATAAATCTTAATATCTGGCACTACTGTAGGTCATTATTTCTCACCTGGATTCCTACCTAGAGTCTCTGCTCCAGGATCTCTCTACTCTCTTCTGCTCTTTGTACTACTGTTACACCTGCTTTTCTAGAGCATACATTTAAAATGACATTATCTTCATTTAAAATATCTGCATGAAAGCTCACTGCCTTCCTGTTAAAATTCAATTTTTTAAACAACAATTTCAGGTTCTTAAAATTTGACATTAGTCTACAGTTTCGTGTAAAACCAATTGCCACTAAATTTCCCATATTTGAGTCCTATCAAGGTATTTACTCTTCTTCAAGCACAGCCTCATAAAAGATCACACATTATTTCTGATTGGGAAATTTTAGCTGTAATAAGGAGGATGCAGTACTAGATATAATAGTTAGGTTTTGCATAATTTATTAATCAAGAGATTTTATTCAGTAACTTACTCAGCCACTACAATTGAAGGCTGTTGAGAATGTCTGTTATGACATGGCAGTGTTTTATTCAAATATCTTTGAGACACCTCAGTTAGAACACATTGTACCAAGTCAAGGAAATGTCTTCAGCTCGTGCCTTAGTCTTTTCCATGATATGTTTGTTTGTAGCTTGTGTGTGTGTATGTGTGTGTGTGTGTGTGTGTGTGTGTGTGTGTGTGTGTGTGGTATTCTATTGGAGGTGAAAAGTCTGATTCCTTTACACTTATGATCCCTTTTATCTATATGGTAATGGACTTATGTCATTCAATCTTTGGGAAGGTTTACATTCAAGAAAATATATTCATATTTGGCTAAAATATATCCTGTTAACCATTAATAGCTTCCTTTTTTCTCTCTTTGATCTAAGTTCAATTGTATATTTCAATTATCTAATTGCCATTTGATCAAGACTCCATTGATTATACATTATTAGCAAAATGACAACTTGCTTGGCTTTTGTATATGATTTATTACATATAGAATATGTTTGGGAGCAACCTAATTAGAACAAAATTTTGGCAAGATATCGACTGCACTGTGTGGTGTTACGTAGCTCTATTTCAACTATTCAAAGTGGAATTGTAGGCCAGTCATGTGCAAGCAGTTAACAAGAAACTGAACGTATTCAATAAATTTGTTTCTCATATTATTTGGCTGTGGTCAATAAAACTTTCATTAAAACCTTGTTTTAAAAGATTAGTAACAATTAAAATACAAATTTTATCTAAATTGGAGTATTTACTATTTTGTGTCAAATTCAAATATCAATGAAAAAGGTAACCCCTCAAACTTGTAATTCTATGACCAGACTAGAATTAGTTTAAAATTAAATTGAGAAATGTAGACCACAACAGGGAAGAGCTTTCAACTTTGTCCTTGCTAAATCAAGATTCATTCTGATTATCTTTTCTGTATATTCAGTTCTGTTTATGAACCTATATTTGGTTTTTAACACTGTATTTCTGCATTTTATATTGCTTGATAATTTGGACAAGGAAAAATACTTTATTCTTTTACAAATACTAATATAATGTATTTGCCATCTGTAAGTTATAGACGTTCAAATTATATGAAATTAAACCTTGGATGCTATATTACTTATAAATATATTAATTAAATATCCATTGCATATGATTATTTTAAATTCTTTCCATTTAAATATTTTTATCTTAGTATTTCTGAAAACCTATAAAACATCATTAAAGTTTCAAAGTGAACAAATTTAGGATTGCCAGAAATAACTGGGACTCAGTTTAGCATCAACTTCTTTAATGGTAATGTAATGGTGTACATCACGGTCTAGTAGATACAGCTACAAAAATTATAGTAGTCACAATACTAAGTTCATTTTACTGTTCTGTTCTTAGATGATGTCACATTCTAAAGGAAGTACAGGATATTGATCATCACTTTAAGAATTCTATCTTCAACATGTAAAAATTCAGATTTGTCTGTGATAAGATAGAATACATTCATCCTGATTGAAAGACATAACAGAATAGAAATTAAAATGTATGTAAAATACCTATTAAATTCTTAACAAGAAAGTGAACACTTTTCAGCATAAATAAATAATGCAACTTTCACCTGAGTCAGCCTTGTTGGCTGCTTTCCAGAGGCATATACCTGAACAGCCAGACTCCCCCTGGATACCTTCTTTCAGTAACTACTACGCTATAGTGTATTTCTCAGTAATAAGACAAAGCTTTATGACAATCATTTTCTGGATGGGAATGAAATTCAATGGACTAGCTACAGGCTAAATTTATACCCTAGTGGCTACTTTGAAGATGCTCACAGCCCAGAAGCTAGGTTGATTGGGCATGGAGTGTCTCTTCTACTTAGTTTGCCTTATAATACTATTTGTCTCTTAAACTGAGTTCGGCTTCCTTTCCCACTGAAAGGCACATATGTCCCTAATACATAAGCAAAACACTAAACTGTTATATGCCCAGGATTTCATTCCACCAATGCATTTTCTAGCAAAAAAGAGCAGAATATATTTTGCTAAGTAACTCCAGAGACCTTACTACTTCTAATTGTTTATCTGAATTATCTGAATTATAACTATTATTTTCCCTGAAATAAGAAAGACAGGAAAAAAAAAATAAAAGACTGACTAGTGTCTAAGCTTAGAAAATTGCATGCATTGTGGCATTTTGGAGTCAAGAAAAAAAAATCAAATCAGATAATTGTTTTTGTTTTTTTTTCTTTATTGATTTTAGAGAGAGAAGAAGGGAGAGGGAGAGAGAGATAGAAACATCGATGAGAGAGAACATCAACTGGCTGCCTCCTGCATGCCCTCCACTGGGGATTTGGTCCACAACCTGGGCACGTGCCTTAACCGGGAATTGAACCAGCGACCTCTTGGTGCATGGGTCAATGCTCAACCATTGAGCCACACCGGCCAGGCTCAAGTCAGATAATTGTATGAAAATGAAATAAACACAGATAAAAGAGTCAAAAGGGAGAACTGTTAAAAGGAAACTGCATTATGTTCTAGTTGGGGACCACTTTTCCATGGATATTAAACATTTTTAGAAGAATTTTAACTTAATGTTCGGCCGGTGTGGCTCAGTGGTTGAGTGTCGACCCATGCACCAGGAGGTCACCGGTTCGATTCCTGGTCAGGATATATGCCCAGGTTGTGGGCCTGATCCCCAGTGGGGGGCATGTAGGAGGCGGCCAGTCGATGTTCTCTCGCATCGATGTTTCTATCTCTCTCTTCCTCTCCCTTCCTCTCTCTCTAAAATCAATAAAGGAAAAAAATTAAAAAAAAAAAAAAAGAATTTTAACTTAATATTACATTAATGATTTAAAGAATGTTTAAAATATATACATATTATGCAGTGAGGTAAGATTGAGCTCAAAATGCAAATTAGGTAGAGAATATCATCTAGTAAATAGTGAAATATTAAACTAATAAAAATACTTTCATTGAATTTTCAATAATGGGGGTTCTTATACTTAAAATTTATTTTAACTTGCTTTTTTGATGTTAATATAGTTAAAAAATAATTTTAGGATTTAAAGATAAAAAGCAATTTCTTCTCTGTACCTGGGCTAATTTACAAATTTGACCATACTGATATATGCTTAATATAGCCAGAGACAATTTCATTGAGAAAATACTGTTCAGTAAGAGATACTTCAACAAATCATACCTTTTACATTAGGTGGCTAGGACCTATGTTTATATACAAACGTAAAAATTTACAAAGTAGGCCTACAGTATGTGATCTTCTTATGGATATACAGTATATTACTTCTTACACACTTTATAACGAATTCAAAGAGGTTTTATTACAAGAAGACATAAAGATATTTGTTGTACGCAATAATCTTCTGTCTGTTTAACGTGAAACATTAAAATTGCACTTGAAAGTGTCTCATCCATGCAGTACATCGTTGACTACAAGCATCCTGCCAGTACCATGTGTTTGATGTACAAGATGTGATCTCCTTCTACCAGTAGACACAGATGCAAGAAATACATTTTTATTATAGAATGAAATCATTCATCTAGTTAATTTATGATCTTTCATGTTATCAAAAATTTTTGCTGGATCACATAAATCTTGCTCTATTGCCCTGACTTCTCATAAACCTAATAATCGGGTTTTTAAAAAATCCAAAATGATTCTCATTAGTAAGTTTCTCCAGTGCTCTGTTTACCTAAATCATGCCTAATCAAATTGCATTAGTCTGTGGTGATTTCAGCCACTGTGAACTGATTGAATGGCAGAATAAAGAGTCCACAAGATCAAGACCTATACTTGAAGGTAAAAGGCCTAGGCAGAGTAAGGACAGGAATCTGGCAGAATTTCACCATTAAAGAAAAATAGCATAGGAAGCAAAGTGTTTTACAGAAGACCTTCTAAGAAGATCTGTACCAAGGTCATATCGTTGCCTCATAGGATATAGAACAGTATCTGGAAAATAGCAGGTAGTTAATAAATCATGTTTAATAAATGAAATAAACCATTTTATTGGTAAATGCTTTTTGTGGTTCTTTTCAGATTATGTCTTGCTAAGATATTAATGGAAAGTACTTTTCAGTCCTCTGTATGTTCAAGGTTTTAATTTTCTGAAATATGTATACAGGAATAATAACATAAAGATTAGAATTTTTCCAGATATTTTAAGCTCAGATAGAAAAAGTGAATAAGTGCCCAGACAGTGTGGCTCAGTGGCTGAGGGTCAATCCATGCACCAAGAGGTCGCTGGTTTGATTCCCAGTCAGGGCACATGCTCAGGTTGTGGGCAAAATCCTCAGTGGGGGGCATGCAGAAGGCGGCCAATCAATGTTCTCTCTCATCGATGTTTCTATCTCTCCCTTTCCCTTCCTCTCTCCCTCTAAAATCAATTTAAAAAATTTTTTAAAAATAAGAAAAAGTGAATAAGCAATAATGTCCATGTTATTATTATCTCACATTACATGATGTGTGATAATTACAACAATAAATAATTGAAACAATGAAGTTCTCACAATTAATCAGAATAAGCCTTTTTTAGTATTTCCATAATTCACCTAAAATTAATTCATGTATAATCTACTAATTTTATCTTTTATATACTTCTATATATTTTAACATCAATATCTTTACTTTTTGAGGTTCCATATTACTTTTTAGTGAATATAAATATATAACATGCTGGCCTTATAGGGCTATTCAAAATCTAAATGAGGTGTCATGTACTGTAATAAAATACTACTTCTTAGCAAAATAGCATAATTAATATCATTAGTCATACAATAAGATTTTGTAAATGTTAATGATACAAAAAAGTAGAGAAAGGTGTAATACCATTAAGCAAATTTTGTTTGTGCTATATATTTCAAATTAAAGCTCAAATATTGAAATTATTTCACATAAGATTAATTCATCCATGTGATAATAGCTAATTTATTTGTAATTAAATATACATATTTGAACCATAATATATATAACATTAAAGAAATCATTGCTACATAAATGAAAATAGTTGTGAAGTTAGTAATATATAATTAATACAAAAAGTAAGTTGATAGATAATATGTATGTTATAAATTTGCTCAAACTAAGGCTATTCTAACAGCCTGGAATTGAAGTTAGGTTACTAATGAACTAAGTCTAGTTTGACTTAGGCCTTATTTTAAACAAACAAACAAACAAACAAATAAACAAAAATACCAACCTCCAAAACTTACCAGAACATAGCTATCTTCCATGTACAAGTTCATAAATAGAAGGAAAATTACAAGAACCCCCAAGAATGACACTGTAGAACGTTTTCGCAGGCATCTCATTTTATCCAGTTTTTCAAAAATATGTTTCACTTGATGAAATTTAAACATTCTCTCCTGTAGAAAAGAGGCACAGAATTGCAAACAATTAATTTGGATGAAAATATTTCATCATATGTATCAAGAGCCAGGCCTTTATAAAATCTCACCCTTCAAATCTCTGAACTAAAGTTATTTCATTTCATGCATACGGTTGGCATAGATTATTAATACATCAGCATAAGGTCAATGAAGAGGTTTATATTGATGTGGAAGCAAATCAAAATGAAAAGGAAATTTCAGTTATTTCTGAATAAATGAATTCTGGTAACAATAATGGAAGAAAACACAGGACTTTAATAAGAAACAGAACACAAAAGAGAAAAAGAATCATGTCAACTTTCATTAGTGAGATATAACATTAAAGTAATATCTCCCTCCCCGTAACATAATGTAATGAAAATGAAAGAAGCCAGAGAACTATGGGCCTAATATTCATCCCCAGATGTACTGAAGGTGCACTGAAAAGAGCTATTGGGTGGGAATCTGGAGGAAAGAAAGATAAGTCACAAAGGAAGCAAAGTTTTGAGTGTAAGTCCAAACACGTATTTGAGAATTTCCAAGTGACAATTTTTTTTGGTCCTCTCTCCAATAATTTTCATTAAATCAGAGGAGATCCTGGAGTGTTACATCTGCATTCCTTGGCTTGATCTGTTGACTAGAAGTTTGGCTGTTTGTAATAATTCATGAGCTGCAAAAAGGCAAAATTAAAGTCAGCAAGATTAGTAGAGACCTAATATTTTTCCATTTTGCTCTTCTTTGTTTTGTGATATCCTCCAATCACAGATGCATTTAGTTTAATGATGGTTTTTAAAAAAGTATAAACATATCTGAAATGATCAAATGACGAGTTAAATTGTTTTGTCTAAAATTAAGTATAGTCTGGAAATTGTGCCACTTTAACCTGTGTACTGGATTTCCCTGGGTTCATCTTTAGAATGAAGTATTCACGTGCATGAAGAACTTCAGGATATGATGAAGGCCTGCACCCCAAACCCTTAGAGCAATGTCTAGGACACAGCTGGCAATTAATGTCTCTTTGATAAATCAATGCAAGAAATAATTTATGGATCCTTACAAACTATAGAAAAGAATATTAGGATTGGGAGAATGGCTTAACCAAGGTGAGGAATAGAAGAATTCTAAAAAAAATATTATAAGAATTATTGTTCATTTTTTTAGCTATATTATTCTCCAGGGTTATTTTTATTTTTCTTCTTGATGTGTAAGAGTTTTAAATATATGTATAAAAACACTCACATATATACTAATCATTGATTATATTGAAACTATCTAAATATTTTTCCCAAGTATTTCTTGTATTTTGTTTTCTTTTCTATTTTTTTTTTTTTGTATAACTTTTGCAGTATAATGTTTTTGATTCAAATTTATTTCATGAATGTGGGACTGTTTTGTATGATGTTTAAAAAAATCCTACCCTTTTTTGATGTTGCATGGAAAGTCTCCTTTATTATCTTCTAGATTTGTTTTTATATGGGTAGATTTTTAATACACTTGGAATTTATCTTTGTGTCTTTTATGAGGTAGTGGAAGAATTTCATCTTGTTTTTTCTATATGGAGAGCTGACGGTCTTCTGTTCACAGTTCATTGGCCATAACAACTGGTCACACCACAACTTCTAACTTCAAGGGTATGGGCAAGTGTAATCTCCAATGCAACCAAAAATTAAGGAGAACTGGATACTGGTAAACGTTAATATTGTATGCCACACCATATTTTAAAGTATCTATTCTTTTCTTTTGATATGTAAGGCCACTTCTAGAATAGTATCACTTTCAAATTTGTATTTATGGGTCAAAAATGTATTTACAGACTCATCGTTTATAACCTTCTTTCCTTTTTCTTTTTTAAAATATTATTTTTTAATTGTAGTTTATGTTCAATATTATTTGCTATTAGTTTCAGGTGTATAGCACAGTAACATAGTAGCTAGACAATCACATAATTTACAAAGTGTTCCCCATAGTATTTCCAGTACCCACGTGGTATCATACATAGCTATTATAATATTATTGACTATATTCCCTACGCTGTACTTTATATCCCTGTGACTATTTGTAATTACCAATTTGTACTTCTTAATCTCTTCCCTCAATCCCCCAACTCCCCATCCCTCTGGTAACCACCAGTCTGTTCTTTGTACCTATGAATTTGTTTCAATTTTATTTATTTTTTTCTTTAGGCTTGACATATAAGTGAAATCATATGGTATTTGTATTTCTCTGACTGACTGATATCTCTTAGCGTAATACCCTCTGGGTCCACCCATACTGTAGCAAAGGGTAAAATTTCATTCTTTTTATGGTTAAATAATATTCCATTGTATATATGTACCACTGCTTTTTTATCTACTCATCTATTTATGGACACTAAGGTTGCTTCCATATCTTGACTATTGCAAATAATGCTACAATGAACACAGGAGTACATATATTCTTTTAAATTAGTGTTTTGGGTTTCTTCAGATATATTCCCAGAAGTGGAATCACTAAGTCACAAAGCAGTTCCATTTTTAATATTTTAAGCAACCTCCATAGTATTTTTTATAGTAGCTGTACCAATCTGCGTTCACACCAATAGTGCATGAGGATTTCTTTTTCTCCACATCCTCGCCAGCACTTGTTTGTTGATTTATTGATGATAGTTATCTTGACAAGTGTGAGGTCATATCTCATTGTGGTTTTAATTTTCATCTCTCTGATGTTTACTGACGTTGAACATCTTACATATGTCTGCTGGCCTTCTGTATTTCCTCTTTGGAGAAGTGTCTATTCAGGTCCTTCCCCCATGTTTTCATTGGGTGGTTTGTTTTATTGGTGTTGAGTTGTATGAGTTCATAAATTTTGGATATTAACATTTATTGGATGTATCATTGTCAAATATCTTTTTCTACTCAGTAGTTTATCCTTTCATTTTGTTGATGGTTTCCTTTGCTGTGAAAAAATTATTTAGTTTGATATATTCCCATTTGTTTATTTTGCCTAAGGAGATATATCAGAAAAAATACTACAAAGAGAAATGTCAAAGATTTTACTAGTATGTTTTCTATAACCTTCCTTTTAAATAAGAAAATACACAGCAATTTTGAACCAAAACATTGTAAGTGAAATTCTGTTATATGGGAATGATTCTGTACAGAAAGCAACATTCAATTTGCAAAAAAATTAGATTTTGAATATTAACAAAAATGCAAAGAATTAGAATCCTATCATACACAAATGACACAATATTCTTAAATGTCAATTTGGAAGACTTGTCAATAACATAAAATACATGTATTCCCTTTGACTCAACGATTATACTTAAAAAATATATTCAAGTAGGAAAATTATATTTGTAAGTCAAAGTTTAGCTATGGTGTTGCAAGACATTGATGTTTGTAAAATAAATTGGAAACAATATATGAGATATTAACAATTATACTTCAGTGTAGTAGAATTATAAAAAACAATTCCTTTTTTGCTTTTTAGACTTTCTACATTTTTAAGAGAACTTATATTATTTCAATAATATTGTATTTATTTAGTTATTTATTTATTTGTTTTAATCCCTGCCAGGAGATATTTTTCCACTTATTTATTTATTTTTTTATCCTCACCCAAGGACATTTTTCCATTTTTTGTTCAGATAGAGTGGGAGGGAGAGAGAGAGAGAAACATCGATGTGAAAGGGACACATTGAGTGGCTGCCTCCCGCACGACCAACCAGGGCCGGGGACAAACTGCAACCGAGGTACTGGACCGCAGGCCAATGCTCTAACCACTGAGCCAAACCGGCCAGGGCCCATTTATCTTCAGATAGAGTATGGGGGGCAGAGAGAGAGTGAGAGAGAGAGAGAGAGAGATCCACAAGAGAGAGACACACATCGACTGGCTACCACAACCAAGGTACATGCCTTTGACAGGAATCGAACCTGCGACTCTTTGGTCCATGGGCCAATGCTCTAACCGCTGAGCCAAACCAGCCAGGGCATTTCAGTAATCTTTTAAAAATTACTTTGAATTTTAAAAATTCTTTACATCTGTTGGAAAATAAATCTGCCTTTTATTTCGTGGACACTTAGCAACTTTTTCAAGAAAATAATATTTAAAATATATAGAACTTTATGGCATGTTTCTAGAGTATCTAAAAGTTGAATGTTATAAGTTCAATATAAATGTTAAGTCAAGAAACACATTCTAATTCTATTCCTTTGAGAAAAATAGAGAAAATATAAATGGTGTGACTGCCAAATGCATCTGCAGAGTTCAAATGTAGGTAATTGTACATAAAGATAATAAGAATATTTATTAACATTTATTGAATACTTATGCTGAGCAATACACTTTGCATGTGTACCTTGAACCTTCATAATAATACTAAGATTTCAATAGTAATATTGGACAAATTTTACAAATGGAAAAAAAATGCTTTCTTGAGGTATCACTATAAGTGATGATTCCAGTTGCTTTTAAATTTTAGAACTCACTGTGGAGTCTGCTCTATTAACCACTACTGGTATACAGTTTACTAATAGGTATTATACGATATTTTAAATATGTTGTTGCCAACACACTATTTAACACATGTGGTATAATAATTTGTGGTAGTGATCTATTGAATAAAATAGAAATTATATATTAGATATGAATTCTTTTTTGCAGAAAACACAAATTGTTATTATATCTATTTAACCGAAAACACACATAAATAGCCTGGCCAGTGTGGCTAAGTGGTTGAGTGTTGACCCATGCACCAAGAGGTCACCAGTTTGATTCTTGGTCAGGGCACATGCCCCGGTTGTGGGCCAAATCCCCAGTGGGGGGCATGCAGGAGGCGGCCAATTGATGTTCTCTCTCATCAATGTTTCTACCTCTCTCTTTTTCTCCCTTCCTCTCTCTCTTAAATCAATAAAAGAAAAAATAATTAAAATAAAATAAAACACACATGCATATATAACATGAGAAGGTGAGTTTCATATGATATTTCAAATAGTAGGAGAGGTGTAAAAATAGTATTTTGGAGGCATACTGTAGGGCACTCAGCATAATGTAAAATAGAACAAACAACAACAAAACCCAGGATGTCATTTCAAAGAGTTGACAAATAAAGAAATGCAGAAGTCTGTAGAGCATCATTGTGCCCACCTAAATTCTAATATCTAATCCCTCAAGTTATAATTCTCCAAAATTCATTCAGAACAATCTGAACACAGTAACCTTTCATTGTGCAACCCTAAACATTAACAGGATAAAGACAATAGCACCAGCTTCAGTGAAAACAATCACAGCCAGGACAAATAGAACTAGCCAAGAAGGCCAAACCAGAGTAAACAAAAGATTGGAAGACAGATAAAAATATGTGTGACTTACTAAACAAACTACACCACAGTAAAAGACAAATTAAGGAAGCAAATGATAGAAAGAAACTCCTCTCCTGCCTTATACATAGAATCACCTGGGTCTAGGGAAATCCAAATATCTAGGAAAAAAAGTACTGACAGTCAAACAAATTTCTCAAGAAAAAAACTGAAATAGCTTATTTTAGGTAGTGGAAGAGACTCAGTTTAGGCTATATTTTTGTTGTGCTATAAAGCAGAAGACTTTCAAAGATTACTGTTAGCAGATCTAAAGGACACATAAAACAGGTTAAAGAGGCTTCCATTAAGAAACTTTGGAAAAAAGCAATAATCAAAAATGACTATGATTATTTGCCAAAATATTGAATTAATAAAAATTTATGATCATATTGGAATAATAAGAAGATGATAAAGAAAAGGCAGGAAACCTATCTGTACAAGTAGATGTGATCGCTAAATCACCTTCTGACCTTAAAAGTTGGTAATTGAAAGTAAAGTATTAAAGTTTTTCCCCTGAATTTCCAAAAAACTATATGTCATTCATAGTTGATGATGGATATGTTTATATACTGGATCATTGCAACACAGGGCAATGATCCCTGAGAGAAAAGAAACAACAACAACAAAAAATAAGTTCCATGTCTGTTCTAGTTTGCTGCCAGGAGGCAGTCTGCAGTTTTCAAAATGTAGGGCAGGACATTGATAAAATAAATTGAAACAAACAAACAAAAAACACACAAACAAATAAAAAGATATCCTGTGTTCATGGATTGGAAGAATAAATATTGCTAAAATATCCATACTGCCCAAAGCCATCTATAGATTGAGTGCAATTCCTATCAAAATTCCAATAGTATTTTTCACAGAAATAGAAAACAAATCCTAAAATTCTTCTGGAACCACAATAGACCCCCCAAATTAAAGTCATCCTAAGAAAGACAAACAAAACTGCTAGAAGCATCAGACTTTCTAATTTCAAACTATATCATAAGGCTGTAGCAATCAAAACAGTATGGTACCAGCATAAAATCAGACACATAGACCAATGAAACAGAATCAAAAGGACAGAAATAAACCGAGGCATATACAATCAACAAATATTTGAAAGTAGAACCCAGAATATTTGATGAGGAAAGGATAGTCTCTTCAATAAATAGAGGCCGGGAAACTAGATATTCACATACAAAAGAATGAAATTAGACCCCCATCTCACACCACTCATAAAAAGTTAACCCCAAATGGATTAAATACTTAAACAGAAGACCAGAAATCATAAATTTCCTAGAAGAAAACAGGGAAAAAGTTCTTTTACACTGGTCTAAACCATAAACAAACATATAAATAAAAAGCAAAAACTAAACTAGTGGACTACAGGGTGGGGCAAAAGTAGGTTTACAGTTGTGAGTGCATGAAACAGAGTTTATTCTAGTATTGTTATTTATTAATTATTTTATTATTTTACATAGGAACAACTATTAGCCTGCTTTTGCCCCACCCTCTATATCCAAGTAAGCTATTTCACAGAAAAAGAAACAATCAACAAAATGAAAAGGCAACACAAAAATGGGAGAAAATACCTGCAAATCACAAATATGGACAGAGGTTAATAATCCAAAATACATAAGGAACTCATACAACTCAATAGCAAAAAGCCAATAATCCAGTTACAATGGGTAGAGGATATGAATAGATATTTTTCTAAGGAAGACATGCAGATGGCCAATAGGTACATGAAAAGATGCTCAACATCCCTAATTATCAGGGAAATGCAAATCAAAACCACAGGCTATTACCTCACACCTGTTAGAATGGCAATTATCACAAACATACAATACAATATACAGATGATGTATTATAGAATTGTACACCTGAAACCTATATAATTTTATTAACCAATGTCACCCCAATAAATTCAATAAAAATTAAAAAAAAATAAAGACTAGAGATTACTATTAGCAGGATGTAGAGAAAAGGGTATCAATGTGCTCTGTTGGCAGGATGTAAACTGATACAGCATGGTGGTTCCTCAAAAAATAAAAATAAAACTACCATATGATCCAGCAATTCCACTAATGAGTATATATCTGCAGGAAAAAAAAAATTCTGTCTTGAAGAGATATCTGTAACTCCATGTTTACTGCAGCATTATTCAAAGTAGTCAAGATATGGAAACAACCTAAGTATCTATCAACAGATGAATGCATTAAAAAATGTGATATATATACACAATACACAATACACACACACACACACACACACACACGAACATTATTCAGCAAGAAAATTCTGTTATTTGGAAAAACATGAATGGATCTTGAGGGCATTATAGTATGTGAAATAAGTCACCGAGAGAAACACAAATAATGTTATGATTTTACTTAAACATAAAATATAAAAAAGCCAAATTCATAGAAACAGGGAGTAGAATAGTGGTTGCCAGGAACTGGGGGTTGGGGGTGGATGGAGAGAGGTTAGTCAAAGGGAACAAATTTCCAGTTATATGATAAGATTAAGTTCTGGAGATCTAGTGTACAGTATGGTGCTTAATAGTTAATATAATATTATATATTTGAAAGTTGCTTAGAAAGTAGATCTTAAATGTTCTCACCACACACAAATGTAATTATAGGAGGTAACTGAGGTGTCAACTAAACTTGTCTTGGCAATCATTTTGTAATGTCACATATATCAATCATTTTGTAATGTCACATTTATTAAGTCTTCAAGTTGTACACCTCTCACACAATGTTATATGTCAATAACATATTAATAAAGCTAGGGGTGGAGGAAGAGAAAAGTCACGTTCATATGGCTTTCTTAGTGAATTCTACCAAATATTTTTAGGGAAAAAGTAATACTAATGTTACATAAGCTGTTCCAGACAATAGTTATTTTTTTAATTATTTTAGTCATTTCATAAATAACATAGGAGTTAAATAAGATAGTGAGGAACAACATCATTATAAATATTAGTAAGAATTTAAATATAACTGACCTAAATTTTATTTATTTTTCTAATTTTGAAAGTGTATGTCCGTAAAATTTACAATGCCTCATAAACTGTACTTCAACCATCATTCCTGAAGCTGGAATGTATTCATCCAGTAAATTCTGATTCTATATTTCAAGTATATCTCTAACAGGTTTTTGCTTATCATTACTTCAGGTTTCTCTTGTACTTGAACCATCAAGATCCAAACTCCTGGGAACTTAAATGGCGCATAATTTTGCTGATGCAAGAACAACCTTCTCATTTGATTCATAATTGCTATACATTTGCATGTTTGGATTTAGAAACACTAATGTCTTGTCTATATCATCTATTTTTTCCATTTATTTTTGGTTACAAACCTGCATTTATGTGCTAATGATCTTATCAAGTAAATTTTTGTACATAAACATCATAAAAGGTGAATGAATACTGTTGCACATCTTTTCAGTAAAATGGGATTGTTAGGTTCTTGCTGCATAATGTGATTTTAAAGTCTCCCTGTTGAATGATGTTCTGAATGAGAATACCCTATTTATTCATTTATTTATTATTATTATTATTATTATTATTATTATTATTATTATATATTTGGCTGGCTCTGGGAGGGACAATCTCTCCCCACCAGCAGGATTTATTTATTGATTGTTGTTGCCAGTATTACAGATGTCCTGCATTTCCCTTTTGCTCCCTCTCCAATCAGTCCCCACCCCACCCTAGGCAATGCATATATGCATATACGTCCTTTGGTTAATCCCACAGACATATATTTTTCACTGTTTTTTTTTATACTATGAATTTTACCACTATCATCCTAGTAGAGTGACACTCTCTTATTTCTTAGCATTTATCATCCGAGTCATCTAATAATTATGAAGTGTTTCCCTCTGTTGATATTTTTCTCCTTGTTATTATCATCAGAAAATAAAATTCTTCCTATTCAGCTGTGTTCAATGAAAGGTTAACAAAAGAAACTACAAAGATAGTGTCTTTAGATTTCCTTTTTATCTACTTGAAAGGTGATTCAGTATTTTAACAACACAATACGAAGACTGAAGGATATGTCAGAGTGGTGCTTTATTTCAATATTGTATCATCTTTCTGGTGAAGTCATCATTTTTCCATTTTTTAATAATTGTAATATATTTTGCATGGTTTGGATTAATTTCTGTGTACGTATGAAATACTTCCTAAGATAATGGAACAACAAAATATAGGAAAGACAAGATGATCAAAAGCTGTAAGTATAAAATGATTTATAAAATGATCTAATGGCTCATATGTTAATTGTAAGCTATAATCAGTTTAATGCCATTCAAAGAATAAGGCAATATTCTCTTTACTCTCTAGCAGTTTCTAAAAATATATAAATTTCAACATTAACCCTTAAAATAGCTAAAGTTGCTTTAAAATAAACAAAATTTTTATAAATACAAAACGCTAATTGGTTTCAAAGAAACTTAATGGTATGTCAAATACTAACAGTAATTATTATTTTTTTAATTTGGGGAGAGCCTCCATATTGTTGTCCAAAGAAGATGAACCAAAATTTATTCCTACCAATAGTGTACAAGGATACACTTTTCTCTACCTTCTCCCACCACTTGCTATCCCTTGTCTTCTTGATGATAGTCATTCTAACAAGTGTGAAGTAATATTTCATTATGTTTCCCTGTGATTAGTGATGTTGAGTATTTTTGCATGTACCTATTGCCCATGTATATGCCTTCTTTGGAAAAATGTCTATTTAGTTTCTCTGCCCATTTTTAAAAAAATATGTTTTTATTGATTTTTTAGAGAGAGGAGAAGGGAGAGATATAAAACCATTAAAGTGAGAGAGAAACATGGATCGGCTGCTTCCTACCAGGGATCGAGCCCACAACCCAGGCATGTGCTCTACTGGGAATCGAACCAGGACCTCTCAGTCCATGGAATGATGCTCAATCCAGTCAGCCACATTGGCCAGGCTCACTGCCCATTTTTTAAATTGTATTGCTTTTTTTACAAAAAAGTTATTGAGCCCAGCTGGTGTGGCTCAGTGCTTGAGCATCGACCCATGCACCAAGAGGTCGCCGGTTTCGATTCCTGGTCAGGGCACATGCCCAGGTTGTGGGCCGATCCCCAGTTAGGGGCATGCAGGAGGCAGCTGATCGATGTTTTCTCTTATCAATGTTTCTATCTCTCTCTCCCTCTCCCTTCCTCTCTCTCTAAAATCAATAAAGAAAAAAAAGTTATTGATTTGTATGAGTTATTTATATATTTTGGATATTAACCCCTTATCTAATATATGGTTTGAAAATATTTAATTAATCCTAGTCAGTATACTGCCATTTGATTTTGTTGGTTGTTTCATTTGTGTACTATGCAAAAGCTTACAAGTTTAATGTATAGTCATGAGTTGCTTAACATTTCAATCAATGAAGAATTACATGTATGATGGCGACCCCATAAGATTATAACGAAACTGAAAAACTCCTATTGCCTAGTGATGTTATAGCTATTGTGACTGCATCATGCAACACATTACTCTTGTGTTTGTGGTGATGCTTGTATAAACAAACCTACTGTGCTGACAATGATATAAAAGTATAGCTCATACAATTATATACAGTACATAATACTTAATAACAATAAGAAACAACTGTAACTGGTGTATGCTTCTACTGTACTATAGTTTTTATCATTATTTTACAATGTACTATGTCTACTTATTAAAAACATTTTGTTGTAAAACAGTATGCAGTGTTATGCTATAAACAGCCTCATACATCTTATATTTACCGAATCTCTTGATTGTACCATTTTATCCTGTTCTTGATTTAATTACATGTTGTTTTGATGATCATGGCCCCTAAGTGTAAAATATCCACATGCTAATGTAGGAGGCCACATTGAGTGACTGACCTAGAAATGAAATTAAAAGTGATTAAATATGAGAAATAGAGCTTCCGGTCAAGATGGCAGCATAGGTAAATATGATATCGAGTCCTCCCACAACCTCATCAAAATTACAACTAAACTACAGAACACCCATCATTAAAAGCCACCTGAAATTGCGCTGAATGGAAGTCCTGCAACTATGAAATTAAAGAAGCAGCCACACGGAGACTGGTAGGAGGGCGGAGGCCCGAGGGGCTGGTCCCACACCCATGTGTGAAGATAAAAGTCAGGAGGATACCTCGGCTGGGAAGGTCCTCCCTGAGGACTGAGGGGTCCCCCTCCCACACCAGGCACTCAGCTCAGGGTCCCAGTGCCAGGAGAGAAGTCCCCATAACTTCTGGCTGGAAAAACCAGCAGGAACTGAGGCTAAGGTGGCTGGAGCCCCAGGCAGTTCCTCTTAAAGGGCCCGCGCACAGACTTAACTCAGACTCACACCCTCCAGGCTCTAGTGTGGGGGAGACAGCTCAAAAGTCACCAGAGACATAAGGGGAAGAACTGAGTTGTTTGGCATTGAGGCAAGGGCTGGAGAGGCAGCTTTCTCCTGGACAGACATGCTATCAGAGGCTTTTGTTCCTTTGGTGAGCCCTTCCTTGGGCCGGCAGACAGCCGCTGTATCTGGGACTCCAGCAACCTGGCTCACACTGTTTACCCCACCCTGGTGATTCCCTGAGGCCCTGCCCCATCCTACTTTCAGGCCCACCCCAGCTGTTTCCAGTGACTTTACCATAGGAATGGCCTGTCTTGGATCCTGCTTCAGATTTTCCTAAATTTTCTCAAACAAGCAGCATCTGGTCTCAGTTAAGTAGCCCCAGGCCTGGCAATACAAGCAGCCAGCCTTGGTTCACAACTTGGCTTTTCCTGGAAACCTCCAAGCCCAGTACAAGCAGCAGCCATCTGCAGACCGCTTTGTGGCTCATGCCTGGTGGTCCTGGGTATAACACAGGCAGTGGCTGACCTGGCAGTGGCTGACCTGGCCCCAGAGCCAGCACACCCAGTGGACAGCTTCAGAATACTGCAAAGGACCACCACCCAACCATCTCCACAAGTTACACACTCAGTGAGTGGACTCAGTGGGTACCAGAGCCTTGCTGAAGTAAGTCTTGCTCTATGTGGTGTGTCCCTGCACAGCTGATCATCCAAGGTAGTCATAGGTCGATGGATAGTGGGCACAGCCAGTCCTTGCAGCTGATCAGCCTGAGTAAAACCCTCTCACTGATGTGCTAACAGCAATCAAGACTCAATTACAACAGAAGGGTGTAAAGTCCACATGAGGGGTGCACCTTGAGGGCCCAGCTGGGAGACCAGGGAGGCTGTGCCATTGGACTCTACAGGACACCTACTACAATAGGCCACCCTAGGAAGCCCAGGAGACATAGCAACTCTACCTAATAAATAAAAACAAACACAGGGAGGCAGCCAAAATGAGGAGACAAAGAAATTATATCCCAAATGAAAGAACAGAAAAAACTGCAGAAAAAGAACTAGATGAAATGGAGATAAGCAACCTAACAGATGCAGAGTTCAAAACACTGCTTATAAGGATGCTCAATGAACTTAGTGAGAGCTTCAATGAACTTAGTGAGGGCCTTAAGAGCATAAAAAAGGACCAGTCAGAAATGAAAGAGGTACTAACTGAAATAAAGAATAATTTACACAGATTCAATAGTAGAGTAGGTAAAGCCAAGAAGCAAACCATTGATTTGGAATACAAGGTAGCAAAAAACACTCAATCAGAACAGCAAAAAGAAAAAAGAATAAAAAAAAATGAGGATAGTGTAAGGAGCCTCTGGAACAACTTCAAGCGTACCAACATTTGCATCATGGGGGTGCCAGAAGGAGAAGAGAGAGAACAAGAAATTGAAAACCGATTTGAAATAATAATGACAGAAAACTTCCCTAACTTGGTGAAGGAAACAGACATACAAGTCCAGGAAGCACAGAGAGTCCCAAACAAAATGAACCCCAAGAGGCCCACACCAAGACAGATCATCATCAAAATGCAAAAGGTTCAAGACAAAGAGAGAATCTTAAAAGTAGCAAGAGAAAAGCAGTTAGTTACCTATAAGGGAGTTCCCATCAGACTGTCAGCTGATTTCTCAAAAGAAACTTTGCACGCCAGAAGGGAGTGGCAAGAAATATTCAGAGTGATGAAAAGCAAGAACCTACAACCAAGATTACTCTATCCTGCAAAGCTATCATTTAGAATTGATGGACATATAAAGAGTTTCCCAGACAAGAAAAAGCTAAAGGAGTTCATCACCACCAAACCATTATCACATGAAATGTTGAAGGGTCTTCTTGAAGAAAAAGAAGATAAAAATTATGAACAAACTAAATGGCAATAAATACATATCTATCCACAATAGAATCTACAAACAAAATGAACAAGCAGAACAGAAACATTTTCATAGATACTGAGAACATTTTGTTAGTTGCCAGATGGGAGGGAGGTTGGGGGAATGGGTGAAAAAGGTGAAGGGATTAAAAAGTACAAATTGGTTGTTAGACTGACAAACCTCAAAGGGAAGGGGGGTTGGGAGGGTGGGAAGAAATAAATCAAAGAACTTATATACATATATGCATAACCAATGGACACAGACAACAGTGTGAGGAAATGCAGGAGGGGGGCGGGAGCAGGGAGGAGGAGGTCAATAGGGGAAAAAGGGGGAACATCTGTAATACATTCAACAATAAAGATAAATTTAAAAAAATAAAATAAAATAAGTAAAAGTGGTTAAATATGGCCCTGACTGGTTTAGCTCAGCAGTTGGAGTGTTGGTGAGGACCAAGTAGTCACGGGTTCAGTTCCGGTCAAGGGCTCGTACTTCGGTTGCAGTTTGGTCCCCAGCCTTGGTCAGGGTCACATGATAGGCAACCGATCAATGAGTCTCTCTAACACTGATCTCTCTCTCTCTCTCTCTCTCTCTCTCTCTCTCTCTCCCTCCCTCCCCTTTCCCACTCCATCTGAAGATAAAATGGAAAAATATCCTCAGGTGAGAATTAAAAAAATAAAAATTAAAAATGTAATTAAATATGATGAAGGTGGAAAATCAGTGATGGTTATTGCTCACCAGTCAGGCACATCCCACTCCACTATAACTACAATCTTCAAGAACAAGAACAAAATGATAGCTATTAAAGGGCCTGCTTCACTGAAGGCAATGAGACTAACAAAGTCAAGAAGGACCTGGAGAAACTTCTAATGATCTGGATTAAAGAACAGACACAGAAGTGTATTCCTCTCAACACCATGAGGATCACAGGTAAAGCAAAACATTTGTGATGTTGAAAAAAAAGGCTGGACTTGACTATGATGTTGAATTTGCTGCTAGCTCTGGTGGTATAAAGATTGAACAGTCATTATTCATTATATAATGTGAAAGTGAGTGGTGAGACTGTTAGCGCTGATGTGAAGGCAGCTAAGGAATTTTTGGAAATGCTAGATAAGTTGATTGTAGAGAAAAATTACTTACCAGGGCAAATATTTAATATGGATGAAACCTCCCTATTCTGGAAAGGGATGCCTGAAAAGGCTTTTCATTCATATGAAAGGACAATTCAATGCTAGGTTTCAAGAATTTTAAGAACAGGATAATAGTGTTGCTTGAGGACAATGTTGCTTGCTACAAATTGAAACCCTTTGTCATCTGGCACAGTGAGAACCCCAGGTCCTTCGAGCATATCAATAAGCACATACTGCCATTGTACTAAAGGAGAAATACGATGTCATGCATTACCGAGCTCCTCTTCCAAGATGCTCTCCTGCATTAGATGCCAGAGAAATGGAAAAGTATTGTTTGGAGAACAATATACCTCAAGATATAGCTCATTGTTGATAATGCTCTTAGATATCCTCCTTTTATTGGTGATCTTCATCCCAACATCAATATGGTTTTTCTCTCCCCAAACTCCACCTTTTTGATCCAACCAATAGATCAAGGAATTATAGCAGTTTTTAAGGGCTACTACCTGAGGAGGATCTGTGTCTAGGCTATCTCTGCAACTGAGGAAGACACTGAGAATGTACTGATGCAGTTCTGGAAGTGTTATCAGTGAAAGTGGAGTTTCCACTGGTGGAAGTGGGGGATTCCTTTTTCCACTGAGTGTTGAGGGTTGGGTCCTTAGGATATTGTGAGAAAAAGAATTTTCTGAGACTTGCACAGGAGGATAAGTGATCTTTATTAGCATGGAGTTATATCCCTGGGTTGGCGAAGTCCCTTTTCCCTTCATCTAGTTCTGGAAGAGGTGCAGCTCTCCCAGGGATTTAGCAGAGCTAGAAGCAAAGCTGATATCCAGACTTTCCATTCCATGGTGGAGCTAGGTCTGGTATGGCATTAGTCTACTTATAGTCCGTTAGTCCATTGTGTGTGGGGTCCATGTAAGAGAGCAGGAGTGTGAGAGTCCTGCAGATCAGGAGTCAAGCATGAGCAAGAGGCAAGAGAGAGCAAGACAAAGAAAACTCCTTTGCTTAGGACTTTAAATATCTGAAATCTTCGCTTGCAGTGGCCACCCCTACTCTGGCCAGTGACCTGTTCCTAGGTGTGACTGACGACTGACAGGTAAATACCTTCCCTTTTTCACCCAGACTTTACTGGGAATACACCTATTCTTCCCCTGTCCTGTCCCTTCCCCCAGAGATGTGCAGGAAATAGACCGGTGGCTTTGTAGCTTCCTGGCAAAGCTGCACAAATAACTGTCTATAATATTTGGTCTTCCCTTTGTTCCTCTCCAGTTATTAATAACTAGGTTATTATACAGTATCAGAAGGATTACAACATCTATGACT
Organism: Tadarida brasiliensis; assembly: GCA_030848825.1. NCBI lineage: Eukaryota > Metazoa > Chordata > Mammalia > Chiroptera > Molossidae > Tadarida > Tadarida brasiliensis. The sequence goes on along the minus strand of CM061263.1, from coordinate 108,136,588 downwards.
ATATCAAGAGCTTTGCTTGTGCTTCGAGTGATGTTACCAAAAAGTGAATGAATGGCATCTGGAAGAAGACAGACTTCAAAGGACTTTCCAAGGATGAGAAGGTTACAAAAATCAACGAGGTTGTGATTGAGATGGTAAACAACTTTAACCTGGGCATGAATGAGAATGAAATTGAGGAGCTCCTAGACGTGGTTCCTGAGGAACTGACTGATGAAAAGTTAGAATTGGAACAGGAATACATAGCTGAAGAAGTGGCAAGAGAAAAGGAAATTGCAATAGAAGAAAAAGAAAAATAACCCCAATAAAATGTACAGTGAAAGGATTAGCAGAAGCTTTTGCAGCACTCAACATGCTCTTTGAAAAAATTGAGAGCCCTGGCCAGTGTGTCTCAGTTGGTTGGGCATCTTCGCATGCACCGAAAGTTTGCTGGTTTGATTCCCAGTCAGGGCACATGCCGGGGTTTCGGGCTTGATCCCTGGTGGGGGGCATGCAGGAGGCAGCCGATTGATGCTGCACTCTCACATTTATGTTTCTCTCTCTCTAAAAATCAATAAAATATATATATATATATTTAAATTAAGAACGTGGACCCCAATGCTAAATGTTTTCCATGGTGTAATATCTGCTTACAAGCCAATCTATAATGGAAAAAGAAATAAATCAAGAAAACCACCATGAACGTATATTGTAAAGAGTGACACCTCCACAAGAGCCTCAAGCAGGTGCTTTACGAGGTGTTCCAGAAGAAGGCATTGTTATCATAGGAGATGACAGCTCCAAGCATGTTATTGCCCCAGAAACCCTCCAGTGGGACAAGATATGAAAGTGGATGATAGTGATAAGGATGATCCAGGCCTAAGCTAAGGTGAGTTGTGATTTCGTTTTTAACAAAAGAAGTTTAAAGAGTGAAATAAGTAAAACTAGCAAAGAAGCTTATAGAATAAGTACACAAAGAAAAATTTTTTTTGCATAGACATACGATGTGTTTGTATTTTAAGCTGTTATTACAAAAGAGTTGAGAAGTTTAAATAGTAAAAAAAAAGTTTAAAAAAGGAAAAAAGTTAGTGTAACTAAGGTTAATTTATTATTGAAGAAAAAATAAATTTAGTGCAGCCCGAGTGTGTAGTGTTTATTGTCCACAGCACAGCACTGTCCTAGGACCTTCACATTCATTCACCATCCTACTCACTGATATATCCAGAGCAACTTTCAGTCTGGCAAGTTTCATTTATGGTAAGTGCCCTATACAGATGTACCATTTTTTATCTTTTATACTGTATTTTTACTATAGTACTTTTCTATGTTTACACACACAGATACCATTGCGTTATAATTGCCTACATGTTTAGTATGTACTATGCTGTAAAGTGCTGTAGCCTGGGAGCAATAAGCTATACCATATAGTGTAGGTGAGTAGTAACCATCTAGGTTTGTGTAAGTGCACTCTACAATGTTTGCACAGTGACAAAATTGCTTAATGCCAACATTGCCCAATGATGCATTCTTAGAATATGTCCCTGTCGTCAAGCAATGCGTGACTGTAGTCCCACTTATTGATTTTTGTTTTTGTTGTGTATGCCTTTGGTGTCATATATAAAAAAAAATCCATTGCCAAGACCAATGTCAATGAGCTGCTTCTTATATTTTCTTCTAGAAGTTTTATGGTATCAAGACTTATGTGTATGTATTTGATCCATTACAAGTTATTTTTGTGAAAAATAGGGGTCTAATTTTATTTTTCTGCATATGTTTATCCAGTTTTCCCAACACTATTCATTGAAGACACTATCCTTTTTCATTGGGTATTTTTGGCTCCCTTGTCAAATATTAGTTGACCGAATTAAAAACAGAACTACCAGATAATTCAGCAATTCCACTTCTGAGTATATACCTAGAGGAAAGGAAAACTGAATGTTAAAGAAATACACGCAATCTATGTACAAAAACTATTGCTTAAATGAATTCAAAATCATTTTCCCTTATGGATTTTTTTGTTTTTGTTTTTGTTTTGCTAGCGGCTTTATCGTTTTAGCTTTCAGTGTTAGGTCTACAAATCATCTCAATAGAATTTTAGTTCACGGTGTAAGAAAAAGGATGAGGTTCCTTTTTGATCTTAGCCAATTTTTCCAGTTACTCAAGCATCACTTGTATAAAACCATATTTGGTTCCTTTGTTGACAATCATTGCGCATCATTTATGGTTATATATCTAAAATCTCTATGGTATATTACTCTATTTGTCTATTCTAATACCAATACCACATTATATAAATTACTGTCTTTATTGTAAGTCTTGAAATAAGGTGACATAAGTCTTCCCACTTCACTCTTTATTTTCAAGATTGTTTTGGATATTAAGTCCTTTGTATTTCTATGAACATTTTGCCAGAAAAATAATAGAATTTTTATTAGGAATTTGTTAAGTCTGTAAATAAATTATCTTATCATCAACACCAATTTCTACCAAATAAAAGCTATTTAGGAATTTGGGAATTTGCTGATGTACAAATAAATTATTTGGATCTATATATATTTTCATAAAATTGTATTTACCTTTATTTATTTGAATCATCTGTAATTTCTGTCAGAATGTTTTTATTTTTCAATGATGTTGATGTCTTTCATGTCTTTTATTATACTAAATTCTAACAATTTTGTTTTTTGATGTTATTACAAAGGTTTTTATTATAAACTTCATTTTGAATTGTTTGATTCTACTACTTAGAGATACGATTGGTATTGAAACCTTGAATCATGTGATCATGTTAAATTAAACAGCCATTGTATCTATAAGCAAAGACAGTTTTCATACTTCTTTTCCAATCTATAATAACACTTGTTGCTGCTGCTGTGTCTTATTAATTTTCAGGGGTCATTTCTATAGTTCATTAACTTGTGAGGCCTGGAGTAGCATGTTAAACAGAAGGGATGAAAGCTAACTTCAGTGCCTTTTTCTGATGTTAGAAATGCATTTTATCTCACTGAGGATATTTCCTTCTATTCCTAAATTGTTGCCACTCTTTATTGTGAATGATTGTTGAGTTCTGTCAAATACTCTCCATCTATTGAGTTAATCATATGGAGGTTTTATTCCTTTATTCTTTTGTGATGATGAATTATACTGATTTTTTAATCTAAACCAAATATAATTATATATTTAGTAATTGTATAGTTATTTTTATATATTATTGGATTTAATGTGTTAACCTTTTATTTTTGCATTTATGTTCTTCAGAAACACTAATCTATAATTTTTTCCTTTTCTAATATTTTTGTCAGCTTTTGCTATCAGAATGCTGGTCACAGAGAAGCCACCAGTCTACAGCCAATTTTGTCTCACTACTAAGGCAATATTTTTCTGAGTACTGATACTCAATATGTTACAAAGTTTTTCTATTTGGAATGATGAAAACACAAATTATTCCTCTTTCCATTCCAGAAATTATTCCAATTGTTCCTTTCCAGTGATGCTTTACCAGCCATGGGTAGTTTTCTCACACACATGAATTGATACGTGCTTAGCTGAAGACATAAGAGAAATCCTTTTCTAGATCTCTGGAGTTCTCCCTCCTCTCTCTATACAATTGTGCTCCCCATGTGGCTCTCTCCACTTTGGTACTCTGTCCAGGAATTCTGGCCATCTCAGAATCGCAGAATTTTCTATGATGTCTTCTCAATTTAGACAGACCACCCATCTTACTGGGTTCACTGTCCTTGTGCTGCAGCCTGGAAACTCTAGGCAGCAAGCTGGGGCAATCACCTCATTTCCCTTCTACAGGGATTATTGCAGTTTTCTGCTTGTTATTCAGTATCTGAACACTGTTTCATATAGTTATCCTAGTTGTTTAGTTATTTGAGGAGAGAGGGTAAATCTGCTCCTTATTTCTCCATCAAGGGCAAATATACATTTTATTTTCTTGAAAAATATTGCTGCATTATTGTCTTGCTTTTAATGTTACTTTTGAGACATCTATAGTGACATTTTTCTTTCTATTATAAATGTCTAGGCAAATATAAATGAATTGGCAGTGTTGCTTAGAAGCTTGTTGAATATTTTATCTTTAAGATTGAATCAGATAGGTCTTGAAGTTATCCATTTTTTGGTCAGTTAGTCAGGAATTACTACGGAAACTTCAACCAGAGATCAATCTGGATCACTTAATATATTTAACTGTCAATCTAATTTTTAAACAGAGGTAAAAAAAAAATATGTTGGAGAAATAGTATGTACATGTTATATTCTGACACTGTAACAACTGACCAGCTAAAAATGTGATAAGAGAATAAGAGGGAAGTAGAGTAAGTTCATCTATATCTATACTGTGCAGATAATATATCTGAGTCAAAAACTGTGATTTAAATAAGACAAAACAAATATCAGAAGCAAAAGTAAGGAAATGGGACTAATAATATAATTAAAGATACTGATAAAAGGTGACTACTCAAAACACAAATACAAAAACTCTTTTAAATATGAAAAAAGTTATAGAAAAATATCTGCAAAATTACTCACAGAGAAATATGTTAAATATTCCATAACACATACAGTAATTATACCATAAGACAATAGAGTTGAAGCCAAATACATTAGTAGTATCAATAAATGCAAATGGTCTTAAATCATTTTTAAAAGAAAAAGATTTTCAAATTTGTGTATGTGTATGTGTGCACATGCATATACACACATGAACCTTAACTTTAAACTGTATAAAAGAAGCATAAATAAAACAAAGTGATCCATAAAGTATAATGATAATAGAATGGGCAAAGTATTTTAGGAAAGTACAAATGATAGAATACCATAGTTCACAATCCTAATATAAAATGTGGGTAAATATAGGCCATAAAACATAAAAATATGCAATTAAGTCCACTTTCTAATGCTAAATGCCATGATTTTCAACAAAATTTGTATGACTATATAATACAGTGAGCAACCTCCTAATTTAGAATCAACAGAAATTTAAGAAGTCAAAACACCTAATGCTGAGTCATTAATATTCAGAGACCAACTAAAATCAAGAGTCCAAAAACTGTCAAACATTACAGCAGAAAAATGCATAAATCAAGAACTCTTAGAAACATAAGCACACATTTTTGGATTCACAGAGTAAGGGATATTAATATTCTTCTCTCAGAATTTGATAGTTCAAATTAGTGAAAAAAAATATAGTAAGGACAGGGAATCTAATCCCAACTTATCTCTCTCTTTTTTATTATTAATTTTTTAATTAATTTATTTTTGTTAGAGATGTTTCTCCTTTTTTGCCCATTGACACTTTCCTCCTGATCCCACCCCCCCTGCCAGCATTGTTGTCTATACCCATTGCTTATGCATACATGCATATAAGTTATGTGGTTTATATCTTCCCTTCCCTGTGTCCCCTTCCTCTGAGATTTGTCAGTCTGTACCCCACTTCCATGTCTCTGGGTCTATTTTGTTCATCAGCTTGTACTGTTCATTATATTCCACAAATAAGTGAGATCATGTGATATTTGTCTTTCTCTGACTGGCTTATTTCACTTAGTATTATACTCTCCAGGACCCTCCATGTCATCTCAAAGGATAAGAGATCTTTCTTTCTTACAGCTGCATAGTATTCCATTGTGTATATGTACCACAGCTCTTTTATCCACTCATCTATTGATGGGCACTTGGGTTGTTTCCAGATCTTAGCAATTGTAAATAGTGCAGCTATGAACATAGGGGTACATATATTTTTTTCTGATTGGTGTTTCAGGCTTCTTAGTATATATTCCTAGAAGTGAGATCACTGGGTCAAAGGGCAGTTCCATTTTTAATTTTTTGAGGAAACATTGTTTTCCATAGTGTCTGCACTAGTCTGCATTCCCACCAGCAGTGTACTAGAGTCTATCCTCTTTTCTCCACATCCTCACTAGCACTTGTTCTTTGATGATTTGCTGATGATAGACATTCTGGCAGATGTGAGGTAATAATACCTCATAGTCATTTTAATTTGCATCTCTCTGATGATTAGTGGTGTTGAGCATTTTTTCATATGTCTGTTGGCCATTTATATGTCTTATTTGGAGAGGTGTCTATTTAGGTCCTCTGCCCATTTTTAATTGGGTTCTTTGTCTTCCTTTTGTTGAGTTGTATGAGTACTCTATATATTTTGGAAAGTGAAACTGTCATTGTTCACAGATGACATGATATTATACATAGAAAGCCCTAAGGACTCCATCAAAAATCTACTAGAGCTAATAAACAAATTTGCCATAGCAGGATACAAAATTAACATCAAGAAATCGACAGCATTCTTACACACCAATAATGAACTCACAGAAAGAGATACTAAAAAAAATCCCATTTACCATTGCAGCAAAAAAGCTAAGATACCTAGGAATAAACATAACCAAAGAAGTAAAGGACCTGTTCTCAGAAAACTACAGGACATTGAAAAAAGAAATAGAGGAAGATATAGAAATGTGGAAGCATATACCTTGTTCATGGATTGGAAGAATTAACATCATTAAAATGTCCATACTACCCAAAGCAATCTATAGAGTCAATGCAATCCCCATTAAAATACCAATGACATATTTCACAGAACTAGACCAAATACTCCAAAAGTGTATATGGAACCAAAAAAGACCCCTAATAGACACAGCAATCTTGAAAAAGAAGAACAAAGTAGGATGGATCACAATACCAGATATCAGGTTATACTACAAAGCCATTGTAATCAAAACAGCCTGGTACTGGCACAAGAACAGGCAGGTAGATCAGTGGAACAGAACAGAGAACCCGGAAATTGACCTAAAACATTATGCTCAATTAATATTTGACAGAGGTGGCAAGATCATACAATGGAGTAAAGACAGCCTCTTTAACAAATGGTGTTGGGAAAATTAGACAGCTACATAAAAAAAAAAAAAAAAAAAAAAAAAAAAAAAAAGAATCTAGACCACCAACTTACACCATACACAAGAATAAACTCAAAACGGATAAAATACTTAAACATGAGTCGTGAATCCATAAAAATCCTAGAAGAAAATGTAGGCAACAAAATTTCAGACACCACACGCAGCAGAATTTTCACTGATACAATGCCTAAGGCAAGAGAAACAAAGGAAAAATGAATAATACATGGGACTACATCAAACTAAAAAGCTTCTGCACAGCCAAAGAAACAAGTATAAAAATGGAAGGGGAACCCACTATATGAGAGAGCATAATTGCCAACAATGTATTAGATAAGGGGTTAATTTCCAAGTTATCTCTTAATATTTTATTATTTTTGTGTGTTTCTGACAATAAAGTATATAGCAAGGGATTACAAGAAATGTTTGCTGTCTCTCACTATAAGCCAGTATGATACAAAATAATCCAATAAAAGAGGAGAGGGCCACAACACCACTAAAGAGATGCTAATGGCCTAGAATAACAGTAAGGTAGAAAAAAGGGATGGAGAAAAGTACAGAGATTTAAAAGCAAAGTAACTCCTAGATATCAAGATAGAGTTACCGGGTAGGCATATATACTTAGATATTTAGTACACAGATACTCTGTAAAAACGTTCGTCTCTCAGGGTCCCAGTGTAAAAAGAAAGCATGTTTAGAAAGGTAGATAATAAAACTGATTACTTATTGAAAACCACTAAATCAAACATGGCAAACACAAGCTCACCATCCTGTGCAAACTGGAGTGTTAAAAGCAAGTAAAAATCTGGTTTCAAATTTGTAAACAGATGGGCTCATCCTGGTAATGTACACTTCCATATAGCATGCTCCTGCCTGAAAATATCAGTCACACAAATAAGGACAAATTACTTGAGCAGTACTGTGGTTCCACATTCAACAATGTCTTACTTGTTAGTAATTTTCCACTTAGTCTTGGAATAATTTTAGAAAGGGCAAAAAGTATTTTTCAGTGGTCATGGGTTGATTATTACAGATTAGGTTCATTCAGAAAAAGTGATCATTTATATGTTTATGGTTTGAGTGAATTAATTTTTTTCAGGTTGATTTATCATCTTTATACACCTTAAATGTCACCAGAGATTCATTTGCTAACAACATATGCTGCCATGCACTTCATCTCTCCCGAGTGCAATGGGAAAGAGGGAACATGTTTTTGTTCAGCAGCTTCACTGCATTTTCAAACACAGCTTCTGTCGCAAGATCATAATACAGCATATTTATAAATACAGTTATGGATAAAAAAGGATATAAAATAACCCCACTCCTCTGCCGCAAATGTATGCAGGGTTGGCACATCTGGTTCAATAAGACTTCATCAGTTTTTTTTTTATTTTAAGGTAGAATCACATTATCTTTGGAAGACCCAGGTGCTCAATGTTCATATATATGAAACTACTATAACCAAATATCAAAGACATAAATACATGAAATCATTTTGACGTAGTATCATAGCAAATAATTCATTTTTATATGGGAAGAAATAATTTTCACCTTACAATTCCTTTCATAAAGATTATTATATGAATCTATGTATAAGTATACTCACATAAAATGTATATTATATATTCATGTATTTACATACAATTTTAAAATTATAAATAGTGTAGCACATATTCATATACACTTATACACACATAATTATATGTGTGTGTGTGTGTGTATTTGTCTGTGTGTGTATATATATATATGAGAGAGAGAGAGAGAGAGAGAGAGAGAGAGAGAGAGAGAGAGAGAGACCTGTATTCACTGACTTTGAAACAGGTAAGTCAGTGAAAGGTACTATTGTTTCTCACCATTTAATACTGATCCTATCTGAATTTTGTCTTCTTAAGTTTACAAACCATCACCAAAGAGGATACAAAACCTTTCCCACCTATAATAATGTTCTTTCCCACCTTCTCTTCTGTTCCTTCTTATAACCTTTTGGTATTACATAACATCTCCTAAAATTACTTTATGAGCAAAATTCAAAATTTAGACCTCCAGTTGGAATTCTTTTCTGAGCCCAGTTCCATTTTTTAAATAATGACTATTATCTCTATGTACATTTCCTGCTGATCACTCAAGCACAATGAATCTAAACTATAGGATGATTCTTCAGCTCCAGCTTGCTCCTCCTTCCAGAGTCTCATTTTCCGTAGGCCTACCTTTCTATTTGCCTACTCAGGTCATCTCAAAACACATTTGCTTCCTTTTCTCCCACAGTCAGAAACAAGCCAAGCCCTGTCTCCAGTCCTCCCTCAATCTCTCATCTGCCATAATTTCTCATGGCCATCATTGGAGTTCAGGTTAATACTTCCTTCAACTTTGGCTCTAGCGATAGATGACTGATGGTTTTTACTACCTGTTCACTGGTTACCATTGGTTTTGTAAGCATCAGCCCCTAAACCAGAAGTGAGAAAGTGTTTGGGAAGCTCCGCTCAATGGGAATTGGGAGGATCCACACTAGAGACGTCATGTTGCATTCCCAGCCCCAGCCCCGGAGCATTCGGACAGTGCCTGCTGCAAGGGTAGGGAAAACAGAACAAACAAGGCCCTGCTGTGCAGCAGGGCAGACATGAAGAAAGCTGCTTGTCAGTGATCTCAGTCATCATGATGATGATAAAACAATGCACCATGCTAAACGCAGTGTTAGCAAGGAAGCAGAGCTAGCCCTGCACAGAGCTCCAGAAAGAGGTCCATTCAGACCTGCATTTCCCGTTCCCCAGACCCCAAGATATGTGCAGTGAAAACTGTATAGAAGCCAAATCCAGTTGGTCTGTTTCAGTCCTGCTCTTTGAAAAATTGTGGGAAGAGGAATGAAGGGCCTCTTCAAAAGTATTTTATTTATTTTCCAAGTTCTGGGATTAGCTATGCTTTTATTTGTACTCTGCATTTCATGAGAAAGTGACACTCAGAAGAGAACGGAGGAGGACTGGGCAGGTAGAGGAGACAGAAGGTCTGAACAATTCTGAATCCAAACTACAGTTTCTTCATCCTGTATCCTACTTCCGCTTCCCATTGCTGGGGTCAAAGTCCAAGGCCTTTTCTGTTCTGTAATAACAGATGTAGTTTTATATTAAATTAAAGCAAAACAAAACCTTAGCTACAGTGGGGGGAAAAACAGAGCCCACTATCATGGTTGACCCATTGCTTCCATCGCTCTCTCCCTTTGCTGCCTCCCTACAAGCATTGGTTGCAGGAACATGACAATCAGCTGGACTTCGAAGAGGAGGGAAGGACTAGCAGAGAATGCGATGTAGGCCAGCATCACCCTTCCTGACTGTACGGAAGGCAGAGGTGTGGCATCTTCTGTCTGAGAACGCTGAAGTCTATACAGGTTGTGTCTTTGCCCGAAGTCACCTAACTGGAAGAAGAACATTGCAAAGTTGCCACCACAGTAAAGCTTGTATTGCTTGTGGCAGGAGCTTCAGTAATTGCTTCAGTAACTGAAGGAAGAAATAGGAAACCTTAGCAGCTTCATCCAGTTTCAAGATGGGAACTTAGCAGATGTGAGCTGCTAACTCCAACAGCCTCCCCTCCCTCTGGTGTTTATTGTTCTTTTCTTTCCTTTTTTATCCTCACCCAAGTACATTTTTCCGTTTTTTGTTCAGATAGAGTGGGAGGGAGAGAGAGGAAGAGAGAGAGAGAGAAACATAGACGTGAAATGGACACAGCGAGTGGCTGCCTACCGCACGACCAATCAGGGCCGGGGACAAACTGCAACTGAGGTACGTGCCCCTAGTGGGAACCAAACCTGGGTCTCTCAGGACCGCAGGCCGACGCTCTAACCGCTGAGCCAAACTGGCCAGGGATGATGTTCATTGTTCTTAAAATGCTGTCTCCTAATGGTTTGCTGGTATACCATTCCACATCTTTTAAAATGCAAAGCTAGTGATCACAAAGATTATTGCTCAACTAACTTTATCTTTGTGACACTTGGCAAGACTGACCATCTCTGTGTTTGGAATACATCAGAGTGTGGGTGGTAGTAGGGACACAATGCCACAGAAATGGGCTGCATCCCTCACTCAGACATGCAACCCTTAAAGTACTGCAATTATTCTACATTGAGTGTCAGTGGAATGATTGACAATCTTCCAGACAATCCAGAAAAAAATAGCTAAGGAATTCGATTTGCTTGGAGGATAGACAGGTGAAAAGAAAGAATCAAGGAAAAGTTAAAAATAACAATCCTTTCTGCATTTGGGTCCAAATCTTTGATGAGCTAGCTGCCACCCACAAATAATTAACTCCAGAATAGTCAGTCAAATCAGACAATACATATTTTATTTATTTATTTATTTTTTAAAAATATATTTCTATTTATTTCAGAGAGAGAGAGAGAGAGAGACAGAGAAACATCGATGTGAGAGAGACATATTGATTGGCTGCCTTCCACACAACCCTGATCAGGGCTAGGGAATGAACTGCAACTGAGGTACATGCCCTTGACCAGAATCAAACTTGTGACTCTTTGGTCTGTGGGGCCCACAATGTTACTGCTGAGGAATTTTGGATTTTAATTTTTATGTCACCAAAATGCTTTCATTTTTTAAACTCTTACCACTTTATCTATACATTCCTAACTTACTTAATACTTTATGCTTTTTGATATAGCATTTATGTCTTATTTCCCTTTGGATTCTGAGCTTCTTCTATGTAGGATAGTTTTTAAAAACTAGCAATATCACTTGAATACTTAGTGAAGTGTTTTTAAAGAGAATAAACAGCCCAGCCGGTGTGGCTCAGTGGTTGAGCGTCAACCCATTCACCAGGAGGTCGCTGGTTTGATTACCAGTCAGGGCACATGCCCAGGTTGTGGGCAAGATCCCCAGTGGGGGGCGTGCAGGAGGCAGCCAATCAATGTTCTCTCTCATCAATGTTTCTATCCCTCTCCCTTCCTCTCTCTCTAAAATCAATAAAAAAATTAAAAAAAAAAAAACAAAATAAAGAGAATAAACAACTACTCCCCTGGGTGGGTGTGTATGTGTGTGTGTGTGTGTGTGTGTGTGTGTGTGTGTGTGTGCATGCACGCATGTGTGTGAGTTTTTGCATTGCAGAAATCTTGAACTTGGAGCTATGAGAAAATTACCAGAAAGATTTGTATTTCTTTCCCACAGCACTCTTGAATCTTGCCTAAGCGCTTTCCAGCCATGACCCAAACCTACAATATAATCTCTAGGCTCTTTGGCTGTAAAAATGCAAATAGCATATCAAACTTAATCTTCATTCCTTATCAAACCACCAGAGACCCTTTTTATAAAAATAATTTTATTTAAGTGAGAAGTAAGAATAATACCACGTGTTTGTTTTATATTTTAAGGGATTGAAATCATTCATAACTGAGATAACTCAAAATCTTTTGGGATGTTTGAAAAAATGCAGTATAAAAAATTAAAGTTGACACTGTGGACACTTAGAAGACCAACAGCAAAATAAAGTAATTAATTCATGCCAGGGAAGCTTCAGATAGATATAAACTAATCTGTCAAATATCAGAATTCAGATATGGCACAAAATTTTAGAAGGCACACAATTTGCAGACAGATATTCTTTGGATTTATTGGACCATCTACTTATCTTGACTACCTCATACATTTGCATAAATGTGTGTAGAAATAAAGTTTCTGTCATTGTAACACTGAATATGAATTTTTTTTTTATCTCAAATTGTTGCTCATGGAGGCAGATAAAGTATTAGTTGCACAAACACACTATTACATTTCTCTTTGGGAAGACACTGAGAATTTGTGTACTAGTTTTCATCAACTCCAGAAAAATGCTCATTTATTAAAGAATTGATGCTGATATGAAGTGACAAGTGAATTATTACCCTGTAGAGTTGCTTGCTTAGACTGCATATGCTTTAGCATGTTATCACAAAGTCATTATGTTTCTGCAATGTTACTTGGATTATATGCAACAAACCTCCAAATGTAATGAGCTTATTTTTCTGCCTCTAGCTCGTTAGGGTAAAATCATACTTCTCTAATGCAAGCTATTCCATGGCCATTTAAGGGGATGGAAAAAGGAAAACCATATCCCTATCTATCAGAATAAATGTGCCTACACTAATCTCCCCAAAGGCACTAAGCTGTAATGTATATTCTATTTAATAGTCTATTTTTAAATCAACAGTTAGAATGCAAAAGGAAATTACATTCCCCAAAACATATGGGCTTGTATTCAACACGTAACTTCACATCAGGGAAAAGATGAAAGAAGTCTTGCAGTCAACTGTTCATCCGTCTGACATGTACCAATACATGTACCTGACTTGCTTAGCTTGCCTTTTTAAATTCTTGCTCAATTTGTTTTTCTACTTTGCTTAGTGGAAGGCAGTACATGCCCTCAGGGCAGTATGCAATACTTTCTGATGAACAGAAAGAATGTTGCTGACATAGCAAAAGCTTCAGGAAGCCACAAAATTGAAAAGGGTTTTATAAAACATGATTATCATTACATTTTGTACAAAAGGCTCAGATATTGATAGGAGCAGATGTAATTGTTTTTCCATTTAATATATATTTTTTACAGTCCTAAGTTGTACTTTCCATTTGTAGCTATCAGTAGTAGCAAAGTAGAAAATTATAGAGGCTAGACTATTCCACAGTGTTCACAATAATGACCAGCACGATTTATTTTCTGCTTTCACGCTAAGCTTCCATGCAGATAGAAAATTTTTAGCATTGACCGGCTGGAGGTTCCCTGCCACTGACTATAAAAATAGTAAAACTTGAGATGAGAATTGGAAGAAAGAGAAATCTTTTTGAAACTGAAAATAAGACAAGAAATGTACTTTATTTACTAACTTCTTTTTTTAGGATATCATTGTCTTATAGATTTCTAGTTTCTTTTCAGTGAGCTGAAAATGGCCAGACTAGAGTGGAACTCATAATAGCAGACATTGAGCTACTTTAGCAAGAATATAGGAGTTAGTGCTGAACGCTGTTTTGAGTTGTGGTGGGTGAGAAAGGAATAATGATGATAATAATAATGATAACTAACTCAATCAGAAGCTGGAAAATACATTTTGCTAAATCTTACACAAAACTCATGAAGTAGGTAAGAATGTATTTATGGTTATTCTCAAATTACCAATAAGGAAATTGAAGATTGGATAGATTAAATGGTAGATTAAGTGACCAGGTAAAGTATATAGTGAGTATACTATATAGTTATGAAAAATGATAGGTCATTTTCTAAATCTGACTTTTTATGCATTCCTGTCTACTCAATTTATCAAAGATATAAAAATGTGGTGCTTCTAAATAAAGTTTAACGTGGTTAAAGAAACAACATTGAAACACATTAATAATAATATTTATATCACTAAAATGAAGAGATAATACATCATCTTAATAAAATTGCCATACATATTTATACAGCAATAGAGCAGGTAAACTTTAACTTGAATTCAACCATACCAAATACCAATTTGAGTAGATAAATATTCTATATGCACAAATATATTTCATTATTCAAATAACATGCTGTTAGAACACCAATTGTTTTCCTCTTTGAGAATTTTTTTCTTGAGTTTGTTATTAAATTCTAAAATCAGAATAAATAAGTCTGTTATAGATAATTCATTACCATACAAACATAGCGTTTACACTAAGTAGCAGGTATCTGTGCTAGGCACAATGACTACAATTTCATATCCAGCTTAACTAGAACAGAAAAAACTTACAGAGGAAGTACAATGAAAACACATGTTGTGGTTAGAAATACTTTCCTGGTAGTTGTTATCATTAATTTTTAGAAACATCATTAGTGATTGCTTAATCTGTGTTGCCATAGATCAGTGGTTCTCAACCTTCCTAATGCCACGACCCTTTAATACAGTTCCTCATGTTGTATGTGGGCATATCTGCATGTGGGCAGACCCGCCTGGAGATGGATAGAGGAGCGGTGAGTCCTTCGACCCCCAAAGGGTCGCGACCCACAGGTTGAGAACCGCTAGATAGATGTTAAATATTGCTTTTGTTCTTTTAGTGTTTATTGATGCTTCACTATACATATGACATTGTGATAGAAAGGCAAGGTTAATCAGTTAATGTTGCACTATTGTTTAGTGTAAGGTAAATAGGTCAAAATTAGATCCTAAAGTGTGGCAGGTATGACTTTAGAAATGTGCATGATTACAATAGAACACAAAGTAGAGAAAGAAGGGATATACCCCATCTACTTAGATCCTTCAGGAAATATTCCACAGAGGAGGTGGTGGCAGACAGCAAGTGGGGTGAGGGTGGGAAGATGCCAGACGGTGGTACAGAAGAAAGCAGGATGTCCACTGTAACATTCCTGCATTATGAAGCTGTTTTTTCTCTTTTCTTATAAATCTTACATCTAAACAGTACAAATTAATATACTACAGAGATCTTGACAAACAAAATAAGCTGACTGGTTTCAGACTTCTACTCCATACTAATTTTTTTTTTTTTAAGGAAAGAAATTAAAAAATTTCTTGAGACTTTTGAAGGGAAAAGTTATTATTCCATAACTGCAGGTCACAAAAGTTCTCTCTCTCTCTCTCTCTCTCTCTCTCTATTTTTTTTTTTCAGGAACAAAATAAAATAATTTTTATTCTGAAACAACTACTTAATTTTTTTTTCAAAAAAATACTTTAAGGAATTCCAAAATGGCAGCGGAGTGATTGGAAGCTACACAGACCATCTCCCAGGACCAAACTGGAAATACAACTAAAATAAAGACAAATCATCGGGAAAAAGCAATGGAAAAGCAGCTTGCGGGGACCATACAACCAGGGACATTGAATCGATCCTGGTAGGATTGCAGAGGCGCGAGAGGGGGGCTGGGAGCCCACTGACAGCAGCAGCCTTAGCCTTGAGCAGCTCCCTGGGGGTTAAATCTCAAGCCAGCTCCACAGTGCAGAGGGCCGGAACAGAGCGCTAAAATAGCCACAGCCACTCACCTTGGGCTCCGGCAGAGAGAGGGTGGACTGGACTGGAACTGTGTGGGAACACTCGGGATTTGGAGGGCGCTCAGAGCTTTTGCTGAGTTGTGGCCACACAGGACGGTGGCCATCTTACTCCTACCCAGGGCTCTGGGGAGAGGCGGCAGCCCCTCCCTCAGAGATTCAGCCACACCCACGTGGGCCATTGAAATGCAAATTGAGGCTCATTAACTACCAGCATCTGCCCCACCTTCCGGAAATCCTCTCACACTGAACACCTGAGGGAGGTTTTCACTCAACTGAGAACCCAAGGCTCTTCAAGTAACCGGAACTAATAGCCTCTAGGCAAAAAGCTAGAGGATAACTGAACCTTTTCTGGGCTTGCAAATCTACCCAGGAAAGTAAGACTCCATGGTGGTGTATTATGTGGGTCCTCCCACGCTCATCCAAACCCAGTACAGGGAGCCAAAAACAGCAGAAAACCAACATCCACAGGGAAAATTTGGCAGGCTCCAAAACCCACTGAGATAGCCAAAATGGTGAAACAAAAAAAACAGATTCCAAATGAAAGAACAAAAGACCTACACCGAAAATGAGATAAAAGAAATGGAGTTAAGCAAGTTAACAGAACTAGAATTCAGAGCCATGACTTCAGGAAGCTCAACAGCGTGAGTAAGGACATCAACACCATGAGCAAAGACATAGAAATATTGAAAATCAACCAATTGGAAATGAAGATTGACATAGCAGAAATGAAGAATACATTGGAAGGACTAAACAGCAGAGTAGAAGAAGCTGAGGAGCAGATCAGTGAATTAGAAGACAGGGTAGAAAAAATCAACCAATCAGAAAACCAAAAGGAAAAAAACAATGAAAAAACAGGAAGACAGCTTAAGAGAACTGTGGGACAACTGGAAACGTAATAATATTTGCATCATAGGAGTCCCCGAAGAAGAAGAAAATGAGAAAGGGTTAGAGAATATATTTGAAGATATAGTGACAGAAAATTTCCCTAATTTGGTGAAGGAAGAAGGCATTCAAGTTCAAGAAGCACAGAGAGTCCCAAGTAAGAAGAACCCAAACAGGTCCATACCAAGACACACAGTAATTAAAATGCCAAAAATTAAAGACAAAGAGAGAATCCTAAAGGCAGCAAGAAATAAGCAACAGGTTACCTACAAAGGAACCCCCATCAGGCTATCAGCTGACTTCTCAATAGAAACACTACAGGCCAGAAGGGAATGGCATGAAATAATCAAGGTCATGAAAAACAAGGATCTGAACCCAAGACTACTCTACCCAGCAAGGCTATCATTCAAAATAGAAGGTCAAATAAAGAGCTTCCCAGACAAAAAAAGGCTAAGGGAATACATTAGGACCAAACCAGCACTGCAAGAAATGTTAAAAGGACTGCTGTAATTAGTAGAAGAAATAGGAAGGAAAATAGAATGACACTAAACAAAAATGGCAATAAATAAGTACATATCAATAATCACCTTAAATGTAAATGGATTGAATGCTCCGATAAAGAGACACAGAGTAGCGGATTGGATAAGAAAGCATGACCCATATATGAGTTGTTTACAAGAGACCCACCTCACAACAAAAGACTCAAATAAATTGAAAGTGAAGGGATGGAAAAAAATCATCCAAGCAAACGGAAAGGAAAAAAAAGCTGGGGTAGCAATACTCATGTCTGATAAAATAGATTTCAAAATGAAGGCCATAACTAGAGACAAAGAAGGCCACTACATAATATTGAAAGGATCTATCAACAGGAAGATATAACCTTGGTAAACATATATGCACCCAATATAGGAGGACTAAAATATATTTAAAATCTTCTGAAGGACTTCAAAGGAGAAATCGACAGCAATACAATCATAGCAGGGGACTTCAACACCCCGCTGACATCACTGGATAGATTCTCTAGACAAAAAATTAATAAGGAAAGAGAGGCTCTAAATGAAGCACTGGACCAAATGGATTTAATAAATATATACAGAGAATTACACCCCAAAACTACAGAATTCACATTCTTCTCAAGCGCACATGGGACATTCTTAAAGATAGACCACATGTTAGGACACAAACGAAGTCTCTACAAGTTCAAGAAGATTGAAATCATATCAAGCATCTTCTCAGATCACAATGGCATGAACCTAGAAATCAATTGCAACAAGAACATGCAAAGGAATTTGAATACATGGAGGCTAAATAGCATGTTATTAAACAATGAATGGGTTACCGAGGAGATCAAGGAAGAAATTAAAAACTTCCTGGAAACCAATGAAAATGAACACACAACAACACAAAATCTATGGGATGCAGTGAAAGCAGTTCTGAGAGGGAAGTTCATAGCACTACAGGCCTACCTCAAGAAACAAGAAAAATTTCTAGTAGAATTTTTAACCTCACAACCTAATGAACTAGAAAGAAAACAAAAAAGAAAACCCCAGAGCAACTAGAAGGAAGAAAATAGGAAAGATCAGAGCAGAAATAAATGACATAGAGACCAGAAAAATAATTCAAAGGATCAATGAAACAAAGAGCTGGTTTTTTAAAAAGATAAACAAGATTGATGGCCCCTTAGCTAGACTCACCAAGAAACAAAGAAAGAGAACCCAAATACACAAAATCAGAAACGAAAGAGGAGAAGTAACAACTGACACCACAGAAATACAAAGGATCATTAACAAATACTATGAACATTTATATGGCAACAGATTCGACAATCTAAGTGAAATGGACAAATTTCTAGAAACACATAGTCTCCCAAAACTGGACCGGGAAGAGATAGAAAACTTGAACAGACCAATAACAATGAAGGAAATTGAAGATGTAATCAAGACTCGCCCAGCAAACAAAAGCCCAGACCCGGATGGCTTCATGGGGGAGTTTTACCGAACATTCAAAGAAGAACTAACACCCATTCTCCTCAAACTATTTCTAAGAATTCAAGAAGAAGGAAGACTTCCAAACTTGTTTTATGAGGCCAGCATAATTCTAATTCCAAAACCAGAAAAAGACACTACAAAGAAAGAAAACTACAAGCCAATATCCCTGATGAACATAAATGCCAAAATCCTGAACAAAATACTAGCAAATCGGATCCAGAAATACATCAAAAAAATTATTCACCATGACCAAGTGGGATTCATCCCAGGGATGCAAGGATGGTTCAATATTCACAAACCAATAAATGTGATACACCACATAAACAAAATGAAAGATAAAAACCACATGATCATATCAATAGATGCTGAAAAAGCATTCGACAAAATCCAGCACCCATTTCTGATAAAAACGCTCAGCAATTTGGGAATAAAGGGATCATATCTTGATATAATAAAGGCCATATATGAAAGACCTACAGCCAACATCATACTCAGTGGGCAAAAACTATAAACATTTCCCTTAAGAACAGGAACAAGACAGGGATGCCCACTTTTGCCACTCTTATTTAACATAGTACTGGAAGTCTTAGCCACAGCAATCAGACATGAAGAAAAAATAAAGGGGATCCAATTTGGAAAGGAGGAAGTGAAACTGTCATTATTCGCAGATGACATGATATTATACATAGAAAACCCTAAAGACTTCATCAAAAATCTACTATACTTAATAAGTGAATTTGGCAAAGTAGCAGGATACAAAATTAATGCCAAGAAATTGATGGCATTCTTATACACCAATGATGAACTCACAGAAAGAAAAACTAAAATACCAATCCCATTTACCATCACGGCAAAAAAATTAAGATACCTAGGAATAAACTTAACCAAAGAAGTCAAGGATCTATTTGCAGAAAACTACAGGACATTGAAAAAAGAAATAGAGGAAGATATAAAAAAGTGGAAGCACATACCTTGTTCATGGATTGGAAGAATTAACATCATTAAAATGTCCATATTACCCAAAACAATCTATAGATTCAATGCAATCCCCATCAAAGTACCAGTGACATATTTCACAGAAATAGAACAAATACTCCAAAAGTTCATATGGAACCAAAAAAGACCCCAAATAGCCACAGCAATCTTGAAAAAGAAGGACAAAGTAGGTGGGATCACAATATTGGATACCAGGTTATACTACAAAGCTACTATAATCAAAACAGCCTGGTACTGGCACAAGAACAGGCATATAGACCATGGAACAGAACAGAGAATCCAGAAATTGACCGAAGACATTATGCTCAATTAATATTTGATAAAGTTGGCAGGAGCATACAATGGAGCAAAGACAGCCTCTTTAATAAATGGTGTTGGGAAAATTGGACAGCTACATGCAAAAAAATGAAACTAGACCATCAACTTACACCATACACAAGAATAAACTCAAAATGGGTAAAAGACCTAAATGTGACTCGTGAATCCATAAAAATCCTAGAAGAAAATGTAGGCAACAAAATTTCGGACATCATATGCAGCAGAATCTTCACTGATACATCACCTAAGGCAACAGAAACAAAGGAAAAAATGAACACATGGGACTACATCAAATTCAAAAGCTTCTGCACAGCAAAAGAAACAACCAGCAAAACGGAAAGGGAACCCACTGTATGGGAGAGCATAATTGCCAATGATACATCAGATAAGGGGTTAATCTCCAAAATATATAGAGTGCTCATACAACTCAACAAAAGGAAGACAAAGAACCCAATTAAAAAATGGGTAGAGGAACTAAATAGACACCTCTCCAAACAGGACATACAAATGGCTGAGACATATGAAGAAATGCTCAACATCACTAATCATCAGAGAGATGCAAAGTAAAACAACAATAGGTATCACCTCATACCTGTCAGAATGGCCGCCATCAACAAATCATCAAACAACAAGTGTTGGCGAGGGTGTGGAGAAAAGGGGACTCTAGTACACTGCTGGTGGGAATGCAGATAGTGCAGCCACTGTGGAAAACACTATGGTGTTACCTCAAAAAATTAAAAATTGAATAACCATTTGACCCAGTGATCCCACTTCTAGGAATATACCCTAAGAAACCTGAAACACCAATTAGAAAGAATATATGTACCTCCGTGTTCATAGCAGCACTATTTACAATAGCTAAGATCTGGAAACAGCCCAAGTGTCCATCAGTGGATGAATGGATAAAAAAGCTGTGGTACATATACACAATGGAATACTATGCAGCTGTAAGAAAGAAAGATCTCTTATCCTTTGAGACGACATGGAGGGACCTGGAGAGTATTATCCTAAGCGAAACAAGCCAAGCATAGAAAGACAAATATCACATGATCTCACTCACCTGTGGAATATAATGAACATAACAGTCTGGGGAACAGGGTAGACCCAGAGATGTGAAAGTGGGGTACAGACTGACAACCCTTAGAGGAGGGCGGGGGGAGGGGAGGGAAGAGATAAACCACAGAACTTATATGCATGTATGCATAACTGATGGACATGGACAACAAAGCTGGGGACGGGGTGGGGGATGGGGAGGATGGTGTCAATGGGGAAAAAAGGAGAAACATCTGTAACAAAAATAAATTAATAAAAAAATAAAAAATAAAATAAATAATAATAAAAAAGAATAATGCAAAAAAAAAAATACTTTAAGATCTCCACTAAGTAATTTTAGAGATTAATGAGAACCAAGAATGGAGAAATTTGGTGGAAAAGGACTGCAGTTCTTTTATTTATTTTTATTCCAAATTCAAGAAACCAACAGGATTTAGGTATTCTCATGTAGATTTTAATCTGATCAGTGAAACAGAGTTTGAATTAAGTACTACAAAACTCAATCCTCTTTTGGAATCAAGAAATATGTTAATAAAACTGAATCTAATGTTCAAATAGAATATGTTATCCATTGTTTATAGCCACTTGAAGCATAACTGGATTTCTTTTCTTCCATTCAGAAATTTCATATAATGGCTGTAACATTGACATAGTTTGGAGTTTGCAAGGATAATTGCCAACACATTTTGGTTCTTGTTTATTCCCATCAGAAAGGTAGAGTTGAGTTGGGTAATTTACAGCTCTCTTCCATGCCAAAAATACTTTAGTAATGATTTTTTTCCCCTGTATCTTTAAACTTCCTGAATGAAAATGCCCAATATCCTTTGTCATTAAATCATCTCTGAATATTATCTTGTTTATAATGTTCTTATTTAATTACTGTTCTTAAATACACATAAAAATTTAACTATGTAAAAATGCAAAGAGCCCTAGCTAGTGTGGCTCAGTTGATTGGGCATCATGCCACACACCAAAAGGTCGCTGGTTCAATTCCCAGTCAGGGCACATGCTCGGGTTGTGGGCAAGATCCCGGGTGGGGGGACTATCGATGTTTTCCTTTCTCTCCTCCCTCCTTTCCTCTCTCTCTAAAATCAATAAAAAAATCTTTAAAAACAATTTTTTACAAAAGCATAGAAAAAATATTAACGACTGCAGTGACATTACAAGTTTAATACAAGTATGGATGGTTGTTGTTACTTTCTCCTTTACCTACTTATCTATTTCCTCATTTTCTTTAATAGTCATATAACATATTTAAAACTATGTATTTGTCAACAAGGACCTACAATTATAATTATGCAAAATTATGCAAAAAAGTGTGAAGCAAAAGTACTAGAAGAAATTAGTTCTAAATGTATAAATTGTTTCTGAGCCTGTTTCAATTCTTCTTTGTTTTTTCATATTTTATAAAATTACTGCTCAAATATTAATTTTCTGGAAGGTACAATTTTTTTTATCCTCACCTGAGGACAGTGTTCCCTTTTTGTTCAGATAGAGTGTGAGGGAGAGAGAGGGAGAGAGAGAGAGAGAGAGAGAAACATAGATGTGTGAGAGACACATGGACCAGTTGCCTCCCGCATGACCCTTACCAGGGCCAGGGATGAATCGCAACCAAGGTATGTGCCCTTGGCTGGAATCGAACCCGCGACTCATTGGTCTGTGGGCCAACGTTCTAACCGCTGAGCCAAACTGGCCAGGGCACAATTTTTATTTCTAAAACAACTTTTAAAATTGTATGTACTCCAATATCTAAATGGACAATTTAGGCCATAAAATCTACCTTATGGAGTTGGATTGATAGATAATTTCAGGTTGATTAGAGGTGTTAATTCAGATATAAGAAGACAAATATCCTACAACCTGCCCTTGGTGAAATTAAATTAGTCATTTTCATAGTAAAATGTTCAAGTGGGAAGCCTGTAAGCATCTGTGGACTAGGGACCAATACTCATAGCAATGGTATAATTGACAAATTTAAAAATGCATTTTAAAGTCTCCATTTTTAAAAAAAATTCATTTTATTATAAAAATCTTAAACATTTCTAATGTAACAGTTTAATTATTTTTCAATTTCCAGATTTTTGAGATTAGGATTAAGCCTAGTAATATTAACAGTTGTCTGACAATTTTAGTTTATTGGGTTTCCCTCAAATGGAAGCAGACTCAAGACTTCATCTCCCCACCACCCCCATGATTGATTTCTTAAAGTAGATTGTCAAGTGGTATTGAAAAAGAAATAAATGAATTTTAAAATAGACGTATTAACCAAGATTCACTATCAGTTCCTTAAACATAATTTTTATACCAAACTTTCAGTCTCTCCTCAATTTCATTCTCCTATGGTATGAATTACTTTATTGATTAGGAAGCTATGGTCTGAGTGCCAATGAAAATCTGTAAAGAAAACTCATTCAGAAAGAAATTAATATTTTTTTACAGTGAAAACCAATTTTCCTATGTCCAATCTTATCATCTATTTTCCATTATTTCCCATGTGTACTCCAAACATAGTCGATTTATGGCACTGTGCAGGATAATTAAAATGAAAGAATTACACAAAAAATGTTTTTCCAAGGCTAACTTCCAGCTCTCTCATACTAAAATAGTTTTATTTCTATATGGAAAAGCTAAAAATGTTACTAGAAAATTAAACTGTTTTGCAAATATATTCAGTGGTGAAAATTAATAGAATAATATTTCCATATGTTGTTTCAGGAATTACATAATTTATTGAGGAAAACAAACTATTAATATAAACTATAAAAAAGCACAAACACATTCTGTGTTGGAGAACTTATTATGTGGTAGGCACTGTGCTACAGGACTTTCTACATGCATGATCTATTTTAATTCTCCTACAACTCCAATAAGCAGATACTATAATATCCATTTTTTTAATTAAGAAAAAAATGAGGCTTTAGGGAACATTTAACAATCTTGTCCAAGGTCTCATAGTTGTTGAGATTCAAATCAAAGGTCTACTTGACTTTTGCATACTGTGCTGTTAAATATTATACTATCTTGTCTCTCTTCATATAGTAAAACAAATTCATCATCACCTCAAGCCTATTAAATGAAAAAAATATATATAGTATGGGCCTGTGTATGGGCCTAGTAAATGCACAGTGATAAATTAGGAAGAATACTACTTATATTACCGTAGGTATGTTCTTCAGTTGTGATGTCATATTTATGTCACCCAACAGTCCTGAAAGCTAATTTTTGCTAATATACAAATAAAAATAAATGAACACAAAAAAAGTGTGCAAGCTTCATTCATAAGGGGTAGGGATAGAAAGAGAAACAGTAATACTTTAACTTTTAATTATACAAGTAAAGCAAGAATATGTAAAAAATAGAAGCAGTAACTGTTTCCATCCACCCCATCCCTAAAATCCTACTAGTTTTTCCCATAATTTAGTTTCCAGGGCCTATTCTACACACACACACACACACACACACACACACACACACACACACACACACCACACCTGCTTAGAATTAACATACATTGATTGAACTATATTATGTGTATTGCTCTGTATCATTTTGTCTCTTAATATATGTTGGAAATTTTTTCATGTTAGTACAAATAGAGCACTTTATCCTTTTAAATTGCTAAATTCTGTAGTTGAAACACATATATTTGACCTTCCTCTTATAAATGTATATGTAAATTGTTTTAAAATATTCTCTATTAAAAAATACAGTGAAAATTGTTTCAATATACTTCTGTGCATAATTTTTGGATATAATCCTAGAAGTGAAATTGCTGGGTCAACTCTGTACATCCTTGTAATATATCTCTGTGCATTAACTGTAATACTATTAAAACTGATTCTGTGTTTATTATCAGAATTTCAAATAGATCTCCCCGCCTCCCAATAAAGTTAAGCAGATCTGAGAGATTGCTGTTGACAGATTCGTAGAATAAGCTTTCTTAGCACTTCCAATTTATGTGTCTATAATTCCTCCAGAGCCAGAGAGACATTGCTGAAAGGGATCCTTTTCTAATTAAAGTAGCAATAGCAATGCATTTTTGTATGGCACCACTTACTAAATCTCAATAGAAATGTGCACGTTTCAATCTGTATTGGATTTGGCTTCTAAAATCATTACTAGCCAGTTCTTGGTATATTTTAAATAAATAAGTCCACATTCTAAAAGAAAGATAGTAACAAGACAAAGCTATAATGAACCATTATTAGGAAACGTTCAGGAAACAGAGGATTTTTACCTTTGACACTACACCTCATCTTCAGAACAAACTGACCGTACAGCATCATAACAAGGTGAACGGGGATGCAAGGGAAGAAACCCTTGGATATTTTTCTGATGGGCATTTTAAATTAAGCATTAAAAAATGACTCTTCCTGTCTTCCATGTATCCATAAAAAACAATGGCCAGTGACTAAGCTGAAATATCCTAGCAGGAAGCAATATTTAAGAATAATTATTTTTTTATATTTTTCAATAATTTTTATTAAGTTTTTATTTAAAAAATTATAATTTAAAAATTACTCGTTTCTCATGAGTGCTTCACTGGCTACTATAAAATTTAATGTTTAATTAATTACTTAGATAAAATGCTATATTTTTGGTGCAGAATTTTCAAACATATATCATTTTCCATAAAATTTATATGCTAAAAATGTTAACTGAGAATTAGGTTATTATAGACTGAACATTTTAACTGCTTTCTATCCAGTTAAGAATTTTGGCCCAGTAGTAAAATATTCTGGTTAATGAGAAATTATCCATTTCTACTATTAGTGAAAATTCTGGCATTTATGGGAATACATGTACCCAAACTATGTTAAACATAATATTTAATGATTCATAAAATAATTTAGAATCTTTAATGATCCATAGCCATCATTACAGCTTTGGCCATAATGTTCCAGAGATTTGATTAATTCTAAAATTCCCTTTATTTTGCTAAGCTCATCTCTGAAACAACAGTTTAGACTACAATGTTCACTTTTGCTAGAAAAATATTGTATAGGTGCAGTAATAATTCAGCAATATAAATTATTGTATATTGTTAGTAATGGCTTATAATCAGTATAATATTTAATTGTTTCTCTATTGATTCAAGGTATTTAATTTTATTAGCCTTTGAAAGTTAAGTATATCTTGTCCAGAAAGGATCAAACACATGTTATTAAAACTGTTCTATCAACTGCTTTCTCTAAAGAATATCAAGCATCTTTCAGATCCCTCTGCCACATTCCTCACAGTCTTTCTTAAAACAAATCTGTGTCCCTCTCAGGAATGAAACATCCCAGAATTGCATTTGCTGATGACACAGATTTCAAATTCCTTTTCATGTCTTTATAAGCTCCTGTCACCTTCCCTTGCCCTACCAGTTAAAAGCATTTCCCCCAACACCATGTTCTGTCTGCTCAAATACTCCACACTCAACACCTCAGCAGCTCAAATGATGTCTCCACCTATGATACATTGTTTGATTTTTCTCTCTCCTACCACTAGACATACCCAGTACTTTCTTTAGGTCCCATATGTAACTTGTAACATGTCCATCATATCACCTTTAAAACTTTATTGTAATTACCTCATTACACATTTTCCCTAATAAACTATGGATTCATTGAAGGCAAGGAAAATATTTATTTAGGAACATGTACACCTCAGAGATGTCCAAAAATTTTTAGTGAAGTTTTAATTGATGAATTTACCATTTGAGAACACAGACAAAATAATCTACTTAAATTTTGAGAAACCTCTAGTAGAGTTTCAAGGAAAATGTTTTTAATTTGAAGACACTATTTTACTATTCTATTTGTTAAGTTGTATGCAGAAATGTGGGTGGGAGTTCAATGATGTTGAGAGATTCTTGGTGTTGGGAGTAAAATCACTGCATTAAAATAAAAGTTCTGGCCCTGGTCAGTATGGCTCAGTTGGTTGAGCATCATCCTGTGCACCAAAGGGTTGCCACTTGATTCCTGGTCAGGACACATGCCCAGGTTGCAGGTTTGGCCCCAGTTGGGGTGAGTGTGGGGGGCAGCCAATTGATGTTTCTCTCTGTCTCTCTCTGGAATCAATAAAAACATATTTATTTATTTATTTTTCCGAGTTTTTATGGTATATATATATATATATATATATATATATATATATATATATATTTATTAATATATTTTTGTTACAGATGTTTCTCCTTTTTTCCCCATTGACACCCTCCTCCCCATCCCCCCACCCTGTCCCCAGCTTTGTTGTCCATGTCCATCACTTATGCATACATGTGCATAAGTTCTGTGGTTTATCTCTTTTAAAAATAAATAAATAAAGGCTCTGCACATCCTCTTCAACACTTGTTATTAATTGTCTTGTTAATAATACCATTCTATCAGGTGTGAGGTGGTATCTTATTATAGTTTTGATTTTAGAGAGAGAGGAAGGGAGAGAGAGGGAAACATCAATGTGAGAGAGAAGAGAAACATCAATCAGTTGCCTCCTACACACCCCCTACTGGAAGCAAGCCCACAACCCAGGCATGTGTGCTGACTGGGAATTGAGCCAGTGACCTTTTGTGTATGGGACAATGCTCAACCAACTGAGTCACACTGGCCAGGGCCAAAAAGAGAATGTTAAGAGCAGCAAGAGAGGAGATGTTAGTTACCTACAAAGGAGCTCCTATAAGACTGTCAGCTGATTTTGCAACAGAAATTTTGGAGTCAGAAGGGTTTGGCATGAAATATTCAAAGTGATTTAAAGCAAGGACCTACAACCAAGATTACTCTACCCAGCAAAGCTATCATTTAGAATCTAAGGATATATAAAGAGTTTCTCAGCAAGAAAAAGCTAAAAGAGTTCATCACCACCAAACCAGTATTACAAAAAATGTTGAAGAATCTTCTTTAAGAAGAACAAAAGATTAAAAAAATATGAATAATAAAATGGTAATAAATACATATCAACAACTACTTTAAATGCAAATGTATTAAATGTTCCAATTAAAAGACATATGGTAGCTGGATTAAAAAAAAAAAAATGACCATTACAGATGCTGTCCACAAGAGACTCACTTCAGATAGAAAGACACACACAGACTGAAAGAAAAGGACTGAAAAATGATATTTTATGAAAGTGAAAACAAAACAAAAATAAGCTAGGGTAGCAATACTTGGACAAAATAGATTTTGAAACAAAGGATATAACAAGAGACAAAGAATGACCCAACAATTCCACTTCTGGGTATTTATTCAAAGAAACCCAACACACTAGATCAAAGATATAATATATGCACCCATATGTTCACTGCAGCATTATTTACAATAACCAAGATAAGGAAGCAACCTAAGTGCCCATCAAGAGATGAATGGATAATGAAGCTGTGGTGCCTATATACAATGGAACATGACTTGGCCATGAAGAAGAATAAAATCTTTCCTTGGATGGACCTAGAGAGTATTGAGCTGAGTGAAATAAGTCATACAGAGAAAGACAAATGTCAGATGAGTTTATTTACATGTGGAATCTAAAGAAGAAAATGAATGAACAAACATCGAAAACAGACTCATACACGTAACATTTTGACGGCTGCCAGATGGGAGAAGGGGTTGGGGAGAAGGGTAAAAATAGGTGAAGGGATTAAGAGGTACAAAATGGTAGTTACAGAATAGTCATGGGGAGGTAAAGTAAAGCATAGGGAATACAGTCAATAATATTGTAATAACTACGTATGGTGTCACATAGGTACTAGATTTATTGGCGTAATAACTTCATAAGTTATATAAAAAGTCTAATCACTTGGTTGTACACTTGAAACTAATATAATATTGTACATTAACTCTAATTAGAAAATGTAATTTTTTTTTAAAAAGTCTATCAGACCAATTCCTTCTCCTGACAATTCCTTAAGTGACATCATCAGTTGAATAAACTGTTCCCATTTGTATTTCAAAACTTGTAGAAATTATGCCCTTTAAAATTCCCAAATTTAACCATAATGCAGACACCAAGTAGACTGTAAATGAATAAATGATGTAATTATTGATAAATTTAAGATGCGAGACAAGTAATAAAGTGCTTTCTTAAACCAAATGTAATTTGAGAGGATTATTTTTATTACTCTACTGCTAGTGACAAAGAGTTGACTAATTCTGTGCTTATATAAGCTTTCTACACCTTTTACATTTGTTCAACTTCAGAGTTCAACGACGAATTAAATAAAAGGAATCAGTAGATTAGGAAAGGTCTCCAGCCCTTTTGTCATGGTTTAAGGCAAATGTAAATGTCAATGTCGGGTCAAAAAAGATTAGAGTTGAAAAATTGGGTGAGTCATGAGAAAGAAAGGAATACTAAAGGCACAGGCAGTTCGAGTGTGGGCTGAATCCGTTATCACTTATGAGAACAGCTATACCGAAAATGTTGCTGATACAATGCTGATTTTAGTGTGCTCTGCAAATAGCCTATTTGAATACATGCAAACTGCTTTTCAACAACTTGGGTAAAGATCTGTCCTAGTAAGAACCAGTAGCCTTCTGCCGGCGTAAGCATACAGAATTTCCGTTTTGCTTCTTGTGACAATCACAATTTCCGGCTTTACAAAATATCAGGAGGCTGGGTCCCAAAAGAAAAGGGGGAGGAGAGACCTTGAAGAAATATTTTTTTGAAGATTATTAATTAATTTACTGTTTTCTTTAGATTTACCTTCTTCAGAGAGGAGGAAGCCACTTATCTAATTAAACGTGATGACATGTTATTTACACTCAAAAAGGAACTTTACGAGATAGCAGTATTGCAATTGGATTCTGATTAGAGTGTTCCTTTTATTCATTGATGACTGTGTGTAACTCTCATTAACATTAAAAAAAAAAACTGTGAGGATGTAATGATTATAGACCAGAATGTGTCTATGGGTTAATTTTAATTGCACATAACTGTATTTGGATGGACAGTTTAGAAACAACCATTTAATTATATTAAAATTTCTTAATTACAAGTAGGAATTGGCTTGGAAAACCTTTTTGTGTGTGTGTGCCTACAATCCTATTAAAAAGAGCACTTTGGAAATCTGAGTTTATTTTTTCATATGTTAGAAATATCATTTTTCATGACATCTACTTGTAAAGGAGAGATGGAAAGAGATGGCAATATAAGTCATGTACCATTTTACAGAAAAAAACAAAGGGGGTTATAAGATTTAAGTAATTTACCTATGTTCACAGACTATTAAATTATAGAATAAAAATTCATATTAATTTTGTACATTTGAAATCCCATGCTAACTGGTGAAAAAAATTACTTGTGAACAATTTGTATATTTGTATGCTGTGGTCTAAATGTTTGTGTCCCCCTAAAAATTCATATATTGCAAACCTAATGCCCAGAGTGATGATGATAGTAAGCGGTGGGGCCTTTAGGAGCTGATTAGGTCATGAGAGTGGAGCCTTCATGAATGGGGTTAGAACCCCTAGAAAAGAGGTCTCAGACAGCTAGTTTGCTCTTTCTGCAATGTGAGGATATGACCAGAAGTTTGTAACCCCAAAATCTATCTTTACCTGCTCATGTTGACACTTTGATCTTGGACTTCCAGCCTTCAGAACTATGGGAAATAAATGTCTGTTGTTTATAAGCTATTCTGTCTGTGGTATTTTGTTATAGCTGCCTGGACAGGATAATACATTGTGTCTATATATTGATACTGAGTTGAAATCAGTGTGATTGCAGAATAAAAATGATGACAGTTTTTGCTAGAGATCTTCACTTGGCTATGTATGTAAGAGATGAAGCTTATAACATGTCACAATATTAGTGAGTGTGACTACCTGTATAGATAGCACAACGTAGGATAAAGCACATGAAATGGAAAAGTTCATTGATGTCAATGACAAACAAACACTTGTTGAGAAATCTACTATGCACAAAGCACTGCATTCTTTTTAAAAGAAGGTTGAAGAGGCAAGACTAAAAATTAATTAGATGCAATAAATATTGATACATTGCTTTCTAACAGATTATCGCTTACATTGTTATCTGCAGGAAAACGTTTACCATTTACTCAGCGGTTCAAAGCACATTTTATTTTTTATTAAATTATGAAAGAAATGACCTAAAAGTCAAACAGATAATCACAGAATATTCAAGCTACAAAGAAATGTGGAGATCATTAGTATAAGCACAACTTTATACCAAAGGGAGAAAAAAAAATCAATGCTAGAGAGTCCAACTGACTGATTTAACTTGTTATTGATAGGTCAAAGACAAGCCTGAGGTTTCCTGAATTTTAATGTAATACATTTGAAAGGATTTAATATTGTCTTAAATCATAGAGTCTAAAATCATAGTGTCTCATGTAGCCATTAAATTCAGTGTTAACAACTAGAGCACAAAACAGGTATAATAAAGAATGAGAGAAGTGGAACTTTTATGCCAAGCTTAGGACTGATTCTATCTAAAACCAGTCAGTGGCTTTCCCCACATGTAAATGGGTATGCTCTTTCTATTGAGTACCAAATGTAATCTAACTGGGTTTAGGCACCACGTGTGAAATACATGCATCTTAAGCACCAGAATCACAATTTGGTGAGGAAGATGTTCACACATAGAAACGCACACTTACACCTCCCATTCCATTCTCAGGTTCACAGGGGGGTAGATCAAGTGACATGTGGGCAAAGCTGCCCACACGCAAATTATATAAATTGTTAGTTCTGTTTCACTCCCTTTCTCTTTTTCTCTGGTTTTGGTGACCTTTTACAGTTTTATTCATTTGAAGTTCAGTTTGCTTAAGATGTTCTTACACTTTAATGCATGAGAGCACAAGATTGCATACATTTTTAAAGATAGAGCAAGACTAAATAATCAATATGTATAACTATCAATTTTAATACATCAGTATCAATATTTATGAACATCAATAACAAAGCAGTATATCAACTGAAACAAGGTCTAAAAAGTGGGAATTTTATGACAATATCTGTAACGTTCAAATAATGTCTGTTTCACAATAGCCACTTGAGGGAGATCTAGATTCTAACAAGATTATCTAGCTCCATGCCATGTATAAAAAAGGAAAAATTTCAGATAAGTATCTCGATTTCTTCTGAAATTAGAGTGTATAGTAATAATGGGCTTTCATTCTCACATTGTAACCATTGGCTGGACCTAATTCGACGTAGATGGGGAAATCTCTCTCCAGTTTCCTACAATCGTCCCTCCCTCTAATTTCATTATATTCTACTACTGAAGTGCACCACTCATCAGTATTACCTACATAATTCTAGACAGACGAGTATGCAACCTCTGATCCAGGAAAGGGTGTCCAAACTGTAAAATGATTTGGGTATTTTTGTTCTTAATGATATGGTTATCCTTGAAGTGGAGAAAGATGCAGTATACAAATTTAAGCATCTTCTATCCTGTTAGAAAAGAAAAAAAAAATAAAAACAAAAACTTATTCATTACATGTTCTTTTAGCTAGACAGCATTAGATCTTTACCCATCTGACCTCCTATGTGTATTTTGATAATAAGAGAAAAACATCCTGATTTCTACATTTATTTTCTAAAAAGGAAATGTGTTTAATTATGTATTTTGTCTATTTGTGGTCCCGGTGAAATTAAATATTTGATGACACTTGCATAGTTTGCTTAATATTACTTGGCTACAGTGAGAGATTTTGCTAATTATAGATATAACATATTTTCAGCTTGAATAATATTTATAGTTCTTATTGTAAATTAAGCAATTTGCAAAGTCATTACCCATTTAAATGTCTTCCATATTTTATTTAACCTGGGCTCATCTCTTACAACCTGACTATATCTGAGGTGGTGGTTATACCTAAGCACATACAGTATAGGGACAAAACTAATAAATTTTAGATGACAGCACTATTACTTCGAAATTCATTCTTACAAATGTCTAAATTTTATGTAATGGAGTTAAATCAACGGAAAATTAGTTTACTTTGTATTTTTGTTGGGAGTCTAGGATGCTATGGTTGACTGACTTATAAAATGTCCCAAATTATTTATGCTTTATTTATATACCCCCTTTGAATGTACCCATATAACTTTGTAATGTCTCCTATCAAGAGGATAAATCTGTTTCCCACAACTGAATGTAGGTTAATTTTAAAATATATTTTGGCCAAAAGAAAGCTATAGAATTAACAGTGTACAATTCTAAGCCTAGAACTCAAGAGGCTGTGCATGCTTCAACTTGGCCTCCTGAAACCCTCACTGCCATGGAAAGAGGCCAGGCCAGCTTGTTGGAGGTACAGAGGCCAGGTGGAAAAAGGCCTCCATCATCTCAGCCAAAGTCCACCTAGAGCAGCCATCTTCCAGACAACCCAACAGCTGACTGCAAATACGTGAGTAAGCCAAGTGGGGTTAGTCAACCTAAGCTCGGATTGGTAGAATTGCCAGGTGATCTGTATAGACTTAGGGAATAAATATTATTCTTTCAAACCACTAAGTCAGCAGTTTTCAAAGCATATCTGGGTCACCTGTATCTGCAGAACAGCAATATCAAAACTATTTTCATAGTTAAATTAACACATTGTTTGTCTTTTAATTCTCCTTCTGTCAAGGGTATATAGTGGAGTTTTCCAAATAATGTTTGATGTTAAAACAGTGAATACGGAAGTAGATATGAGAATCCAGTCATTTTCTATTCATTAGCAAAAACGTAAAATGATGTTGCCCTTCTCACTAAATTTTGCTTTGTTTAAAAAATCCAGTTATTTGTTTTTATTAAAATGATGTTATAAATAATGGATTTTTGGTTAATGTCAAAGGAAATTATGTATCTCTTAAAACTTATATTTTACTTTTTAATACAGTAAATATCAATATAAAACTCACATAAACCAATCTCTTTGGAATCCTCAATAATTTTTAAGGAAGTAAAGGCTCCTGAAAACAAAAAGTCTGAGAACCACTACACTTTTTGATTTTGCAGCATTTCTTCATTATAAGAGTAGTAGTTGTTCGGGTAAAAATCACAACACTTTGTGCCACATGATGTAATTCCTCTAACACATATTAGGAAATTCTAAAACCTTAAAATGCATAGACAGTGGATATACTTTCTTTTCTTGAGTAATACTAAATCATTCTCAGCCTTACAATTTTATAATTAAAAATGAGACTTATTCCCATTCTAAAACATGTAGATCAATATTGATTGATCTAATTTGTAAGCAAATATTTACTTGCAGATTTTATACAAAGCAATAATTTCCAAGTAACATGTAAACACAGAATCTGAGAATTTTAACTAGGAGAACATCCATTCAAGGTTTTGCCAAATTTTGCTTGAAGTTAAAGGTTGAAGAATACCACTGGAGTTGGGATAATGATGTCTTGGGGAAGTTAAGTTGCTCATAAATTTTATTATATTAAGATAAAACGAAGACATTTTGAATTTAAAATGTCCCACTACTCTAATTTTATGAAAAGAAATGAAATAAAAAGTGAGAGAATAACAACTCAATTCCTGAGGAGTCCATATTTATAAAATATGGCAGACAGGCAATGGGGGATCACATGTCTACTGTGAGCAAAGGGTTATGCAGAGTTAAATTTTTCTGTGGGCTAATATTGCATACTACAATGCACAACAGCCCACTAAGATATCTCGAGGAAGTTGACCAGTTCAACTATATTTAAATAGAATAGCTTCTTCTGGTTAGTACTGTGTTATTAACTCTTTGGCTTAACATAGGGTAGTAGAAATGCAAGAAGTACAAAATACCCCTCAATGCATTAAAAGAATTTAACCACATATACTACAAACATTTGTGAATTCTAATTGCTACTAAACACTATTGAAAAGTAAAAAATAAAACTGTGGTGAAAGTAAACTCAGTACTGATGGATTGAAATTTAAGTTTGAAAATCCCCTTCTCCCTCCTTCAAAAGACAACCTTTTATAAATTGAATGTTTTCATAATGGCATTTTCACATTATCTTTTTTTTTTTTCAAAACAAAACAGGAATATAGCATGTGATGTATTTTAAGGAAAATACATTTTATATTAAAAAAACACCATAGCAATGAACAATATAGTACTATTTTATGCAAATAAATCTGGCTGATTCAAACCAAAGTGAAGATGCCAGACTCCAAAGGGAGTAACCAGAAATTTTGACTGGTTTATACCAGAAAATGCCAACAACAGGTGCCTTATATACACGTCTTCCACATGAGTAAAGAGATGACAAGACTATGTACATCTCTTGTCCAATTTTAGCTTTCTTTTCCAACTACCATATGGGTAACTTCACTCATGAGCCTGATTGGACATTTTATGAATTGCCCAGTTAGTTAAACAATAAGCATTAATGATAATTACAAGAATTCCAAAGGTTATAAAATTAATATTGTGTGTTTGTGAAGTCTAAAAGATTAGAGGAGGAACAAAAATTATGCTTTTCATTTTATTCAAAAGCAGAATCAAACAAAATTTATACTCATTTTCTCTGTTGACAGGGATTAATAATTTAGTAAGATTAATGTGATAAAGTCTTTGCTTTAGGGAAGAGAAATACATAACAGAAGCACATTAGAATTATGTAATGACAAGGCTGGAGACTTACAGAGGTAGGAAATTAGTCTGAATCAAAGTTTTAGCAGAGGTCAGTTATTTACATTAAGTCAAAGAGAAAAATATCGCTGTTTACATTGTCGGCAAAATATAAAAGTTAAGTATTACTATCGTTATAGACCCCTAAATAATCAATTTTGTGCTTCAAGCCAGTATATTGGATCTGTAGACTCAGAACAAATTTCCTGATAAAAGATAAAAGCAATTAAAACAGAATTATGTATATACACACATGACATAAAGAAAAGGAATCTGCAAAGCCTAACATCAAAGTAAAAGTGGGAACCTAAGAGGTAAGTAATCACCAAAGCCAGCTTTTCACATGAGCATTTCTAGTGACTCTTGGAAAGCTTGAGCTTCCCCATTGACTGCATCATGAGGAACAGAGTGGACAGCATAACAGACAACCTCTTCTATAAGATGAGAAATATAGTCCATGGGGACAAGGGGTCTGAAAAAAATATATACAGTCTTATTTTTAGTGCTGGCTGAAGGAAAAATAAATTAATTCATAATAACAACTGGGTCCGTATCACAGATCTGAAATCTGAATTGATGCTGTGTGTTTTGTTAAAAACCTATAACGTTCATTAAGAACATTCCAGATACATGCTTAGCCGGCATGGCTCAGTGGATTGAACGTAGTCCCGTACACCAAGAAGTCATTGGTTCAATTCCTGGCTATCGATGTTTCTCTCTCATTGATGTTTCTATCTCTCCCTCTCCCTTTGCCTCTATCAAAAAAACAATAAAAACTTATTTTAAAAATATAGCAGTTTCCCTAGTTCATCAAGGAATTCATTTGGCAATTGTTAGTCGAAAGACTGGTGGGCAGAACAATTTAAATCCACCAGTAACTTAACTGAAAATTAATTTGAAATTAAGAAATAAAAAATAAACATTTCAGATATGTGAGATCATAATCAAAAACAAAAACACACAAGGAAAATATAATTTCATCGGTTAAAATAAGGAGAAACAATAGACAGTACTAGCATAACCCCAAAATTAGAGGCTGAGATTGAACATACAAACAATGAAGAAGAGACTATTAAATTTGTAAAATACTTAGGTGGAATTTCTTAATATAAAAATTACAAGAATAGAAAGAGATTTATTTAAAGTAAGTCATAAATGCAGATCAAATCAGTTAGCTGGATGTGGATTCAAAGAATATGGCATTAAGAAACTATGAAATGATTTGAAAGAAAAAGACAAACGATAGAGACAAACGGAGGAAGTCACATTCAAGGAGATGAATAAGGAGATCCAGAATTGCTGAAAAACATCTATTCTCAGATTCAGGAAGACCAACAAAAATGAAGTAGGATATGTAACAACAATATTGAGTCTCATCATAAGCAGCTTGAGAACACCAAGGATCAAGAGAAGATTTTAAAAGCAGCCAAGGAGAAATAACAAATTGCCACACAGTTACAGCAACTAGACAGACAACTGACTTTTCCATTAATAAATGGAATCCAGAAAACAATAGAATAAAATCTTCAATGGTGTCAGAAAAGTAACTGACATGTAGACTCACAATCCAGAGAAACAATTTTTAAGAACAAGAGCAAAATAAAAATACTTTCAGACAGAGAAAAACTAAGAAGTATTCACTAAAAGAAAGTCTACAGAATACACTTTAAGTGTATAGGTAAGGCAAAAGTTCTGATAAGAAGGAAATACAAAAATAATTCTAAATATGTGAATAAATGAAATGCAATATGAATTTATAATACTAAGAATTTCTAAGTCTTGGAATAATAGAACAAAAATACCCACAATGGACACAAAAGTCTGGATGGCTCATGAGAATTAAAATAGTCTAATATACATGTATTTTAGGAGAAAGTTAAAGATAACATGCCTGTGTGTGTGTGTGCGTGCGCACATTTATTTACTCTGGGAGATATTTTTAATTGTATTTGTTGTATTAGTATATTTTATTTTTGTTCAATGATTTGTTTTGTCTTCTAGTATCAGTACATTTCCAAGTTTTAATAAAAATATCAAGTTACATGCTTTGATAAACTCAGAAATTTCCAATAAACATCCTCTAGAGTTTACTCTGAAAGCAGTACTATTGAAGAAATAGAACTTGTGTCGATAACGGTAACGAGCAAATGCCCTCAATTTAGGCATGCATAGCTATCCTGAGACGATCTGACTTATGGGATAACTTTGATAATATATATTAAAAAATGATAGTGCCTCAGAATTCTGCTGTGAATGATATCCAATTTCACCTTAAGAAAGAAGCTGTCATAATCTGTCCTGCAGAGGACATGTTAATACACTGAAAAAAGAAAGTCCAAAGTTACTAATACGATCTTCTGCTTTATTATTGATAAAAGTAAAATAAAAAGTATTCTAGATAACTTGTTAGTTTAATGCAGTTACATTATTCTTACATTTATTAACGTTTTCTAAGTCAGCAAAAATATACAATGAATATTTTAACATACTTTATTTTATATATTTATATCACCAAATGTACCTTTATATTAAGTTCAATTATTCCTTTTTTTTTTTTTTATCCTCACCCGAGGACATTTTTCCATTTTTTGTTCAGATAGAGTGGGAGGGAGAGAGAGAGAGAGAGAAACATCGACGTGAAAGGGACACATCGAGTGGCTGCCTCCCGCATGACCTAACCAGGGGCCGGGGACAATCTGCAACCAAGGCACGTGCCCTTAGCGGACACCGAACCCAAGTCTCTCAGGAGTGCAGGCCAACGCTCTAACCGCTGAGCCAAACCGGTCAGGGCAAGTTCAATTATTCTTAAAAACAGATTAAATTTTAAAGTATATGTTATATAATACAAAGATATATACATTATTTAACTTTTAACATTAGCATTTATTTAATTGGTGCTAATAAAAAAGAAACCAATATATTTTATAATATTTCACTTAAACATAACATTATTTACCCTTAGGAAGTTACTTGTGTCCACATTACCTAGCTTCTCTTCACCTAAAAAGTGCATAGGCTAGTTTGCTGCATGTTTACCCATATTATTGATTTTCCCAATATACATAAAGGCTTACAACATTCAAGAGATTGTTTCTGCTGCAGCATTATACATTCACTGCCTGGAACACAATTTGCTATTGAATATCTGCCAGACTATGTTAACAAAGGTGTTCAGAAAAATCTGTGCAGTTATAATACAACGGATACATAAAGAAGTCTCTAAAGATAATGTCTTTAAAATCATGTGTGTATTCTTTAAGCAAAGGTAGTTTGAGAAATGAATATGTTGTCATTTTGCATTACTTTTCTCCACTCTACTTAAAAGTGTTATTTATATTTTAAAAAATTCAGTGCTCTAGGCTATTTAGGCACCTCTAAAGAACCAACCATGCTATTTTCTGAAGTTTGATGCTATGCAAACATTTATTCTTTTAGACAATGGTCAATTGTGAAAATTTACATGTTCTTGAGGCACAAATGTCTTTGTCCCTCCTGACATCTCCATCAGCTTTTTGCCCTCTCTACTTAGATGTGCTGTGGCTAGCTTTTGTTAACAACAACATCCTCCCTGTGATTTCCACATTTTTCCTCTGTAGCTTCTGCATTCAGCAAGAATCGTTGAAATTCAGTCTGTCTCTATTTTTCCTGTTAGTTCATTTTGTTCATTAGTTTCCACGCATGAGTGAAATCATATGGTACTTGTCTTTTCTTACTGGCTTATTTCACTTAGCATAATGCTCTCCAGGTCCATTCATGCTGTCACAAAGGGTAAGATTTTCTTCTTTTTTATGGCACATTAGTATTGCATTGTGTAAATGTACGATAGCTGTTTATCCACTCATCTACTGATGGGCACTTGGGCTGCTTCCAAATCTTGGCTATTGTAAATAACACTGCAATGAACATGGGGGGGGGGGCATATATTCTTTCGAATTAGTGTTTCAGGTTTCTTTGGATAAATTCCCAGAAGTGGACTTGCTGGGTTATAAGTCAGTTCCATTTTTAATTTTTGGAGGTAACTCCATACTGCTTTCCACAGTGGCTGCACCAATTGGCATTCCCACCAACAATGCACAGGTAGAGGGACTGAGCAAAAAAGAAAGAGAGAAAAATCTCATGGATACAAACAACAGTGTGTTGGTGATAGCTTGGTAGGGGGGAGGCAGTGGGGAAGGTGGGAGGAGTACAAGGGGGAATAAATGGTGATGGACAGAGACTTGACTTGAGGTGGTGAACACACAATATAGTGTACAGATGATGTGTTGCACCTTGCACCTGAAACCTGTATAATTTCATTAACCAGTGTCACCCCAATAAATGAGATAAAAAGAAAAAAATGGCTAAAATTGGAGACTGATATTTTAAAATGGTAGTCATATTGGAATTACCATTTTAAATACATTTATCTCTTTATATGGAGCTATTATCATAACCACTAATTGGTTCTACTCAGCACAGAGGGGCCAGGACCTACAACCAGACTCAATCATTGGTGTGAGGTAGAACTTAAGGATGCTTAGCTATAAATTCCAAGGAATTTTGTATACAAGGCTGTAGCAACAATGAGTCCAATTCTAGGTAAGTGTTGATATTTGTCCACAGCAGGGCTTTGGACCTATATAGTCTCAGTTTTCAAACTTATGGATGAATGCATTGATGAAGGGAGTCCAGATATTAGGGGAGGTAATCAGATGATCAGGCAATCATGAAAGAACTGTATTGGCTTTGAAAATGTTATAACATCCTTCAAGATCAGGTGTTTTGTAATGGACTTGTGTCTTCTGAGTTTTTCCACTTACTAGTGATATGAATTTAAATGAACTTTAAGATATGTTTTAACAACACATCTGATTTTTTACCATAGCCGTTGGATGAATTTCTGAAAGACTGATTAACAAAACTAGATCTGTTGATTTAACCTTGCATGCATATAACCAACTGGAGACCCAATCACACAATGTAAGCAAAGGATCTTTGGAATCCATTAATGGTTAAGAGGATTATATTTGGTTCATAATTGTGCATATATACTGAGAAAAAATATCATAGGGGTGTCCCTGAGAAGTGATATAGGAAACAAGATATTAAAGGACAACTATGCAAAGATAAATTTATCTGTATTAAGTTACACATTTTCTTTTTATAAATTTTATTTTGATATAAAAGTTAAATTATTCTTATAAGAATTTGTTGTGCCACTAAATAGAAAGTAAAATAGGAATAAAGATTATATATGTAAAAAGATTTTAATTTTTCTGATTATTAAATATTTAGCATATTAGATGGCACTTAAACATTTTTTTTAATTGATTTTTTTTTAGAGAGAGGAAGGGAGAGAGAGAGGGAGAAACATTGGCCAATTGCCTCTCACAGCACTGAGACTGGGAATTGAACCCGCAACCTATGTATGTGCCCTGATCAGGAATTAAACCAGCAAGCTTATGGTGCACGGGATGATGCTCAACCACAGCGGCAAGGGCTAGATGGCACTTTTAATGTGACTTATTCTAATAGGTTTTTATTTAGTTATATTTACTTTTATTTTGGGTGACCATCTTTCTGAGGTATTATTATGAACAATGGTTAGTTTTATATACTTCTGCTCTTTAGCATGATAAAACTATTTTGAATTGCACTACAAATAACTGTTAGCATAAACATTTTTATTTTTAAATGCTTTCATTGATTTTTTTTTAGAGAGAGAGGAAGGGAGAGAGAAATAGAAACATCGATCGGATGCCTCCTGCATGCACCCTTAATGGGGATGGAGCTCACAACCCAGGCATGTGCCCTGACTGGAAATCGAGTCAGGATCTCTCAGTCCATGGAACGACACTCAATCCACTGAGCCACACCAGCCAGGCAACATAAACATTTTTAAAGAATTAAAAAATAATTATCTGATGGAATTATTTTAGTATTTTCAACAAATTTCTAATATTCAAACTTCAAAAGTCAAGTATTTAATATAAATACTTTAATATGTAAATGTTTATAAACATATAACATTTCTTGGGTTGTTATAATAAGTAAATGATAAGTTCTACCATTTAAAAATTTTATAAATGTAAACTTTGTTTCTGTATAAAATAGAAACATGTTAAAAAAACTCAAGGCAATGGTACTTGACTAAGAATTCTACAAAGAGATAGTAAACCTAAAAATAATTATGTTTTTAATAGTTATGGAGGACTTAGAAGATAAAATCTCAATAAGTGAAAAATAACTATACATTAGCTTTCTGAAGAATACATAGTCTTTCGTTATTGCTATATATTTGAATACACATTCATTACATCCCTAATTTTTAGATAAAGAAATGGCTTCCATCACATAAATGTGAACTATTACTCTATTGTATATTAAATTAAATAATAAGAAATGTGCACTTTCTGTATTAT
Organism: Tadarida brasiliensis; assembly: GCA_030848825.1. Classification (NCBI taxonomy): domain Eukaryota; kingdom Metazoa; phylum Chordata; class Mammalia; order Chiroptera; family Molossidae; genus Tadarida; species Tadarida brasiliensis. The sequence goes on along the minus strand of CM061263.1, from coordinate 108,094,517 downwards.
TCTCAAGCAATTCTTTTCATGTGCAATTGAATGGCTTCGAGAAACAAATCGATGACACTATATCACTCAGTGAATTACAGCAGATAGATGATTGGATAAAGATGTGGTACATGCTCTGGCCGGTTTGGCTCAGCGGTTAGAGCATCAGCCTTTGGTCCAGAGAGACCCAGGTTTGGTTCCCGCTAAGGGCATGTACCTCGGTTGCAGTTTGTCCCTGGCTCTGGTTGGGTTGTGCGGGAGGCGGCCACTCGATGTGTCCCTTTCACGTCGATGTTTCTCTCTCTCTCTCCCTCCCACTCTGTCTGAACAAGAAATGGAAAAATGTCCTTGGGTGAGGATAAAAAAAAAAAAAAAAAAAAAAAAAAAAGATGTGGTACATATATACAATGGAATACTGCTCAGCCTTAAGGAAAGATGAAATACTGCCATTTGTGACAACAAGGATAGACCTTGAGAATATTGTGCTAAGTGAAATAAGTCAGACAGAAAAAGCTAATAACCATAAGATTTCACTCATATTGGGGATATAAAATTGAAACTTGTAGACACAGACAACAGTATGGTGGTTACCAGAGGGAAGGGGAGTGAGGGGCAGTAAAGGGTCAAGGGGGCCAAATATATGGTGACAGAAGAAGATTTGACTTTGGGTGGTGGGCACACAATGCAGTATACAGATCATGAATCATAGAAATGCACACTTGAAACCTATATATCTTATTAACCAATGTCACCCCAATACATTTAAATCAGATAAAATAAAGTAAAGGAAAACACAAAATGAGAGAAAATGAAAGACAGAGAAATTACCTTTCTTAAAAAAAAAATATGCTCATCTTAATCTTAAATCATGTATTCTTTTCCCTTAATATCATTTTGATGAAAACCTTACAGAAAAATATGGGTTAAACTGACTGTGCTTCACTATCAAGATAAACCTATGGTCAGGGAGATATCTAATTCCCAAAGCTTTCATCATTAATATTTTATGAGTCTCTCTGATCTGTCTTATCTAGAAGAAAAATTTATCTTTCACTTGTGCAAGCACTGCCTGCCAAGTAATGGATTTCATCTCAGTAAGCTGAGCGATGAAATGCAAACGACAGCAAAGGTAAGGGGAGGCAAAGTGCTCACTTTATTTCTTTTACTGGAGTCTGGGACCACTTTCCCAGAGGTGCAGAGTCAGCCAAGCAAAGTAAAAGATCTTTGGAGAACTATGAAGAGTGTCAGTTCTGTGCCAATATACTTTGGTCTGCACATATGAATGCCCACTTGTTTAAGCTGACTTCTAAGTGAGATGATTAGCTATGGTGACCATTTTAAATGTAAACATTTACAAGGAAGTTCGGTGCCTACAGCACTGGAAAATCATTAGCTCACCCTTGAAGATTTCCTTCATTGTAGATGAGATGACTAACAGGCAGATTACTGATCTTAAGAACACTTCAAATGGAAAAGGCAGGATGTCTTGCCCCTTGGTTGAGCGTAGCTTCCTTTAGCTGAACTAAGGATGCCATGTAGGCTCATCTATTGCACTGGAGCTGAGTATTCCCTGGGAAGGATTTATTCATAGAAAAGAGAAACAGGGAAAGAGGGTCCAGGACCCCCTTACACAGTAAAAAACCCATTGAGCATCTGTTAGATCCATCTAGACCACAGGTCCAACTGGATTCACAGGAAGTGGAATGTGGTTCCCTCATGTGGTTGAAAAGATAATTTTTGGAGAAAATGTCTTCGTGTCTATTCAGAAAAAAAAAAAAAATCCTGGTTTTAAGCCACTATTTGCCTTTGCTAGAGAATATAGAATTCAAAATGACATAAAACAACTGTTTGTTTCCTTCTGAGCTTCTTATTTTTATTTTAATTATATATTAACTAATGTGATCATTTAACATCTTTCGTATCACAAATTGGACCCTGTTTAATTTGGTGCACAGTTATGTCCACAAAGTCTTGTACAGTGTTGGCAAGCAGTCGGTTGTTCAATAAGTTTTTGCTAAAAGGTTTGCATATCTTTAAATTTTCATCATTGTCTACCAGCATGTTCCACATAATAATGTTTGTAGGAAGAGTGATGATTTATTCAAACTACAGCTATTGATCATAAATTTACATAAAGCACTATGTTAGAAGGCACTATACTTAAGACAATATACTAAAATGTCTAATTTCTGGACCTCAAAGAGTTGACCATCTAGTTGAAGGAATAGGTATATGTGTAAAAATTATACAAAATAAGAAATATTAAGTGACAAGAGAGCATATTAGTTGTAATTGTACATAGGTATTAGACACTCAAATGAAAGGACATTCCCGATAAAGAGAATCACTTGAGTAAATACATTGGAATCAAAAGAATATAAATCACAATGGCCAGTGTGGCTCAGTGGTTGAGCATCGACCCATGCACCAAGATGTTGCCAGTTCAATTCCCAGTCAGGGCACATGCACAGGTTGTGGGCCAAATCCCCAGTGGGGGGCATGCAGGAGGTGGCCAATAGATCTTCTCTCTCATCAATGTTTCTATCTCTCTCCCTCTCCCTTCCTCTCTCTCTAAAATCAACAAAGAAAAAATAAAATAAAGAAAAAAATATAAATCACAAATATTAATGATATTAAGAATGATACAGCTTAGAGTGACTGAGAGGAGACAACCTCTGTCTATAGAACCATCTAAACCTAGCTCTCTCATTGATTTGTCTATATATATATATATATATTTTACTAATTTGTCTAAGATTTTTACTACAAAGGATCAACATTTGATACTCATACTAATATAATATTTCCAGAACTGCATGAGAATGTATCTTTTTTCACACTCTAGCTGGCAGCTGAGTGTCTTCAAACTTTTTAAATCTTTGCCAATCTGACATGAATGGGGGCAGAGGAAGAATGTTATGTTTGTTTCATTTGATCATTACTTGTGATTCAAGCATTCTTTTGTACCTTGATTCTCTCTTCTCTAAAGCATGGTCATTTTTGTATTCTCTTTTCCCCCAGTGTGTTTGTCCAACCCCTCAGCGTCCTCATCCAGGCTGTACAAATGGGAGTGGAATAGACAGATGGTCCTTTTCACAGAAACGCAGCCATTTGTAGATACTCTCTAGCTAAGTACAATGGTTGCTAGCTATTACCTGTCAATGAGTTTGCTAGGAAACTTGTTTCAACAAAAAAGTTTGTTTCCCCTTTAAAATCATTTCAGGCATATTTGTAGATCATTTTAATTGATTCAGTACTAATTTAAGTCTTTGTTTGCCAGTAACTCATTAGCTCTATTATATCGATTCTTAGTTAAATTTGATGTCAATTTGTGAAAACAGTATTATTTTAACCAAAAAAGTGTGCAGTATGTTAAATAAATATTGTCTTCAAAGCAATAACATACATTTTTTTTCCTAAAATTTTTTTTTTCCTTTTTTGATTTGAGAGAGAGAAAGGGTGAGGGAGAGAGAGAGAGAGAAACATCGATAAGAGAGAACATCGATTGGCTGCCTCCTGCATGCCCCCCACTGGGGATGGTGCCAATGACCTGGGCATGTGTCCTGACCGGGAATCGAAGCAGTGACCTCTTGGTGCATGCGTCCATGCTCAACCACTGAACCACACAGGCCAGACCATTAATATATAAATTAAAAGTTAAGCAAATACAACATGACTGAGAAAATTTTCCCGATGTCTTTAATTTTAAAATCAAAGTACTTTTCCATAAACCTAATATAAAACTAATTAAATGTATTTTATTTTATTGAAAAATAGAATATCCTTTGTATTCTCTAGACCATAAAAATCTCTAAATTTGTTGATTCCACAATAATATATCTCTGAAACTATGTAAACTGTTTCACTAATTGTTATTGTTATTTCCATGAAAATTATTCGATAACCTTTGTGTGGATATAACACACTTGTAATTCCCACAATCTTGTCTTCTTTTGTTCAAGACATCAATTATCTGAATTTAGTATTTAAACTCATTCATTATTTTTTTCTCCTTCATTATCAACTGCACTAATGCATAGCTTTTTTTTAGAGTAATAACTTACTAACCAACAGAATGTTTTTTTGTTATTATTTGTTTCTGTGCTTCTGGATTCCTTTTTCTTGATTTTTTTCATAGACAATATTCATATGAACTATTTATTGATTTTTAAAATTTAATTTATTAAAATGCCTTTAAAATTTTATTACATTTATTTTTGTTAAATACATGTTCTTTTATTCCTTTTTCTTGATTTTTAATCACTTAATAGTTACATGATTTTCAAAGACCAGTGTAACTTTTTTTTGCTGTTTTTGTTAATCCTCACCCAAGGATATTTTCCCATTGATTTCTTAGATCGAGTGGAAGGGAAAGAGAGAGAGAGAAACATCGATGTGAGAGAGACATATTGATTGCTTGCTTCCCCCATTACCCCAATTGGGGCTAGGGATCAAACCTGCAACCCAGGTACGTGCGCCCTTGACCAGGAATCGAACCTGCAACCCTTTGGTCTGTGGGCCAGCGCTCTAGCAGCTGAGCCAAACTGGCCAGGGCCAATGTAACTTTTTTAAAGTTAAACTGAAGTATGAAAACTGGGTACTTGGCTAGGTGTATCTCCCTTGTGATTCTTCTTCTTCTTCTTTTTTTTTTTTTTTTTTTTGTCTATCAGGCAAAAGCCTTTAAAATTTGCGTAAAAAAGATAGTACATTATGTGTACTTTCACAGTCTTTCAATTACTACTGAAAAACTGGAAACGTTAAGATCACAAATTGCAGAGAGGAATCATGTATTCAAGCCCAGGAGCAGGGCAGGGAGTTCACTGGTGAATCTGGGCTGAAAGAAGGGGAGTAACTCTGAAACTACCCTTTTTTGACACAAGGGCATGTAACAATGGCACTGGGGAAAGGTTATGGATGAAGGAAGACATTTCTCACTCTGACTTTTGAGACCTCTCTTTTCCAAAGTACTCAGGCTCCAAATGTTTCTGTTTTCACAGCAGCTGCCCTTTTGACTTTTCAGTACATCCTTAACTAAATAATATCTATTGTCCCTTCCAGCCAACTAGAAAAGTGAATCAGATAACTCTGCTGGCCAAAAGAATGCTCCAACACGTAAATCTGGTCAGATTATTATTAACTCTGATCCTTTTACTGGTTTCTTATTGTGTGTTTGGTTAAATAAATTTTTAGCCATGTATTTTACTTCTACCGGGAATGTTCCACACACAGAACTACCTGCCATTTTTCAAACACATTTCATGTGAACTTTCAAGCTTCATTGCTTTTGGACATATATTCCATTTTCTTAGACAAAACCCTGATCAAGTGTTCCCTCTGTTAGAAGATCTGCAACCCCTTCAGCAACGTTGTTGGTCGTCTTCTTGAGACTACAATTAGAGGACCAACTACTACACATCTTAACTGCAATCTTTCTGTGAATGTCTGTATCTTCCCAATGCTGCAAACTCAAGGAGAGAAACCCTATCATGTCATCTTTGTGTCTGAAATATAATAGCTATTCAATCATTGCTAAATGGATAATGTAATGAATTAACATAACATTTTCCCATGAATTAGAACTTTTTAGGGAACATGCTTTAATGCAAGATTTCTCTAGCAGACAGAATTTTGAATCTATGTGTTGTAATTTCAGAAAGTATTTTTGATTTGGCAGTTATTGCTGGACCTCTTAAATAATAGATTATTATAGATTTACTTTAGCATAAGGGCTTTTCAAATCTAGATTTTAATCTACATTATTTCACTTCTTTGCCTAGTTGTTAACTAAACTTTTGCTAGGTATTTTATGACAGAAAAGAAAATCCACATTTAAATAACTATATATTTTTATATTTATATTTTTTAGATAATAATAGAACATGGAGTCTAAATTATTCAGAAAACTATACTCTTCCTTCACAATAATGGACACATACAATAAATCTGCTGGAAAAATAGTGCAAACTAATAAGTCTCACCAGAGATGACAGTTCTCTTTCTGACCATTCCTTTGAGTAGTATGTATAAATAGTACAAATCTCCCCCCTAAATAAAATGTTTAAACTCTTCTCATAATCCCTTTCAGCCAAAAAACTAATCTCAATAGTCTACTAATAGAAATATTTTCCCCAGTATTTTACATAATAATAAGATAATTAAATTGTACTTTAAAATGTACTGCTTTTTAAATCTAAAAAAATGCTTTAAATCTATTATTGTTAGATTCTGAAAACAGTCTTGCAAAGCAAGCTTGAGAACTTTTGAAATTGTCTTTAACTTTCATATTAGAAAAGTGAGGCCACAAGAGATTTTGCAATATTCCTAAGGCAACATATAACATGTATCTTCTTGGTTTGAATTAAAATTATTTCAGTATATATTATATGGGAAAACGTCTCTCTGACTTATATGACATAATCTCTCCATGATTTTAATAAAAAGGTAAGGTTTCATTCAACACTAACAGAACATGGTTAGACAGATAATTTAATATTTTCATTATTTTTTAGATATAAAAAATATACTGTTTTCAAGTTTTGCCCTCAAATTTTTCCCAATTCTAATTTCATCAATGACAGTCAAGTTATAACAAAGCATTTACAGAGATATCTATATTATTTTCTAGAAATCTAATGGGATTTAAAGAATATAAAATTTTACACAAACATTTTATTCATTTCGTATGCCACAGCATTCCAATTTTCCAGGAATACTGAACATTTTTTCTTAATGTTCACACTAGCTATTTACTTATGGCCTAGTCATCCATTTTTTTTTCACGTTTCTTTGTCTCTTTGTTGATGTATCCTCCCTTCAGAAGGAATTATAACTCTTTTGTGGAGCTGGGCTGAGACCAGTGTTTCCAGTTTCCATTCATCAGTTGGAAACACTTGTCTCCTCTGTTTTCTGTGAGATGCATACAGCCCAATCCCCCTTCATCCCTCCCTCCTGGAAGATATATACTTGTTGTAGAGGGCAAACATCAGAGCCTCAATCTAATGTGGCCTGTAGAGTTGACCAAGACTACTCTACCTAGGCGGTGGTAGCAGATGTGTTTACTTTTTTCAACACAACCCCACAGTGTGAAAATTCAATTTGAGCTGATTACAATGAACTAAAATAAGAAGGGTTCTGTCCCTTAGATTCTTGCTCCTCTCACTTGACCATCTCTCTGTGTTAAGAGCACCAGAGCAGCGGCCCTGGACAGGACTCTAATGCTTGTAGAGTATGTTATCACCTCACACTATTTATCCTATGATGCAAATCAGCGTACTGAAAATGACCAGGAAAATGGTAGACAGAGGTCATACACAGCATGGAAACAGAGAAAATGGACACAAAACATTGACCTTGAAAACTACTTTGTTCTCAGTTTCTTAGAGGTGAAGAGGGAAACATGGAAATATGGCTGTCTACTTTGAATCATTTTATTAGGTATAAAATAAAGGGAAGCATACAGCTTCAGTTTTTCCAAAGAGGTAGAGACCTCTGGCTATGGCAGACCTATTTGCAGCTCAAGGCCTCTATTCGGTTTTTTGGTACATAGAGGGAGGCCTCTAGACAGATTAACTAACCTCTTCTACATTGTTATTTTACTCAAAGAATAATTGTTTTCCCTTACAGCATTTTCCCAGAGGCTCCAAGTCATTTTTTTTTTTAATCAATAAAAATTATCTAGGTAAAGTTCAGGAAACTTTTATAATTGTCTTATAAACATTTAGGAAACAAAAAGGACCTATAAAGTTTAAAAATCTCTCTAGTTATTTAACTACTCATGTAAAATGCCTTTTATAGTTTATGTCATGGTTGGCTATTTTATCAGATCATAATATAATACTTACCAACCTACAGACATCAATACATTGAAAATAATGTATTCAAATAATTTTAACTATTTGATCACCTTTAACTATGAAACTCTATCCTAAGAATTATAATTCAGTCAGGCCTCAAATTCAGTAAATATGTATATACCTAATTCACAGCTGTTAAAGTAAAAGAAAGAGAATGCAATATGATAGAAACATGTCTTGCTCAGTTCTGGGTCTTCAGAAGAAGATTCACCTGAAGAATTCAGCTCAATAAGGGATTCATTCCTTCAGGAAACAGATGTGTGGTGTGAAATCATGGGCTTGGACAAGGTTGACAAGGAAACCTCTTGGTGGACAGACAGGTCACAATGCCAATGGGTGATGAGGATGGTGAGGAAACTATCCTGTAGAAAGTAATGGGAGGGGGAGGGCAGTCTTCACGTGCTTCCTGGAGGAAGGTGAGGGAAAAAGGAGGTCCTTCTCTCATCAATTTCCCCCATTGTTTTATTCCCAAAAGGGGCCTCCAACTTGGTGATGGTATAGAGGAAAAAGGTCTGGGTCAGGGGCTTTAATTTCAAGTAAGGCACAAGCAGTAAAAATGCGAATTGCCGAATGCATCTTTAGTATCTATTTCCATGGACTCCATTTTTTTTTTAATTAAATTTATTGGGATGGCATTGGTTAATAAAATCATACAGGTTTCAAATGTACAATTATATGATATGTCATCTGTATATTGCATTGTGGGCCCACCATCCAAAGTCAAATCTTTGTTTTCTTTTTTTTTTTTTTGGTCACTATATATTTGATCCTTTTTACCTTTGTTTTCCCCCACCCCTCTTTCTTCTAATAACCACCATACTGTTGTCTGTTTCTATGAGTTTTGTTTGTCTTGTTTGTTCATTTGTTACTTTCAGTTTTATGCTAAGCAAAATAAGTCAGGAAGAAATATACTGGGCCGTTTGTTCCATTGACAGAAGGCATGTAATAGAGTATGAGTCCTGCTGGTTCAGGTTGATGATCAGAAGCAAAAACAGGAGTGACCTTTCGTGCCATGCAGGCAAGGGCAGAAGCAGAAGTGGAATGCTAGCTAGTTATCATCAGATATAGGTCCTGAATCCACAAGTCCTCTCAGCTAGACATGTACCTTACTAATGACTCAGAAGATTCCTTGGTCCTCTTGGGCCTCTACCAAATACAATTGGATTACCTCTAAAATCTCAAATTCAACATCCACTTGAGTTAATTTTTGTCTGCTGTGTGTGTGTGTGTGTGTGTGTGTGTGTGTGTTTTAAGTCATTGAAATTTCCCAAACCAGACTGTGTTATTGACCGCATTTCATATATTTTCTTATTAGGGGAATAAGTGCAGATTTTTAAACAACAAATTATTCTTTGTCCTTTTCTTTCAGCTCTGATTTGATTTTTTTGTAAGTATTTTACTCTTCAGGTTCATGTCTCCATCTGCTTTGCAATATCATTATTCCTCTCTCTAAACTATTCCTTCCCTCCACAGTTAGTGTCCTAGAGAAGTAGTTCTGTTTGTTTGTTAATTAGTTTGTTTTTCACTTAGTGAGATATAGTTCAACAATTAATTTAAATTTGTGATGAAACTTTTGCTTTTTAACCTCACTTTCAAATTTCATTTTCTAATTCCAAGGATTCGTTCTTGTTTTGTGAAGTTTTGGTGTAAGTAATAATTAGTTCTTTCTTTTATCTTCTCTAGTAAAAACAAAAAATGTGTGTGTGTGTGTGTGTGTGTGTGTGTGTGTGTGTGTGTGTGTTCCCAGGAAATATATGCTTCTTCTGTCTCTGTTTGGCTGTGTGAAGGCTTAGGCTACTCTAACCTGCAGTCAAACTAGTGGTCTGGGATTTGTGGATTATCTACATGTTCTCTTTACTGTTTTAGCTTCCATGCTTCTGAAGATCTCTCTCCACTCTTCTGCCCTGCCCCCCGATAGTTGTAGCAGTACAGTAGATAAAAGTCTACTGGTCTTGGGTTAGGCTCTCTCAGCTTTCCTCCTTTGCCCCAATCTTAGGCCTTGCCCTTGTAATTGGTAAAGCCCCTCTGTGAAATAATTGGTTAATGCTGCAGCATGGCTTTGTGGTGGAGACTCTGGAATTCTAATTCACTATTCCAACATGTGATCATTAGTAGCCTGTTAAAAATTGTGCTGGTTTCTCCTTAGTCCTGTCTAAGGCAGAAAATATCTTTCACTGCAGTGCCCTTAGGAATAAAAATAATTATGAGACCTTTTATTCAGGGAAAGTTCATCTTTTTCTGGAATTTGGTAATTCAATTTCATGTCTTTAGTTCTCTGAGGAATTAAAAAATTGACTTTGTAGCTTATCTGACTTTTTCTCAAATATTATTTTAATAAGTTTCTCCCCACAAAACTCTTCTCTTTCTCTTGATGAGGACAACTCTACCTATAAACACATTAATTTGAATCAAAGTTGAGATTATACAGATATACTTCTCAAATACTTAACCCACCAGCAATGCTGATCTTTCCATAAGTGGATGGGTCATTAACAGCATTCCAAATCAGAAAAGAATTAAAGTATATGTATGGTCCATATCCAATTCATGAGGAAATCCTTCTGGCCCCCCGTCAATATATATTCATAATATAACCATGGCTCACTAAAACTACTGCCATCACCTTGGTCCAAGCTACTGATTTCTTACCTCGATTTCACTAATGTGGCTTTAACTCATCTCTATTTTTTCACTGTTACAACCTGGACTCCTTGCTTACCCCTCAACTCATTCTTAGACTAACTAGAGTAACCTTATCAAAATGAGAGTCAGATAATCTAATTTCTTTACACAAAACCTTGTCATATCTTCTCATTTCTTTTGAAGTAAATGTCAATTACAGTAGTCTAAAAGACCCTTATTGATTTCCTATTCCTGCTGTTTTCTTTCTTCAGCAGTAGCCACTGCCTTTTTTTCTATGTTTTATTGTTGACACTGTAACATGTCCTGTGCTCATATTTGTAAAACTCCAGAAACAGAAACTTTGTACTTCATGTTCCATTTTCTTTTCTCTTCTCCTAAATATTCCCATGGTTTTAACATTTACCCTTTTTCAAGTCATTGTTCAAATATAACTTTCTCAACAAGGTCTATCCTAATCATTAAACTGCAAGTCCCTCCCTCCAAATGGGCACTCTCACACCTCTCAGCTTGTCCTATTTTTCTTTTTGCTATAGCATTTATCACCTTGTAATATACAATATACTTTACTTATTTATTTATTATCTGTCTACTTAGACAATATTAAAAAGTTTACAAGGACATGATTTTTATTTTCTCTCTGATAGTCTGCCAATACCTGGTAAATAATAGATATAATAAATATTTGTTAAAAAATTAACCAACATGAGGAAAAAAGTTAGTCAACCAATCTGTTTCTTATGCATAGAATCAATAAAGATATTCACTAACAGATATTTCCCCCCAAAGTATAACGTTAGTAGAAGTTAATGATCTGTAGTGGAAATTTTCTTAATAATATTCATTTGCATAAATGGCAAAAGTTTTTAAGGGGTATAGCACTCTCTATTTTTTTTTATTAGCTAGAATTTCAAAGCTCTATCTAGCCCTAAAGAGACTTCTAGAAAAATAGTAAAACATTGCTAGAAAATAGCTATAATTACAGGACACACCTAGCGTAGTTATCTTCCACCAAGTCCAAATACAATAGGATTTGGAATCATATTTTTGTACGGAGTTCTAATAATGCAGTAAATTAACAATTTTAAAAAAATTACCAACCAAGAAGCTAACTCATTATTTTGCCAAAACTCTTAGGACAACATGTACCTAATTTGCTTAGTGTTTCAAAACAAGGATGAAATCCAGGTGATCACATAGAATACTGCCATTTCTTCTAAATTGTAGCTAAAGAAGAAGTTCAGAGCTTATGAAATAAAACATGTAGTCCCAAGTTAAAATTCCAAAGTAATATTACTTTTATTTTTTTTTAAATTTATTTTTAAAATATGTTTTATTGATTTTAGAGAGAGAGGAAAGGAGAGGGAGAGAGAGAAACATCCATGTGAGAGAGAAACATCAATCAGTTGCCTCCTATATGCAGCTCGACTGGGGACTAAACACGCAACCTGGGTATGTGCCCTGACGGGGGATCAAACCTATGACCCTTTTGTACACTGGCTGACACTCAACCAACTGAGCCACCTCGGCCAGCGCTAATATTACTTTTAAATGCAGTGGTAGGCAATGGAGAATATGACATAATGAAACACAAAGAGAGTAAGAATGTGCACTTAATCACAGTTAAGTGCATTTGAAAATACCACAGTAAAACCTATTTGACTTTTGGAGGTAAGAAAAGTACCAAAGCATCATGGGAATATGTAGACATGGAAAAAAATACAGATCCCCAAGAAAGTCAAAGCTAAAAAGACAGACAAACTCTTCAAGAGGGAAAAAAAAAATCAAATAAACACTCTAAAGCAAAATTCAGAGGAATAAACAAGGCAGAAAAAATTCATAGAGATAGCTCCAATTCATTTTTAAAGAATAATACAGCTATGTAAATAATTTATGAAACATGTTTTGCAATTGGCTTATAACAGTGTCAGTTAGGCCATAAAATATTTATTACCTTCCCTTCTGGTTATCAACAGAAGCAATAATGGTTAACATTTATATAGCTCTCAGAAGAAAGGCTGCTGGGTTGTGCAACTCTAGGGAGCATATCCTATTTACATGTAACACCACGTGAATGATTTCCCTTAGCATCAAGTGATGCGGTAGCAATGGCACTGTGTGCCAGAGCTTTACAAATGTTATTAATTCATTTATTCTTCTCAATAACTGTGTAAGTTATAAATGTTTTATTATTAACTCTGTATAAGTTTCTTACCAGAGAAAGAGGGTCAACAGAAAATCTTTCTCTCTCTTTCTCTTTTTTTCTCTCTCTCTCTCAATAAACATATCTACCTGGCTCATGCAACTATAGAATTTGAGAATTCCCATGATCTTCTGTTTGTAAAGCTAAAAGACCGGGAAAGAAGGTGATGTAGTTTCAGTCGGAGTCCAAAGGCCCAAGAACCAGGAGAGCCAATGGTGTAAATTCTGCTCAGAGGGTAGAAAAAGACTTGCATTCCAGCTCAAACAGTCAAGCAGAGTGAACAAATTTTCCCTTTCTCTGCCTTTTTGTTCCATTCGGGCCCTCAACGATTTAGGTCAGACCCACCCATACTGGTGAGGGCAATCTGCTTTACTTATTCTACCAATTCAAATGCTAATTTCATCTGGAAACACCTTCACAGCATTACCAGAAATAATACTTAGCCAAATATCTGGGCACTCTGTGATCCTGTCAAGCTGACACATAAAATTAACTAACACATCTCCATTGTACAGATTTGAGGACTAAAGAACAGACTTAACAAACTTGCACAGGTTAAATAGCTAATGTGTCGAAGCCTGGGTTGTTAATGCGGGGAGTCTGTCTTCATGATTACTGTTCCTAACTAGGATATTATACTGCCTCTTCAAAATATGACTTATTGCATCCCTTCAATGTTTTGTGCACTATTCTTCATGCTAGGAATCAGCAATGAACATAAAAGCAAATTTCTTGCTCTCATGAGCTTTCATTGCTGTAAGGTTTTCAGACAATAAGTAAGAGTGAATGCATAGGGTGTTTATTGTGTGCCAACCACTGTTCAAAGCTCTTTATAAATATTAACACACTCAATCCTCACAACAGCCCTATGAAATAATTACCATTATTATCCCTCTTTTAGCGATGATAGAACTGAGGACAAAAGGATTAAGTGAGTTGCCCAAGGTTATAGAGCTGGTAAATGGCATTTCCCCTGTTCTTAAATGCATCGCTACACTCTCTTAGTTCTATTGCAACAACCCAAGAACACTCATGTCACTAAACTAATTATTCAGAAAAGAGTTTCTGAAGCAAATACAAATTTATAGAAATTCCTGAATTTCTCTTATCTATTTCCCCCCCCAGAAATAATACTCTTAAAAATTCCTGGTCAGATCTATGCTTTTGTTATGAAAAGGAGGAGAAAATGATATCATTGAAAATAATAACAATTAAAAAAGCCAAAGATGTGAGTGTGCAAAATGTGTCTATAAAATCACTGTATCTGTGAATCATAAAGAGACAGCCACACATATTTACATGCATGCATTCTTTTCTTGTTTCACCTCATATAAGTAACCTCATATAAAACAAGGATGGATAGATAAATAGAGATGGTTGATTACATGGTAAAAACTAGTAGGTAGGTAGGTTGGAAAGGAAAGAGAAAAAGACAGAGAGAGGAAATTACATATACTAGCAAAATGAATACAAGAAGCATACAGCTGAAGGGAATTAAAATTGAATTAAAAAAAAATGCAGTTTCAGTGCCAATATATGTCCCACCTTTTCCCCCCGATAGTGAATTTAGGAGAATCACCTAGTTTCCTAGGTTCTTACTCAGGTAGTTTTCTTCTTTAGAGACGAAAAATATCTAAGACTCCTTAACCTTTACCTGAAGTTTCATATCATCAATAGTATAACGATATTGGCACATTGGAGAAGACTAGGAGTTATATTCTCATTTCCTTATGCAATGCATACTTCAAAACATGGCCATATAACAGGATAAAAATTTTAGTCAATAATTCAGTTTTTGAGGGGTCTGAAGAATCTTAAGAAACATACAGAGTGCTCATACACTAAACTGCAATGCTGACTTCTATAAACAAGGGTGGATTCTTCCACAAAGTACCCACTCCAAGTGCTTACTGATTATGACATACTATTCAGTAATGGAGACAGACAGACAGGTGTTTTTAATAGGTACTTTTGCAAATGAAGTTCTTGAGATTTATGTGAGCGATTCTAGTTGATTAGGAAATATTTTTCAGACAATTATTTAATGCATTGAGAAGTGTGCATTCTATTAGCAGAATAAAATATTTGCTCAAATGAAAATTTAAACAGATAATCCACAGCTCTTATTTCTGTTACCATTTCTGTCTAAAACAATGAAGGAAAGAGTTACATTGGTTATTGCAGTTTCTGAAAATAAGAACACATAAATCCCCTCACTTCCAACTTCCAACTCATATTCCCTAGAGGAAGTCAGCATAGATCTATGTCTGCTTTCTGAAACTATTATATTTACAATAGAAGACAAAGCCAAATTTCTTGGTAATGAACATCAGTTCTTTGTATTTTAAGGTTTAATTTGGCATTTAATTAAAAAAATATAAATCTTACCTGTTAAATTAATGTTAAAGAACTTTAGATAGAATATCAATGCTCTTTTATATTTCTTCTGTAGACCGAAGAGCATCCACAGGAAGTTGAATGAAGTATTATCAACTTGCCAGACATTCACCTGCTTGTCTTATTGTCCTTATTACTTCACTCTAATTCTATCAGCCTTTTTTTTAGATTTATCTTTATTTTTGAAAGTATTACAGAGGTCCCTCCTTTTCCCCCACCATTGATTCCCTCGTCCCCGCTCCCACCCGCCCTGCCTTCACCACACTGCTCTCTGTGTCCATTGGTTGTGCATATATGCATATAAATTCTTTGGTTTATCTCTTCCAGGTTTGTGAGTCTGTTCCCTGATTCCATGTCTCTGGATTATTTTGTTTGTCAGCTTATCTTGTTCATTATATTCCACAAATAAGTGAGATCACATGGGACTTTCTTTCTCTGACTGGCTTATTTTGCTAAGCGTAATACTCTCCAGGTCCCTCCATGTCATCTCAAAGGGTAAGAGATCTTTCTTTCTTACAGCTGCATAATATCCCATTTTGTAAATGTACCACAACTTTTTTATCCACTCATCTACTGATGGACACTTGGGCTGTTTCCAGATCTTAGCTACTGTAAATAGTGCTGCTATGAACATAGAAGTGCATCTATTCTTTCTGATTGTTGTTTCAGACTTCTTAGGATATATTCCTAGAAGGGGGATAACTGGATAAAATGGCAGTTCCATTTTTAATTTTTTTTGAGGAAACACCATATTGTTTTCCACAGTGGCTGCACCAGTCTGCATTCCCACCAGCAGTGTGCTAGAGTCCCCTTTTCTCCACACCCTCACCAGTACTTGTTGTTTGATGATTTGTTGATGGCAGCCATTTTGACAGGTGTGAGGTGATATCTCATAATTGCTTTAATTTGCATCTCTCTGACAATTAGTGACATCGAGCATCTTTTCATATGTCTCTTGGCCATTTGTATGTACTGTTTGGAGAAGTGTCTATTCAGGTCTGCTGTCCATTTTCTAATTGGATTGTTTTTCTTCCTTTTGTTGAGCTGTATGTGTACTCTCTATATTTTGGATAGTAATCCCTTATCTGATGTATCTTTGGGAAATAATTTCACCAACCTTTTAAATAATAAAATCGTAATATATGATTTTCATAGTTCTCCCAATGGCTGCCTTCCTCAAAATGATTTTCCAACTGACATGAAGACTTTACATTGAATTACTAAGTGGATTAATTATCAAACATTTTTTCACCCCAAACATCTCTGAAAGATAGTACATAATTCTCTCATTAATAGTGGCAAAGAAAGGACTATCTAGAGTGAGAAGTGCATATACTGAAGACTTTTGTAAAACCCTGAGGAATATCTAATATCCTTAGTTTATTACCACTTTTAAGTATAGAAAATGTTTTTAGTATACAAGCAAGCATGGTAACTCATTTTATTAATATTTTAAAATAATCTATTCCTTTTCTAAATTAGTCTTACAGGAGTCCAGGTTTCAGAAGAAAGATTCCACAATATAGAAGAGGTTTAATAAGGAAAATATAGGGTGGTGAAGCACTGGTTTTTGTTTTGTTTTGTTTTGTTTTGCTGTGAGAGGAGATTTATATCATACAGTGGTGTGAACAGGTGGAAAGCACTGGCTGACAAGGATAGCGTTTGTATATTGACAATCTTGTTAAATCATGACAAGAGATGGTATTTGACGAATATGTTTTCAAATAAATGAGATCAAGAGGGATTCACTAAAAAAAGTTAAAGAACACAGAATACAACCTTAGTATTTCTTATCATTGAAAAACCTGAGAGACTATTTCTCCTATTATTTATTCCATTTAAGAATTTTGCCTAAGTATTAACCAACAGTGAAGCAAAGATGAGGAAATCATAACTGATTGGCTAAGAGTTCAGGTAGCAGTTTGAAATGCTGAACTATGAAAGCCAAAGAAAAAGTCAAACTGTGACAAAAGAATGGCACATTCAGAAGTCTCTTTTGTAAAATATCTAGGGACACCCAGTAGTCATTATTAAATATCACTATAAAGTACGGTCTTGTTTGATGGAGTTTAGGGATTTGAATAAGGGTTAGAATTATAAAGGCATAAAAAATGTAAATTTCCCTGAATAATTATCTTAAAAACGATAGTGTGGCCCGGCTGGTGTGGCTCAGTGGTTGAGTGTCCACCCATGCACCAAGAGGCCATTAATTCGATTCCTGGTCAGGGCACATGCCCAGGTTGTGGGCCCAATCCCCAGTGGCGGGCATGCAGGAGGCGGCCAATCGATGTTCTCATCTATGCTTCTATCTCTCTCTAATCAAGAAAGAAAAAAATTAAAAACAAAACAAAAAAATAACAGTGTGTGTATATATATGTATAGACATGCGTATAAACACATACACAGTGAATAAAGTGAAATGGAGACTTTGAAGGAAGGTTCACAGCTGACAAGTCATTCACTGCGTACTCATTCCCACTCTGAGTATGTGCTCATTGCTCATTGAATGGAATGGATGTCATGATCTCTCTCTCTCTCTCTCGTACACACCTTTTTTCTTCTCTCTTTTTTTTTTTTCTAGTTGATTTTTGGCCCTATTTCCCCCTCCCCACAAACCAGAAGATGCTTCAAATCTCTTCATGTCATGTTGTTCATTTAGTTACACTGAGTGGCTATAGCTAAGACCCCTCCATGCCTTGGGCTTTGGATATGTCTACTCCTGTAATCTACCAGATAGATGCTTGTTCATTAGGAGTGACTCACAGTGTTTGTTGCCACACTGTCGTGCCATTGTTTGACTCGTTGTGGCAGATGCTGTTTACCAGGCATCTTTTCCTAACCAGAGTGTAAACTGTATTTTTTATCTCTCCATTCTCTAATCTTCCTGTCTGAATTTATTTTTATTTTTTAGTCTTTTTGCCACCTGCTATATCTAAATATTCTGGCTTTAGCTAAAGTTACTGCTCTGTCTTGCCCAATCCAATTCCTTGTTCTGGCTGGAGAAGCAGTTACACTCAATATTATGGGTGATTTATTTGAGTTAATTTATTCTCTAGTAACTGACTCAAAATTTTGTAACATACTTTTAAAAAAAATGTTTCCTTTATATTATTGACATTTTAATTTTATTTTGATTGCTTTTTAGCACACACACACACACACACACACACACACACACACACTCTTCAAATGTACCATGAATTCCATTGAATCAAGACATTGCAACCAGAGTTTCATGCCCACTACTGTAATACTGGCAAGTGGTTAAAGCTATATATTCTACTCAAAATTAGTAGGTGTGGATAAAAAGAAAGAGGGGTTTATTAACTGGAGGAAAGACATATTCAAATTAATAGATTGCTTGATAAAGCTAGTTCCCAGTGTGAACATGATTAAAAACACTATTATGGTTTTTCATTATTGTAAAATTTTGTGGTTAATAAAATTAAGGTATTTAATTTTGAGAATAGATTTATACTGTCAACATGGAAATATCTGTTTTTTAAAGAAATTATTAAATCAAAGCTATAAATAGTGCATCTGATGTTTTCTAAGCATTCAACTTAAAACTAAAAAAAGTGAATGACATTAAGTTGAAGTGATTGGAAACCACCACTGTTTCTGTTATTCAAGGGAATATGGACACAAAAGTATGTGATGTATGTAACATAGTTTTAGTACCCCACATCACAGAAATATATGTGGTGATTGTGGGTAAGAAAGCAATAATAGTAAAATATAAATACTTTTTTTAAAAATTGAAAAGTCCCTAGATGATGAATTAGGTTCTAAAAACACATCCTAGAAACCTAGGGAAGTTAAAGAACAATAATCAATTGTTTTTCATTTTCATTGATTTGTTGCCATGGTGACTTTTTCAAATGATGAGAAGGCAGCATACTCAGTGATTTAAATCTTGGAGTCTGTCATCCAAACAAGAGATGAGTGTTCACTGGACAGAAATTGGGGACCTCATTTTAATTTTCTATACATGCTACTTATTATGGTTTGACATTTATTTTGATAGCTATTTTTTTTTTGTCCACAGGAATTTACAAATTCATCATGAATCCAGCTTTTTGTAATATTCAAGAGATAGTGTTCATCTGGCACAACTGATAACACTAGCAAACAATGCCTGCAATGCAGAATGGAGAATATTTTTCATAGGAATTGAATGAACTCGGGGGTGACATCTCAGTGACATTTTCACTATTGCTGTGACTGCAGCTTTTACATGGAGGCCTTGCTCAATCGCTCAGTTACAGAAAGGGCCAGAGAGATCATTCTGATTTGTAACAGGAAAAGGAAAAAATGGGCCAACTATTTTGAAACATTTCCCCCTGTTCTAAAACATATCATTGCTGAGTGTGACAGGCTATAGGCTCTGTTTCATGGGACATGGTATAAAGGGTTAGACAACTGAAATGTTTGCTTAATTTTTTCATTAAAAAAAAAAAAAAAAGCCTACACTGTGAAACCTACATGTTACTAGAGATTGAAGACATCATATAGCTCATTACAGTTGGTGCAGTGTACTGTCTAGGGACTCGTTGCCTAGTGGGAGCTCTTAGGACCAGACTCCTTGGCAGGCATTTTTCTGTAGGCAAAGTATTTCTGTTAAAAATGCTGAGTCATGCATAGATGCCTAATGAGAACTCTCTTTCAGAGTTGTCATGAAGTGGACCACAGAACAGCATAATAAAAAGAGCGCTAGACCGAGAACCAGAAGGGCATATGTGTAATTTCAGCAATGCCATTAAACCACTCATGTAACCTTAGCTTGGTCTCAATGTTCTCTTCTGCAAAATGAGGGCTTTGGACTAAACCATCTCTAAGGTCTTTTCACCTTCAAACTCTGATGATTCTTTTGACTAACTGGAAATGGAAAGTAAATATTTACAAACCCAGAGTTAATTTGAATCTTTCAACAGCAAAATAAATCTAACAGGCTTTATTGATTTTACTCTCCTGCTTTCTTTGCAGTCTAACTGCTCATAGATTGAAGTTTACATTCCCTCAAAATTCATATGTTGAAACCTAACCCCTAATGTAATGATATTTGAAGGTGGGGATTATGGAAAATGACTGGGTCAAGAGGTTGGAGCACTTCATGGATGGCATTAGTAGCTATTGTGGGTATGTTTGTCTTATTTTTAATTTTATTGAGGGGCACTTTAGATTTTTGTCATTTACTTAATGTTTGATGATGATTTCTAATAAAATCTCTTGAACATTTTAGAAGAAATTTAGTACTAACATACATGAACCACAGTTTAGGCATCTTCTCTTCAGAGAAAAAAGGAAAAAAAAACTAAATAAAGTTGTAAATGGTAAATTGTAAGTTTCAGTACATAGTTCTCAAACAGAAAGCCTTACATAAGTACCAATTACTTTAAATGATGCAAAGTATATTTAAACTCATGTCTTTTATTTTTAGTCTGAGGAACTGTTAAAACATTCATGAAATGTTCTTTCTTGTTTTATTGCATTTTAATTCAAAGAAGTATACACTAGCATCTTTATATTTTCAATGCATTACAGTTTTATTTGTAGCCAGCTTCTTGTGTGTGGTCTATATGCAGAGCACAGTAACACGTAGACACAGCTACAGATTTAAACTATGTGTGGGTTCAGTCAAACACCTCATGTCTGTGTTAGAATGAGCTTGTTGTCACTTTTTAAATTAAAATATTTGATGTCCTACCTCCCACCTGTTATTAGGTTGTCAATTTTCTGAAAAATGTTTTCAAAATCCTATTTCTAAGAAAATGTTTGTTGATTTACAATTTTGTCCATGTATTTCAAAAGTTTTTATTGTATGCATTTCTTTTCTACTGAGCATCTTGGTGAATTGCATTATTTATCATTAAAATTATTAAAGTTTTTACTATTTAAGTTGTCTTGAAAAGCTATGGAGCTATGGTATCTAATTTAAAATTAATAACCACTTATTTATTTCTTAATTTTAAAATCATTTTTTGACATTTCACTTCAGATATGTTTTTCCTTAGCAAATTTTACTGTTTGTATTTATTTTCACAAAACTGAGAGTCTTTATCATGGAATATCATGTTATTCAACACATTTCTTTTCACAAATGATACACTTGCTCTCATGTCTTTGATAACATATATTTTATCCCATATATGAAATGCACTAGAAATTTATTGCTTACTTTTTTCTTAGAATATTGGCTGATTAATCAAGGTTTTTAAGGTTTTTTTCCTCTTTATAAATATTACTGTTCCAAACTACAATATTACCATCTATTTGGAATTAACCAAATTTTTGAATGAATTAATAAAATTCATTATCATCATTATATCTCATACACAATATCCTCCCCCTTGAGATATTTTCTCTTATTTGATTTTCACTCAAGTGGAGCAGATCTTCAAGTAGTTGCCACAGAGAAAACTCATGAGTGATATACTTTGGATTCTCCATTGTCATGTTGTGCTGACTCATGGCCCACACATATAATGATATATTGACTGAGCATAGATTCTAATTTTGTAGTACATTCTTGCCAAATGCCTGTAAATGTTCTTTACTTTTTTCTAGATTTCAATATTTGTATGAGAATTTTGTATCAGTCTGTTTTTTTTTTTTAATCCCAGAAGATAAAGTTTATTTCAAGGCTAAATTCTCGATGCCCTTCTAAATCCTTAAACAACACAATTTTATGTCTTTTCTAAATGCCAAAACCATAAATATGTTTGGATTCTTCTTCCAGGTCCATTAGTTAGATCAACTTAACCTTAGTTTTGAGAAAGGTGGACAGGAGAAGAAATAATTAGCACATGCTTGGGCTGCCTTCTTAGATTCTTCCTAAATTATATTTTTCTGATTCCAGTAGCCACAAAGGACTGTTTAGCTTACCACTGGAGAACAAAAATTCATAGTAGAATAATTCAGTTTGTTTACTTACTGCAATGATCTACCTAAAAAGTTAAACATATCTCCTCCCCCTGTCCTTTTTCCTATAAAATGTGACATACAGTACCAAATCCAACAAACAAACACTAAAAATATATATATATATAAAAAAAGGAAATAATGTAAAGTAAGTTGAATTGCCCATATCAGGGATTATTATGATTTTTGGTTCTTAAATAAGAATATTTCATAAAAAAAGAATGAAAATGTTGCCTTAGATTTTTAAAAAAGAGATTTAAAATGAAGGAAAGAACAAAAGCAGTAGCCTTGAATAACAGCTACTTCCTATGAATAGAGTAAATGAGGCAGAAACAAAACCTCAAAGTGTAATTGTTGAAATTTCTTAAAATGAATACAGTGATGGGTTGTTAATCATTTCCCCCACTGGTTCCAAATATTAACATTACTATGAGAATCCTCAGGATATATATATATATATATATATGAAGCATTAATGCACTTTGGTATCACTAGCCAAATGCAAAAGAAAGCAGAGCATAAAATGGCTAATCAGGCAGGAGAAATTGAAGTATAAATGACAATATAGGGAAACTAGTAGACCTTGTCCTAAAATGGCTGAAAGGCTTAGGCAAATAATAAACACAAAGAAATAAAGAGAGCTTGAAAATTATAGCTTTACAATGTCTCTCTTATTTTATGTGATTCCACAGTAAAGTGACAAATACAGAACTGCAGAAAATAAAGTGATGTTCCTTGACAAAAAGGTATGTTCCTGTGTATCTCTTAACGTGGTGGAGAGCCCTTGAAGCCTATATTATCTTTATGTTACCACAGAAGTTTCAAATAACCTACAAGTGCCTACCTCTGGCATTCACCAGACACACAAAGACATTATGAGAGGAAAACTAGCCTTCCCTTTATCTAATAATAGCTCCCCAGAGAGAATCTCAACAGCATGCTCACTGGTATCATAGGAAGAGCTAGATATTGTCTATCCTTTTTAACTCCATTTTCTATAGCAAAAAACAATTGTATTTATTCTTGTCACCCTCCAAAAACCTTTGACCCTCGATCTCATCTGATATATGACAAGATGAAAATACCTACACAAATGAAAAGGGACTTTTGCTTTTTTGCATTGAAGATCATAATTCTCTTAAATAACCATATAGCCATGTCATGCTCACATAAAAAATACTGCTCATGGGCTAAAAGAAAGAATTTAGAAATTGCCTTTTGATGTGCAAAAGCAAATGTCACACTATTGCACACTCCATTATCAACATTAATAATTCTCAGACAGCTTGGAAATAGCTAAAAGGAGGATGGAGACAAGTTATCATTACCTTATTCTTTTAGTATATCAAAACTGAGGCCCAGATAGGTTATATGATTTAATTTCCCAAGGCCATGGTTATAGTGACCAAAAATACTAAAAAAATGCAAACATATTATATTATTAACATTGGGGATTTGTATATGTAGAACATGTGCACCCTTGGAAAATTTTAGCACTAATTCATATAGATTGATTTTAACTAAGTTCTCTATTAATTCTGTTTTTCATTGATTTTTGAGTTCCTAGTGTGCTCTCCATCTTAACCTTAACCATTCTTTTTAAGTTCTAGACCTGTGTCCTCGTTACCATTATATTTAATTTAACTAAATCTTATCTGTCTGCAGTATGCGGACATTCAAAGAACTATAACAAACACATCATCTAAGAGGCATATGATTGCTCCTTAATGCAATATATAAACTATCTCTCCTGTCCCCTCTCAACCTCATTGGAATGTTGTGTCTATCCAAGCTTTCATCCACCATATAATGTCAGAGGAAAGTATAAATAGCCTTTTTCCAAAGCTAGCCCTAAGCAGACTTGGAGTCTCCTTCAAAACTTTTCCTATTATTAAATCTCTTTAAAATCTCGCCCTGGCCGGTTTGGCTCAGCGGTTAGAGCATCGGCCTGCAGACCAGAGAGTCCCGCGTTCTGTTCCCGCTAAGGGCACGTACCTCGGTTGCAGTTTGTCCCCGGCCCCGGTTGGGGTCGTGTGGGTGGCAACCAGTCAATGTGTCTCTCACATTGATATTTCTCTCCCTCTCTCTTCCTCCCTCTCTCCCTCCCGCTCTATCTGAAGATAAATGCAAAAATATCCTAGGGTGAGGATTAAAAAAAATAAATAAATAAAATAAAATCTTATCAGTATGTCTCTTTCTACTGACTCTTTACACACTGTCATAGCATACTTTATTTTCTTATGTTTATAAGTCTTCCTTTGACTTTCTTGATTCTGCATAAGCAAGTTTCTCCCTTCACACAGAGTTCCATTTAATCCTTTGACAGTATGTTGACATAATCCCCTTTCCTCTGTGACTGACTCCTGAAGTTTCTATAGACAGTACTTTCTCAATACCCATTCTTCTGTGTCTCTCTAATGCATTTGTTAGAGTTGACTACATAGAAAACACAAAGATATATTTAAAATTCTTATTACTATGCCTGGCCAGTGTGGCTCAGTGGTTTGAGTGTCAGCCCATGGACTGAGAGGTCCCGGTTCAATTCCCAGGCAGGGCACATGCCCGGGTTGCAGGCTCGATCCCCAGTAGGGGGAGTGCAGAAGGCAGCCGATCAATGTTTCTCTCTTATCCATGTTTCTATCTCTCTCTCCCATCCTCTCTCTAACAAATCAATAAAAACATATTTAAAAATATAAATAAAATTCTTATTATTCCTCATTAATTATTTATTTGAAGTTTATTATATAAAATCACTTTGCTATGTTCTATAAATAATAGACAACTCTTTATAACAAGAGAATTACAGTGTGTGGGTAATACCCAATAAGGGGGCATTGCACATACTACAGTGTAAACAATTCTTGGTTTAAAGAACTGTATTGAACACACATTTCTGGTAACACTGGATGCACCTGAATAACTTTACCTTCTAAATGTACTCCTCTGACAATGTTTAGAACCATACTCTCTTCTTGATACTCCAATTATATTATTACCCTATTCTAATTTATTTCTCTAACTTCTCTCCATCCTCACCACTTTGTTTTTGGCTGGTAAACAGTTCTAGAGCTTGTTATTCTCCTGCTCTGCTTCTGCTGTTTCTCTACCTATATGTTGCATGAACTAGCATCTAAATGTTGATGGTTTCTATATCTCTCTCTGTATCATCTGTCCATATCTCTAGCATCCTTTCACATAAGACATTGTCAACTCTATTAAGGCATCCTACAATATATCCTAAAGTGGACTTGATCCTATCTAAATATCACAGATGTGACATATTGTTCTGAGCTTACTGCTATTAACTTCATATAGGCTCCCATATTTATTACTGGAAATAATGTGACATTTACATTTAAATGTAACTTTAAATATGCTGATAGGTTGTTCATTCACATGATTTAAAATTCAAAAAGTACAAAATGGCATATTTGAAAAAATGTTCCTTCATTACTTGTCTCCTAGCTACCCAATTTCTCTCTAAGACACAAGCACTCTTATTTCTAAAATTACTTCATGCTTACAGGAGCAAATAAGTGCATACACATTCTTCATTTGCTTTTATTTTAACAAAATAGTTGCATGCTATACACATTTTGTGCCATTTTTCTTTCACTAAATGCAACCTGGAATGTATCTCCTATCACTCCACCAAGGGGTTTCTTCATTTAAAAAAAACATATAATTTCATTGTATGTATTCACACATTTTATTTAACTAGTAACCTACTGATGGACACATAGGTGATATAATTTTTTACTATTATAATGTTGTGATAAATAATCTTTCATATGTTATTTCTGCAAATATATCTCACAGGTAAATTTTTAGAGTAGAATTGCTGGATCAAAGACTATTTGTAGATGCAATTAGGGTAGACACCATCCAGTTGTCCTCCCCAGAGATTTTTCCATTCTAAAATCACATCAGTAATGATGGAGAGAAACTATTTCCCCACATCCTCATGGCTAGAGCAAGAGAGCAAACTTCTTGATCTCTGACAATCTAAGTTACACAATATGATTTCAGAGTGGTTTTAAAATTCTTTTATAGTAACTTCCCAAATTGAGTTCTTCACTCTCTCTCGCAAGTCTTTCTTAAACATTTCTGATTCTACTCTACTGCATATATATATGAAAGTCCAAACTAGCACATGAAGCTCTTCCAAATTCGGCCCCAGCATGCCCTCTAGTTTCATCACAAGTGATGACCCTCCAGCACCGGGCTTCTCCAAAATTGCCATGCCTTTTGATGAATTTTAAATTAGTGTTTTTGTTTTTCTTTTCATGAAATGCCCTTATCAATTCCTCTATTTACCTGGGAAATATCTGCTCAGGCTTTATGAACACTATGTCACTCACTTAAATGTAACTTCCTTGAATTCCTTAGGCAAAGTTAGTTGCATATATTTTTGTGATTCTTTAATATGCTATGAATTTTACATTTCTTGCATACTCTAATAATTATCATTTTACTTTTATGTTTAAGTCATAGTGAAGTTTCATTTATGTTCAACAAACAATTATTAATTTCATATTGCAGGGTGAATAAGGTAGTATCTACTTTTTAAAAGTTGTGTAAAAAATGATCAATGAAAAAAGTGAGAAATGGAAAAACAGGTAATTTGGTGGTGTAGGTGAAACTATAGTGTGTGAATGGTGAAAGAACAAATGAATTGCACAATATGATATGGAAAAAAAATAAGAAAGAAGAAATGGAGCAATAAAACTACACTGGTGAGAGAACCTTGAATATTGGCCAACAAAAGGAACTGTGATGCCAGTATACCATGACTTTTGTTCCAAGGAACTGACAAAGATCAATACATAAATTACTTTTAAATGCTCTCAATTGGGTAGAAGGAAAGTTAGTATGCAATGAATAGCTTAGTTTCAAAGATATTATATATTTCTTATTTCTAAAATAAGTATTTAAAATATTTAACAGTGTATAACACATACATATCTGTGTGTGTACATATTCACATTTACCAATATTATCACATATACTTGGTATGTACAGGGCTATAGCACAGTCATTGTTGATCTTATTTACTTTCAATTGAAAAAAATAAGTTATTCACTTAACGCATTGGTAGGTATTCCAATCTTTTTCATTCCTTTTATTATAAAAGCTAAGATTGTTACAAAGCTGCCAGTTCTGTTGAATTTTACAATAGTAACATTTTCTTTACTAAGATTTTTATAATGATCTGTCTTCCTCCTTTCTCTCTCTCTCTCTCCCTCTCTCTTTTCTCTTTCTTTTCTGACTATGAGACCTTGAAATTTGTTGTCCTTGGTTTGGTAAAATATTATTCACTTCGCTCCTGTGAAGAATGACAGGGATTTGTTCTTACAAAGGCTCAAATAGTTCACTGCCTCTGAATCCCTTTAAGTTTCCTTGCACATTGAGCTGCAGATTAAAGGATTAGAAACCAATCCTTTCCCTAGACAGAGGCAGGAGAAGCCCTAGTCCCCAGCTCACTGCCACAGCACTCACTCAACAAAAATTGTGGTGGAAAAGAATGTGAGCTACATCCCCAGTATCCATTCTACCCTTTTCCCTAAACTTCAGAATTCCAATTTGGGGAGGTAGTGAATCTCTGCCCAGATTTAAGAACAATACATTTTCCAGATTTACATACTGATACAAATGACCAATGAGATATAAGAGGAAGTTGCTGGGTGCAGTTTTGGGAAAAGTTTTTAAAGAGACTGGATAGCTAGCATATGCTCTTTTATTAACAAAATGATGGCTTGAGTTTCAGCAGAAATCTTGAGAGCATAACAATAAATGTCTACTTTATTTATTTATTTATTTATTTATTTTCTTTATTGATTTTTAGAGAGAGAGGAAGGGAGAGGGAGAGAGATAGAAACATTGATGAGAGAGAACATTGATTGGCTGCCTCCTGCATGCCCCCCATGGGGATCCGGCCCACAACCTGGGTATGTGCCCTGACCGGGAATCGAACCGGTGACCTCTTGGTGCATGGGTTGATGCTCAAACAGTGAACCACACCGGCCAGGCTAAAGGTCTACTTTAAATAGGTATGAGGAAAACACTGGCCCTTTGCATATAGGTTCACTTGAAATCATTTCCTCTGGTGTAGTTTTAAATGCACATTTAAGTTCATTTTCGCATTTTTTCCTTTTGATTTTGACAGGTGCTTTTTAAAAATATTAATGTACAAAATTTACCTGATTTTAAAGTCTTTTATGTTATTCTAATCCTTTAAATCTATTTCCTCTTATTGACATCTATTTTTGTAACTTTATATATAAACAACTGCATTATTCAGGAATGGTTTTATTTTGTTCTGATGTAACCTATATACTATACTAATGTTTTTTATGAAAACTGCACTTTCTGTTTCTTCATTTGGGGGGGGGTCATAAAAATATTATAAGGATTTTGACTAAGATAGAATCCTAGCACCTCAGTTCCTTTATAGAATGTATGCTTCTGCTGAAATCCCAAATAATGTCTTTCTGTTGGATCTCAGTATCCACAAACGTATCTCTGAAACTTTGGTTTCTCTGCTTTCCCAGGTTATTTGTCTTTTTAGCATTCTTTGACTTAACTTAGTTCATCTTTCTTCACTTTATACTAACTTCTTCAATTTTATACTAACTTCTTCAATTTTATACTAACTTTCAGAATTATACATCCTTGTACCAGTCTTTGTAAAACCAACCCAACAAATATTGCATTATCTCCAGTTGATATATTAGTCTTATCATTTCATAGTCTAAATGGTTTTGACACCAAAAAGTCCTGATTCAAACAGGTCCTTACTATAAATAGTGTTGTAGTTTTTTATGTGTATATTTATTTTATTTTTTAAATTATTTTTGTAATTGAATTTACTGGGGTGACATTTGTTAATAAAATTATACAGGTTTTGGGTGTACAATCCTATAATACATCATCTGTATATTGTATTGTATGTTTATCATCCCAAATCAAGTCTCCATTTACCCCCCCCCTTTACCTTCTTCTACCTGCCTACCCCCTTCCCTCTGGCAATCACCATACTGTTTTCTGTGTCCAGGAGTCTTTTTTTTTGTTCTTTGCTTAATCCCTTCACCCTTCTCACCGAGCCCCCAACCCCTCCCCTCTGACAGCTGTCAGTCTGGTCTCTGTATCCATGAGTCTGTCTCTACTCTATCTGTTAGTTTATTTTGTACATTAGATTTTACTTATAAGTAAAATCATATGGTACTTGTCTTTCTCTGACTGACTTATTACCCACAACTTTGTAGTCAATTAATATTTGACAAAGGAGACAAAAACATATAATGGAGTAAAGATAGTATATTCAATAAACAGTATTATGAAAACTGGACAGATACATGCAAAAAAATGAAACTAGACCACCTTCTTAGACCATATACAAGCATAAACTCAAAATGGATTAAAGACTTAAATGTTAGACTCAAAACCATAAAAATCCTAGAATAAAACATTGGCAGTAAAATCTCGGACATTTCTCGTAGCAATATTTTTTTCTGATATAGCGCCTCGGGCAAGGGAAACAAAAGAAAAAATAAACACATTAGCCTACATCAAACTAAAAAGTTTTTGCACAGCAAAGGAAACCATCAACAAAATGAAAGGGAGAACAGATTCCGCTGAAAGGGAGAACATATTTGCCGATACACCTGAAAAGGGCTTAATATCCAAAATTCATAGGGAACTTATAAAACTCAACACCAAAAAAACACAATCCAATTAAAAAGTGGGCAAAGGACCTGAATAAACACTTCTGCAAAGAGGACATACAGATGGCCAATAGACATATGAAAAGATTCTCAACATCACTCACCATCAGATAAATACAAACTAAAACCACAATCAGATATCACTTTATACTTAGCAGAATAGCTATCATCAATAAATCAACAAACAATCCTGGCCTTTTTGTCTCAGTGGTTAGAGCATCGGCCTGTGGACCAGAGAGTCCTGGGTTCGGTTCCCGCTAAGGGCACGTACCTTGGTTGCAGTTTGTCCCTGGCCCCGGTTGGGGTCGTGTGGGTGGCAACCACTCGATGTGTCTCTCCCACATTGATGTTTCTCTCTCTCTCTTCCTCCCTTTCTCCCTCCTGCTCTATCTGAAGATAAATGCAAAAATGTCCTCGGGTGAGGATAAAATAATAAATAAATAAATAAATAAATAAATAAATAAATAAATCAACAAACAAGTGCTGGGGAGGATGTAGCGTTAAGGGAACCCTCATGCACTGTTGGTGGGAATGCAGATTGGTGCAGCCACTGTGGAGTTACCTGAAAATATTAGAAATGGAACTGCCTTTGAACCTGTGATCCCAGTTCTGGGAATATATCCAAAGAACTCGAAACACTAATTCAAAAGAATATATGCACCCCAATGTTCATTACGGCATTATTTATAATAGCCAAGATTTGGAAGTAGCCCAAGTTCCCATCAGTAGACGAGAGGATAAAAAAGCTGTGGTACACAATGGAATACTGCTCAGCCATTAAAAAATAAAATCTTACTTTGTTTGACAGCATGGATGGACCTGTGGATATTTAATTTAAAGATTTATTTAAGAAGTCATTGATAGGAGGAAAATGGTAAAACGAATTAGGATACATGTAAGTTTTATAGAAAATAGTTTAAGTTGAATTGGTCATTTATTTACCCGAAAATCTTCAACTGTTATTCTTTAAAATAACAATGCAGTTATCATCATTACTACAATTCTGGATACTACAATATTGGATACACAAAATACTATGTGTATTTTTACTGTTAGCTACATCCCTTTTACATCTTACTCTTTTTTAATACCACAGTGCAGAGAATTTTGTTATATTTTTAGTTTGTTTAATAGAAATAGTTGTGGCAAGAAAATATTGCATTTGAAATGTGTTTTTCCACTATCTGCATAGAAATGCACTCTGAAAACACAATGGGGATAGAGAGCATACATCTTTGACACTTCACCTGTCTGGATCCAGACATTTTATTATATTTGTCCTTAATTTATCTTAGACATTAGTATTTAGTAAGGAATGAAACTTGACTGATGTGTTTAAACAGCTTGAATTCATTTAAAATTACCCTGTTATTCTTTGACATTGGTCTTAGAAATATGTCTTTGTATATATATTCTAGGGCAAAGACAATAAAAGCAAAAGTAAACAAATGGGACTCTATCAAACAAAAGCTTTTACACTGCAAAGGAAAATATCAACAAAAGAAAAAGGCAACCTACTGAACCGAAGAAGATTTTTGCAAATAATATATTCAAAAAGGGATTAATATCCAAACTACAGGGTGCCCCCCCAAAAAAAAATGTATACAGGGTGCCTTTAGATTCTATTACATTTTTAAAATGAAATGTATTTTAATAAACACTGGCTTTATAATTATTCAAAGTTGTGTATCCATTTATTGGGACACCCTATATAAGAAGGACTCATACAGCTGAACATCAAAAAGCAAACAATCTGATTTTTTTAAAGGTAGAAAACCTGGTAGACATACAGATGGCCAACAGACCTACGAATAGTTTTTCAACACTACTAATCATCAGGGAAATGCAAATCAAAACTACAGTGAGTATCACCTCACACCTGTCAGAATGGCTATTAGCAAAAAGTCAACAAATAACACCTGTTGATAAGGATGTGGAGAGATAGCAACCCTCATCACTGTTGGTGGGATTGTAAATGGGTATATCAACTGTGGAAAAAACTATAGAGGTTGCTAAAAAAAATAAAAATAAAAGTAGAACTATCATAGTTCCAGCAATCTCATTCAGAGTATTTATCCGAAGAAATCCAAAACACTAATTTGAAAATATATATGCACCCCTATGTTCATTGCAGTATTATTTACAATAGCCAAGATATGGAAGCAACCCCAGTGCCCATCATTAGACAAGTGGATAAAGAGGGTGTGGTCCATACATACAATGGAGTATTAGCTGAAAAAAATGAATGAAATCTTGCCATTTGCTACAGTATAGATGGACCTGAGGGTATCGTGCTAGGTGAAATAAGTCAGTCAGAACAAGACAAATACCATATAATTGCACTCATATGTGGAATTTCAAAAGCAAAATAAATGAATGAACAATACAGGAACAAACTCATAGATACAGAGAATAAATTGATGGTCACCAGATGGGGGAATGGGGGAAAATAATGAAAGGAATTAAAAAGTACAAACTGTCAGTTATAAAAATAGTTATGGGGATGTAAGGTACAGCAAAGAGAATAGTCAATAACACTGTAATAACTATGTATGGTGTCAGATGGGTACTAGAGTTATCAGGGTCATCACTTCATAAGGTATATAAACGTCTAGTCATTATATTGTACACCTGAAACTAATATAATAACAGCATGTCAATGTAATTAGAAAATAAATCAATTTATAAATAAATGAATAAAATCAGTCCATTATTTTCATTATTAAGACTAATTTCATGAGAAGTTTAACCAAACTGGTTTCTACAACAATGGAAAACCCCAGGTGTCTATTTAGTAAGAAGTATTCTCTGCCTTGAATAGCTTGTACTATGTGCTATCACTGCATCTTCCTCTGAAAAGACCTTTCCGCTTTTCAGCCAGTTAATGTTTAATTTCCAAGACAATTCTAATTAGAATTTTAGTAAAATAGAGGGCAGCAACCTGTCATTTGACACATACTGTTGGAAGAAACACCTGGCTGAATTACACTTAGTGTCAGTTAACACTTCTTTAATACTTAATTTATTAATATTTTTATTACAGATGTCCCTCCTTTTTCCCCTTTGACACCCTCTTCCCCACTACCCCCGCCCCCGCCTTCGCCGTACTGTTGTCTGTGTCTATTGGTTGTGCATATATGCATATAAGTTCTTTGGTTTATCTCTCCTCTCTCACCCTACTTCCCTCTGAGGTTTGTCACTCTGTTTCCTACTTCCATTTGTTAAATTATAATGAACAAAATAGGCTGATGAATAATAGACTCTTTTTCTACACTTTTAAAATGACTGCTTAGAAAACCATTTCCTAGAAGAAGCATTTTTGTACTTAAGTCATAGTGTATGCGATATATAAACTGTAGTTTATAATGTCTACTAAGCAATTAAAATATTCTTATAAAAATGTTAAAATGGTCTCTCTCACATTGATCTTTCTCTCTCTGTCTCTCTCTCTCTCCTCCTCCTCCCTCTCTTCCACTCTATCTAAAAATCAATGGAAATATATCCTTAGATGAGGATTGAAAAAAAAAATTAAAACAATTTTTTTTTACTTTTTTGCTTTTCATCCCCCTTTTTCATGGCCCTTCATCATTTTTCTCCTTTTCTACATTTTAATACTGGAACATGAATCTCATCGTGTTGTAGTTTCAAAATAATTTATTACTCTGTTCCGTCCTTGCTATCAGCCGTGAAATTGTCCCAAATGATCTGAGCACGTGCTCTGAGAAAAGTTTTGATGCGACTGGCTGGAAGTTCCCGTTAAGTTGGAACCGCTGAGGAGTGTGTGACTGAGGCTTCATTAAGGCTTGCCTTGCCATCCTACCGCGTGAATCACCAGAAGGCAGAGACTATATTTTAGATGCTTTTTATATTCCCACTGTTTCTAGTAGAGTGTTTAGGGGACATATAAAGTGCTCAAACCTCCGTCATTTCTTCTCCTTGATCACCAATCTCTCTATAGCTAATCCTCCTAATCCTTTTTCTATACCTCTTCGAATTTATGGAAACATAGATATTATAAATATATATATATATATTTATATATATACATGTACATGTAAATATACATATATATAAATATATATGTATATTTATACACATACATGTACATACACATAGTCCTATAACTTTTTGCTGCTTTTAACCTTCTATAGTAATAAATGTCAATATGGACAAATTCTGGTTTTCACTATATTTCTATAATGCGATAAAGTGGCCTATAGATGGAAAAGAAAAATAAAATCTGAGAGAATAAAAGGTGTAATACAAGAAGCTATACTGGTAAAGATACACTAAACTTAACAATGACATCTTGTTTTCTATTATTTATCTATTGGCTCTTCTTTGCTGTTTCGTTTTTGGGTTTTTTTCCCCTAATTTTGTTGGCTTGATTGAGAATTTTGAGGTATCATTTACTCTTACTTTAATAATTTAGAATTTATACAAATACTTTGTATTTCTCTGAGTGTTGCCATTAAATTATTAAACATTAAAAAATGTAAATAGCCTTGGCCAGTGTGGCTAAGCGGTTAGAACACTGGCCCACACACCAAAGAGCTGCGGGTTCCATTCCGGTCAAGGGCATGTACCTTGCTTGTGATGCAGTCCCTGGTCATGTGGGACGCAACCAATAGATGTGTCTCTCTCACATCAATGTTTCTCTCTCTCTCTCCCCCCCTACACACACACTCTGTCTGAAAATAGGTGGAAAAGTATCCTCGGGTGAGGATTTAAAAAAAAATTTAAATAGATTTTTCATGAACATTCAATATTAATCAGTATCTATGGACAATTTCCAAAGAAGACAGGACCCTCCCCAGCAACCTGCTCCCTACTGTTCCCTAAGGTCTGCCACACATTCCCATGTTGAGATCACCTATAATTCCTGATCATTTTAAAAATCTGAAGTCACAAAAATTGCTTTAATATATACTGATGATTTGTTACTTTGATTGCTCCCCACTCTTCCTTTGTGGAGTGTATATTATTCATCATCTATAATAAACTCGAAATGCATAAACTTAAACTTTTCTTATAATTAGATTCATTTTTTTTTTTTTTAATCTCAAGGCACCAATTTTAAGCAAAGTAAGAAATAATTCTATCACCTCCAGGCAAACTTTGTCAAACACAATTTTGGATTTTTTCCAATTGTTTCTTTTCTGATTTAAATACTATTCACTGGGGCTAGCAGAAGAGTTGACTGTTAGTGGGGGAGAGGAAGTAGGGAATTCAGACTATATATACTTTTAAATATTTTTGGCATACAAAATTTTAAAGTGGTACCTAAGATTTTACATCAAACTGCAAACTACTGAATGAAAATTGAGTTTTTGTTGTTAAAATAATAACTACAGAAATGGACATGTATTGTTATTTTTTTCCATTCACGTGTCAACTGTAAAGTAGAAAGACATTTTATATTCATTTTTGTTCTTTACTAAGATCTATTTTTTTCCCTTCAGCAATTCATTAAAATAAATACTGAGTATCTGCAACATTCATTATTACTTTGTAAAACATGGCTGCTACCTACAATGAGATAAGGCTTTGAAAAGTTCATAAACAAGGGCTTAAGAATAGTTCAGAACACTAATGAAAAAAACACACGTGAACATCGATAACTTACTGCCACACAGTTATGCAGAAGGTGTCTATAGTGGAATTCGTAGAGGGTAAGACCACGTCCCCTCATAGAGAATAAGAGTGTTGGAAGCAAAATCGAAACTGTACTTGTAATACAACAGTGGCAGGCAGGAGGTCTCTCTATGTGGATGAGTTGACATAGCAAATGTAAAGAGATAGAAAATAGCTCAGAGTCAGAAATTCTATTTTCATAATTTCCATTATAAAATTGTCTTTTAAAGTGATACCATTCTAAATTTAGAGCAAGCTGACTATATGCATAGCTCTCCTTTGAGACACAGAGTGTCAACTTGATTGCTCCAGTCAGGATAAATCACAGTGCGTACTTTAAAACCATCTATTTAGGTAGGAAGAATTGCAGTCCAATAAAAGCTGCATTTATTTTCAGGGGTGCTGGTGAAAGAGGGGTGTAACAGAGATGTGATTTAGTCTAAATCCTAGGACAAATCAATGGACTCCTGCTACTCTCCCAAATGACTATGAATATAATGAGAATGTGTGTGCATACAGCTTCAAAGGCCTCATGTACATTTGAAGTTTGTCTTTTGCACTGAATTTAATGGAATCAACATCTTAAATCCCCAAATTGAAAACCTCTTAATGAATTTCATAAATTAAACAATATTTTTCCAAAAGCCTATTCTTGATGAAAATTTATTTATTGGAAAAAAAAATGTTTCTAACTCAAAATAGGTGTTGTCAAGCAGCCTAACTAATCATAAAATGGCAGAGAAACGTAACAAAAAATTACAATATTTAATGCCTTTTATATCTCATTAAAAAGACAACCAACACACTTTATTGGAATAAAAACATTTGGTGGTAAAGGAGACAAAAGCTGCGGTTGAACTCGAATTCTAAAG
Source organism: Tadarida brasiliensis (assembly GCA_030848825.1). NCBI lineage: Eukaryota > Metazoa > Chordata > Mammalia > Chiroptera > Molossidae > Tadarida > Tadarida brasiliensis. Next base: position 108,058,294 of record CM061263.1, on the reverse strand, counting down.
TACAGGTTGAATGAAGGACCATGCTTATTGATGTACAAATGGAATGGAGTGTACTCTTTTGTTGTAACAACAAATTAAAACATTTTTAAGTTTAAGAGAGATAAGCCAAAAATATGCAGCAAAAGTGGCATTAGCTATTTTCCTAGTTGTTTTAAGTACTTATATTTACCCAAGGACTATGGGACAACTACTTTAATAGCTGAAAAGAAAAATCTCGAAGACAGCATCATATAACCTAAAAAGAAAAAGGGGAAATGTATTTGTTTTAAAGCAAAATTGTGGTATTTCACCTTGAGAACTCCATTATGATTCTTATAGATGTATTGTTTGTCATGTTTTCTTTTGATTAGCCCTTTAGATTTAATATATTTTCTACAACAGGCAATGGGAAAATAGGAAAGTTAGTATAAATGTATCAGATTTTTGCATTTGCTTATCTCAGTTAAGAAAGGTAAATCTCTACGTTGAAACTAATATAATTTTGTAAAAATAAATAACCATCAATTCTGAGTCCTTACTATAATCTATTTTTAATTTTAGGAGTAGAGCTGCTTTACGGGTGTATTTAGCCCTTTGAAGCAGTGGTTGATATCTCTGCAATGACTCTGTATTATCATTGGGGGTGCATAAGTCACAGTTGGTATCTTGACTAATCTGGATACTATATGTCATCTAGGAGGATGGATCCTGTAGTGGACTCAGTGATGGCCCCAAAGAGATGCCCATGTCTTAATCTCTGGAACCTGAGACTACTACCTTATAGGGAAATGATGTGATTAAGTTAAGGATTTGGAGGAGTTTATCCTGGATTATCAGATGGGCCCTAAATGCAATCACATGTATCCTTATAAGAGAGGGGCTGAGCCAGTTTTGAGACAAACACCCAGAAAAGGACACAACACACAAAGAAGAGGAAAAGGCAATGTACCAATGAGGCGGAGACTGGAGAAATACAGCCACAGTCAAGGAATGCCCACAGCTACCAGGAGCTGGAAGAGGTTCCTCTCCTAAAGTGTCTGTAGGGATGTGACCTTTTGGCTCCTTGCTTTTGGACTTCTGGCCTCCAGAATTGTGAGACAGTCATTTCTGTTGTTTTAAGCCATCCAGTTTTTAGTCATTTGTTACAGCATCCCCAGGAAGCTAATCTAGATCCTTTTTGCTCGTTTTTTCTCTAACATCCCTTTGTGTCCTGTGTTGTGGATGCAAGCTGCCATCTTCTTGTAGCCCAAAGATGGGGCAGGAAGGGGACATGACCCAGGCTGTACCAGTCATAACACCCTTCCCTCCCTCACCCATGTAGCATCACTGATTAGTCAGGATGCAAATGGGCCAAAACTTAGACAAGCAGAATCCTTCTCTGGGGTTCCCCCTCCCCCCTAATTTAAGATGTCATCTTCTGTGAGTGGCAAATGTGGTAAATGTGAGTCTGGGAAATCCTGCTGACATGTTTTCAGAAATCACGGGTGAGGCTAGGTAGATAGAATGCGTTAGTGAATCGCTACAATGCCTGGATCAGAAATCCTCCAGTGCAAGATTCTTATGTTACTTATAGTTCATTCATCTTGGCATCTCCACAACTTAATTATGCCAATCACATAGTAGATAGTCAATAAGTATTTGTGGAACAAGTGATGTGTTTAAATTAGTTTTATTTTAACTATGAATTCTAGCTTTGCCTAATTATTTCAGAGCCTTTAAAATGATCTCAACATTCTAACAGTAAACACAGATATCCAGGGAGATCCTACGTGCAGAGGCCTGAATTTCTTTTATCTAGGCACTAATTTTTATCAGCTTCAATAGGGCAATGCAGGAGTCACTAATCCAAAGTGGAAGTTGGGATAGAATACACCTTGTAAAGTTTCATTTCATAAATTTTAATATTATTTTTATAAAAGTTTCAAGTAAATTGATTTCTGGGGAGAAGTAGATAAATTAAAAGGAGTAAAACATATCAAGCTAAACAACAAAGGTGACCTTTTTTTTATTAATCTTAGAACCTCCAGTGTTTAGTTTTCTAATACTCTCAAACTTAGATATGTTTACCCTTTTGATATATTAAATTGCATTTTATCAAAAATTGAAATGAGTAACAGTTTATTGAGTATGAATTCATATGGAAATGAAGTATATTTTCTGAACTAAAATAATATGCAGATATTTTTGTTTTATAAATATGGACATGGGTTACCAAAACACTCAGATCATGTGTTAAATTTAAAATTCTATGGACAAGTTGACATTTCTCATAGATCTTAAATGATTCTGGGTTGATCTGCCCTGAATAGACATTAGTTCTAACAAAATTCAGAGTTAGACAGTGATACATCTCTTCACCTGATCCACCCTACATATTAATATACCACTGAGAAAAGAATTTGGTTACCAAGATTGATTTGATTACAAAGGTTTTGGCATGTTATTTTAATTTACATTCCTTATCTTAAAAAAACCTATGTAAATGCAAATAAAATGTGCTCTATTGAATAACTTATAATAAGATACCAAATTTGAAGGATGGTAAGTTTACACTGACTGGATAATTTTATCTCTAAGATCTGTGGTTTTTCCAAGTTTTCCATTATTGATCTAGAGTAGATTATTTTATAGATTTGATAAATGATATTTTGAATTAAGGAATATTTTTTCTTCTTCCAGTAACATTTAACTTTATAAACTCTGGCAGTATCTTACTGAATAGCAGAGAATGTCTTAACAAACAAAGCAATCCCAACAACAAAACAAAAAACAACAACAAAAAACCTTCCAACATCACATTCAATACATGATCTTACAGGGAAATAATTATAGGTATGATTTTCCAACTTCTCATATAGACTTCATTATTGGGAATGTATAGATATTATTAAAATAATAAATCAATATTAGTAACATTTTCTATTTTAAATAACATATATTAGTTAATTCCATATACTAGGAAACATGTATCTGGAATTTGCTATAAAGGAGGGAGAAAAAGAAGACACCCACGGAAACACCAGCAAGAGATATGTTAGAAAACAAACACATTCTTAACTGTATTTCCTATTAATACAAAGAAAAGGAAGGAAAACTTGTTAACCACATACAACTCATGTTTTTATCTTCCATATTAGTGATTATTTACTTATTATTTAATTAAATAAACAAGCTGTATTAAATATTTAGTATATAAAGTAACATACTACTTATATGCCAGGAGAATGGTTGGCAGAAAAAGTAAAATATTGTAGCGTATTCTTCCAAAAGAATCCTGATCAAAACGGTACACCAAAATAATTAATTTGTGCACTTAATTTATAAATATTTTTGCCATAAATTTTATAATTATTTATTGACTGCATATGCATGGGGAATGATAGACCCCCCCCCAAAAAAAACTCTCATATTGAACTTAAGTGGTAAATGGTAGCCATAATCTTTATCATCTTCAGATAAATTTCTCTCATTTTGTTCCAAAAACCCACAAATTCCTCTACACATCATGAACTTATCATGTGCATAATGCTGTATCATGTACAGCATGCTTTCCAAATTGTTTTAAATTCCATGGGTGATGAATATTTTTCTCAGATTTGCCAAACTCTGGGTGATGCTGGTTATAGGTTTCATTTTCATATTTTTAAACTGATATTGCTTAATATTTCATTTCACTTCGCTCTTTCAATTTTAAGCATCATTTTCTCTATGTTAAAGCAGCATTCTCTTGCTTTTTGTTAATGCTAAAACATTTTTTTCTCTGTGTGATTTAAAATTTTGTGCTAATTATTTCTACAGCATGTTTAGTTACAAGCTTGTTTCTTTCAATGTGTGAGATGGTGTCTCAGGAAAATTTACTGTCATTTCAATGTCTGATGTTGAGTCCAATTTCTTCCACTGGTTGTGAAGAAATAACAAATCTTCTCCTAAGCAAGATCATGCTGATTTTGCATTTGAAGTGGATCTAGAATCGTCACCGTTTTCCATAGTGAAAATGCAATGAAAATCAAGACACCTTAGAGTTTTGGGAAGTGAAGCAGCTCTCGACTTCTCCAGCGAGTGGAACTGAGTTCCCACACCAGATGAACACCCTCCTGTCAGGTCTGCTGAGCCCCCAAGATTAGCTTTTGTGGACATTTAACCTGAAGTATGTGTATTTTGCTTTGGTTTAAAAAAATTTTTTTTAAATGCTCTTCTACTTAAAGATTTTACTTCAATTAATAAGTGTAATTCAAAATTGAGAATTTTATAGGACTTGATAATTTTGCTCACATATTCACATTAGTTGCAAACTTAAAGTCCTAATTTAAAAAGCCTTGTATTTTAAAAATTCTAGTTTCCAGCAAATTAAAAAATCATAAGCATTGATAAATGGGGGAAAGTTTAAAAATGCACATAAAGGATTCTTTTCTAAAGTAGAATCTCTGAATATATTCTGTGACTCTTTTTTAATTTTTAGTTTTAAAGAACAAGATGATAATCCAGATGTAATGCTGACATACATGTAGCATTATAGAACCAGTATAAATCATCTCAGTTATTTTGAGTAAAGCAATTATAATAGAACAAAACATAACACTTACAATCTTAGTTTTTTAGTATTTATGTTTTTAGAGCAAATGATACAAAAGATGACAATGATAAAATGTTCCTTTCATAGGTTTTGTTACCTGTAACTCCTTTACTTACAGAATAAAATATTGAATGACATCTCATATATTTCTAGTTTGGTAGTTATATTGTTACTGATACTGCTAAATTACCTGAAATTTATCTAAAATTGCTCTTAGTAAATGGATCATCATTTCTGGTTCTTGGAAAAACCAACTGACTACAGATTTCTTACTAAAGTCATTAAAGCAAGTGGTATGCTAGGAAATTTCCAATAAAGTTATTAATAGAGAAACTACTTATTTTAACTGACTGAAATGTTATGCATCATGCAAATTATCCGAAGTGCCTTCTTTGGATTTTGGAATTTTCTTAGATGTAATTGAGGAAACGCTATTATGATTGGATTCTATTCAATACATTCATTCTAGAGCAAGCCAAATACAAACTTTGGTAAAGCGAAGTAATCAGTTCATGATTGTTTTTCTCTGTGTGCAAAATTTTAGAAGCTTAACCCCATGTGGCCACTTAAGCATCTCAGATGAAGAGCCCAGGACCACACAGATGACTGTTCAGGGTTGAGTGATTCCCAAAATGTAGAGAGCTTGGGTGGCCTTCCCATCCACAACATGGGACTCAGAGCACACTGCTGATCATCGGAAAATCAGCAGTGGCCTTAAAGTAGTCACATATTTTTCCTATCAAATATCCTTAAAGAAAACACTAGTCAGTAGACACAACAAATTCTTTTTTGTTTGTGTCTTCTTCTATTTTGTCTTCTAAGGTAAATTTTTAACAATAAAAAATGTAACCCATTTGTGGTGAGCTTACAGAGACCTTGGTATATGATATTGAAAGTTAATGCATTCTTTTCACAAAGCAATTTTTGACAATATAAAAATGTCATATTATTAAACTAGCTATTATTTCTGGAAACTTTTCTTAAACAATTAACAGAACAAAACAGCAATATACATAAAGTTATTCATATGAATGTTATCTGTAAGTTCAAATATTTAATTGGCCTGAACTATTTATTATATAGTAGATTGACTTAGAAAATAATGATACATCAGAATTATTATTGTTTCATCATTGTTTTCATCCATTGTAAAGTAAAAACAAATACTGTTTCTAAATATGAAAAATGTTCATGATATAATTTTAACTAGAACAAAGCAGAATGTAAAATATATTCGTCTACTCTTTTAGTTCCAGAAGTATTTATTACATGTCTAATGTGTGGCCAGTAATTGTCAAAATTGTCAAAAACAGCAGTGAACAAAATGTATAATTTTTTTTACTATATGGAGCTTTTAAGATAGTGGAAGAGCATATGAGGAAAAAGAGGTAATTAATTACAACAGTATTGAATGATGCCACTTTAACTCTTCAATTACATCTATGTTTGAATGAGAAAACTCAGTTTTCTAAACACATATCTAGTACATTTTAAAGTTCATTAACTCCTTTTTTGAGGACAGTAAGCATTAAATAAATTATAACAAATAATTTTTCTACAACATAATCCCTAAACTTCATAGTCTATTTTCTTAGTTGTAATAAAACTTTTATCTAAAAAGTATATATGTTATAACCATGTTACATTTATAACAAAAAGTATACTTATGGAAGATTTGAAAAGTCTAAAGTCACCTGGAAATCAAGCCTTCCTTTACAGAATTACAAACTCAGCTGAGGGTAAGAGTCATGATTACACTGGTCTACTACGAATTTGAGATCTGCAGACTTTCTGAAGTAAGGTTATTTAATTTTCCTTAGTTTACATCCTCTTTAAAGTTTAAAGATGGTAAAAATACTTACTTTTCATGTATCTGAGGTGCATTATTTAATTTACTTTAAAAATATAAGCAGTACAACACTTTGCTTTAAGATATGCTAATTTATTCTGTAAATTTGATAAAATGTTAAAGTAACTCTTATTTTTAAACCATATAAGGTTCCTGGCTTTTTAAGAAGACTAATTTTCTCTATTTATATATGAAGAGCAGTAATATTCACACAAGGAACTTTATTAAGCAGGAATAAAAATATATGTAAATATATGAATAAACTAACCTAGAAGTGAATGGCATTGGGAGTGAAGAAAATGAGAACAGAAATATTCATAGAGTCTGTCAAATAGTTGTCAGGATTCTGTAATCATATAAAAAGGCTGTTATCAGTGGCCTTGCAAAAGAAGTCAAACGTCATTTCTATGTGTATACTTATTTGCAAAATGCCATCAGTGTTCATGTGTATGTATAACATAGAACTCTGGAACAAGAATTTGTCTCCTTACATTTGAAGTTTTATAAAGTCAAAGTTAATTTCTAGATTTTCCAGAGAGATGACAAATAGTTATAACAATCTACTATTTAATTATTTTAGAAAAAGGGATTTTAGAAAATCTTTGAAACAAAAGAACTACAGATTGCCCTTCCTTCTATATATGGGGTTAATTCCTTTAAAATTAGTGGGAGTTATGTATGCACAACAAGGAAAAACTATAATCTAAGTTTCAATATCAAACATTTTTGTAAAGCACTTTTTGAAAGCTTAACTAGAGTGGCCACATGTTTTTCACTCACGCTTATGAGCAAACACTTCCAAGGGGACCACGCTTACTTTAAAAACCTGAAACTACAGAAGCATATCACATTAACCAAGTTCAATAAAAGACAGCCGCAAATGGAATGCAAAGTATCTTTTCAATCTTTCTGTAATCACTTCTGAATGGGAAAGAGACCCACCTGGGGTTGAAAATGTATTACCAGTCATTTTACTAATACAATTATTTGAAAAAAATACAACTACTAGAAAATGGCATTGCCATAAAATAGCAAATATATATACATATACGCATGTACATACTGTATAAGATATACATGAATATGAGTAGAATCCAAACTTTCAAGCACACCAACAGGTAAATAGTGTATAATATAAGGGAAGAGGTAAAGGCCAGAGTGCATGTTATTTACATATTATTCATGCATGGAAGATCTTATAATCACGTGTAATAGAGAAGTGGGCTTCAGGTTTATGGTAAATTTAATTCTCTAGCTAAAATCTTTATCACCATGGAAGGGTAGATGGCATTTCAATACTACCTAAGTGGTGCTATGAAATTTTTCCTCTTTCCTTTCTTCCTAACTTCTAGAAAAAGAATGCGTTATACTTAAAGCTATAGATGTACTTAACGTCCTTGTAGAACCCATCCTTTCCTATAGAAATAGGTGGAAATTCCCTGGGCATCTGGGAAAAGATCAACAATGACAGAGAATGCTATTGCCTTCCTTATTCACATTTGCAGGGAAGGTTGAAATCGATTAGTTAGTCTGAAGTTACTTATTAAATGTCTATTCATGCTTTTCTATTGTTCTAACCACTGAAGGCAATACAAAAAAAAAAAAACAAAAACAAAAACAGCTTTTATTACATAGTTTCTGCCATATATGATTTATGTGTAACAAATGAATATACATAAAATAAAAACTAATAAAGGATTAAGCCAGGTCATAAAGATGATAAAGGCAATAAATGTTTGACAATTAGGGAGATGAATGTGAGCTATAGTAGTCAAGAAATGATTTATGAATTATATAGTTCTCCTCAAATAGAGGACGACTGAGTGTTGGTTTAAGAAAGGAATGCCATGGCATTAGTGAGTTATCAGCCTTTTTGAAACAAAGAATATGTTGGGGAGCATCACATGGTAGAAAATATGGAGACAAGTAAGAATAGGAATGATTATCAAAGGGCTTGAAAGCAGAGGTATTTGGGAGAAAATAGGGAGCCAATGGAAATATATTACATTGTTTTATAATCATTCATCCAGAAGTATAAGAGAAAATACGATTAAGTAGGGTAAGGCTGGAAACAGAAAAATCAAGACCATCACTATAATCTAGACATGATGCAGTGAGATCCTGGCCTCAGTTAGAATTAATGGTAATTGCCCAAGTATGGGAACTATATACCCTTGATTGACTGCTAAGCAAATGCTTTACCCACCTATATAGGTATTGTTAAGCAAGATAAATTAATTTTAAAAATTTTTATTTAGACTCAAAAGCATGATCAAACAAACAAATCTATGAGATTTTAGGAGACATTTTTTTTTAACTACCTTAAGAATTATCAATTATTCTAAGTGACTTAAGCCACATTGATGTTGTTACAGTGTCTCAAAAGTGTAGTTCACTATTGGATTTTCTGCCTGAGTTGATTACTAGTCACAAGTACAAGTATTGTGATTATTAGTCAAAAGAGAAAATTTTTATTTTGGATAGAGGAGATTTGTAGTATTGTAACCCTCAAATTTACATTTGACGATGGGAACTCTTCAGATAAGGTAAAAGAAATATTATAGAATTAAAAATATTAGCCCGGCTGGTGTGGCTCAGTAGATTGAGCATGGTTCCCTGGACTGAGAGGTCCCAGTTTGATTCCGGGTAGGGCACATGCCCGGGTTGCCGGCTCGATCCCCAGTAGGGGGCGTGCAGGAGGCAGCCAATCCATGTTTCTCACATCAATTTTTTCTGTCTCTCTCTCCCTCCCTCTCTCTAACAAATCAATAAAAACATATTAAAATATTAAAACATAAAAGACATAAAGGGAAGTCAAAACTAAAACAAGAAGTAGAGAATTAAACTCAAGAAAGCAATAAAATATTTAAGTTTGGAGACTCTGAGCATCCTGAAGGGATAAAGAAGACAAGGATGGAACGGAAAAAGCCGTGAACTAGAACGGACACCAGCTTTATCATTGTCTGGGTCCAACTAGCTGGGTGAGCAAGGGCAAAGGCAACTGCTAAGCAGTGAACTAAGAAGCCTAAACTAGTTGATTTTTAAAAATTATTTAACTTTTTAATGAATATATATACATTACATATAACATTATTAGTTGATTTCTGATTGTCCTGCTTTCATTAAGATCTATCACCTACAAGAAACAGAAAGGCATCCAGATTAGTTCCAATACCAAATGAGAAGTCAATGTCCAAGGAAGTAATAGAGACATGAGGATCTCAGCAGACATATAACTGAGTGTCACGCAAAAGCGAAATATCACTCTTTTGTCATTCCAAATACAGCCAGCATTTTGTCATCTCAAGCTTGCTGTTGACACTCAAACATGCCAGTGAGTTGCTAAGCTTGTGACTTAGATTCTCTCTATTTGCATCTGGGTAAACCTGTTTTTCCTTTGCTTCTGATCAGCAATCAAACTCTCCAAGTCTTTTGGAGAACTAGAAATTGCTTAATTATGTCCACTATTCTCTTTATGGTATCAATTCATAATTTGTATTTTACTAACACCTACTCTATGCCTACCCCTTCACTGTCCTTTAATACAACTTCCATTTCTTTTAGTATTCCATCCTTTAAAAATTAAAAAAAAAAAAAAAAGAGCTGACTGATTTGGGCAGTCATCATGATTCACTGTCAAGTATCACTGTTGGATTGTAGTACACCTCACAGGTCAGTGGGTCAGCTTATGAGTGTCAATTCTTGTTTCTGCCAGGGTAGAGAGGCCAGGTGCCACAGAGCACAAAAACCAAAATGTGCTAACTCTTCAACAGAGATTTGTGATCATGGCATGAAACATGAGGTTTATGGGAAAAGTATAGTTATAACAAGCAAAATTATCATGTGATCTGTCCAATATGAGCCCCTTTGATTTTATTCTAAATAAAAATATAACAATTACCATGTATTAGTCATTTATCATTTTTCAGAGAATATGTTTAAAAATTCAAGCATATTATCCATATTTTTCATAGTAATTCATGTGCCAGTTTGTTTTATTTATGCTATATTTGAAATACAGAAACATTAAATTTAGAGTGGTTCTCTTAGCTGCTCAAGACAAAAGAGCTGTTATTACACAGAGCTGAGATTTGAACCCCCATTTTTCTGACCCTAACTGCCTACTTTTCTACTTCCCTCAGAATCCCACCACTCTTCCATCTTCTCCTTCCTTATCAAAGTTTTAAAGACACTAATAGGAGTTATGAAGTATATTATCTACTCTAAGGGAATACTGTGATGTTTGGTGACAAGAAAGCTACTGAGATTTATGAAGGTAGTTGAGAATAACCAGACATTATAAATCATCTTTGGGCACACTTCAGTGGATACCTGCTAGAATTTATCCATTTTACTGTTTGCTAACGTGCCCGTTTTATGAAGAAAATAATACAACCAGGAGAAAATCAGAAATATCCATGGCAACCATCTTAAAGATTTGGGGAATGGGTGATATTTCTGAATACCACTAGACAATGAAAGGTAGAGATATAGCCCTGGCCGGTTGGGCTCAGCGGTTAGAGCATCTGCCCACGGACCAGAGAGTCCTGGGTATGGTTCCTGCTAAGGGCATGTACCTCGGTTGCAGTTTGTCCCCAGTCCCGGTTGGGGTCGTGTGGGTGGCAGCCAGTTGATCTGTCTCTCTCACATCAATGTTTCTCTCTCTCTCTCTCCCTCTTTCCTTCCCGCTCCATCTCAAGATAGATGCAAAAATGTCCTTGGGTGAGGATTAAAAAAAAAAAAAAAAAGATAGGGATATAAATTTAGCATGTATCTGTCAAATTTTCCTGATAGTTAGAGAAAAAATAGTCACAGATAAAAAGTAAATAAAATAAAATACCTAGGAATACATTTAACTGAGGAGGTAAAAGACCTGTATTCAGAAAATTATAAGACTCTGCAGAAAAATACTGAAGAAGATACAAATAAATAAAACCATATACTGCGCTCTAGGATTGGAATAGTTAACAAAATTAAAATATCCATAATACCCATAGCAATCTACATATTCAATCCAATTTACATCAAAATACCAATGGCATTTTATTATAAAACTAGAACAAATAATCCAAAGGTTCATGTGAAATCACAGAAGACCCTGAATATCCACAGCAATCTTGAGAAAGAAGAATAAAGTTGTAGGTATCACAATACCTGATATTAAACTATATTACAAGGCTATAGTAATCAAAACACCATGGTTTTGGCATTAAAAAATATAGATTAATGGAACATAATAGAGAGTCCAAAGATAAACTCACTTCTACATGGTCAATTATACTTTGACAAAGAAATAAAGAACATAAAATATGTCAAAGACAGTCTATTCAATAAATGGTGTTGAGAAAATTGTACAGATACAAGAAAAAAAATTGAAACTAGACCACCTACTTATACCATATACAAAAATTAACTCAAAATGAATTAGAGACTCAAATGTGAGACTCAAAACCACAAACTCCTGGAAGAAAACATAGGCAGTAAAAGCTCTGACATATATCTTAGCAGTATTTTTTCTGATATGTCTTTTTGGGGAAGGGAAACAAAAGAAAAACAAAACAAAACAAAACAAAACAATGGGACTACATCAAACTAAAAACCTTTTGCACACAAAGGAAACCATCAACAAAATGAAAAGGCAACTTACTGAATGGAAGAAGATATTTTCAAATGATAATTAAGAAAATGAACTAACAAACAAAGTGGAGACAGACTCATGGATACAGAGAACAGAATGACAGCTGTCAATTGTAAGGGTTGGAGACTGGGTGAGAAGATTGAAGGGATAAAGCAAGGGAATACATGTATGTTATGCTATTGAGAAGTCTTCCCAAATCGACATTTAACAATATTCTGTCACTTGGGTATGCATAGATTCTAATCTTCCATATTTGTGTTAATTTTCAAAATCTAAATAAAATTATTTTACAAACAGAATGTTGCTTTATATACAGAATCATTCCCAGATAACAGAATTCCACTTATTATGTTTTGGTTTAAAATTGCTATGTATTTTCTTATTGAAAAATAATGTTATAGAAAACAAAGCCAGTAATATATTTTTGACATTTTTCTTAGCAGTATTTTTTTCTGATATATTTCCTTGGACAAGGGAAACAAAATAAAAAATTAACGAATGGGACTACATTACACTAAAAAAGTTTCTACACAGCAAAGGAAACCATCAACAAAATGAAAAGACAATCTACTAAATGGAAGAAAATATTTTCCCATGATACATCCAATAAGAGGTTAATATCCAAAATTTATAAAGAACTCATGTGACTCAACACCAAAAATCAAACAATTCAATTAAAAAGTGGGCATAGGACCTGAATAGAAAATTCCAAAGAGTACTTACAAATGGACAATAGACATATGAAAAGATGCTCAACATCACTAATCATCAGAGAAATGAAAACTAAAACCACAATGAAATATCACCTCACACCTGTAAGAATGACTATCATCAATAAATCAGGGTGGAAAGTTGGAGATTCATTAGTACTTGAGATTTAAGACTGGATGGCACTACTTGGAGCAACCATCATAAAATCGTGTATTATGACCACAGTGGAGTCTCTTTCTCATGCATAATAGGAACATAGGATACCCTACGGATAACATCAGGGAGTATTTGAACAATTAAATTTTCTCTGGGGCATAAAAATAGAAACCAAAATGCAAATTTTGACTGCCTTTTGTGATTGCATTCTATTTGTCTCATCAGAAGGTCCCTGTTTAACCAAACCCCATGTACCTTGTGTGAAATCCAACTTAATGATGTTCCTTTACATTGGCTTTTCCTCCTCTATTTTGCTCCTTATAGTTCCCTCTTGTTCCCTTGGATCACTTATTCTTTCTTTTTTTCCATCACAATTTATCCCCCATACCCTCTTCCACCTCCATATCCCGCCATGCAATCAGCACACTGTGATCAATTATTTAATACATTAGTGGTCCACAACACTTGCTTTTCAGTGGTGGTGGGTAGAGAGATAAGAACCTCAGGTTAAGAGATATTGTACTGGATATGGCCATAGAAAACAAACTTTCAGAATGGGACTCTGGAAATGAATTACTCAGCATCCAGACAGTAATATGTACCCCACTGCTGACAATAAATGAGGTGGTATTAACCCCTGAAACAATGGCATCACAATTACTAAGAAAATCCCAAAGACAGACAGGGACAGTGTGTAGACATAGTATGACACACTAATGTAGAAAAGTTAGACTGTATTTATCATATAAAATTGGAGAACAATCACTGAGTATGAAGAAAACTCTTTTCAGCACAACACTAAGAAATATACTGGTGATGAGAATACTGGCATCCTTGAGAAGCTCAGGATGTCTGTATTCTAGAAACCAGGGCTAAGAATATATTTAGCTAATATCAATAGGGTTGATAGAATATCAGAATGACAGTGACCATGTGATGCTACTCATCTATCAGAGATCAAGTGCACTAAAGCACATAATGGGCATCAGGGTCAGAATAGCAATTGGAGTGCCTTGAACTACAGAAGTCTGTGGTGATGGCTGATTGGACACAATGTTCCTAGTGGTGAGAGAGAGGAACAGCTGTCTAGAGTGATTTTGACTTGTTAAACTAGGAAAAAATCACAAACTGGCAAGCAGAAGGCAAACTTCAGCCACCAAAACAGAAAGGTGTAATTCTTCACCAGTTCCTACATCTATTAAGTTGAGCTATGCAGAACCTATTAAATGAAGAAAAGGCTGAAAAGCTATCACCAGACTATGTGGTCAATATTTTCCCAATCCTTTCCCAAAGGGACCTAGTGCTACTTCCTAATGTAGCTGTGCATTGAAATAAGCAAAATATTTAGATCTTTTGGGAGTTTTAGGGGTCATTTTATATATACATGATTTCTGAGAAGCTGCCAATGGTTTGACCTGTTGTTTAGGGTCCTGCAAGAACATAATAGAGAAGAAAGTCTGGGAAGAAGACTCCGGAGTAGGAATAAAGGGTATGCATTTTGGTGTGTGTTTTACTTAGTGCTGGTCAGAGAGAACCTACCTCAGAAAACTTGTTCAGTAAGTATGTGGACAAGACAACAACATCTTGCAAATATCAGCCCATGTTTCTCCTTGACTACCCAGTGCTTTTGCAATAGGCCCATAAAACGATTAGCCATAGACTGAACCATACTTCTTTCTATGTCTCTGGGTCTATTTTGTTCATCAGCTTATTTTGTTCATTATATTCCACAAATAAGTGAGATCATGTGGTATTTGTCTTTCTCTGATTGGCTTATTTCACTTAGCATAATACTCTCCAGGTCCCTCCATAGGATAAGAGATCTTTCCTTCTTACAGCTACATAGTGTTCTATTGTGGACGTAGACAACAAAGCTTGTGGGGGGGTAGTAGAGGTGGGATCGGGAGGAGGGTGTCTGGGGGGAAAAAGGAGAAACATCTGTAAGAAAAATAAATTAATTAATACAAATAAATAAATAAATATTTAAAAAAAGAGATTAGCTATAGAAATAAGGTTGTGTGAAACAGAAATGCCAGTACAATGGGTTTCTACCAAGTTCAGCCTTCTCACCAAAGCTATGTTAATGCCAATCGTCATCATCTCTCACTGAGAAACATGATATACGATATTTATGGACCAGGGGTTTGTGACATTAAGGTTAAATATCTTTCTATAACAGGTTGTTTAAAGGATGGTTTGTACAGACTTTGAAAATAAGTAAAGATCACTATGAGCCATCATAGGTCATAAAAATGAAATCATACCAAATAAAACGCATTCCCTTTATTTATTTATCTATTTTTATCCTCACCCGAGGACATTTTTGCATATATCTTCAGATAGAGCAGGAGGGAGAGAGGCAGGAGGAGAGAGAGAGAAACATCGATGTGAGAGAGACACATTGAGCGGCTGCCACCCACATGACCCCAACTGGAGCCGGGGACAAACTGCAACCGAGGTAAG
Source organism: Tadarida brasiliensis (assembly GCA_030848825.1). NCBI lineage: Eukaryota > Metazoa > Chordata > Mammalia > Chiroptera > Molossidae > Tadarida > Tadarida brasiliensis. Next base: position 108,042,925 of record CM061263.1, on the reverse strand, counting down.
AGCCCTTAGCGGGAACCGAACCTGGGACTCTCAAGTCCGCAGGCTGAAGCTGTAACTGCTGAGTCAGACCAGCCAGGGCATTCATTCCCTTTATTTTGATAAAATTACTAAAAGAGTAGATGACTAGAAAGCAATAAAATTGTGCTATATACCTCTAGGTAGAATATTTTCACCTGTTTTTGCTAATAATTTCTGCAGATCCTAAATGATAATTCAGTAGTCTAAAAAGTGTGTGTGACTTCAATATATGAGCCCTTTTCAGTGGTAAAAATAGAGTCATTATATATAAAAAAAATTGACTCTGAAAAGTATGGTGATTATTAAATAAGACTACATTTATAATAGGACCCAGTAAAGGCTAATTTATAAGATTAAAAAATATTGAGTTGTGCAGTTTTTCTTTCTTCAAGTGACATGGACAAAACTTAAGATGAAAAGAGATTCAAAAGAGTAAATAAAAATTAACTTTAAAATTACAATCATTTCAGCCCGGCTGTGTGGCTCAGTGGTTGAACATCGACCCATGCACCAGGAGGTTGCCGGTTCGATTCCCAGTCAGGACACATGCCCAGGTGGGCCAATTCCTCAGTGGGCGGCAAGCAGGTAGCAGCCAATTGATGTTCTCTCTCATCGATGTTTCTATTTCTCTCTCCCTCTCCCTTCATCTCTCTCTAAAATCAATAAAGAAAAAAAATTAAAATTATAATCATTTCTGAGTAAAATTATGAGCCTAAATAAATTATTTTTTTCTATATTTGTGATGCTTATGTAGGAGTAGGAGATGAGTACTTGGCAAAAAGGAAAAGATTCACTCTCTAGAGCAAAATTACTAAAAAATAACTTTTCAGCTATATTGTGTTTACTAACAACTATTTCTAAAATGTCTTCAGCAGGATTTACCATGGGAATGAGCAGTCATTTTTGATTAAGGGAGAGTAGTCTGGGAGGGAAATTTCTGCTAAAGTTGCTTAACTATAAGCAAAAACACTAATAATAAAAATGTGATGCATAAACAAAACGTGGTAGAGCAAGAAATGTTATTTTAATCTTCTGAGAATAATAAAAGCAAGAAGGAGGGAAAAGTCAACATTGTTCTCCTAATCAAATTCTCAGCATAACTGAATATCCAAGCCCTCAACCAAGGAGTGCAGAGATTACAAATGCTCTCCCAACAAATATGCTCTTTGCAAACTGTCAATTTAATCTTCTTCCCATCGATATATTTACTGTGCTTACCTTTTAGGTTCATATTCTCAAATCAACTTCAATGATACTACTGTGTTTTTTATTTGGCTGCATCTAATGATTCATCCAGCTCAAAATTTTTCAAGTGCACAAAAGGTTTGGAGAGCATTTTGTTTTTGTGTTACCATGCAAATAATCAATACCAGCTCTACTTCAAATGATTCACTCGTACAGTTAGTTCTATGTTATCTTTACAGAAAAAAGTAGGTAAGACAATAGACTACGTTTGTAACAAGAAAAAAAGTATTTTTAAAAGGTGGCTCACATTTTAACCTCCTATGTGCGTATAATCAATTGGTCTCACTTAATGAAGCCACCCACAACTTTGGAACAGAACTTTCCCCAAGGGTTATACAAATTATTAATTTTAATATTTTACAGCTGTGATTATAAACATCCTGTTTAAAAGCAAATGAATAATGCACTGAGGCACAAAGACACTAATACAAATGTATTATTTTTTAATTCATTGTTGGCTAATTTTATTGAAATTGCTCAAAACTAATTATAATTTGGGTAAAATAGCTATATCTTTAAACTATAGTTGCTATTATAATTATAAAATGTTGAGGTACAATGTCATAGCTAATAGTTATTAGAAAATCAATACCATGTTTCCCAAAAGGCAACATAATTGTTGTAATAATTTGGAAACTCAATTTTATAAGTTACAAATCGTGAAGACTTAATTAAATGCATTTATTTTTTAAAATAAATGCCTTTTATAAGCAAAAATACATGTTACTGATTTTTCATGTAAAAATAAAGAAACATTTAGGAATTTAATCAGGTTCTATAGAAACACAACAACTATTTTTGTCGTTTTTTCTTTCAACATCTTGAGATGCAAAATTTAATAAAATTTTGTCACTGTTATTAATTTGTTCTATTTTCCACAATATTTTTATGTTACAACTTCATAATTTCCTTGTATCTTTTTTTTATAATTATATCTATGCAAGAAGTTATTATAACAGAAGTGTTTAAAATTTATATGGCACTTTTCATCTTATCTGAGTTATAACTAATTAAATAAGTAATTAATCCATAACATCTCTAAAGTGGTATGCAAGCATTTCATCTAAGTTAATTACATAAATTTAGAAAGTAAACATTATACTACAGAAATGTAAACACTGCAAGATGATATAGTCAGATGGAAGGAGCTGCATTACGTTTCCAATTAATCTGCTAGAAGATGCTATAAAGTGTGTAAAAGAGGAATAAAAAATTCATAAACAGGAATAGCTGAAAGTTCTTTTAGAGAGAGTGTGTGTGTGTGTGTGTGTGTGTGTGTGTATTTGTGCCTTTGTGTGTGTAAATTTACAAAAAAATAACAGTATTTTTATTTGAAAATATTTTATCATAATTGTAGCAGTAAAAGAGTTATATATATCTAATTACTAAAATCTCTGCCTCAGCTGGGTGGCTCAGTTAATTGGAGTATCATCCTGTACACCAAAAGGGTTGTGGGTTTGATGCCCCGTTGGGGCAAATAGAGGAGGCAACAGATCAATGTTTCTCTCTCTCTCTCTCTCTCCCTCCCCCCCCACCCCCTCCCCCCCAAATAAATGAACATATCCTCGGGTGAGGATTAAAAATAATAATAAGAAGAAATAAATAAATAATGTAAGTCACCCAATATGTTATTCTTGAGCAGGGCATAGGTAAATCAACACTGAAAAAAAAGTCAATCTTTAACTTAATATCTCTCACATGACAATATATACCCAAGGGTATACTGTCCTTAGCACCCTCTAACAACTGCTCTGTGTAAATAAATTTTGGTAATATTTCATAATGAAAAAACATTGATTTTTAACAGTGATGTCTCAAAGTACCTGAAGCGACAGCAAAATACTCTGGCATAATCTTGAAATGTAAACAAAGAAATGAAACAATGATTTCAACTGGACCTTTTTTTTATATTATCACGTTGTCAGGGTGAAAGCATGGTGACTCTTTGTGAAATTTGTAGACAAAACCAACAGAAGGTAGTATTCAAACATAATACAGCATCAAAAGTTGCATAATTTGTGCCAACACAAATACATTTTTATTTTACATATTTCAAGTTAATTGCAAAACGAAAGTGAAATTCATAATGATTTCATGGCTGCACTAAAATATATTTTGGGGGAAGTTGTCCAGTAAGATCTCACTGCTGTTGATTATAACTAGGGAAGTCAGTATTGGAACATGATCCAGCAATTCATTCTACAAATATTTAATGACATCAACTTTATATTAGTCCATTATATGTGCTGAACAAAGGCAAAGTGTGTGCCCTCACATTGATTCTTTATTAAATTATCTTATCTTTGTTATCTTGTTAAATTTTTGAAATACCTGTTTGTTTTAAAAAAATGTAGAGAAAGTCTAGTCTTACTACCCATGACAAAGTTACTAGAAAGTCCTTTCATGTGTGCATTTAACTTTCTTAACCTAATAAATTGAGATAAAATTAATGTACCATTAGTACCCTTCAATTCTACTTTGTTCAATTTTTTAAATTCTTGGATGATTTTTATTATTTTATTTTTAATTTTAATTGAATTCATTGGGGGTAACATTGGTTCCAAAAACAATACAGGTTTCAACAGAACATCATATGGCACTGCATCAAGCATCCATCACCCCAAGCAAAGTCTCTTTCCATCCCCATTTTTCTCCCCTTTGCCCACCTCCACCTCCACCCCATCCTTCTTTCACTCTGGTTATCACTACACTGTTGTCTATGTCTAACTGTTATATATAATCCATTATATATATATGGGCTGAAGTGGTTTTTTTTTTTTTTTTTTTGCTTACCCCTTCACCTTTTTCATGGAGCTTCCCCACACTCCTTCCCTCTGACAGCTGTCAGTCTGTTCCACGTATCCATGTCTCCGTTTCCATTTTAAATCACTCCCAAAACTAATTTTCTATAAACCCACAGGAAGGTCACAGCCCCAGTAAAATTAGCCAAAAGCAATTGAATATAAGTCTTTCTTCAGGACCTAGAGATCTGAGAGTGATTTAAAATATTTTCAAGTATAATTTTGACTGTATGCACATTGAAACTATAAAATTTAAAAATATAACCTCTGAATTATCTTCCAATCTTATTGTACTGCCTTCAGTGTCATCGCTATCTGCTATTCTCAAATACAGATTTGTATTCTTCACATCTCATTAACCTATGATGCACACTTTAATCATAAATGTGAAAATATTAATAGCGATCACTTACTACTTAATAAATGTCAAGTGCTGTGCTAAGTGCAGAAAAGATCAACAAAACACAGAATAATGTAAAAGCCATAAGAGCACTGTAAATTAATAAAACGTATATTTCCCATTCTAGAAATTGTGAGGAACTTTTGATAGAAGTAAATATAATGGAACAAGTGTGAAGCATACGGCATTAACAAAATAACTTCCCATCTCATGGAGAAGCAGCATCACTAAGAAATAAATCCTGTTCTGGCGATGCTCACAAACAATCCTAATTTGTAGGGCGAGCGCTCACAGTGAGGGGAATAGATGTGGCTCATAAAACTTGGGCTGCATATCACGTTATTCATTACCTTTGAAAAGAGAAAGCTGGAAGAGGTTATTCAGGCACTAGGATGGAATTCTGAAAGACTTGCAGTTTCCACCGGGCAGACAGACAGGGTCATATAGCAAATCTGGTGTATTCCCCTTAGAGAAATGTCTTTACTAGACATGGAGAAGACATGCTGAAACACATTTCTCTTTGGGATTGAGGGCATCTCTCTGGGACCATATTTATTATCTTTCAGTTCTGCAAAAATTTGTATTAGCTCTAAAAACTGGGAACAGATGATATCTATAGTCTATATCCTTGAAGGAGTTGTTACAAAAGAGATGCACATATAACCAGAATGACAAATGGACTTAACCCACAACCCCTTGTTTGTCTATAACAATTGTTCTTATTAAGTTGGCCACATTCTAAGCCTTAACGACCTTACTTGAAAGGGTAACAGCTGGATATGACAGTGTTCTTGGTGTGTGGGATGACAGGGTTTGTGGGAGCAAGGTGTTGGATGACAAATTTGAATATTGCCAGCACCTCTGGAACACACATCAGATATCAGAAATTATACCAAGCAGGATTACTCCCATGTACACTAGACACAGACAAGTGCACCTATCAAAGGACAAAGAACAAAGAACATTTTTTTGCTTGTGGTAGTTCTAGGTTGCCACACATTACACATGAAATGACTTTATAGCAAAAAATAAAGGCACCTGTTTGTGGTGCCTGTGGGTCTCATTCATTCTCATGTTGCTGCACCTCCAAATTGATGAGGGTCAATTAAAGTAACCAACCAAGTAAAGTAACCATTCTCACATTCCCTTTGTTGACCCATATGCCATATTACAGAACATGTTAATACATTCGACTACTTAGCAAACAAGGAAAAGAATAAGCAACAGAGAAAGACAAGCAAACAGGGTAAAATTACTAGTATATTACAAAGGGACAACTCTGTAGAAGGAGAATCGATTACTTTTTATAAAATAAGGCATTAACAAAATAACGTATTATTGCAAGGAACAGGAGGGCATTTAAGAAAACATCTGATTTTGAAAACGTGGATGGAGAAGACAGTACACTGAAAAACTTAGAGGAAATTATGTGTGATGAGGTAGAATTGTAAAATAGAAACGATTTCATGGAGACAGAAAAGGAATGTGAAATTTTAAAAAGTAATAATCCAAAATAGAGGCAATGAATGAAAGGAACAGATTATGATGGACCAGAAGGGCATTATGCTTAGTGAAATGAGCCAGTCAGAGAAAGACAAGAACCATATGATTTCTTTCATAGGAGGAATCTAATGAACAAAATGAACTAACAAGCAAAATAGAGACAGACCCATAGACAGAGAACAGGCTGACAGCTTGGCAGGTTGAAGGGCTGGGTGGGGGTGGGTGGAAGGATTAAGAAAAAAAGACAGAAAAAAACTCATGGATGGGGCAGCAGTGTGAGAATTTCTGGTGGGAGGGGAGTGGGTGGAGGTGGAAAAGGGTATAGGGGTTAAAATTTTAAAAATTAAAAATACTTACATAAAAATAATAAAATTAGCTAAAATGTTTTAAAATAAAATAAAGAGAAAAAGAAAGAAAGCTACAGATTAAAAATGATTAAAAGAGAAGTTCAATATGAGCCTGAAATTTTCTACTGTAATTCAGAAAAAAAAAATTGTCTATTTATTTATTCATTCATTAAAGAAATATATACATATATAACAATTATTAGAAACTAAAGAATAAGAAAATGAAGCTGAAAATAGAATGTATTAAATAAGACCAAAGATTGAATCTATTAATCATGACTACAGAAGAATCTGATAAAATTACCTATGAAAAGGCAAAGATTTCCAGATTTGATCACAAAACAAAATTTAACTAGAGATATTTATTGGAGACAAAATGAAGTATGTTTACAAATTAAGTTTAAACAAATACTAAAAATCCCTTATCTAACTCAGTATTAACATTTAATATAGAAAACAAATTAATAAGCAAAAAGTAAATAAAGTAAAATGTTCCACATTTTTAACAGAAAAAGCTTACATGGAAGCTATAACAAATGATAAAGCAATAAGGCACAGCATATAATACTTAAAAAAATAAACAAAAGCAATTATAGTGGAGAACTCTAGTTCACAATTTATCACTCCTTGAAGGATTAAAACAGAATACATACAGAAAATTTGCATTATGAAACTAATAAAGGCCACTTAATGGTTGTATTAAACTTGGCATGCTACACACCAATAAAAAACTTTTTTTTTCAGAAGCCACAAAATATTTCAAAAATTGATCTTACTAAGTCAAATGTAGAAATGATATGTCACAGTTTCTGACATTGTAATCAAGTTGGGTAATAATACAATTTTAAGCATTCAGAAGAAAATTGCAAACCTTGATCTATATATATATATGGATCAGTATTTGCAGTAACTCAAGTCAAAGAGAATCTCAAAGCTACAACTGCAGACTACTTAGAAATAACCACTAAGACAAACATATAGATGTTATGGAGCTGTATTAAAAAAATAAGGAGGAATGAAACTCAGCTCAATAAGCTACAGAAGACCAACACAGTGTTTTCTTTAAATTATTAGTCGGAAGTTAGTGCCTCTGCTGTATTTTTTAAAGGAGTATAAGAAAGGAATGCAAAGAACTTTGAATGAGGTTAATTACATATTAAACTAATCAAAACAAGAAGATCAGAAGTCTACTAATAAATCAAGATTTTTTTTATTGCTAAGGAAACCACAAGAATGACCTAGGATTTCTTTTACTTTTGAACATTAAAATTATAAAAGATTTTTCTCATACTATCTTGGTGTTAGTGGCCATTCGATTGAATTCTGCCTATTGCAATGGGAACAGAATTGATGGGCTAATTCTAGGCTGGCCCATGAAACTATCTGTGGGTCTTCTCCATTTGCTTTTCCTTTCCTCATCTGCATGCAAAGTTTGATAAGGACCAAAATAATGACTTGTGCAAACACAAGCTAGAAGGAGGTTGGGCCACTGAATGAAGCCTGTAGAGTCATCTTACAGACTTCAATAACCGGTTAACCTCCAAAACTCCCCTGTAAAGTTGGGCTAGTGAATATTTGGATCTGTATTTGTTACAGGTGCTTGATATACTCTAAATAATGAACTAGGCAAAATGAAACAAAAATATATGGACTGATAAAATAATCTGTATTTAGGAAAACAAAATTTGAAACTCTAAATTAAATACCACTACATTAAATAAGGCACTAAGTAAAAGAATCATATGCAATGAGCAACTGAAATTTATTCCAGGGTTATTTTTGTTTCATACATGTAAATGTTTAATTAAAAACTCATTTTAGAATTATAAGTGGCATCTTAAACTAATAATGTTCTTAACTAAACTATTATTTTTCTCCTAGTATCTGCTCCTTCAAGTTTTTCCTTTATTTGTGGGTTAATCATTTCATCAATTGCTCAAACAAAAATGATGGTTGTCATCTTTGACTCTTCCAGCTTTCTCATATCTCACATCGATCCAAAAGCAATGTCTTGTCTACTTGCAAAATACATCTGAATTCTGACCATTTCTCACAACCCCTTAGCCACTACTCTGTTCCAAGATACTTCCATATCTCACCTGTATTCTTTTTTATTAACTGGTTCTCGTGCTTTATGCCTTGTTTCCAAATCCTGTACGATTTTCAGAACAATCTTCTAAATATACATTAGATTGTCAATCATTAGTTCAGTTGTTCTCATCTCAAAATAAAAGCCCCAGAAGGACCCAAGCGATCTGGACCATACTTCCACTCCATCTCCCAGACCTCTTCTACTGTCTGTCTTCTGCTCAGGAGGCTACAGTAACTCTGCTCTCATTGCTGTTTCACTATTAAAACAACCACAATCCTTCTTTAGGACATTTTTCTGTCTTGAATGTTCTTGCTCATATACTCATATTTCTTACACTTTTACTTCTTTCGTGTCTCTAGTCACTCTGTATAAAATAACTACTATTTTTAATATTTCTTTTATTATAATTTTTTTTCTTCATAGCAATTATCAGAACCTGACACATTTATTACTTACTCTTCACCATTACAGCATAAGTTTCACAAGGCCAAGGGCATTACTTTGTTCACTTGAGTAAATGAATGAGTAAAAAGCTATACATTAGGAAATCTATTCATATAATTTATCACAATAGATCAATAGATCTAAGAATAAAAACCTTATGGGAAGTTTGAAAACTGAAAAGACATTAGATAAAATTAAATTCAATATTACCAATAAAGACACAATAAGCTAGGCTATCATAATTCTTCCTTAGCATGATATAGAACATAAATCTTAAAGCCTAATGTATTAAGGAATAAGAAATACTGACACAGAAGAAACATCCACTTTAATTGCAGAAACTAGATAAAATGTTCCATATAACGTTAAATTTAACATTTATTTGAAAGTTATGACCAATGCAATGTGGTTCAAGAAACATGAAAGAAGCCACACTCACTATTTGTATATGATACGTTTGTTAAACTAGGAAAATTCAAAAGAATTAACTAAAAATGTTAGATATTTTGGAAAGGAATTTGAAATTTTTCTACTGTCTTTCTTCCTCTTTTCTGCTGATCAGGATTTTGTCACCATCACTATTTATACGGCTTGTCAGGGTCATCGATGATATCTACAACTCCAGTTAAATGGCTACAGCAATTTCATACCTCACAACTACATTTCACACCATCTAGAGAGAGAAAGTGTTTCTCCAGTTAGATTCCAAATGTTTCTTATAAATATTTTTGCATTGTTATGCTGTGGGTCGTGAGAGGGTTTCTGGACAAATCCTTGTATCAGATTAGACAGGTTGTGCTGATAGGCTTAAGCATGTTGGAGTCCACTAGTAGAATTGAAAGCACATGCACTGTGGTGAAAAGGGTTGAGTATTCTGGAATTAGAATACTTTAATTTATTTTTTAAATTTATTTTTTAGTGTATTACAGATGCTCCCCATTCCCTGCCCCTTGTCCTCCTTTGCCCAGTTCCCTCCTCACCGCAGGTCTACACTGCACTATTGTCTGTGTCTATGGGCTATGAATATATACGTATAAATTCTTTGGTTAATATCTTCCTGCTTCTCCCCCACCTCCCTTCCCTCTGAGGTTTGTCAGTCTGTTTCATGCTTCCATGTCCCTGGACCTATTTTTTGGTCAGTTTACCTTGTTCATTAGATTCCACATATAAGTGAGATCATGTGATATATATATTTTTTCTCTGACTGGCATATTTAATTTAGGATGATAATCTCTAGGTCCATCCATGTTGTCTCAGAGGATAAGAGATCCTTTTTTTTTTTTTTATAGCTGCATAGTACTCCATCGTGTAAATGTACCACAGTTTTTTTTATCCACTCATCTACTAATGGGTACTTGGGCTGTTTGCAGATCTTAGCTATTGTAAATAATGCTGCTATGAACATAGGGGTGCATATATTCTTTTTGACTGGTGTTTCAGAATTCATAGGATAAATTCCTAGAAGTGGAATTGCTGGGTCAAATGACAGTTCTATTTTTAATTTTTTTACTGGAATTAGAGTACTTTTAGAAAATGGATATTAATACTGAAGGGTTATAAAAATTGGTAATGTATGCTATATTTGTTAAAGTCACTTAGTGACTTCAATCAGTTATTGTAATGACAAAAGCAGAAAGACCATTGCATATTACTCTGATAGCCCAGGGCACAGCTGACTTCCGAACTTGTATGTTTCCTTAATGAATAGTTTTCATCGAAAGTGTCAAACACAATATTAGTCTTCAACACAATGTTTGTTAGATCTGGTGTGTAAATATTAGAAACTGTAATAACAACAACAAAAACCTTACAGAAATCCATATTTATATGAAGTATAAAAATGTGAGAATGATAATTTCCAGGTGAAATATATAAAAATGGCTTAAAATAAAAATTTACAAGGACAAAGCAATATTTTATATTCAAATATTTAGAACTCTGTGTTTATTAGAGTAATTATATCAAAGATAAATAATATCTTTATATTATATAATGGGAAATACAAATCAGTGCTTTCCTCACTCAATACAAATGGCTTCCTTGAACATGGTTCCCAAATAAGAAAACTCTCCAGGGTCACCTTCTCCTTTATTAATCAAGCTGATGGGAATTCATATAAAGAGACCATCATATTAATTTAGACTGTAGCAGAAGTAATGTTCTTTTTTTTTTTTTTTTTAGTTTTTATAGTTTTATTTCAGGTTAAAGTGCATTTCTTTAAAATGTTTCAATGTCCAGTTTCATTTGGCAAGTGATAACAATCAACTCTCTATATGTCATGAAAAGTTTTACTGTGAATCATAAGGTTTTTCCCTCCCTCAACCCTGTCACAATGTTTGCAGAAGTAATGTTCTTAATTATTTTTCTTTTAAATACACATTGAGTTTATAAAAATGCATGCATTATTTAATATTAAAATTTGTATTAATATCTGGATAGAATATTGCTTTTACATTTATAAAACTCCAGTAAAACTGGTCAAAATATTCCCACCTGAATTAAACTTACCACTGAACTAAACTATATGCTATTTTAGTTTGAATATATGTTGATGCAACCAGTACTGCCTAACTACTATTACTGTTCTATTACCACCACCACAAACATCACACCTTCACTATAATTACTGATACCAGTATTGCTACTACTATTATACTATTTAGTATTTTTGCTTCAACTATTAAAACTATGGTTATTAAAAAATAATTCATACTTCTGTTAATTCTGTAGTGATTTGACTCAAGTTTCTCAGATCTCATCATTCATGCTTTTAGGTGGTAGAGGTGTAGAGGTAAAAGCAGAGTGTTAGGAACACAGATGGCAAATTACTAGCTATGTTGCTTTGTTTTAGTAATAAACAAATAAATTATCTCAAGCCTCAGTTTATTCTTCCATAAGATGTGTCTGGCTGGTGTGGCTGAGTGGATTGAGTGTTATCCCATGGACTGAGAGGTCCCAGTTTGATTCCCGGTCAGGGCACATGCCCGGGTTGTGGGCTTGATCCCCAGTGGGGGTGTGCAGGAGGTAGCCGATCAATGTTTCTCTCTTACATGGATGTTTCTATCTCTCTCTCCCTTCCTCTCTCTCTAAAAATAAATTAAGATATATATATATATATATATATATATATATATATATATATATATACTGTGTGTGTGTGTGTGTGTGTGTATATATGTATATATATAAAACATAAGATGTGAAAATAATATGTATCTTTTAGTTTTGTGGAAAATAGTAAGATGATGTATTTGGAATACTCAGATCTTTCAGTAACTGATAATGTATATATTATGCTTGTAGATCAATAAATACCAATTATTTTTTATTACCCAGGCAGTTGATCCTTATCTTTCTGTCCCTGTTTTAAGATGTTCTTGATATGATGAGTTTTCCATTTTTTTTCATAATTTTATATACCTACATTTGGGTTTTCTCTGGGTTGATTATATTTTTCTAGAAGTGAACAAGCTCAATACTAGCTAATGTGATATGTATTCATTAAAAGTAAAACATTTTGCAATTCAAAATTATAATAAATTTAGCATTTATGCTTTTGTTATTTATAAATTATTTCAAGAGAAATCACTTTTAATATTATCCAGAAAAATGTGCTGAAATACTTTAGTGAACTTTTACTGGCTTCATGTCACTAGTCAGATTTTGATGTTTATCTTCCCAGACTCCTAATTATTTAATGGTGATTTGCTGATAAGCAAGACAGTCGTACTAAATAGGTGATATATGTAGCAATTAATATTTTTTCATCTGTACAACTATTAAAAAACATTCAATTTAATTTGAAAAATAAGCTGTGCATCATATAGCTAAAATTTTGGATACAATACAGTAGCTATAATCAATAGTATTCATTTTGTATTTATCTTTATTGTTGAAAGTATTATAGATGTCCCCTCATTTTCTCCCCATTGTCCTCCTCCTCCCTGTTACCACTCCCACCCAGTTTATTTTGTTCATTAGATTCCACATATAAGTGAGATCATGTGATACTTGTCTTTCTCTGACTGGCTTATTTCACTTAGCAAAATACTTTCCAGTTTCCTCCATGCTGTCTCAAAGGGTAAGAGACCCTTCTTTTCCACAGCTGCATAGTATTCCTTTGTGTACATGTACCACAGCTTTTTTATTCACTCATATACTAATTGGCCTTTGGGCTGTTTCTAGAGCTTAGCTATTGTAAATAGTGCTGCTATGAACATAGGGGTACATATATTCTTTGTGATTGGTGTTTCAGGATTCTTAGGATAAATTCCTAGAAGTGGGATCACTGGGTCAAACAGTATTCTTTAAATATAAACCATTGTGTGGCCTGTTTAATTAAATCATAAGAATCAAACTTTCTAGTATGTGTTCAAATCAGGATAATACTAAAGTCAGTAAAATTGTATGTGACACACATTTGTGAATAAGTTGGTCATTTCTTTTGGTTATTAGTAGTTGATCTCTCTCTGGACAGCTTTCAACATCAAGTTAATTTTAGGAACTACCAGTCTGTGTAGGTTCGTGAATTTTTATTGTAATGTTGAAATTTAAAAAGAAAAAAATATCTTCACCTGAGACTAGAATCAATATATTCAATGAATACTCAGTAGATACTTTCTGATGGACTGTCTAAAACATCTGAAATAGTTGCTTTATTTTGAAGCAAATATAATAAGTAACTTTTAATGGGATAGATTGAGAAGCTTCATGCTAAGTAGAACATAAACTACTTCTGTTAGTATAAATTGACTCTAAAATTCAACTTTTTATCCTCATGTGTAGATATATTTTTCAAAATTTTTAAATTGATATGAGAGAGAGAAACATTGATGTGAGAAACATTGATCAGTTGCCTCCCATATGCACCCCAACTTGAGATTGAACCCAAAACCTAGGTACGTGTCCTGACCTGGAATTGAACATGCAACCTTCTGGTGTATGGGACAATGTTCTAACCAAGTGAGCCACTCGGTCAGGGCACGTTTGGACATTTTGGCTTAAAGTTTCCTATTGAACTTTAACCCAAAATAACTCCTCCTCTCACCAATTCTTCCACTATCCAATAAAATATACTTTTAAAAATCACACTATTTGTAAATCTCACCTGCAACTAAAACACAAATGAAAATGAACAGTGTTAAATGTTATTATTTCTGCTCTCAAAAGGATTTCAAATTGATATGTTCAATTTAGTCAAAATAAATATTTACCTCTAAATATGCCCCTGTTCACTTTTTTATAATCTTGATAGACTCAGTTTCTTTACTGAGTCTACATATTTTCTTAGTCTGGAACAGAGTGACCTATTTGCTAGAATTTTCTGTTTGGGAAAATCATTTGCTGATTATCTGAGGTTCAATTATTTTTCTAGGTGTGTGAAAAAAGTGTCTTTGTTAATAATTGTTCCATTGCCATGTTTATACTATTTTGATTAGAAAAAGTGTAGAAAGACATAAATATCAATTGATTTCTGTTCAAAGTTATGGTAGCCAATATTAATAGTGATAAGCTGGGAGAAGCTGTTTGACATAACATGTATCAATACTCGAATATATAAGTTACTCTTGCAAAATAAAACAAATGCAATAACATTTAGGAATAAGAAATGCAGCAACTAAATGGAAGAAGACTATTAATATAAAATTCACTAAAGGATAAACCTGAATGGCTAATAAGAATACAAGAGATATTCAGCTCAATAATAATGAAACTGACAATTAAAACAATAGTAGCATTATACTGATCAAATTATTAACATTTAAAAAAATCCAATATTACAAAATTCTGGAGATGTTTGGAACTAGTTAGCTTTATAAACTGTTGACAAATATTCATATTGGTGTAGTTTTCTTGTAGAAAATTTGGTCATCCTTAAATTATGTCTGTGTAAACTCCATGACTAAGAAACTTGCTCTGTGTTTTTCAAAGATGCTTGAGCTTAGGGCCCGGAAGAGGTGTCTATGCAGCATTGCTTTTGGTAGCGGACACTGGGTTAGAGGTAGCCTAGGTGTCTACAGAAATGGGAACTGATAAATGTTGTATATGGGTGTATGCTATGTAGCAAAATTGTTCCTTAAAAACATATTACACGATTTACTTACATAAAATGCCCCAATGTGCAAGTAGAGAGAGACAAAAATTATATTAGTGTTTGCCTAAGGTTGGGGGTGAAAATGGAGAGTGACTATAAGTAGGCAAATTTTAGGGTTACTAAAAGTGTTCTAAAATGACATTGTAGTGATGGGTATACAGCTGTCTAAATATGCTAAAATGTATTGAACTGAACGATGAAAACAGGTGAATTTTAGAGTATTGCAAATTATATCTCAGTAAGGCTAGTAAAATATGGAATGAAATAGACAATGAGATGATAACGTAATACTATTTATCTTTGCTAAGGCACATATATAGAAGATCTCTATAAATCCCAACATACATACCAACTACTTTAAGTGGATTCTTATAAGGAGAAGGACCAGAGAGAGTTGGGGAAGGCCCAATAGGAGAGTGAGTGTGTGACACTAAAAAGCCTTGTGTGCACAAATTATGGTGTGACTTGAACCGACCATGATTAATGCCGCTAGTTCCTGAGAAAAAGTAAATAAATAAAGCAACTGTACACAGAGGCATTCGATGAAAACCCAGGAGAGGATATAATTTCATTAGCATAAGGTTTTGAGAATTCAGAGTGCTGTGCTGGTTATCACAATCTCCAGCATGGTTGGGAAGGGAAGGGAATGATCCTGTGTGCTCCGGAGATCAGGAGAGCACGCTGAGCAAGGAGCCTGAGCTGTGGAGGGCGGGGACACACACGTCATTGCACGTGAAAACTATGCAGTCTTTATTTTTCTTCTCATAATCATGTTCTCTGTAATAGCTACCAAAAAGCCAGAAGGACTTGAAAGTGAATGACTAGTTAAAAATGACTTTTTTTCCTAATGGCTCAGGAAATAGTTATTAACCATGAAGTTCATAATGACCACTGCTTTTTAAATGTTATGATAGGAATCTGATTTTAACTCTTAGGCCGTAGGATATGTTTGGCATACAAATTAAATTTGTAAATAAACGTATGGACATTACGGTAATTATTATACACTCTATAAAGGAAATTCACATATTTCAATCAGTTAACCTACTAGTTAACCTCTAGACTCTGTGTGTGTTCGTTCTCTTTGTTATTTATGGAAAGCACCAGAATCTTTGGTGTAACATCTCCATTTAATTCAGCTAGTAATGCAATATACCTACAATAGATTCCAATACAAATACACTATAACACTTATTTCTTTGATAATTATCTATTTTTAAAAATTAGCAGATCATATGTACTTAGAAAGTACAGATTGATTTGCTCATTTTTATTTTATTTATTTATTTATTTATTTATTTAATCCTCACTCGAGGACATTTTTTCATTTTTTGTTCAGATAGAGTGGGAGGGAGAGAGAGGAAGAGAGAGAGAGAAACATCGACGTGAAAGGGACACATCGAGTGGCTGCCACCCGCACGACCCAACCAAGGCCGGGTACAAACTGCAACCAAGGTACATGCCCTTAGCGGGAACCGAACTCGGATCTCTCTGGACTACAGGCTGACGCTCTAACTGCTAAGCCAAACCGGCCAGGGCGATTTGCTCATTTTTATTTGATTAGATTGCTCCTCAAATGTATCTGAGTTTAGAGCAGAGAGATTGTAGACTCCTAAACATTACAGAATTCTGTCAGTCATCAAAATGAAGTTGCTTCTAAAACTTCTTGCCTCCTTATTTGTAAATGAAGGCATTACTACCTTCTAAACTTTTGGAAGCCTTTGCAAAAAAATACATATTTTAAGCAATAGAGCATTGGAGATCTTTTCTTAATTGGAAAAGTGCAACAGTCTAGATGGACAAATTCTTTTCCTTATGTGCTCTTACATCCTCTAAGCATAGTCAGGGTTACTCTAATAGAGTCATAAATAAAATTAACCAGTGCTTATTATACTGACTTATTTCACATATTATAATACATGTTAGTCTGTAACTACCTATGTTACTTTCTCCTCTTATAAATTAATTCAAAATCCTTTTATGTAAAGAACCAAAAAGAAGCTGGAATTCACAATTAAAAACAAACATTGGGTTTTTATAAATCTTCCTTAATAAACATTCAAGTAAGTAAAAAAGATGAAATCTTTCTAAGTAGAAAACATTGGAAATAACTTTATTGACAGTATTGACACAGCTCTTTTGGAAGATACATATATAGAAAAAAAAAAACAAAACACACAAAACGAAGTAAAGTATCTTATTCTGTGAAGAATTTAGTGATACGCAATTTAGCTCCTAAATCTAAATTTTATTCTAAACTAAAACGATTTTATTCCTAATTTTATTTTGCTATAAAATATGTAGAAGAAACCAAAAGAAGTTTAAATGCTGTGTTTGAATTTTTTATTTGCTTAAATTCAAGAACAGAAAACAATATATAATAGATAAAGTAATCCTAGTTATTATATATATAACTGTATAATTCACATTATTTTTTACCATTTTTGTTTTTAATTATGATTGCCTTTCACTTAGATGGAAAAATAAATCCTTTTCTAGTATGTTTTTTGTTGTTGTAATTAATGTTTATAATAAATTTAATGACTCCCCTGCCCCCAACAAAGTTGTTTATATTTTTAAACAAAAGTTTCTTATGTCTGATAGTAGTAGAGCTTATTTTTTCTACCTTTTCCCTTTCTCACTCTCACAAATGAAACTGGCAATAGTTTTGGACCCCATGCCATTTTGTCATGGAGTTATAGTTCGTCTTTTTATAAAAGAAAATTAGAAAACCGCTGAGTGTTATAGATATTAATGGTTGTTAGAAAAGTATAATAAAAGGCTCTCTTTACAGAACATTGCTAAGCTTTTATGTCATTATTCATGAATGACTAATGCATTCAAAGGAGAAGAGTGCTGATCTCCAAGGCCAGGATGATGGACAGTGGAGAGGAAAAGAGTGGCTAAGAGACAGTCATTTGTCATATGTAAAGATCTAATATCAGGCTTGCCTACAAAGAGATAATTCAGCTGAATTTAGAAAAGAAATCTTTTATTACATGCGATATTATCATTCACAGCACCTCAAATCACCAAGGACAAATCTGCTGTTTGGATAACTGAATATTTTAAAAGCACATTAACAATCTAAAACTCCAGAAAGCAATAAATAGGATCTTAAGTAATGTCATGAAACTACACTTTTATTATTTCTATTCTCTTACCAGATCATATATATATTTCTCAAACTGTGGACAG
Source organism: Tadarida brasiliensis (assembly GCA_030848825.1). Classification (NCBI taxonomy): domain Eukaryota; kingdom Metazoa; phylum Chordata; class Mammalia; order Chiroptera; family Molossidae; genus Tadarida; species Tadarida brasiliensis. The sequence continues at coordinate 108,024,783 of CM061263.1, read as the reverse complement.
CACAAAGAATCATAAATAGGACTTCTGAATTTGTCATGGTTCTTTTGACTATAAGCAAAGGAAACAAGCTCTGGGTTAATAAAACATCAACATGAGTTTATTAGAAGGATAAGAAGTAGCTCCCAGAATCCCAGAAAACACAGAAGATCAGGAGGAAATAGATACAAAGAAGTTTCTGGAATCATGGCAGGAGAAACTAGTAATGGACAGTCTCACCACCATTAGTAAGAATCAGCTCCCAACATACTTTTCTTGTCTTAAATATTTTTCAGTACAAAATTCAAGTTTTGAAGAGAAACAGCCTTGTGACCCTCAGAGGAGGGTGTGCATGACCTCATTTGTAAGGCAGCATGCAAAGGCTAACAGGTATAATTACCCAAGGGAATATTGAGATAGTATTTCTTGAAAAGAGGGGGGAATGAATGCTGGTTAGGTAAAAATAAAGTTATGGCCTGGCCGGTGTGGCTCAGTGGTTGAGCATCGACCCATACACCAGGAGGTCACCAGTTCGATTCCTGGTCAGGGCACATGCCCAGGTTGTGGGCCTGATCCCCAGTGAGGGGCATGCAGGAGGTGGCCAATTGATGTTCTCTCTCATCGATGTTTCCAACTCTTTCTCCCTCTCCCTTCCGCTCTCTCTAAAATCAATAAAGAAAAAAAATTAAAAATAAATTTATGGACTATACCTGGACACTGAACATCCTTCAGATCTATTTTATGTGTGTATGCAATAATTATGAAAGTACACTGAGCAGTATTTACATAGTGCTCTCAGCCACGTACCTCACAGTGAGACTGTCTAGAATTTGGTCTTATAGAATGTTTGTAGTGTGTTTGATTTAGCAGTACCTTAGTGTCATGTCGAACTGTACTAATTTACTGGGATACAGTATATGCTTTACAGATTGAGGTAATGTATCAATAAACTAATCCCAAGTGCATCTGCTAAACTAAGAAGATTGTGGAATCTGGACACAAATTAATTACCAAGCAAATGCTCGATGAATCTTTGTTGTGATTTCCTTGGTTTAGGAATAAAGTTTAACTATGGGAAGATTATATAAAAAAGCCATTTTGGTTTTTGAGACTAAAATTGTCATTCTGGCTTCTTTAGAATAACTTAAGAAACTGTATCATTCTTGGAGAATCCATTTTAGCTTAATTTTAAAAATAAATTTGTAACATAAAGAGGGGATTTGATTCTGCAAACAGTATTGTTTAAAATGGCAAAAACGAAAACAAAAACAAAACCCAGGCAGTGTGGGTCAGTGGATTGAGCATCATCCCATGGACTGAGAGGTCCTGGTTCGATTCCCCATCAGGGCACATGCCTGGGTTGCAGGCTCGGTCTCTGGTAGGGGTGTGTGCAGGAGGCAGCTGATCGATGTTTCTCCCTCACATCAATGTTTCTATCTCTCTCTCCCTTCTGCTCTCTCTAAAAAAAAAAAAAAAAAAAAAATCAATAAATTAAAAAAAAACAATAAAATGGCATAAAAGTAGGGTCCATAATATAATCACCCTGTAAGCCTATTGCACATATCAATGAATGCTTTAAATGTATCCATATATTTAAAACTTACTGAGTCAGTTTCATGTTCCAAGCAAGGTTCCCTCTGATACTTTTTACCATTTCTGAGCTGGAGTATAAAAGTTCAGCTCATCTGCATTGAGTAGAGAAAAATTTTGAAGAGAACTTTATTCCTTAAATGTTTCCTAAGGAATCAGACTACAGTTTAGACTTTGCCTGAAACTGGACATTTGCTTTGGTTTCCTCTACTCCCTCACCAGTTTCTCCAGGAGCACTTTTTAAATAAATCACAAGAACAGGAAGCATTATCTCAAGGTCTGCTTCTGAAGACAAGACCTATTTTCCCTCATATCCTTTGGTTCATTTTCACTGCTCTCTTTTGCCAACTTTTCCTTCTCCATCCTGTACACAAATGCTTGAACTCCTCAGCACTCAATCTCAAATACTGTTCTCATTGTACCCTTTACTCCCTCACTAAGCAATTTCACTTATTCCTATGGCTAATGTTATAATCAGTTTCCCCCCCACTGACCTCCTAGACTTTCTACTAGGCTTCAGACAATCAATCTAACCCTCTCCTCAATATTCCCACTTGATTTCTCACAGGAAACTCAAACTCAAAACATCTAGAATGAAATCTCAATCTATCCCAATTCCCTTTCCCTATACCAGGTGATCACATAGTGGGAGAAAATCAACCACCGAATTGTTAGCCTATGAATCTGTTTTAAAACAATAGGTTGGAGAAAGATCCCAAGGAGCATTTAACCTTGGTGGCTTGGGTTGGAAGGTTTTACTGGCCTAGTTTCAGGAATGGTTGAACATTTCCCATAGATTAGCAGGCATTGGAGCATCTAGTTTGTATCAAGAGGAGTGGAGAGGAATCGATAAAAGCTAATGTTATGTGCCAGAGGGCATGGCCAGGAAGAGCTGAAAGACCAAGTACATGCACAGACCACTATGGAAAATTCTCAGTCATTCAGAGTCACTCACAATATCCTGCTCCTGGGTCCTATGAGTATTCTCCACCTTGTTTGCCTCACTGTAGAGCAATTCATCAAATTTCTCTGAATTATTCTAATAATCTTCCAAATGACCTTTATACACTCTGACTCTGCTTTGATCTATTTCACAATGTTTTATTAAATAGTTAGCAATTACAAAAGACTATAAAAGGTATAAGGCTAAAAAAAAATTAAGTATCTGTTTGTCCATCACCTAGTATAAGAAACCCCTTATATGCTTTCCCTCATCCTATTCCATTTTTGTCTTCATGTAGATATGACCATTATGCTCACTTTTAGTTTTACCACTTATTTCCTTACTGTCTTTAGAACTTCATTTATGTGTTTCTCTAAAATATATTGGTTATTTTTCCTGTGTTTGAAGTTGGGGTGGGGTGGAAAGATTGAGCAAAAAAGAAAAGAGAAAGAACTCATGAACACAGAAAAGAGTGTGGTGATTGCAGGGGAGTGGGGAAGAAGGGGGGTGGGTGTATGTGAAAGAGGGTGTAGGGAGGAAAAACTGTGATAGAAAAAATAAAAAAGGAAAAAATCAATCAGAAAAACAAACATTAAAAAAAAAAAGAGTAGAAATACTGTTTTTAAGAACATAGTCTTAAGCCTTACTAGATAGACAATGACAAATACTTTTTCAAAGCATTTACCAAATTTATATTCATACAGTAGTGTATGAGCAATTCAGCTGCTCTACATTTTCTTCAAGACTTGATAGTCTGGTTCATCCATTCTTCATCCTGCAGCTACTATGACCTTTTACAAATGCAAATCTGATTTAAGTCACTCAAACCCTGCCTAAAATCCTTTAATGGTTTCTCACTGATCTTAGAATAAATTCTGAAATTTTAGCATTGTCAAAAGATTCTTTTTGCTGAGACTTTTCCATCATTTAATATTTTATAACACTTTCCTTGCCTAGTTTCTCTTTTCTGCCCAAGGCTTTTATACATGATAAACTTTCTCCTAGAACTCTTTCTTTTTTTTTTTTTTCTATCTCTTTTGCTGAGTAACTTTGCTACTTAGATCATCACATGTTAAATGCCACTACCTCAAGGAAGTTTTTTTTTTTCAGTCCTAAGAATTTATTAGACTCCCTCATTTAACTGCCATAATTGTACATTGTTTTCTAAATATAGCATTTATCACAAAATAATTAAGAAATATTGCATTTTTCTTAATATGCTCACTAATAACCTTTATGTACAAATGAGGTCAATTACAGTTTCTAGTCTGGTTATTCACAAATATATTTTGAGTAACTGGCAACTACTTGACTAATAGTCAATGCTCATTATATATATTGAATGGGAATGACGAATCCCTATACACACACACATGCATATATTATACTTTATATTCATTTCTATTCCAGAACTGGGAGATTACTATTTAGTAACATTCATGTCCTCCCTACACTCCCAATTCCCCCAACATCTAAGTGAAGGGTATAATTTCTGTGCCATTGATAACGATGTTAGCCTTGACCAATGAAATGTGAAAGGAAAGATGAAAGCAGAAACTTGGAATATGCTTGTCCTTTTAGGCATGACATCTTGCTTTCCACTACCACCATGAGAAGAATATGCTCTAGCTCGCTTTGAGGTCCGGTAAGAATAAGGGAGTCAGTCACATGAGGCCAAACTGGGGCTAATACAGTTCAGGTAAACATCACCTGATTCAGAGATTGAGATATAAGTGCTTCTTTTCAGAAGCCACTGAGATTTGGTGGTTAATTGTAGGCAGCAAGGTTAATAGACACAATAGATACATTTTAAAAAGAGATGCAATTCTTTTTTTTTTTTTCTTTAATGATTTTTAGAGAGAGAGGAAGGGAGAAGGTGAGAGAGATAGAAACATCGATGAGAGAGAACATCGATTGGCCACCTCCTTCATGGCCCCACTGGGGGTTTGGCCCACAACCTGGGCATGTGCCCCTGACCAGGAATCGAACCGGTGACCTCGTGGTCATGGGTCGATGCTCAACCACTGAGCCATACTGGCTGGGCAAGAGATGCAATTCTTGAAGGAATACAACTCATTTGCTTTCTCAATTAACTATCAATAAAATAAAATGTATCTATAATAAATTTAAATATGAATAGCTGCTAAAAACCATGTTTTTCAAAATAACTTAGATAAGAAAAAATTTAAAAGTAAACATTGGAAAATTTGAGTGGAGGAGTACTTTGTATTAAACTATGATTATAATCTTTTCACCACATAAATCCTTTTATGTGTCTGGGCATAAAACAATAAGGACCATGGCCATTATGAGCTATAACTGACAATTTTCTTAACATTTTAAGGGCCAGCTTTAAACTGAACATTTTCCATTAGCTGCACAAAAAGGGCTTTATAATCTTTCTTTTTATTGACCCTTACTTATCAAAGCTGAAACATAAAATACTTTTAACCAATTACTAGCTATACCTAATGTTGTAGTTGAGCTTTTCAGCCATAGAGAAAAAAAAAAACCAAAAAACCATTTAAGTTTCAGAGGTAGTAAATATATCATAACTAAAAGCATATAATTTAAGTCATGCAGATAATACAATTCAAATGCAAGATCTATCTGCAAAATCTATTCCTGATTAAAGTAGCTTCCATAACCTGGTAGTATCTCTAAGCTCATAGGCCAAGGAGAATGAAACTAGAAAATGTAGTCATTCCATTTCACCACGATATAAGGTTGGTGCCAAAGTTGTCTCCTTGACTGGGAGAGTCAGCATCCACTTCTCACAGGTGGTGGTCTCATGCTAGGTTCCAGACAACATTCATGTGCAGAAGCAAGGATTCTATGGAAACCTCGTCAACCTTTCCTCGGCTATAGTCAATCCTACCAGCGACAAACGTCTGACGGAAGTCAGACTGATTCTCTCTCTGCAAAATGAGAATTGGCATTCAGGATTAGATAATTAGATTGACTGTATATTCTTAGAACACAAGTGATTAAACCTGGAGCACTTTCCAGTAGCCAAGTAGATGTTGAAGGCAGAAAGAGAGGCCATGCAAAGAAAAAAAAAATCAAGCCAATATAGCAGCCATGCAGAGATTGAAGATGGAGCTTTCTGTCTGGGTCCAAAGAGCTTCTTTTTAGTTCTTTTCTCTCCTTTGCCCAAGAGGCCTATGTACACATATTTATTTTCATGTAACTAAAGGTAGAAACGTTGCAGAAAATGGTTTACCAATTTGCCTGTCAGACTTACCTATAAGCAAATGAGATATTTCATATCAAAACCTAGTATCTATAATCTCAACAACTGGATGCGAGGAAATTCCTGTGTATATACATATTCTGCTCTCTCTTTTCTCTGAGCTGAATTTTCCTGTGCAAAATCTAACCTTTTTTAGGTGAATGTATATAGAAAATTATATGTATATATTGATAGTTATAACTATGTTGGTAGACATGGAAAGAGGCATTGTAGTACATTCTATATTTTTATAGAGGGGAGAGGTTATTGAGACTAAGGTTGCACTTTTTCCCCTCTCTCTTTTATAACCAAAGGATATTGCCTGAATTGTTCCCTCCCGCAGTCAAATCCTTATGTTGAAGCCCTAACCCCCAATGTGAGTATATTTAAAGATAGAGCCTATCAGAACATAATTAAAGAGACAGAAACTATTAGGAAGTCAAGGGCAGGGTAATAATTCAACAGAATTAGTGTTTTTATTACAAGAGACACCAGGCAGTTCTCTCTCTCTCTCATCACTCACCCACAGAGGAAATGCCATGTGAACACCCAAAAAGAAAGGTGACCATCTACAACCCAGGAAGAAAGCTCTCGACAGAAACCAAATTTCTGTCTCTTTGGTCATAGACTTTCCAACTTCTAGAATTGTGAGAAAATACATATTTGTTTTTAAACCACCCACTCTATGGTATGTTGTTATGGCAGCCCATGCTGACTAATATAGATACTTAACAAATCCCATGCATGAAGGGGGTCTATTTCTACCTGGGAGTCCCAAAATTTATATTGAAACTGAGTAACAGAGCAATTTGTAAATTGCTGTAGTTAATGGAACATCTCTGCTGGGACATACCTTGTCCATAAAAAACACTCTGTTTCTATGGCATGCTTAAGAATAACGTTTTTCTTGGACCAAATCATTTTACATTTAATATATTACTACCCAGAATTATATCTGACTTTCCAAACTGGAGGATATTGCCGTTCAAGAAAAAGGAGACTCATAAGCAGCAAACTATAACAACGTAATGAGTACTCTAATAGAGGTATAGATGACTATGGGAGAATGAAAAACAATTAATTAGAAATAAAAGAATATTTTATATTTAGAGGTATTTTTCCTTTGGGGAAAACTTAATGTTTCTCACCTGAAAAATATAAGTTGTGGGCATTCAAAGTATTTACTATTGTGAGATTTGTATTTTATTTTAGTGTATCACCATTAATTTACTAGAGAGATTAATTAAAGAACAAATCAATAAAATCCAATTAAAACATATATCTGATAACCTGGGTAGGAGAAAACAGAGGTAAAAAGACAGAAGCAGAAAGTATCTTTATGCCCTGGCCAGTGTGGCTTGGTTGGTTGGGTTTGGTCCTGTGCACCAACAGGCACATCCTAGGTTGCAGGCGTGATCCCCAGTAGGGGGTGTGCAGGAGGCAGCCAATCCATGTTTTGCTCTTACATTGATGTTTCTCTCTCTCCCTCTCCCTTCCTCTCTGTCTAAAAATCAATTTAAAAAATCTTAAAAAAAATGTATTTATCAGAAATTTTAGCTACTAAACATACGAGTATATCAGACTGTAAATATTGTTGAGCCCAGCACATGAAGGTATGGAGGGTAGAGACATCAAACAGATCATAGATGAAGGGTCTCATTGTGATGGTAAGTAATTTGTGTGGCTAGTTCCCATGGTCTCCTTTTATAGGATGGGAATCATGTTGACTTCTCTTTTGTGATCTCAGCCCCCAGGATAGTGTCTGGCACATAATATGTGTTCAATAAATTTGAATGATAAGAATAACTGGTATAATAAAGTCCAAATATGAGATTTGGTGAAGGAGTCACTAAGGTGCACTGGGCATCCAGGTGGGAACCATTAGGGCAAATATAGATAGAGGAGATTGTGCATGTATTTTAGACTTTGTACATTATACTGGATGTCCTGGTCCATGTTATGCCTCAGAATCCATATTTTTCATTTCAGCTTTACTATATAGTCACCATAGGTCATGTTAATAAATGCTCTTCTACTTCGGCAAGTGAAATATTTCTATTACCAGGAAAGTTATATGCAGTGAAAATGCTGATAGCTTCCTCTAATTGAAACTACACTGCTGGTTATACCCTCAAGTGCAGGTCTTATATCTACTTACTCTCTGACGCTAAGAATCATGGCACTATTATTAAAATGGAGACAAAATATTCTTCAGGTTACAAAAAATCGGTGTGTGTGACCGAGGGGATTATGCATTACATTTCATCACTGACTTGTCACTCTTGTGATATACTGTAGAGCACTAAAAGCTATTGTTCCCATGAATTATAACCCAAAATACCTTCACTCTGAGGATTCATTTTATCAGGGATCTCAGTAGTATACATCACCACTGTTATGTGAAACATATTTTCAGCGACATATCTTAATGGTATGCTATAGGCTAGAGTATCATTATAGGGAGGTTTTAAAAGAGATTTTATGTTTTAATTCCTACGTTAAAAGTTATTTTAGTTGTTTCTGTAACAAGAGTGTTAAAAATACTCGTAAGTTATATTGTAAAACCATTCCTTAGGGATTTTAAATTATTTTCCATTTTTAAGAGGTCCTTTTATGAGAAAAATATTTCATCAATAAGACAGTAAAAACTTTCCATGTGTGTTATTCATTTTACATTGTTTCAGCTTGTGCCAAGTGGTTGTTTTGCAGGAAAACAAAATAAAGGAAGAAAAATATTAAAGACTCGATTTTGCTACACCCAAGTAAATCACAAGTAACTGCAGAGAGAGAAGCTGTTTAAAAGCAGAAATCTTGCTAAATCTTGTGTCAGACCATACAGCATTTAAATGATGTATAAAAAATTTAAACATAATAAGAAATAGATGTCTATAACATATATGGCCGTCCACCTCTAGCTTCGGAGTTAAATTCTGGCCTGGTTAGCCATTAGCGGATAATTAGAAGTGACACGAGAGATCCAACATTGAACAGACTTCTTTTTTCCAGCTTAAGAGTCTAGTTACTTGATACAAATTGGCAGACGACCATTATCGCTCAGCCCTGGCGATCAGTGTCTCATTTGTTGATAGCCTTGACAGTTGTGGCCGGAGTATAATTGGCATGCGCCCTGGTGCAAAGAAAAATAAATTGGATTCTGTACAAAACTAAACAACATAATTACCAACAATTAGACATTAATTACGAGATAGCAGATTCTCAAACCCTTCTGAATTTGGCCAAAGCTAGACCTAATTATGTGTTAATGTTGTGAAAACATCCATATTCCTGAGATCATTCGTTGTTCAGAAGGTGCTTCTTAGAGAATTTGTGTTTCATAATGGATTATGCCATGTCAGGCTATTGAATATGTGCGTATATGGGGATAATCACAGAAAAATTAGTGCAGTAGGATTTGTGCTAACTTGGTAGTAATATATCTACTTTACGTATTTTATTTGGTCACTTTTTAAAAACACTGATATACAAAGATATAAAAATTATTTTAGGAGTGTATAAAACAAAGGCTCACTGATGATTACATTAGGAAGAGAGGAACAGAAAGAGATGCTCAGGGCAGAAATGTAGCTTCACTAAGTACCTCTCACCATAACATGGGTCTCTGTCTAATATGAGATCCCAGAGGAGCACAGCCACAGCCCAGTGCTGGCCACAGCCTTGATAACAGGTTTGTACTACCAGGTGGAGCATGGAAAGGTATTTATATAAAAAATATTTTAGCACATTATTTCATTATAATTATTAATAAAAATCCATGACAGCCCTTTGGGACATAAGAAATGTGTACATCCTTTTTTATTAGAAACATAGATGAATAATATTCTCAAATTTTAACTTAGTGATATCTGAATAAACATTTCCTTACTCCGCCTGGCCGGTATGGCTCAGTGGTTGAGCACTGACCCATGCACCAAGAGGTTGCCGGTTGGATTCCTGGTCAGGGCACATGCACAGGTTGTGGACCCAATCCCCAGTGGGGGCCATGCAGGAGGCGGCCATTCGATGTTCTCTCTCATCGATGTTTCTCTCTCTCTCTCTCTCTCTCTCTCTCTCTCTCTCTCTCTCTCTCTCTCTCCCTTCTTCTCTCTCTAAATTCAAAAAAGAAAAAAAAAACACAAAAAACAAAAAACATTTCCTTACTCTATTTCCTATGATCTGAGGACCTGAGGTTGTGTCTATGAGTTCTACCAGCCAGTCATAATATAATCCATCTATTCTTGTTGGTCTATATTCTAACTACTTGTGACTGACAGGTTATTCTGTGCAGAAGACCACAGGCAAAATGAATATCCGTGTTTTCTTGGAGAAACCTACCAGTTCTGTCCTATTTTATACTTCAATGCATATTAATTTGTTCAATTAGTTAGGGCTGTGCACTTGGTTTTCTAAGAATTGAGATATATTTATTTTTATATTAGTCCTCCTGATTTCTATACATCACATTCACGCTTCTGGATTGATAATGAGAAGTTAGCTATCTGCCTATGTATTTGTTTATTAAAGCTATTTTTTAAAGTACTTTAAGTAGTATATCATTTTCTGACTTCTGCTCTGTGTTCTCTTATTCTATATATTTAAATCTCTTAAAGACTTGACAGTTATCCACTCCAATGGTCCCCCCTGAATCTTTGTCCTAAACAATGCAGCACTGGAGATTTCTGAGTATTCCCTATTTTTCAAAATCGTCTTTTTCATGAATTCCACACACTATTTTATTTACTGGTTAAAATTTTTTGCAGTTTCTTAATGGCTATCAGCATAATTTAAAAGTCATTATTATTGAAATTCAAGGCTTTAAATTTGATATCTACCATACCTGATAATTCCTTTGTACATACTAATCTTATTTATTCTAGATTATAACATGCACTTTTTTGTGTTTTTTAAATCCTCACCTGAGGATATTTTCCCATTTATCTTCAGATAGAGTGGGAAGGGGAGAGAGAGAGAGACACATAGACTGGTTGCCTCCTGCACAACCCTTACCAGGGCTGGGGACTGAACCACAACTGAGGTACATGCCCTTGACCGGAATTAAACTCATGACCCTTTGGTCCGCAGGCCGACATTCTAACCACTGAGCTAAACCGGCTAGGGCATAACATGTACTTTTATATCCATTTGCCTTTATCCTTGCTATTTCCATATCTGGAAATATTGTTCTTATCTTAAACTTGATCTACATTACCAAGTTGCAAAATCTTCCCTACTACACATCACTCTACAGACAGACTAAACCATTGGTCCATCTAAAAACCTTGTCTTTATAATGCATAGCAAAAAGGCTGGCATGTTGGAAACTGTTAATTTTGTGTGAATATGTGTTTGTGTGATTTTTACTTATTTGTTTTCAACTTGAAGTGCATATGTGCTTTGGATTCGGAGAACCCTGGGTCTAAATATTGAAATGTGTGAGACAGGGTGAGGTGAAGGTAAAGAGAAGTAGTAGCAAGACAGTAAAAAAAAAAAAAAGAAGAAGAAAGAAAGAAAAATGTTATACAATACAATTATTATTTAGGATAGTTTTTCTTTCTCAATAGCAAATGCCTGCACCAAGTATAAGCCTCGTTTGAGTGGGGCATCGATGTTTACAGAAGAAAAGTCGGCTGTCTTCTGTCAAAGGTAGAGAACTTACTAAACCATGGCGAATCATTAGAGAGGGGGAAAAGATACAGATCATATTGAGTGACATTTTTTATACGTAAGGGCTTAAACCACTAGTACGAAGAATGTATGATTACACTGAAATTAGTGACTTATGGAGAAGGTCTGTGGACTGTAATATATATATTACAAGGGTACCCTTATTTCCGACAATGTAGAAGCACACACAGAAAAATAAAATGGTCTCACTAAGACAATATTTGAGAGACAACACTCTGATTAAATTTCAAGCCTCTGGATTTCAGAGCTTTAATTCCAAACAGTTTACTGGGTTCCAGTGAGAGCAAAACAAAATAAAGAAATATTTGAAGAATCAAAACAAAAGAATATACACAATGTCAACAAAATCCATGTTGAAGCATTTCATATGGAACCACCAATTTTGAAGCAGAAAATAAGGTCATTTAAAAAAGACATGTTTTTATTGATTTTAGAGAGAAAAGAAGGGAGAGGGAGAGAGAAACAGAAACATTGGCTGCCTCCTGCACATCCCCTACAGGGGATTGAGACAGCAACAAGGACATGTGCCCTGACTGGGAATCAAACCAGTGACCTCTTAGTGGATGGGGTGTCACTCAGGCCACTGAACCACACCAGCCGGGCTAAAGTCAGTTTTTAAAAGACTTCTTGCAAACACATGTTTTCATATTAAAAAATTATGCTCTTACTAAAATTTCTTGAAACATGTTGTATATGCAAATCAATGCCTCTGAGACTGTTTAAAATCAGCAGGACTGACTGCTTCCATTCCCAGAGAGAGGACATGGAGCTAACTGACCCTGCCAGAGACTAACTATGCCCACTGTGTTTCAATTTGGGGTGCAATTATATATCTGCACCAGTTTTCACATGCCAATTATTCCACTTCAGAAAATCTGCATATTACTAAGATCTCTGCAACTGAAGAGGAAGAGGAGAGAGTGTTCTCTAAACAATGCAATTAGAGCAGTATAGGCAATTAACTTTGCTATTTAGTATAAAGTTGAGAGTACTACAGACTGAAGTAATAAATATTCACAAACACTTCATCATTATACAGAATCGCAGCACAGCCACACGTTTTTAATACACAATGCAGGCAGTCATATTATTAAACCTAATGGCATCTGAGAAATGATGAAACGCTCACAGCCTTGAGCTTGTAATGAGATAAGCTAGTAGCCTGATCAGCATGCATGCAAATCATCTCATCTGAATAAAATTAATGTTTGATTTTTATATCTCTCCTCAAGCACTGCTGAGTTCCCCCCCCTTTTCATTTTATGAACATTTATAGAAAGGAAAATAAAAGTTTAGCTGTGATATGTTATATCAGTGGGCGTGTCTACCTACAGTATATGGAATTTTTAAGTTCTCGTCTCTGGTGTCAAATGTAAGATTTTATATATATATATAAAATAAAGAATGGATTTGTGATGCTAAATAAACGGTGAGGAACATTTTAAAGCTTTTACATTAATAAAAATGTTTGTTTTAAGTGTGTTGAACATTCCAAAATAATAATAGCATTTCAATATTTAATGTTAAAATGACTGATATTCATAGATTTAATTGCATTTTCTCCTGAAAACTTGATATTTTCTCAAATCCTCATTTTAAAATCAAAATACTAAAAGAGATGAATGAGGTATAGATGCATCCTTTCAAGATCAATAAAATAGGAAAATTATACACTTTGTTCTTATTTATGTGATTGAGTTTACATTCAATATTTAAATTCCAAAGTCAGTTGATTTCCTTATATGCTTTTGGAAGTGAGTTAGTTGTCAAGGTTTTGCTTAAAGACTGCAATTATCTCAAGGTAGGACAGTATCTTCTTCCTGGCACATTTCATACATGTCTAGTCACATTTAGCATTCCAATCTATAAAAGAGTATAAAGCACAAAATTTTAATTTCTATTTCAAACTTGTACTAGGAAAGAAAACTACAAAAGAACTATTTAGATTAGAAATTCCTTGTGGGATGATATGCTAGCACCATAGTTCTTGAACACGATCTCAGATTGTATTTCCTCAGTACATGACTTATAGTTATTTAGAATATCAGTATCAAGTTTTATCTCCAGAAATAAAATTATGAAGAACTACCATGCTTCTCAGTAGAACAGAGATTAAAGTCTTTCATAAATTAGAATATTTAGTAAAAATATTTAGATAACAAGCTAAGTTAAAAACTCAAGCTTTCGCCCTGGCCAGTTTGGCTCAGCGGTTAGAGTGTCGGTCTGTGGACCAAAGAGTCAAGGGTTTGATTCGGGTCAAGGGCATGACACCGGTTGCGTTTCGATCCCCAGCCCTGGGTGGGGTTGTGCAGGAGGCAACCAATCGATGTGTCTCTCTCGAGCTGATGTTTCTCTCTCTCTTCCTCTCTCCCACTCTACCAAAAAATCAGTGGAACAGTTTCCTCGGGTAAGGATTAAAAAAACAACAACTCAAGCTTTCTTTCTTGAATCACCTTAGTTTACTAGTAGATATTCATTTCACTGTATCTATGTAATATCTCTTAAGTGACATAATTAAAGGTGAAGTGAGTTAAAACAAAAAACACATAAATTAAGTCCTGGCAAATAACACATGCTCTGCAAGGGTTAGTAATTATTCAAGAAAAAGTATCCCTTTTAGAAGGAGAATGTCAACTCCTTCTAGTTCTCTTGTAAGCCCACCAAGAGTCAATTGTGTTAGTTCTCATGGATGTTTTTACAAGCTGAACTTTTCCTTTAATTCAAAAATCATAAAATTTGGGCAGAATCATCCATCAGATTCTAAGTGCTACTAGCTTTTACTTCAAAAACAACAACAACACACACACAAAAACAAAAAACCCAGAAAATATTGTGATGCATCTTGGGTATGGCTTATATAGGAAATTGTCAGAGGTCCCCAAGATAACCCTCCGGCCCAGTAATTCTCTAAAACGGCCCATGAGACTCATGAACACTGTTATCCTCATAGTTATGTAAGAAAAGATACAAATTAAAGATAACAAAGAGAAAAGGTACATTGGACGAATTCCAGGATAAATCAAATGGTACCTCCAGGTGTCCCTTCCCAATGCAGTCACATGGAAACACACTAATTCTCTCATCAATAATGTTTGACAACACGTGCAAAGTGCTATCAATCAGGGAAAGTCCCCTGAGCATTGGCATCGAGAATTTTTTTGGAGTTCAGTAACACAGGCTTGTGTTGCCTATAGGACCGACCCTACTGCTCAGACTCCAGCCTCCCTCAGAGCAAAGAGAGGCATTCACCATAAGTCACATTGCTAGCTTAAACATATCTGTTCAAACTGGTACAGTACTGCCCCAGACATCAGATATACAGGAATAGGCATTCACTTTAAAGACAGAGTAGCCCAAGGCCTCAGGCATGTAGAAATACTGTTATCAGTAAATATTTCCTTTTTTTTTCTTTATTGATTTTAGAGAGAGAGGAAGGGAGAGGGAGAGAGATAGAAACATCGATGAGAGAGAACATCGATTGGCCGCCTCCTGCATGCCCCCCACTGGGGATTTGGCCTACAACCTGGGGATGTGCCCTGACCGGGAATCGAACCAATGACCTCTTGATGCATGGGTCGATGTTCAGCCACTGGGCCACATCGGCAGGGCATCAGTAGAATATTTCAAGGGCTCAAAGTTATTTCCCAAAAGCCAGCCTAAGGTCAATAAAGAAGATATATCTTGTTTTGGAATGTTCAGGGTTTGAGCAACCCAAACCTGCCGAGTTTACACTTAAAACTCAAATATAAAATGGAATTCAAATCAGTTAACCAACACATAGAGAAAAAAAAAAATCTCAGCACCCTATGTAAAGACTGGTGAATGAAAATATCTATGTATTTTATTAAAATAAAATTTTGTTAAATAGTTACAACTTAAGAAAACAATATCCTGTTTACAATTGCTTTTCTGATTAACTGACCAAGTCTCGTAATTCAGATACCTCATTCTGTATTAGGCATGACTGACACTTGTTGCCTGTGCCCTGGTTTTGTGCCTTCATGACTGGTCCCTTAAATGGAGTCTCACCTTGTTCCCGCCACTGAGGTTATTCTATAACCCAGTTTTCCCCCGTTTCTGACTTTAAAATGTTAGGCACCGGGGCCAGACTGCCCAGCTCTGGGACCCGACTAACATGACTCAGCCTGTATTCTCAGGCTCACACCTACCATCGTATTTGCACCTGTCAAGTTCAGAGACCCTGTCAGCACACCCACCCGCTGGGGACTCGCTGAGACTGCCTCCCGGAACTGCCACTTCAACTTCGGACCCTTGATCTCCTGCCGTGTCAGAGGAGGCTTTTTCCAATTCCCTAAAATTCTACCTAAAGCACTGTCCCTAAAATAGTAAGTAAGCCTATAATGTTTTCCAGTCTTTGTAAGGGTTCTTCTTCTCACGTGGTAGCTCTCACAGGGCTACTCTGTTCAGAGAGAAATTTATCTCTTACTCACACAACATGCATTCAATAAGCATTTAGGGATTCAGTGAGTGACCATGAAACACTAGGCACTGTTCTAGTGCCAAGAAAGATGGGAATATGTAGCTCGAGCAATTGAATGTCGGCGTTGATACATGCATTTTCATTAACACATACACATACATAAAGTCCCAGTCTTTGCCTTAATAAACAAAAATAAGATCAGAATTTAGAACTGACATTCATATTAGCCCCTCCTTATCATTCTTCCTTCCTTTTATAGTTTCCCCTGGGTCTTTTAGTGCTTTGTTAATGTGCTCAGTCCTGCTCAGATCACTTTTCAATCCCACTAAGTATATTATACACTGATCCTGAAAGTACAAACTGTTATATTTTCCACTCCACAGATTCTAATCTTCACCATTGATTGTAAAACTAATACTCTTCGCCTCTGCATGCCCCAGAATGTGGTGGAGAATGCCATAGGGTCACAGCCTCTCTCACATTAAAAACAAAGAATAACAAATGGATTGCCTTCTCGAAATACTAACAGCTGTAAATCCAACAACTACATGACCTCCAGTTCTTCTGCTCCTGAAAGAAATAATTTGAATTCACTATTATTCAGACTACTCGAGAAAAATAACTACCCTCAGATTAATATATCAGCACACACTCAGCAAATATATCAAAATAAAAGATTTAGTAGATTGTCCGTGAGGTAAATCATGGAAGTATAACCCTAAAAACCACAAAAACAGACATAGTTGAATGTCCATTTCAACAATGAATCTTCTGAAGACTCAGTTTACATTTCTTTTTTTTTTTCTTTTTCCTTTATTGATTTTACAGAGAGAGGAAGTGAGAGAGAGAGAGAGAGAGAGAGAGAGAGAGAGAGAGAGAGAGAGAAACAATGATGACAGAGAACATCGATTGGCTATCTCCTGCATGCCCCCCATCGGGGATCGGGCCCACAACCTGGGCATGTGTCCTGACCAGGAATCGAACTGGCGACCTCTTGGTGCATGGGTCGACACTCAACCACTGAGCCACACCGGCCGGACTCAGTTTACATTTCATCTCACATGTTCAGTTGCAAGTCACAAAACATTGCTAGAGAGTCAGAACATTATACATACTCTGTTCTCCTTGTAAACATAAACTTTATAGTAAAAAACAGATTCTGATATTGTGGACAAAAACATTTTAGTAATGTAGAATAACATTATCAATTAAAACATGTTGAAAAGAAAAATGCAAGTTACAGGGATTTGTATTTATACAAAATACTTTATATTGAGTAGCAGGAAGCAGTACTTATTTGATATTGAATGTTTATTGCGTAAACTCCAAATTCCATGATCACAAATGGTAATTAAAAATGTAATCCATTTGTTCTGACAATATATTTAAATTTAATTACAATTTTAGCCATAGCTAGAACTAAGAAAAATATGTGAATTTAGTGTTTAACGGACCCAATCATTTTCTGCTAGAATCTCACTTTCATTGAGAGCTTAACTTATTTATCACTTCATCTGTGTCACTCATTCATTCTCTCTACAAATATATGTTACGTACTTACCGTGTGCCTGGGTCTTTCTGGACACTGAAGGCATTGTCCTGAATCAGAGAGATAACAGAACTGTTCTCGTGGATATTATATTTCAGTGGAAACAAGACCAGTCAGTAAAAAAAAAAGTTATAAATGTTATGTTCTGAAGAAAATAAAGTAGAATGGCAAGACTGAGAGTAACAGGAGAGTTCTAATTAAAATGGAATGGTCAGGACTGCCTCTAGTAAGGGGTGATATTTAAGCTGAAAGTCATGTAAAAGAAGATGATTCTGAGATGAGCATTATGTGAACAGGGATAAAATATGGTCAAGATGGAGAAGAACTTGGAGAATTCAGAAAACAGGAAGACCCATGTGGCTGAAATATGGTGACTGTATAGCAGAGAATAGTATGTGGTAAGGTTGGTAAGTTAGTCCAGAGCCAGATCACAGAACCTGTAGGCAGAAGTAATGACTTTGCACCTAAGTAACTGGTAGCCTTTGGATGGTTTACTGGTGTGTGTGGAAAATGAATGGTGAGAACTTAAGGATAGAAGCAATATAAACACATAGGCAGTCAGAAGGTAGTGTGGAGAAGCAGTAATGAAAACAGTATAAAGTGAACTAGTATATATATATATATATATATATGTGTGTGTGTGTATTTTATAAAAAATATATTTTATATAAAAATATATATGAGTACTAATATCTTTATATTTTCTTATATAAAATTATATATAGTCTCTATGTGTGTGTATACACACACACACACACACACACACAATCTGATGAAAAAGATGACAGACGCTTTTTGGCTCTAACTCAGAAATCTTATCCTAACATTCCTTTATTAAATTGCAAATTATATATACATCATGTACATATACTTAAACATATACATATTTTTGCATACACTCTTTGGGCCAAGTATAACATCCTGTCATCAATGAGTTAAATATAATCTTTGTTATGTGTTTATTTTATATCCACATACAAGTAAAAATATTCACATTGCATGAGATTATTAAGTTTACTTTCTTGAAAATGATAATTAATAGATGTAAGAGTTTTATATATATATATATATAAAACCATTGGCATGTAGATGGTAGCTATGAATAGGTGAGATTATATAAACAGTTAGTACAAAAAATAAGTGAGAATGGTTCTGATTCCAGAGTACAGTGAATATATATATATACATATATATATATATATATATATATATATATATATATATATATATATATTTCATTATGTGCTTAGAAAAAATTGGTGAATTCTAATATCTTTATTTTCTATTAGGTAAATTACAGATCAGAAAACTTGACTAGCTCTCCAGAGTGTCACAACTAAAAAATATAGAAAGCAAATATAGCCCTAGTCAGTCTGACTCAAAATTTATCTTTTTTTTTTCCCCACAAGAGCAAGATAATTCTCCAGATGAAAATAACTTCATGGATGGACCTTGAGAATATTATGCTAAGTGAAATAAGTCAGTCAGAGAAGCTAAGAACTGTGTGGGATATAAAACTGAAACTCACAGACACAGACAACAGTATGGTGGTTACCAGAGGGAACAGGTGTGGGGGGGTAATAAAGGGTAAAGGGGGCCAAATATATGGTGACAGAAGATGATTTGACTTGGAGTGGTGGGCACACAATACAATATACAAATCATGTATCATAAATACTTGAAACCTATATGATCTTATTAACTAATGTTACCCAAATAAATTTAATACAAAAAGAAAGAAAAAAGCTTGATTTGTTATAGAGCTAATGGACAGGTTAGTCAATCTCCCTTCTCTTTTATCACATCCTCCTTCTGGTTGCTTTAATTTAGGTAATCTTACTCAAAGGAGTTACATAATAATTGGTAAGAACAGTTCATGTAGGAAATGCAAATACTCTCATGGTTTCATACATTTTGGAATAAGCACAATACGAAAAACAAGTTGAGAGGTACTACAAGATTTTTATCATATATAATTGTAAATATTTTAACCGAAATAGTATTCATGATCTAAGTAAATGATTAAATTTCCCTCTTTTTAACTTATGACTTTCCATTATAAAATTACAATAATATGCATAATGATTATTGCTTAATGCTGAATTAAAAATTATAATCAATTATATCCATATAGAATTTAAAATAAGGTAATTTTAAAGTATTACTTCTGCAAATGAAAAAAATTACTTCAAAGGTGATGCATAAAGAATATATTATATAATGCAAATTAAATGTGTCATTATTACCTTCTTATTCACCACTCTTTTATATGCATAATCTTGTTATGCAGGTAGACAAAAATAGATTCAAGAATCTTAGAAAAATGATAAATCCAATTATATGACTTCAATAATTCAATGATAAAAAATATTAACTAGAAAACTATAGGATACTCTCCTACCTTGAGATAATTGCCATTTGTTTTAAGTAAAACTTGTGGCAACTAACTCACTTCAAAAAATATATAAGAAAGTGACTGATTTGGAATTTAAATATTGAATATATACTCAATTGCATGAATAAAAATGAAGCATATAATTTTCCTATTTTCTTGAAGGGCCAGAAAAAGTTAAAGGTGATTGAAAAGGATAGCACATCATATTGCCCAAATAAAAGTTTAAAATATACCAATATCATTGACAATGACACACTTAAGGTAGATGCTAGATCACTGACTTTACATATACATCTCCTGGTAAACTACAACTGCTAGAAAGCATGAACCATAAAATATACTTGACTACATTTCCAGAGCATATGGTGAGCCCCTCATACATATACATTAATGTATTCATTTAATGTGTGTGTCCCATACATCATTGTCCCATCTTCCAAGTTGTATAAGAACTCTAAAAATATATAACAGTATAAAATTAGAATTTTGACCATTTTTATCTGCTAGAGATGTCCACTAATTGATTTTTGAAACAATCTTGGTTAGAAAAATAAGACAAATTAATGTTGGAATTTGGCTGCTCTAAACTAGGAATAAAATATTGAAAAGTGTTAAACATATTTAAAAAGCAAATGTTCATGACAATAAATATTAAAATGAAAAAAATCTAACTTTATATCTCTGAGTACAAATATTTTATTTTAAAAGATTCAACAACGTAAAAGCAGATGCTAAGGCTCTGCAATCCTTTATCCACGTTTAAGAGAACTATAAACAATTATATAAATTATAAAAAATAAAAATTAGAAAATTTTAGGAAAACAATGAATGCAATATGTAACTATATCATTAAAGAATATTAAACACTTAAAGTTTATTGCAATCATTTACAAAATTATAATTGAGGATAATAAGGCCTTTTAATATGATGCTATGTCAATGAATATTAATAGACAGTTAATCGTGTTAGATAAATGCTATGAACTGGGAAAGTAATTATTTGTTATTTTATTTTTATTTCTCTTTTATTATTGTTGACAGTATTATAGATATCCCCCTTTTGCCCCCTCTCCTCCCAGCTCCTGCCCTATCCCAGGCCTTTACCACACTGTCTGTATCCATGGGTTATGCATATATGTATATAAATTCTTTGGTTAATCTCTTCCTGTCTACTTGCCCCCCCCCACCCCGCCCAGGATATTCAGTCTGTTCCATGACTCCATGCCTCTGGATCTATTTTGTTTGTCAATTTATTATGTTCATTAGATTCCACTTATTAGTGAGATCATTACTTGTAAAAAATAAATTGAAATTGCATAGAGCCTAAATGAATTATTTGTTTAAATTGTTTTTTCACACTAAAAGTAATTGTCCCACATCTCCAATAATTTGTGGGATATTCTACTCAGATTTCCCACAAATATGAAAAACAAATTTCTTATCTTTAAATACTATATTCTTAATCCACAGTGTAAAATTTTTATAGCTATTTTAAATGGATATTCTGGTTCAGTAAAACTGAGCTAGGCTCTAGAAATCTACATTTCAATAAGCAGCTCAGGAAAATTTGATTTAAATGTAGTGTGGAGCCCTCTGTTAGTAAAATCTCTGCAATTAGTGCTTAAATCCTGCCAATCTTCCTTCATAACACTTTTTCATCTCTAGCCCATAGTTTAAATCTTCACTATATAACTTCACTTTTGTGTAATAATTATCGACTTTCATCAGAGTTTCTGCATACAGCTTTTCCCCATGACATTCTAAAAATTAATTAATTACCTTTAAGACTAACAATTCTTGGAGACCCAGATCAGGTCCCTCTCACAAACATCCACATCCTCACCATTGACTCTGCCTGGAATGTAACAAATTTATTTATTGGATTACTAAATAAACCCATGTTATCACTGGATTTCAATTCTGGAAAATCAGTTTAAATCAGATCACTACCTGCATAAGAATGTTTAATGGCTACCAATCAGAAAAATTAACACTTTCTAAAATCATAACTTGATATTGTGAAATATTTTCTTTGATTAGATAGACTAAGACATCACATCAAACCACTGAACTCACATTGGTGCCAAGACTATATTTCATAATTTCTTATATCAATCCTTACTCCTTAATTTCAATCCATCAATCTATCAATCAATAATGTTTTTGCAAATTCATATTAGTCATATTATTTTATATAAAACATGACTTTTGCTCATATGTTACTATAAAATCTCATTGTAAAAGACACGTACACACAAAGTTATGAAAGTATGAATGACATAAGCAGGAAATAATCAATTATACATATAATAGAAGACAATTAGCATGCCATTTGGGTAAAGCTTTTTAGAACTAAAGGGACCTTGAGTAGATTTTAAAGCATAGTTCGAAATTAAATAAACAAAAACATGAAAAGGATTTTACAAGCTTGCTGAAATAAAATAATGTGAATGCCTTTGGGAGATAAAGAGTAAATTAATTTGGCAGAAAGAAGGTTTATAGAGAATAAGTATGAAATGAGTTTCAAAGGGTATCTGTGTTTTAAGAGACTATGTCTGCCAGGCCAAAATAATTTATCCTGTTGGCTCTGTGTTAACTTGGTGATTCTGGCAAAGGTATGTAGACAGCCAAGTTGTATGAATTAGATGATATCCAATGTCTTAATTTTGTTATCTTTTATTTTATTTTTTAAGATCCAATAAAATAGTTTATTTATGAAAAGCTATTCTGATTGTAAAAGTCTCTGTTGGTCCATCAGTGGAAAAATTTTATTTGAAAAGTTGGCTTATTATATACTAACTGTGTAAGTCAGAAATTTTAGATGGAGAATTACCACTCTCTAAATGGTATACTATCATCTGTAATTCTTGAGACAAGGTAGGGAGAGGAGGGGAGGGCACAGATAATAAATACACCTTAAATACAAGCATTCATGTAACTTCATATAATACAAGTTGAATAACTGGATTAATGACTTAATGTGTGATATGTATTTCACATTACAGAAATATTAATCAAATTCCAAGTTGTCAGGCCAAAGCCAAGTAAAATTCTCTAAAGAGTTAGTTGAGTACTATTTCCCAGATTTTGATGTATTTAATAACTAACATCAGAGTTTGCTTAAAATGCAGATTTTCAGGCCAAACCCCAGATTTTAATTTAGTAGGACTGAGATAGGACCTAGAAATATGCAAATTTTTGACCAGCTCAGGGACTCTGATAAGAGATAAAGAGATTACTACAGAATTAAGCATGCCCTTACTTCTAACTTGAACTGGATAAATGGTTGATGGGTAAATCAGTGAATATTATTTTATAACAGTCCATATTTTTTCACATATTTTTATTAATCTATTAGTCTACAGTAAGGGAATACCAAATGGACTGAATACCAAAGGCAATATGCTCCAAAGAACCAAACATTTTGCTCCTTTAAAAGTATTTCTATTTGTGCACTAGTTCACAAAGTGAAGTTTTACAGTGTGTAGTTTTAAGTGTGTAGTACTTTCATGATTCCTTCTTTTCAAAATATTTTGTTTTCTTAAGCTGAAGTATTATTTGAATCACTTTTAGTATTTTAGAATTACATTGCCAAGTACTAAAAATTTCTCTATGGCAGTGGTTCTCAACCTGTGGGTCACGACCCCTTTGGGGATCGAACGACCCTTTCACAGGGGTCGCCTAAGACATAACAGTAGCAAAATTACAGTTATGAAGTAGCAACAAAAATAATTTTATGGTTAGGGGTTACCACAACGTGAGGAAATGTATTAAAGGGTCGCGGCATTAGGAAGGTTGAGAACCACTGCCCTATGGGGTTTTGATTAGAATCAAATTAAAAGTACAATACAAACCAGGCATATTAATCATTTTTTTAATATTATACTTTCTGAACTCATTTTGATATCAAAAAATACTATAATTACAAAATATAATGAAAAACAAGTCATGCCCATTATTTAATTAATATGATAGATAGCTGCTTTATCTATTTTTCAAAGTATCCGATACTGCACTATAGAAGGAAGTTTATTGGCCATAGTGGAATTGATCCTGATCTCATCAATATCAGGATTTGAAACTATTAAACTAAGTGTTTACAGATTATTGTATATGTCAAAATTAGTAAATTTAATAAGTTGTATTTAAATTGTGCACTTAAACTTGAAGGTTCACTATGCATGCAAGAAAAAAAAATATGCTTAATGAACCTATATGCTGCTTTACTGTCTTCAACTTCTTTATTTTTATTATATTTGTACCACAGCCAAAATTATCTAAATGTATTGGAGGTTGAGAAGCAAGGGCACACAGACACAGAATTACAGTCAACTATATGGATTAGGTGCTCAGCTGAGGATAGGTATATCTTTTGACAGGCTGCAAACCATTTAGAAAATTATTAGAGTAATAAAATGCAACTTAAATCCCATACTAGTACTGATTCCAAACATGATATAGCATTTTCAAGGATGAATTTTAGTGTTTTTTTTTTTTTAATCCTCACCTGAGGACAGTTTTTTTTCCATTTATCTTCAGATGGAGTGGGAGGGAGAGAGAGAGAGAGAAACATCAATGTGAGAGAGACACATCAACCGGCTGCCTCCTGTACGACTCTGATGAGGGCATGTGCCCCTGACTAGAATCGAACCCACGACTCTTTGGTCTGAGGTCTGATGTTCTAACCACTGAGCAAAACTGGTCAGGGCTGAATTTTACTTTTGAAGGAAGAAAATAATCCAACTCTGTATTTGAAAGAAAAATTTGACTAAGTAGCCTTAAAATAAACATAGGGTAAGAATTTTTGGAGATGTAGGTAACCCTTACTTTCTATCCTTCTATATTATAGTAGCAGTTTATTATATAAAATACTCAAAGTAATAGAAGAAAAATAACAAACATTTAAGAGAATGAGGAAGAGATAAACAATTTTCATGTTAATTAAGAGTACAAAATCAAAACTAGGTAACTTGAAATGCTAAACACATTTGGCAAATGTATATAATTATTAAATGATCAATTTCACCTTTTTTGCCCATTCTGAATTAAAATTATATACCTTACATTTTGGTACATTATCTCATTTACATTAGTTTTCATAACAATCTTGTTCACGAAGAAACCAAAGTTGATGAGTTTATGTGGTGCTTCAAGTGACATTTTTGGAAAGACATAGATCCACAAACCGTAACCAGACTTTTTATTATAATATCAAAATCCATACTTTTAATAAATATTCTATGGCAAGTTTTCTGTTCAAAAACACATTTCCATTAAGGGATATTAAAATCAGAATGATCAATTATGATAACTAGTACAATAATACAATAATCATGATGATTAAATCCACACAAAACTGATTATTATTCGAGGCAAAAGATCATGACCACAGTATTTTATCACAAGTTTATCATAAGTATTTTGAGAAGCACTAATGTAGATGGTGATTGATAATTATTTACTGAATTAGTCAACACAATGAAACCTCATTACTCAAAACAAACTTGAAGAAAGCTTAATCTGAATTAGTGAACACTCAGAATTCAAGACTATCATTTCAAACTATAACTAAATTAAACTAAAACACATATTTAGAAATGCCTGTGAGTTAGACCTTGGTCAAACAGTGAATAAGATATTGCTTGCCCTCCATGAGCTTACAATCTTTTCCAAATACACTAAGTGCTTTGATAAAGAATGGCACAAGGTGTCAAAACTAGGATCGCTGATAAATTGCTGAAAGTGTGCCAGACTGATAAATATGACAACTGAATGCAAGACATGATTCTGCATTTTCTTTAATAAAGGAAATCACTGAGACAATTGAAGGCATTAATAAAGTCTGCAGATGAGATAACAATGGTGTAAAAGTGTTAATTTCCTAATAATTATACTGTGATTATGTGTGTTCCACCGTTCCTACTGCTTGGATCATGAAAGGGATGATATCGTGTGGCAGTGATAAGTACAGACAACCTGAAATGCAATGTGTGATGTAATATCTTCTTTTTGTAAGCCTTTTGTTTTTGTTGCCACCCAGGCCCGATATCACTCGGGCTCCCTTCTCTATGCGATCGCTCTTTGTTGTGTACAAGCTTGTAGAATCCAAGCAGCATCAGAAACCTCCCAACATAGGTAGGGCTTTTGGCCATACTTTTTGTTGTGTTTATTTTAGGTTTATTTTGTTTTTGAATGAACTTTATGATGGAGGTAAGATTTTGGAAAGCTTCATATGATATCCAAAGGATAAATGCAACCACTAGGAGTTTTTACTCTTTTCTACTACCTGAGTATCATCCTCAATGATGTCAGTGGTGATAGAAAAGGGAATGCATCACTTTCTTCTGTTATTTCCATTCAAACTGAAACTTGAAGACCACAAATGGATAAGCAGATAAGCACAGTAAAGATGAAGATAGAGAAGAGAGCAATGTTTTCTATGTCTTGGGTCTTCATAGTCTTGCCCATGCCTAATTTCTAGCCTCATTTCTGGTTGGGTGTTACCTTTCTGTTTATCCGATTATCAGTTCTGAACCACTTGCATTTCTCTGAACACACTAAAATGTTGTATACCCCTATATGGTTCTCCCTGATTAGGGATGATAATTTGTACTCCTCAGACCTCTTCCGATTAAAGAATAGTAATTCATTTTTTATTTAATTTAATTTTTTTCTACTTTTTTTCTTTATTAATTTTAGAGAAAGAGGAAAGGAGAGGGAGAGAGATATAGAAACATCAATGAGAAAGAACATTGATTGGACACTTCCTGCACGCCCCCCATGGGGGATCTGGCCCACAACCTGGGCATGTGCCCTGATTGGGAATCCAACTGGTGACCTCTTTGTGCATGAGTCGATACTCATCCACTGAGCCACACCAGCCAGACAGTAATTCATTTTTTTAACTCAAGCTCCAGCTTTACTCCATGTAAGTCCTTTGTTATTCATTCCCTGAATATGCTCACTGTACCCTAACAACTTATTTGACCTTTTTTTGTTTACCTATTGGTACCTCATTGGTAAGTTTATTTTATTATCTCATCTCTATAACTACATATAATAAAGAGGCAAACACATAGCAGATGCTCAATGAACAGTTAAATACATAAATGAGAGGCATAGAACATGTAGAGGAGTAGAGATAAAACATGCATAAGCAATACAGATCAACCTTTCTGGACTACCCTTACCTTTGTGGAGATTATAGTGCATTGCATACTTAAAAAACACCAAAGCTAAGAAGCAAAAAAGACACGAAAAAAGAATAAAGAAACAGTTCACAGAATGAAAATGCATTAATGGTGAAGGCCAGGAGGTGGGGTGGGAATGCGGTGGAGGGACTCAATGGGGAAAAAAACAGGGGACATCTGTAGTGCTTTCAACAAGAAAGATAAATAAATATAAAAACTAAATTTAGAAAAAGAAATAAAAGGAGCTGCATGTCTAATGATCTCCCAGTTTTACATTTTTCTCACATCTGAACTTAGCAAGGGAGATGCAGACATAAAATCTTCTGTAATTGTTTACCAGGTCAGAAATGTTCCATGTAAATATAGTTCTTCCGAGCAATGGACCTGGTTTAGAAGTGAAGAAGAGATGAGGGATTCTTTACTGTCTGGTGTGTTAGAGAAAGCAGAAGAGAGAGTATCATTAATTGCTTGGCTAGAGATTTCCTTTGTGACTAGAGTCCTCTGAACATTGGTGACTGACTGTCACATTTGCCTAGGTTTGAAAGGTTTTCTACAATTAGGACTTCCAATGCTGAAACGGTGACAGTCCTGAGAAAACCACGATGATTGGTTACGCAACTAGAATCCTCATAAGAGGATCAAAGCTGCAAATCGGTGTCTACAGGGTCATTAAAAATGTCCTTGTAACCCCAAAGTCATGCCATTTAAATCTATATAATTTGAGAAAATCTTCTATTCAAGATGCTTCCCTAGTTAAAGAGCAGATTTCCTTAAAAAGCCAATGTTTTGATGACATTAATATGTTAATAAATTAACTCTCAATAAATACTTATTTCACTATCTATAACATTATGCATTTATTATGTGTCACTGGTTTGCAAACATTTTTCAATTTCTCAATATCCCATTTCTAATGTGTTTTCCAAAGCCAAAGCATTACTCAAGAAGAGATTTAAAAATGTTATCAAAGTTAAATTAATTTTAATTATAGGAAAGCGACTATACAGTCACTCATTTTTAAAAAATCTTTATGGTTGAGGGTACTACAGATGTCCCCCCTTTTTTCCCCCATTGTCCACCTCCACTCAGTTCTCGCCCCACCCTAGGCCTTTACCACCCTATTGTCTATGTCCCTGGGCAATGCATATATACATATAAATTCTTAGGTTAATCTCTTCCTGTCCCCGACTCCTTCCCTCTGAGATTCATCCATCTGTTCTATATTTCTATGGTTCTATTTTATTCATCAGTTTATTGTTTTCATTAGATTCCACATATAAGTGAGATCATGTGATACTTGTCTTTTCCTGGCTGGCTTATTTTGCTTAGCATAACACTCTCCAGGATCTCTCACCCTTTGAGACAGCATGGAGGAATCTAGCCACTCACTTTTTAGTTAGAAATGTGTATTTCAAACATTTTTAAAGGAGGACAGACTCTTACAAATAAAAACCTTAATTTCTCAACTACAGAAACAAAAACCTGATGTAGTCACTGATATTTTCTTAAGATGAACAATATCAAATCAAAGAAATTAAGCCATTTGTCCAAGCTGGCAGAGCTACTGAATGATTTAAGCAGAATATTTACCTATATTGGAGCTTGAATGATTGTATTGGTCTCTGGTGGAAAAAAATCTAGGTACTAGGCATTTTTCTGGATATTCTATGACTTTCCAAAATGTATGAAGCACTGTTTTTTAAGTTTACTATCATGAGAGTTATATGTAAATAAATAGTTAAGGTATTACTAAAATATGTATTACACCTGATGTACACAGCCCTTTTACAAACATTAAGTCAATCAACCATCTTCATAGCTCATTAAAGCAAGTATAATAGGAATTTATAATCCCATTTAAAAGATCAAGAATCTAATCATTGCATCATTATTCATGGTGGCCAAGACATAGAAACAACTGCGTGTCCTTCCATAGATGATTGGATAAATACGATGTGGTATATTTATACAATGGAATATTATACAGCCACGAGAAAAGATGAATCACTACCATTTTCAACAACATGAATGGATCTTGAGACTATCATTCTAAGCTAAATAAGTCAGACAGAGAAAGTCAAGAACCATATCATTTTGCTCAGGTGAAATATAAAACTGAAAGCAACAAACAATCAAGAAAAACAAACAGCCCTGGCCAGCGTGGCTCAGTTGGTTGGCATCATCCCATGCACCAGGAGGTTGCTGCTTCAGTTCTGGTCAGGACACATGCCTGGGTTGTGGGCTTGATCCCTGGTATGGGGCGTGCTGGCGGCAGCCAATGGATTGATGTTTTGCTCTCCCATCGATGTTTCTCTCTTTCTCTCTCTTTTCCTCTCCTTTTCTCTCTCTCTAAAAATCAATTTTAAAACATTATTTTAAAGAAAAAAACAAAACTCATAGACAGACAGCAGTATGGAGGTTACCGAAGGGAATCGGGGTGGTGGGATGGTAAAGGCTAAAAGTGATGAAATACATAGTGATGAAAAGATTAAAAAATATATATGTTTTTACTGATTTCAGAGAGAGGAAGAGGAAGATAGAAACATAGATGAATTGACTACCTCCTGAACACACCCTACTGGGGATCTAGCACGAATCCCAGGCATGTGCCCTGACCAGGAATGGAGCAGTGACCTTCTGGTGCTGGGATAATGCTCAACCAACTGAGCCACCTGGCTGGGCAAGAAGGTTTGATTTTGGGTAGAGGGCACACAATGCAAAATACAGATGGTATATCATAGAATTGTACACTTGAAACCTGTCCAAACTTATTAACCAATGTCACCCCAATAAATTTAATTTCAATAAAGAATCTGAGGTTCAGATAAAATAAATGACTGTTCAGAAGCTATTGATATTGTAGCTAGGGGTTGGAATTCAGGACCTTTTCTCTTATATGCTAGTCTTTATTGTGCTGCTTCAAACACTCATTAACAGGTAATAATTGCAATATAGAAATTTCCCTTAGGATCATGAATTTCAGTAA
Source organism: Tadarida brasiliensis (assembly GCA_030848825.1). Lineage (NCBI taxonomy): Eukaryota > Metazoa > Chordata > Mammalia > Chiroptera > Molossidae > Tadarida > Tadarida brasiliensis. The sequence continues at coordinate 107,994,799 of CM061263.1, read as the reverse complement.
TCATTTTGATCTGCATACCTCAGTCTCATCATGTTGTTGAAATTTCATAAATATCTACTGAATGAATGAATCTGAATTTCTAGAGTATTTCTCACCTCAGTACTTACATACTCCACATTCAGTAATTACAGTAGGTTCACATAGCGACCAAGTTGTTACACAAATAGAAATGTCCACCCTGCAAAGCTGTAAAGCTCAGTGTCTAAAGGAGAGACTCTGCAGCCAGTATGGATTCATAATTCCACCTCTTCAATTCTCTATCTGTGTGACTACGTGGAGGTTGCTTATCATAATCTGTGTGTGTGTGTGTGTGAGCGCACACCTCATTTTTACCTCTGGTAAAATAAGAGTAATACCCTACTAAATCTCAGAGGTTGTTATATGAATTAAATGAGTTGATATGAGTAAAGGTTTAGAACAAGGTCTGGTATTTGGGAAGTGTTATTTGCCTTTGCTACTATTAATACCATGGTATTAATTATTACTATTCTATTCAGAAAACTTGTGTATACAGGTTCAGCCACCTGTCTGATACTGGAAATATTGTTTTCTATCACTAAGCTAAATTTCTTCATCTATAATATTTCATATTTTCAAACTGAAACATACTGAAATAACATACTGAAAATACTCAGTGTTTAACACAATATAATTACCCAATCAAATATCTTTTTTGTTTCATTTTATTTAATGAACATTGAGTAACCACAGTGTATCAGACCCTTTGTTAGTCTCTGAGGATAAAATGTTTTTTAAGACAGGCAGGATTATTATTTTCTGACATTTTAATGAGGGACACAGATATAATAAACTATTTTCACAAATATATAATTACCTATAGTAAATCCATGCCTAGCCAGAAAAAATTCAACTGGAGCTAATATATTCAACATCTAATCTATCATCCACTTACCTTTTGATTAATGAATTTTATTCAATTGTCTGTACAGTCTTTAAGTTTGCTAAGGGCACACATTAGATTTTCAACTCAGACCCCCTGCCCCCCAAAAATCCCCATATATACTACAGATCATTTTTTCTTAATGATTAGGACTTACTTGATTTTTTCTTAGATTGTGGTGATAAAGCAAATAAAAATGAAATCATTTGCAATGATGCCCAAATCCAGGTGTTCTGATTCAATGTATTCTACATATCTTTTTAATAATTAATGTTAATAATTCAATTTATTAAAGTAATTAGAACCATTGATGACTTTTTCAGACATAAAATTATGGAGTCATTACATTTTAAAATATAATCATAAAATTATATGCATAGAGGGTCATGCATATACAATTTTGAACATGAAACTGTCACAGAGAAAAATGTTAGCTACAAAATCTACATTAATGCAAGCATTAATGTTCTGAAAGAGATTTCCAGTTCAGGCTAGGATAAATTGTGATCATGGTGGGTAAATTGCTTAATATAAGGGAGTGAATAACCTAAACAGGAATTCATATATTTCTTAAAAGAGCTTCCTGTTACCCCTCACCTAATAGTGATTTTTATTACTATGAACACTTAGTGCAAGTCTGTATCAGCAACTTTTATATAAGGTAACTACATTTATTATATGTGAACATTTTTATATTCTGAATATCACTAAAACAATACAACTGACTTTCTCATCAATTTACTACATTAGCAGGATATATTTTTAGAAATGCTGATGTAACTTTTGTAATTATCATACATATCTCAAGCATTAGTGCTCACATTAGAAAACTTATTTAAGAATATCCCAATTAGCCCTGGCTGGTTTGGCTTAGCGGTTCCAAAGACTCGTGGGTTTGATTCTGGTCAAGGGTATGTATTTCAGTTGTGGTTAGGTCCCTGGTCCTGGTTGGGGTCGTGATGAAGGCAACCAGTTGATGTGTCTCTCTCACATTGATGTTTCTCTCTCTTTTTTTTTTTAAAGACTATCCCAATTAGCTACTTATTTTTATTCAAATTATTATTGTTTCTTTTAAAAATAACAAGCAAAAGGTCAGCAGAAAGATCACAGTTATGAATATATCACATATATTTGTATTTCCAAAAATATATTTTTGCTCAAAATACTAATCCAATATTTTGTTTGACCTTTCACAGTACAGCTTCTAAGCAGTAGACTATTTTTCTAGTCATTTGAAAGGGAAATATTAATATGTATTTAGCAATACTATATATAAATGTGCGGGAAAGTATATAGTAGGATAAATATTTCTCAAATATAGTCAGCCTGAGAAAATAAAAACTTTAAATGTGGGAGTTGTATTCATATTTCTTCTCTGTGCTCTTTTCCCATTTATGACTTCTCTACATTTTATTTTTGCACTATGTGTTATGATCTACAATATTACATTGGTCTTTTCCCTTCTTCCTCCTTTCTTTGTGTTTTTGTTTGCTGGTACTGTGATATAATTTTTTGTCTCCAATAAATAATGCTTTAATTGTGTCTCTAGCTAGAGCAATGTTGTCACATAGCCAGCAGTATCATATTTAATGAACACCATAAATGCTATGATCCTTTTTTTTTTACAATAAAAATCAAAGTTTGCTATTCTCACCAACACACACACACACACACACACACACACACACAGTTAATTTCTTTTTGGATATTTCTATATTTTTTGCTTTCATTATTACTGGATTTACCTCAGTCTTTAGGTACATGCTATGTCACTTCTTTCCATATTTTTGTTTTTTACAAAGTAGTAAAGAACAGTTAAGAACCCAGAAGCAGAAACTTCTGGATATAAATTCTGGTGTTATTTTGTCTTACCAGTTCTGTGAATTGAATAAGTTACTTAAGTCTTAAATTGTCATCTATAAAATTTAAACAAGTACTGTCTCCTAATTCATAGTTGATTGGAAAGTTAAATAAAATAATACATATGACGTTCTTTTTTTAAAATATTTTTTTGCCTTTATTGATTTTAGAAAGAGAGGAAGAGGGAGAGAGAGATAGAAACATCAATGAGAGAGAACATCAACTGGCCGCCTCCTACATGCCCCCACTGGGGATTTGGCCCACAACCTGGGCATGTGTCCTGACCGGGAATCGAACCGGCAACCTCTTAGTGCATGGGTCGATGCTCAACCAGTAAGCCACACCGGCTGGACTACATATGACATACTTACAGTACTTAGCAAGAAGATGTCTCTAGATACTTGTCATCTTTGACTTCTGTCCCTCCTCCCATTATTAAAAGCAAATTTTCCTTAAGATTCTGTTCTTCATTTCTCTCTTTCATTTTTATGGCTCAAGTATGTGGCTTTACTTAGCATGAAAGTGTTAGTAATTCCTATAACCTAGGCATTCCCGATGAAAGATATTAAAATAAGTTTTATGCAATTCCATTTTAGAATAAAAATGCTATCGGTGATTTTTAAAGGTATAAAAGTAAGAATGAATTTTCTATATTAGAAATAAAATATAAAGAAGAAAATGCATTATCTGGTCCTCATCCTTATTTTTAGCTTGGAATGCGTGTTACTACACTAACATTAAAAGAATATTAACATTTGACTACTTGGTAATTGAAATTAATTACATATTAATAACAAATTTAATATTTCCAAAAACTGATTCCAAGATACATCAGCTGGTAAGTATAATTTACTGTATATAGTGTCAGTCCCTAAATATAAATAGGAAACCCAGTTGTCACTTAAATTATTGTAGATAAAGGAAGATATAAACAAGTGGAAGCATATACCATGTTCATGGATTGGAATAATTAGCATCATAAAAATGTCCACACTACCCAAAGCAATCTATAGATTCAATACAATCTCTGTTAAAATACCAATAGCATATTTCACAGTCTAGAACAAATACTTCAAAAGTTTATATATAACCAAAAAAGACCCTGAATAACTATAGCAATCTTGAAAAAGAAGAACAAAGTAGGAGGGATAACAATATCAATATCAAGTTATACTACTAAGCCACTGTAATCAAAACAGCCTGGTGCTGGCACAAGAATAGGCATATAGATCAATGGAACAGCACAGAGAACTCATAAATTGACTCAAGACATTATGTGCAATTAATATTTGACAAAGGAGGCAAGAGCATACAATGGAGTAGACAGTCTCTTCAATAAATGGTGTTGGGAAACTTGGAAAGGTACAGGCAAAAATATAAAACTAGATCACCAACTTACAACACACACAAGAATAAACTCAAAATTGATAAAAGACTTAAATATAAGTCATGAAACCATAAAAATCCTAGAAGAAAATGTAGACAGCTAAATCTCAGACATCACATGAAGCAGAATTCTCACTGATACATTGCCTAGAGCAAGAGAAACAGAGGAAAATATTAATAAATGGGATTACATCAAACTAAAAAGCTTCTGCATGGCAAAAGAAATCAGTATCAAATATAAAGGGAACCCACTCTCTGGGAGAACATATTTGCCAATGATACATTGGATAAAGGATTAATATCCAAAATATATAGTGTACTCATACAACTCAACAAAAGGAAGACAAACAATTCAATTCAAAAATGGGCAGAGGACCTGAATAGACACTCCTCCAAAGAGGACATACAAATGGCCAAGAACATATGAAAAAATGCTTAATGTCCCTAATCATCAGAGAGATGCAAATAAATGACTATGAGCTATCACCTCACACCTGCCAGAATGGCTACCATCAACAAATCAACAAATGACAAGTGCTGGTAAGGATGTGAAGAAAAGGGTGTTCTAGTACACTGCTGGTGGGAATGCAGACTGGTGCAGCCATTATGGAAAACAGTATGGAGTTCCTCAAAAAATTAAAAATGGAACTGCCATTTGACCCAGTGATCCCACTGCTAGGAATATATCCTAAGAATCCTGAAAACCAATCAGAAAGAATATATGTACACCTATTTTCATAGCAGTGCTATTATAATAGCTAAGATCTGGAAACAGCATCAGTAGATCTGAAGTGTCCATCAGTAGATGAGTGGATAAAAAAAAAAAAAGCTGTGGTATATAAACACAATGGAATACTATGCAGCTATTATTAAAAAGGATATCTTACCCTTTGAGACAGTATGGAGGGACCTGGAGAGTATTATACTAAGTGATATAAGCCAGTCAGAGAAAGACAAGTATCACATGATGTCACTTATAATTGGAATCTAATGAACAAAACAAGCTGAGGAACAAAACAGACATGGAAGTAGGGAACAGACTGACAAACGTCAGAGGGAAGGGGGAGAGGGGGTGCGGAGAGATAAACCAAATACCTTGTATGCATATATGCATAACCAATAGACACAGACAATAGTGCGGTGAAGGCACAGGAGAAGGGGAAGGAATAGGATGGACGGGGTCAATGGGAGAGAAAGGGGCACATCTGTAATGCTTTCAACAATAAAGATTAAATATATATGTGTGTGTATATATATATGTGTGTGTGTGTATATATATATATATATATATATATATATATATAAATTATATATATGATACATTTGGCTTAAACCAAGAAAAGAATGTTTAAAATTTAGATAGAGGTTAGTTATGTTTTTAAATCAAGGCCACATAAATGAGTAAAATATAAAATGATAATATATACAAATAATACTTGGTAGTATATTAAATTATTTTGTGTATAATATGGTTTACTTAATTCACAAAGCTAGAAAACACAAAATCAATAAAATTCATCCTGCTACCTTATGCTTCAATATCCTCTTGTTCATGTCTCAATTTTGTACCCCAATGTTCTCTTAAATCTGAATCATACTTTATATCACCATATTTATTACATTGAGAACCTCATCAGGTCTCACCCGAACTGCCAAAATGTCACTGAATCCATGTTCTTGCTTTTATTCCTGTCTCCTTCCAATGACGATGGCAATAAATTATTTTAAAACACTTATTCAGGCTTTTCTCTCAGCTTTGTAAGTGCATGGCTTCGTTATGCCTAATAAATGCCAAACATTTTACTACAGTAGTTCTGATTTGGTATTTTTAAGTGGGCCATGACCATTGGTCTTTTTAACAAATTTCCAGGTGATGCTGGTCTTGGGACCATACTTTGAGAACTACTGCTTTAATAGAACCTAAAATGTTGTCTATGACCTCATTTACTTCATTTTCAAACCTGATATCTCATCATATTCTCAAACTTATTTTTTTTCCAGTAGGTTTAAATACTGTGGGCTCTTGTCCATTTGCATGCAGTATCATATGTCTATTCTTTCTGGAACATCCTTTATTTCACTATTCTATTGTTCTGCAACCTTGTCTACTTGGCTTGCTGATGATCACGTTCGAGAGTTAGTTCAAACATAGTTTTGGCTTAAAAGCATTCCCAAACTATTTTTTGTATGATTCGTAAGTCAGAGGGTACCTATGAATAACTTTTTATTATACCTACCAAAATGTAATTAGCAATTGTTTTCTGATTTTCATACTATTCTTGTGAGTTCCTTATTTATTCCTCTATATATTCAGAAATATGTTTGTCATTCCAGCTCTAAAAATATTTACCATAAAGTCAAAAACGCACATGCCAATCATTGAAAAATAATATAAAAATAAAACTATATAAAACTTAAATAAATGAAAGTATGTTTATTCATTAATAGTATTCTTAGGTATTTTCTGCTTTAAAGCTCTTTCAAGGCTATTCTTATATTTTATAAATAAGGATACTTTCTTGTGTATTGTAAATTTTAACAGTGACATAAAATATTTGTTAACTAGTACACTATATCCTATATAATCCTTTTAAGGGTAAAACAAAATATTTTTGCTGTTTTTATTTTTCTTATTTAGTGGTAAGGAGAGATAATCTTTATATTAAGTAACCGTTCATTATTACATTAAATTAGGAATATGTATTGAGAACTTACTATGTGGCACAAACCCTGTTCTCATTTATATAATTTCCCAAACAGAGATGCAGCATGTAATATGTCTGACCCATTTACTATTCCATAATCTCTTCTCCATCCCATGTAGAGTGGTTGGTTAAATTAGTGTAAGAATACCAGTTTACTATTCAATAAAATTAACTCACAGCTCTTCCAAGACACCCTTGTGCCAAGTATAGGTTCCAGCAAAGAGGTACAGGTATTAAGGAATTCTTTTCAACAAAGTAGAAATTAGTGGGAGATGGAAGACATAATTGGGCAGCATAATTAGAAAAAGCAACCATAATATTCAGTATGATGGTAGATATAATGAGATTAACTTCCCTGGGATATTCCCATTATATTTTTCCCTAGTTTTATTGAGGTATAATTGTCAGATAAGATGTACAATATGATGATTTGATATGTGTATACATTGTGAAATGATTGCCACAGTTAGGCTAATTAACACATCCATCACCTCACATAGTTACCTTGTGTGTGTGTATATAATCACACTTTCTTTATCCATTCATTCATTGACATACACTTAGGTTATTTCCATGTTTTGGCTATTGTGAATAATGGGAGTGCAGATATCACTATGAGATACTGTTTTTATTTCCTTCATATATATGCCCAGAAGTGTTATTGCTGAATCATATGTTAGTTCTCTTTTGAATTTTTTGAGGAAATTCCATAGTTTTCCATAACATCTTTATTAATTTACGTTCTCAAAAAAGTGTACAAGTAACCCATGATATATATATATATATATATATATATATATATATATATATATATATATGTTTTGTAACCCATGATATATATATCATGTAACAAGTAACCCATGATATATATATATATATATATATATATATATATATATATATATATGTTTTGTTGTTGTTGTTGTTAATCATTACCCAAGGATATTGTTCCATCGATATTTAGAGAGAGTGGAAGGGAGGGAGGGAGGGAGAGACAGAGAGAAACATCAATGTAAGAGACACATCGATTGGTTGCCTCCTGAACAACCTTGACTGGGGCTGGGGATTGAACCTGCAACCCAGGTACATGCCCTTAACTGGGAATAGAACCCAAGACCTCTCAGTCCTTGGATTGATGCTCTGACTGCTGAGCCTAACCATCCAGGGCCCATGATATTTTTAATGACAAAGGTTTTTCTTTTAACATTCTTTATTGTAAATTGATGCATTAGCACATTTAGTAAAATAATAAAAGACCAATTTCAATGTGTACATTAAAAAACATGTTGATTCCTGGCCGGTTTGGCACAGGAGTTAAAACGCCTGCCCACAGACCAATGAGTCATGGGTTCGATTCCAGTCAAGGGCACGTACCTCGGTTGTGGTTCATCCCCGGCTCTGGTCAGCCTCGTGTGGGAAGCAACCAGTAAATGTGTCCCTCTTAAGTCGATGTCTCTCTCTCTCTCTCCCTCCCTCCCACTCTATCTGAAGATAAATAGAAAAATGTCCTTGAGTGAGGATTAAAAAAAAAAACAACAAAAAACATGTTCAGCCTGGCCAGTGTGGCTCAATGGATTGATTGAGCATTGTCCCATGGACTGAGAGGTCCTGGTTCAATTCCTCATCAGAGTACATGCCTGGGTTGTGGGCCAAATTCCCAGTGGTGGGCATGCAGGAGGCAGCTGATGGATGTTTCTCTCCCACATCGATGTTTCTATATTTCTCCCTTCCTCTCTCTCCAAAAAAATCAATAAAAACATATTTTAAAAAATGTTTAAAAAGGAACTATTAAAATATGTAAATTCTTTCAAGTACACCTCAAACTGGAACAGACTTAATCTAATGAATATTAGATTTCCCCAATATCTGAAAAATAGTGGTAGGACATAAACTCTTCATGCATTTAGAATTCATAAAAACAAAATATTTCTTTACTATGTCTTAACATCCTAATATTTAATATAACAAAAAATATTTGAAAAAAATTTTTTTATTAAATAATTGAAATAATGCAAAAGGATATACAAAAACATGTGATTACAGTCCCTAATATATTTTAGAATGTATCTCTTTCTACTAACCATTTACATCTAAATCTTTGCCTTCCATTCCCATGCTTAAAAGGACAGATTCTTATTATAGTGTGGTTATCCCACTAGAATGAGATTTAATATTTAATATTAAACAAGAATTCTAGCCTATTAGGAGCAGTCATTTTTAACTATATATTCATTTGCTACTAATAATATAGAAGGCAGATTGCTTCTACTTATCATTGAATAAGAATTTTATACTTATTTACGTTGATTTGAGAATATGAAAATAAAATGCAAGCACAATAAATACATTGATGGGAAGAAGATCAAATTGACAATTTGCAAACAGCATATTGGTTGGGAGAGCATATTTAATCTTTGCACTGCTTGGCTGAGGGCGTGGATATTCAGTTATGCTGAGAATTTGATTAAGAGCAAATGTTGACTTTTCCTTTCTTCTTGCTTTTACTATTCTCAGAAGATTAAAATAACATTTATTGCTCTACCACATTTTGTTTATTCATCCTTTTATTGTTACTCTTGTTGTTTATAGATAAGTAACTTAAGCAGAAATTTCCCTTCTAGACTGCTCTCCTTTAATCAAAAATGCCTGCTCATTCCCATGGTGGTGGTTATGGAAGCCAGTGGCTGTCTGTCACTACATTTGGACCCAGAGAGAAAAACATGTAGAACGCTTATTTTAAATCCATTAAATTCATATTAAGATACGTGAATTAACATTAAGACTAGCTTGTCATGTCGCTGCTAGTGATGTTCTCAGCTGTTTCGTTTTGTTTGGCCAGGGTGTCTCTCAACAATGTCTAGCTTAACCAACTCATAGGGTTCTATCTTCTTGAACAAATCCTGAATTCTGCTCTGGTGTTTATGATCCCACCTCTGTTATGATACTGTTCTCTGATTTTCTCCTGGATCCTTAGAGACAAACTGTTTCCCTGCTACCTGTTTTTCCAATGATGTATTCTTCACATCCTGGGAATAAACTTATTTCCAGATTGAAGGCTGTTTTGACAGTGACTAAAAACTTAGCTTGCCTCACCAGAAGTAGCCACACAATTCTGGCATTGATACAGATATCAGTGTAAGGTTTGGAGGAGACTGGAGTTATAGTACTACTTTGAAATAAAAAAATAGCAACCCTTGGACAAAATTCAACAGAAAAGCAGTCAATGGGTACATTAAACTATATAATAGCTACAATTATATTAGTTAATATGTACAAATTTTTCATGAAATTTATCAGATAATGCATGCTTTCTGAGTCCTAAATATATTAACCTGTGTAATGCAAATTTTAACAATTGATCTGAACAATTCTACATCTAATCATCAAGAAGGAGACTTGACTTGGGGTGGTAAACACACAATACAATACACAGATGGTATATTGTAGAAGTGTATACCTGAAACCTGTATGAATATTATTATTATTAGAGAGAAGAAGGGAGAGAGAGAGAAACATCAATGTAAGACAGAAATATCAATCGGTTGCCCCCTGTATGTGCCTGGACTGAGGATTGAACCCACAACCTAGGTATGTGTCCTGACTGGGAATTGAACCAGCCACCAAAAGGTCTTTTTTTTTTTTTTTTTAAATTGGAATTACTTCATTGTTATTTAAAGAGAACCTATAATGGACACCAACAAATTGTTGTAATGAGACAGAGTATTATGACTTTGACCCTAGACATTGTGTTTTCCTGTAAATAAAGTATCATTTTTTTTAGGGTTCCAGGTTTGAAAGTATTAAGAGGGGGTTGTTTGTCTAAGTTGTACCTCATTAAGAATATTTCATACAATTTAAGGGAAGAAGACCTCCAGGAATCCAAAAATATTATTAAATTAGGAGAAAATTACTTTGACATATCAAATGGCAATTTTTTATGGTGATTCCCAAACGAGATAATCAACACATTTACACCCAAGGACACTGTAATGTAAGATGAGACATAGGTCCCGCTGAGGTAGGAACCTATCGGGCCTTTGCCCGTCTTCAAGTCCATTTCTTTGATTGAGCTGTGATTGGATTTCTCTTTTATGCTTCGACTTCCCTGCTCAAGTTACAATGGAGAAGTATTTTTTCAAAACGGTGTGTGAAACAACTAGACAGAATGACAATGAGAAATGATTGAAAATCTCAGTGACTTTCGGAGAATGGAATTTATGTTGCCCACTCAAGCATAGTGATGCTTTTCTACTGTGACAAATACGTATGGAAGCTGTGTACACTGTGATAGTTTGGTGGCAGAATACAAAATAAAATTTTTGTAACAGCATTTAAATGCCCTCAAGGGTATAAACATTATAGCTTCCCTGCCTGTGGGCTACAGGGGGCAGCATATGGAACATACATACAAGATGAGGGGAAACTGCCGAACAGGGGGGTCATGCTCACTCAGTCTCTGTGGTTCCAGTTTGGTCTCTGCATTCTCAGGCACTATTCCCATTCTCCACAAGCTGGAGATAGACTTATAATGCATAAACATATGCATTATAGAATACCCCTCCCGCCAGAGAATCGGAAAGTTAAAAAGAAATAAATTGTGTAACCTCCAATTCTGCGAAAAAGAAGAATTTTGCTACATTTTGTTGGAGATAGGACATTTGGGATATTTGAAACAAATCATGTGTGCATTTTAGTATATAGCTGTGGCCTTGTGGGTAATTCATTAACTAATATAATGTTCAAATCCCACGGCCAATTAAAAGAGCAAAGGACACAAGACTTTTCATTCACCTAAATATACTGGGCAACAACAAAAAAATGTCACTAAAACTTCCTTATAATGAAATTATTTAATAAATGTTATAAGCAACAATTACTAAAATATAAATAATATAAATTTATAAATAAATAAAATGTTTTGTTATTGATCATCACTTGAGGGTATTTTCCCATTGATTTTTTTTTTTTTTTTTAAGAGTGGAAAGGAGGGAAGGAGGGAGAGAGAGAGAGAGAGAAACATCGATTTGAAGGAGACACATGCATTGGTTGCCTCCCGAAGGACCTAGACCAGGGAGGGGGATGGAACCTGCAACCCAGATACTTGCCTTTGACTGGAAATCGAACTCGTGACCCTTTGGTCCCTGGGCTAACACTCTAACCATTGAGCCAAACCAGCCATGTCTATACATAAATAACTTAAAGAATTTTTAAATAATATAATTTTTTTAAGTTAGGTTAGGGTGACAACAGGATTTGATAGGTTTTATGTGGAGATAGAGGAATATATTTTAGAGACCAAGTTCACTTTTTAATCTTGAATTTGGTAATGATTTCAATTTTTTCCCTTTTTGATTAAGACTAATACTTCTCTATTTTTTGAATTAGGGGTGATTTAAACTGTTTTTTGTTCTATTTGAAAAATAATACTCCATAAAGAACACCAGACTTCCCACATCATTATTCAACTTCTCAATCCATTACAGAGTGAATTAGTATGACAAAATTATTTTTTATATTTTGTCACTATTGAAATACCAAAAAAGATTTTAAATATAGTTTATTAAGGTAAGTAAAATTCCCAGGGTGTGATATATTTATTTCCAACCTGTAGAGTCCTTCCTATGCAATAACAACATTACAGTAGCCACCCACCTGAAAAAATATCACAGTAAGCAACACAAAAAGCACAAAAGGAAGTTAGTATTGTGACAGTGAGAATAAGGAATACTAGGAAAAATAAGTAATCAAGACACTGAAACATTTTGCAGTGTTGTTTAATTTAAGGATTTTCTTAACCTTGTTAGCATAATTAGAAAAAAAAAAAGTATTTTCTAAGAGCTCCTGTGATAGTTTGGTGGCAGAATACAAAATAAAATTTTTGTAACAGCATTTAAATGCCCTCAAGGGTATAAACATTATAGCTTCCCTGCCTGTGGAAAAATGTTCACTTAAAAATGTTTTATTTCTTAAAAACTCATCACACTTGAAAACACCTTCATATGTAAGCATGCAAATCCCACATTTGAAATCAAATATCCTATTCTTTTTTTTGAAAGCAAAGAACCAAACAGAGTAGTCAGGTTTTGGGAAAGCACTGTTAGTTTAATTTCTAAGTACTTCTGTATTTTCTCCAAAGCCATTCTCTGTGTTCATGGAAAGAGAGTATATTCAGGCAGCCAATCATGTGCTCCTCTGACAGCTTAACGTAGTGATCCTCAAAAGAATGTCAGCTTCCTCTTCTCCATAACTTGCATTTTTGCAATACCTTGTCCTTTAAATGCTTAACACATTTCAAAAGGAAGACTTAATGCTTGATTCTCATAGGATTTCATTTCGTTGTAATTCTGATTCTGAAGGTCATTTGATGACACCTTTCCTTTTCATGTCCAAATTGCATTTTATCAATTGGTTGATTCTATTTAGTCTCATTATATTTGGGAAGAAATGCAGAAATAGGAACAAAATCAGGGACATAAGTCCAAAAAGTTCTGTAAGATTAATATTCCCATTTTTGTTACACCAGGATTATTGAAAGGAAAGGCACATCTTTTCTTCATTTTACATGACTTCATTATTTTGCAGTGGTTAAAGGGAGTTCACCCCTAACCTAGAAATTAGAACATACTTTCTTGATTTAGTATATTTAATCTAAATTAGTACTTTTACCATCTTAAACAACATAAGGACCTCAAAACCACTATCTATCCTTATCCCTCCTACTCACCCTTTCCATTTCCTCCTACCTTCCAAGCTTCAGTGATATATTAATTATAATAATTGATTATAATCATAATGCATTTTAATTCTCTATATATTTACTCTTCTCAATGATATTTATTTTGTCCTGCATTTGTGCTTCTAGCTGTAATTATTTCCCATTACAGGAAAAACTCACTTTAGTTGAAATAGCTAATAATAAATTTTATTCTTTTTTTAATAAAAGTATTATAGATCTGGCCAGTGTGGCTCAGTTGGTTGGAGCATTATCCTGTACACCAAAAGGTCACAGATTCGATTCCCAGTCAGAGCACATACCTTGGTTACAGGTTCGATCCCTGGTTAGGGAGCACATGGAAAGCAAATGATCAGTGTTTCTCTCTCACATTAATGTTTCTCTCTCTTTTTCTATCTCTTCTTTCTTTCTCTCTCTCCCGCTCTCTCTAAGAAAAAACTTAATGAATGTGGCCTTGAGTGAGGATTAATATATATATATTAATCTGTATATATATATATATCCTTTTTAAAGGATATTTTTAATGAGAATGGAATTCTATGTTGACTGTAATCTTTTTTTTATTTTTTATCCTCACCTGAAGACATTTTCTGCATTTATTTTCAGATAGAGCAGGAGGGAGAGAGGGAGGAAGAGAAAGAGAGAAACATTGATGTGAGAGAGCCACACCAACTGGTTGCCACCCACAGGACCCCAACAGGGGCCGGGGCAAACTGCAACCGAGGTACGTGCCCTTAGCGGGAACCAAACCCAGGACTCTCTGGTCCGTGGACCGACACTCTAACCGCTGAGCCAAACCAGCCAGGGCGGCAGTAATCTTTTTCAGCATTTTACTATCATACTCTTGTCTTCTAGATTCTACCATTTGCTATAAAGTCTACTGTAAGTGGTATTCTTGGTTCTTTGAAGAAGAGCTTCACTTAAAAATTGAGATATTCTTTCTGTCTTTGGCTTTTAGAAATTTGAGGTTTTATTTGTACACATTCCACCTGAAGTGCATAGATTTTCTTACTCTGGGATTTCCTGTCATTCTGTCATTTGAGAAAATTCTCAGCCATGGTTTTAACTTATTGCTTTTGTTTTGTTTCTTCTGTTCCCTTAGATTGCCTCTCTGGCCTGAAATCACTTTTTCTTTTTCTTTTTTTACCTCCTCTCTTTCACTCCCTCTCTGTCCTTTGATTCTGCAATCTAGAAGATAGGCTAGAATTTCTCATCACATATGCATCTTAAATGCTCTTTACTGTACTTTCTGTATAGCCTTCTCTCTGGTCATTCTATTTTCTAACGACCTTACTCTCTATTCACTAACCCTTTCTCTAGCTATATCTTAAATTGTGTTCTTAATATTACCACATGATATATTTTACATATTTTAATTTTCTGCTGACATTATCTTACACGTACTTGGGCATATTAATCATTTTTATTTAAAAATTCACAAATGATAATTTCAGTAATGACTGTGTTTTAATCTGTTTTCAATAATTTAGTCCTGCTTCCTATAAATCTGCTCATTTTTGATAGAATGTTGAACACTGTGTATGCAAAATTTTAAAGATAATTTGAAGTTCTGAGTGTCACTATTTTCAGCCAGAAAGTTTTTTTTTTTTTTTTTTTTTTTTTTTTTTAATGTCTGGCAAGCAGTCGATAGGGACAGACTAATTTAATCAGTCTGGGATAGAACTGATTAAAGCTGCTTTTCTGTCTTCATAAGGATTTATTTGAGTTTGCTCTTACCCCTGTTGAAGCCTAAAGTACTTACCAGAGCACATCTTCTTTGGCAGGTCCTGAACTAAATGTTTGTCTCTCCTGCCCATGAAATTGGCAAAAGCTCCCTCCAGCTTCTTAGCATTTTGGATCAGGTTTAAAAGTCAGCAAATGCTTAAGAAGGTGCCAAGTATTATCAGACTCCCCCTTTTGCATTCCTCTTTCTTTTTGTGCTCTTGGCACCTCAAGTTCCGGCTGCCCTGGTAGATGTCAATCCTGATTTCCACTTTTCTAGTCCCAAGAGACCAGAAAGCTCTGATCAATGTCTTAGTGCCTTCATTCTTTGCACAACCCAGTAAGGTAAACGTGGCACAAAAAGTGGTCTCTGCTCAGTACAGTTTCCTTCTCTTCGGGATCTTGGTTCCTCAAGTGCTGGCTGTCAAAGTAGTTCTCCAAAATTTTTAAATAGATTTTAAAAAAATAAGTTTTGTAGTTGCTTTCATAATCCGTTTGTTCTCCTATAAGCTAGCTTGTCCTTATCAGGTTATAATGATTGCATTAAGATATTAATAAAATAAAATATTTAATGCAGGGAATATTGGACATTCTAAAAATATAAAAGAAGCTTTTTGATCAATTTTATGAGTATCTTTAAGTTCTTAGCAATATAATCATCTCAGATTATGACAGTAGGCATTTTTGAAATTGAAAGACTAATATATTTAAGATTTACTGGTTATGTCTTCTGAAAGGACATCTATTCTACCATACGCAGATATAGGCAACTATATTTATTGATATATGAGAGAATCGACAGTTATAACAGAAAACAAATATCTGAAGCCATGCATTAAATTGAACCATGAATCACAATAGTCAGATACAAATATGTTTGCTCTCCCACCTGTCTCCCATAGCTCTCTTTCTCTATATATATGTCTAAGTCTATATGCACACGCAAAAATACACATATATAACAATAGCATATATGTGTGTGTATACCAACCACACACACACACAAATACACATGCATACATATCAACCAACAAAAATCATAGAAAAGATAAAGAAGCAGATGCTTCTTGTGAGGCTACCTGCTTCATGTGAGGAATTTTTCTTACAGTGCCTGATGCCAGGTTCCCATACTTCGTGTTTTGATATTGTACATTGCTTTTACATGTATCACCAAGCACCTTCATTCCATACAGCATAAATGACTCCATGGTTAACTCTACTATGATCTAAAACTCTCCATAAGTGTAGGGCAGCCAGAACATAAAAATAAAAAATTCTGATAAAATATTGGAAATGTATAACATTTTCAGATATATGGGCTTTAGGGAAGAAAGATCTGAAAATGGTTTCAGGTGTTTAAATGAATAGCTTTGGCATGCAAATCTGATCATACATGTTTATTGATCATGATCTTGTCTAACACAGGAATTGGGAGAAATCTGAAGATGACATATTAACTAAGTCACAGACAATTCAATAGAAATGCTGTGACAAAGACTATTTATTATTTTGTTAAATAAGTTGTCTGACAGGTTATGAACAAGTTATGAACTATTTCTGATGAGTGATTTGTTCTATCTATGTAATTGCTTCAAATTATTTCAATTCATTAAACATTCCAGTTGATTTTTAACATAATGATTCAAGATATCCAAACTTTAACACTTGGTCCACATAAATGATTATCATTAAGCAAAATAGTAAAGTTATTTGATTAAACTGTCTAATCAAAACATTCAATAAAGTAGTTTTAATGAATTTTGTAAATATAAACTTTTGTTTGAACTAAGGAAA
This sequence comes from Tadarida brasiliensis, assembly GCA_030848825.1. Classification (NCBI taxonomy): domain Eukaryota; kingdom Metazoa; phylum Chordata; class Mammalia; order Chiroptera; family Molossidae; genus Tadarida; species Tadarida brasiliensis. Next base: position 107,977,698 of record CM061263.1, on the reverse strand, counting down.
TTGTCAGTTATGCAAGCTGTCATCTTCAAACAATTATGAACTGATAATAAAAATCTATGATGGAGAAAATCAGTGTGCTTAATTCCATTATCAACATGATCTAGAACCAAAGGGAATGGGACTTATGTTTAAGTGGAGTTTTCTTCTTCTATATTTTAAAGTTGTAATTTATGCTTTTTACCAATATTAAGACAATAATTTTTTATCGTTAACTAAAAGTTTCATGACATCAGCCAAATGATTCTAAAATACACATTTTCCATGTATCAAACACAAATATATGCACACATACTCATTAAACAGCAACCCGTCTTTTTATTTGATTATATAAATGTGTATTTTACATAGGGAAAGTTATACTGTACGTGTTGCTAATTTACAATTCTTAACTTTGCAAAGGGCAAAAGTGGTTTTCTTTAAGTACAGGTAATTTGCATATGTGCACAAGGCCTGTATAATTATGAAATATATTTTTGATGGTACATTTGGTTCTTCTCTTTCTTAACTAGAAATGATATATAAATAGAGAGATGATAGATGATAGATAGATAGATAATACTATTTTTAAGTGGAAATGCTATAATATGATTTAACTGAAAAAATAGAAGATGGATTCTTAACAGAATTACTGTTAAGCATAGGAAGGGCACCTTGCAGTATCAATTGAAATTTATAAAGGATAAGAGTGAAATCTGGTAAATGTTAAAATAATGTATTGTTTGAGAAATACATATTTTTATTGATTGACAATTAGACAGAAAAAAGGCCAAAAATAGGTAAGTTAAAATACTGTTAGAATAAACAACTCAGTAAATGGGAACTGTGAAACTCAGAGCATGGCTTCATGTGTTCCATTTAAATAGGATTAGAATTTTATGGGAAGCTTCATTTTAAGAGAGGGATATTCAAAACACTGGCTAATGCATTTCGGTTTAATAAAGTATGTTATGTTATGTTATGTTATGTTATGTTATGTTATGTTATGTTATGTTATGTTATATTATGTTATTTTAGGTAGAGTGGAAGGGAAGGAGTGAGGGAGGGAGAGAAACATGTCAGAGAAAGACCTTAATTGGTTGCTTCGACACCCACCAGGGCCAGGGATTGAACCTGGAACCCAGGTACATGCCCTTGACTGGGAATCGAACCCGGGACCCTTCGGTCTGTGGGCCAACACTCTAACTGCTGAACCAAACCAGCCAGGGCAGTTTAATAAATAAAATATTTTAAAACAAAAAGTCCCTAATATGTTGTCACTGTGATACATTCAAAACCAACCAATAAGCATTTAACTGGATTATATAGTCTAAGTGGCTATATAGATACATAATATGTCACAAAATCCTGCAAACAAGATTGTTTCCATTTGTTAGTAAGATCTAAATGCCACTGAGTCACATTATTTTGTAATATCAACTCTATTACAACACATCAAATAAATAGTATTCTAATCTTATTTTTCTGTTTACCATGACCATGGTATTTAACTTTCTGACTTTTTTTTCTTCTTTTTTTCAAATAATGTTCTCTATAGTTATAAGGCATTATTTATTTTTTTGATGAGCATATTAGGAAAACTATTTTGATGGATTTGTGTGATGTATCTTTCTCGTGTTTTTATTGTTTATGTGCACAGAAATGTCTTCTTATTCCATAAATTCTCATTTTGCTGGGGTATTTTTGAGGCAGTTTGAGTAGAGAGACTCTCTTGTGGATAGAACCTATACTTGATTAGGAATAGTGATTAAGAATGGGCTGATTTTACGACACAGTTGGAATTTGAAAGCATTTCTCTGAGTATTAGCTTTAACACCACCCATTTAATCCCCGGTAATAAATGCTCAACACACCAGCACAACTTCATTCTCAGGTTGAAATTTCCTGTTCCTAGGCACCAAGGAATATACTACAGAGCATGCCACAAAGAATATTGGACTCTCATAAGCTTGGGTATCACATATGGCTCAACAATACACAAAGACGTGTAGCAACTGCTCAGTTCTGTGCCAGAATCTACTCATTGTACTTCACTGGGACTTTCAAAGAGCAAATGCCATCTGTGCAAAATAAAACATTATTGAACAATGTAATAGCCTTACACATAATGCTTATATCTTAATGATTATGCCAAATTGATGTGTTCCAAAATTTATTCAGGATTAAAATATCCTCATAGACGGCTGGCGCTGTGTCTCCAGATCTTTCTTCCTGTGGCTGTTATTTTTGATACACCAATAGGAAACATATGAACAGCAGAGTCAGAATGCTTGGGAGAACTTGAGCAATAGAGGAGCAGTGAATAGCAGTCAAAGCACCAAGGCTTATGACTGGGGCTGCAGGGAGTTGAAGCAGAGAGAAAAAGGAAGGAGAAAAAGCAGATTGCAGAATTGGTGATAGAAATGATATGTTTTATTTTGTTTTTAATCCTCACCCCAGGATATTTTTCCATTGATTTTTTTTTTTTTAAGATAGAGTGGGAGGGAGGGAGAGAGAGAGAGAAACATGGATGTGAGAGAGACACCTGAATTGATTGGTTGCCTCCTGCACGACCCCATAACTGAGGTACGTAACCTTGACAGGATTCCAACTCAGGACTCTGGTCCATGGGCTGGCACTCTAACCACTGAACCAAACCAATCAGGTCTATAGATGATAAGTTTTAAGGAATAATTTAGAAGAGGATGATAGGTTTTTTGTTTTTTTTTCTTTTTCTGAACAAGCTGTGTGTTCTGAATTCAGCAATGATGCCACATAATTTTGTAAAGTTTTATTTTTTAATTTTCCAAGTCACATTTAATTTCATCATTCATTCTGTCATTCATTCAGCATCTATTTAATATATGTATTATATCACCTGTGTCTGTTGTAGACACTGGAAATATATTGGTATAAACAAATATGTTTAAAAATACCTTCCATTATGAAGCTTGTATTCTGGTTTGCAAAGTTGGTAATTGATAAAACAGTTACCACAGTTGCCCTATGTATTATTATACTGCATGCAAAATACTTCATGAAGTGTAAAATATGTAAATAGTAATCTCTAAATAAATGTATCATTACTTAGGGGGAGTGTATGTCATTGGTGCTATATCAGGACATGACAAACTCAAACAGAATATAACCTGCTAAAATTTACCATTTATTATTTTTAAAATTATTTGTAAATTGCATTTAAAGTTTATAAGGTACAGCTCTTAAGTGTCTATTATAATGTTTTGGCATATGTATACACCAGCAATTTTCAACTGGTGTTCTGTAATAATTTTCTAAACATGCAATACCTGACTATTTAGTCAGGGGCACTGACCTCTTATCCCTTAGATTTTCAAATTTAAAAAATGACAACAGTCAACACAATAGCCTTCAAGTGTGAATGGCCTGTCTTGAACCATAAATATATAGGTCATATAATAGAGTTGCATTTTATTGGTTACATCACATAATAAGGTTGTGTCTGATTGGTTAATTCATGGCACCAGGAATCCTTGCATTGTGTACAAATATAGGCACCTAATTTTTTTAAAAGTCAATTTGGAGCAAAAAGGGTAAGTAATTACTATTATTATTATTATTATTTTTTAAATCAATAAAAAGTATACCTATATTTTTGTCAGATCGGCAAAAAATAAAATATACTTTTTTGGTGTGCTGCATAATTTTAGTAATTAGTTTATGTGTGCCATAAAATAAAAAAGTTTAAAAATCGCTGGTGTACACCACGCAACTAATCACCAAATCAAGATACAGAAAAATTCCATCATCACTAGGGAATTTCTTTATGATCGCTTTCTTTCAAACTCTACTCTGCATATGCAATCTATGTTTTTACTTTCATCTCATAGATGAAGCTGGCGTTTTCCTAGCCTTATAAAAATGGCATCATATAGTATGTACTCTTTTCTGACTTTTTATGCTGACTATAATATTATTGAGATTCATCTATGTTGAAGTATCTATAATTCATTGCTGAATGTACTACAGTATTACATTTTATGAATACATTACAATTTACCCATTTTCCTGTTAATGGACATATGATAATTTCCAACCTTTGGTTATTAATCACAAAGTTGTCTAAAAATCCTATGCAAGTAATTTTTATGGACATATTTTCATTTCTCTTTGCTAAATATCTAACTACATCATGGTGTAAGTGTATGGTTTACCTTATAAAAAACTACCAGATACTTTTCAAAAATGGTTGAAAATTTTATACACCAGCACTGTAGTGTGAATTTATATCTATAATTTTGCCTCTCTTCATTTTAATTTTAGACATGTTGGTAGACATAAAGTAATAATTCATTGTAGTTTCAATTTGTAATTCCCTGGTGACTGATAATGTTGAGCACCTTTTCATGTTCTTATTAGACATCTGTGTAGACTTTATCCATGTTTTCCCTTTGATTGATGATTCTTTATGCATTTTAGATACAATTCCTTTGTCAAAGAGATGCATAACAATTATTTTCTTCTAGGCTGTGGTCTGTGTTTTCAAGTGTAAAAGTTATTTTTGTATGTTACTCCTAGAAACTTTATGATGATAAAAGGTTTAAATTTACATATAATTCACCTCGAAATAACTTCTGTATATAATATTTTATGTTTTCCATTGAACTATCTTGACACTTTAATTACTGGTTGTATATATGTGTGTATCTACTATAGTCTATTATGTATAGACTCTGCTATTTTCCATTGTTCTTTGTCCATTCTTATGTCAATAACACATTGTCTTGATTAATGAAGCTATAAAATGAGTCTTGAAATTAGACAGCAAATGTCCTCCAAATTTATGCTTGCTTTTAGTATTGTTCTGACTATTTTAGGTCCTTTCCTATTCCAAAGTAATTTGAGAATTGGTTAGTCAATTTGTAACAAATTTGCTGTTGTGATGTTTATAGGGGTTGCTTTGAAAATGTTGATAATTTAAACATTTTAACAATACTGAACCTTCTAAGACACGAACATGATTTATTTTGCCATTAATTTTCTTTAATTTCTCTTAGAAATGTCTTTGTTTCCAGTGCATCAAATATATTGCATGTTTTACAATCAGTTTATTCATAACTTTTGGTATTATTTTAGTTTTTCAATTGCTTTTGCTATTAAACATATTTTTATATATTAACTGTGTATCCTGTGAATTTTAACAATTTTATATTTATTATATTTTTCACACAGTTCTCAGAATTTTTTACATATCAGATTATGTCATGTATGAATAATGAATGTGTTATTCCTTCCCTTTCATTTATTATACTGAATTTCCCCCGCATTTTCCTGCCTGATCATACTGGCACAACCTCTAGTACAGTGTTAAAGAAAGTAATAAAAGCTCACATTCTCGTTTCACATTTTAAGGGGAATACATCAATATTCTGTCAGTATGTAGGATGTTAGCTGTTGGTTTTCCAGAAATATACATCGGATTTAGGAATTTTTCATCTATTCCATTTTATTGTGCGTTGTCAACATGACTGTGTGTTAGAGAGTATTGAATGATGTAGTTATATATTTCTCCTTTTTTAATGTTGCATTTTAGATTAATGGTTCTTTAAATCTTAAACTAACCCTGCATTCCATGGATAAGATCCAATTGGTCATGATTAATTATAGTTTTTATTTATTGCTGGATTCAATTTGCGAACATTTTCTTGAGGATTTTCCATCTTTGCTTATGTTTCAATGAGTTTCTAGATACATAGGTTGATATATTACATAAAACTCAGAAAATTTTGAACCATTATTTCTTTGACTATTTTTCCCTCCTATTATTTCTCTCCTGTCCTGGAGCCACCGTTACTCAGTTACGTTACTTGGTATTTTCCCACATATCATTGAATCTCCATTTAACCTTTTAAATGTTTTTCTGAATCTTCAATTTAAATAATTTCTAGTGATCGCTCATTAATTTTACTAATTCTTTATTTCCAATGTATAAAATGTTTTTTTAGCCCATCTAATACTTTTTCTTTTATATATTGCACTTTTTTCTAGCATTTCCATTTGATTTTTATAATTTCCATTTCTTTATCATTTCACCAACCATTCCATAATATATCTATATTTTTTAACTCCTTAAACATATTTTAATTGCTATATTAATGAAGAGGACTTGCATCTATATTCTCATTTTCAAGGATATTATTCCCCAAAAAGAAATATATATATATATGCATTATATATATATATAATATATATATATATATGCATTAAAGCTACCTCTAGACTAACAAAGACCTTAGACTCATAAAGACAAAGAAAACAAATTTAATTTAAAGAATCAACACATGATAGTATACCTCTCAACAAAAATATATTTTAAGGAATACATTGAAATAAAAAATTTTCAAACAAACAAAATTGAGAGATTTTTCACAAGCACACTCATCCTCACTTCAGGAAATTTTGGTGACAAGGGAATAGACAGAAAGGAATTTTTGCTAGAATAGCTAAGATATAAGAAAAAATAATAAAAGAACCACAAAAGGGAGTAATATATGAGTAAATTTAAATAAATATTAATGATTAAAACAATACAAATTGTGACTTTTGGAGTTTAAGAAAAATATATAAATAAAAATAGAATTAAGGTGAAAGTCAAGTTAGTTATATGTTATGTATCACACATAATAGAAAATAGTTTAAAATAAGTTATATAATTGTACAGACATAAAAATGTTGATCTCTGCATATATTACAGTATATTAACTCCATTCTAGAAGTATATAAAGATCAAAAGTAATAATTTGTATTCAGCAATTTTCATGAAAGCAATAAATATTAATTCTCAGAGAAGTTTAAAAATCAACAGTTTGTATAATATAGGGCGAAATTATAATTAAACAGAAATGATTCATTTTGAAATGATGAGCTATAAAAATTAAATGTGATTAAAATATTTCAGAATAGTCAAGATTTATTATAATGTAAGCACTGAAGAATCATTTTTCTCAGTTTGATTATTGAGGATTATAATTAATGCCAAAAGTGATTTCATCACATTAAAAATGTGCCTGTGAAAAACTGCTTTCTTAAAATTCAATATTTGAATATGAAATCTGAGGAGTAATAAATGATTTATCTTTTAATCTATAATAAAATATATATGACATTAAACATTTCCTTAGTGTCACTATGCATTTTAATAATCTAAAAACAATATTTCCATTTTAACTAAAACATTAGATACTCATAATGCTAATAGAGTTTTTATTCTAGGGATCATGCTACATTTTTATTATTTTCTTATTGAAGAATATTTGACATACAAGATTATATTTGTGTTAGTTGTACAACATAGTGATTCGATATTTATACACCTTGTAAAGTGATCAACGTGATAATTCTAGTAACCCTCTGTTGCTGTAAAAAATTATTACAATATTATTGACTATATTTCCTATGCTGTACATTATATCCTCATTATTTATTTTATAATTAAAAATATCTCTTAATCACCTTCACCTTTTTTACCCATCCTTCACCCTTCCTTATGGCAATCATAAGTTTGTTCTCTATATCTATGATTCTGTTTTTGTTTGTTCCTTTTTATTTTTTCTGATGCCACATATATGTGAAATCATATGGTATTTGTCTTTGTCTGACTTATTTCACTTAGTATATAATACCTTCTAGGTCCATCCATGTTGTTGCAAATGCCAAAATTTCATTCTTTTTATGGCTGATTAATATTCCATCATATATATATATATATATATATATATATATATATATATATATCACATCTTCTTTATCTATTCATCTGCAGATGTACATTTAGGTTGCTTCCATATCACAGCTATCATAAATAATGCTGCAATGAACATAGGGCACATATACCTTTTCAAATTAGTGTTTTGGATTTCTTCAGGAAAATATCCAGAAATGGAATTTCTGGATCATATAGTAGTTCTATTTTTACTTTTTGAGGAACCTCCATACTGTTTTCCATTGTGGCTGCACCAATTTACATTCTTACCAACAGTGCATGTGGGTTCCGTTTTTTTCATACTTACACCAACCCGTTATTTGTTGTCTTTTCCATAACCATTCTGACAGGTGTGTAAGGTGATATCTCATTGTGGTTTTGATTTCATTTCCCTGATTATTAGTGATGTTGGACATCTCTTTATGTGTCTATTAACTATCTTTATGTCTTCTTTGGAAAAATGTCTATTTAAGTCTTCTATCCATTTTGCTGTTGTTGTTAATCCTCACCTGAGGATATGATTTTAGAGAGAGTGGAAGGGAGGGAGAGAGAGAGAAACATGGATGTGAGAGAGATACATTGATTGGTTGCCTCCTGCATGATCCAGACCAGGGCCAGGGATCGAACCTGCAACCTAGGTACATGTCCTTGAGCAGGAATCGAACCCACGATGCTTTAGTTTGCAGGCCGACGCTCTAACCACTGAGAAAACTGGCCAGGGCTTCTATCCATTTTTTAATCAGAATCTTTTGATGTTGAGTTCTATGAATTCTTTATATGTTTTAGATATTAACCTCTTATCAGAGATACTATCTACAAATATCTTCTCCCATTCAGTATGGTGCTTTTACTTTTTGTTAATGGTTTCCTTTGCTGTGCAAAAGCTTTTTTAGTTTTATTTAGTCCCATTTGTTTATTTTTGCCTTGGATTTCCTTACTTGAGGAGACATATACAAAATATATTTCTAGACTAATTGTATTTTGATTATACAAAGACTTAATAATTTACTGAAGCATTTTTAAACAAGGATTGGTCAGAAAAGAAAAAGATGGCTTAAAAATAGATATAAGAAAATTGGATAGCTCTAAAAAGAAAGAACTAGGTTAGGCAGGTAAAAAAACAATAGTTACCAAATGAGTGCTTTATCTCCATGTGTTATGCTACATTATTCATCACCCAATCCTTATCAGCAAGCTGAAGGCTATCTGGGCTGAGAAGGTGATAGCCAGCACCAGGCTTTTGGGGCAGAAATGTTGGCAGGATGCACTGAGTTTTTATCACAGGGGAAGGTGATAATTAAGAGGAAATCTCCTAATTTTTAAAAAATTTCTTTTCTTTCCTTTCTTTCCCTTCTTCTTCCTTCAATTTTACTTCCTTCACCTCTTCATTGGACTTTCTTCTCCTTTCCTTTTATACCTTGCTTCTCACTTCTCTAGAGAGAGAGCAATCCCCTACACCCCTTCCTCCTTCTCTTTACCTTACCCCACCCCCTTAAGGAATTGTATTAACTGTATATTATATAAAAGGGATAAAAATTCACAGACGTATATTGTATTTTAAGTGTCATATTGGCATATTCAGTATTAATATCACATATCTGGCAAAGTACTACTAAAAATATGGTCAAAACATAAATTTTTAAAAAAATGCATGATCCCTTCATTTCAGTTTCTTTTTCTTTCTTTTAACAAATATTTACCAATTGCCTTCCCTGTGCCTGATAACCCATGGCACTGATAACCCAATCAAGTGGGGAAGGCAAAGATATAAAAAAGGAATTACAAGTTAAATTTTGAGTATTTACTAGGAGGATTAAATGGAATATACCCTAAGAAGCCTGAAACACCAATCAGAAAGAATATATGTACCCCTATGTTCACAGCAGCACTATTTACAGTAGCTAAGATCTGGAAACAACCCAAGTGTCCATCAGTAGATGAGTGGATAAAAAAGCTGTGGTACATGTACACAATGGAATACTATGCAGCTATAAGAAAGAAAGATATCTTATCATTTGAGATGACATGGAGGGACCTGGAGAGTATTATGCTAAGCGAAACAAGCCAAGCAGAGAAAGACAAATATCACATGATCTCACTTATTTGTGGAATATAATGAATTAAACAAACTGATAAACAAAATTGACCCAGAGACATAGAGGTAGGGTACAGACTGACAAACCTCAGAAGAGGGGGTGTTGGGGGGGGAGAGATAAACCACAGAACTTATATGTATGTATGCATAACCAATGGACATAGACAACAAAACTGGGGATGGGGCAGGGGAGATGGGGAGGAGGGTGTCAAAGGGGGAAAAAGGAGAAACATCTGTAACAAAAACAAATTAATAAAAATATTTTTTTAAAAATAGTAATATGACATCTAGAAAAATCTCCACAGATATAGAAAAAAATACTACTAGTAATGAAGAAGGGGGAGAGCATGCATAAGAAGAACAAGAACAAGATGATATGCTAGTACTTATGTAGTACATGACAAACGTCAGCTAAGCACTGTAAATACAGTAAGTCCTTCAATTGTTACAATCGTACAATAATCCTATGTAGCAGGTAGGAGGCAAGGTGATAAAATTAAAATATGCCAAGTTTTGGAAAAGTAATGATAAGAACTTCAATCTTTGTCCTCCGTGGAGTGAAGAATTAATGAGCATTTACAACTCATCAAATTCACTAGCAAATATTTTTTTAAATAACATTTATCTGGAATACAAGGAAACATGGGTACAGTAAGCATCACATTACTTAAGTTGATAGAGTATATTCTCAGTTGATACGCAACAAAAAAACTGGATTACCTAAAGTTAAATCATCCTTTCTAGGCTTTTCCTACAAATCTTATAATTGACCAAGATGAAAATAATGTCTCCCTGTGTTTGACTCAACTTTTTGAAAGACTTCTTTATTCCTCTGGGCCCCGATATCCCTCTCTCTAACCCAGTGGTTCTCAACCTGTGGGTCGCGACTCCTTTGGGAGGTCAAACGACCCTTTCACAGGGGTTGCCTAAGACCATCGGAAAAAACATATTTCTGATGGTGATTCATAACAGTAGCAAAATTACAGTTATGAAGTAGCAACGAAAATAATTTTATGGTTGGGGGTCACCACAACATGAGGAACTGTATTAAAGGGTCGCGACATTAGGAAGGTTGAGAACCACTGCCTTATGGAATTCAGATGGCCTCTCTTTTCTTAGAGAATTTACTTTAGAAAACTTGTCATTGTAATCCTTTCTCTTCCCCTTTCAGATGTAGATCTTTTTAAAAAGATTCTTGCCCAATTTATAATCCAGGATTGTCTTTCTCAAGGACCTGGGAGGCATCCCTTTGAATTGTAATCATCCAGGAGACAGTGCTCCAACCTCCCAGTCTCTGGAAAGGTAGCAGCCTAATGAACTTGAGAAGGCCAGAGCCTCATTCCAAGTTGCAAAACTACCTTTTGTCATGAAGACATAAGGGAAATTTACTTTTTGTTTGGGGAGAACCAATTAGCGAACACAAATGGCCTTTATCCCTGCACCACAGTTCTTAAAACTCTCCAGTCTTCAGTTTGAGCAGAGTTGGGGTCAGGCAATTAGCAGACATTTGGTCCTGTCAAAAATGTCCATGGAGACATTTGGCCCACGCCAGAAGGTACTTGAAATTTGGTCCTGTCCAAAATGTCTATGAGCATATTTGGTCCATGTCAAATAGTTCTTGATATGTGGACCTTTCCATAATGTCAATGCTTAGACAACATCCCTGAGTTCAAATAGCTCATAACATTTATTTCTACTTTTGGCTTACAGGATTAATAGATAACAAATACTGTCATGTTTTATTGGTCCAATAATTGTGTTGTGGCTGTAATGCCAATAATAACACTTCTTGCCTCGATAGCCTAGCTGGTAATGGCAGATGGGGTTCCATAGGTGGACTGGGGTTCCAATCTTTCATAAGAGCAGGATTTTTATTAATTATGCACCAAATGTCTTCATGGACATTTTGGATAGGATGAAATGTCAAGCGCTTTCTGGCATGGACCAAATGTCTCTGTGAACCTTCTAGACAGGACCAAATGTCCTGCAAGAGTTTAGACTGCATCCCTTATTGCAATAGCCTAGGTCAAAGTCTTTCTTATCTATTTAACTTTGTTCAGTACAATTTTTGCTTTAGTAACTACTTGGAGAGTAAATCTCTGCATTCGATTTAACCTCAAAATTTCAAATTCCAACTATGTACTTAATGCTCTTAAGTAGTATTAATAGATTGGTTATCTCCCCAAAGTATATCTATTCAAGTAGCTAACAAGAGTCCATGTAAGTACAAAATAAATTTGATGAGTAACTAAAAATTTACTGTTTTCTTCTTTAACAATGTTATGTACTAGTTTCACAAATGTCTTTCAATTTTTAATTTATATGGAAATTTTAATCTAAATCGTGCAATAAAATATGAAATTACATTTTCCCAATGAGAATATTACTATCAGTATGCATAAGAACTTTGTATTAATAGGTTTTTATTAGATCCTTCCTATAATTGAAGAAAACTGGCTTAACAAAATCTGATGACTTTCTGTCTACCTAATTCTTAGAGGTGCTCATATTTCATATTCACCAATATGATGCAATATTAACAGCATTTACATGATTTGTTCTCTAAATGTAGACTGCACTTAATGGAAGTTGCTAAACATATAATTAAAATTTTACATTGTTTTAAAGTCAGACATCCTTCTGTAAAAGAAAATCTGTAAAGTATAATGAATTTAATTCTATATTGTGATTTATGATGTACTATTAGTAATATCTTCAAAGCCACAATCTTATTAGTCTTCTCTAGCCCTTTGGATCTCTTTTATTCTAAGGAAAATATGAACAGAATATCACAACTTTTACTTTAAAAAATAAGTTTTGTTGACTTTTTTCAGAGAGGGGGAAAGGGAGAGAGAGAAAGAAACACCGGTTGGGCCAGGTAGTGAACCCACAACCTGGGTATGTGCCCTGTCTATGAATCAAACTAGCTACCTTTCGGTGAATGGGACAATGCTGAGCCATACCGGCCATGGCAAGAATATCACAACTTTTGACACAGTTATTTTTCATATGGCTCTTATATTTAGTTCTAAATTGCTATAATTTTAGCAACTTTTAATATTCTTAATATGCTTAGCATCAGCATCATGTTTTAAGACACATGCAGTTCTTCCCAAACTCATGTTTAATCGATTTGCTTAAGATTGGTTAAATTATTCTTTGTTCTCCACTTGATTGTAATAAAAGTGACATAATTTCCTGTGGACAGAGATTCAAAAGCAAGACCAGGCATTAGCAAGAAAGAGAGGTATGAGAATAAGGAATCTCACTTGGCACAAATTAGAAGGTGAATTTTCTTCTTCACAGTTTCGTAATTCCCACAAGTTCTCAGCTCTCTATCCCACAGTCACCAAAGATGAATGTGAAAAAGAGCTTTATTATTCTATAAACAAGAACAAACAAATCCTCTTGGGTAGGAGTTTTGGAATATCATTTCTGCACTTCAGATAGAAATTCAAAATACTTTCATTCATCTACTTTCTATCTTGCCTATTAATAATTATACAGGTCACACTCTTGTTATTTTCTCAAAGACAAAGCCTGAAAATTTAGGCTCAACTGTCACTTTTCTTTTTCTTGAAACCCTTTTTCTACCTACATTATCTGCCTAACCCATTAATCCCCATGTCCTATCAATTTAATAATATTCTGTTTGAATCAAGAATTTTATACACAGATAAATACACTCAAGATAAGTGTAGTAGACAACTGGTGTAAATTAGGTGTCTCTGTTTTCTTCAATAAATGCATCCTAATCAAGTTGTGATATTAATATGTGCCTTCAGTCTAAATCCCTTTTAAATGTCTGGGTTTCCTTTGGGGCAAAGACTGACCTGCAGGTGCAATGCTTGGCAACTCTCTAACATCAAGGTGCAGAACTGTAGTAAACAGAACTCTGAGAAATAAATCAGTTGACTATAAAGAACTGTGATGTGAGATGTCAGCCTATGTCTTATTTCCCTTGTTGGCAGCTTTCCTATCCTGAGGCTGGCATCATCTGACATTCACCCATAAGCTCAGCTTTAGTCCAGTTTCAGGAACACTCCAGACCCAGTCCTCGTGAATTTCTTGAGTTCTAGCCCACTAGCTTCCAACTAGGAATCAATAAAGTCACCTAGAAGCATTAATAAACTATTTTCAACACCTAATGAACAATTATCATTTATCTTTAAAGCATAATTTAACTATAGGTCAGACAGCATCAAATGTCTTTGCATTTAATTGGAATTATATCAATTATGTATAGCTCCATTTTTACCTCCGATTTAACTCCAGAATAATGCTTATTTCGGTTTTGGATGTTTACTTGATTACTTTCTCTCTCAGTCTTTTAAACCTAACTCTTTCATATGACCGATAGTTAATATAGTCCAGATCTTGTGCTAGGCACTGGGAATAGAGAAATAATAGACTTCAGGTTGTTTTCAGTCTGTTGCTAATCTGATGGCAGAGGGTGGTAAGCCAACAATTATCCCACAAAGTGATAAGTACATCAACAAAGTTCTATTAGAAAACAGAAAACTGGGTCTGGCTGATGTGGCTCTGTGGTTGAGCATCGATCCCTGCACCAAGAGGTCGCCGGTTCAATTCCCAGTCAGGGCACATGCCCAGGTTGTGGGCCAGATCCCCAGTGGGGGCCATGCAGGAGGCGGCCAATCGATGTTTCTATCTTTCTCCCCCTCTTCTTTCCTCTCTTTCTAAAAATCAATAAAGAAAAAAAATTTTTTTTAAAGAAAACAGAACTGGGAGCAGAGATTGGCAGTAACACACAGCAATATGCCTCTTTGCTTCTATTTGTTTTTTTGGTAAAAACAAGTCTTGCAGCTATTTTCATTTTCAATGTGTTCATTATTGTTTCTTTTGCTGCTCATACCCTGCCCACAGAGGAGCAGACAGAAACAAGTGTTTCTCCTCTTCCTACTTGACTTGACCCTATTTTTGCACCTGTTGAAAAATGAGTCCTGTTGATGTGATCTCAGCCATTTTCTTTGTCTCTTAAAGTAGAATCCTTTCAGGAACTATACCCAGATCCATGTTTGGTCCCTGAAATTTTTAACTGCAGTGTGTCTTAGGAGTTAATACTAGTCCCCGTATCTTTCCAGAGCTTCAATCTTCTTAGAAGAGCAAAAAAATGTTATGTTATCTCCTAACATTTCCATCAAAGAGACTAATTGCCATCCTAAATGCAAAGCTTGTAGGCCTAGAATTCTTATTACTTTATAGATAGTATAGGGGTGAGAAAATAAAAGAAAAAGTCTTCTAATTTGCATATCCACTAAACTATCCTTTTTAAAGTAAGTATAGGTTTCCCTTTAATTAAACAGTGCTTCATCAAACTACCTCTGGGAAAAACTCTAACATCCTAATCTAATCCACCCAAGGATAGTGGATGTTATATTAAATTTCTTATAAAATACTTATTTTTACAGTTTTTGGCTTCAGAGGATATTAATGTTTGAACAAAACAGAATCAGTGAAAAGTAAATACAACCATTCTCTGACAGTAAAACAAAATATCACTGTGACATTATTATACCAGAACCCAAGGTAAACAAGTGGACATAGAAGAAATTTTAATAATTGTATTTGGTTATTGATTTTTATGTTCATCACTTAGTTGATATTTTAATATCAATTTATATTGCAGATACTTACATAAAAGCTTTAAATGGTTATTAAAAAGAAAGGTAAAGAAAGACTCTCATTGCTTGTTAGTGAGATTATTGTTTTATAAGTTGCAGGAAAAGTTCCTTTCATGGACTGTGCCTTTAAAAATAAGCATTCAACAGTGTGTTCTGTTGATTCAATTTGAAATGGTCCCCATGGACTTCAGCGTGTGACATCTCCTTGACCAGCTCAATAGCTAAATTCCTAGAACATTAGTTTTGTGTGCTGAAGGATAAAAGAATTTGTGGCTAGAGGATATCTTTTTAATTTACTTGAGATTTCCTGATAACTTGCCTTTCTGGTTTTCAGCATCAGTGATCTAAATTAACAGATCAATTGGGGACAGAAACATGTACTTGTTAGTTCTTTCCAAAAGTGAGTCTGAGACCTAATGCTGGTTCCCAAGAACCACTGAGGCTTGTTCTATTCAAGGCCACCCCTACAGGGGACCACTGCAGTGTATTGAGTGATTCACACTATGGGGCAAAATGATTGCACCATTGTCAAGTCATGGTGGTACCATATGGTAAGTCAAGCAGATAGATACCTCTTTGGCATTTAATAAAATAGTTCTAACCTCACAGTGAAAAGAAATAGTGGATGATAAATACCACACTGTGTTCTTTCACTGTTATATGTAGTAGTTAGGTCATTACTTGAAGAACAAGAACAACCTTAAAAGAACAACTATCATAAGAGTTTATGTTTAATGGTTCTCTAGCACAGATTAATTAAAAAAAAAAAACCTAGGATATCAATCTGAAAATGCATTTAGACACTAGCCATTTTTAATTCAAAATTTATATGTACCAATATTTATATATTCCATATCCCTGTTGGAGATTGATTATATGGTATGTGCTTAAAAAGGGTTTTTGCACATTCAAATCAAAGTTAAAAGTAAGGAAGACCTATTGAGGCAGTTTGAAAATAAGAGAAATAAGGTTATATGGATAGGGAAAGACAAATTTTAGATCAAGCTTTAATTTTATCTCTATGTGACAAGGTAACGTCAAATTCCCATCACCCCTCCCTTTACTAGACTACTGGAAGTAGTCTTCCTGCTTCCATTAGGTGCCCGTGTAATCCATTCTCCACCTGGGGTCGGTGTAATTTTTCTAAAAATGAATTGGGTTATGTTGCACCCTTCCTTAAGTTCCCATTGTGTTCCATAGGTTACCCTACTCTTCCATGGGCTCCCAGGCTCTACATCTTTTCTTGGTCCTATTTTGTGATCTCACTTCTGATTACTCTTAAAATTGCTTTCTATAATTCAGATACACTGAATTTATCTCTTGTTTCTGTGACTCTCCAAGTTCGCTTTTGTTTCTGTGTCTTTGCACCTTTTGTATCCTCTGCATAGATCCTTTTCCTTCTGGATTCTGTGTGTCATTCTCTCTAGAGATCACATCAATAGAAAGACCTTCCCCTAGTAGCCCTCATTTAGGTCATCTATGCTAATCAGTTCCTTTCACATTACCCTGCTTTATTTTCTTCAGAATATTTGTCACTCTGTGATTTTTATGTATAGTCACTCTCCACCACCTTTGGAAAGTTTTATGAAGGTAGAGATCCTGTCTGTGTTAATCATCACTGTATTCCCTTTATCTAGAGTAATTCTTGAAACACAGTAAACGCATAGTGAATATTAGCTGAATGATAAATGTAAGTTTCTTTCATTTGGACCCAATGATATGATTTTGCTGTTAGGTCAAATTATATAATGTTTATTTCTTGTAGACTGTATTCTCAGATTCTGTGACTTCAAGGGTCTTCATGACTTATCTCTATTTCCTAATCCTGGAAGAACTCCACAGTAGATTTTAAGTTATGAGGTGGGGGCTATTTTCTGTGAGAATGCTATGATTTATAAGTTCCTTCTATAATACATTCTGGAATGAATTAGCATATAAATATATTTCAATTAAAAGTAATCCATAGACATATGAATGCCATCCCTGACATGCCTTTTCCCACAAGCTATGGATTTTGTATATGTAAGTATACATGACGTAATTTCTAGGGTTTTTAAATCATTTCCTATGTGTCTTATTCATTGCTTTATTTCCTTGTTCTAGAGTAATTCTTGAAATACAGTAAATGCACAATGAGTATCTGCTGAATAATAAATATATTTCTTGCATTTGGACCCAATGATCTGATTCTAATGGGAAAAAAAGCAAGATACTTCGATAAAAATGAGATCTTTGCATAATTCATCTTGTTCAACAGTATATACATACACATAAATACACATACACCTGGGAATAGTAATCATAATAAAGATAGCTCAATAGGAATTGTTGTTATATATAAATTTGTGATTAATAATGTATACATCAGAAATAGGAATTCTCACAGAAACTCTGTTCTAGTACACATCACACAGGCATAATCCACAGTATAAAACAAATAAAAGCTCTCAGAGACAGGAAAAAAGAGATCAGAAATACACATGTCCCCTTTAAAAGAGAATCAGTTTTAATTTAATGAGACCTATAAGAATACTAAAAAGAACCAAAAGAATATTTAAAAAATCAGGTGTGGTACTGTAAATGTATCCCTTTATGCAAATAAGAAAACCAAATTTATTAGCTTTTAAACTAAACAATGAGCTTTGGTTAACTGAAAATCAAATTGAAACAAAGGACTCAAGTAAGACTAAATTTCATTATATTCTGTTCTCCATCAAAAGTGACAGATTTTTCCATTTTCCTGTCATTGAATGAAACAAGAAAAAAAGTATCTTATTGTCACATTGCTTTATTGCAAAGCCTGTTTCTATCCATCTAAATTATACTTTTATACTTGTATGGAAGTCAACGTTAGAATAACGTCTTTGAGTTAATTATGGAACACCATTAACCAAAAAAAAAAAAGAGAGAGAGAGAGAGAAATAGAAAAACAAGAACAACAACAAAAAACACCTCTGCTAGCTAGAGGATGAATTGTCCTTAATTTTAATCTCTTCAGAAAAACTAAACTCAAAATGAACTTTTATGATTTGAGAATTTTATTGTCATTACTATTCCTTTCTCACCTTCTAGTTGTTTTGTTGTTGCTGTTATTGTTGCTGCTGTTGTTTTCCTAAATTCTATACATAGTACAATGGAGCCTAGCATTTTGAACTGGCCCTTTCCTTTGTGCAGATGTTTAACAGAAAGATTTTTAAAAAAGTGCTTATAATAACTTCTAATTCTAAATACAACCTACAATTTAGAATACAAATTTACTATGCAAATTTGTTGGCATTAACTGAATTAAATATTCATTGAATTAAATTTTGGTTGGAGGTAGAAACAAACAAAACAAAACCACCTGCATGTAATAATAGATCTATGTCATTTTATAATATGCAAGAGTGTACCCACAGCTACTGGAGATATAATACCATTATGTGAGGAATACACAGTCCGTTGGCAGGAAGGAAAGAATTGTATGTGATATAATGAATACTATTGATAAAAGCAAGTTTAGGGTATGTACAAAAAGAGCTTCCTGGAATTTAAATTGAGGTTTAAAAAATGATAAAAAGTGCCAGCTGGTGTGGTTCAGTGGTTGAGCATTGACCTATGCACCAAGAGGTCGCCAGTTTGATTCCCAGTCAGGGCACATGCCCAGGTTATGGGCCAGGTCCCCAATGGGGGGCATGCAGGAGGCGGCCAATCAATGTTCTCGCTCATCGATGTTTCTATCTCTTTCTCACTCTCCCTTCCTCCTTCTCTAAAATCAATAAGGAAAAATAAATAAAATAAAATAAAATAAAATAAAATAAAATAAAATAAAATAAAATAAAATAAAATAAAATAAAATAAAGAAAAAAAGCTAGAGGATAACTGAACCTTTTCTGGGCTTGCAAATCTACCCAGGAAAGTAAGACTCGACAGTGGTGTATTACATGGGTCCTCCCACGCTCATCCAAATCCAGTACAGGGAGCCACAAACAGCAGAACACCAACATCCACAGGGAAAATTTGGCAGGCTCCAAAAACCACTGAGATAGCCCAAATGGTGAAACAAAGAAACAGATGCCAAATGAAAGAACAAGAGACCTCCAATGAAGATGAGATAAATGAAATGGAGTTAAGCAAGTTAACAGAACTAGAATTCAGAGCCATGATCTTGAGGAAGCTCAACAGCATGAGTAAGGATATCAACACCGTGAGCAAAGACATAGAAATATTGAAAATAAACCAATTGGAAATAAAGAATGACATAGCAGAAATGAAGAACACATTGGAAGGACTAAACAGCAGAGTAGAAGAAGCTGAGGACCGGATCAGTGAATTAGAAGACAGGGTAGAAAAAATCAACCAATCAGAAAACCAAAAGGAAAAAACAATGAAAAAACAGGAAGAGAGCTTAAGAGAACTGTGGGACAACTGGAAACGTAATAATATTCGCATCATAGGAGTCCCCAAAGAAGAAGAAAATGAGCAACGGTTAGAGAATATATTTGAAGAAATAGTGGCAGAAAATTTCCCTAATTTGGTGAAGGAAGAAGGCACTCAAGTTCAAGAAGCACAGAGAATCCCAAGTAAGAAGAACCCAAACAGGCCCACACCAAGACACATAGTAATTAAAATGCCAAAAATTAAAGACAAAGAGAGAATCCTAAAGGCATCAAGAGCTAAGCAACAGGTTACCTACAAAGCAACCCCCATAAGGCTATCAGCTGACTTCTCAATAGAAACACTACAGGCCAGAAGGGAATGGCACGAAGTAATCAAGGTCATGAAAAACAAGGATCTGAACCCAAGACTACTCTACCCAGCAAGGCTATCATTCAAAATAGAAGGTCAAATAAAGAGCTTCCCAGACAAAAAAAAGGCTAAGGGAATACATTAGCACGAAACCAGCACTGCAAGAAATGTTGAAAGGACTGCTGTAATTAGTAGAAGAAATAGGAAGGAAAATAGAACCACACTAAACTAAAATGGCAATAAATAAGTACATATCAATAATCACCTTAAATGTAAATGGATTGAATGCTCCGATAGAGACACACAGAGTAGCGGATTGAATAAGAAAGCATGACCCATATATATGTTGTTTACAAGAGACCCACCTCAAAACAAAAGACTCACATAAGTTGAAAGTGAAAGGATGGAAAAAAATCTTCCAAGCAAACAGAAAGGAAAAAAAATCTGGGGTAGCAATACTCATATCTGATAAAATAGATTTCAAAAAAAAGGCCATAACTAGAGACAAAGAAGGCCACTACATAATATTGAAAGGATCTATCCAACAGGAAGATATAACCTTGGTAAACATATATGCACCCAATATGGGAGCAGCAAAATATATTAAAAATCTTCTGGAAGACTTCAAAGGTGAAATCAACAGCAATACAATCATAGCAGGGGACTTCAACACCCCGCTGACATCACTAGATAGATCCTCTAGACAAAAAATCAACAAGAAAACAGAGACTCTAAATGAAGCACTAGACCAAATGGATTTAATAGATATTTACAGAGAATTACACCCCAAAACTACAGAATTCACATTCTTCTCAAGTGCACATGGGACATTCTCAAAGATAGACCACATGTTAGGACACAAACGAAGTCTCTACAAGTTCAAGAAGATTGAAATCGAATCAAGCATCTTCTCAGATCACAATGGCATGAAACTAGAAATCAATTGCAACAAGAACATGCAAAGACATTTGAACACATGGAGGCTAAATAGCATGTTATTAAACAATGAATGGGTTACCGAGGAGATCAAGGAAGAAATTAAAAACTTCCTGGAAACCAATGAAAATGAACACACAACAACACAAAATCTATGGGATGCAGCGAAACCAGTTCTGAGAGGGAAGTTCATAGCACTACAGGCCTACCTCAAGAAAGAAGAAAAATTTCTAATAGACTTTCTAACCTCACAACTTAAAGAACTAGAAAGCAAACAAAAAGAAAACCCCAGAGCAAGTAGAAGGAAGGAAATAGTAAAGATCAGAGCAGAAATAAATGACATAGGGACCAGAAAAACAATTCAAAAGATCAATAAAACAAAGATCTGGTTTTTTTGAAAAGATAAACAAGATTGATGGACCCTTAGCTAGACTCACCAAGAAACAAAGAGAGACAACCCAAATACACAAAATCAGAAACGAAAGAGGAGAAGTAACAACTGACACCACAGAAATACAAAGGATCATTAACAAATACTATGAACAATTATATGGCAACAAATTCGACAATCTAAGCGAAATGGACAAATTTCTAGATACACATAGTCTCCCAAAACTGGACCGGGAAGAGATAGAAAACTTGAACAGACCAATAACAACTAAAGAAATTGAAGATGTAATCAAGACTCTCCCAGCAAACAAAAGCCCCGGTCCAGATGGCTTCACGGGGGAGTTTTACCGAACATTCAAAGAAGAACTAATACCCATTCTCCTCAAACTATTTCAAAAAATTCAAGAAGAAGGAAGACTTCCAAACTCGCTTTATGAGGCCAGCATAATTCTAAGTCCAAAACCAGAAAAAGACACTACAAAGAAAGAAAACTACAGGCCAATATCCCTGATGAACATAGATGTCAAAATCCTTAAAAAAATACTAGCAAATCAGATCCAGGAATACGTCAAAAAAATTATTCACCATTACCAAGTGGGATTCATCCCAGGGATGCAAGGATGGTACAATATTCACAAATCAATAAATGTGATACACCACATAAACAAAATGAAAGATAAAAACCACATGATCATATCAATAAACGCTTAAAAAGCATTCGACAAAATCCAGCACCCATTTCTGATAAAAAAGCTCAGCAATGTGGGAATAGAGGGACCATATCTTGACATAATAAAGGCCATATGTGAAAGACCTACAGCCAACATCTACTCAATGGGCAAAAACTAAAAACATTTCCCTTAAGAACAGGAACAAGACAGGGATGCCTACTTTTGCCACTCTTATTTAACATAGTACTGGAAGTCTTAGCCACAGCAATAAGACATGAAGAAAAATAAAGGGGATCCAAATTGGAAAGGAGGAAGTGAAACTGTCATTATTCGCAGATGACATGATATTATACATAGAAAACCCTAAAGACTCCATCAAAAATATACTAGACTTAATAAATGAATTTGGCAAAGTAGCAGGATACAAAATTAACATCAAGAAATCAATGGCATTCTTATACACCAATGATGAACTAACAGAAAGTGAACTAAAAAAACAATCCCATTTACCATCACGGCAAAAAAATTAAGATACCTAGGAATAAACTTAACCAAAGAAGTAAAGGATCTATTTGCAGAAAACTACAGGACATTGAAAAAAGAAATAGAGTAAGATATAAAAAAGTGGAAGCACATACCTTGTTCATGGATTGGAAGAATTAACATCATTAAAATGTCCATATTACCCAAAGCAATCTATAGATTCAATGCAATCCCCATCAAAATGCCAGTGACATATTTCACAGAACTAGAACAAATACTCCAAAAGTTCATATGGAACCAAAAAAGACCCCAAATAGCCACAGCAATCTTGAAAAAGAAGGACAAAGTAGGTGGGATCACAATACCAGATATCAGGTTATACTACAAAGCTACTATAATCAAAACAGCCTGGTACTGGCACAAGAACAGGCATATAGACAAGTGGAACAGAACAGAGAATCCAGAAATTGACCCAAGACATTATGCTCAATTAATATTTGACAAAGGTGGCAAGAGCATACAATGGAGCAAAAACAGCCTCTTTAATAAATGGTGTTGGGAAAATTGGACAGTTACATGCAAAAAAATGAAACTAGACCATCAACTTACACCATACACAAGAATAAACTCAAAATGGGTAAAAGACCTAAATGTGACTCGTGAATCCTTAAAAATCCTAGAAGAAAATGTAGGCAACAAAATTTCAGACATCATACGCAGCAGAATCTTCACTGATACATCACCTAAGGCAACAGAAACAAAGGAAAAAATGAACACATGGGACTACATCAAATTCAAAAGCTTCTGCACAGCAAAAGAAACAACCATCAAAACGGAAAGGGAACCCACTGTATGGGAGAGAATAATTGCCAATGATACATCAGATAAGGGGTTAATCTCCAAAATATATAGAGTGCTCATACAACTCAACAAAAGGAAGACAAAGAACCCAATTAAAAAATGGGCAGAGAAACTAAATAGATACCTCTCCAAACAGGACATACAAATGGCTGAGACATATGAAGAAATGCTCAACATCACTAATCATCAGAGAGATGCAAATTAAAACAACAATAGGTATCACCTCACACCTGTCAGAATGGTCGCCATCAACAAATCGTCAAACAACAAGTGTTGGCGAGGGTGTGGAGAAAAGGGGACTCTAGTACACTGCTGGTGGGAATGCAGATAGTGCAGCCACTGTGGAAAACACTATGGTGTTACCTCAAAAAATTAAAAATGGAATTGCCATTTGACCCAGTGATCCCACTGCTAGGAATATACCCTAAGAAGCCTGAAACACCAATCAGAAAGAATACATGTACCCCCGTGTTCATAGCAGCACTATTTACAATAGCTAAGATATGGAAACAGCCCAAGTGTCCATCAGTGGATGAATGGATAAAAAAGCAGTGGTACATATACACAATGGAGTACTATGCAGCTGTAAGAAAGAAAGATCTCTTATCCTTTGAGACGATATGGAGGGACCTCGAGAGTATTATCCTAAGTGAAACAAGCCAAGCAGAGAAAGACAAATATCACATGATCTCACTCATTTGTGGAATATAATAAACATAACAGTCTGGGGAACAGGGTAGACCCAGAGATGTGAAAGTAGGGTACAGACTGACAACCCTCAGAAGAGCGGGATGGAGGGAAGAGATAAACCACAGAACTTATACACATGTATGCATAACTTATGGACATGGACAACAAAGCTTGGGACGGGGTGGGGGGTTGGGGAGGAGGGTGTCAATGGGGAAAAAAGGAGAAACGTCTGTAACAAAAATAAATTAATAAAATAATAATAATAAATAAAATAAAAAATAATTAAAAGTTACATAGTTCTCATATCAAAATAACAGACTTTTCAAAGACCTCAGTTGTAAGATATATTTGAAGAGTAAGAAAAATTTTATATTGCTGGAATACAGTATATGAAGAGGGATTCCTGGGAATTTATATTTACTGCTGAGAAACTCCTTTGCTTGTTTCTGTTCCTTCCTAATATCTAGAAATAACTCAGTTCTGGTTAAAGCGACACCCTTATCTCCTTAAGCTTCTAACATTTCCTATCTCTCTTCTCAGTCTCACCTTATCTCCTTGTTTCTTGCTTCAATGAAAAAGGAAAACTCAGATGACAACTTTTAGATTACTGCCCCCCACCTCAACCCCAAATCACCCAATCTACCAAGCTACCTACCTGCTCCATCACAGACACACACACACACACACAAGAAGAGTGGTCTATATTTATTCTTTCACTGCATTGTTTCCCACTCTTTTCAAACTCTTTCCAAACATACTTTCTTCCTCTTACACAATGAATATCCTCCTATCAAAGCCGCTAATTGCCTCCAGGTTGTCAAATCCAATGGTCTTTTGTTATTATTCCAATCCTTGATACTAGCCTCAACTTTTATTTTAGTAAGTACATTTTTTTAATTGCTCTGTAGTTCAGTGCTTTTGTGGTAACAGCACTCTGAAGAAAATACAATTGAGAAAATTTAATATATTTTAATTGGAGTTACATTCGGAAAATCTGCAAAGATACTACTGTTGTGTGTAAATTCTCAGCTGTTGACATAAAAATCCATCAGAGTGGAATGATGTTCAAGATTTTAAAAACCTGAAAATAAGGTGGTATTTTTCATCATCCCTACTTTATAATTATCAAAACTTCTTATTTTGTATTTCTGTTACCTTTAATGGAATTTAAATACATTTAACCACTGCCTCTCTGGTTTTTTTTATTCAGTATCAAAAATGTCATCCTTTTTTCCTTCTTTCTCTCTCAGTGAACACCTCTTCTTAGTCTCCTTTGCTAGTTCTTCCTCATTGTTCAACCTCCAAATAATGTAGTGGCCCAGTATTGAGCATTCAGCTAGAATCTGTGTCTCCACAGCAATCCAGGATTCAAGCACTAGGTATAACCTCCATTTCTACACTCTTAGTTCACGCTACACTGACCTCC
This sequence comes from Tadarida brasiliensis, assembly GCA_030848825.1. NCBI lineage: Eukaryota > Metazoa > Chordata > Mammalia > Chiroptera > Molossidae > Tadarida > Tadarida brasiliensis. The sequence goes on along the minus strand of CM061263.1, from coordinate 107,952,059 downwards.
CACCTGATCTATTTCTTACACTTGCTGTTTTTGCTACACCCCAGTTGGGGTGCATGCGGGAGGCAACCAATCAATGTGTCTCTCTCACATCAATGCTTTCTCTCTCTCTCTCTTTCTCTCTCTCTCTCTTTCTCTCTCTCTCTCACTCTCTCTCTCTCTCTCTCTCCTCCTTTCCTGTCTTCCACTCTCTCTAAAAATCAATGGAAAAAATATTCTTAGGTGAGGATTAATAACAAAAAAAGTCTGTTGCTTAACTTCAGGGGTTTTAAAACAAGTCAAACTATTTCAGACTTTACATTTAAAAATTAAAACAGGAGAAAACTCAATATGAATGTTGAAAATTATGTCCACTTCCATTGACCCAAACACGTTTACCACTAACACGTAAGGGAGTGAAAGTTCAAAGAGGGGATGTAAGTGTGATAATTATGTTCTTACTGGACCCTAAGGCATATAGTTATGTGCAAAATGGGGATACATTCTGAGAAATTAATTGTTAAATGTTTGTCTTCTGTAAATATCAGAGAGTGCACTTACACAAACCTAAATGGTATAGCCTACTGCTCCTAGGCTAAAAACCCATATTGCTAGTTATCATACTGAGTACTATAGGCAACTGCAACACAATAGTAAGTATTTGTGTATCAAAATACATTCAACATAGAAAAGGTAAAGTAGGGTGCACCTGAAACCTGTATGGCTTTGTGAACTAATGTCACTCCAGTAAATTCAAGAAAAAAAGAAAAGGTGCAGTGAAAATATGGTATAAAAGATTAAAAATGCTACACCTGTATAGTGCACTTACCATGAATGGAACTTGCAGGACTGAAAGTTACTCTGGGTGAGTCAGTGAGTGACTGATGTGTAACTGTGAAGGCCTAGGTAGGATGTTAGTAGACACTACTGTAGACTTTAAAAATGCTGTACACTTAAGCTACACTAAGTTTCTAAAACAACACAAGTTTAAATCAAGCACAAAATAAAAGGATGCAATCAAGAGATATGGAAAACACAAGATGTATGAGGCTGCAGCCAGCATAACACTAAGACTGTGTTACAGGAAGCTATTTTTTTTATAAGTGGAAAGAGTACATGCTAAAATAATAACATGTATAGTATTCTAAATACATAAACCAGCAAAATCATCAAGTATTATGTACTGTACATAATTATATGTGCTATACAGTACTTGTATATGACTCCTAGCCCAGTAGGTTTGTTTACACCACCATCACTACAAACATGTACGTAGTGAGTAATGCATTACGTTATGACATCATGACAGATATGATGTCACTAGGCAAAGAAAATTTTCAACTCCATTATAATCTTATGGGACCACCATGGTATATATGATCTGTTGTTGACTGAAAAGTCATTATGCGGCCCATTGTTATCTTTAGTTTTTGGAGAGAAGCTTGACTGTCTGAAAGCAACCATTTTTCTACCATCAATCGAGTGAGTTTATACTGTGTATCTTAAACCTGTTCCAAATGATTATACTTAGAATTTCAAAAATATCATGAGCTCCAAAATCATCCTTACCCTGGCTGGTGTGGCTCAGTTGGTTGAGCTTTGTCCCATGCCTGGAGAGGTCGCTGGTTTGATCCTGGTCTGGGAACATGTCTGAATCGCAGGCCTGATCCCTGGTAGGGGGCGTGCAAGAGGAATCTGATAGATGTTCCTCTCTCATCAGTGTTTTTATCTCTCTCTCTCTCCCTCTCCCTTCCTCTCTCTAAATCAATACAAACATATATTTTTTAAATTGTTTTAAAAAATCATTCTTGATGATTGAGGATAGTGGGATGGAGAGACAAATGAATAGAAATGAGATACAGAATTGGTCAGAGTATAAATTATCTGGACCAGGGTAGTTTTGACTACCCTCATTAATTTCTTTTAACATTATATTACAAGTAGATGCATGCATTTTTTTTTTAAATACGAAAATCAATCAAACTATAGTACAGAAAATTTAAACAACAGGAAAAAAAAAGTTAATTCAACTCCATGACACAAACATCGTTATTGTTTCAGGGTAAATAATTCCCATTTTTTGCCCTGGCCGGTTTGGCTCAGCAGTTAAAGCATCGGCGCTTGGTCCAGAGAGACCTGGGTTCGGTTCCCGCTAAGGCCACGTACCTCAGTTGCAGTTTGTCCCCAGCCCCAGTTGGGGTCATGTGGGTGGTAACCACTCAATGTGTCTCTCTCACGTCAATGCTTCTCTTTCTCTCTCTCCCTCCCACTCTGTCTGAAGATAAATGCAAAAATGTCCTCGGGTGAGGATAAAAAAAAAAAAAAACCACCATTTTTTCCCCCATGCATTTTAAAAGTATATATAACTTGTCTAGGTGTATGAGGGTTTTTGTTTGTTTGTTTTTGCTCTTTGATTACCAGAGAGGAAGGAGGGTGAGGGAAAGGAGAAGAGGGTATAGGGGATATAAATGATGATGCAAGATTTGACTTGGGGTGGTGAACACACAATACAATACACAGATGATGTATTACAGATTTGTACACCTAAAACCTATATAATTTTATTAACTTATGTCACCCTAATAAATTCAATAAAAATAAAATAAATAAATATAAATACATATATAACTTATGTCTCCTCTTATTATGCTAACATCAGAATAATGTATCAAAATACCTTTCTCTGGATCACACCTGTCTACTCATTTTAGGACCTCAAGTCTCTTCAAATCACTCCCCGTCTTATTTTGTTTTCTCCAGGAAACGTCTCAATGTATTTACGAAATAGTCTTGCTTCCATGTGTCATCTATCATTTTCTTTCTTTCAAGTATTGGCTCATAATTTTGATACCTTCTGAGACTGCCAGGCACTGTTCTTTCCATCCGCATGGCTTCTATAGCCTGGCTCAGCATTAAGAGTGGAGATGCTGCTGGGATGTCCTCTAAAAACACCACTCCCAGGAATAGTTCCCTTGCACCAAGAGGAACTCAAGATGGAAATGTAATGTCCTGCTCATCACCACTGAAGCTCTATTCTTCTAAATGTGAACATGTGCTCCCAAGGTCTCATTAGAGGATTTCAAAGATGCTACAGAATAGAATATTGGATGCAGGCAGTTCCTTCAGGATAGAGTAGTTGACATTTCCAGTGGCTTAGTCCCTCATGTAAGTAAATGTTTGATAGGTCCATTATGGTACTTCTACAAGCATGCATCGGATGCTAGTATTTCAACATGTGTATGGAATAGATTTTCACATTTAGGTCTTTGCTAAATATAGATATGAGCATACTATATTATCCTGATTGCTTTTACTTAACAGTACATAATTAGCATTTGTCATTAGTCTGCATTTGAATATAATGTTCATAATTTTAATAGCTCAGTATATCTATTTGAGAGGATTCAGTGCCAAAAGAAGGATGTCTGATCCAAAGGCTTCTCTCTCCTGATTTGAAAACATTATTTTGTGTGTATGGCAGGGGAAAGGAGTAATATAATAAACACTTCGGTTTTGCTGCTTTGTAATGGAATTAAATGATGTAGCAGCACATGGAGAAGCATAAGCCAGCATCGCTTCCCATCTTAATATCAGACTAGAGCTTCAGGTTCTCAATTTCTGACTCATGACTCTAATATTCCTCATGTGCCTCTCTCTTCAAGTACACTAACATGTTGTTTCAGGAGATCTTGCCTCCGACCTCCTTGTAGAGCTTGTTCACTTCAGCAAATATTTATTGAACTACACTAGGCGTCAAGCACGGTGCTAGATGCTAGGGGTACAAAGGATGAATAACACATGGACCCCGCTCTGAGCCACATGGTTCCAGTTTGTTCTGCAAACGGCACATGCACATCCATCACTTCTATCTACGGACTGTCTTGCGTATGAGAAAAAAGAAATCTAATAGAAAAGAAGAATGAATCCAAAGGGAATCAATTAAATTTTCCTCAGGGAAGCTCATGCGAATAGAAACAGGAAGGTCAGAAAAGATCAATAGCCTAAAAGTGTACCTGAGTGCAATGCCTCTAGATAATTTTATAGATACTTTTGAGATGCTGTACATTTATTTTATATCACATCTAAAAGGCACACGATAAATGATTTTGTAAAAATATTTATTTAAACCAATGGGATAAATATCTTTAGCTTAAATTAAGAGAGCTTTGAATGCTGAGAGTTTCTAGAGCTGTCCATGAACCAGGGGAAGCATTTAAAATCCATTTGTGGGGAGAGAAAAGAACAAACAAGTGTAATCTTACATCCATAGGATTTGTCTGTACTCAAATGGAGTGAACACTATTATTCCCCCATTTTTTTCTTTGAAACAGAAGGAATAAGGATTTGCATTTTTGAAACAGATTTCTTATGCCAATAAATCCTACTGTTTTCTTTTTATGTATGAAAGACTCCCACTTAAAACAACAAAAAACATTCAGTCAACAAAAAACAATTAGATGTATGTCATTACAATACTTATATGTTCACCACAGCTAGGATAATTCATTCTTATTAAGATCGGCAAAGTCAAACTAAACAGACAGAGCCTGTCAGCTGAACTCCTCAGGGAATGATATCCACTAGTTAATGAATGTTATCAGGGATTATCCGAGCCATTGTTCAGAAGATGTAAACTTGTGCCTTCTGTGTGTAGTGGGATTATGAAATGTATCTAGATTGAAAAGAGAAAAATAATTAGCTTGATGTTTTTTCTGTTTTTGCTTCATATATGATAACTGGTATTATCTGTATATTAATGAGCAACTGGCATATTAAAAACCATAGAAGATTAAATATATTGGAAAACAAGTGAATAACAAAGTTATAAATAATAATTAAATATATTATAGTTGTATTATCTCATACAATAATATTGGTATATGATTTCATAAAATATAACAAAACAGATGACTTTAGAAATGCACATTTTAAAAACATATATTGTAGTAATGATGCTAAAAACATATTATTTATATCAATACAATAAGCAGTTTAATCTGACCTCTTTCCTCTTGGGAAAATAGTTCAGTTATAGAAATCAGAAACTATAGTTCTGTATCTAATATATTGGGAGGCTATGAAGAATGTTAAGATATTTATGTGGATACAAACACATGGCATTCAAATTACACTGAAATTCAAATTGGGAATTAGACAAAAAGAATGAAGACTATTGTGGGCACGTGTGTGTGATTTTGCCTAATGCTAACATCAGACTGATTATATTTCAGCTTGATACAGTAAATATTTACTTGGTATGAGCCAAGGTCCCAGAGATAATGGAATCGTGACTACTGCATAGTTTCTGCCCAGCTGGTGTGTCTCAGTGGTTGAGCATCGACTCATGCACCAAGAGTTCACTGGTTCAATTCCTGGTCAGGGCACATGCCCAGGTTGTGGGCCAAATCCCCAGTGAGGGGCATGCAGGAGGCAGCCAATCGATGTTTTCTCTCATCAATATTTATATCTCTCTCTCTCTCTCTCTCTCCCTTTCCCTCTCTAAAATCAATACAGAAAAAAAAATTTTTTAAATATAAATAAAAATTTTATCAAATTTATTGGGTGATATTAATAAAATTATATAGATTTCAAGTGTACAATTCTATAATATATCATCTGTATATTACATTGTGTAGATATGACTTTGGGTGGTGGGCAGGGAATTTCAGAGGTTTTATGTACTTATGTGTGCCAAGATCCTAGAAAAGTGCCTGGTGTATAATAAAGGTGCTTTATAAAGTGTGTTGAATGAATGACGAGGAACTAAAAATGGTGTCTATGCCATGCTTTGAAGTGGTTGTTTCCATCCACCAGACTGCGCGCTATTTGAAGGTAGAAACCACCTCTTAATCGACTTTTATAAACACATAGCTATACTGGGCAATGTTTAATGTTTTGGAATGAATGGATGTCAGAAAAAAATATTAATGAACTGCCCTACAATCTACATGAAAAGGGCAAATGTCTTGGCATTTCAAATAGAATAAATTCAAGTAAACAAGCTATCAGACATTTAAAGGAAGTCAAATAGGTTTTAACCTTTTCAATTTCATTCATCCTTTCACTCAAAGACGTTATTAGCGCTTAAATTACAATGCTTGTGTAAATGAATTTCAGTTCAACCTGTTATCTTTGGGAGAAAACAAAATGTGTCCTGTGCAAGTTATCTAATTATGTAGCAGAAAATCAGAATTTGTCACAAAGGAGAAGCTGACGACGGCAACATATTGTTATTCTGATCAGGAAGAGGAACTGAAAATAGGACAATATTTCATGTGCTCATGTGGGAACACTCCCTAAAAAAAAATTCTGAGCGACACACAAGGAATATCACCTGGGCCTCTGCAAGACGAAGCAAAGGACTTTGAATAATTTCTTTCCCCAGATTTGTAGCAAAGATGTCTCTAGAAATCTGACCTTTAACAGATGACTATATACTTCAAACACTCCCTCTCCCCACCCCCTTTTTTCACTTTCTTCCTAATTTATGTGCCAAAGGAGAAAAGTAATTTCCATTACATTATGAACACGTCATCCCCTCCCTTGTTGCATTTTCTCCGGGCCAACAATCATGAGCAGTAATGGATGTCTACTGCAGTTGAGGGGGTAGCAAAGTCCGGGCCAACTGAAATGAAAACCTGCTACAAGTGTGTGCATGAAGTTTTCGTTTCAGTGATGGTTCTGGTAATCAGATAGAATGTGTTAGCAATCTATAAAGAGTATAAATCAGATTTTCCCCACAAACAGAAACTTTCTAAAGCATCCCCTTTAGCAAATAATTTGCTAAGAAGTGGCCACGATGATATTTACCACATCGTTGAAAGGGGAACGTTTCTGGCACCAAGTAATTTTTACACTAAAAGAGATGATGTATCCTTAGGCAAGATGCTTTAAACGTATTTTGATTTCCTTTTTGTGGATTCTCATATACTTGGGGTAAATGCAAAACTGCTTTACTGTACATGTGTACGTAACCGGTGGGTTATGTTCTGCCTTTCTAATCTTCTGCCTGTCTAATTACCTATGTAACATTTAGAAGGAAACTGAGTTATTGTGTAGCAGAAGGTTTAATTAAGCAAAGAATAATCTAGTTCTGGAAACCAAATATACACAAGAATCATCATAATCTAAATGCCAATATATGATGCTTTCATGTTACTAAATAGAACTGAAAACCCCAGAAATTATGTATTTGACTTTTTCTGAACATGCAATAAGTAATTTAAAGGGTATTCATATATTTCTTATTTGAAGTTCTGTTAGATTTGCCCAACTCATAGAGACTGCAAAATTCTAATTTTCCTTTTGGTAACATTTATAATAGCACTAATTTGCATTTCTATAGAAATTTATAGTTGACAATAGTTGTATTATTCCATCTCAAACATCAACCTTCTAACAAAAGCAAATATTAGATATTGTAAGTGTTTAAATTCAAATTGAATTAAGCGACTTGCTAAATTTTACCAGTTCAGCAAGATAGTCCCACTTCTCTGATTATTCATGGAAAAAATTTAAAAATTGTACATGTATTTAATAAATCAATATAAGCTCAATAGCCATGGTGTTTCATTGTTGTTGCTTCACCAAGGACTCACAAAATGCCCAGAGAAAATTTTTTTCTCAAATTAATCAACATAAGACACATCACCAAGTGTTTCAAGTGTGGTCAGATTTGGAAGGGGAAGCTGTAAAGCAGAGTATTTGAGTGCAAAGGAGCTGAGTCCAGCGTGTCTTCGTTTAAATCCTGATTAGGCTACTGACCATATACAGCATGGGGCAAAAGGAGGGTTACAGTTGTTCATATGCAAAATAATACAATAATTAATAAACAATAATGCAAGATATATATATATATATATATATATATATATATATATATATATATATAATTATACCCACCTTAGTAGTTTGTGGTGTGGATGAATGGAGTAAAACATGCACAAAGTTTAGAAAAGTGCCCACCTATTTGATGTTTCAATCTACTGAAAAGGAATGCAGAATAAAGAGTGGTCCCCTGCCCATCTGGTATTGAGTCACTGAATATGTATGTACATATTTATTTATATCAAAGGGGAAAGCAAAAGAAATAACTGGCTAGGCTAGATAATAGGAAATCATGAGGTTCTCAAGTGAGAGGTGAGAATTTTTGGAGGGTAATGCCACCATTCACTAATATAGAACATCTAGGACTGGCCCTGTGGGATGCTCTTTGATATTATGTGGAGAAACACTTTCTGATCCTATACAGAAATAAATACATGTCATTATGTACATGTTAAACGAAAAAGATTCAACAAACTGTAGGGGGGAAAAATAGCAAAACAGCTACACTCATCAACAATGGAGTAGGGACTCAGCAATGCAGCTAGGGCTTCAGCAATGAGAAATTTAGGCTATTCTGTTCCTGATTTTTAGATCTTGATTTATTCTGTTGTATCATATGTGGCATAACTTTAGGAATTTTGCACAACGAATGCCCTTGCTCTTCACTGTAAATTAAATAGGTTTTAGAAAAGAAAGTGCTATTTTGCAAGAAACCATTTTCTCTATAAGCCACTTATATGCCAGTCTGTTTTCAAAGAACTACGATAAAGTTTCAGTGCTTACCCCACAAGCCACTCAGAATCTGGAAGCAAGCCAGTTGGTTGGAATGCGACATGTTTAAAGCAAAAGTAATATTGTAGGCTGGCAGACACTTTGATGTTAATGGCACATTAGATTACTCCTCAGACCTTTATTATAAGGACTCCAAAGGTGCAGCCTTTGATAGGTGACAGGCTCGCTGTGTTTCAATGAGTGGAACCTTTAATCTCCCTCTGAATTGTTACGTTTCACCACGGCCTAGATGGTTTATTAGTGAATTCCAGGCCATTTTCTTTCTTCTGTGACTCAAGAGAAGGGTGAGTTAAGTGCCCTTAATGATAACAAAGCAGAAGAATACAATTTCATTTATTTTATAGTTTGTTCTTTTTATTAGGATGAGGAATTTTCTTTCTAAATATGTATAGTATGAGCATCTAATGATATTCATAAATTTTGTTTATTGAAAGACCTATTTACTCCCTCTGAGTTATATAATCTTTCATAATAAGTTTTCTCTGCAAAACGAAACTTAGTAAGTATATGTATAAATTATATTTCTAGCATTTATTACTATTAAAATCAGTTAAATAACAACCCCACTATGGTTTCAACAGTTTGCGATTTATATTCTAATATACATGTATTTTGTAATTGAGTGTTTTATCTGAAACTGGACATTCTACTCTCACTTGACACTTGATAGTAATTATTTATTTTCTAGATTTAAAATAATGTATGTTATCATTGTAGCAATAGTGATCATAATAAAAAGGCATGAAATTGTACTAAGATGAAAATTCAGTTTCAAAAGCCATCTAATTTGGTTTTTCATAAAAAAAATAGGTGTGCATTTCTCTAATGATGTATTCTAAAGAACATCCAAAAGATAGTACATTTAAATTGAATGATTTCAAACAAAAAGTGATATAACCTCATCTTACACCATTATAGGACCAGCATTGGAGGGGAGTTGGGGGATTACAAGCAAAGAAAACTAAAGATCTGAATTGATTTTCACAAGATAGGCAACCTAAGATTAATAGACCCAGTCCCTTAACCACGTCCTGTGGATGCTCACTGAAGAATGACTCTGCGCCCAACACTGCACTTTGCATGCATACTCGAGAGAAACTCTCCATCAAGTATGAATCAGTCTGCTGAGTCAGCATGTGGTTGTGGTTTAAGTATCATTCTAAATGCAAAATAGGTACCAATCTGTGTCTGGTAAACAGTGTATGTAAGCATCAGTCCCAGTTCGTACTGACAGTTCTTGGGTACACAGTCAGACGTCTTGACAACTACATACATCAGTGGAGAGCTCTTGGCTGGCACCAGTTGTCCCCTGTACTTAATGCTTTCTCTGTCTCCCTTCCCATTAGCAGCTTGAGTTTTCTCTCCCCTTATTTACCTCTGATTCTTCCCTAAACCCCAGGCTAATTTGTATTCTTCCCACACTTCTCCACTGAAATTGCTATTCCCAAGGTCACCAATGACCTCATTTTTGCTAAAACCATTGAACACGTCCCAGGTTTGTTTTTTTTTTTTTGTGTGTGTGTGTTTTTTTTCCCCCTCACATTAACTAGTACTGAATTTCACACTCCTGCTTCCTCCCACACTCATGATACACTGTTTTCTCTGAAGTCCTATTACTTTTGTCTTAGATTTGTGTTTGCTTATTTGGGCTGTCTCTATTTTCTTTGGACTTTCCTCAATGTTGATATTTTTCAAAGACCTGCCCTTAGTTCTATTCTATTTAAAAAAAAAAAAATCACTTTGCCCGGCCAGTGTGGCTCAATGGTTGAGCATCGACCCAGGTACCAAGAGTCGCCAGTTCAATTCCCGGTCAGGGCACATGCCCAAGTTGTGGGCCAAATCCTCAGTAGGGGGCATGCAGGAGGCAGCCAATCGATGTTCTCTCTCATCGATGTTTCTATCTCTCTCCCTCTCCCTTCCTCTCTCTCTAAAATCAATAAAGAAAAAAATATATTTAAAAAAACTAATTTAAAAAATCATTTTACATTGCTGAGATATTTCATCCATTTCCATGAGTTTATTTATATTTGCATGATTCCCAGGGCAGCTTTTTCTAACAACCTCCAGTTCAGTTGCATAATGCATATTCTTTAGCTACTAGTTGCTCAAATTCATCTACTTCTCTTCCCCGTGCCACAATCTCTGTTCAGGCCACATCATTTCTTTCCTCAATAACGCTTAACAAACACTTCACTAAAATCTCTGTTCTAAAGTTGTCTATTACCATTCCAAACATAGAAAAGAAAGGGCTTGTTTGTTTTCTACCCCGCCCCCCCATCGCCAAACACAAATATATATGCATGTCACTCCTTGAATAAAACTAAAACTCTCTATTGACTTTCTCCTTCACACAGGTAACGACACAAATTTCATACTATGGCTTTACCAAGTTCCTTTTGTAATATTTTCTCTCCTCCTACCACCTCCTTGCCATCTTGTTTCCAGGCTCTGTCACCGAACTGTAGGCTTTTGTCATACAGACTTTTTTTGTATATTGATCAATATTGTTTGCTGTGTTTTATCTCTGAGCATTTGGGTGTGCAATCTGAAATGCCGTGTCATTTTACGTGGCTGTGTTCTGCTCCGTTTTTGTTTGTTTGTTTCTTTTCATTCAATCTAAGATGAGAGGCACTCCTTTCTGAAATCTTCCCTGAAGGTTGTAGATTAGATTAATCACCTTATTTTGAATCTCACAGTATCTTATTCTCCTAAGTAAGTGCTTGCCTCCTTCCCTACAGTGTGACTCTGAAGGCCAGTGCTAGGTCATGTTTATTCTAATTTTTCTTAGAGGGTCATGAATAAAGTTGCTGTTAAATACTTGCGATGTGAGCTAAAGGCCCCCACCACTAACAACTACGACAAAAACCTGAGTCCAGGCTATGTAACAAAAAGTCATAATCTATTAAGATATAGTCTTGGACTAATATAGCATTGTGTCACAGTCCTAGATAAAAATCAATCTTGTCTTGCCCTGGCCGGATTGGCTCAGCAGTTAGAGCGTCAGCCCGCGGACCAGAGAGTTCTGGGTCCAGTTCCCGCTAAGGGCACGTACCTCGGTTGCAGTTTGTCCCCAGCCCCAGTCGGGGTCATGTGGGTGGCAACCAGTCGATGTGTCTCTCTCACATCGATGTTTCTCTCTCTCTCTCTTCCTTCCTATCTCCCTCCCACTTTATCTGAAGATAAATGCAAAAATATCCTTGAGTGAGGGTAAAAAAAAAAAAAAAAATCAGTCTTATCTTTGCAGCAGACTAAAAGGTCTCATTTATGGCCATTCAACATATGAGTGTAGATGTGGTCCTGACACCACAGAAACAATGCTTTCAACGCACATGTGCAATGCAAGAATTAATGAAATACAAGAAAATGCAAGTAACAGCAAAGGGCTCAGTCTCACCTAATAGTCGAAACGTAGGGAGTTTTCAGGATGGGTTGAAAGACCGGATCCAAAGACTTGAATTCTGTCCTGCTCTCAAGTCTCCTGTGCTAATTGGTGTGGCCCTCTGACTACTTAAGGTTGGCAAAACATCTGCAGCAGTTCCACAAAAGGGATTTCATCACCTCTGTGTCTCTTTTAGGAAGAAGAAATTACAACTCTCCTCTCACCCCAGCAGATTTCCACTCATACCTTGTGGGCAAAGATTAGGTCCCAGTTCTGTTTCTAAATCTCTGGCAAGGTAGATGGGATTACAAAAAATAGTCTAAATTAATAATGGGGAAGTATAAATAAATATCAAGGAGTCAACCAACATGACCAATACAAAACCAAAGATCAACAAAGTTCACTGTTGCAGTTCTGAAATCAACAGTCTGTACAATGCTTCTTTATTACATAGACATATAAGTATCATAGATGAAACAGGGGGCTGAGAGCTCTTATAGGGTCAGTTAAAATGTTATCATGGTAAGCAGAATGACTGACTAAATAATTCAAGAACCATTTCAAGTTCAACTTGAAAGAAAATAAAAGTTGACTGCTGGAGATGACAGAATTGGACACTTTAATAGGAGCAAAAAGAGTTTGTAGCCATGAGTCTAGGAAGCGGCCATTCATTGTGATTATCCTGGTAAATAATTACTAGGGAAGGCTTTAAAAAATCTTGGCTGAATTTGAACACCTGAAATAGGTTTTATCTGAACTAAGGTAAGTGTGTTGTAAGTCCCATGAGCCTAGTCTTTTTTAATTATATAATTTTAGAGGAAGAGGGTAGAAAGAGTGTGAATATATAGTTTAACATAATCATGATAAAGATATAGAAAGTACACCACACACACACATACACACACACACACACACACACACGAACAAAATGACAATCTATCATTTAATGAGAGTGTGGAAAAACATTGTGGAGATAATCAATTTTTAGTTTGTTTCCCAGTTCCATCACTCACTAGCAATGTGACCTTCCCAACTAATCCTAGGTTCTCCTATCAATAAAAATGTGATAATAAATAATTTCCAATTCTTAGAACTGTTGTGAGGTTAAGGTGAAAATGCCTATACAATGCTTAACATAGTTCCTAGCACATCCTAAGTACTGTATAAATATTGGCTATAGGAACAACATTAAATATAAAATAATATTATAAATAATGATATTGTTTTCAATAACAATAGTAATATTGTAAATAATGACACTGTATTGTTATCGTAATGTTATTTACAAAATTAAACCAGAGTAAAATAAGCAATATCATTTCTTTTTCTTAGAAATATTTTAAAAATTATTGATTAAAACTTCTATTTTAAATCAGTCTTTATAAGCAGACCAGAACCACCGTTATAATAGGTTCATTTTCTTCCTCTTATTGATATCTCTATGTAAATTAAATTGAAGAGGTAACATCATGCAGAAGGCTATACATATATTAGGAGAAAAACTAATCTTGATTTAAGTTTTCTGAGGTTCACCATCCATTTATAACAAAATAAAGTTTCATGAAACTATAAATCAGGAGGTATGACATTAGGGGAGGTAGAAAATAAGAACACATTGGAAAGTGACATCATAAAATTAACTGTTAAAGAGAAAACCATAAGCCCAATAGGGTACCGCTTGTGATAAAGTCCATGATCCCAAGCCTAGATTTAATACCTGATATAATTGCTGTTTCAAGCTCTCCCAGAAATATCATCTTAATCAATCAGTTTGTAATTTTCTGGTCAACACCAATGAGGCCATCTGTCACATGGGCTCTGTCTATACCCCATAGAAAGAAGTAATCTGCATGATAAAAAAGAAAACCTGGCTGTTCCCTCCCTTTCAAAAGATGTCCTGATCTAAAAGTAATCCTTCTTTTTCTTTTATTAATAGGTCCCTTACCTTACTCTTCTTCCTATAATAACCTTGCATTTTGTACAACTCCTCTGGGCACATTTCTGCTGGGGAGACAGGATGTTGCCTGATTCATGAATTGCTTAATAAAGCCGAATCTTCAATCCATAAATAAGTTGATGTTGCCGTCCTGAGGACAAGGCATTTTTATTTCCATCTTTTATATGGCCAGCGTACTTTACAACATTAAGTTGTTACAACATCTAGAGGGTTCTCAATAATGTTTTATCTTATGACCACGAATAATACTTTTGTAACTTTTCATTTCCTATAAATGAAAATTTGCTCCATAGCCTACTATTTTCTTCCTCTGTATTCTGCGGGCTTTCCATCTCTTACAAGTGAGTTTAAAATATGCATTTTGTGGTTGTAGAGTCATTTGAAATATACAGAATTATTTTGCAAAACTGAGGTTGTTATTAGTTAGTATTTACAAAATCAATCCTTAGGCAATAATAATATATGACTGACATGCAGTTTAGTCATTTCTCTTTACTTTTTAGAACGCTATGTAAACTCCTGATAAAATTAGAAAGTTATAATTAAAATGCATTAGCAGCTTTTCCTATCCAATAGTGTCCCAATAGGGGTCTGCCAGTCCTAAATATCAGAGTCGGCAAGCTCATCTTCTGCCAGTACATTGTATAGTCAAGTAATACAGAAGTCTGAACACATACAAGATTCTTTGAGCTGTCTGTAAAGACTGATCTATGATTGAAAGAATGTAGCTGTCTTGAATGTTACGTTGTTCCATTTTATACATTTTCATCATTTTCTTATTTATTATTCTACAGTATTTGATGTTTTTTATTACGGTCTTCAAGTTTACCGAAACATTTTTAAAAAGTTCAATGTGAGCACATGCACCCTACACTGTTACTGAGTTGATTTGATTGGGTCTAATGTGTTAGAAAACCTGGACAGCAAAGATATAAATTTATAGAAAGAAGATCTAAATGTGTAATATATGCCATCCTTAAATTGTGAAGCCTTTTTACTCAGTAATCGATATTCCATCCAGAACGATGATAAAACATAGACTTATTTATGGTTACAATTAAGGTGTACTTTTCAGTCACAAGAAACGTTACTGCGAAGGTGATGTGATTTAATGAAAAGGCCACTGAACACGCTGTACAGGGTCTCACATCAGATCATAAATGTGAACGCCTCTGAAAAAAGATGAAGCCTTATGCAAACATAGTATTAACATTAAGAATCTAAAATGTTCAATGCTCGCAGACCTCCTGTGTTCTGGGGTGAGCAGAATGACATGAAAAACAGCACAAACAGAAACATGGTACCATGGGAAACTCCAACACCCATGTTTCAACTTCCAACTTGGAATGTATTGCTTTTGTGATCTTAAAGGTTGACCCGTAGAATCCTTTCTACACACCACCTTTTATCTTTGCTTTTATATAGTGGTATTTATATGTTCTTGCCTTTTCTCCTTTAGGAAATGTTCCTCAGCAACCACATTATTAAAACTGGACATGTTCCAGAAGAGCTGTCTGAAACCATGGCAAATTTTCATTCAATCTCAGTGGAATAACTGCAAGGTAATTGTCCCAAAGTCATCACTTTCTGGATGTCTCAATAAATCTGGCTTTGATTACATGAAAATTTGCTTTCATGGAAGCCTGTGAAGAAAGGAGCATGAATACATTTGCTGTAAAAAGCCAAATGACACAGAAATCCCAGACAGCCAGTGAAGATCTTAGGAAGTTAATTTAAGAAGGCTTCTATCTCTTTTATTTTTCTTCTATCTTCTAATGTAAAAAAGAACCATACATTTTCCCGTATTTACTTATTATCCATCATTAATATTGACTCGTGAATTTTTATTTTCTTCAATGGCTTATAATGCATTTATGTGCTTAACTATTTCGGTCCTCATATTTTCCCAGACTGGGTCACAAGTCTGGGACAGAGCTGCCCGGGCCACGCCGGAAAGGTAGCCACAGTCAGCAATGAGAGCCTCAGTGGCCGTCCCAGACCCTAGAACAGCTTGACTGCTGTATGTGGGAAAGCACTTTATAAAGTGTCATGCAAAAGCCAAGGAAACCTCACCCAGCCCTAACTGCAGGTGGTTAAGGACAGGTCAAAGCAGTCTGGTCAGCAATGCTGGGAAGGCTTTTGTTTCAGTCTCATTGTCCAGCTTCACCCCAACAAGCCACTCTTCCTGAGCCTCACCTGAACCTGTGTGACTGGCCCAGCCCTCAACATCACCCAAGATTAAGGGAGAGATCATGTGTGTTATCTACAATGTCTCAGAAGCTATCCCCACTCCTCTGACCACCCCCTTTTTTACTGTCTCATCAAATCAACCTGGGTGAAAAGGTGAAGGGATTGAGAAGTACAGATTGGTACTTACAAAATAGTCATGGGGATGTCAAGTACAGCATAGGAAATATAGTCAATAATACTGTAATAACTATGCATGGTGCCAGTTGGGTACTAGAAATATCAGGGGGAACACTTTGTAAACTAACCGCTATGCTGTATACCTGAAATTATTGCAAAATATTATTGAATGTAAACTGCAATTTAAAAGAATTTTTAAAAATCAGCCAGGTGTCTCCCTTGGTCTGGGCCTTGTACTTGGTTTCCAGAGAACAAGGGAAGAATATGTAAGGGCCACTTAAGGAAACTTGAGTTTTCCTATCAATTTTGGCTGTATTGGTCAGAGTGGTGTGCCATTCAGTCCAACTCAAGAGAACACTTGGCAAAACTCTCTAGTTGCAGGAGCCTTCGGAATTAATGCAAAGAAAACCAGCCCTCCCTTTCAGCACCCTGGCCAGAGAGCTGATTTGCCAAACACTGATGCTGTTTCAGGTTCAATCTTTCACTTGCAATTGTATCATTTCTCGTACTTAAATGACTGTGTGATGCACTGAGAGTCCTCTCAGATTCCCAAATGTGAATGCTTTGTCCGCAGGTGAACAGGCATGGACCCTACACAAGTACCGTTTTTGCTATTTCTCCCACTGAATATCCCACATGTACTGACTGACTCCTTTTCTCATCCTGTAGTTTTGTATATCTGGACTTTGGACTAGAAGTTTCAATAGCCTTTATGAATTTGGTTCGGTATACAAGAAAAGAACTTTACAATAAAGTATTAGGGTCTTTTGAGCCACATAGAAAGGATAAAGGAGGAGAAAAAGTGGGGATGGGAGCTACTGAAAGACTAGCTGTGCTATCCAACCTCCTCTGTATACAGCCCCTCAGCAATGGCTTGTGAAAGGTGTTCACCCCCACTTGCCACACATCCCAGCTCCTTAAGGGCGCCGCTGCCACTCAGAACACCCAGCAATGCAGGGAGATGGGAACTGGATCTAGCTGCTATACTAGCCCAGGAGCAGGAGGCCTCTTGGATATTTTGCCTTATTAAGCAGACTAACAGCCATGGTGACCCAAGTGGTCATATTAGCAAAGTGACTCTCAATTGCCCTCCGAATCTTGATAACGGGTTGAAAATAGGGGCCCCTAACCCGAAATGTCTAATGAGAGTCAAACAGCACAGAACCTCGCCCCAGCTCTCCAAGCCCATCATAAGTACATGTGGCTACAGTTTTTCCCAGTTGAGAGGTTAGGAGGAGGATGCTGGCCATCCTGCTGACTCCAATGATCACTTCCTCTTGGTTACTGATTCACTTTTCTCATTCCAAATTAGCTCTTCTCCCGTGAACTCTGCCACTTGTAAGTTTGGAGAGATTTGTAGAAAGTTCTACAAATGGTTAAGCAGTGTTATTGGAGGTCTCAGAATATTCTGTGATTGTTCTCTGGGGTAGACACACCCTGAAGTGACCCTCAGTGAGTCATATTCTTGGATGATTTCCTCCTCTTGAGTATGGGCAGAACCTGTAACTTACTTATAGCCAACAGAGCATGGCAAAAGGGATGGGATGTCATTCCT
This sequence comes from Tadarida brasiliensis, assembly GCA_030848825.1. NCBI lineage: Eukaryota > Metazoa > Chordata > Mammalia > Chiroptera > Molossidae > Tadarida > Tadarida brasiliensis. The sequence goes on along the minus strand of CM061263.1, from coordinate 107,934,206 downwards.
ATGACTGTACTGTTATGTAAGACCTCATATTAGCAGACACCAGCAAGAGACTCCCCTGCTGGCTTTGAAGAAGTAAGCTGCCATGTTGGGAGAGAACCTGTGAGAGAGGGAGCCTCCTGGCAAGAGACTGAGGCTGCCAGTAGGAGCTGAGAGCAGCCCCCAGCTGACAGCCAGCAAAAAAGTAGGGATCTCAGTCTTACATCCACAAGGAATAGAATTCTGTCAACTCTCACCTGGGCTGGAAAGAGAACCTGGACTCTTGAAAGAAAAGCAGCTGAATAAACACCTTTATTGAAGCCTCTTGAGACTCTGAGCAAAAGATCGATGTGAGCTCTGCCACTAATGCTGACCCATTGAAACTGGGAGATACCGTCTATTGCTTTAGGAATCAGAACTGGTATATACCTGAAATTACTGGAAAATAATATTGAATGTAAACTGCAATTTAAAAGAATTTTTAAAAATCAGCCAGGTGTCTCCCTTGGTCTGTCTGGGTCTTATACATGGTTTCCGGAGACCAAGGGAAGAATATGTAAGGGCCACTTAATGAAACTTGAGTTTTCCTATCAAATTTGGCTGTCTTGGTCAGAGTGACGTACCATTCAGTCCAACTCAAAAGAACACTTAACTTTGTTATTTAATTTTTTTTTCTTTATTGATTTTAAAGAGAGAGGAAGGGAGAGGGAGATAGAAACATCAATGAGAGAGAACATTGATTGGCCGCCTCCTGCATGCCCCTCACTGGGGATCAGGCCCACAACCTGGGCACGTGCCCTGACCGGGAATCGAACTGGCGACCTCCTGGTGCATGATTCGACACTCAACCACTGAGCCACACCCGCCAGGCTAACTTTTCACAGAGCAGTAGAAGACTAAGACCTCCTCCAGGCAGTGAGAAGAGCCAGGAGGAGAGAGGGGGATCTAGCCTAGCCCTGTGACTTCTCAGTCCAACTCTCCAGGCCTCTGCAGTCTTCAAGGTCCCAGCCTGATTCCCGCAGGTAGCACTGCTGTTAGAGTTTATTTATTGTTTGTCTCAAAATGACAAAGAAGCCAAACAAACAAAACAAAACTAAAGAAAAGGGCTTCTGAATACTCAGAAGAGCAGTGTCTTGCATAGGCACGCTCACACCCACACACACACACACACACACACACACACACACACGCAGGAGCGCACACACTGTCCTTCCTAGAACGTTCTGCTTGCTTGCTGCTGTTCCCTGAGCATTCCCCAGGCCTGTTCACACCAGCTAGATGGGGAAGATGCTGATGCCCCAGGCTCTGCTTCCTGTTTGGCCTTCTTCCTATTTTGGCTCCATGAGTATCATTAGATTGTTTTTGAGTCCCTGTGCCTCTGTCTCTCGGGGATCTAGTCCTCCTCAGTATGGCCTGACAAACCATTGCCCAGAGAACATCTTCATCAGAGGGAGGTGGCCACAACTTTCCCAAGACAGAGAAGTGTGTCCTTTTTCAATCACAAAACCCCGCTTTGATCTCACAGTTCTCTGAGTCCATGGTGCTGCTCACTCCTTCTGCGTCAGCTGCTAGTTAGCAATCAAATTCTGTTGCTCTGTTTTTCAGACTATTCTGAAAAGAGGAAGGATATAATTTCCCCCTTGACTAGACTATTTAAAGATGTCTTGCCCTTCCCCAAACAAGAACAAATAAATTAATCAACGTGTTTTTTTTTCCCTAAGCAAATGAGAAACCTCTTAAGAATAATGCTATAATCATTGTCGAGTCACCAGAATACATAGCTCGCTGTGAAGCCAAATTTGAAAACAAAATTTTCTACCACTGCATGTTTATTTTTAAATATGTAGAGATACATAATTTCACATGTATATATGTTTATTTCGTTTTCATGTTTGAATATGATGGTACAGTATGGTCTCTAATCATACAGATTTTTAACCTGTATCTCCTGTATATCTTTCTCTCTCTGGGTCTTAATTAATTCCACCAACCACTTAAAGTATGAGCTCTTCTATTTAGCAGAGGGCACAGCACTGCTTACTTAGGATACTGTGTGGCCTTCTGAAGGGTCCTACTCTTCACGTCAGGATGTTTATTTGTTTATGTGCTTACAAAGCAAGAATTGCTTATTGTCTATAAAGATGCTTATAAACGACATATTGAAACAGAATCTTCTTTTATGTGAATAAATTAACTGCTCAGTAAAGAATCTCCCCAGTTTTCTATATTTTTGGATATACCGCTGTACTTTTTTAAAACCATGATGATGTTTTCAATAGAATATCTGGTTATTTATTATAAGCATGGTTGGTACCAGTTATGAAGATCAATTTAAAGGATAAATACTACTTAATATCTTACACATCTATCCATCAAATAAAGTTTTTCCATTTATGAAGGTGTCAACATTTGACAGTTCTGTCCAGTGGGTCTTTATTTCTTTTCAGCTCTGAATTGCTTGAACATGACTTCAATCCTTAACAATCAATTTCCTGCCAGACTCCTCACAGTCTAGCATCTCAAACTACTTTCGTTAAGCCACCAGTGACCTTGGGACCTTCGATTTAAAGTATAGATTTCTCTGTTCATGTATGTTTAGCCTTTCTGCTACGTTTCATATGGTTGGCCACCTCATTCTCAATGATACCCTTCCTGATTTCAGTAACATCAGTCCTGCCTTCTACAAGTTATAGACATGTTCGCTCAGTTCCTATACCTTTTGCTGATTTTACACCTTTTAATATTCTTCAGCTGTCTGTGTGTTCCAAAGGAAACTTGCTATAGTTATACCAAAAGTTAATGCTAGATATTGATGGTATTTTTTGTTGTTTGGCATGTAACTTAACTTGCACAAACTATAATTGTCTCTGATACACTTATGGGTAGTAATTACTTATGGTGTCATCCACATATTAATGACAAGGAGGCTGCAGAGATGGGCAAGCATTTAACACTCTAGGAAAGTTCAATTTTTCTTTCTATAAATAAGATTCACTAGCATCTCGATGCTTTTGCTATTTCCTGGTGCAAATACTTTTTTGTGTGTGTGCCAGTTTCTGTTTGCATACACCATTTATTTAGCTGCTATCTATACTCTCCATGATTTGCTAGATGCTGGAGATTCAATGGAGGGCTCAAAACAGACTCTGCTATTACTTTCATGGAGTTTAGAGTCAAGTGGTAAAGACTGAAATTAATAATTTAATCAACGAAAAAAAATCCTACCGCTGCAACCTTTGCAAGTGTAAAATATTGTTCTAAAAGCCTATAATTGGAAGATTTGGTCTGATCAAGGAGACTTCCTTAAGGACGCAATTCTTTTACTGAGATTTCAATGATGAGTCGTAGTTAAGTCTGTGAAGAATATTGAGGGGAACCTCCTAACCAGAGGAATGGCATGAGCTGAGTTCAGTGGTGGGACAGAGAAACATTGTCAGAAAGATGCAAATGTTGCCGGAATTTTGCACCTTGCAAATTACATTAGCTTTGCCATTATCCTACATGGATCAGAAAGCTATCAAAGAGTTTTAGTGACAAGGCGACAGAAGGAGGCTATGAGAGAGAGGAAAAAGCAATGCCACGTTCAGGTTTGTTTTTCCTGCATACACACTTGAATGGATTTCCTACCTTTCGCAACGTCTTTTCCTTCTGCATCTGAAGGTAGGTCTCAGTGCTAATAGTTCAGATGTAGTTCTCCTCCTGAAGCAAAGGCCTCACACTCTGAGTAGCCTTTGCTTGTTGAGTCTCCTCTTCCTAACCTTTAAATAGTGGAGTTCTGTGGTGAACTCAGGGCAGGACTTGGTTTGAACTGAGTCATGTAACTCATGGTATTTAAACAAGAACAGAGTGGAGGAGTTCTTAGAAAAGGCAGGGCCGGACACCTGGGTCTGCTGGAGCTTGCACACAAGCACACAGACTTCTCGGAGGCAAACCGCCAAGAACAGGACGTGTTGCCTGGCCCAAGGAGCTGCTATTCTTTACATAAATGGTTGAGTTATGAATAGAACAGGGTGTCCTGGAGGGATTGTTATTGCAAATGTTTTTAACTTCTTTAATGATTTCTTGAATGCTTGGTTGAATGCTTGCATCATAACTTCGCTCAATAAATATGCTGCAGAATACTGGCTGGGGGCTCAGCATCGCGAGAGTGCTGAGTCCTCTGCTAATTCACAGTTTAATTACTGCATCTGATCCATTCGTCCTCTTTCGTGATCCCACCATAACACCACAACAGAATTCCCTACAGCTTTTCTCTAGTTGATGTTCTTCAGTGAGACTGTTTTTGCATGTCAACAATTTGAAGACGGTTACTAAAAGTAACCCCTGAGCAAACCAGCCAGGATGACACCCATATTCTTGATGCAACATAAACACCACACTTATCTCTGTATCTCCACCACCTACCGGAGTGCCTATAACATTGTAGATGTGGGAGGCTAGATAAAGCCCAATAATTATACCCTCATTGCATGCCATCTCTTTCTCCATATTGGAAACTCATCATTATTGTATAAATGAATACATTTAGAATAACAGTTTTTGAGATGGTATTACGAAACAATGTGAAACTAATTAGTTTAGGGTCTTCACGAATGCTCAGGACCTCTTTTTCTTTTCCCTCATTAGTAATTTGTGTTCACCATAAATCACATGCCACCTCAATCATAGCAAGAAAGGAATAGGATGATGCTTCACTTTTTTCTGTTAAGACAAATTTTGAACAGCTTTTATATAATGCTGCTCAAGTAATTTCAAAAATAACCACAATGCATTGAGTCATATGATAAGAAGGGAGTTTATTCCCCTGGATCTTCCATCTGACACTAGCCCAATATTGAGACACTGGGTCATTCAGGGCCAGATATATCCTACCCTTAGCTGATGTCTGGCCAAGATCATCAAGAGTGAAAATCTGCTGACTCAAGGACTCTTTGGCAAACTCTGATATTCTCAATTCTGTCGTGTGTTGCCCTCCTATGTATTCTTCCTTAATTAGTTATCTCATTGGATATCACCCACTATTTAAAATAAATTAATAGAATGGGGAATCTAATAATGCTCCTTGAAATCTAATAAAGTGGGTTCTCTGGGCCTTTTTGTCCTCTGATGTGCAGACTGCTTTAAATAGTCCCTGTTAATCTTGCTTTCTGTTCCTTTTAGGAAGCATTTCACACTTACTCAAAACCACAATGCTGTCTCATCACAGACTTTCCAAAGTATTTCAGTTTAGAAAAACTCAATTTAACCTTCTAGCCAAGGCTTATCATTTTGACCAGGTTGCCTCTACTGGTTTTTTACAACCAGTATCTGTTCTGATACTTTGGTGCTCATGTTCAGTCCCTCCTCATCCCTGCCTCCAGTCACAGCAAACTTACCTGAACACACTGCTTTTTCTCCTCCCCTTCTGACTTTGTACACACTGGAGGCACCCCATCTGAAATATCCTTTGCTGGTCTTGTCTTGGAATATCCTCTGGTCATTTCTTAAAACTCCACTAAATGATAGCTGATTTTGGAAAATGTATTTTTCTTTACAGGTAGAATAAATCCCTCCCTGTCTATGTTCCCTCAGCACTCTGTGCATACCTGTCATATGAAACCTATCACAATGCATTGTAATTATTTATGTTTGACTTGGTGTTGGTTTCTAGGTCATGGGCTCTTTGAGGGACGCAGTGGTGACTTGTTCATTGTGGGCACATCATGGGTGCTCAATACTTGGGTGCCTGCACTTTCAATGATTTGTGCAAAGACTCAGAGGATTTAGAAGTGAAGAAAAAATAAGTTAGTGGAGTTACAGGATTGTTATTTTATGTTCTACACATACATTAACACCTTGATTTTATAAGATTATACACTATGGGTTAGAGGAGTTTTGTTATTCTTTTCTTTTCATATCTCTTTTTTCTTTTAAATCCCAGCCTGAGGATATTTTTTACATTGATTTTCAGACAGAGTACGAGGGAGGGATGGAGAGAAAGAGAAAAACATCAATGTGAGAGAGGCACACCAATTGGTTGCCTCCCGCACAATCCCAGCCAGGGCCAGGGATTGAACTGCAACCGAAGTACATGCCCTTGACCAGGATTGAACCTGTGACTCTTCCGTCCGAGGGCTAATGCTGCAACTGCTGACCCAAACCGGCCAAGGCAACAAATAAGACCTTTTATAACTACAAGTTTCAGGCTCCCATCAATTCATAAAAAATAATGGAATAAATGGTAAAGGCAAATAGAGTAAAATAGAGAAAAACATAAAAGAGAAAACGATAGGATTTCCATGTGTATTATTGATATATATATATATATATATATGATTTAAAATCTGGGACACTCTCTTAAAAGTTACTAAACTCATTTTTTACTTAATTTATTTTGTATAATTAAAATGTCAAACCTAAGACAGACTAGAAATTTCACATGCAGTAAATGATAAGGCTATACCTAGTACTAAAACCTCCTGAAATCAATCTCAAGTCTAAAAGAGTAATTAGTATGATTATTGCCCAAAGGTTTTGTGTTTGCAGTATACTAGAGTTCTCGTGGTTGTAAATATTGGTTTGTAATGAAACACCTGAGTTAATTTGTAATGAAACACCTGAGTTAATGAAAACACACATGCAATGCTAAGCAAGTCCGCACAGGGAGAACACTAAAGGAAGCAGCACGGATTAAGCACATCATCAACGTCAGACACTGTTCCCAGCGCTGATAAGATCAGCTCACAACATTTTCACAACCACCCTAGGAAGTGGGTACTTCTATTTCCCCAGTTTTTACATGAATAAATAAGGTCTGAATGGGATGTGGCAAGAAATTACACTCGGGTAGTGTGATCCCAGAAACCGGATTCCTACCACAGTGCATGCGGACAAACAGACACACAGACAAACATCCTCTTTGAGAGCACCTGCGATGTACTCTTCTGCTGCACAGGACTGTGTGCTCATCCATTCACGTTCTCTATGTCCTTAAATTAAGACTGAGAAAAGTTAACTTTGTACCATGCCTAGTGATCACAACAGGTTTCCTTGTGCTCTAGCCCACATTATACATTTCATCCAGCTCAATATCTCATCAGATTGGCTGCAGTGCCAATCTGTATACTCTGTTTTAGTAACAATACATTTTTTCATATTGCTTCAAATGCTATGGTTCACCACTGAGAGTTTTACGGGGTGCTACGGCAAAATGGTCGAGAGTCACTTCTGAGTGAAAACTGTGACAAAGACTGTCTTTATACTGTGCTCAACGGCTTGCACCTAAAATCAGAACTGCAGAACAAACAACCAGTCCTCTGCATTTAAAAATCACATTCTGACCTTGGTTTATATTTTATTCATCACAAATATTATCAAAATTAATTCTGGAATATTATTAGGTGAAAGTAGCTACATTCAAGGCCTAGTGTGTTATAAAACTTTTTTGGCAAAACATTCAGGGCTTAATATATCTTGAATTTAGCTGATTCATACTCTTAATTATTGCATTCTAATTTCTGTCCTTCATTCTGCACATATCAAATGTACATTAGTTATAGGTATAAATTCAGGGATATACTTGTATTACTTTTGTATATCAGGAATATAATTTTATTATGTAATGTTATAAGAGTAAATTTGTGCTAAATCAACAATGTGCAGGCAACTTTGAGTTGTTTTATAATTTATATGTAGGTCACTAGATAGATTCCTTAGTAGCTAATTAAATGATACCATCTAAAATGGTTTATCTTCAACTGATAGGTTCTACGTACAGAGTGGTTTTTCTCTGAGGAAGTTAGATTTCAGGCTTTCTTGTTTTTTAAATCACTGGACATATGTAAATAAATTCAATGGGTAGTCAAAAATTTTAGTTCAATTCTCCTAGGATTAGTATTAATATATGCCAAAAAAAATGAAAAAAAATGAGTGTTAAACTTCAGATTATTTCTTGTTTGCTTCTTTCAAATACAAACTACTATCATTTGGAAGATATTGTTAACTTCTTTAAAAGAAAATATAAAATTCATCTATTTCTCAGTTTCCTGTTTGTACTACCAGAACCATATCTAAATCAAAATGAATGTAAAAATGCATTATGCCATCAATGGCTTTATTATAAAATAGGATAGATCTATAGCTAGATTGCTTGAATGTAACACTACAAATACAAGATCGCTTTGTCCAAAAATGTTTCTTGGAATTCACTGTATTTTAAGCATTTTATTTTTGTAAGGTTGCAATGATCACATTTAGGACCAAATATGAGTTATAAATTAATTGATAGATATTTTTCACAATACCTAAATGTAAAGTATTTACAAATCTATTGTAGGTTAGAACATACATGAAACTTGATACATAGAAACACAAAAATACAAATAGGTCCACCTCTCAATCTGTTTCCTATTTCCTGGCAATTTTCCTGTTTGATTCAGCCACACCTTGAAATACAGTCTATTTTTTCATAATTTAAAGATAAGAGCTTGCCAGGTAGAAAAAGAGCAAGGATCTTTCATATTGTTCGGTTACAAATAAATCCAAGCAGCTGGACGACTGCTTGGCTCAGAGTAGACGATAAAAAAATTAATAACTAGTTAGATAGCCACACACATGGAGGAAGATGAGGGGGTGTGAGAGAAGAGAGAAGATAAATTGATTCATTCATTCATTTATTCATTGGGGTGATGAAATTTGAAAGCCTGTTTCTGAATTCTGACTTCCTCATTTACTGATTTACTGATTGGTTGATCTTTGGCAACAAGTTAAAAACTATGGGTCTTTGTTTCCTTAGCAGCATCATATCAATTACTTGATCACAGACCATTTGTTAAGAATAACAGATACTGTGTCCTTTGAAATACCTTTTAAATTTTAAAGTAAATATAAACATTATGTTTATACACATAAAATATGCACCTAAATAAATATGCATGCATTCACATAAAATTGCAAAGATGACATCATGGCTACTATATTCTTGATTTAACTAAAAAATTGGCCACAGAAGTCCAGAATTCCACACTGAATTAATGACACATCCAAATACTTCAACAGAGAAAGTAGAAAACTAAAGGAAATCATTAATTCAACAATTAAAAGAAGCTAACAAAGGTGCTTACCTAAACAAAGTTCTCGGAGAAGAGTAAGGTATACAAGAGAAAAAAAAAAGTGTTATTTTGGAATAAGTGATGATATAATTTGAGGAACAATTTTCAAAATAAAACAATATATTACCCTCAGCCTCTGGGAAATGAAGAGAACCTCAGAGGGTTCATGTATATCTTTTTATCACTGCATTTGTCCATCTCTTCTTAAGACCTGTCAAGCGTGTCACTTAGTAACATGTGACTTGGTGTACCACATACAAAGAACTGGAACACAGAGAAGAAACATGCAAAAGAAGAAAATGATGATCACATAACTCAAACCAGGGACTATGTATTAGAAAGGAGGCCAGAAACACAGAAGTACATGTAGCACCAGGCATCTTTTACCTATGGCTTCCTGCACTAAAAATTCTTCCCCGGGAGTATGTTACATGAGAAATTGTTATGATCCCATTGATGTCCTGTCTTCAAAAACATGAAATAAATAGTGAAAACTTTGTGTCAGTGAAGTCCACCATCCAGGCAGACCATGTCATGCATTTCCTGTTGTACAAAGTTTTTCAAAGGAAAACAAGGAGCTAAGCAATTCTGACCCTGCAAGCCCACCAAAGCACTGCCTTTTTATTATTAGGGATGCTGATACTGAGAGAAGCTTTCATACACTGCAGAAAATGCAACTTTAAATGTCTAGACTGTTCATTGCCTGAGTAAGATTTTCTTCATTGTTGACAGAACATCAATAGATTTTTACAGGATTAATTGCTGGAAAACAAATGCTTTCCCTTGGTCAAGATGGATCACCTGTAAAATGACAGCGTCAATACCTTTGGATTATTCAACTCCACTTTAAAGTATTTAAGGGAAAAAAAATGCATTTCAAAGCAGTGAATCATTCTTCTTTCAAGTTTGCATGATCAAACTTTTAGATTCCCATGTTTGGATTTTGAAATTCACAGAACCACCAACATAACTCTCCCTGAAAAGCATTACCTCCAGATACACATGTGTAAGCTTTTGAGTTTTAGTGGGTTGTATGTTGTCTTGCCTGAGACAACAAAGCTCAATTCTTTAGATTCCATTAATACATGCCTGACACTCTCTATAAACTCTGTTTTGTTCAGCTCTGAATTGACTGAAGAGACAGATCGAACAACAGTAATGTCAAGCGCTGACAAACAGGACTGGGCTAGTAGCAGACAGAGAGGTGTGACATAGCTGAGAAACGCCTGCTGTCTTTAAGGACAACTTCGGCACCTCCAAACCCTGATTTCTAATTATCCAAATTACTGGTCTGCACAGGCAGATAGAGTGGATGCTGAAGCAGAGTGAAAATAAATCTGCAAAGCATGAGCACATTGAGACCTGATGGACAAGTCATTATTCAAAAGTTTTATTATCCTAGAAGAGATGGGCATGCAGGTAAAATAAGAGAACGTGTTATATTAAATAACAGCTATTTACAATTTTCTGTGTCTTCATTCCATGAACAATTACATCCAACTTTAAAATCATAAGAGTCTGCTACTTTATTGTGATAAACAGTATTTGAGGAGTTAAATGTGTTTTTTGAATTCTTCATTTGGTAGCATGCAAACATTCTGTGAAAAGCTTTTATTACAGCTGATTTTTCAGGATCCCTAGCAGATTTAGTACCTATAGTCACCGCAATTCAACAGCTGTAAATATATGTGTTTTGTTACAATCCTGTAAGGATCCTCAGGTGTAAATCTTATTTCTTATAAATGGTTAAATAATTGAAAGCTTTCTTTTCAGGGCTTAAATATTCTGCAGATACAGAAAATGCAGTATTTTATCAAGCATTTAAAAGCATGCCATGCTATTAATAAATGATTTTAACATCTCTTAATTCCAGAAAAAAAAAAAAAACCCACACTGTTCCCTAAAACTATTTGCTAATACCATTTTAAAATGATAAATAGAAATGCAAAGTGCTACAACTTTATTTCAGAAGCTAAAGCCTCTGCTCACTTGGTAAATTTTGTTTTCCTGTATAGATACAACTTTGGAAAACTATCCCAAAGAACTATCATATAACAATTACAAACTTTAACTCATTTTAAATTTATAGCAATACTACTTGGTTGACCATTTCTACCTCTACTCTTTGCTACTAAGAGCAAAACAAAAAGAAATGAAGCAGAGTGGTATACATAACCAAATATGTATTTAAAAACACCTTCAAAATAAAAATCCTCTTACAGCAGTTACTTTCCTTTTTCTAAAGAAAAGCTGATTTGCCTGCCATTCATTTTCTACTGCAAATGAGTTTGCCAGGTACACGTTAGCATGCTCTTTTCCAATTCATTTTGCTAAATCTATACTTCCTTTTAATAATGCTACACATTTCTCTGCTTCAAAGCTTACTGGATAGTAATCTTGTTTGCCCCTGACACCAGTTTCTTATCCTGTTTCCTCTGTTACATACATCTACCTTTATTTTGAAAGAGAAGGTAAAACAGAAGAGGCTCTTACCAGAGACAGGGAAAACAATTCATTCAGCTAGATCCAACAGTGCTCTGTGCAGCCTGGCAGCATGAGTGATCCTTGGGCCTCACACAAAAGCCAGATAATTGGCTCTCAGTGAAGAGATGTAAACATCCATCATAATGGCACTGGGGCTGAAACTGAACGCTACCTCAGCTGTTCTGTGTACTCCGACTGGAAGATGATGTCACAAACATCAACTGGGTGTACTCTCATTGGCTTCTGTTACCTGGAATCACATCTTAACCCTAAACTGGCAGCTGCAAATTGAAATGCTCATCTCTGACTATAATTTTTCTGCTGAAAAGGGAGTGAAAGTGATGTTGAGCTACTGGGTGAAAGCAACCTGAAAATACTGCTCCCAAATATGCTGAGACAATTTCACAGAATTAATTCATTAGGATCTGTGGGAATTTTCATTTTCCAACTATGCTTATTAAATAACAGTATTTATAAAAGGAAGTCCACAGAACGGATAGTAAAGGAAAAGATTAATGTAATTACAACATCCAGAATGTTAAATTTTCTAATTACTTTTCATTGATTTTACAGAACTACCCCATGAGATCAAGAAAGTCGAGTTGAGAAAAATTACAATGCAGATAATTGTATAGTGGAGTTTTTAATCACTGTGGTCAGAGCAACCATCTGTATTTTTAAATCTAATACAAATTTAAAAATAAAATAAAATTACATTTTACTCTCTGAATCTTAAATAGTATGGCCAAAGTTTTGTGTTATAAAACTTCAAGTATGAGATATATTAAAAGCATAAAATCACTACAAGAATAATGTTAAATAGTGTTTTTTTTCCATTTTAGTCATTGAAGAATACTTTGTAATATAGTTCTGTTTTCTTTAAGCACAAATGGGGAGTAATTATCCATCCATTACGCTCTATCCTGACCAAAGCCCAGGACTTCTCCCCAGGACTCACCCCAGAGGGAGAGGAGGATGCTGGACTAAGCTGGTTACAGCAGCTTGCTGCCAGAGGGACAAAACTACAATCACCTTGAAACAGATCCAAGTTTTTCCCCACCAAAAGGAGCTGTCAGCTTCATAGCTGTGAGATGCAAAAATTAGCAGAGCTATTCAATGACCAGCTCCTTCTAAATCCAGCCCAGTCATATCCCAGGGCAAGTCCTTTCAAAGCTGTGCAGCTCAGCATGCAAACAGTGTAATCACCTGGAGAGCGAGGGAGAGAAATGTGCTTCTCCATCCCCACCTTTAGGGAAAAGAGGTCACCAACAGTGCCCTTGTGTGCCCATATGTTGGTTCGTGTCCTTCTGAATAATGGATTCAGGGCAAATAGTTGTTATAATCCCTCCACATTTCCAGTGACAGAAAATTATTGTTCTTGTACTGGTCAATGAGAGTTTTAAAGTTGAAAATATATTTAAAAAAGATACTTTCATAGGTCATATGTTCAAAATGTCCTTCCAAGGTCTGACATTCATGAACATAGATTTGATTATTTGACTACTCTAACTAGCAAGTTAGTGTGTAATGTTGGGGCAAGATTTCTAGATTCCAGTTCAAAACATCCTGCCTCTAATTCTCACTGTATCACCTACTATCTGTAAGAACTATGGAAAATTAATAACTTTCATGTATAGATTGAGAATGATAATGCTACCTATATTATCATTCAATGAGATGAGGCAAAATAAAAGGTATTATGTAAATATAAGATGGTTAATATTGTTGTTATGCAAAAGATTAAATGTGCTCATTTTAAAAGCATTTGAGTAAGTTCAAAGAGTCAATCCAGAGCCTTCAAAATAATGAAGGAAGAAATAGTATCTTAAACTCTTAAAATTTCAACACAAAATAATGTTGCAAATTAACTTGATTTATAAAACTGACTGATTTAGTGGTCTTTTTTTTAAGTTGTTGCCCCTCTCAGTATTATTTATAATTTAATAATGTTAGTCAAGTGCAAGAATCTAGACTCAAAAAGACTATATGTCAAAATGTACTTTAGGCCACTGTGAAAGACACTGTTCATTTACTTCTGTCTTAAAACATAGGGGTTTAGATGAAAATGTGTATAGAAAAGATTAATTGCCATGGAAAAGGACATAAAATTGAATTACAGATCAGAAAAGATTAATTTGGACAATGAGAATGTCAACTGTATGTCTGGTAGACAAATGATAAAGCTAAGATATTGTAATTGCTAAAAAGATATGTCACGCGAAAATAATTATCTATAAAATAAAATATGATCCTCCATGTCATAAATTATATAAAATTTTAATGGTATAAATATTTAATGGTAGAGGTAAATAACTAGCAAAATTACATTATATCTTGCTGCACGTAGGAAGTATGCTGATATATATACCATTCAGTTAATATTTTTTTATTGATTTGAGAGAGAGAGAGAGAGAGAGAGAGAAACAGCAGTCTGTCGTTCCACTTATTGGTGCATTCTTGGTTGATTCTTGTATGTGCCCTGAACAGGGATCAAACCTGAAACCTTAGCGTATCGGGACAACACTCTAACCAACTGAGCTACCCAAGCAGGGTGCCCAGTCAGTTAATTTTTAAGAGAAATATAGATTATAACCTTTTTTTTATTTTGTTTTGTATTTGTTAGGTTTCTACCCTGTCACATAGACATAAGACATGATGAAGACTGGAAAACATGAATACTCTTAGTGCTCTGAAGTGTGTAACAAATACCCACATCCTTCATGTGACTCATTAATAAGTTAAAACCTTGGTAAAGGACCCTAGTTTTGTGCTATTAAAATATGTAAGTAAAAAAATAAAATTAAATACATAAGATTTTTTGAGAGTATTGATTTTAATGCTTAAATATTACACAAATCAAGACTAATCAATGCATCAATAAAATTTTAAGGGAGTTCATTTGCAAAATATGAAAATAAATGATTGAAATGTGTATGAAATAGGAAAATTAATAGAATATAATTTAATTATTGGGGAATGAATAGGAGAGATGGGACATATAGTAGAAATATTTTAAATTAATGCTGGCTTATAATAATAAATGAATCTTTACCCATACATGAAGTCAATTTTAAATTGTATTATAATTCATTAGGAGAGAATTTATATTTATTTAATTTTTATTTATAGAATTTATACTTTAGTTTAAATAATTCCATCTACACACTCAAGAAAGTGTCAGGTAAATACAGCATATAATTTATTGAGAAACAATGTGATTAGCATAGCACTTTATACATAAGAGCAAAAAATTCTATTCCCTTAGAGTGGGCAGTAATCATCTGAAATTAATGATAAATGAACGTTATAAAGTTTTTAGTAAATCTTTGATCGTTCTTCCTTAGGAAGAGCAGAGATATTAAAGGCCAGGGCCTTTCAGTGATTTATTTGCAGTGTGTCTTTTTGGTACGTCTAATGACACTGGAACTTCCACCTGCACATGCATCTGGGTTAAAGCCAAAAATAAGACAGTGACTATGTAATGTGTAATATCACACTGATGTGAGAAATGAAAATGCTTACTACTATCATAGACTTGTATTAGCAAAACATCCAACCTGATTATACAATGTAAAAAAAAAAAATACTAAATGTTAAAACATTAAAGGACTGCAAGGAAAAATGAAAGAATGGCATCATTTTTAAATATACTATTTACTATATCCAGGTAGAAAGTAAAATACATTTTTTTGTCAAAATTTTTTAAATATCTCTAATTTCATTAAAAGGGAAATTAACAAACATCATGTTTTATGAGCAATTTATCAACATTGTCTCATTATTTTTTACATTCCTCCAACTAAAATGGCCAGCAAACACTTGTGAATTACAGAGAACAGACAAATTTTTAGCTATAACAGCCACATACTAGCTTAATATAAGGGGGAAAAAAACAACTACAGGAATTAATCTAGACTTTATTCTGAGTACATTTATATTAATGTATGTTTTCTAATATGAAGAAGATGGAATCTATAAAAATATTTTTGGCAAATCAAGTAAAAGATGTTTTACAGTTCAATCCAAGTCCATATCAATTATATTACTATACTTATATCCTATATCTTTCCCAGCAGTTGAAATCATTAATTGCCTGACAATTATTTCTATTACATCAATTTTGTGGTTAATTATTTATATTATATAAACAAATCAGCACTAGAGGCTAAATAAACTGGAGAAACCAGCCTCCAATGTTTTCTAACCTACAAATGAATAATTTAGGTTATAGTATTAAGTTAATACTCACTTCAGAGGAAATGAACATGTATTTCAGGTGATAATTTAATAGGCAGGACTTAGAAATGTAAACAGATTTTAAACTCTTGTGAACATTATTACTTAGTCTGGGGAGTTGGAAATATTAGGATACAGCACTTTACTATATCTTACAGCATCAATTGGTCCATTGTTGAGTTATCCACAAGGTGGTAGTTCTGTTCATGTGGCCACTAATACTCTTAATACACTATTTTGTCCTTCTATTATTATTTAAAGCAATATAATATGTAATAAGTATATAAGGAACTTACGTGTGTGAATGCTCATATTAGGTACCTTCTCAGTTTAAGAAGACTAAGTGGTTAAGGGTATTTATTAAATCCTGTTGAAAAGCTAAAATTGTATAAATTGTCTTAAAATGTGTGGCGTCAAAACTGCTCACACAATGCTCAAATGCTTCATCCCTAACTTATTTTAGAGGTTAATTTGTTTATAAGAAGCGGCTTTATTTTGATTCATAACGACTTTTATATTGCTTTCCAAGAAGAAAACAGTATTCAAAAGAACTGTGATTGATTCAATGATAACACACTGGTGCAGTAAGAGATATCTGAGAATTATATTTCCCATCTGCTAAATTCTAGACAACCAAATCTGATATCTATTTATTGACCTTGCTTATATATTTTTTATACGTTGGCATGTCAGTGGTTTATTTTTTTTATGTCTACCTTAAATCTATTGTGTGGCTGCTTTGTTATATTATCTTTATTTCTATTTACTGTGTAGATAAAATTTTGAAAATACTTAGAATTATTAGGCCATATCACCTTTCTTTTCTGAGGATAAATATCCCCAAGATGTTTAACTATGTGTATGTGTCAGTAAATTTTACTCTAGAGAAGGAATAAAATGGCTAAATAAGGGTGAATAAAGGTGTCCCCTATTGTAAAAGAAATATGAGTTCTTGGACATGAAGGTAAAAAGCTCATGCCATTTTAGTGATTCAGCTCACTGTTTTTAAATGCAAACTGAAAACATTAGCTTATCATGGAAGATATCTTGATTTAATATACACTCTATTTTACTAGGTTCCCTTTGATCATCACGGTTAATTTCTCTAGACTTCAAGTTCAGTGGGTAAATGGATTTGTTTTTCACCATGTTCTCTGAACAACTGCATTTCCTGTTTTTATTTTATGTTATTTTATTTTTCCTTTATTGATTTCAGAGAGAGAGGAAGGGAGAGGGACAGAGAGATAGAGGCATTGATGAGAGACAACCTTGATTGGCCGCCTCCCGCATGCCCTCCACTGGGGATCGGGCTCACAACCTGGGCATGTGCCCTGAATGGGAATCAAACCGAGGACCTCTTGGTGCATGGGTCGACACTCAACCACTGAGCCACGCTGGCCAGGCTACTGAGGAACATTTAAACACAATCACTTTATATTTAACAAGAGAAAAGTATTATTTATGTAAAACCCACTATGCTCAAAATACTGCTTTACACATACGATGTTTACATATGAAAGAGAAACAGATTACTAATCATTGCATAGTATTTACCATGCTATAACTTTGTAGCAGAGACTCTTCAAATCATTCGAAAAATCCACATTACCACAAGGAGATTTAGGATTATTATAATAATAAAATAAAATAAATATCATCATCACCATCACTGGTTTGAGTATTTATTTTTGTGCTAGGCACTATGCTAAACATTTTACATTGATTATGTAAATTTATATTTTGTTATTTTTACAATAGGTCTCCAAGACAGGTCAATGTTAAGACCTTCAAAAGGGCTCTTAATTTTATACTCTAAGCCAGTAGTTCTCAATCATAGCTGCTTATTTTAATCTCAACTGGAAAATGCTAGGATATAATTCCCGCTATAGACTGAATCTTTGTGTGCCACCCCCCTCCGATTTATCTGCTAAAATCCAATGCCCAATGTGATGATATTAGGAGGTAGGGCCTGTGGGATTAGTATCCATGTCCTTATAATGAGAGACCCCAGAGAACCACCATGTGTCTGTGAACCAGGAAGTTTGTTCTCAACAGACACTGTATCAGTCACTGTGTTGATCCTGGTCTTTCTAGCCTCCAGATCTACGAGAAATAAATTTCTGCTGTTTATAAGCAACCTAGTTGATGGTATTTTTGTCATAGCAGCTCAAACAAACTAAGACAGGCCTCAATCAAACTACCTGCATGAGAATCAGGGGTGGGTGGCCTCGGTGTCCATCCCTCCCTAAATGATTGTCTGTGTAGCCAGGCTTACAAATCACTGCCAAACCATTTGAATATGTGAGATAAAGGTTTTAATGTACATCATCAGATTTAACTGAAATTAGTAAAAAGTGTTATAAAAGAGCGAAGTGAAGTCTGTGAATGGAGCCGGACAGAGTTGTATACCGAACACCACTTTGGAAAATGAATAAAGGAAAATCCAAATTTCTTTGCATAACCAAGGTAAAAATAAAAAATGAATATCACCTCCCTGGTAAGTCTAAGGATGTGACAGAGCATGATCAGTGGGGGCTGAGGAAGACACAGGAGTAGCAGTAGGGGAACCATGTGAAGAGGAGCTGACGCAGCATTCAGACACTGCCCAGCAACATCGAGTGCTCTATCTGCCAAGGCAACACCTACAGAGCAGGCCATGTGAGGCAAGATTTCTCCTGCATATAATCTGGCACAAGTGATTCCCTCTCTTGCCACAAGACAATACTGAGCCTCACCCTAAAGGCCCTGTATCAATACTCTCTTTTCCAAAGATCCAGGATCCATACAAGCCCACTGACTGAGGATGGTACTAAATGGATGGTAGCTGTGCATAACAGAAAGGACCTAGTACCTGTATTTGGGTGGATATATAGCCTATAAAAACCAACCCTAAGGCAGAAATAATAGGTTCATTTTGTATAGATGTCTATGATTCCACAGAATTGTATACATAAGCCAAGCTTTGTACTTGCTCAAACATATAGCAGAACTCACATCTTAAGAATTAATCATTAAGCATCATCTGTAATAAAACTGGATTACAATACTTTTCTGAAGATGCAAGTAAGAATACAATCCTCTGTTAGAGTTTTTATAATGATGTGCATGTATTTATCTCTGTGTTAATAATTATATAAATGTAATAAAAAGTTTTAAATAATTGTTTGACAATTAGTAATGGAATTACATATAGGCATGCTAAAGAATACTAAGTATTGGTTTAAACGTCTAATTTAGTACTACATCTGTACCATATGTAATCGGTTTCTTTCTCCTTACATGTGAAGTTATTATAACACATATACTTTAACACCAACTACCTTATATTTGTTTCATGATGATCTGTCAGCAGCCATTGGTTTTCAATTACTCATTTAAGTATGACATTATTTCATTCTTTTTCCACGGCTTCCTTGTCTTCACCAGTTTAGGACTAGAATAACTTTCTTTAAACTTGCTGTTTTGTGACACCTTGTTTTTGAACCTCCTTCCTGCACATTTTTTTCCTATTATCTGATGTTAGCAACTGTATCTTTCAGTAACAGGGTATTCCTACGATCATGGTCAGCACAACAGAAAATGCCTGCTGCTGTCTCTGGTCATTTATTTTTCAGATGGTTAAATTACAGCCATTGTCTCCGACACTGTGGAGAGGCAATGTGAATTAATGACCTTCGACCAGATCATTGTCCAGGAGCTCATCATTCAACTTAATTCATGAACTCACCAAAGGTACAAACGCTATAGGAACGTTATGCCTCGTCAAGATAAATGGCAAGTGGATGTGACTTAAGCTACTGTGATGTAACTGGCATATTTATCTATTATTTCTGTCAGTCCACCTTTAAAATTGTAAACCTGGAAAACATACTAGCTCTTTCCAGGTTAAATCATTAAAAACAACAACAACAACAAAAACACTAAGTGGACAGTGTGAAATACAGCAGATAAGTATTTATTTGTGTATTTATTTATTGCCAGAAATGTTTCCTGCTTCTAATCTGTCTGTTTTTGGCTGTGACTGACAGACTATCAGAACTGCCTGTAGGTTAAAAGGGAGAAGTTCCCACCTCGTTACACTCCTGAATTCAACATCAGTTGAGGAGATGCTGGAAATACATACATGGCTAAAAATATGTCTCACTAGTTTTTACTGTAGGCCTCATTGTGGTATACAGTCTACTTGTGGCCAGGCTTCTAAATGTCCCCGAAATTCCAGATCTCAGAATGAGACAACTAATGGCTATCATCTGTGAATCATGATTGTGGTCCATAATACCAAGGGCAGAAGCGGCCTTAGAATTCATCCTTTTTGTGGTCAGGCTGCATCTGGCCTGCTAAGAGCATTTAATACTCAATTAACTTACTCGTCCCTAATACTGTCCCTGATATAGAGCTATCTCTTTTATTGGTTGCTCTGTAAATTATGATAAATAAAACCTTATCTTATCCTCTGTTTAGTCTTGCCCATAAAGTCTGGGGAAAAACGGCCTCATATTTTACTTTACACAAGTTATGCCTAAGGACCTTCAAAATAAAATCATGGCATTGACAAAGAAATCCCTTGGGAACCCAAGCTCCTCCTCAATAATTCATCCCCAGTGGGGACAGAGGCACTTTTCTGCCTGATGTCCTCGATGGACACATATTTGTAAGTTGAAAGGACCCATGATGGCCCCAGAAAAATGAATGAAAAAGATCCACATTAAAGCACATCCTTATGAAATTTTAAATCACTGGGGATATAGAGAAGACCCTAAAGGTCTGAAGTGAGAAGAATTAGTCACGTAAAATTTTTTTGTGACCACCACCAGACTTCTAAACAGCAAAACTGAGAAAAAAAATAATAAAACAGTAGATACTTACTGTTATTTTCAACACAAAAAGTTATACCCATCTATATTACCAATTAAGTCTCAAGTAATAAGTCAGGACATCATGGGACATGCAAACTCATAAAAATGTCACTTTCCACAGCCTCTTTTAGAAAACTGCTGTAGGATGTACTCTATCAGAGCAATGGGTAAAGTGAGAAAGAGGAAAATGTGAGTTCAGGAAACAAGTGACCTAACTTGAAAGGAGCCAGATGGTGATGATCAAAGGGAATCCTGGGATAACAGGAGGTAGCAGGTCTAGACCATAATCATGTACAAATGAGAACCGAAAGACAATATTCTCAAGGAAGGATATTTTAATAAAAAGTAATTATAAAAAAATTGAAAGATTGAGGTGTTTGAACATATTGAAGGGAGGTGTACTCTTTTGAGAAAATTTAAGTCCAAATTAAAGAAAGGTAGTGGAAAACTAACTAACTAACTAACTAACTAACTAACTAACTAACTAACTAAATAAATAAATAAATAATGTGGCACAGATTAAGGCAAGGAAAATTCAAAGTTACTGAAATGGAGGGAATTCACTGCCACTACTCTTCTTACTTCTCCTAGATCAATAAATAATAGAAACCTTAACACTTCTTTATGTTTTAAATGTGATACAACTCTATTGGAATCACAGGAGACACCAAAGGCAAAAGTACTACATTCAGGTTATTAAAAAATTACCAAGGGGACTCCTGGTTTTGAGTCCAAACTTGGAAGCTCCGTCCTAACAACTGTAAAGCCAAACAAACTGAAAAATTGTCAACTCTGTTTAGATCCATCAGAGAGGTAAGGTCTTAGGCCAAACTGCTGTGTCCCCCCACCCCCGGCCGAATTGCAGAGCTGGATAGGCATATATAAAGAAATGTAACTTAGCAGACCAGAAATCTACAAACTAAACTGTCCACAGAAACCAGTGCTGGGGTAGGACAGCCTGAACTGTAATTGAGGAATTGCTGGAGGCTTAGTGTGAACAAATCAGAGAGAGAAAAACTACAGTAGGACCAAGTCACTGAGGAGAGGGGCATACTTCTGTGAACTTGACCTCCTGGGGTTCTACCAGGTTCTCACAGTGAATATGGGGAAGACATCTGCCTGTGCTTCTGGCAGGGGAAAGGGGAAAAGAAACCACATAAAATACATCAGAGAATTCTGTTCTTTGTTAAGTTCTGCCTTCTGGAGAAAGTAGTTAACCAGAACCTAACCCGTGGCAGTTTTATCAGAGACTAACTGAACTGTGGGAAGGAAAAGAACCAACTCCAGCCTGTCTAGTCACGTTTTCCCACCTAAGGGGGAAACTGAGAACACGTCTGAAGCTCTCATTCAAAGTGCCAGCTCACTAAAGGTCTGAGACCTAATCATAAGACTATAGAATAGTTTCCCTGCCCACACACCTCACAACCACAACATTAAAGGATTATTTATAGCAGTTCCTTTTACGTAGTGCATCATGTCCAGCTATGAAGAAAAATTACAAGACATACTAAGAGGCAAAAGTCAGTTTGAAAAGGCAGAGTGAGCATCAAAACTAGAGTCAGATATAGCAGAGATGTTAGAATTATCAGACCAGAAATTTAAAACAACCATGATTAATATGCTAAGGGCTCTAACTGATAAGCAGACAACATGTAAGAATAGTTGCCAATGCAAGCAGAAAGTTGGAAATTCTAAGAAAGAACCAAAGAGAAACAAAACACACTATAACAAAAATGGAAAAGTCTTCGACAGGTTTACTAGTAGACTGCCTGTGGTTGTGGAAGGACTCTCTGAACTTGAGGCTCTGTCCATAGAAACCTCCAAAACTAAAAAGCAAACAGAAAAAGACTGAAAACAAAAGAACAGAGTACCTAAAACTGTGGAATAACGACATAAGGTATAACATGCGTAATGGAAGTGTCAGAAGGAGAAAAAAGAAAAAAAAGAAAAATTTGAAACAAATGTAACTGAGAATTTCCTCACATTAATGCCACGTATCAAACCATGAATCCAGGAAGCACAGAGAACACCATACTAGATGAATGCAAAAAAAAAAAAAAAAAAAAAAAAAAAAGGAATAAAACTACACCTAGGCATCATTTTCAAACTACAAACAGCAACGATAAAATTTTCTAATTTTCTATCTTCTCTCTCTCTCCCATTTTTTTTTTCCTGGCAGGGAGGCAACCAAATTTTTGGTGGCCTTGTTTTGACAAGGCTGAAAAAAAAAATTCTGTAAGGAGCTATGGGGGTGGGGGAGAAGAGTGGGAGGAACCCACCCTTACCTATAGAGGAACAACACACATACGAGAAAAATGTGGTACTGGCACTCTCCCACAACCATATCAAAATTACAACTAAACTACAAGAAGTCATCATTGAGAACCACTTGAAATCCAGCTGAACAGAAATCCTATCAGTAAGCATATAAAGAATAAACCACATAGAAATTGGTTGTAGTGGCAAAGACATAGAAAGGGCTGGTCTCACTTCCACGTGTGGCAGTTGAAAATTGGGAGAGATGTCTCAGTTGCAGAGGTACCCCTTGTAAAGCAAGGGGTCCCAGGCCACACCAAGTGCCCCAGCCCAGGGTTCCAGTGTCAGGAACAAAAGTGCCCATGACTTCTGGCTGTGAAAACCAGGGGACATTGTAGCTGAGTGAAATGAAGAACTCTGGAGTCCCAGGTGTTCCTCTTAAAGGGCCTGTGCATTTATTTACTTGGATTCACTCGCTCTGAGCTCCAGAGCTGGGGCAGCAGCTCAAGAGGCACCAGGGACATATAGGGAGGAATGGAATTGTCTGGCTTTGGAGTAAGAATTGGGGGGGCAACTTTCTGACAGAGTGCTGGGTCATTTTGCTGACCCATTGCCCCATAGGCCTGTTAGGTGGGCGCCATAACTAAGTCTCCATCAACCTGGATAATGCTGTTTGCCCTGCCATGATGATTCCCTGAGACCCCATCCCACCCAACTTTCAAGCCTAACATTGATTTCCATTGTCTTAAATTTCCTGTTTCTCAGTCTCCTCATTTACAAAATGAGAATAATAATATCTACTTCATTGGTAGTTTTTAAAAATTTTTTTTCCTTTATTGATTTTAGAGAGAAAGGAAGTGAGAGGGAGAGACAGGAACATCGATGAGAGAGAACATCGAGTGGCCACCTCCTACATGCCCCCCACTGGGGATTGGGCCCACAACCAGGGCATGTGTCCTGACCAGGAATCGAACGGGCAACCTCTTGGTGCATGGGTCGACGGTCAAACGCTGAGCCACATCGGTGGGACTCATTGATAGTTTATATGAATTAAATGAGTTAAAAGGTAAAGCTTTTAGAACAGGAACTAGAACACAGAGAAACCTATATAAATATTTATTAATTATACAGATTTAGAAGCGTAACAAAATCAATATCATTGTCAGGGTTTATGGCAAGCAATTGAGTGATACATTTATTATGATGGAAAACAACAAAAGATGAATATATATGCATTCATCTTTTATTGTTTACATATAAACAATAAATATATATGGAGAGAATGTTGAATTTTATGTATGGATATCAGGTATATAATTGGAAGTTTTGAGTTAAAATTGGAATATATGTATATGAAGCTCAGAAAGATTAGAGTTAGAGTCTAAATTTGAAGTTTCATATAAACTACATATGACAGCCTAGAGTGAATATACAATTCAGAGAAAATAGGTCCCAGTAGTAGGAGTCCAATCATTCCAAGATATCATGATAAACACAAACAGTTTTAACTCAACAAAAGTTCATGCACATCAAAAGCTCAAAAACGTCAATAGCTTTTTGTACTTAAGATATTCCAGTCTTCCAAAGTAGTTTTCATCTAAATTACAATATATTTGAGCTTCCCATTGATAAAACTGGCTGGAGTCATTCTATCACATTAAGGTGAAAAATAACATTGAGGTCAGTTGTTTGCCTCCAAACTTGCCAGGGCAGCATATGAGTGGGCTTGAAAATCAATTTCTGCCTGAGTTAACACCATTCTGTGAAAAGAAGAATGTGAGAAAAGTGAAGAGTTACAGAATTACAAAAACTCATCTTAGCAGGAAAACCTCAGGTCATCAGATAGCAAAGATGGCCAAAGTGTAAGCTAATGGGGTAGGGGATTCATAGATATTTTGATATGACCACTTGGATCTTGGATATTAAAGTTGTTTCAAGGAGTTGATAAGGTTGTTTGAGAAAAACATTAACCTATAGTCAATGGTTCGTCCATCTTGATTTAATTTAACATGATGATACCTGTGTACTATTCAGAACAAGTAAAAGTTTCACTTGAAAATTAAAATGACAGTCAATATGTAAGATCACAATTTATCTATGCCTAAAAGCAATGTAATAATATTAATGAGAGCATGCAATATAATGGTTAAGAGTAAAGGTTCTGGAATCATTCAGTTGAAATTTCCATTTCCTAGTTTCTCAACTCAATCTCTGTGCAACCCCATGAAAGTTCCTTCATCTCTTTAAACTTGTTTCATCTGTTGAATAGAGCACAGATCATAAGGATTTTATGAGGATTAAGTAAAATACTGAATGAAAAGCAATTAGCACAGTGCTTATTCAGATAATGGCACCCCAAAATATCTATGTCCTAATCTCTGGAACCTATGAATGCTATCTTACTTGGCAAGAATAATTTTACAATACGGTTAAGTCAATATACTTTCAGTGAAGAGATTATTCTGTATTATCTTGGTGGGCCCAATGTAATGACAAGATGCTGAGAAGAGGGATGAAGAAGGATTGGGATCAGGCAGGAAAAAGCCAAGATGGAATCAGAGGCCAAGCCACGCAGGCAACCTGTAGAAGCTCACAAAGCAAGTCTTCTCCCAGAGAATCTCTAGAAGGAACATAGCTGTGCTGTCCCTAAACTTCTGACATTATGGCATGTCCACTTATCTTACTATTTACTTTTGTCTATGATTTCCTCTTTGTCCTCCTTTCGATTGAGAATATTTTATTATTCCATTTTTTCTTGTCTATTGGTGCTCTCGGTCTCCCCACCCCCATTCCCCTGCTTTTAGTGGTTTCTATGGGAATTACAATATGCATCCCCTATTTATCACAGTAGTTGGTCTTGAAGACTATTTTATACATAATTTAAGGAACTTATATTGGTATATTTCCATTTTCCTTCTAGTTCTTTATGCAACTGCTGTCATACAATTCACCCCACCCACACACACACATTTCTCGTTCTCTCAAAGAATATATTATTTTATACAATAACTTATCTTTGGAAGAAATGCAAATTTTTATTTTATTTATTTATTTTTTATTTTTTGTATTCCCCTATTCAATGTTGGCTGCACAGTCAGACCTAAAACACGGGGATCCCGTTTTCCTGCATGTGCACTGGAACTTCAGCAGCAGACAGTAACTGCCCAGCTCTGTCAAATAGATGCATCACGTTTTGATTTTAAAGAGACATATTTACCATATTCGGATCTCTTTATTATTTTTGGTATAGATTCTAACTTCCATCTGTATCATTACCATTTAGCTTGACTAACCTGCTGCAACATTCATACAGTGCAGTACTGTGGGTGGGAGATTCTCGAGCTTTCATTCATAAGAAAATGTATTTTTGTTGTCTCTGTTTTGATATTGATTTTAGAGAGAGAGGAAGGGAGAGGGAGAGAGAGATAGAAACATCGATGAGAGAGAACATTGATTGGCTGCCTCCTGCATGCCCCCCACCGAGGATCGGGCCCACAACCTGAGCATGTGCCCTGCCCGGGAATTGAACCAGTGACTTCTTGGTGCATGGGTCGACACTCAACCCCTGAGACACACCGGCTGGGCTTAAATAATATTTTAAGGACAGATTTCTGGACTTTGAATTCTATTTCAATAATTTTTTTTCCTTTAGTCTTTAATGATGCTATTTTATTACTTTTATTTTTATGAAAAGTGTGAGGCCATAGTTATCATTGTGCCTCATGTATTAATAGATAGTATGTTATCCCCACCTTTCTGCTTTTAAAATGTTCTTTCTATGCAGCAAATGCAGATATTGAAGCAGTTAATTCTGAGATATCATCTCCATGTTTGTGTCTGATGATTTGTTTTCCTTCCTTGGTTTTGAATCACATTTTTTTCTGTTTCTTCAGATATCTAGTAAATATTTATTGTATATGATACTTTGTAGATATGATATTAATTACCTGAATATTTCCATTCCTTTAAAGTGTGGAGGTCTTTGTTTTGTTTTGTTTTGTTTTTCTGGTATCTATGGATACATCATCTTGGTTATCCCCAGTCTTGTTTTCAGCTATTTTTTAGTGTGGTTCTAGAGTGACCTTGATTCTTGGAATTTTGAAATCCTTCTACAAGGCTTTTCTGGATTGTGTGCCTTTTCTGGAGTCCCAGTACAATGATTAGGTTATTCAAATGAAATGTGGTTTGTAATACCTGGTGTGTTCTCTAGCGGCTCAGTATTTTTTCTAGGCACCACCTTGCAGAATATGACACAGGACACGTGCAGCTCAGTTTTCAGCCAAAGACACAAAAGGACCACTGTGCAAAGCTCTGCAGCTTTTGCCTTCTGAACCCCGCACGGCCAGCTTCAACCACTTCATCGTTGTCAAACGCTTACTCTGCTTCTTCAGCATTGTGAAGCCATGATGCTTTACTTTGAGCCTCACCCCCCTGTCTTCTGCCATAATCAGGAAAGTTCCTTCAGGCAGAAAACAGATGCTATTTTGAGGTTCATCTCTTGTGTTTCTCACAATTCTTGTGCTGTCTGTTTTTTCAAATTCTGGATACTGTTGCTTCACCTGTTTTGGCTGGTCTCAGCAGGAGAGTTACCCAACAGCTTTTCTTTACGGACAGAGTGAAAATTGTGTGAATATCTTAATTCTATCTATCTATATCTAATCTATCTATATCTAATGTATGTATATATTTTCCTTTTTAGAGATTTTTCTTTCTTTTCTGAAATACTGTATGAATTTGGCAGTTTTTAAAACACTGATATAGCCCAGCCGGTGTGGCTCAGTGGTTGAGTGTTGACCCATGCACCAAGAGGTTGCCAGTTCGATTCCCAGTCAGGGCACATGCTAGGTTGTGGGCCAAATCCCCAGTGGAGGGCATGCAGGAGGTGGCCAATCGATGTTCTCTCTCATTGATGTTTCTATCTCTCTCTCCCTCTCCCTTCCTGTCTCTCTAAAATCAATGAAGAAAAAAAAAAATTAAATAAATAAAAAACTGATATATTTTCTATAAAAATAAGACAAAAATGGAAGAATAAAAAATGATTTTAGAAAAACTCATATTAGAACAAGGTTAGTTTCTTCTTAATCGCTTTATCTTTTATTAATAATTACTGAATGTGAAATCAAAGAATAAGAACTGCCCTGGCCAATTTGGCTCAGCAGGTAGAGCATCGGCCCACGGACCAATGAGTGGTGGGTTTGATTCCAGTCAAGGGCACATACCTCAGTTGCGGTTCGTCCCCAGCCCTAGTCAGGGTCCTGCGGGAGGCAACCAGTTAATGTGTCCCTCTCTCATGGATGTTTCTCTCTTTCTCTGCCACTCTGTCTGAAGATAAATAGAAAAGTATCCTCCGGTGAGGATTAAAGAAAAAGAAGAAGAAGAATGAGAACTATTAGTATTTTACATGCTTATGTTAATCATGATAGACTGACCACTGGCAATGCACTGTTTGTTGGTTGTTTTACATTTTTGATATTCTGAGTTACAAATGCATTGTGTTTTCAACTATCTGCCAAGAGCATAAATAATTGAGCTTTAAAATGACACCTAGCTACATCTCCATTTGTCTGAATAAATGTCTGTGTGTGATATGTTTATCACTGTTGCAACACTCCTTTTCTTCACCCTGACAGTTCTGTAGAGATACAGTATATCAGTATCCAGAATTCAAAGCATTTTCAACACTTCGTGCTCAGGCAGCAAGTCTCAACCTTTTTCATCACATGGCACACTTAAACTAATTACTAAAATTGTGCAGCACACCAAATATATAATTTTTGCCAATCTGACAAAGAAAAAAAAAGATACAATTTTGATTCATTCACACCGAAGAGCTATTGTTGTGTTGGCTGTTGTCAGTTTATTTGCCAATCTAAGGGAAAAGAGATCAGTGCCCCTGACTCAATAGTCAGGTATTACATGTTTGAAAAATTCTTGTGCACACCAGTGTGTCTGTCGTGGCATACCGGTTGAAACTCTAAGTCATTGCTCCTTCAAAACGTTTACAATTTGATCTCTGCACCTGTTGAATCTACTATACTCAACATTTCATGTTGCATAAATTATATGGCTGAATTAAAGGTAAACACAAAGTTTTCAAAAGATTTAAGTGGGCTCAAGCATAAATGTATTTGTACATCTAAGCAAAATGCAGTGACTAAAAAAATCAAAAAAAGATGTTTATGTGAATAAAGTAAAATACAACATATATACATACATACATTATCCAGGGTTGGGAAATAAACCAATAATTAATTATACAATAGGTTGTTCTTTATAAAAAATAAATAAATATAGAGTAGAGTGGGACATTTAAATACTAATAGTTAAAAATAAAAATGCCACCCTGGCTGGTTTGGCTAAGCAGTTAGAGTGTTGGCCTGTGGACCAATGAGTTGCAGGTTTGATTCCGGTCAAGGGCACATACATTGGTTGCAATTCAATCCCTGGCCCTGGTCAGGGGCATGAAGGAGGCAACCAATCAATCTCTCTCTCTCTCTCTCTCTCTCTCTCTCTCTCTCTCTCTCTCTCTCCCTTCCCTTCCACTCTATCTAAAAATCAATGGAAAAATATCCTCAAGTGAGGATAAAAAAAATAAGAAGATAAACAAAAATAATAATAAATGTGGTTCTTGCAAACCTTCTCTAGAGGCACTTCTTTAAGTAGTTGTAATTTCAACTATTTCTAAGATCTAGACAAGAATTGTTCTATTTATTAGAGGCTGAAGTTTAAACTAGTCTGAGAAAGCCTCCCAAAAATCACCAAAAAAAAAAAAAAATCATATTTTCTAGGACAAAGTATTTTATAAATCACCATTATCTCTCAAACTTATCATTTAATTGCAATTGAAACTCTCTTATCATCAAACACTTTGATTAAAAATAAACTCTAGAATAAGCCAGAAAACCATGACCAATAATTTATGCATGCATTAGGTATTTATTTTGACATAAACCATATAAATGTGCATGACTTTTTTCTCAATTTATTGCTAAGGGTTTTCTTTTGGCAACAGTCTGCTGATTAGAGTTTCATGCAAACTTTACCAACTGAAAACATCCATCGTGAATATGTATAGTATAACTTCTAGTTTCTTTTAAGTGGTAGAAAAATGTAATCAGAAAATCCTGAGTGCATATGCCGTCTAAACATTCACTATTTTTCAATCATTTCCACATAGTGAATAGTAATAACTGTAGCAACTAAGCTATAAGTTTTTCTAAATATTAGACTAAAATTTGATAGAAATAAAACCATAAATGTTTTATAATAATCATATTTTCTTAGTCTATATATATTCATGAAATTATAATATTCCATAACAAGAAATCTAGGGAAAATAAATTTGCATCATACTTGTTTGAGTATTGGTAGGCATGTAACCCAAATTGAAGGGAACAGAAATGTTCATCTTGCCAGATACTGGCCTCTTAGCTATAAGAGGTATCCACCTTCTATATATATGTAATTTGAAGTTATTATATTTTGCAGTAGGAATGAAGGCTGTTGATGAAGTTGGAGACTCATTTATGTGGAGGCATGTTAAGAGAGTTTCTATGATACATATTTAATGTAATTTATCCTGTTAATTGTAAGCTTTATAAGAACAGGGATCTTGCCTGTTTTGTCCACTACTATATCTCCAGTGTGTAGCATTGTGCATTGTAACTAGAAAAAAATCAACATGTTTAATAAATAAAAGACATGATCAAACCATTTATAACACTAATACACACTCACACAGAATGCAAATAGCTTAGAAATACATTCAGCATCACAGATAATCAAATACCATTTAATAAACTAGCCAGCAATCTAGAATATTTAGAAAACAGTAATAGTCATCATTGAAACAAAAATGATGGACTAAGCACACCTGTACGTTGTTGGAAGAAGTGTAAATCGATGCATTAATTCAGAAGGACAAAATTTTATAGTACATGCTTCAAAAGCCTCAAAACTATTCTTCAGATACACACACACACACACACACACACACACACACACACACATGCTCTTATGTATCAGGATATCAGGATATTTTTTACAGACGTATTCATGTCAGTAAAAAATTATAAATTATCTAAATAGTAAATTGATTAAGTAAATATTGTGACATCAGTATGATGAGATATTATACAGGTATTTAAGTAATGTATTCATAGACTAATAATGCAGAAACACTTAATGAAATGTGAAACTGTATATATAGAAAGTCACATTTATCATAAAACATACACATACACAAAAGAAACAACAAGATAGAAAATAAATAATCTATTTTGAGGTGATACGGTCTTTGGAGATATGTGTCTCTTTTTTTCTTCCTTTTCATTCTAATTTCTTCTAAAATTAGCAAACTATTTAAAATCAGGACAAAAATTACATTTAATGCCCTTTAATTTTAATTCTTATATCAATTTTTTGTTCTTTCAAAATACCATGAGAAAACTAATCTTGATCATTATATTTAGTGAGTTGGAGAAAGGGTAGGACGTTTTGTACACAATAAAATGCTAGCCTAGCATGACTTTTGCTTAAATTCGAGGGTGTCACATTTGATACAATGTTAGCAGTATAAAGAACATTAGAGATGCCCTAATTAAACCTCCATCCTAGCAGTAAGTGGCCGTGCACTATTTCCACATTAAGCTTTCCACGAAAATGTATTTCAAAACTGGCATGTACTTGTACTTATTGGGGAAATAAGAACTGGAATGTAGAAAACCATACAACTAATGGGCCAATGTTCTTTAACAAGCATTTACATTTTAAAATGTGGCAATAAACTGAATATTTATTAGGCATGAACATTTTACAAATTGACTATTCATGATATTTTGACACAAGTTTCCAAGTGGAAAGTGATTTTTTTTCAAAGAAAATTAAATGATCAAACAATAAAAATAAAAAAGAACATTTAAACTGGATTATTAAAGTTGCACTCTGCATTGTGTTTTTTATTTGAGTTATTTACTATTAAGGCACTTCTTTTCCTCAGTTAATAGCTAACCTATTTTTCATAGCCTCCTTTGTATTTACATGAGAACATATATATGTATATATGAGAACATATGACTAGAAAATGAAATGTAGGCTACCAGGACCACTTAAAACATTTTGTAGCAATTCTTTCATTCTTTCTTTTCTCCATCAAAAGAGTCATTATAGGTCATATTTGAAGATGATGGGGTTATGAGATGCAAGGATGCTGAATCTCTAAATCGATTTTCGTTTAAGAACTTCTCAGGAAAGCTGTGCAATCCGGAACATGTACACTGGGCTTTGCGGGAGTGAGAACAGCACACAGGCTTTGAGATCATTTATTGTAGGATCTAGCATTAATTACACTGATTCATACAAAAACCAGTACCTTGAGTTGAAATGCTGACATAACAAAAATTACAATATGTGACATTATCTTAGTAGTGGGGCAGCAGAGGTAACAATACGGATAAAGCAGGTTGATCAGTTGGTTATTGCAATAAATATACACTTAAAATCTGTCACCTGTGGTTGCTTGACAGGCAGGCAGTCCAGAGGCGACTGAGTTTGTATATCTAGGAATGCTTGGAGAATAGATATTAGTCGTATGTATTATTTTTATTGATGGTTTTACCAAGATATTACAAGAAAGACATAAGCTCAAAAAATAATTGCCAGGCTTAAAGTAGAATTGAAAAGAAATAGAGAAGTTGAAAAAAAAAAGTAAGAGATGGTATTTGGAACACTTTGAACAACAAGACCCAGTGAGATTTCTCAGCTGCACAGAGTGACTCGGATTTGTGCCATAGATCAAATGAAGAACATACTCTGCCAAGTCAAGCTTGACAGCTTCAAGATTATCTGACTGTAAGTAGAGATAGAGAGAGGCTTGACAGCAAGGTAGCAAAGAAATGAAATACATTTGAGAACAAAGTCTGGTATTTTTGACAAGTTGTACCTGGAACTGAGTGGAAGCAAACAGTTTGCCAAGTGTTTTAAATAATTATACTGACAAAGAGCCACGAGTCCATTAAGAAGTCTTTGACTCTGCGATCTTTAGAACAACTTTTGAATACCCATATTTCCATGAGCATGAGATGGGTTTTGTATGTTGGGCAGCCAAGAAAGACATATTCATCAATACCTACTTTAGACATGGCCATGGAAGATAAGAAGGAACCACCTCCACTGAATTTGGTTTTCTTAACAAAGACGTTTTTCCCAAGAAAGATAATCAAGCCTAATTGACTATCTCCCCCTCACCCCTGCCTAGCTGTGTTCCATACATGTCATATTCTATAAATGCCAAGACTTCTGTATGCCTCCTAGCCTTCCATTTTTCGAACAAGACTTACTGTGGACATTATTTTGTGTCTGTCTGTTAGTATGTGTATATGGAGGATCAGGGGGCAGAAATCATGATTTTTACTTTCCAGATTTCAGAATCATAATATGGTCCCAGGCATGGACTTGATGAAGACAATTGTCATTAACCAAAGATCCCAGAACAGAAACCAGATGCTGTGATTGGATGGGATTTCAGGCTGTTCATTTGAAGAAGCTGAGAACATGGGAGAGAATGGGAAAGGACTATGTGGTGTCCAGAAAGGTAGACTATAAAAACGATACTGTCATATATTTACCAAACCATTTCTATTTCCTCCCAGAGGCATAGCTAAAGCTGTCCTTTTCAGCCCCATTTAAATTAGTTTTAGAAAATAGAACCAATTTTTGTCTATAAAATCTCCTGCCTGAACCTTCACAGTTACTTCTTTCTTTAAAATGAAGATGGAGGCATTAGAGGTTGGTCGGAGCCTGGTATAGCTTGGAGACTAACCACGCAAGAAGGGATGAGCAACAGCAAAGCTTGGATTGTATTAAGCAAGGAGACCTCTGAGTTCCACTTTTGCTGCTACAGCAATTAGCATTCACCCAGACTACAGAGACACGTTTTAGCAAACATAATGTCATTTTATAACCAAAATTAAAATATTATTTTAAAAGAGAAGTATATAGTATATTTTAGATATACAAAGACCTATTTTAGATATATAAATATAACTATTAGTTTAACTATTACTACGAAGAGGTTGAACCTTGATAATTTTGTTTTTGCTAAAACCTCAACATCCACCATCTTTTCAAAGTCTATGATTTTAAAGGAAACTCTTACTACTCCTTTTGCAGCAACCTCAAGAGTGCCACTCCATCTGGCAAATGCTGATTTCCACTAGGGCCTGAGTTGTCCCACAATTAATGGAACACAAAATACGATTAATTTTGGAGATGTGGTTATCTGTGACTGTCTAGAAATAATTAATAATTTCTGAAGAAGCTGTCATAAGTACATATGATGTCTTTAAATTAATAACAGTTTGTGTTGCTCAAATTGTTTTCCATAAAGACTGCTGTTCCATTCTGTTTGACCTTAATTGGTATAATTGATAACAGAGCTTGGAGATCCATTTAAATCATGAAGGAGCAGCTCTCCTGCACAAGAAAATAAAAAAGCTGCTGTGAGTTATCTATTATTAGCAGGGAGACAGAAAGCTAAAAAAAAAAAAAAAAAGTGACTGCTTGTTATTTTAACTTGAGACGTTGAGACTTCTAGATCACAAAGGCAATTTACCAAGGGTTTTAAAGAGTTTATACTCATCTCCAAACAATTAATGAAAGATAGTCGAGGTATAATTTAACATGAAGGAAAAATGAGAAATTCGTTAGAACAGGTTAGCGATATACACAAATAATTAGAAAAGAAGAGCGTGTTTGAAAATGTTCTAAACATCAGTGCAACACCTACTAAACAAGATTTTCATGACTAAAATGATCTTAGTTATAAATGTGATTACTTCCATTCTCATTAATTTGAGTGGGTTGTTCAGTGTATGTCTGGATTGGATGCTGGAAAGAAAATTGATAGATATTGCTAATTTAATATTCAATATTGTTTAATTATTATGAGATATAAACTGGTATTTCCAAAAAGGAAAAAAAAGAAAAAGAAAAAGAAAAAGAAGGGCATTGTGCCTTTCACCTTTATCATCATTGTTTGGTAGGTTCCTTTTTGTCCTTTCCTAAATAATAATAAGAACAAATTATTTCAATTATAAAAATTCTAGGGACTCAAGGTTTTCAATTTCTTTGGTGATCAGAGATTGTTTATTCTATCATCCCACTGATAAATTCTGAATTCTGGAATCTGTGGTAGCATTTTCTATTCCTTTGTTTGTTTGTTTTTAATTGAGAAACAGTCTTACTCTCTAAACCAAATTTTTAGCCACTGGGTCACTTTTATTCATGATATATTTGTAGTTTAGTGCATAAAAGAGTAAGCACTCCAACTTCCAATACACTCTCACTTCTCTTTAATTCTTCTGCTCTAATTCCCGGTAACGATTTTCCCATCATGCAGTGTTAACTCCACCAAGGTAGACGGAGACCATGGCAAACTCAAGGACCAAGGACTATGCTTCACATGTGGCACTTCAGAGTTTAAGAAACAAATACTCTTCAGCCCAGCTGTATCTGAGACTTTTCTGGAAGCCCTTGTACTTAGCTAACTATTATCTAGTCAAATCATTACAGTTGATATTTCCCTTGGGATTCCAGTCCCACCCTTCATCTTGTTTTTCTCTCATTCGAATCTGGCTCAGCTTTATCTGTACTCCCCCATCTTTTTTCTCTAACATACTGTAAAAATGTGTTATTCACACTCATTAAAGCTGATTTTTCTTCCTCAATCCTTTTCATCATGTTCTCAATCCAGAACTTTGCTGCCAAATGTATTTTCTTCCTGTCTAGCACTACTTGCCTCTTCAACTGCATGCATTCTCCTTGCCTGCAAATACAAAAAGGGCTTGACTATGCCGAAAAACAGAACAGAAAAGAAAAAACCCAAACTACTTAATTTCATTCCATCATACTTCCTCCCAGACCATCTGCTTTTCTCCTTTGGGCAGTGCTGCAAAACCTTTTCAGAGACTAATTAGCAATAGTCACCATGGCAAGTCTACCACTTTCTTCACTGTTTAAACTTTTATAACCTGACTTCCCAGACAATCACCCAAATGAAAGTGCCCTCTCAGTTTCCAGTGATTTTATAATTAGTGATTTCCTAATTATAAAATTTCATGGTCGTTTACTTTTTTTTTTAGTTGAATTTATTGGGGTGACATGGGTTAATAAAAGTATATATGTTTCAAGTGTACAATTCTCTGATACATTATCTGTGGATTATATTGTGTGTTCACCACCCCAAGTCAAGTCTCCTCCTACCATTTATCCCCCCTCTACCCTCTTCTCCATGCCCCACCCCACCTGCCCCCTGATAATCACCACACTGTTGTCTGTGTTGAGTTTTTTGTTTGTTTGTTTTTTACTTAACCCCTTCAGCTTTTTATCCCAGCCCCTCAAACCCCTCCACTCTGACAGCTGCCGGTCTTTTCCTCTGTATCTATGAGTCTGTTTCTATGTTGTTTGTTCATTTATTTTGTTCATTACATTCAATATGTAAATGAAATCATGTGGTACTTGTCTTTCTCTGACTGGCTTATTTCACTTATCTTAATACTCTCCAGGTCCTTCCATGCAGTCACAAAGGTAAGAATTCCTTCTTTATTACAGTCAAGTAGTACTCCATTGTGTAAATGTACCATAGCTTTTTCATTCACTCATCTAATGCTTACTTGGGCTGCTTCCAAGTCTTAGCTATTATAAATAGCACTGCAATAGACAAAGGGGAGAATACATTCTCCTGAAACAGTGTTTCAGGTTTCTTCATATATATTCCTAGAAGTGGAGTTGCTGGATCAAAAGGCATTTCCACTTTTAAGTTTTTGAGGCATCTCCATACTGCTTTCCATAGTGGCTACACCAATCTGCATTCCCATCAACAGTGCACAGGGGTTCCCTTTACTCCACACCCTCCCCAACACTTGTTGTTTGTTGATTTATTGATGATAGCTATTATGACAGGTGTGGGGTGATATCTCATTGTGGTTTTAATTTGCATTACTCTGATGATTAGTGATGTTGAGCATGTTTTCATATGTCTATTGCCCAACTGTATGCCCTCTTTCATTTCTGTATTTTCATTTTTAAGGCCTCCTACTGTCTTTTCTGTTTTCTTAATCTTCATTTACTTATTGAAATCTGCTCCATTCTATGGACAAATAAAAAGTTCTAAGGAAAGTAACCTCACAGGCTGATCTGATCATAAATTCCTACTGGGCAGGTCATGGTGGGTAGTCATGCCCTAGGCCTATAACTTCTCACTAAAGGTTTATCTTTGCCTTCAAAAGACCTTCCCACGGTTTCTCTGTGTCTGGGTTAACACACCTTTAAAATGTCCCCTTTCAGATCCCTCCTTCTAATATGGGACCACTCTTTCATACCACCTTGCTTTTTCCCACCTTCATGTAATTTTTACATTTCCTCCTTAATTTCAAATGCATAAAAGAAACTGCAAATTGTTGTTCCCCAAAGCAAATTGTTAGTTCAGTCTGTTGAAATCTTGCTTCTGGTTTTATCCTCTGTTTGGTTCAAATAAATATTTATAGCAATTACCTACAGCTTGGACATTCTTATGTTGACAATTCTATAGTTGTGCTCAATTTTGATTCAGTACCATTCTCTTCACTTTTTTCCCCCCTAGGTCCTTCTTTGTTGGCTTATCTTTCCTCCATTTCAGTCTGATGTCAAAAAACACTGTTTTGGTCTTTTGCTATTACACTTGTCATTTATATTCTTGTTCTCAAGAGTTCATGGATTATTCTGATTATTCTGGTTTCCATTAAGAATACGCCAAAATTTTTAACATTATTCCTGTTCTCTCATCAGAACTCCAGAGACATGTTCCCAATTCCTAGTTGAACTTTCCTTTCTATAGGTGAGATGACACATTTCTAAAGCATAGATATCATTTTCATATTTTATTCCCTTTCATATGATAAATTGTTGCAAGATGAATATATACTCACTGTCACCAGTTCCTCACTTCCACTCTCTCAGTTGGATTTTAACTTTCCTGTTCATGAGATTTATCCTACATTTAAGGTTCTTCTTTCTAATATTTTATAGGCTTTTCTTCTGCCTATCTACCAAGAGACAGTGGTTCTATCACCGGCTGTCTTCTTTCCTCTCTCAATACTCTCTGGTTATCTTGTCCTTTCTCATATCCAGATATAGATTCTCTCATTCAACAAATGGCTATTGAGTCCAGGCACTATTTTAATAACCAGTGATATAGAGTAAACAAACTATTGTAAACGTGGGTACTGAAATGCATAGGAAAGGAAGCAGGGATTATCTTCTACAAGGACAATCTATACTGAAGGAGCAGCTAGGGCAAAAATACCAAGACAGATAAAAGTTTGGTATATTCTAAGATGAAAAGAAAATTTCACTACTATACATGAATGGTTTGTCTTAATCCTAGTATTCTTTAAAACTAAATTTCTAAAATTATAACAATATTTTGATAACTTTTATTTTGCACCATTTCATAAAAGTAACAGTCAGGGATTAAAATATTTTCTTGTAAAGGAGTCAGATGAAGAGACCAAATGAAATTGTAGATTTCCATTTCCTCTGGAAAAGAAAACGTTTTTCAAGTGAACAAAAGAAAGGTTGACTCTATAGTGGAAAATTTGTCAGAAAATATAGCCCCAATGAAATGAATAAGAAAGATATCCACAGGGAGAAAAAATAATATTGCATTTTCACCACTGACAAGGTGACCTGGGCTTTCACATACTTCACAAAAGCTCTTAGTTATCAATATGTAAGAATGATGACATTAGCTTGTGAATATGTAACAAGTGTGATGACTATGTCCTGTAGAGTTATCCTTGTAAAACAGAAGCAGCAAGGGTGTATGTAGATTAAAACAATGATGTAAGTGATAGATAGTACATTGGTACATACAGGCATAAGCACATAAATACAACTTACACAAAAGAATGTAGGACAGCATATTTAAGGTCATGATTTGGAGAAAAGCTTTATAAAGCCTAAAATGAGTAGAAAACAAACAATAAAGAAAAGAAAAACAAACAAAAAAAACAAACAGCACTGCTGGTGTGGCTCAGTGGATTGAGGGTCATCCTAGGGACTGAGAGGTCCAGGTTCAATTTCTGGTCAGGGCACATGCCCAGGTTCCAGGCTTGATCTCCATTGGGGGATGTGCAGGAGGCAGCCAATTGATGCTTCTCTTTCACATTGATGTTTCTCTCTCTCTCTCCCTTCCCCTCCTACTTAAAAAAAAAAAAAAAAATCAATAAAAACATATTTAAAAAAAAGAAAAATATAAAAAGAACACTTGAAACCTCTGTGACCCTACCGACCAGTGTCACCCCAATAAAGTAAAAACACAACAACAACAAACCGATGGACTTAACTACATCAAGACAATAATTTCTATGCAACAAGGGACGCAATTATGTAAAAAGACATTTGCATCACAAAGACTGGCAGCCAGTCAACATTTAGACCATTAGACTCTCAAATATATGAAGCAGAAAAGGCAAAACTAATAAAAATGGACCAAGGCTACCAAATGAAATTCACAGAAATAACTTAGAGGGCAAACTCACTGGTAATTAGAAAAAATAAGAAAGTTTAATAGAATAAAACATTGTGGGGATCTGAAAAAATGGAAATTCTCGCATTCTAGTAAGATTTGGTTTCAAAATGCTGTTTAAAGTCAGTATGTTGTAGCTTACTTTCAGTGAGAGACAAGTCACAGAAGTAGGAGTCCAAATGGTTAATAACAATAAAATATTCCACTTAATTAGTCATAAAGAACAGAAATCTAATGGAAAGTTTATTTCATCTATTAAATCATTAAATATTATAAAATAGGATAATATTCAATATTTGCAAGTGTTTGATAAATGGAAATGTGTATATAACATTAGAAGTCATGTCCGTTTACTGGAATCTTTCTGAAAATCAGTTTGACATTGTGCATTGCATCCGGAGTTCTAAAATGTTTATAGGTGTGATGATTAATTTTGTCAGTTTGGCCAGGGGTCATCCATATTAAACATTATTATTGGGTTGTATCTGTGAGGGTATTTCCAGATGAGATGTGCATTTTATTTTATTTATCTTTATTGTTGAAAGTATTACAGATGCCCCCCCTTAATTAATGATTCTGTAAAGTAGATGGCCCTCCCCAATGTGGGTGTGCACCATCCAATCCTTTGAGGGCCTGAATAGAGGATGAGGAAAGGATGAGGAAAAAGAGCTTCCCCTTTTTTCCTGCCTCACAAATGAACTGATAAATTTCCTCTCATCTCTCCAGCCCTAGGAATAGGAGTTCCCCATTCCATGTGCTCCCCTGCTTCTAAGGCCTTTGAATTCAGATGAATTACACCTCTGCTTTCTGGGTCTCCAGCTTACAGATGGCAGGTTGTGGAACTTCTCAGTTTCTGTAAACATGTTAGCCAATTTCTCATAATAAATTTCTCTATATATATTTATATACTAAAGATATGTTTTTTTTGTTCTCAAAAAAGAAAACAGAATCAGTAGGATGCATATACACACAATATATATCCTATGGTAACATAACTTATGTTCTAGGAATTCTACTTGTATCTATATAAGGGACAATAAAAACATTCATTAATGCATAACTATATTTTTCATAGTATTATTTAGTATAGTGAAAACTGGAACAATTTTAAAACCTCAACATCATGGCGAAGGTTTCAGAAAGCATCATTTACGATGCTCTATCAGATGCAGCCATAAAAATTATGTATTGGAGAAATGTTAATGGATTAAAAAATCCTCATATTATGGAGAAAAAAAAGCATAATGGGAAATTCTATTACGTTGAAAATAAATAAAATACTAATAGTGTTTATCTATATGCTAGCAATTACTAGTCAATATACGGTATCTTTGCTGGCAAGACACAGAAATATTTTATTTACTTCTGAATGCTCAACTCTTAGTCCAGTACTTGTTACATATTAGGCACTCAGTAAAC
Organism: Tadarida brasiliensis; assembly: GCA_030848825.1. Taxonomy (NCBI): domain Eukaryota; kingdom Metazoa; phylum Chordata; class Mammalia; order Chiroptera; family Molossidae; genus Tadarida; species Tadarida brasiliensis. The sequence continues at coordinate 107,893,326 of CM061263.1, read as the reverse complement.
AGTTAAGAGAATAAACTTTAATTTAATTTATTTATTTGTTTTTCTTATATTTAATTTGGCAAATCTCACCAATGAGTGTATATTGTTTTTATAATCATAAAAATATATATATTGTATATATATATAATATATATATTATATGTTTTACAACCTTCTGTAAGGTTTATATATTATTAACTCCAGTTTTTATTTTGACTTTTCTCAATTAAATTGTAATTTTTAGATTAAAAATACTTTTACATTCATGAGTCTGATACTCAGCTCAAATAATGAGATCACATAATATTTAATTTAAAAATTTTAGAAAAAGATTTGACCTTGGGTGGTGGGCACACAATGCAATGTACAGATGATGTATCACAGAATTGTACATTTGAAACTTATATAATCTTATTAACCAAAGTCACCTCAATACATTTAATTAAAATAGAAAAAAATTCCAATTGACACCTAAATTATATTTTATTAAACATATTATACAATAATATAAAAGGCATTTGCTTTGAGACAAAATGTCAAATTATATTTTCCCTATATTGAGTTATAACGGCATAGAAGAGTACATTTTATTTGTTCTGTGAGCAAACAGATGAAATTGTTCAAATATTTAACATTATGTTTTTATTCCCATTTACTGAGTGATAATTACTATGTCAAGAGATTAAGTAGAAGGAGAGACTGGAAATATGCAAAGAATCTGTAATAAAAATCAATATTTAATAAACTCCGCATTTTAGGGTTTCTCCTAAAAGGATTAAATGTGCCCTTTGCAGTAGATTTAACTCAAACTTTTCAATTTCAGGCCTGAATTTCAATTTGCTGAGCAAACTTTCTCTGTTTGGACATGTTTTCTTCTCTTCTGGCTCATTGCCATTTCTACTGAGGCCTAGAGGATTTGTGTGAGTTGGCTTACATTTACAAAGCACCCAGTGTGAAATGGCATTTTACTCCCTGCGCATTCCTTTTTCTCTATTCTTTCCCTTTGTTGTTAGTTAGGGATTCATACAGGAGCTTTACACTGCAATGCAAGTCATCAAGAATACCTATCACAGAAGAAAAATATACTTTATTCTATTAAAAAGTAAATTATAGCAGAAATTAGTTGTCTGCTCCAGACTATCAAGTCACGGTCCTGAGATTCTATATTTATTTCAGAAACGCCATCATCTCTTAAATTAAAATAATAAAATTGCACATAGCTATTCAAACCGGTTAAACAGAAGCTGATCAAAATGTGCCTGCATATGTATAGAGCATGTATTTAGAAATGGGGAGAGAAAGACAGAGAAGAACAGTTCTTTCATGACAAGAACAGATTTGGAGTGATGGTTTTATCCAGGAAGTAATAGCACTACTGAGCAACTTCAAATTCCGTATAGAGTCAGCTTGTCAACAGTCTGTCATTGAAAAGCATTAGCTTGATTTTTACAGTTTTATTTAGTATAACCTATGATGTAGCAATAGCCCTGTCTCTCTCTGAATGTCTGTGAAAACTCAGTTTCACTTGCATTTCATGGTCTGAGTTTAAAATAAAGTTGCACTGTGTATCACTATAAAATCAAGTCAAGTGGGAGATTCTACTATCTCCATCCATAACTTTGAGGTCTCAGTAAAACCTTGAAACAAATGATATTTGAGGTCCCTCTAGGCAAAAGTTGGAAATTTCAGCCAGAGGGGTATACATACAGGATACAGAAAAAATCACTTCTCTCTATGTGCAGGATAAAACAGAGCTATTAAATGCTTCCATTTAGTCAATACAAATACTGTATCACTTTTAAATATATATATGGTTTTAATAATAAAGAGTGGAATGCACTCTTCCAAATATTAAAAACTTGACATTTAAAAATACTATTATTCTTTGTTATTCTTTTTCCATAATTTTAATTTACCTTAATGCCAATATTAACTAGCATGATAATTAACTACAAGTGAAAGTCACATTTTTTTTTGCCAAAACCACCCAAAACTCACCTTAAGCATGCATCCTTTCATAAATAATTCAAAATAACATTTATTTAAGTAATTTCAACATTTTTTTTAACACCTACAACATTCTAGACAGTATTCTCTGAGAGAAAGATTATATTAGATATGATCCTAACAGATATGTTTACAGTCTAAGGAGTGAGATCTAAGAACAATCAAATCAACTCAAAACAATTGCTCTAAATAAAAGATTTGCTGTGTGCTATCAGGACTCAGAGGAGAGACAGCAAATTTAACTTGGTGAAGCAGGAGGGTATATTGAGAGACGTTAACTCTTTTTAAAAATAAATTTATTACACATATTGGGGTGACATTAGTTAATAAAATTATGTAAATATCAAGTGCACAAATCTGTAATATATCTCCTGTATATTGCATTGTGTGTTCACCACCCAAAGTCAAGTCTCTTCATCGCCATATATTTGACCCCCTTTACTTTCTTCTACCTCCCTCCATTTCCCTTCCCCTCTGGCAACCACCATACTATTGTCTGTGTCTATGTTTCTGTTGTTGTTGTTTGTTTGTTTTGTGTGTTTGTTGCTTTCAGCTTTATATCTCAAATATGAGTGAAATCATATGGTTCTTGTTTTTTCAACGTGACTTATTTTGCCTACTATGATATTCTCAAGATTCATCCATGTTGCTGCAAATGTCAGTGTTTTCTGTTTTCTAATAGCTCAGTAGTATTCTACTGTATTTATGTACCACATCTTCTTTATCCAATCATCCATCAAAGGACACTTAGCTTGTTTCCATGACTTAGCCACTATCAATAATGCTGCCATGAACATAGGGGTGCATATATCTTTACAAATAAATGTTTTTGAACTTTTGGGGTAGATACCCAGAATAGGGATTGTGAGGTAATAGGGTAGCTCTATTTTTAATTTTTTGAGGAACTTCCATACTGTTTTCCATAGTGACTGGACCAATTTACAGTCCTAACAGTGGTGTATGTGTGTTCCTTTTTCTCCACAACTTGTCTATCACTTGTTATCTCTTGTCTTGATAATATCATTCTAATAGGTGTGAGGTGGCATCTCATTGTGGTTTTGATTTACATTTAACTGCAACAAAAAGAATAAAATACCTAGAAATAAACTTAACAAAGGATGTGAAGGACTGTCCTATACACTGAAAACTATAAGACATTATTTTAAAAGAAATTGAGGAAGACATAGAGAAATGGAAACATATTCCCTATTCATGGATTGGAAAAATCGACTCAGCTAAAATGGCCTTATTACCCAAAACAATATACAGATTGAATGCAATTTCCATTAACATCCCACTGACATTTTTTAATGAAATAGAACAAAAAGTCATCAAACTTGTATGGAATCACAAAAGACTCTGAATAACAAAAGTCATCTTGAGAAAAAAGAACAAAGCCAGAGATATCACACTCCCTGACTTCAAATTATACTACAAACACTAATCAAAACAGCATGGTATTGGCAGGAAAATAGACATGCAGACCAATGAGCAGAATTGAGAGCCCAGAAATAAACACACACACACACACACACACACACGCACGCACGCACGCACGCACATATATGTATACTTATATATGCAAAATTTTTTGACAAAGGGGTAAAAAACATATAATGAAGAAAAGAAAGCCTCTTTAATAAATGGTGCTGGGAAATTTGGAAAGCCACATGCAAAAGAATAAAACTAGACTTCTGTTTATCCCCATATACAAAAATTAACTAAAAATAGATAAAAGACTTACATATAAGACCTGAAATAACAAAAGACATAGAAAAAAAAAAAAAAACAGAATCTAAACTTATAAATCTTGGTCTTAGAGAGGATTTAATGAATTTGGCACCAAAGGCAAGGGAAATAAAAGCAAAAATAAATGAATGGGACTATTTCAAACTAAAAAGCTTCTGCATAGCCAAAAACAGTCAACCAAACAAAAAAGCACCCAACCAAATGGGAAAAGATATTTGCAAATATCAACTCTGATAAGGGATTGAAAGAAATAATACAACTCAACAACAACAAAAACATACTATCTAATTAAAAAATGGGCAGAGGACTTGAACAGACACTTCTCCCAAGAAGACATACAAAGGGCCAACAGATATATGAAATGATGCTCAACATTCACTCTTTCTAATTCCACTCCTCATTCCTTTACATGTTATCAAGCAGGGGTAGGGCAATGTTAAGTCCTCATTAACTCAGCCACACTCAAGGGCTCACTAACAGTGAGAAGTCTGACATACAGATCATCTCAAAGCATTACTGAAGGAAACAGGTACTGTCACACTGGACTCTGTATCTCAGGGAGTCTTGTAAGTACTTTGAAAGATAGGACCCATTTATCATGATCACATTTGTGTTTTAGAGGTATTCTTTTCAAGCCTTTGAACGTTTGCTGACCTTCACTCTTAAGTAGGATGAATGATTTCCTTGTTCACATCATCAACTTGCTTGAAAAACCTGTTTAAAAAATGTTTTAGAATGTAAAAATTAAATTTTGCCTCCAGCATACTGTGATTATTATTAATTACAAATGAGTACCAATTTAGCATGCATGTAGCTAATGAGTGATGTGTTTCTCAGTACAAAAAATTGTTCTACTTTTACATTTAAGTGCTCAGTATTTCCTTGAATATTTCTTTTATTTTTTTGAATGGCATAGTATCCTGTAATTTCATCTGATCTCTCTATATTAATGGATGATGGGCTATCCTGCAGGATTCTGTAAGGTGTTTCTATTTCATTAAATTTTTTAAAATATTCTAAAATATCACACCATATGTTTTTCTTCTCAAAATAATTTTTCTCATTTTAATATTTCTAAAATCAAGATTCATTCTAAATTGCTGTGTGCATAGAGGCTATTTTCCACACACACAAAAAGTACAATCAGGGTTAACTTAAAAAAAGGCTAAAGTGATAAAGTGAGAAGCAACAAGTATTTATTTGAGATCCAAAAGAATAACTATAAGTGAAGTACTGATTCAAACAAAAACCCAAATAGGATTCCAATTAGGAGGTGAAGGCAAGGAGTATTTATGAGAAAAAGAGGGGAATAATTACAGTAATAGAAGAGAGAAATTTCTATGAGTATTAATAAGCTAAGAAAGAAATTTCTATAGATTCAGATAAGCTAACATAGTGATGATAATTCTAAAGAATGTCTTTAATTTTCAGTCTAGAAGTCATAATGTCTGTTTTCTTGTATCTTTGCAAACAGTTGTTTTGAATACAATGCTGTTGTAGGCCAGAACCAAAGGTTATTTTGCCCAGTTTTAACATTCCCAGGGTTTGAGGAGTAAGAAGTACAAGGCAGGTCCTCTGGATGGCAGCTAAGGTGCCATTTAAAAGTGGCTCAGGTTTTATTACTTTTCACAAGATTTATGGTATATCTCTTGATTGATCGAATCTCAGAATTGATAAAATATAATATTCATAAAAACAGAATAGCTACCTATTTATAGATGGGTTAAAAGTAAACACCAACTCCTATCGCCTCCTAAGGAGAAAAGGACTTATGATCCGTATTCCTGTAATATTTCATAAGTCTATGTTATTTACTTATGAAACTTTAGAAAAAATACATAACTAAATAAAATCTGTTTCATGTCTCAATCACAATGTAGCATTAATATTCCATCATTGAATTTATTCTTTCTTAAATCAGTGTTTTGTTCCAATGTGCAAATACACATGGATTCAAAGTTTCTAGTAATATAAGTAAGTGTATATATGCCGATTTGCTAATTATCTTTCAAATAAATCTAAGCTTTGAAATTTGAGTATATGAAGAGTTGAAAATGGGGGAGAGGGGGAAGAGTCAAGTTGGAAATAAACCTGAGGAAAATTTTACTGTGTCTGCTGTACAAGGATCTATATTCTGTAGGAAGCTGACAATGGGATAAGTCCACAGCCGCAGTCTTTTTATTTGTTAGTTTAGCTTTTTCTTTATTTATCTAAACTGATCCATTTTCTGCCTTAAAAAAGATCAGAAAATCTGAGACTAATAGTCAACCAGTGACTTCAAAAGTTGACACACGTTTGCTAGCTCTGATGGAATTGAGGGGTGACCATGTGAGAAATGGAAGCTAAGGGACCAGATCTGAAGCAATCGTGACGGGTTTCACCCTCCTGAGAAAGGGGATTGCGGGCTTCACTCCTCCTCCACAACTTGTGAACATGCAAGGTTTTGCCACCAGGTCATAGAGCAGAGCTTCAAATATTGTTTTCTCTTTTCTAATATTAACTTTACTCCCATTTTCCCCTTCACATCTTTTTCTAGTGCTCTCATTGTAACTCCCAACATTTCAGTCCCCTCTTTTTGTGGAACTAATGTCAGCTGCATTGCTCTAATAAAAAATGAAAGCAGGAGAATCTATAATTTGATTTATCGCCCATACCTTTTCCTTGAAGGTGAATCTTCTAAGTTGTTTTTTATTGATTATGTCTGTACTCTGCCCTTCCAGCCTCCAAACCATGCTAGCAAGCTTCTTTGAATTTCCTAATTAAAATACATTTAGGACCTAACAGAATTACTTACACACACTTATAAACTTTTACATCTTTAAATGAGACCATTGGCTAAATTCTGCCCTTAGGAACAGATAAAATCAGCATCATTAGAAGATGTTATTAATATCTCTTTCTACCTTAACTTGGTCCCTTATACAGCCAGGATTTAAAACAAACTTTTGTAGATTAAACCCTGTAGAATTGTTAAAGTAACATTTTTTTTTTTAATCCTCACCTGAGGATATTTTCCCATTTGTCTTCAGATAGAATGGGTGGGAGGGAGGGAGGGAGACAGAGAAACATCGATGTGAGAGGGACGCATCAACTGGCTGCCTCCCACATGACCTCAACCAGGGCCGGAACTGAACCACAACCGAGGTACATGCCCTTGACCGGAATCGAACCCACGACTTTTTGGTCCGTGGGCTGATGCTCCAACCATTTAGCCAAATCAGCCAGGGCTAAAGTAACATATTTTTAAAAGACAAATAAAATTACCAAACACCAGAATTTTAAGACATGAATCACCTTCTGTTCTCCAACCTCACCTAACTATGTAACCTTAGAAAACGGACTCCCCAGTTTCTGCATAATGTAAGAGAAATTATTACATTCTTAACCTTCTGTATACAGAACATAAAAAATACAGTCTTAAATTTATACTGCTGTTCAAGATTCATAGCTAACTAATATTTCCTTTTACTCTTGCATTTATTTTCAAAGTATTAAATACTTGAGAATTTTATAGTTTTTCACTTTGCCATAATGAATGAAAGCCATTTATCTCTCTCTTTCTATATTTCTACCTCTGTCATGTTTCTTCTACCTACTAGAATAGATAGTAGGCATTGCAAGTAAAACTTGAGTTGATAATAGATAAATGACTCTAAATGACACAAGGTAAGATAGTTCTATTTCCTCGTGGAATTTAAGTACAGCAAATTCGCACTTATCTAATCATGGGTAGATTCTTAGAAACTGCAACTTGAAGCAAAACACCCTTCAAAAAAACAATTTTACCATAGGCTAATAGATATAAAGAAGAATTAAGTTCCTATGGTATATTTCTGGTAAAAACAAAAAAAGTCATCAAACTTCTAAATGAAGATCTAAAACATTTTTAATATTAAATATTGAAATAAATGTGAGCTAGACATACACTTAGAAAATATTAGAACAAGTAAAATAATTATTTTCCAATCCTGCTTGACCAGTTCAGGGTAGCAGGTGGCCAGAGACTCTCTTAGAAGCTCAGAACAGAAGGCAGGAAGGCCTGGACAGGACGGCCTTCCATCCCGTGGTGCAATCACTCACACCCACATTCATCTGGACTGGGACAATTCATACACACCAGTTCCCCTCACAGGCACTCTTTGGGATATGGGAGGAAACAGGAAAAACCCACGCAGAAATGGAGAGAACGTGTAAATTCTACACAGACAGTGGCCTTGGCTCGGATCTTTTTTATTTTTTTTGTCCCCTCATCAACATTAAAATGAAATGACTGAACTAACTGACCAATGTTAGTCAAAGACCTGCTGTACTTCTAGCAGCTCTCATGACTTCCATTACTCTGAAGCAAGAGAGAAAGTGAGTGACTTTGCTAGAACATAAAATAACAAGCATGGTCTGCCCTGGCTGGTTTGGCTCAGCAGTTAAAGGGTCAGCTGGCGGACCAGAGAGGCCAGGGTTCGGTTCCCACTAAGGACACACCGGGGTCATGTGAGTGGCAGCCAGTCGATGTGTCTCTCTCACATCGATGTTTCTCTCTCTCTCTTCCTCTCTCCCTCCCCCTCTATCTGAAAATAAATGCAAAAAAATGTCCTCGGGTGAAGATTTAAAAAAATAAAAAAATAATAAGCACAGTCTTTGAGTGTATTATGTTGTTTTTAAAAATATAAAAGTTATTTTCAGTAATCCCAAATGTTTTTTGATGGCAATACGCTTTTTTTTTTTTTATTATTAATTTATTTTTGTTACAGAGGTTTCTCCTTTTTTCCCCATTGACACCCTCCTCCCCATCCCCCCACCCTGTCCCCAGCTTTGTTGTCCATGTCCATCACTTATGCATACATGTCCATAAGTTCTGTGGTTTATCTCTTCCCTCCCCCCCACCCCCTCTCCTGAGGGGTGTCAGTTTATACCCTACTTCCACGTCTCTGGGTCTACCCTGTTCCTCAGACTGCTATGTTCATTATATTCCACAAATAAGTGAGATCATGTGATATTTGTCTTTCTATGCTTGGCTTGTTTCGCTTAGGATAATACTCTCGAGGTCCCTCCACGTCGTCTCAAAGGATAAGAGATCTTTCTTTCTTACAGCTGCATAGTACTCCATTGTGTATATGTACCACTGCTTTTTTATCCATTCATCCGCTGATGGACACTTGGGCTGTTTCCAGATCTTAGCTATTGTAAATAGTGCTGCTATGAACATGGGGATACATGTATTTTTTCTGATTGGTGTTTCAGGCTTCGTAGGGTATATTCCTAGAAGTGGGATCACTGGGTCAAATGGCAATTCAATTTTTAATTTTTTGAGGTAACACCATAGTGTTTTCCACAGTGGCTGCACCAGTCTGCATTCCCACCAGCAGTGTACTAGAGTCCCCTTTTCTCCACAGCCTCGCCAACACTTGCTGTTTGATGATTTGTTGATGGCAGCCATTCTGACAGGTGTGAGGTGATACCTCATTGTTGTTTTAATTTGCATCTCTCTGATGATTAATGATGTTGAGCATTTCTTCATATGTCTCTTAGCCATTTGTATGTCCTTTTTGGAGAGGTGTCTATTTAGTTCCTCTGCCCATTTTTTAATTGGGTTCTTTGTCTTCCTTTTGTTGAGTTGTATGAGCACTCTGTATATTTTGGAAATTAACCCCTTATCTGATGTGTCATTGGCAATTATGCTCTCCCATGGAGTGGGTTCCCTATCTGTTTTGATGGTTGTTTCTTTTGCTGTGCAGAAGCTTTTGAGTTTGATGTAGTCCCATGTGTTCATTTTTCCCTTTGTTTCTGTTGCCTTAGGTGATGTATCAGTGAAGATTCTACTGCGTATGATGTCCGAAATTTTGTTGCCTACATTTTCTTCTAGGATTTTTATGGATTCACGAGTCACATTTAAGTCTTTTATCCATTTTGAGTTTATTCTTGTGTGTGGTGTAAGTTGATGGTCTAGTTTCATTTTTTTGCATGTAGCTGTCCAATTTTCCCAACACCATTTATTAAAGAGGCTATCTTTACTCCATTGTATGCTCTTGCCACCTTTGTCAAATATTAATTGTCTTGGGTCAATTTCCAGATTCTCTGTTCTGTTCCACTGGTCTATATGCCTGTTCTTGTGCCAGTACCAGGCTGTTTTGATTACAGTGGCTTTGTAGTATAAGCTGATAGGCAATACGCTTTCTTGATGCAGTTGTGCATGCTCACTCTTTAAGCTGATTTTTTTTTTTTAGTCAGTAATGTTTTGCTGACCTTGAGAAACATTTTGTTACTGGTTTTGGTGTTTTTGTATAAGAACTACAAGTAAACAGTCATATACATACTCTACTTTTTATATGATCGTTTCTAAAAGCTATTAGATTAAGAAGATGAAAAACACTTCTAACAAAACCCAAAATATATACTTGTTCCAATAGGCAAGTCATTTCTATACTATCAAACATCTTAAGATATTTACGAAGGAAATGACTAAAATTTTAATCTTGTCACCACATTGCACCCACTCACAATGGGAAATAAATATCATATGGTCTATGTTATGGATTGAATTGTGACCATGAAACAGATATGTAAAATTCCTATCTATGAAACTGACCTTATTTGGAAATAGGGTCTTTGCTGATATAATTAAGTTGAGGTCACTAGGGTGAGCTATAACACAACATTATTGGTGTCCTTATTAGAAGAGAAGAGACATACACATAAGGGGTAGATACCATGTGACGACAGAGACAGAGATGGAAGTGCACAAGCTGAAAGCCAAGGGATGCTGTGGACAGCCACAAACCACTAGAAAGTAGCAAAGAGACTGGGAAGAATTTCCCCTATGGGTTACAGAAGGAGCATGGTTCTGCCATCATTCTGATTATAAGTATCTAGCCTTCAGAACTGTGAGACAATACATTCCTGTTATTTTAAGTTACGTAGTTTCTAGTAGTTTAGTAGCGCAGTGCTGTGAAGCTGATATATACCATTGTGTCTAATAATAAATTTAGTTATAATTATGGTTTAAGTTAGGTTTGGTTCAAAATAGTATACAATGATGCCTAACACTTAAGCAAATGTGAACTAAAGAAATGTTGTTAATGTTTTATATTTATAGGAATAAAGACTATCTATACTATTTTAAACAAAATTCTTTAATATTCCATATAGTGATTTAAAATTAAATACCTCTGAATATACGTACTCACTTTGTAAAAAAATTTTCACTTTCAGTCTTTATACAACTTTAAAAGGACTTGTTCTACTTCCAGAATCACTCTCCTTACCAGGGAATGAGGTTGGAAAGTCTAATTTCTACATTAGAACTTAACAAGAGAATAAAACTAGAGGTTACACTAATTTTGAGGAAAAGATCTGGCAGCGTCTTGTAAACCTGAAGACATCCCTATCATATGACCCTGCAACTGAATTTCTAGATATTTATCCAAGAGAAATAAAAGCATATATCTACAAAGACTTATCAAGACAGCTCATAGCAAATTGAAGTAAAATTGGTAAAAACTGGGAACTTCCCAAGTTACCATCAACCAAATGAATACACTAAGTGAGGTATATTTATATGATGGAAAATTATTCAGCAATAAAAATGAAATTATCAATAAAAAGTAACATGTATACATCTGAAAAAACATTCTAAGTGAAGGAATGCCACACAACAGTACATTTAGTATAGTTTAAATTATATCAATTTCTAAAAGAGGTGAAATTAATCAGGATAGTGGTTGCCTATGGGGTTGGGTGAGGAAGAGACTGAACACGAAAAGTATGAAAATATTTCTTGTGTGGTGGTGATGTTCTGTACCACCTGATAGGAGATTAGATTGTACAGGTATATACAGGGGTTGGCAAAAGTAGATTTACAGTTGATCACATGAACTATCTATGACATAATTCTAGTTCTGTTAACTTGCTTAACTGCATTTCATTTATCTCATCTTCGGTAGAGGTCTAGACTCACCAAGAAACAAAGAGAGAGAACCCAAATACACAAAATCAGAAATGAAAGAGGAGAAGTAACAACTGACACCACAGAAATACAAAGGATCATTAACAAATACTAGGAACATTTATATGGCAACAAATTCGACAATCTAAATGAAATGGTCAAATTTCTAGAAACACATAGTCTCCCAAAACTGGACCGGGAAGAGATAGAAAACTTGAACAGACCAATAACAACAAAGTAAATTGAAGATGTAATCAAGACCCTCCCAGCAAACAAAAACCCAGGCCCAGACGGCTTCACGGGGGAGTTTTACCGAACATTCAAAGAAGAACTAACACCCATTCTCCTCAAACTATTTCAAAAAGTTCAAGAAGAAGGAAGTCTTCCAAACTCGTTTTATGAGGCCAGCATAATTCTAATTCCAAAACCAGAAAAAGACACTACAAAGAAAGAAAACTACAGGCCAATATCCCTGATGAACATAGATGCCAAAATCCTTAAAAAAATACTAGCAAATCAGATCCAGCAATACATCAATAAAAATTATTCACCATGACCAAGTGGGATTCATCCCAGGGATGCAAGGATGGTACAATATTTGCAAATCAATAAATGTGATACACCACATAAACAAAATGAAAGATAAAAAACACATGATCATATCAATAGACGCTGAAAAAGCATTCGACAAAATCCAGCACCCACTTCTGATAAAAACGCTCAGCAATGTGGGAATAGAGGGACCATATATCGACATAACAAAGGCCATATATGAAAGACCTACAGCCAACATCTACTCAATGGGCAAAAACTAAAAACATTTCCCTTAAGAACAGGAACAAGACAGGGATGCCCACTTTTGCCACTCTTATTTAACATAGTACTGGAAGTCTTAGCCACAGCAATAAGACATGAAGAAAAAATAAAGGGGATCCAAATTGGAAAGGAGGAAGTGAAACTGTCATTATTCGCAGATGACATGATATTACACATAGAACACCCTAAAGACTCATCAAAAAACTACTAGACCTAATAAATGAATTTGGCAAAGTAGCAGAATACAAAATTAGTGTCAAGAAATCGATGGCATTCTTATACACCAATGATGAACTCACAGAAAAGGAAACTAAAAAACAATTCCATTTACCAAAGAAGTAAAGGACCAATTTGCAGAAAACTACAGGACATTGAAAAAAGAGATAGAGGAAGATACAAAAAGTGGAAGCACATACCTTGTTCATGGATTGGAAGAATTAACATCATTAAAATGTCCATAGTACCCAAAGCAATCTATAGATTCAATGCAATCCCCATCAAAATACCAATGACATATTTCACAGAACTAGAACAAATATTTCAAAAGTTCACATGGAACCAAAAAAGACACTGAATAGCCACAGCAATCTTGAAAAAGAAGCACAAAGTAGGTGGGATCACAATACCAGATATCAGGTTATACTACAAAGCTACTGTAATCAAAACAGCCTGGTACTGGCACAAGAACAAGCATATAGACCAGTGGAACAGAACAGAGAATCCGGAAATTGATCCAAGACATACTCAATTAATATTTGACAAAGGTGGCAAGAACATATAATGGAGTAAAGAAAGACAGCCTCTTTAATAAATGGTGCTGGGAAAACTGGACAGCTACATGCAAAAAAATTGAAACTAGACCCCCAACTTACACCATACACAAGAATAAACTCAAAATGGATAAAAGACTTAAATGTGACTTGTGAATCCATAATAATCCTAGAAGAAAATGTAAGCAACAAAATTTCGGACATCATATGCACAAGAATCTTCACTGATACATCACCTAAGGCAACAGAATCAAAGAAAAAAAGGAACACATGGGACTACATCAAACTCAAAAGCTTCTGCACAGCAAGAGAAACAACCATCAAAACGGAAAGGGAACCCAATGCATGGGAGAGCATAATTGCCAATGATACATCATATAAGGGGTTAATCTCCAAAATATATAGAGTGCTCATACAACTCAACAAAAGGAAGACAAAGAACCCAATGAAAAAATGGGCAGAGGAACTAAAGAGACACCTCTCCAAACAGGACATACAAATGGCTAATAGACATATGAAGAAATGCTCAACATCACTAATCATCAGAGAGATGCAAATTAAAGCAACAATAAGGTATCATACCTGTCAGAATGGCCGCCATCAACAAATCATCAAACAGCAAGTGTTGGAGAGGGTGTGGAGAAAAGGGGACTCTAATACACTTTTGGTGGGAATGCAGACTGGTGCAGCCACTATGGAAAACACTATGGTGTTACCTCAAAAAATTAAAAATGGAATTGCCATTTGACCCAGTGATTCCACTTCTAGGAATATACCCTAGGAAGCCTGAAACACCAATCAGAAATAATATATGTACCCTCATGTTCATAGCAGCACTATTTACAATAGCTATGATCTGGAAACAGCCCAAATGTCCATCAGTAGACAGATGGATAAAAAAGTAGTGGTACATATACACAATGGAGTACTATGCAGCTGTAAGAAAGAAAAATCTCTTATCCTTTGAGACGACATGGAGGGACCTCGAGAGTATTATCCTAAGTGAAACCAGCCAAGCAGAGAAAGACAAATATCACATGATCTCACTTATTTGTGGAATATAATGAACATAGTCTGAGGAACAGGGTAGACCCAGAGATGTGTAAGTAGGGTACAGACTGACAACCCTCAAAAGAGGGGGTGGGGGGAGGGAAGAGATAAACCACAGAACTTATATGCATGGATGCATAACTGACGAACATGGACAACAAAGCTGGGGACAGGGTGGGGGGATGGGGAGGAGGGTGTCAATAGGGAAAAAAGGAGAAACATCGGTCACAAAAATAAATTAATAAAAAATAAATGAATAAATAAAAAATAATAAAAAAAGAAAAATCTAAGACATAAGAATAAATAATAATACAAGAATAAACTGTTTCACATACAACTATATACCTACTTTTGTCCACCCTGTACAATTGTCAAAATGCATAAAGTGATACATTTAAGATTTGTGCATTTATTATATGGACCTCTTATTTTAAAATAAACTCTAATCACCCTGGCCATGTTGGCTTAGTGGTTAGAGCTTTGGCCTGTGGACCAAAGAGTTACAGGTTCCATTCTGGTCAAGGGCATGCACCTCTGTTGAATTCATCCCCAGCCCTGGTCAGGGTCATTTGGGAGACAACCAGACAATGTGGCCCTCTCACATCAATGTTTCTTTCTCTCCCCTTCTCTCTCCCCCACTCTACCTGAAGAGAAATGGAGAAAAAAATATCCTCAGGTGAGGATTAAATAAATAAATAAACTGTAATCGAACTGACTATTAGCTGATTATGTACACGTTAGGGTATTTTAGGGTAAGTGTACTAATGTCTACAAATATTTTTGAAATATCTAAAATAATGCCAAGGATTGTACTCTGGGTAGATGGAAGGATAAATAACACAAGTGCAATAAAATGTTAATATTGCTTATATGGTCATGTGGGGGCTATAGGCCTACAGTAAAATTTTTTCCACTTTTCAGCAAGTTGCAATTGTTTTCATAATAAAATCTTGGAAATTTTTGAAGAGAAAAACTCATACACAGAGATGCATAGTTTCCAGAGTATATTTTCCTTATCGTAATAATAAAACAATGTTACTTTTATATTCGCAATTTTTCAATCATATGGCTTCCAAAACCACTCACCATAATTGCTTAACAT
Source organism: Tadarida brasiliensis (assembly GCA_030848825.1). Classification (NCBI taxonomy): domain Eukaryota; kingdom Metazoa; phylum Chordata; class Mammalia; order Chiroptera; family Molossidae; genus Tadarida; species Tadarida brasiliensis. The sequence goes on along the minus strand of CM061263.1, from coordinate 107,877,914 downwards.
ATAAGATATTCATTGAAATCGAAACAGAAAACCAGCATCTAAGATAAAATACTGTCAGTAATAGATTCTATGAGGATGTTTTAATTTATCACAAGAATTGAATATTACATATTATTAAATAGAATGTTTTCCATTTACAGCTGATTCATACTGATCATAATAAATTAACATATTATAGTAAATTTACTGTTATAAACCAGAGGCATTGGGTGTATTGCATAAGACAACTTATATATTTCTACAGTGCTTATAATCCTACTATAATTGTATTTAATATACTAGTTATCACATAGTGTTTTTTTGTATTTGGATTATATTTAAATACAAATATTTATAAAACAAAATTAGATAAATGAAATGGGTCTGAGTAGATGTTGTGACTTATTTTGTTCTTACAATGCATTACTTGAAAAATACAGACATTAAAGTACCTAGTGGAAGTCATGTTGATTTTTCTGATTTATTGTGTGTTGTTTTTTTAGAGCTTTGCTTGCTGTTATACATCACAAATCTGAAAAAGAACTTCCCAGTCAAGCCAAACATGTATTTTCCAGTAAAGAAACCATGTTTTCCTCTCTTGGTAGTGTTTTTTCTTAACTTTTATTTTTAAATAAATTTACTGGAGTGAATAAAATTATATAGGTTTCAAGTGTAAAATTTTGTGATATATCATCTTTATATTGCATTGTGTATTTACCATCCAAAGTCAAATCTCCTTCTGTCATTACATATTTGACCCCCTTTATCCTTTACTACCACCCCAACAGCCCCCTTTCCCCCTGGTGACCACTATACTGTTGTCTGTGTTTATGAGTTTTTATTTGTTTGCTTGTCCTGTTTTTTTATTTGTTGATTTCAGTTCTACATCCCACATCTTAGTGAAATCATATGGTTCTAGACTTTTTCTGTCTGACAGATTTCACTTAGCATAATCTATGTTGTCACAAATGGCATTACTTCATCTTTTCTGACGGCTGAGTAGTATTCCATTGTATACATGTACCTCATTGGCTTTATCTAATCATCTATCAAGGGTCACTTTGGTTGTTTCCATGTCTTGGCCACCATGAATAATGCTGCAATAAACGGTGCTGGGAAATTGGACAGTCACATGCAAAACAATAAAATTAGACTGCTGTCTGTCCCATATATAAAAATTAACTCAAAATGGAAGGAAGACCTAAATATAAGACCTGAAACAATAAAATACATAGAACAAAACATAAGTATTAAATTTATGGACCTTGGCCTTAGACAAGATTTTGTGAATTTGACCTTAAAGGCAAGGGAAGTAAAAGCAAAAATAAATGAATGGGACTATTTCAAACTAAAAAGCTTCTGCACAGCAAAAGAAACTGTTAACAAAACAAAAAGGCAACCGACCTAATGGGAGTAGATATTTGCAAACACAGCTCTGACAAGGGGTTAATATGCAAAATACATAAAGAACTCATACAACTCAACACCAACGACAGCAACAAAAAACAAAGAATACAAGTGAAAACTGGGCAGAAGACCTGAAAAGACACTTCTCCCAAGAAAACATAAATATGGCCAACAGATATATAAAAAAAGATGCTCCATTTCACTAGTTATTAGGAAAATGCAAATATAAAGTACAAGAGGATGCCGCCTCACAGCTGTTAGAATGGTTATCAACAAGACAAGAAATCACAAGTATGGGAGAGGTTGTGGGGTGAAAGGAACCCCCTCGCACTGCTGGTTACAATGTGAACTGGTGCAACAACTATGGAAAACAGTCTGGTGGTTTCTCAAAAAATTAAGAATAGAGTTACCACATGACCCAACATAGGTCTGTACCCGAAAAATTTTGAAAACATTTATTCACAAATACATGTTCATAGTGAATTTTGAATAAATGTTCATAATGAATGTTAAATAAATGTTGTGGAAGAAAAGACTGGATAAATGCATTCCATTAAAAATGATGAGAAGAACGATTGCTCTGCGGCCATCTGCTAGAACTAGTGAAAGAGTTCCACAGATGCAAATGGGAATGGAGAATGATGCCTGTGGCTGGCAGCTGCCTTTCAGCAAAAATGTGTCATTAAGTCAAGGGAGCACCGTTTTCTTCTGTGTGTGGGAAATATTGCCCACACGTGTTTTGAGATATTTTAAAAGGCATGTGTTCAGCTACTTGGTTTTTTTGTTTGTTTTCAGGATAGTAAATATTTTATTTTATTTTATTTTAGCATAATGGGCATTTTATTTATTTATTTTTTAATTGTTCAAAATATTACAGGTGTCCCCCCTTTTTTCCCCATTGACTCCCCTCCTTCCCGCACTTGCCCACCTCCTCCCTTCCCCAGCCTGGTGTCCCTGTGGATTGGTTGTGCATATATGCATATAAGTTCTTTGGTTTATCTCTTCCCACCCCTCCCACCCCCATCCTTCTGAGGTTTGTCAGTCTGTTTCCTACTTCCATGATTCTGGGTCTCTGTTGGTCTACAGCTTATTTTGTTCATTATGTTCCACAAATAAGTGAAATCATGTGGTACTTGTCTTTCTCTGACTGGCTTATTTCGCCTAGCATAATACTCTCCAGATCCTTCCATGTCATCTCAAAGGGTAAGAGATAAAGGTGCCCACATAACTAACCTGGCTGAGAAAAACACCAGAGCAATCAGCTACTTGTCTGAGTGTTATTGATTTCTTTAAGAAGTATGAAACTTAAAAAGATATTTAAAAAGTAAATTATGGCCTGGCCAGTGTGGCTCAGTGGTTGAGCATCAACCCATTTACCAAGAGGTCACCAGTTCGATTCCTGGTCAGGGCACATGCCCAGGTGTAGGCCCAATCCCCAGTGGGGGGCATGCAGGAGGCGGCCAATCGATGTTCTCTCTCATCGATGTTTCTATCTCTCTCTCCCTCTCCCTTCGACTCTCTCTAAAATCAATAAAGAAAAAAAAAGTAAAAAAAAATGTATACACATACACGCACACACACACACACACACACAGATAATGCATATCCAGAACTTTTAACATGTTTTCTTCTGGGATAATGCCTTATTTTATGCATATTTTGTGCCAGAAACATATTAGAGAGAAAATATATTAAATAAAATATCAACCCTAGTGTGTGTTCAGAGTTTTCATATATAATTTCTCCAAATATAATTGCTGAAAACTCTGAATTTATATAAATCTCTAAAAACTATGAGACCAACAGCAACTTTACTTGCACTAACGAGATTTGGAGAAGAGATATTTTTAAAAGAATATTTTTCTTGGCAATAAGAACAATCACATGTGGACTTAGGCAAGTATTTGTTGTTTCAAGAAAAACTTAAAATTGCTTACTTGGTCCTATAAAAGCCTAAAATGACGGTAGTGATTTCAGTAAACAGACCATTAATTTTTTTTTCTTTATTGATTTTAGAGAAAGAGGAAGGGAGAGGGAGAGACAGATAGAAACACTGATGAAAGAGAACATCGATTGGCCGCCTCCTGCATACCTCCCACCGGGGATTTGGCCCACAACCTGGGCATGTGCCCTGACCAGGAATTGAACTGAGGACCTCTTGGTGCATGGGTCGATGCTCAACCACTGAGCCACACCGGCCGGGCAGTAAACAGACCATTAGAAAAAGAGAAGAAGAATGGCAAAATAAAAAAAATCTGAGAAGTAAACATAGAAAAGGGCATTTTTTCCTGCCTCATTCAAATACGGAAGCCCTCAGTGGGTGACGACATTATTTTCCTTTGTATTAACGTTTAGTATGCACCTGCTACTGTTGATACACTGTGCTAAGTATTTTTGTAGTCATTATCTTATAGGATAATAACTTTGTGATATTAGATTGTCATCTTGTTTTATAATTTTTTTAAAGAGGCCTTCAAGGAGAAAGAGCTTAACTAAAATCAGAGTGGAATTTTGAACTAATCAAAACGAACAAGAATGCTATATTTTCTTGTAGAGACTGTTTGCTGTTAGTATTGGATTTAATACTAATAAAAAGTGGTATCTATGCCTTATTAATACCAATGGTGCTTCCATAATACTATTAGACCTGGCTCTGTCAAAGAGTTCTCATTTAGTCAGCTGCTAGCACAGTATTTAGACAACTACCATATTATCCCAATCCTCTAATCTTTAAATTGCCTGCTGATCCAAAATACAATCTATCAAGTATTTTGATTTAATGATAAAGCCCTCAATGGTGTGGATCTAACAATGTGTGCAGAACTAAACAGCCTGGACCCTGCCCAGCACCCTCAGCTTGTTCCCTGCCACTCAGAAACTCAGTCCCTCGATACAAGTCAGTAAAAGAGAAGAAGAGACAATTTTCTGAATCGGTGGCTATGGTGTTTGAAACAGCCTCTGAAACAATAAAACCTAGGGGCAAAAATAGTAAGAAATGGTTGTGTCATTGATGATTTTATTGTTCTTCATTAAAATGACCAGATTCTAATAGACTCCAGAGAAGTTCAAAAATTTTTAAATGATTTTGTTTCTCATGCCTTTCCTTGCATTTTATATAGATGTGGAAATACAAGGTCCTCGAGGAAGTGGGATTGGTGGGAACACGAGAGGGAGAGTGGAAGAAAGGATAAACTGACAGCAAGAAGAGGAAGAAAGCTCAATTAGAAAGAAAGAAATATAATAGGAAAAGAGCAGATAAAAAGGGAGAAGGACAGTATAAAATAGAGAAACCAACGGGCTAAGGATAAAATGAAGTGAGTGCAGTACCAAGTCAGGGTCTCAAATTCAATTTTCTGTTCTGAAGCCAGAGAGGTAATACAAACGAGTACATTGCAGTAGGAAAACCATCACCTTCTTTCTACAGCTTTCCTTTCCTCACGTTTGATAGATAAATGAAAGTAGATATCTCTCTTAACAATATAAAAACAGAGAATGTCATCCTCAGCTCGGGGAAGGGTGTGGCGGCATTCAGGCTGGCACTAGGGGAGGATGAGAAACAGGCACATTCAGCTCTGCCAATATTGAGAAAAGTTCTGATTTTTAAAGAGAAGCTGAAATTCAAATTTTATGAGAAATATGAAATAATGACAACTTATTTTAAAAGTATTTAAATCTATTCCTGGCCAGTTTGGCTCAGCAGTCAGCCCGTGGACCAATGAGTCATGGCTTCGATTCCAGTCAAGGGCATGTACCACGGTTGCGGTTCCATCCCTGGCCCTAGTCGGGTCAGGCGGGAGGCAACCAGCCAATGCATCTCTTTCGCATCAATGTTTCTCTCTCTCTCCCTCTCTCTCTCTCTCTTCCACTCTTTCCCTCTCTCTCCCTCCCTTCCACTCTATCTGAAGATAAATAGAAAAATATCCTCGGGTGAGGATAAAAAATAAAAAATGTATTTAAATCTATGTGAATACTCTCATCACCCCCTGCTGACACCACAGCTACACATTGTGGCTTTGGCCCAGGGGCTACCTGATTATACACTTACTATTAAAAAGTTAAGGGGAAGGGGAGAAAATAGTGTTCCTGACTATAGCTCTCTCTATTCTCCAGGCCTGATGGACCCTGCAGCTGCTGGTGCTTCTCTCCAGGTGGCTTTCCTGACTGTGAGTTCAGTGCCTGGTTCTTCATGCATGGTCTGTAAGAGCCAGCTCTGCGTTCTCACCCATTTTCCGCTTCTATCAATTCTTTCTTTAAAAGGGTTCAGTGTTTTGATTCGGTCTAAATTCCTTTTTCAATGGGAGATTTACAGTGTCCCAGTCTGGTTTATGCGTTGTCATCTATTACCTAGGGCCAGGAAGGGAACTGCAGGAACCAGGCAACGTGAGCCCGTTTTCCAGGAATGTTGTGCCAGCAGGCTGGCCTCACTGCTTTGCGATCACCAGCCTTGCAGAGGGTTCTGCCTTCAGAAGGAGTCCTGGTGTTTCATTGATTTTCTATGGCTGCTGTCTTGAAATTATTAATAGTTTTATATTTGAATATGTGCTTTGTAAGTGAAGTTTGAGAGGACAGTAGATCACGAGCCAGGGGCTTAGAGACCCAGCACACATGCCGTCCTGCCTCCCACCATCTCCACACCTCTCCAGATTGGGCTCCTGGCTGGCAACGCTCCCACTCCTGGGCACAGGCATGGCGAGAGCCAGGGTTAGACAGAACCATGGGGACCTAGCGGTGGGACTGGCACCAGGCACCTGTCTCCACCTGATAATATCCCTGTGATTGAGGAACATGACATTAAATACAAAATAAAAGAACACTCATGACAGAGACCACAGAAGAAGGGGAAAAAAAAAAAGAAATTTTCTTGCCTCTTGAACATCGAATCCCAGTTTATTTTATACTGGGCTCTGGAAACTATGTAGCTGGTCCTGCCTCCAGAGTACTTTATTACTGCTGAACTGCACGTTCCCTTGTACCCACAATCCTCTTATCCTCTGCCGAGAACACACAATTCCAAACTAAAAACCCAGGGAAACCTGGGAGTTTGAAAAAGTTTAAAGAGAAGTGGGAAGTGTCTCCTTTTAGAAGCCAGTGTTACTCTGTGCCCCGGATCCGGAAAGTGTGACAACCAAGTGCTTACACGACAGCTACCACATTTGTTTTTAACCACATCTGCTTGCTCACTTTAGCTTCTTCACACAGGCAGTGTGGCTAAGGCAGAGCTGCGATGTACGCAGACAAACCTCATTCAAATTCCATTCCTGCCACTTGCTAAATGGGCCACCTTGGGCAAGTTACTTAACCTTTCCTAGCCAGTGTCACTCTTGTATAAAATACTTGTAACAGTGGACTTGCAGAGTTGTTCAGGTTAATGGTGTAATCTGAAACAAATACATAGTATAATGCTTACCATGTAGTACAGACACACTCATGTAGGCATACATATACAATTTACAGAATATTTTATATTTTTAGTATTTCAATGCATACAGGGTAAACTTGTCCTGTGTCAAATACAAAGCACTAGGTCCTGGCCAGGTAGCTCAGCTGGTTAGAGTGTTGTCCCGATATGCCAAGGCTGCGAGTTCGACTCCTAGTTACGGCACATACGAGAATCAACGAATGGATGCATAGATAAGTGGAAACAAATTGATGTTTCTGTCTCTCTCTCTCTCTTCATTCCTCGCTCTCTCTAAATTCCCAAAACAAAAAGACTACAAAGAAGCCATCATTTTAGTTGAAATGATCAGAAGTCATTGAAAGTGTTTCTAAGGCCGTGCCCGCTGACTCTGGATGTGCCCATCACCTGTCAGGTAGAAGAGCTGAGATGGCAGAGTGCTTTTCACTGGCAAGCCTAAAGCTAACTTACTGCTTTGGGACGCCTGAGCCCCAAGCAAAGTGGTCAGTCTTTCCCACGCCAAGTAATTTTCTTCCTTAGATGTTGAGAATTTTCTTAATCGCTTTGCTATGTGAGAGTGTGGTTTTACAATAGCATTACCGTAGTGACTAATACCTGTTGCAATGCACACTTAGCAAAACCATAAATCTGGATATCTTTTTCACTTGTATTAGGCAGTAAACAAAATTTGAGAAATGACACAGTTTAAAATAATACATTTAAATTCCAAATAAGCCATAATTTCTGATTGTGTTTCTTTAAGTAGACTCTGAGGAATTATGGAGGGTACTGACAGATACAGCACTCATTTGTTTGGTCTTATAATAGAAATTCACAATGTAGGTCAGAGTTGTGGAAAAAACAATTTGTGCAGAGACAAATTTCCTTTGTATTAAAATTTTATGATCCTCGTTTCAAGATCATGAATCGGCATTTTAGGCTTAATAATACATATTCTGCTTATTAAAAGATATCTTGTAAGTCAGTTGATAATAAGTAAGGTTCTGCACAGAAAAAGAAACAAGCATCAAAATGGAAAGGGAACCCACTATATGGGAGAGCATAATTGTCAACGATACATCAGATAAGGGGTTAATTTCCAAAATATATAGAGTGCTCATAAACCTCAACAAAAGGAAGACAAAGAACTCAGTGAAAAAATGGGCAGAGGACCTAAATAGATACCTATACAAAGAGGACATACAAATGGCCAAGAGACATATGAAAAAATGCTCAACTTCACTAATCATCAGAGAGATGCAAATTAAAACAACTATGAGGTATCACCTCACACCTGTCAGAATGGCCGCCATCAACAAATCATCAAACAAGTGCTGGCGAGGGTGTGGAGAAAAGGGGACTCTAGTACACTGCTGGTGGGAATGCAGACTGGTGCAGCCACTATGGAAAACACTATGGTGTTTCCTCAAAAAGTTAAAAATGGAATTGCCATTTGACCCAGTGATCCCACTTCTAGGAATATATCCTAAGAAGCCTGAAACACCAATCAGAAAGAATATATGTACCCCTATGTTCATAGCAGCACTATTTACAGTTGCTAAGATCTGGAAACAGCCCAAGTGTCCATCAATAGATGAGTGGATAAAAAAGCTGTGGTACATATACACAATGGAACACTATGCAGCTGCAAGAAAGAAAGATCTCTTTGAGACGATATGGAGGGCCCTGATTGGTTTGGCTCAGTGGTTAGAGTGTCGGCCCATGGACCAATGAGTCATGGGTTCGATTCCGGTCAAGGGCATGTATCTTGGTTGTGGTTCATCCCAGGCCCTGGTCGGGGTCGTGTGGGACGCAACCAGTCGATGTGTCCCTCTCATGTCGATGTTTCGCTCTCTGTCTCTCTCTCCCTCTCTCTCCCTCCCTCCCACTCTATCTGAAGATAAATAAATAAAAAATGTCCTCTGGTGAAGTTTGGAAAAAAAAAAGAGGGACTACATGAAGGGACCTGGAGAGTATTATGCTAAGTGAAATAAGCCAATCAGAGAAAGATAAATACCACAGGATTTCACTTATTTTGTGGAATATAATGAACAGAAAAAGCTGATGAACAAAATAGACCCAGAGACAGAAAGGAGTACAATACGGTTCAGACTGACAAACTTCAGGGGAAGGGGCAAAGGGGAGGGATGAGATAAACCAAAGAACTTATATGCATGTATACGTAACCAATGGACATAGACAACAATGCTGGGGGGGGGGGGGCGTGTTAGGGAGGAAGGCGTTTGGGGGGAAAAAGGAGAAACATCTGTAACAAAAATTAATTAATAAAAAAAAGAAGAAGAAGAAAAAGTGCAGTGTAGTACATACACCCACTGAAAGTATAAACAAATAAAGTATAGGCAGCAAAAGACCTCTAAGGTGGCTAGCTAGGAGCAGAACAAACCACATTCTTAGAAACAAGAAAAGCCAAAAGAAAACATTTCATTACCCTCTCATGAACTCATGAAAAACTATGCAGAAAACAGAGAACACAGTGTATTTGGAAAGATAGGCAAAATGGTTTTAATATATTCAGTATTTACATGCGACTAGGCTAACTAAATTACATCTTAGCAAAGAAACTAATATGATAGAGATAACTAGATTTTAATTACCAAAATTATTAGAAAAAATTATTTGGTTGGTGAAAAACTAGAAATAAATGGTAAAAGCTTATGAATCTATAAAAATATTTTCCAAACGATCTACAGTATCTATGGAAGGAGAGTTAACACCGTGAAATGAAATGCACAAATGTGAAGCCAGTTTAAATCGTTGTTGAAATTGTAGGGAGCAAAGTAGTAGTTGGAGTTAATTCCGGTTGAAATAACTAAATGAACCGCTTCTGCTTCAATGAATTAAACCAAACCACATTTGCTCTCATTTAGATCTATATTCTTTTAGTCTCAGTACAATGGAAATGGGCAAATATTTCCTTTATTATTTCAGAAGAGCAATAAAGTCACCCTCAGCCTTCTCACACATTGTCTATCTTTTGGTCCCATTCACTCTGCACCTTCTTGTACAGCTCATTAAAAGCTGAGCACTATAGAATGAAATTTGTAGGATGTTTTAACAGCATATAATGAAGTGGATAAAAATAGGAAGATGGAGACAAGAAACAGAGTAAGAAATACAATTGAAAATTACAGGAGGAATCAATGAAACATATTGAATCTAAAACTATTTGATCTCTATTATATGAAGCCCATTGTGTTTGAATTCAAAAAATCTTCTAAAATCTGTTTCATTTAAAAAATAAGAAAAAGTATAGTTATTTTATTTCTTTTGCATGGCTTTGGTTTATAAAGCCGATTAATGAATACCTGAACAAAAAGTTTCCCCTTTGTTCTCTTTTCACCCACTTGCTACATGTGCTATCCAATAATGATGTGATATCTCTGGGAATTATGAAATAAATATTCAACAGAGATATGATGAGATTTACTTTGGGAAGACTGGGAAAGATAAAGCGTGTCTTCCAGAATCCATATAGTTAAGAGACAACTTAAACTTCAATATTTAACAGGGCAATTTTTAAACATCCCAATGAAAATATAAAAACGATAATATTGATAGCATTTTAAAAGAAATTATTAGTAAAGAGGACTGGAAACTCTCAAGAAAAAAATTCTGAGTTGACATTAAAGGATACATTTTTAAAAAGTGTCCCTGGCTGGCCTGGCCGGTATGGCTCAGTGGTTTAGCATCGACCCATGCACCAAGAGGTCGCCAGTTCGATTCCCAGTCAGGGCACATGCACAGGTTGTGGGCCAAATCCCCAGTGGGGGACATGCAGGAGGTTGCCAATCGATGTTCTCTCTCATCGATGTTTCCATCTCTCTCTCTCCCTCTCCCTTCCTCTCTCTAAAATGGATAAAGAAAAAAAATTAAAAAAAAAAAAAAGTGTCCCTGGCTGGACAGCTCAGTTGGTTAGAGCATCATCCCCATATGCCAAGATTTCAGGTTTGATCTCCGGACAGGGCACATACCACAAGCAACCGATGAATGCATAAATAAGTGAAACAAAAAAATCAATGTTTCTCTCTCTTCCTTCCTCTCTCTGTAAAAGTTAACAAAAAATTAAAAATGTAGTCCTGGCCAGCTTTGCTCAGTGTTTAGAGCATCGGCCTGCAGACCAAAGAATCTCAGGTTCGATTCCTGGTCAAGGGCACGTACCTCGGTTGCAGGTTCAATCCCTGGACCGGTTGGGATTGTGCGGGAGGCAGCCAATCAATGTGTCTCTCTCACATCTCTCTCTCTCTCTCTCTCTCTCTCTCTCTCTCTCTCTCTCTCTCTCTCTCTCCCCCTTTCCCCTCCCACTCTATCTAAGAATCAGTGGAAAAATGTCCTCTCATGAGGATTAAAAAAAAATTAAAAAGTTAAAAATTTATGATGCCATTTACCAAACTCCAATTACAATAGCAACAATAAAGCTATAAAGGATCTAGGAATTAATCAATAACAAAAAATAAGACTTGTGTACAGATGATTATTAAATATTACTGAAAGTAATTATACATGATCTAAATAAAAGTTTTCTAAATCCCATTTCACACAATTAGAAAGATATAATAGTACAAAGATATCTATTCATCTGAATTTGTTCTATTGAGTCAATGCAATCCCAATAAAATACAATCAATTTCACTGAACATGAAAATATGATATAAAAAATAGAGAAATGCAAATTAAAAGCACAATAAGATACCATTACTCTGTTAGTCAGCTTGGGCTGCCATAACAAAATACCACGGGCTAAGTGGTTTAACCAACAGAAATTTATTTTCTCACATTTTTGGAGGCTAGAAGTTCGAGATTAGGGTGCTAACATGGTTGGCGTCATGTGGGAATTCTTTCTGGCTGGTAGATGGCTGCCTTTTCTGTGTCCTCACATGGCAAGAGAAACAGTGTGAGCTCTCTGATATCCCTCCTTATAAGGATACTAACAACGCCACCCTAAGGCCTCTAATTATTTCCCAAAGGCCCAATCTCCAAGTAACATACATTGCAGGGTTAGGGTATTAACATATGAATTTTGAAGGGACACAATTTAGTCCATAGCAATTACATAGTTATTCAAATTTCTAAATCTGAAAAGACTGATCACCTTGCAGGACTGCTATACAACACTGTCCGTCTAGTTTACAATACTGTATCATACACTTAAAAAATTTTTTTAAAGGTAGACCTCATGTTATGTGTTTCTTAACCACACAAAAGTAAAAATGGAAAACAAAAGTATAGAAAAGAAAAACCATACCAGGGTTCTGGTGACGATGCAGAGAAACTGGAAGGGTTATATAGTTTGCATAACTACTTTGAAGTTTCTTAAAATTTTAAACATATACCTGTTTTTTAATCCAGCCATTCTATTTCTAAGAGTTTATGTAAGAGAAATGAAGTTATATGTCTGCACAAAGACATGTGCAACAATGTAGATAACATCTTTATCTGAAATAGCCAATAACTGCAAGTCAACCCCATTGTCTACCAACTGGTGAATAGATGAACGGATTGCATTATGTCCATGAAATCAAATACTACTAAGCAACATAGAATGAGAAACAAATGAGCTGGCCCCTACACATGTTGAAGATTTCTGCCTGAAAGTCCAAGCAAGGATTGAACATAAGAAAAGGGGGCCAAAAATGAAGTATAGCATCCTTGCTAAGCTGAGAAAATGGAAATTCGAATTCTGGGAAGCTGAAGACAGATAATCATATAAAAATGATCTATATGGGTAAAGAGCTCAAGAAATCTGTGCTTAAGTTGGGGGAAGTACTGAGCGTCAGAAGCTCAGGGTGTCACGTCATAGGTAGGGGTGAAGAATAACACTGCAGAAAAAATAACAACTGGGAAAATAAACTGAACAAGTCTCGGGTGACACAGGACTGAGAAAGGTTTGGCATGCAGCCAACCATGGGAGAAAGATTTCTTGATTAGAACATTCAATAAAGATATCGGAAAGACTAAACCTTAAGGGTTACACCAATCTTAAAATAAAGGTTATGTATGTATAACTAGCAAGTTTTAAAAACAAGCCTTAAAAACAAAACTTGAAAATAACTGCCTGAAAAAATAACATTCAACAACCTTTATTTTTTTTTAATCCTCATCTGAGGATATTTTTCCATTTATTTTCAGACAGAGGAGGAGGGAAGGGGGGGAGGGAGGGAGGAAGGGAGAGAGGGGGAGAGAGAGAGAGAGAGGGAGAGAGAAACATCGCTCTAATCGCTGAGCCAAACAAGCCAGGGCAAAATTCACCAACTTTTAAAAGGAAAACAGCCACAATTTTTTTAAAAAAATTACTTAGACAAATACTTAGGATAAACACAAAAATACACTTAGACAAATCATGATGATTAACATGTTAAAGGTTCTCCTGCAAAAGGAGAACAATGTGAATAAATGTGTGAAACATCTCCTCAGAGAGTTGAAAACAACAGGAAAGAGCCCAATGAAAGTAGGTTTAGAGGTACAAACTCCTGAAGGAGAAATGTTTCCGCCCGGAAACCCAGTCCCAGTCTCACTGCAGTGTAAGCCACAGCTGCTGCCTGACCCTGTCTTGGCGATGAAAACTGACCTGCTGTCCAGTTCAAGTGGGGTGGAATATCTCTGGGTCATGGCACTTCCTGCTAGTCCCCTTTCCACATTGACAGTAAGCAGACAAGTGCAACAGCCCTGGCAGAGAAAAGCATGCTGTCCAAGGACTCAGACCTTTAAGAATGAGGGTCTGGGTCAAATGATGAAGTTCACTGAGGCCAGCAAGGAGCCAGTGAGAGGGAGGACATTTAGAATAGGTAGTGAAGGAAGAGTATAATAAATAACAGTTGCAACCTGAGCCCAGCTGCAGTGATGCTCCCTTTCCCAAGTTTCCTTAGGAAAAGAGTGCATTCATAAACCTAGAGTATCCCAGGGTGCATGGTATGAATTGTGGTGGATACTGTATTGGACTGCCCAGGGCCCTCTTTAGATCCTTTAGCTGCTGGGAGTGCTGTTGGCAGAGAGCCCCTAACTGTAATCCCTTTGATGTGATTGTGACTCTGAAAGCTACCTTCCCCCGGGGAACATCCCCCTTCTAGGGCTGTACACATCTAGTGAATGATCAATGTGGGGTATAAAGACGCAACCTGAATCTGAATTCAACTTTTCCCTGGGTCCCACCCATTCCCTTCTCTTCTCGTTCATAGGTGTTGATCACAAGAGCACACCCACCCTCAAATGTTCCTAAATGTTAATACCAGAGTCTGTTTTCCAGGGGAACTGGCCTGGGTAAAGGGTACATCTAAAAAGAATAAATGATCTTGGAAAGAGTGTCTAAAAATAGAAAAAAAAAGAAAGGGAAACTGTACACGAACACTTGTCTGCAGGCATAGAAACATCCCATACTGGATCACTGCGAGAAGATGACGAACCCTAAAGTGTGGCAGTTGCATTTAACTGAAAAAAGGAGAAAAAAGAAGAATCGACCTGAAAGATCAAACAAATGTAAGACAATGTTCAAGGCAAAAAAAAAAGCAAGAAAAAAAATGTAAGAAAAACAACTGTATAAGAAGAAAAATGAAGTAGCCACTGACTACAGTGAATAAATGTATATAAAGCTAATTTGTATACAAATTTTCACCTGCTATATTCAATCTATTTGCAAAAGATGAAAGGCAAGGATGGTTTCAGAAGACTATTTGAATGCTATTAATCTTAACAAAGCAAAAAGTTAGCTACAGAGGGCAGAAACTGTGAGTCAGAAGGAAGGGAGCGCTGGAGGAAAGAAGATATTTTAAAGAGGAGAGTCAAAGGATAATATCACTAGTTGAAGAAATAAGAAATGCACGTTTGGGGCTAAAAATTAAGGATATAAATTTCTGGGATGGATATAAATTCCTGGTAGAGGTGGTGCTATCTAAAAAATCATGAAGATGAAATATAAGCATTTTATTATAGGATTTTAATGTTTCAGAAAAAAATGTAAAAGAGTAAGTAAGGCAGAGTGTTCTCTTCTGGGGAATAGGATTGAGGATAGGAAGGAAGTGTGCCTCGGATGGAAATTTTGATGTTGTGCATATATTATGTAAATAATGATATAAACCGTTTGTTTGTTTGAGGAATTAGTATATTTAGTCTGAGAAGCTGAAGTGTGGGGTATGAGTTAAATTTGGCTGAAAACATAGACGTGTTTTCTAATGAATAACATTGGAATAAAACAACTTGTAAAGGAGTGGATTTTAACAAGATAATTGTGCAATGTTTCATACATGTAAGAGACATACCAATTTGACATTTTATGGTTTCATATGCCTTTAGCGGAAAGATTTTCAAAGAACTATTAGATACCAAAACTAAATTATTTAAAAATAATAATGTTTAAGTTCGTCATAAGAGATCTCACAAGTCTCCTCTTCCTTCTCCATGTACATCTGAGGTTAAAATAACTTCAGCTTTTAGAAACAAAACAACTTTAACTTAACTCAAGGCAAAATAAAGCATTATATTAGATTTCTGTGTAGATAGTGTTGCTGAAAACCTCTTTGAGAAATCAAAGGAAAAAGAAGCTAAAAGTACATAAACAAGTTATGAAGGAGAAATTGGTTCTGTAAGGATAGATTTATTTGGTTTAGCTTTCTCTGGGTAATATAAAATACACAATATGTTTTATGAGGATTTTCTTATTGTCCATACTCAGTTCAAATTTACACCTTAGAGAAAAAGATCATCTTGATTCTTTCTGGTTAGCCTAAATTTTTTTTTCCCAACACTTTTCACAGAACTGCAATAATAGTACTAAACAGTATTGCCTATGCTTGAGGGAGCAGTCATAATACAGCTGGGTGACCCATGACTTCTTCCCCTGTTGTCTAAAAACCATCTGGAATGCAAGCTGGCCCTCTGGAAGGGACGGTGCCAGCCCATTTTATTCTTCATCCACTGTAATTGTTGAAACATGCTTCTTCCTATTGAGCTCAAAGTGTAGACTATATAAATTAACTGTATGGCTTTTCTTTTAAATATTACAGCATTTACTATATAATTGGATTAGGAAAGTGCTTCCAGATTTAAGCCACCAACAAAAAAAAAACCTTGACTATTATGTTATATAAAAGCAGAATACATTTCCTCTCAGCATCCACCCACATCATGATGGCATATCTTCAAAAGTAATACAAACTTCCACTTTACACTCATTATTCAGAATCATTCCAGGTTCCTGTTAATGGCATTTAGGCGGTCATTTATCACTCTCAAGAGAGGAGACTGCCAGTTTTACCTCTGCCTTTACCTCCGTGTTCTTACACCTTAGTCATAAAGTGTTAGTTAGTGATCAAGATATCTGTTCCATATCTGCTTTTCTCCTACTTTTCCCATTTTGCTTGGGATTTCAACTTCTATCACCTGACCTGTTTCTCAAGATGCAACAAATCCTAGTCCTTTTATGAAACTCGGATTAAATGTCTTCTGAAAGATTTTTTGATCCACCAAAGATACAATTTACTACAGTGTATGCTCCCATTGAAGCCTACACAGATATCTACCAAAGAAGAACTGTCTACAATAGACCCCGGTATGACCTTCCACCTCCTCCAAATCCTAAATAATTCACCACATTCTCATTATACAATGTCCCTTCATATTTCCTTCCCATTGCTTTGAAGATAAAAGTAAAACGATTTAGCCCATTTAGCATGGAATAGGATGCTCTTCTTGGTCTGTCCCAGACTATATCTTTAGCTTTATTTCTTGCAGTCCCCAGCCTCCTATAGTCTCCAGCTTCTCCACCAGCTTGATATTTAGCTGTTAGTAAATTTCTTTTTTATTTTTTTCTTGAAATTAATGGGGTGACACTAGTTAACAAAATTATACAGGTTTCAGGGGCAAAATTTTACAACACATCATCTGTACACTGCACTGTGTGTTTACCACTGGAAGTCAAGTCTCTGTCCATCATAATTTAATTTTTGATATTGCCAATAATTCTAAACTCTCCCTTAATCACCCAACAGCCCACCAACATTTTCCACTCAGTCTCCCAGAGAGGCAGTGGATGATTCTTTCATATCATTTAGGTCTAAGCTCAGATATTATTTCTTCAGAGAGGTGTCTATTGACTTCTATATAAAACGGCTTTCCCACAACTCGTGTCCCTGTTTGTATTCACTTAGCATGGTTGCAATCATGAATGAGAATTTTTTTTTTGTTATTTTGGCTTCTTCCATTATAAAATAAATTTAACACTAGGAATGTTTTTCTTGTTCTGTGCTCTATTCCTAACACCTCATGAAATGTCTGTTTTTTAAGTGAGCAAATGAATAAATGCCTATTTAGTGTGTGAATGTTTTATTAGTTACCTAGGAAACTCACTACTGTATCAATATCTTGTACATACCCTTCTTTGATTTACATCAAGTATCTGAAAATTAGAAGAAACTCAGTGGTCACTTCTCTTAAAATGCTCAATATCCTATACTCAATGAGTAATAAACTTCAAAACAAAGCTATTTACTCTAATTTTTAAAAATTCAATTTCCATAAAGTAGCAAGAACATAAAATCAAAATATGTTGAGTAAATTTAGCTTTATGGAATACTTGCTGCATAGTCCTCAGACTGATTCTCTTTTGGCCATAGAACACTATAATCCTGCAGCTCTGCCCTGGGGACCTCTGACCTCGCCCACCTTCTTGCTACTCTGAGATCTCTTTCACCAACCCTTCTTCTAAATCCACTTATGTATGCATGAGTCTCTTTCCCTCGCCTCCAGCTTGCTGAAAGAAATAATCTGATAGTCTTATTTGAGCAAAAATGCTGATGTTTGATAATGGCTTAATTCATCTTTTTCAGAGGTTTGTATTTTCATAAAACAACCATTAATCCAAAGAAATAAGTATGTATCTCAAAATTTTGGTTGGAATTCCTAGTAAGAAGAAACGTTATCTCTCAGCTCCTCAAATTGTACCACATAGAAAGATTCTTTGCATAAAGATGATCGAGATTAACAAAAAAATTACTAAGAGATATTTCCTTTTAATACCATAAGTTTATTAATAGTCAATGTTTTCATAGTAATAATAATAACTAAAACTTATTTGGAACTTAGCATTGTGCTTTCCAAACATATTTCGTTTCACCTGTACAGCGGTACTACAGGAAATAACTTTTATCCCAAGTTTACAGGTAGAAAAATAGGCTTAAAAAAGAGGTTAAATAGCATGTTTAATGTCTCACTGCTGGTTGGTGGAGCTTTGATTCAAATTTTAATCTGTATGATTCGAAAAACTTAAGCTTTCATAGCCTCTCAAAAAAAAAAATGTTATAATTGGGTTATACCCTGTCTTTCATTAAAGCTTATGTATAAAACCCCTAACAGTCTTGAAATGTGACATGGTCCTTTCTTTGTGAACAATAGAAAACTCATGACATCATAAAGTGCAACTTATATTTAGCTCTGATCGTTACCACATCGTTCTCTTCACTGGATTAAAATCTGTCACCTGTATAATATGCATCATTTAATCCTCAACAAATAAAATATGTAAAGTCAAGTAGAGGACTCCCAAAGACTAAACAAATCTCCAAATTTGACATTTGAGAAGTTTGTGCAAATCTTTTAATAGATATTGATTAAAAATCCTAGATAAATTTTATTTTATTATTTTTATTTTTTATTTATTTTTTAAATTTTTAAATTTTTTTTATTAATTTGTTTTTGTTACAGATGTTTCTCCTTTTTCCCCCACTGACACCCTCCTCCCCATCCCCACTGCCCCATCCCCAGCATTGTTGTCCATGTCCATCAGTTATGCATACATGCATATAAGTTCTGTGGCTTATCTCTTCCCTCCCCCACACCCCTTCTTCTGAGGGTTATCAGTCTGTATCCTACATCCACATCCCTGGGTCTACCCTGTTCCTCAGACTGTTATGTTCATTATATTCCACAAATAAGTGAGATCATGTGATATTTGTCTTTCTCTGCTTGGCTTGTTTCGCTTAAGATAATACTCTCCAGGTCCCTCCATGTCGTCTCAAAGGATAAGAGATCTTTCTTTCTTACAGCCGCATAGTACTCCATTGTGTATATGTACCACAGCTTTTTTATCCATTCATCTACTGATGGACACTTGGGCTGTTTCCAGATCTTAGCTATTGTAAATAGTGCTGCTATGAACATGAGGGTACATGTATTCTTTCTGATTGGTGTTTCAGGCTTCTTAGGGTATATTCCTAGAAGTGGGATCACTGGGTCAAATGGCAATTCAATTTTTAACTTTTTGAGGTAACACCATAGTGTTTTCCACAGTGGCTGCACCAGTCTGCATTCCCACCAGGAGTGTACTAGAGTCCCCTTTTCTCCACACCCTCTCCAACACTTGTTGTTTGATGATTTGTTGATGGCGGCCATTATGATAGGTGTGAGGTGATACCTCATAGTTGTTTTAATTTGCATCTCTCTGATGATTAGTGACATTGAGCATTTTTTCATATGTCTCTTGGCCATTTGTATGTCCTGTTTGGAGAGGTGTCTGTTTAGGTCCTCTGCCCATTTTTTAATTGGGTTCTTTGTCTTCCTTTTGTTGACTTGTATGAGCACTCTACAGGCAGATAGATCAATGGAACAGAATAGAGAACCCAGAAATTGACCCAAGATAATATGCTCAATTAATATTTGACAAAGGTGGCAAGAGCATACAGTGGAGTCAAGACAGTCTCTTCAATAAATGGTGCTGGGAAAATTGGACAGCTACTTGCAAAAAATGAAGCTAGACCACCAACTTACACCATACATGAGAATAAACTCAAAATTGATAAAAGATTTAAATGTGACTTGTGAATCCACAAAAATTCTAGAAGAAAATGCAGGCAAAAAAATTTCAGACATCATACGCAGTAGAATTTTCACTGATATATCACCTAAGGCAAGAGAAACAAAGGAAAAAATGAACACATGGGACTACATCAAACTCAAAAGCTTTTGCACAGCAAAAGAAACAACCATCAAAACGGAAAGGTATCCCACTATATGGGAGACCATAATCGCCAATGATGCATCAGATAAGGGGTTAATTTTCAAACTAGATAAATTTAAAATGATCTGTATACATTTTTAAATCTACTGAAAGGTACTGAACCTTTTTAATAATAAAAAAGTCCTAAGGTATCAGTCTTTCTCTTTTATTTTTCAACATTCTTAAAATCTATATGTGAAAAATTGTTTTAAAAAATTGATGATTAAGAGAAAAAGATAAAATGATGTGATAGTTTTTATTTTAAAATACAAGGTCAGCCCGGCCACTGTGGCTCAGCGGTTGAGCATCAACCCATGCACCAAGAGGTTTGGCAGTTCAATTCCCAGTCAGCGCACATGCCCAGGTTGTGGGCCAAATCTCCAGTGGGGGGCATGCAGGAGGCAGCCAGTTGATGTTCTCTCTCATCGATGTTTCTATCTCTCTCTCCCTCTCTTTTCCTCTCTCTCTAAAATCAATACAGAAAAAAAATATTAAAAAAAATACAAGTTCATTTCATTTTCATCAGCAAAAATTATAATCCAAGGTATATTGCCTATTTACATGAGTCATTTCAATTTCTTAAAATATGATTTAGTTCTGATGGGTCAATATTTAAATGCACTTTCATTGCTACAGAGCTTAGTCATTTAACATTTTACAATCATATAACTAACATCAAATTATTTACATAATTTGCAAACCTAGTAATCTAAAGTATGCTTTTAAAGACTATAATAACTTGCGTCTAAAACATAGCATTTATATTTTTGTCCTTCAGTAAACAGGTAGCTAGATATTAATAAAGGAAGTGAGCAAAGGGAATCATACATTTTTTTGTTGGTGTTAATCCTTGCCCAAGGATACTTTTTTCCTTGATCTTTTAGAGAGAGTGGAAAGGAGGAGGGAGAAAGAAAGAGAGAAACATCGATTACCACATGACCTCAACCGGGGCCAGGAATCAAACCAAACCCAGATACGTGACCTTGACCGGAATCGAACTCGAGGCCCTTTAGTTTGCGGGTCAACGCTCTAACGGCTGAGCAAACTGGCCAGGGTGGAATCATACATTATTAAGATAATAAACGAGGGAGCTGAATTGGATAATAAGCCTGTTTCACTAGGAAGTTGCAGCATTTCTAGGCAGTGTTCTGCCAATGTTAACCCCTTTTCCATGTAAGGAGGAAGGACCAGCTTTCCATTCTCCCCTGGGTACATCAGGTCCATTTGCCCAGACTGTGGGTGGAAGGAATAAACATAAAGGGACAATTCCTCTGCTGGTGCATGCCCACAGGGGTTGGTGCTTCCACTTTGAGGCATGCACAGTAGGAGCCAGCATGGTGACTGCAAAGGCCTGTCTGTCTAGCCTGGGGAAAGGACTGGGTTGGATCTAGGAAATGCAGAACTGTGAAAGATCTAAGAAATGCTTTGCTTAGGAGGAGGGGCCAGCAGAAGCCCGAAAAAGATTGAACAAACAAAATTGAAACCCACCCACAGAAACAGAATAGATTGATGGTTTTCAGAGAGGAGGGTGTTGCAGGACTGGTTGAAGAAGGTGAAGGGACTGAGAAGTACAGATTGGTGGTTGAAAATAGTTATGGGGATGTCAAGTCCAGCATAGCAAATACAGTCAATAATACTGTAATAACTCTGTATAGTGCTAGTTGGGTACATGAAATATCAGGGGAACACTCTGTAAAGTATATGAATGTGTAACTAATATGCTATATACCTTAAACTAATACAAAATAATATTGAATGTAAATTGCAACTGAAAAAAATTTTAACTAAAATAAAAGGACAGATGGCATATGTATTTGGTCCCTATAGCTGCTGTAAAATTAAAACAAATTTATTTTAATACAACGGGTATATTATCTTAAAGTTTTGAATGCTAGAAGTATAAAATAAATTCACTGGGTTGAAATCAACAGTCAGCAGGGCTGTGTCCCCTCTGGTGGCTCCACAGGGAATCTGTTTCCTTGCCTGTCCCACCTTTTAGAGCCACACTCTTTGTATTCCTTGGCTTATGGCTCCTTCCAATCGACACCTCGTTTCAGTCTTCCCAATCCTTCTGTCAAACCTTCCTTTTATAAGGACTCTTGGGATTAAATTTTAGGTCCCCTCAAATAACCCAGGAAAACCATCATCTCAAGATGCTTAACCTACTCTCACGTACACCATCCACTTTGTCATATAAAGTAATTTGAATTCAGGGGTATAACCTAGATATTTTGAAGATCACTATTTAAACTACCTCAATAACCATTAAAATCAGGAATGCTAATTAACAATGATCAAAATCAAGCAATGGTGAGTGAGGAAAAAAATTATTCCATGATCCTAAGTAATAGTTCTGTCATCATTTCTATACCAAAATTACTAGGTAAAATAATTCAGATGTACTTTTGAAAAATTCTGTATTTCTGTATTTATTTTATGCAATATATGTATATTGCATATGTATTTGCATAAAATATATACACAAATATTTATTAATATGTAATATAATATATAAATATTTTATATTGCATGAAATACATATAATTTATATATATATTAAATTATATATATAATTTAAAGTCTATGCACATATCATGAAAATAATAAATCCACCACCATATGCTAAAAATGTATAATTTAGTGTATATTTACATTGCTAACCTCAAATACTTGGCAAGTGTTTTCTGTAAACATGTCCTATAAGGAGAAAAAGCAGGAAACAAAAACAAGGCTTATTAATAAAGGCTTTCTTAGTCTTTCCTTTTATGGTATCTAGTTTTGCTTTTCCTAATTTGTGGTAAACAATATAGGTACTAATACAATGTTAAAAATTGTGTCAAGAATTGTTGGAAGCCAAAGGTACAGCATTTCAACTTTTTTAAAAAATTGATTTTAGAGAAAGGAAGAGAGAGAGAAACATCGATGTAAGAGAGAAACATCAATCAGCCACCCTCTGTTAGCATACCAAGTAGAAATCAAACCTGCAACCCAGGTATATGCCCTGACCTTGAATCAAACCAGCAACCTTTCTGTGTACAAGATGATGCCCTAAAAACTAAGCCACTGTGGCTGGGCTCTGAAATATATCTTAAAATACCAAGTGTTCCTTTAATTTGAAAACATTCCTAGATACAGTAGCTGAGGAATCGTATAAAATAACAATAAGGAAATACATCTATTGTTATATTGTTTTTTTCTTTTGGCATCAGTAAATGGTAAATCATAAGAATAACATGTATATTTATAAGATAACTTGCCACTCACTCTAAAGTTATATGAATTTAGAGTAAATTATCATATTCTATATTTTAATGGTCTACATGATATTTGTTAATCTATTAGTGGTTAATTTGGTACAATTTTAATATATTTCATGTTTATTTTCTAAAATAAGATTAAAGAAATGACAATATAAAAAGAACCAATAGCTTTTTTTTTTGTCCTCACCCGAGGACATTTTTGCATTTATCTTCAGATAGAGCAGGGAGGAGACAGGGAGGAAGAGAGAGAGAGAAACATTGATGCCAGAGAGACACATTGATTGGTTGCCACCCACACGACCCCAACCGGGACCAGGGACCGAACCCAGGACTCTCTGGTCCGTGGGCTGATGCTCTAACCACTGACCCAAACTGGCCAGGGCAAGGACCAATAGCTTTTTAAGCTCATAAAATTATTAAGGCAGTTTCTAATATGCAATAAGCAAAGAAAAGATTAAGTATGTAAAACAATGATAATATAGTTAATATAGCTAAAGAAAATTATAATACTGTCCTTATAGATGTTGTGGTAAGTCATTACTTAAAGGAAGTTCACAGCAATGAAAACAGCATAACGAAATTAGTTTAAAAAAAAAAGCACAGATTCACTATATTTCTTTATATTATTTATTTAAATCACTTAAAAATAAATATTCATGCTTCATGCTTTCTGACTGAATAATTTTCCAGTAAAATTGTTAATGCTTTCCACAATCCTTTTCACACTAAATTGATATTTAAAACCAAACATCACCAAAAGCTACTAAATCTTACATATTAGCCTAAATAAATCAACGTGGTTTTATTCCCAGGAATCATGCATGGTTATAAAATGTAGAAATCAGCACAAGACAAAATATTGTATTTGGATGCGACAATGCTTCTTCATATCTTATGTGATCAAAAGAAATTGGAAATAAATATTCGACTTCAACTAGTTTTATTCTTTAGTTGATTTATCAAGGGAAGTAGAATTTCTTTTAACTGAATGCAGTAATGTATATCAAGCATATTGTCACAAACTCATTGATCTTCTCTTAACTAGCAAGTTAAATCTCTATGATTAAAAACAAAATACAGTTTTCTCTTCTCAGATTGGTTATATGGCTCCTTTATTTTGGTTATCTGTCTCAGAAATGTCTACAGGTTCTCCTGGGAAGCTCAAGAGTGGTTGATAGTTTCATGTGATAAGTCTGCATATTAAGAAAACTCATATTGTATTAGGAAACACAAGTGTACTTTGTTCCATAATGATATTGTTTCTAATACATATTGCCATAGCCTTACATCTCTTTGATCCTTTTTTTGTATGTTTTAGTTATTTGTTGATTAAAATTTATTTTGCACTTCTTTTTTGTTTGATTTTGATACTTCTTTATTTCCTTTTTGTTTTGGTGGCTTTTAGTGGTAGAGATTATTGCTAAACAATGTGATTTTAACTCAGGAGTAACTAGAACATATTTCAAATATGCCACTTTATTAAGTGTGAATTCTAAAGGAAAAATTACATTTTTAAAAAACATTAATTGTACCATTTAGAATAATTTAATTCTGTATTAGGAAGTAAATTGGTAAGCATATAAGTACTTTGGTAACAAATCCATAAAGGAACAAGCATTTTCTGGGGGTAGGTTTCCTGCTTGTGTAAGGCAAATTAGGAAAGCAATATTTCTTTTCCAGAAACATTTGCTTTCTGCCCCAGATTTTTGTCTGGATGTTTACTTGGTTTGTATTATTCTCAAGAGAGATGGCTTATTAGAGCACTTCGGTGGAAGTCTTAGTAATCTAATGACAATTGTTTCTCCCAGAGAACCACTTCCTAATGATTTTTATTCAGTCATGCAGTATTAAATGAGATGCTCAGTTTTAAATGAGAGTCGTAAAATTATTTCAGCTATTGTAATACCTGTTATAAAATAAATGTCAAATTTTCTGACCCAGGTGTTTAGAAGCAGATCAATTATTTTAATATCAATGTTGAGTATTTCACTGACGCTTTACACAGCATGAATAACGTTGGAAGCTACCAGATCAATAGCATGTGTGTTTATTTGTAGTAGGTAGACACTCAAACACAGACGTTTATTTTGCTGATGTAGATTTGTTGTTTCTAACATCATTTAGTTCATAGTAACTGCTAGTGCTGAGGATTTTTCAGGTTGTTTTTTATTCCATGTAGCCATGTACTGAACCTCTCCCATGCTTTTCATATCAAGTTCTCGTTAATCATTACATACTTCAGAGCATACACAACAATTATTATTTAGTTAGAACTTATAGCTTCATGATCCAGGGTGCAAAAAATATCCTTAACCTAATTCACAAATAAATGTACAATGGAATAATGGCAAAGGTTCCAGTTCTAACTGTGCAATTAGAAAGGTTTGGGGTTCAATCCTGACTTGACTACCATTCTATAGCTCAGTTTATTTATCTGTAAAGTGAACAAAGTAAAAAGACCTAAAGGAAGTACTGTACTAAAAGCAACAAAATTAGTGCCTGGCACAGGCCTCTCTGTGCAGTCCTTTTCATTCTGTTACCATCAAGGGGACTGCATTCTTCATGTCAGAATGACATGGCGAGAATTGCATGAGCTGTGAAGTTAGAGCATTTCTACTCTGGTAAATGGTTGTGTGACTTGGAGCAAGTTATGCTGCCTATATGAGTCTGTTTGTTCTTTATAAAAATGAGCATCAGCTCTGCCCAGGTAGCTCAGTTGGTTAGAGCATGGTCCTGATACACCAAGGTTTCGGGTTTGATCCCCCACCAGGGCACATACAAAAATCAACCAATGGATGCATAAATAAGTGGAACAACAAATCTCTCTCTCTCTCTTCTTCTCTCTCAAATAAATAAAATTTAAAAATGTGGATATTTTATTTTCATATTTTTCAAATGATTAAATGAGATAAGTCTAATTTTTTTGCAGTAATTATTTGTGCTGCAGACAATAAATAGTTTTATTTCCTACCCAGCCACTCAGATGAAAACAGCATCACAAAGCCTTAAATCCATTAGATTCTGTAACAAAATGATAACATTTGCATAACAGAAAATGTATATGAAGTTACCAAAGGGTAAATAACTTTTAATTTGTAAATACACATGTATAATATTTTATGTCATGAAAGGAAATTATGTTTGTAGAGTCAACAACCCATCTAATCATCTTTTAAAAATCAAGAAAACCACTTGAACTTTTACATCTCTGGTAGTGTGCAAATATTGTACCTGTTTTTCTTGTCCAAACAAAAAATATCCAACAGAATATAAACAATGAGAAATGAAAGCAGTTCACAATTAGAGCCAAAACATTTTAACTAACAAAAGTCACTCTAAAAGAGGCTTATCTCACTCCCCCTTCAACTATAGCAACACCAACATGGTAGTAATATAGTTAAGGAGGATGATTTCAGTCAGAGAAAGACAAGTGCCATATGATTTTACTTATATGTGGAATCTAACGAGCAAAATAACAAATAAAGTAGAAACAGCCTCATAGATACAGAGAACAGACTGACACCTTGGGGGTGGAGGGGATGGGCTGGGTGAAAAAGATGAAGGGATTTAGCAAAAACAAAACAAAACAAAAACCCTCATAGACAGACAACAGTGTGGTGATTACTAGAGGGAAAGCGGGGGGAGGTAGGAAAGGGTAAAGGGCGATAAATGGTGATCGAAGGAGACTTGACTTGGGTGGTGAACACACAATAAAATATACAGATGATGTATTATAGAATTGTACCCCTGAAACCTGTATCATTTCATTAACGAATGTTACCCCAATAAATTCAATTTACAAAATTTTAAAATAAAATATTTAAAAAAGGAGGATGATTTTGATAAGCTATATTTTGATGTCAGGAAATTTCTTATATGACTGCCTGAAATATCAGAACCTGGGGCTCAGGCTCCCATTCCTAAGTTTTCCCTAAAGTAATTAGGACCATATTTTTATAATGATTACAATCGGTTATATAAGTAAACTAAGATATAAGCATGCAAGTACTAGTACAAAGAGACGGTAAACATGCTTTTTATCATAACTTTACTATCCTTTTATAAAAGAACATAATATTTCACCATCACCTGAAGGTCTTGGAATGCTCCATACTGAAAAATGTCCACAACATGCTGTCACCACGTATACACAAGAATTTGAAAATGTACATCAAGTAAAGAGAGTTCTTTCTCTGCAAGTTCTCCATTTGCTACCTGCTCCACCTCACTTATTAAAATTAAAGATATTTTCACTCTTAATTGACTGTGAATTTAGGGCACTGTGCTGATGTAAGGACTGAGGAAAGAAACTGTCCTCAAGATTTTAACTTCTGTGGGGAGGTCCTGCAGTTGGGAGTTGTGAACAGTGTTTGGAACTATTGTTTGTTTGTTTGAATTATATTTCCTATATCACCATTCATTTAATGAAGGTAACCTGTAATCATAGAGAGACCTTCCTGGAAACATTCACTTATTTGTGCCGCAGACTATTGTAGTAGGTGCGTCAACTTTTTTCAACATTCTCCATCTCCAGCTAAGCAATTCACACAGTTCTTTTGGAATTTAAGTACCAAGGACAGCTACTAAAATCCCATTAGACACTCATGCTCACCATGTCACAGAATTCATTTGACATGAGTAATAAATGCCAAGATTCAGTAAAGCAAAGTTGAATTTGAAGCCTTAATCATTAGGGGAGTCCTAAAAGGTCTTGGCTTTCTCTGAAGATATTTCTGGAGATTTACTGAGAAATGTCTAGGTACAATTTTATGGCATAACAGTGTTCCTGACATTTCTCTGGAACTTAGAAAATGTGTGTGTGTGTATGCGTGCGCGCGCATGTGTGCACATTTATATATTTTTTAAATGAGCAGTCATACCTGCATATTTTAATATTCTAAATGATGCACTTTCAAATATATCCCCAGATGATAACACTAACTATGCTGTAACAGGGCCTAAAAAGACAGTTATGTAACAACATATCGCACACAATGAATTATACATTTGAAAAGATCCATTTATTTGAAAGCCTTTCTAAAGTGACTCTCTGAAAAATTGCCATGCAGGACACTTGCTGAGTTTCACATTTTTTCTAAGACTGATTTCATATCTCTCATGCTGTTGTTAGAAACTGTGTAAGATGGGATAGGGACTCAGCAGATAATATTTATTGAAATGTTTATATCTGGGCAGACAGAATACCACAGATGAAAGTAATTATGTTTCTTTCTCTTCAAAATAAGGAAAAATAATCATGCACACTCAAAAGAGTTACTGTGAGAATTAATTAAAACAATCCATATAAAAGAACTCTGGCACATAAATATTAGTTATTATTAGTGGTAATAGTATTACTACTATTATTATATTATTCAATAGTGCTTAAACATGTTGATGTTTAACAATAAAATTTTTAATTGTTGCTAATTTTTTTAATCCTCACCTGAGGATATATTTTTCTATTTATCTTCAGAAAGAGAGGGAGGGAGGGAGGGAGAGGGGAGAGAGAGAGAGAGAGAAACATTGATGTGAGAGGGACACATTGACTGGTTCCCTCCTGCATGACCCCAACCAGGGCCAGGGACAGATCACAACCAAGGTACGTGCCCTTGACTGGAATCGAATCCATGACTCATTGGTTCATGGGCTGACTCTCTAAGTACTTAGCTAAACCGGCCAGGGCTTGTTTTATATCATTATATCATTGTATTCATCTGTATATTATTCTCCATGCTTATCACTATGACTGGATCAATATCTCTGTTTCTATCTCCATACATCTATACATGTATATATGTGTGTGTGTGTGTGTATATATATATATATATATATATATATATATATATATATATATATATATTTGGCTAAAAATGAATATCAGTGGTTAGAAAACTTTTTAATTAAGCTCAATCATTTGTATAAGTGTGTATGCATTTATGTATACTTTCTATTTTTATGTATGACTTTGTAAGGCATATGTAAGTAAGGTATTAATAATTAGTCTAATCAGTGGATTGTTACAGCAACAATGAGGATCATTTCTTGAGCACTGACTTTGAAATAGTTTGAAAATTTTGATTTACTTATAAAAACAGCAGTCACCCTCTCTTTCCTCATGTTCTTCCCCCTAGTCCTGCAAACACTTTCCACTTGTATAACTGTGTTCTTAGTGCTACCTCTTGTTTTATTTTATTTTCAATTTTAGGCGCCATATATTGACTGTCCTAGTTAAATTCTTCACTAGGACAGTAGAAAATTAAATACTCTTCTTCCTCCTACCCTAACTGTGCACATACCACCTTCCTGCAACTCTTTCTTCCTAATTTAATTTTACTGTGATAGAGGCTAAATACAAATTTAATTCTGACCATATAAATGACATTTACGTCACAGTTATACGGTCAATGATGACTCGCTTTCATGTTTTAAGTAACTCTTGGTTTTTCCTGTTAGTAACTGCTTGAACTTCTTATAGTTATCGTTTTTGTTGTTGTTATTACTTAGTCATCCTAAATTCTTGCTAGCTGTCTAAGTTCTCCTCTCACAGTGATCAGTCATAGTAGGTATTCTATCAATTTCCTCTTTCTGGAGAAATTTCTCATGGTTTTCTGGCCTGCCCAGACCTGGACTGCTCCTTACCTGGCACACAGCTGTAACCCTGGCTTCTCTACACTATTATCCTGGGGATGTCTGCTGCCTCTTCACTATTTAAATCTCTCATTTTTTTAATTTGTGTATGTGTGTGTTTTTTATCTTTCTCCTTGTTTTGGTGGATGACATCCTTTAGTATGTTCCTGGGAAAGGATGCATGAAAAGCAATGCTATAATACCTCGAATATTCAATATGGTATTTAACATATGCCTACATTTGACTGATACTTTAGATATGGAATTCTAGATTGAAAATAATTTATCCTCAAAAGTTTTTTTTTAATTTATCTCTATTGTTGAAAGTATAACAGATGTCTCCCCTTTTATCCTCATTGACACCCTCCACCCCACTCCTGTCCCCCCCCCCCCCCCGCCTTCACCACACTATTGTCTGCGTCCATGGGTTATGCATATAAGTTCTTTGATGTCTCAAAAGTTTTTGGCTAATCATGCTTTGTTAAAATATTTAACACAGCACAAATTAATCTTTGGAGTCATATAACATCTTGATATTTGGAGAACTAGGCCTTTCCTAGCTCTTATTCATCAACTTGTTCTTTTCTTTCCTTCAAGAAACAATTACCATCAAATTTTCTGTAGATGTCTTTGCCTTTAAAAATTGTGGTTTGTGAAACAACTGAATTTAGCAGAAAACAAGTGTCCTTATCCCTGAAAGTTTGCAGAAACATCAATATCTCTGAGATTTTACAAAGACAAGCCTCACTTTGTTTTCTTTTATTGTACTGAGCACTTAGCAGACATTGCAGTCTGCAAAATTACCTGTTGCAGTTTTTGAAAACTATTGAATTATTTTACTGATATTTTCCCCATCCATTTCATTTCTGGTTTTGGAATTCCATAATTCAAATCTTGAAACTCCTAGATGAATCCACCAAATTGCTTATTTTTCTTTTCTATTTTTCATCTCTTTATCTTTTTGCTTTCCTTCCTGGGAATTGTTCTCATTTACTCTCCAAAACTATATTCCAGTTCTATGCTGAGCCATTTTGGAGCTGAAGCAAAAGGATATTGTCTGCATTTTAACAACTGTTATTGTATTCATTTTATTTGTGCATTAATTTTTATTTTACAAATATTGTATTCAAATATAATTTACTTGGATTACTGAGGTAATCAGCCCTTAAATTTTGCACTTGAGAGCCTCAATTAATTCACTTAGTTCCAACTCTGCCTAGTGATCCCTGATTTTGTACCTTGTCTTAAAGCTAAGTAAACCTAACACTGATCAAAGCCTCTTGTGCTTCATGAGTTTGGTGGGTTTTAAAAATATGGAAACAAAAGTTGGAGAAAATTGAGATAAAAAAATAAAAGTTAAAAGTTAAAAAAAAATCTGACTTAATATGCTTTGGGATATATAAAGATGTTGCCATCCAGAACTGGATGCTATTTTCAAAACACAAAATATCCAGAGAACTAACATCCTTCATTTTTACCAATATCTATTTGTTTTGTGTCCCTTCTGCACCATCACTTATCACCAGAACCAGGGTTATCTTACGCTGCAAATAAATTTGGGAAATTATGCACTGTGATGTCAACTTTATTATTACTTATTTTTCCTGACTGGGCTTAGAGTTTATTTTTCTCATGTGTTTGTTATTTACCTCTTTCTAGTTCAGAGATCTCCCAGCTTGCAAAATATTGGTGCTCTGTTCTCAACTCTCAATCTCCCCTAACTTGGATGTGTATGTTTTAAATAATAACAAACAACTCTTTAGTGTCATTGTAGTGGAGTCTGATAATGGAGGAAAGCAGAAGTAAGTGTTCAGTTTACCACCTTTACCTGACTTTTTACTCTTTAGATGTTCCTTGTGTTTATATAATACTATCATCTTTCTCAGCACAAAAGCAGAGCGACATGAGTCAAAATGTCTGCAATGATATTCAAGGTGTGTAAAATAGATTGACTCTTTAATAGAAGGTTATAATAATCTACTATGTACTAGGTGCAATACTCTCAGTTGACCATATAATCTTTTAGGAAAAGAGGCCTATAAGTGGGCATTGTGTATTGTCTGAAATGTATTCTAGTAGAGAAAATCTGAAGATATTATGGGTACAACCAGTAGAAAGTTCAACAATAGCTCATCAGTTCAGGTAAAGAGTTCCAAAAAAGATAACTCCTAAGCAGTCACTGAAACAAAACTAAGTAATAAAAGAACGACAGGGAATGGAGAGGGACTGATCCAGCTAAATATAACCAACAACAATGCATCTATAATTCTGGAAGGATAAGAGAGCATGGGAATGAGGGAATCGGAAATAATCCACTCAGCACATAATTTTATTTATTTATTTATTTGTTTATTTTTATTGAATGTATTGGGGTGACATTGGTTAA
Organism: Tadarida brasiliensis; assembly: GCA_030848825.1. NCBI lineage: Eukaryota > Metazoa > Chordata > Mammalia > Chiroptera > Molossidae > Tadarida > Tadarida brasiliensis. The sequence goes on along the minus strand of CM061263.1, from coordinate 107,845,857 downwards.
TAAAAGTATATAGGTTTCATGTGTACAATTCTGCAATACATTATCTGCACATTGTATTGTGTGTGTAGCACCCCAAGTCAAGTCTCCTTTCATCATGATATATAGTGCTCAGAATGAAAGGCACACAGGATGAGAACTGTAAGGATAGATCCTCAAAAGGAAAAGTCACCTATTTTTAACATTGTTGAGTTAACCATGTCTTTCCTAAATAAGAACACTACATATTGACCATAGATATGTAAACTAGATTTAAATGGATGCATTTACTACTTGACCTGCCAAACAGTATTTAGGAAGGAGAACAATATTTGTAATAGATGCACTCTAGATGCAAGAAGCATAAAATTATTCAATTCATGAAGGAAACATGACAAAAATGCCAAAAGAAGAAACTCTATTTTACCTTCCATGGAACTGATCCTGAAATCCATAATTGTGTTAGAAACACCGAAAGTATAAACTGATTCTTGACATTCCATTAGGACACTAAGGTCAGAGTGGGGACAAAACTTTTAAGCAAACTGATAGGAACTTTCATTCCAGTGAGCATCTCTCCGCGCTGTAAGTGTGTCATCATGGAAAATACAGCCAACAAAACCAATTAGCAGTAAATAGAATTTGTAAAAATGTCTTGCTTTTCAGAAACTTAAAAGCATATTTATACCCAGGTACTAAGTGCTTTGTCTCTTTTCCATATTGTTAGAAAACAAAATGACTAAGAGCTCATATTTCTTTTTCTTTTCTTTTCTTTTTTTGTTGTTAATCCTCACCTGAGGATATTTTTCCACTGAATTTTAGAGAGTGGAAAGGAAGGAGAGGGAGAGAGAGAGAGGGAGAGAGAGAGAGAGGGAGAGAGAGAGAGAGAGAGAGAGAGAGAGAGAGAGAGAGAGAGAGAGAGAGAGAGACATTAGTTGGTTGGCTCCCCCACATGCCCTGCCCAGGACCAGGGATCGAACCTGCAACCCAGGTACTTACCTTTGATCAGGAATTAAACCCGAAACCCTTCAGTCCGTGGGCCGATGCTCTAACCACAGAGTCAAACCGGCCAGGGCAAGAACTGATATTTCCAAAGGACTTAACCGTACCTTAATTGCCACATTCCTAATGCACTGCTAAAAATGACATTTCAACTTAATTGCTTTCCTTCAAGAAATTGTCCCTGGCATTTCTTTGTCTATGTATTCTCGATTAATTAACCCTTCACTAGTTCCATTAAAACAATTAATATGATGAAGATTTTGACATGTACTTTTAAAATTATTAAAGAGCATGGGAATCATTCTCAATACTCAAGGTAAGTATGAACCTGCTGGGAGCACACATGCTGCAATAGCGTTGCGGGCTAAATGGCCATGTCTATTGTCCCCCCAAGATAATTTGGTATTTATTTTGCTACTAATAGTATTTACTCAGGGTATTTACTTTTCTCCTGTCTGTTATACAAGTAAACGCTCACTCATATACTCTTGAGAATATTTTATTCATGGGGCAGTGGACTCAAACTGGAAACATATCCCCCCCCACAACCCCGTGGCCAAAGTAGGAAACTTTGTAACTTTGAAACTCAGTAACTTTTGGTTACTGAGTTATATTTTTATTATGAATAATGACAATTTTTACAGCTGAAAGAATGATGGTAGAGTCTCAGTCCTTAATAGTTTTTATACAAATTCACACTGATTTTCCTCTAATCTACTATGTACATTAAAGCCAGATTAAGTGATACACATACACCTATACACATACACACGGTTTTGGGGTACATGCATGTATAAGTATGTATATATGTATGTATAGCACATATAAAAGGAAAATCCTATGGAATCTTATACCACATTTTTCTAGACTATTATTTAAAATAACCACATTCTTATTTTTTATGCTTCTAAAATAAGAAGGATTGTATATATTCCAGGGACAGTGCTACATGACAACAGAATCCCAAGTCTTTAAGTAGGGTAAAATCTTCCACAATATCATCCTAATGTACTATCAAGCATAACTTCTGTCTGTATCAGCTGCTAACATGATACATCCTCCTACATTTAGTTAATACTCTTGTAAAAATAAACAACTAATTCTTGCTGAACAACTTCTTCTGTGTGCCTTTTCTTATGCCATCCCAGTGCCAAAAATTCCTTCTGCTTTCTTCAAAGCTTGGTGTCAAATTACCCTCAGCATTTGCTGGTGCTATTCTCAATTCTGGATATGAACTCAAAGTCTGCTAACTACTATTAACATTTCAGCTTCTGCTTTACACTTAAAGCTCTACTGTATTTTTTAAAGTGTATATGGAATTTCCTTACTATACTGATTTCATCAGATGAGAGTTAAAACAATTTACAATAGTAAATCCCCAACGGACTTTTTTGCACACAGTTTACACACAGTCAATTCTCAATAAATGAGTGTAAAATAAATGAATGTTTTTAATAATCATAGTTATTTTTCTTGAAACTATCTAAAAGATATCCACAGGAAAAAAATTTAATTTCTTAAGCAATACTAGTTATGTAGCTCATGTCTCTTAATATCTAATCCGTTTCGGTAGGCTTTCATTGTGTAGCGAAGAAACTACTGAAGTCTGAAGCTTGCTGACTTCTCTATTTGTATACAACGTGCATTTGTAATTATTTTGTTAAATAAAATAGTGATTACGTAACTTTTGGTACTAAGTATTTAATATATATAATATATTTTTTTATGTTCTTCTTTAAGGAATTACATGGTTTTCGTTATCTGATTTCATTCACTCAAACAAATTTTATATTTCAGGCTCTATACTAGGCACTCAATATTGTGCTTAAGTTTTGTAGAAGGGACACAAAAATAAACAGGTAAATTGTGCTCTCTATATATGTATATATATATATATATAATATATATATAATATATGTGTATATATATATAACATATATGTACATATATAAAATATTGATAAAATGCTTAAAATTATAGTAAATGTTATGAGGTCAAAGAATTCTATAGAAATAATGGCTATATTGGATGCTAGAAAAGAGTTTTTGAAGAGTTGACTTTTTAGCTAATTAAGCAGAGTCTGAAGGGTGGGGACTTACCAATATACAGAATGGAGGAAAATTCATAATAAAACTATTTTAAAATACCATTATAACCAAGTAACAAAAGACTTGTTAAATCCTTTAAATACCTGTAACAAAATGGTTCTTTGTTTGAATTACTCTAAAAATAATATAAATTTAGTCTGTTCTTAAATAGTTTACCTAAAAAAAGGAAAAAGACAATACCTCATAGTGAGGCATATAATAGGTTTTTAGAAAGATATGGAAAATTCAAAGTTTAGAAATATTTTACACTCTATGAAAAGAAAACTAGAATGGAGAGAAGAGGGAAGAAATATGTCTAATTATGTGTACTTTGCACATGGTATAATGGTGTTTTTTTAGTTTTATGAACCAGTTGTTCTTTTTCTTTTTCTTCAAAATAATAATAATAATAATAACAATAATGCTTACCAGACATTTTGAAACCCTAAAATAATAATATTAAATATATTTATTTAACACTTCTATTTATTAGGAGACATTACAAAGTTTTGAGGTCATAGTCTAATTTAAGGATTGGAAATATAAAGAATATATTATTTAAATATTATAAATTATGCATAAGTGATCTAATAGGTTCTCACAGTATTACCCTAAGTATGCTTTAATTCATTAATAAGAAAATTCTGGTTTATTCTAAATAATTAATATTTTCGAAACTTGGAAAAAATAAAAAAGACATACCATATGACTACAGCATTAAGTTCATCATTTTAATGCAGTTGGAAGTTTTCCCTTTGCTTCTTCATGAAATGATCAAGTTTGTTTTGCATTGAAATACAGAATACTAGGAACTATTTTAAAATTTTAAAATAGAGAAAACATATCAGTGTTTATTGCTAATTTACCCACAGTTAAGACTGCTGTCATGCATGCTAAAACAACTTTAGAAGTATTTCACTGATTATTTTCATTTAACTGCCTCTTTGCCATATTTTGGCTTCATTTCACACAAAATAAAGCACACTTAAAACCCAAGGGAAGATATTAGGTTATAGTTTCACATACCCCATCATGGACACAATAAATGAAGAAAGCATTTTTGTATTTGATAAAATATCCCACAGCCAAAAAAAAATTTAAAAAATGAATCTATACTTAAGTCTCTCAGCACAATTTTATATAAAAATAAGCATCTCATCCTTTTTATGATCCTTTCAAATTTGAACCACTATGTCTCATTTTCCAAGGTATTCCATTTTCTTTCCAATTATATACAGTAATAAAGTGAAATTTCCACAGTAGAAAACTATATTGCAAATGGGAAAAATCTTTATTTTCTAAAGCTTTTTCTTTAGAAAAATAAACTCTGCATGTCTTCAGTATAAATTAATGCACTAAAGTATATGTCTTTTTGTTTAAATAAATAAAAAGGCTATAAAATGCATTCATCAAGATCTAGGTCATTATTAGAAAACATATCTATAACTACTTAATTATCAGGATAAATGACTGTGCTAACAGCAGAAGGGTTGATTAATGTTTTGTTACAAACACTTGTATATGAACAGTTAAGTTTTTGTCAATCCCTTTGCTGTTAAAATGTTCCCAGAGATCAACTAACCTATGTTCAAGTCACCAGTCTTCTAATAGACAGAAACTCAGTAGCAAGAGGCTATATGACTGACTCACACATGCACCAGCCCACAGCATAGACCTGACGACCCCTGAATATGACCTGCTCCCAGAGAAAACCCATTTAATGCTTCATCGCACACAGAACAGTACATATGAATCACAAAACCTCCAGATAGACTAGTGGCAGGTACATCTGAATAGAATTCCTTCTAAGTTACTTATCTGCAGCCAGGCAAGCTTGTTTCACCCTCACTTTCAAAGATAAAGCCACATGGCATTTTGCCTTGGCAGAGTCTCACAAAGTAAACTGCCCCCACCATCCGTTATTGGGGGAAAAAGACACCCTTATTATTTCAGGTACTGTGACAGTAAATAGGATAAAGTGCAAACTATCCGTCAGTGGAAAATTTATCAGTCCCTACCAGGCCTTATGTCTTCCCAACTTGCAGAAGCTCTGTGCCTCTTGATCTTTTACTTTTATTTTTGAAAGTTCTGATACCCCAGAGTTGTAGCCATGGCAAAGTTCAAGAACGAAACAGGCAGGTTATCAAAGACAATTTATCAGAGACCAAACAGGGAGAAGAGTTGCCAACAATTAGTAAGCAGCTGAAAAACAGATCTGTGAGAGAACAAGGAAGAATGGTGCACTAAGCTTTTATCTTTAAAAGACTCCTCATTCCACTTGAAAAAAAAATGAAAAACTGAAATGCCTAAATATATGAGATCTTGGTTATAGAAAATATTAAAAATGAATTATGTACAAAATAACACGGACATGTTTACTTGTACGGGATCTTATTTACATATCTTGTCAACCATAAATAAATTAGAATGTCAAAACGATATTAAACTATATGTATCAATGAATAACACAAATATATTATCTTCTTCAAAGTCAGGTTTCTATAAATTACTAGAATTATTTTAAACTGGACAAAACAGGCATATCAGTTCTCATTTTCTGCATTTGTTATAGTGGACAACTACACTTTCATTATATATCTCAATAAAGGTCAGGTCATATCACTAGGTCAGTTATACAGCACAGTAGAATTCAATAGCATAAATCAACAGGACTCACGTTTTCGGTTCTGTTGATAGTCCTCTCATGCAAAATCAGGGCTGTGCTCTCTGGATGAGTCTGTGTTAAACCAAAATGACAAAAATTTTAGTTTCCCTTGACGCTACCACTAAGAATGCATGCATATAAACTCCCAATTAGTTAAAGAGGGAAAAAAATGCATTAAAGCATACTGGTTTGTAAATTTGGTCCTTTCAAATGTAGATAACATTGACCCTTTCTCCTCCTCCCATATCTTTGCAAAATTTCTGCCCAATTAACTCATTACTATAGAAACTCAACTACGGCTATGGTCAGTTAATGAAATTTAGGTCTGGGATTAGCTTCCATAAACATGAGCAATGGCTGGACATTCAGAATTGGGAGAGACAAAGGCAATGCTGGAAAGGAAAAAAAACAAAAACAGACAATTTAGAGAATGTACAATATAATAGTTAGCTAAATTAACTGTTGTGCTATATATGAGGTTATTCATTGTATTCTAAATGTGCAAATAAATGAAAGCAACACTATTTTGAAAACATTATCAATATCATATCCAATTACAATTTGTGGAATATAAATAGAGCACTAAATTTACCTTCTTTGAAATTACACAGGTTTAATTAGATTGGATATATGTCCTTTACAGTCACAATAATTTAAGCAATATTAAACACCATTTAAAATGTGCAAGAACTTCAGTTAGCAGGCATGAAAATTATTATTTCTGCTGTACCTTTCTACTATGTTTATACTGAGTCATTTATATTCAATGCACTTTAACGTCATTGGTAATTTCTTTTGAAGCTTCAGCAAATGGAGAACTAAAATGTTCAATTAAAATATTAAACTCTACTTGTATATCATCATATTATAATAATGCCAGGTAATTTTCTAGACATTACAAAAATATGAAAATATAATCAGAACAATTAGTTTGAATATTTAAAAGTCAAATTTCTCGTGTGCAGTCAACACTTCATTCAAATCATATAAATACAGAATGATGTAATAGTTCTTAGTCAGTACCTGTCAAGAGTTTTTTACTGAAGAATGGAGTGTTCAAATTTTCTGGTTAATTATTAATTAATTCAATAAATAGATCCTGACTAAGGTGGCCTTACCATTCCCCTCAGCTGGATGAAACAAACTTTAGACAGGTTTCTTCCTGACTCTAGTCTCTGACCTCCCTTTCTTAAAGTTATTACTTTAAACTTGGAATTACAAATTATTTTTCTTCCATGTGAGATGTAATCTTCTCCCAACCTCTCTCCAGTTTTACAACCCAAGAACCACTTTCTCCAGGATTTGGGAGTGAGTCCTTTGAGATGTAACCATCAAGGAAGATGGTGCCTCCTCCTTGTCTCTGTGTTAACAGTAAGGACAGTTACTTATAGATAGGAGAACAGTGACCGCTGTCAGGAGAGTAGGTGGGGGAGCTGGGTGAAAAAAGGTGGCAATATTAAGGAAAAAAACAAAAACAATCTCATAGACAATAGTAGGAATAGTATGGTGATTACCAGAGGGAAAAGGAGGTGGGGGTCCGAGAGCATAACAGGAGGATAATAAATGGTGATGGAAGGAGACGTGACTTGGGGTGGTGAACACACAGATGATGTATTCTAGAATTGTGCCCCTGAAACCTACATAATTTTATTAACCAATGTGACCCCAATAAACTCAATAAAAATAAATTAAGAAAACAAGAGCTGTTCCAAACACAGATGACCTAACCACATTAACCAACCTCTCACCTAATATCCTCTAGTATTTTTACACAAACTCATCTTAGCTCTTAACAATCTCTCACCTTGGCTCTGGCCAGTTTGGCTCAGTGAGTCACAGGTTCGATTCTGGTCAAGGGCACATACCTCGGTTGCAGTTCGTCCCCGGCCCTGGTCAGAGTCGTGCAGGAGGCAACCAGTCAATGTGTCCCTCTTGCATCGATGTTTCTCTCTCTCTCTCTCTCTCTCTCTCTCTCTCTCTCTCTCTCTCTCTCTCTCTCCCTCCCTACTTCCCTCCCTCCCTTCTTCCCTCCCACTCTATCTGAAGATAAATAGAAAAATATCCTTGGGTGAGGATTAAAAAAAAAAATCACCTTATATCTCAGCAGTTAAGTTCAATAACCTCCCCCCCTTTTTTAATGGCCTTGAATAAAGTTTTCCATGTCTGTTTAACTCCATCTGGTGCAATTTTTCTTTCACATTCTCAAGTGTCTATTATATGTCAGACGCAAGTAATTCAGTGGTAGAGAAAGAAGACACCACTGTAGTTACCTTCACAGTACTTGCAATCTAGTGGGAGACTGAGATATGTAAATTGACACTTAAAATAGAATGTGATCAATGCCATGATTGCAAGAACAGAATGGCACCCCTAATAAAAATAGACTAGATGGTGGAAAGTATGGTAGAATAAGGGTTATTAAATGTATCGCTTAACTCATGATGAGGTATCATGCAGGTAAATATATGAACAGTGAAAATGCTAGAGGGTCCAGCATTTGTAAAAGTCCAAAGGCAAAAGTGGCATTTTAGTGCAAAGAAAAGTCAGATCAGAATGGTTGGATTCTATACAGTGATATAGGTGAGTGGCAGAAAATGAGACTGAGATATAACTGAAGGGAGATAAGAAAAGGTGTTTATTCAATTATATAGTTGTTCATTTTTCTTTTAATCAACATATTTTTAATGGAGGCAATACAACAGGTTCAATGCCAAGAGCTCTATTCATCAGACCATCAAACTTTAAAATCTGATTCTACATCTCACAAGTTGTATGGTATTAGTCAAGTAGTCTAACATTACTTAATCTAAGTTTCTACATTGTATAAATGAGGATAATTAAAATAGCCTAATGAGGTTTTGTGAGAATTAAGAGGAAAATCCCACATTAAATATTCATCACAAGTCTTGGTACGTGAAAAATCATCTGTGATGATGAGGACGACGATGAAGCATACAATAGAAAGCAATCTATGATGACATTGATGATGAAGTACACGCTCTATACTCTATAGGCCATGAGAGTCGTGATGAAGAGTTTGAAGAAGTGAGAAACTGCTGCAGCATTTTTACAATGGAAAACTGTTATCAAGTTTACATTTTGAAACAGCATTCTGATTACAATTAGAAAGATATTTTGAAAGTTAAGAAATGAATCTGTAATCCAAGCCTAAGAACAGGTACTAGTAGCTAAAACTGAGTAAATATCAGCAGTCAATGTGTGCAGAAGTGATAGGTTTATAAGAAGATGGCCTAAAAATGGGAAAAGCATACTCTGTTTATTAACTGTTATATGGTTGTAATTTTTTTATAGGACCGACTTTCACTTATTAAAGTATCCTTGTTTAAATAATATACAATGTGGTAGTATCTTTGTGGGCATCAATTAGTATGTTTTATAAGAGGAATTTTGTTTGATCAAGTAAATCAGTTAAATGGATGTCATCTCCAATATATAATATGACAGTAATCACAAAGAGCTAATGTTTATTTTAGCATATTTATTTGTCAGACACTGCTTTATGCTACTTGCATGTATTGAGTTGTTAAGTCGTAACAACAACCAGGCTGATATTATTGTTATTCCCAGTTTATACATTAGAAAGTTGGAGCACACAGAAGATAAGTAATATACCAATTCATGTTGCTTGAGGAGGAACACAGATTTCAACCAGATCGTCTGGACAGGGAGTTTATGCTATTAACCCCTACTTGAAAAGTGCTATACAGTAGTCTCCCATTATCCACAGTGTCATATTCTGGGGTTTCAGTTACTTGCTGTCAACCACAGTCCAGAAATACCGAATGAAAAATTCCACAAATAAATAATGAATGTTTCAATCGTGTGCCGTTCTGAGTAGTATAATGAAATCTCACACCGTCCTGCTCTGCTTCACCCAGGACATGAATTATCCCGTTGCCCAGCATGGTGCACTGTATATGCTACCCACCCATTAGTCACTGAGTAAGTCTAGTTTATCAGATTGGCTGTTGCGGTATCTCAATGATTGTGTTCAAGTAACCCTTATTTTATTGAATAATGGCCCCAAAGTACCAGAGTAGTGGTGCTGGCCATTTAGACATGCCAAACAGAAGCCGCAGAGTGCTTCCTTTAAATAAAAAGGTAAGTATAGTGCAATAATATATTTTGAGAAAGATGGAGTAAGAGAGAAACTGCATTAAAATAACTTTTATTAAGTCTATTGTTATAATTGTTCTATTCTATTATTATTGTTGTCACTATTCTCTTATTATGCTTACTTTATAAATTAAACTTTATCAAGATATCAATGTATATGGGGAAAAAAACACAGTATATTTAGGGTTTGGCATTCATTGGGGGTCTTAGAACATGTCCCATGAAAAAGGTAGAAAGCATAAAGAGGATAAAATCAGAGTAGCTTCAAAAGGAAAGGATATTTTAGGAAAATTTTAAATAATAAACAGGATATTTGCCACCTTGTAAGTTGAACATAGTCTACTTTTAAAAAAATCTGTACTGGTATATATTTTTCTGTTATCTTCCCAGCTAGAAATAATCACTAGATCTTCTAAATACCCTTATATTTATTAAACATACATACAAATATATTCACTCCCAAATAAATCTGCAATTAGCAACATTCTAATGAATTTCTATTATCTTTAAATGAAAATCTAAAATTAAATCTCTTGACTATTGCTTCTGTGATTATATTCTTTCCTATAGTATAGATGCACACGCACACACTCACGTATATAGCACATGCCAATATACAGATACTCCCATCACCATAATTTTCGGTTTTCTCAAATGCACCAGGTCCATTATTTCTTTTGCTGGTGTGATCTTCACCGAAATTTTACATTACCAGATATATCTTATATGTTTAATTTCTCATTTTCTACTCCCTTTTATACTAGTTTTAAAGAGATGTACGGCACTTTTTAAAAGGAATATGTTTATTCTTTTAAAGTGTGTCCTTAGAGACCAAGGCTTAGATCATTTATACTCTTGTATCCCTATTTATTATGTGAAGTGCATAAGTTGGACACTGAAGAGGGCATGTAGGGGGGAAAGGATTTATCTGAAATATAGTGTTGGAAGGAAGCTCTATTGGTACCTTGGATAATCAGAAAGATGAACACATGAGTTCTATAGCAAATTAAGCCTAAAACATTGCTGGAGCCAAAAATGAAAAAAATGAAAAAAAAAAGAAAAAAAAACAACGAAGTTTCCCTACTTGGACACATCATGAGAAGGCAGGATTCTCTGAAAACAATAATGACGTTGGGAAGAACAGAAGGCAGTAAGAAAAGAGAAAAACTAAATATGAGATGAATTGACTCTACAAAAGAAACCATAGGCATGACCCTAAAGGAGCTGAGCATGGCTGTTGGGAAAAGGACATTGTAGACATCACTCATTCATAGGGTTGTGAGAAGATGGAGCCAATGGAGCCGACTCAAAGGCATATAACAATATAACATAAATGACATTTATTCTTTGGAAAGAGATTTTTCTTTTCTTTTTTTAGATAGAATTCTACCTGCTGTCTCATTCATGGCCTCACCACCCTCCCCACCTCCTTGAACAATGTCTGGTAGTAAAGAGTCTCGTTCCTAGCAAGAGTCAAAGTTGCCATTTTACATGAGTTCATATGATTATTGACAAAATTATTACCAGTTTACATTCTACAAGGGCAGAGGTTCTGTTGGCTTTTATGTTGTAATAATTCCTGAAGGAGATCGGAATATGCCACCCTAATGTACATAATTTTTGCACATGGATTACTTTCTACAGATCTAGAATGAAGCCTCCTCAAAATTTTCCTTATGTGATTAAAACAAACTTCAGAGAAATGAGAATTGTCCAAAACCCATTCTCTGAGAGATCTTTATGGTCATGAGGAAGACAGAGAGTCAGTTCCAACACGAGTCTTCAAAAAAAGCTCTTTTTTGGTTTCCCCATATATTTAACTTCCCACAATTTACCCTCCACCCCAAAGCCTAAATCCCCTTTGTGTAGTCCACAATGCATTGCCCTTTGTTAAAAATACTATATAACCTTCAAGTCTAACCACTCCTTGGGGAGGGGGTTCCCTTCTTCTCAGTGGAGCCCCATACATGTAAAATTAAAATAATGAAACATAATGCCTTTTCTATAAATACATCTTTTGTCAGTTTAATTTTCAGGTCTCAGCAGTAAATCTAAGAGAGTAGAAGAAAAGTTTATCCCTCTACTACTCTCCCCAGCACCAAAAACAATATCAGACTTAATGAATGATGGATAAATAATGTGTGACTTGGCAGGAAAACAGGCACTCGGAGTGACTGATTCATAAGAACAGTCAATGAAAAGTATTGATTAAAATTACTAAAGAAAGGTTATTGCTAAGAGAGTGTACTATGTTTTATGTTGTCCTTGTCATCATGACTGTTTCTGAAAGTTAGATGAGGTCCAAATGTAAATAACACAAAATAACAATAGTAAATAAAAGAAAATAGATGATAGATAAATAGATAAGTAGGTAGATAAACAGATGTATAGATATAGATAGATAAAATGACTCAAGCAAGCTTGACTGTAAGTCCAGGTCTTCTTTTGGCAGCTTTGTAGTCATCAAAGACCCAGGAACGTTTTTGTTTTATTCCCATGCTTAGCCAATGGTTTCCACCTTGAAGGTTTATGGAATATAGTTACTTCAGTTACAGCTTTTCTGGGTTTCAGGAAGCAGAAAATAGAAATGGCAAAACGACATATATACTAGCTTAGTAGGCTCCTGAAAAGAGCTATTCTAGTCACTGACGTATAGCTTCAGGTAACATTTTATTGGAAACACCATTCAGAATGGAAACTGAAACATGGCTATTTACATAATTATTTTGCTACCTTAAACAAGATAGTGATCTATTAGTAAGCTAAATGGGAGAAATATGAACAGTTTTTTTTTCCTCTTATGAAAAATACTCATTCTAAATTTGTTGAGCATTTTGCATCATGAAACGCTGTTTTCATTTTTACTAAATGTTTAGGGAATATGTCTTGGCACAATTATTTTTATTACATATTTTCCTTTAAACCTCGTGCTTCAAAATGCTAAACAAGGGCCTGGCCAGTGTGGCTCAATGGATTGAGCGTCATCCCATGCACCAAGAGGTCACCAGTTCAATTCGACTGGATCCCCAGAGTGGGGTGTGCAGGAGGCAGCCAATCAATGTTTCTATCTCTCTTCCCCCCTCCCTTCCTCTCTATCTAAAAAATAAATAAAAATATATATTTTTAAAATGCTGAACAAGGGAAGCCCAGGAATCAAACCGGACTCGTGGTTTAAACTATCAAGAACTGTAGAATATAGTATGGCAACACAAAGATAAAATGTAAGTGCATTCCAGATATACACATGAAGACGCAAGACTATCTCTAACACCCTGTCTACTTTCAAAAATATCCCCATCAGCAACCTAATGAGACTTCCACATCTTATCTGTCTCCAGTACCTGCCTACCCTCTTCTCAAACTATTATGAATCTTCATTCAGTCAATTATTCATGTTGCAAACTACTGAAGCTAAGCCACAGCAGCAGGAAGGCAGTTTTTCTTTGCTTTGGAATGTGTGTTTTGTGTGTCTGTGTGCTTACTCTGAGCAAATGTTCGCCGCTGTGGCTATTCGTTTCACAGCACACGATGAATCCACATAGGGAGGACCTGGATTGGGACAAGTTGGGCAGCTCTGCCACTGGTTTTTTTTTTTTTTTTTTTTTCATTCTGCCTCTTTGTTAAAATTTCCTGTTCCTTATTCTAAGCTGAAAACAGAATTATCCACCAGAATGAAATGAAGATTGCAGATTCTTACATTTATCCTCTATCCCCTCTTCTCCCAGAAGATAGCCTGATATTTGAATTTCAAAGGCAATCTCTTTATGAAAATCAAATAGATGGAGCAGAAATGTCAAGAAGGATACGGATGCTCTTAATAAACTGGAGAGGAAGATGTTCTCTCCAACATATGAGGAGTGAATGTAACTTAAAATAAAATTATATTTGTGTTCTTATTTTTAAACTTATTTTACAGACTCTTCTCTCAAAAGAGATTTTGTATTCAGTTGAATAGGTAAGACCCTGAAGAACAAAATCAACTACTTCTTTATTGCATGACAGTTATGCTATTTTGAGGAGAAAAGCTTACCTGTGGGGGGAAAACAAAACAAAACTGAAAATAGTACTTTTTAAAATTTTGCCAAAGAACTACAGTTAAAGAGCTACAGTTAAATATTAATGTCTTTTTCTCTACTATTTATGTTTTGTTCTTTAGAAGTTTCAGACAGGTTCCAAACAATTGTACCTTATATACATTTAATAGATATGTTTTTAAAATCACTAAAATACAAAAATTTTAGTTGAGAAAAAACCTCACTTCATTTAAGTGTTCTATACCCAGCAATATACAGTTCTCTTTTCTCGGTGTGTCTGTGTCTGTACAGGGGCAATGGTGGGATGACATCTAAGGGACCAAATACAAGATTTTCCAAGAAGAGACTGCTGCCTATTGGGCTAATTATGTGACATCTTTGGATATCAAGTAACAGATTGCTTCTATTTTAGTTTGTGATTATTTGGGACAAATATTTACAAGGGAATACATTTCTTTCTTCCTTTTTTTATCTTCACCCTTATTCCACTTTTGTTCAGACAGAGTGGGAAGGAGAGAGAGGAAGAGAGAGACAGAGAGAAACATCGACATGAAAGAGACATATCGAGTGGCTGCCTCCCACATGACCCCAACCAGAGCCGGGAACCAACCACAACCTACATGCGTGCCTCTGACTGGAATCGAACCCGCAACTCATTGGTCCGTGGACTGACGCTCTAAACGCTCAGCCAAACTGGCCAGGGCATTTCTTTCTTTTTTTTAACCCTCACCCAAAGACATGCTTTTCACTGATTCCGGAGAGAGAGAGAAACATCAGTTGCCTCACACACAAACCCCAACCGGGGATCAAACCTGCAACCTGGGTATGTGCCCTGACCAGGAATCAAACCGGTGACCCTTTGGTGCACAGAACAACACTCCAACCAACTAAGCCACACTGGTCAGGGCTGCATACATTTTCTTTCAGCAAGTATATGTCCTATAAAAATGTCTAAGGAGAATGATGATAAAATCATTGAAGAAATATTCCAATACATATGCAGGTTCATTTTTTCTTTTGAAAATGTTACAAAATATTTCAAAAATACCAATATATTCCAACATAATTCATTCAAGATAATGTAATATATTTATTTTTAAAATGCTAAGTCTAACACACATAAAGCCTTTTTTTGAGTTAATATTGATAAATAAAAATAATATATATTCAATTCCTATTATGTTATATTTTGATATACATACCCATTGTGAAATGATTGTTGTAATTAACTATTTAACACAAACTCACATAATTCCCTCTTTTTTGTGTGTGTGTGTGTGTGTGTGATGAGACATTTAAGATCTACTCTCTTGCCCTAGCCGGTTTGGCTCAGTGGTTGGAGCGTCGGCCCGTGGACCAGAGAGTCCTGGGTTCGGTTCCTGCTAAGGGCACGTACCTCGGTTGCAGTTTGTCACCGGACCCAGTTGGGGTCGTGTGGGTGGCAGCCAGTCGATATGTCTCTTTTACATTGATGTTTATCTCTCTCTCTCTCATCCTCCCTCTCTCCCTCCCCTTCTACCTGAAGATAAATGCAAAAATGTCCTCAGGTGAGGATTAAAAAAAAAAAAACATCCACTCTCTTAACCAATTTTAAGTATACAATACAGCAGTTATTAACTTCGGTCACTGTGCAGTACATTATCATTCCATAACTTATGCTGCATCACAGAAAATGTACACCATTTCACTGACAGCTCCCTTTACTCCACTCCCCCCTATAACCACCATTCAATTTGCTACTCTTACGGATTTGACTTTTTTATATTTCACATTAAGTGAGATCATGCACTATGCGACTTTCTGTGCCTAGGCTATTTCACTTAGCAAAATGTCCTCCAGGTTCACCTATATCATCCCAAGTGACAAGATTTCCTTCTTTTTTAAGGCTGAACAGTATCTGATTGTATATCATTTTATCATTCCATTGTATCTGTGTTCACATACATTACATTTATCCATCCCTTCCTTATGGACACCTAGCTTGTATCCATATATTGGATACTATGAATAATGCTTCAGGAAACATGGGAGTACAGTATCTTTTCAAAGCAATGATTTTGTATCATTTGGATATACACCCAGAAACAGAATTTCTGGATCATATAGTTAGCTCTATTTCTAATTTCTTGAGGAACCTCCATACTGTTTTCCATAATGGCTATATCACATTACATTCCCACCAAAGGTTCACAAATTCCCTTTTCTCATATCTTGACAACAGCTGTTATCTTTTGACTTTTTGATAACAGTCAACCTAACAGGTGTGATGCTAAATTTTATTGTGATTTTGATTTGCACTTCCTTAAAGATTAGTGATGGTAAGTATCTTTTCATCTATCTGTTGGCTAGAAGTATATCTTCTTTGGAAAAATGACAATTCCGGTCCTTTGCTTGTTCTTATTTGGGCTGTTTGTTTTTTGCTATTGAGTTATATGAGTTCCTTATGTATTTTGGATATCAATCCCGTATCAGATGTATGGTTTACTGTAGTCCCCACCTTATCCACATTCCAAGAACCCAGCTGATGCACAGATAGTACCAAAGCATATATATATATATACAATGATTAGATAGTGCCAAAGCATATATATATATATATATATATATATATATATATATACACACAATGATTTTTCCTCTTCATACACACGTATGATAAAGTTGAATTCATAAGTTAAACACAATGAGACTAACAAGCATAAATAATAATAAATAAAATAGAACAATTATAACAATATACTATAATAAAATTTATGTGACTGTAGCCTCTCAAAATATCTTGCACTGTACTCACCTTTTCACTTAAAGGAATCACTCTACGGCTTCTCGTTGGCATATCCAGTTTGCCAACATTACTATGCTTGGGTTTGGGGCCATTATTAAGTAAAATAGGGGTTACTTGAATACAAGCACTGTGTTTACTTTGACAATCGGTAACAGGTGGGTAGCATATACAGCATACAGCGTGGATAGACTGTATCAAGGGATTATTTACGTCCTGGGCAGGACAGATCAGGACAGCATACATTTTATCATGCTATTCAGAGGAGCATGCAGTATAAAACCTAGGAATTTAATATTTTTGGATGGCAGTTGACTGCAAGCACCAGAAACCGCTGAAATCAAAACTGCTGATAAGGGGGAATTAGTGTACGCATATTTTCTCCCATTATATAGGATGTCTTTTCATTTTATTAACTGTTTTCATTGTTGTGGAGAAATATTATAGTTTGATGTATTACACTTGATTTTTTATTTTTATTTTTTGGCCTGTGCTTTTGGTCTAAATCCCCCCCAAAATCATTGTGAAAACCAATGTGCAGTTGCCTTTGTTTTCTTCTAGGGGTTTCATGGTTTTAGGTCTCATGTTTAAGAGTTTAACACATTTTGAGTTCATTTTTGTGCACAGTTGAAGCAGTGTCCAATTTCACTTGTTTGGATGTAGATGTCCCAACACCATTTATTAAAATAGTCTTTCAAACACTATTTATTAATTAAAGAGACTGGTCCCTTCCCCATTGTATATTCTTGATGCTTCTGTCAAAAGTTAGTTTATATGTGGGGGAATATTTCTGAGCTCTCAATTTTGTTCCATTGGTTGATGCATCTGTTTCCATGCTAGTACCACACTGCTTCGATTAATGTAGTTTTGTCATGTTGTTTGGACTCAGGGAGTGTAACGACTTCAGCTTTGCTCTTGCTCCAGCCTGCTTTAGCTAGTGCGGAGCTTTTGAAGTTCCATATGAATTTAGAGACTGTGCTATTCTCTTACAGTACAAAATATTTTCTATATTTTTATTTATCGAGTCCTAACGCAAATCTATTCTTTCGTATTTTCTATTTCTTGTTTAGAAAAGGAAAGTGGAATCCAGGATGCATACATAATTGCTTTATTAGAAAGTAATTGAATCAGAAAATTGACAGAAATTTAGTTTTATGTTCATTCAGAAATGATTATTAAGCCCTGGCTGGTTTGACTCAGCAGTTAGAACGTTGGCCCGCAGACCAATGAGTCACAGGGTTGATTCCCATCAAGGGCACGTACCTTGGCTGCGGTTCGTCCCTGGCCCTGGTCAGGGTAGTTTGGGAGGCAACTAGCTGATGTGTCTCTCTCACATCGATGTTTCTCTCTCTCTCTCTCTCTCTCTCTCTCTCTCTCTCTCTCTCTTTCTCTCTCCCTCTCTCTCGCTCTCTCTCATTCTATCTGAAGATAAATAGAAAAATATCTTCCGGTGAGGATTAAAATTATATATATATTATATATAATATATATATATATATTATTGAGTGCCAACTCTGTAACATTTGCTAAGCTAGGAATGAGGTACATGTCAGAGTCAAAAGTGAGAGGTTGATGATATAGTTAGTGAACTGGACCTTAGCACAAAGATACATCATGGGAACAATAGGCTGGACGTATCACTCAGACAGGAGTGACAGGAAGTCTTACATCAGGGGAGCAGCACAGAGTATTGAGGGAAAATGTCTATGAAAGATATTCATCCCTCAGTAAAGTAGCTCTACTGCTTTTACCTTTTTGTTTTTCTGCTTGACTTTTTTTCTTTTCAATTTTTTTTCTTTATTGATTTTTAGAGAGAGAGGAAGGGAGAGGGAGCAAGAGAGAGAAACAGCAATGAGAGAGAACATCCATTGGCCGCCTCTTGCATGCCCCCCACTGGGGATTTGACCCACAACCTGGGCATGTGCCCTGACCAGGAATCGAACCGGCGACCTCTTGGTGCATGGGTCAACACTCAACCACTGAGCCACATGGGCCAGGCTGACTTTTTTTTTTGCCTATTAATTCTCCAAAGTTTTCTGAGTCCTAATGCATGCATAATTCCCCAGGTACATTTATTTCAATGGTATTGACTCTGTCCTATGACTCACGTTGTGTTAAGCCCCAGAAATACTATGACAAATAAGACAGGATTTCTGCCTTCTCTGAGTTCACTATCTCCCCCAAGTTCATACATACATGATTTAGAAAATATTTACAGTTGGAAATAAAATTTACAATGGGACTTGCAAGATTAATAAAATTGCAAAAGGTGCTTATTCATCTTGGGCTAGGATTAGTTATTGCTCCAGCTAGGAAACTAAATATTTCCAAAGTCCTCTTCCTCTCCTTTCTGCCCTTCACCCCAACATCCTCCCTCTCTTTAGTCACTGAGACATGCTCTCGGTTAGTGTGTACTGTGTATAGCGGAAGCTTTAAGTCAGACATTTCTCTTCGATTCTGCTCTTCATTTCCTTCCCAGTCTAGTCTCCCACCAACTCTCACTTACACTTTGGTAATTACCTCACTCAAGGACAATCAATCTCTCATATTGCTGCTAGAGGGATCTTTCCAAAAGATAAATTTGCTCTTATGATTCTCTTGCTAAAAAAAAAAAAAAAAAAAATTGAAAACAACAACAACAAAGAATTTGTTTGTCTTCTACTGCCTTCAAGGAAGAAGACCAAAAGACCAAAACTCTGAGCAGGTCAGAGAACACCCCTCACTAGGCGAGGCGACACCTCATCAGCCCTCCTGCTGCCTTTCTCCTTACTCACAAATCCTTTAATTATTTTTTACGAAATGTGTCTTTGTAAAGCCTCCCTCTCCATCTTGAAGGCAGAAATAGAAAGAAATCTGAATTATAGTGCTTTTCTCTTTCTATGAAATTACTTATATGTTGTTTTCTAGACGGAAGAATTAAAAGTGGGGAATGTATTTTTTTCATCTTTGAATCCTCATACTTGGCACATTTTCTGGTCCTGTTCTTGTCATGTTGACAGTATATCATATATTTTAAAGTGAATGAAATAAAAATACATTCGCCCAGAGTTGAGAACAAGACCTAGAAGTTAAATAAGATAATAAATCATGGTAGAAACATTCTTTTGAAAAGCAGAGATGTTAAGAACATTCCTGTAGAATACCTCTGTATTTTAGTATTCAACATTTGCCTTCGGGTCCTTCTAAGGTAATTGAGGTGTTTTTTTTGTTTTTGTTTTTGTTTTTTTGTTTTTTCAAGTCCTTAAATTATTTTTAGAAAAGAAATTAACAAAAGATACTGAGCAGAATAGTTTTATGTATAGTAACCATATCACTAGGCTTTTACAAAGTGTCAACTTAATTGAATTCAAAGTACTGAATGTTTGCATAGCTAACCTTTTCTTTATTTGAATTCAGAAAATATCAGTGCATGTATTTTATTATTTTTAATATGACATCAAGACACTCCAGGGTACATTTTATTATTCCATTTATTCATGCCTAGGGTACATTATGAACTACAAACCTAAAGGCTAAGAGTTTTAACCACCTGAATCGTGTATAAGTGGATCAATAAAACACACCCTGGAGTACCTTAATCCTATGTCTACTACTTCTTATTAAAAGGAAAAAGAGCAATTAATCTCAAACAAAACTTATACTTTAAAATCCCATCATTCTACTTTTTCATATTTCATACAGAGCACAACTGGAAAACAATGGCAGGTTCTAGTTAGGTCTTTACTAGAGAAATGAATTATGCAGTCCATCTACTGAAAGAATCAGAAGTATTTCTGCTTTAAAAGCTTTTATGCTTTGCTATAGACAGACAGCCCAAGTCTTTGTGAAGTATAATACATTTAGATCAGGTGTTTCCTTATATAGTGGCAATACAAAACAAAGGGATTAGACAATAGAGTGTGACATATAACTAAATATATCAAATAAATTGTTACTTGCCACATATTTCAGACAATTTTATGTCAAATTGCAATAACTTTCATCAACTATAATTTATTATATCTTTTTTCTCTGTCCTGTGTTTACCTCTGAGATTTTCCTTTGTTGCTAGATTTATCGCACCCAACATATTAACTCACATACGTAGATGCTTAACATATGAAATTCTACTTTGGAAGGAATTAGCTTACAAAAGAAATGAAATACAAACACAACACATACATATATATGAATGACCAATTACCATATAATAAGAAATGGCAAGAGAAGGCTAAAATTATTTATATACCTCTTATCTTAACAGTATTTTCATGTTATCTGATTTAATGTTCGCAGTACAACTAGGCACAGAGCCTTATTATACCTTTATAAATGATGAAAAGTCTGGGGCCAGATAATATGAAAAACATTGTTCACATTAGTAACTGATAGTACTAAGACTGAAGAGGAAAGAAATCTGGAATGTGTGTGATTATAAACCATTTTTATTTTCCCTGTAACATGTCTACAGTAAATGTGTTCATCCCTTTAAACTTTAACAAAACTGTTGCAGCTCTGATGATTGAAACGTTGGTTTGGGCTGGCCCCACTGTAACGCACAGAGCTGCGGACCATGAAGTATCACAGAGCACGCTCAATCCACACCACCCGCACACCTCATATTGAATTTCTGCAGTCTCCATTTTTTGCCCAATTATGTACATACAAAATCAATTGTTTAAACTTTGGATAAGTGGATAAATGGTGTCTTAGAGCAGCTCAAAGAAGAAATGTATAATAATTCTGTGTACTTTTATACTAAATATCAATTATAGAAAAACACTGCCATCACAAAAGAAAATAGTATTTTTGAAATAATACAGTTATCTGTTGTGTGTTGAATTAAATGGAGAAGAGTAGATTTAAATCACTGAGAAACTCATAGTGAGGGAGTCAATAAATCATACACGAACTGAGCTTATTTAGTGGAGAACAATTATTGAACGATATCTAAGCTCCTTGTTCTGCTTCCCTTCTGCCTCGCTCCCACTGACTTGTTTTTAACACTTTGTTATTAATTTATTCAATGAAGACTTACTACTGGTGTAACTGCAATTTTTATTATACATTCAACAAATATAGTTTAATTGTTTAGCAGTTTTCAAATACTGGGCTAGCTTTTTTATGACATAAAAATAAAAACCCCGGAACCCTCTCATCGAGGTCCTATGTCAAGATCTTTTTGCTTATCTAACTACTTTTCTGTGGGAAAAGTAGAAACAATATAACAAAGAATACATATGAAAGATGCATTTGGCCCCGCTGCTGGCCTCAGCAGTGGAAGGTGAGAATTATGCTGAAGCCAGGTTACAGAGTGTTTACATTTCATGCAAAGGATTTGAATTTAACCTACAGATGATATTTACAGAAACCTGAACTCTAGAATAGTGGACAGTCGGCCCTCGTTTATCGCGGTTGATCAGTTCCAGACTCTACCACGATAAGTGAATTTCTGCGAAGTAGGATTCTTTATTTATAAATCAAATATTTTCGCAGTTAGAGCATAGAAAACCTGTTTATGACCTTCTAAATATGTTTTTTAACATTATTGAGCCCTCTAGACATGAAATAACACCCTTTAGTCAGCATTACACTCATATCACCCAATATATAAGAGAAAATAAGACATATTAGACATTACAAATATCATATTATTATTGTACATTTAATTACACGCACACATAGTTCTAGCACTATGAAAATAGTGCAACTTGTTCGATGATGAAGCGATGAAGATGAAGAGATGTACTGCATAGCAAAGAAGAGCAAGGTCACGGCTCCTCTGAAGGCATGACCTTAGTAGGAGAGTCTTCAGGTGGTGCAGTATCTTCAGCAGGTGCGTCGTCGTCTTCTTCCGCTGAAGGAGTACTAGGAGTAGGCAGTGGGTGTCTGGGTGCACGGCTGAAGAACATCGTGATAGGCAGTTGCTGGTGCTGTCTTTTCATATATGTGAGGAGGCTTTTGTAGGGTTCTATCGCTCCATCAAGTGCATTCTGGAACTGCAATGCACATATCATTTGTGGGTCCCATTCGCCAATCATGTCCTGTACTACCTTAATAGTTCTCACGACTTGCGAGAGACGCGCAAGTGTAAGGCCAATTTCCTCCTCCTGACCCCCAGGAACCTCTGGCTTCTCTTCCTCCTCCTTACTCGCAGACTTAGTCATCTCCACCAGATCCTCATCAGTTAAGGACACCTGTTCTGG
Source organism: Tadarida brasiliensis (assembly GCA_030848825.1). NCBI lineage: Eukaryota > Metazoa > Chordata > Mammalia > Chiroptera > Molossidae > Tadarida > Tadarida brasiliensis. The sequence goes on along the minus strand of CM061263.1, from coordinate 107,822,989 downwards.
ATGATACTCGCTCTCCTCCAGGATCTTCTGGAACGTATTGTTCACGTAGTCCTCTGCTGCAGGCTGGTCAGCAGAGGCAGCTTCTCCATGGAGAACAACGCTCTTCAGATGATACCTCTTCTGGAACTTCTCGAACCAACCCTTGCTCACCATGAAATCCATGAACGGTGTAGAAGAGGGTCCTGGTTGAGGTTCGTCCACCGTAAAGCTGCCTCGCCTTCTCCCGAATGACCAGCAAATCCAACAGAATGTTTTTCTTGTGGCTGTCACTGATCCAAATGGCTAGGGCAGACTCCATTTTTACTATGAACTTATTACGACTTGTCACGATGCGCTTTGCTTCCTAGTTGAAAGAGACAGTAGCCGTTTCACGGATATTCTTTTCATCTTTACGGATGGAACAAACAGTAGACTCATTCAAGTCGTAATGGCGGGCAACCTCCATGATTTTCTTGCCATCTTTGATCATATCCAAGAGTTTCACCTTCTCCTGGATGGTAAGCATCTTCCTCCGGTGCTTAGTTTCATCATCAGAAGGCTTAGAAGAAGCAGCATGTACAGGAGCCATCGTGGGGCTTAGATAACTGTTCTCAGAAATCACAAACGTTTACAAGAGCAAAGATGCTTCCGATGCATAGCGATGTAGAAGCGTGTATGAGAGAAACGAACTTGCATGAGGCTGAGCCAATCAGTGGCCAGGATAGGAAGAGGATAGGATAGCCAGTCAGTGAACAGCACGCTCCGATTGGCTTAGTTTCATCACATCCTATTTTTTGGAAAAAAATTATTGCCCACACACAAGGAGTGGTTGAGCGGTTTCACCTGGCATTGAAGGATTCTGGGGGTGCTTGAATACATAGGCCTACAGTCCATACATACAGTAATTTTAATTTTAATTGTAATATAGTGGTGTATAATTGACTCAGACAACTGAGCGCACGCTGTATCATTTTCACTGTCTCGATCAACTTTTTAATGAATATATTTGAAAAAACCGCTATAGAGTGAAGCCGCGAAAGTTGAAGCGCGAAGTGGCGAGGGACGACTGTACTAAAAGTGATAGTGCAGTAAGAATAACTTTGTAACTGCTCACGATATAAAATAACCAGCACTCAGATGACTTTATTGTTTATCCAATAGATGCTAGCCACAGTGATATAAAAATAACAGAGACTTCACAATCACTTAAAAGGGATTATATTATTTGATGAGTTTAAACAAGAACAGCAACAACAGAAGTTACTCTTTATTAAATAGTTACTATTGGCAAGCAAAATATTAGCTTGGCTTTATATGTATTACTGATATCTTACAAGGTGTATACTATTTATTACATTTTTTAAATAAATGAGGCTATTAACTTCAGTTAAGAAAACTGCCAAGCGGAGATCAGAAACAAGGCATTTCTGGCTCTACGGTTTATTTTCACCATGCACCTGCCCATGGGGGGGGAAAAATAGAACATACCTTTGGATATTGTGGAGAAGTTTTCTGTTTAATGGTGTACTATTGAAGGCTTACTACTCATGACTGTATAAACTAAAGCTATTAAGAATATTAAAAAATAGCCCTGGCCGGTTTGGCTCAGCGGTTAGAGCATCAGCCTGAGGTCCAGAGAGACCCAGGTTCGGTTCACGCTAAGGGCATGTACTTCAGTTGCAGTTTGTCCCCGGCCCTGGTTGGTCGTGCGGGAGGCAGCCGCTCGGTGTGTCCCTTTCACGTCGATGTTTCTCTCTCTCTCTCTCCCTCCCACTCTATCTGAACAAAAAATGAAAAAAATGTCCTCGGGTGAGGATAAAAAAAAAAAAACAATATTAAAAAACAAAACTAATTTAGTAGTATAGGCATGAATTAAGAAAGCCTGCTCTGCTGATGTGGTAACGTTTTTTAACATTAAGATTTTTTGTTTTAAAGCATGTTTAGGTACACGGAAAAACTGAGGGAAAGGTACAGAAATTTCCCAAATGCCTCTATACATACAGAGCCTCCTCCATTATCAGCATCCCCCAGGAGAGTGGTACATGGCTGCCTCCCACACAACACCCCAGGGCCGGGGACGAACTGCAACCGAGGTACATGCCCTTAGTGGGGACCAAACCCAGGACTCTCTGGTTCGCAGGCCAACGCTCTAACCACTGAGCCAAACAGGTCAGGGTTTCTTTGCATTTTTTGATAACAGTCTTTTAATAAATGTGTCTTTTGCAAATATGGCTTTTTTCTTATTATCCTGATACTGTCTTTTGCAGGGAAGAACTTTTTAATTTTAATGAAGTCCAAATTACCAATTAATTATTCCATGGATTGTGTCTTAGGTGATTTATTTTGAGTGAACTTTGTGAAGGGTGTAATGTGTAAATCTAGATTCTTTTTTTTTTTTCATGTGGATGTTCAGTTGTTTCAGCACCAACTATGAAAAGGCTATCTTTGCTTCATTGTATTGCCTTAACTCCTTTCAAAGGTCATTTGGCTACATGCATGTAGATCTATTTCTGAGCTCCCTATTCTGTTCCATTGATCTGTGTGTCTATTCTTTGGCCAATACCACAATGTGTTGCTTGTTTTGATTTACAGTGAGTCTTGAATTTGGATAGTGCCAATTCTTCAACTCTGTTCTTTTCCTTCAACAGTATTGTTGTCTAACTCTGGGTCTTTTAGCCCTCTATATAAACTTTAAAATAAGCTTGTAAACATTCACAAAATAATTTGCTGGCATTTCGGTTGACATTGCAGTGAACCTATAGATCAGTTGAGAAGAATTGATAACTTAAAAATATTGAGTTATATATTAACATGAAATATTTCTCCAATTATTTAGTTTTTTAAAATTTTTTTCTTTTATGAGAGTTTTGTAGTTTTCCTCAAAAAGATCTTAGACATATGTTGTTAGATTTATACTTAAATATTTATCCTTTCTTTTCGGTACTAATATAAATTATATTACATTTTTCAAATTTCAAAGCTTATTTGTTAAATGCTGGTATATAGGAAAGTGATTGACTTTTTAATATTAACTTTGTATCCTGAAACTGCTACAATCATTTATTAGTTTCAGGACTTTTATTAATGATTTTTTCTTCTTCAGATTTACTATATAGACAATCATGTCATGTTTTGAAAAAGTATGTTTTACTTCTTTCTTCCCAATCTGTATATCTTTCATTTTCTCATCTTATTGTATTAGATCTTACATTATTATGTTGAAAGGAGTTGTGGGAGGGGACATCCTTGCTTTGTACCTGGTCTTAGTAGTAACACTTCAAATTTCTTACCATTAAGTATGATACTATCTGTAGGGTTTTTGTTTGTTTGTTTGTTTGCTTGTGTTTTGTAAATGTTCTTTATCAGATTGAGAAAGTTCCCTTCTGTTTCTAGTTTACTGAGTGTTATCATAATTTAGTGTTGGATTTTTTCAAGTGTTTTTTCTGCATCTCAATATTTTCATATGATTTTCCTTTGTTTAGTCTGCTGATGTGATCAATTGCATTAATTTCTGAATGTTGAACTAACTTGGCCTACCTGAGATAAATACCATTTCGCTGTGTTGCGTAATTCCTTTTTTACATTGTTGGATTCAATTTGCTAATACTTTGTTGAGGGTTTTTGCATCTATATTCATGAGAGATATTGGTGTGTAATTTTTTCTTAATGTCTTTGCCTTGTTTTGCTATTAGGGTAATGCTGGCCTCATAGAATAAATTAGGAAATATTTGCTCTGATTTTATTCTTTGAAAGAAATTGTCTAACGTGTCATTTCTTTCTTAAATATTTGATAGCCCGCCTATGCCTGGAGCTTTCTGTTTTGGAAGATAATTAATTATTCATTCAATTTCTTTAATAAATATAGGCCTGTGCAGACCGTCTATTTCTTCTTGTGTGAGTTTTGTGGATTGTATCTTTGAGAGAACTGGCCGATTTCATCTAGGTTATATGATTTGTGGGCAGAGACGTGATCAAATCATTTGTTTATTATCCTTTTGATTTCCATGGGATCTGCAATATGTCCCTTCATTCACTTCTGATATTGGTAATTTGTCTTCTTTTTCCCCCTTAGCCTGGATAGACGTTTATTTTTATTTATTTATCTTTTCAAAGAAATTGCTTTTGCTTTCAGTAATTTTCTTTATTGATTTTTGTTTTCAATTTAATTGATTCCTGCTCTAATTCTTATTATTTCCTTTCTTCTGCTTATTTTGGATTTCAATTTCTCTTCTTGTTCTAGTTTCCTAAGTAGAAACTTAGATTATTAATTTTAGATGTATCTTATTTTCTAATATATGCATTCAATGCTATAAGTTTTCTTCTCAATACTGCTTTTATTGCGTCTCATAAATTGTGATGTTATATTTTTATTTTCCCAGTTTAAATATTTAAAAATTTATGTTAAGATGTCTTCTTTGACCCATGTGTTAATAGAAGTGTGTTGTTTATTCTCCATTTACTTTAGGATTTTCTTCTTTTTTATTATTATTGATATATAGTTTAATTCCACGGTGCAGCCTTGCATACACAGACACAGACATTGGAACTACAAAAGAATAGTGTACTCTAGGTGTTGTATTTACTAGTGAAGTTAATAGTAGAGACAGAATGGAAAGATGTCCTGGATATTCTATACTAAAAACACTGCGTACTTTTATTACTGAGCTTCAGGGACACTCCTTTAATCCACCTTAAAAATTATAAAAACATGAACAGAAAAATAAGATTTGAATAGATGTGGTGCCTACTGATATGCTTACTGTAACTGGAGTTAATAGTTCACTTTTTTATTTAGAGTTATCCTGTTTCCTAAGGTTTTACAATTTTCAGAGGAGGAAGAGAAATTCACAAAATCATAAGTTGACATTTGATAGATTTCTGCCAAACGAGAGTATATCACTTTAGGTACTTGACAGAACCATAATATTCATATAACTATATGTTGTTATTTCTACCTTTATTTTCAAAGTTTCCTTTTTAAAATTTAAGTTAACAATCTAAAATTAAAAGTTAACAATCTCACATAAACCTTTAAGCAAAAAAAAACAACAACAACCAAGATTGTCATAAAAACCTGCATTTTAAATTTTCTGACTGTGTTCTGCTAATAGAACAATACATATACTTCTAGCAATGCCATTCCAAAAAAAGGACTACAAAATGCATGGCATTTTAAAGTAAAAGACATACATGCAGATTAATGCAAGATATGAAAGTGAATGAACATACCCATTTATTATAAAGTTTTCATTAAACCACTGCAAATTGATTTCAAGTTCAAGCAAATTATTTCGGGATGACTATGTAATTATTCTGGAAAGTAAAATTATATATCTGTATTATGCTATTTCCCTCCCCCTAAATTTGCAAATGATAATTCAAAAAATAAATCAAAATTGTATGGCATATTAATTTAATTTTTGAGTTGGGATATAAATGAAACCAAGTGGTGTTGATCGGGTTCATTGTCTGGCAAAATCAAAGAATGAGTTCATGACAAAGGGTAAGGGAAAGAAAGTTTATTTCAAAGATAGACAGATTCCCCTCAGCGGGGAGGGGACCCAAGTGGGTTGAGTTGCCTTAGCAACATCCATACATTTTAAAGCTTGTGTTTCCCACCTGACTGGGTTCAGCCCTAGGTCATCTATAGGGGCTTTAGTGGCTTTCCTTTTTAGATCATTTCAACTTCTCCCAGACTATTAGGGGGGAGGAGAGGAAACACCCTTGGAGCTACCTTATACTTGGTTTAAGTTTCTCCCCCAAATCTAACCTTGGTTTCCTATAATCCTTTCTAAGGTGACCTGGCTTTCTGTATTAGGAACACATTCCTCTACAGTTTCCCAGCAGAACTCATTCAGCAATCCTGTTGCCTTGCTCTCAGAAATGAGTAGGTATATTAATTCTAATAGGTCAGAATCGCCAGCACTATATTCTTTAACAGTAAATAAAATTCCTTTGCAAACCCAGAAAAAAGAACAAGGCAACCAATGGCTGTTGCCCTCTTGCCAGAAACCAGCCTTTCTCGGTTTTTGTTTGTTTGTTTATTGTTATGTTATTGACCTGAGCTCCTTCCTGGAGCTTCTAATTTGCATTTCGTTAAATGGGGCTGGGAATTTCTGGCCTTGGAGGCATAATCTCCTGTTGATTTTAGTTTTATTTTGAGATAAGCAGAGTCCACATAAACCTCCAGATATGCTGTGTACTGGGTTGTCTGCCTGTGTGCTGAGCTCCAAGTCCTCTCAAACTTCCCCGGTGTCTCAGCCTTTCCTTCCCATGGTCCCATCCCTCACTGCTAACCCGCCTCTATTGCCTCATAAAGATATTTCTGTACATTACTCTATTCCCCTGTGCCCAGAACAATTCTCAAGATATAATAGGATCTCAATAAATATTTGAAGAATGACTAAATAAGAGAAATCTTACTATATATGGTAAATACAAACAAAAAGTTTATAAAATGGGAGAAATAAACATAAATTTAGAACTATAAGGTAGCTTGAGTGTTTAAGAAATTCATTACAAGCTAATAGAAAAAAAAGATGAATAAGACACCAATAGGTAATATGATTATCCAACCCCCACCACAATGCACACATATTTCAGACAGATCAATCCAATCAAACACAAAAGGGTTTTCTGTATTGAGAGTGATATAAAAATTTCAAATTTGCACACATATTCAAATCATTTCCACTTCTCGATTGTTAGTGGCATTTTACAATGTTGACAAAATTTCTGGGAAACAAATACTCTTTTGTCTTACATTTGATCTTTTCTGTATAAATTAACAGTATGATCCAAAGTCTTAAACATGTATATATCATTTGACTCATTAACTCTGTTTCCTAAGCAATCATCCCAAGGGGTTAACTAAAAATTTGAGAAAAGATTTATCTATAAGAATACTTACTGCTGCACTATTAAAATTGCAGAAAACATGAAAAACTTTATAACTCTACAATAGAGATTATTTAGAGAAGTCACACTTTTTTTGCACATTTGCCCAAGGAGATTGGTATGAATAGTGAGATTCAATGTGGGTAAGATATAGCATCTGTCTTTAAGTTAAAAAACAAACTACATAGAACCTCCAATATAATTCCATTGTACCTATACATAATTGTGTAGATGCATATATAAAAACTGTGGGAGTGTACATGGATAGAGATTGATAGATTCTAGTGGCACTCCATTTAAATAATGGGCTTCTCTTAGTTTAAAACGGGTAAAAATTAATTAATGTTATACTTTGAACCATCATGATTTAAATTTTGCTCCTTCCTATTACAATTTTCAATACTTTCATTTCTGTCATTGTAACTTTTTCCCTTTCTGCCATTCTCTAATCCAGAACTCCATTATCCCCTAAATTAGCATAAGGGGTTCTTGTTAAATGTACTTCTTTAACATCCCAAAGCAAATTCATAAAGAAATGAGTGATTCATTGCATTGAAAAATCTGTGGTGATTCATAGTGGGCACTGTGTAAAAAAGTATAATCCAGTCAAGTATTATTCTAATCTTTTATTCAATGACTTCTGATTGTACCGGCGTCTTAGATATTATTGAATGCGCCAAAAACTAGAAACGGGTAGGTCTAGTACAATTATTTCTTACATGATTCATTTTTCTTTCTTTTTTTTTTTTGTGTGTGTGTGATAACACTGGCTAATGTGTTGTAACACTGGAATATGTTTCAGTCTGTTCTGCTTCATAATTCTTGATCTACACCACTATGCACATTCTTCCTGTAGAGCAGAAAATGCTAAGAAATAGAGCCAATACAGAAAGTTTTCACTGATGTTGGAAACTACATTAAAAAAATTGAACAAATTCACCAATTATCTAAGAATGCTCTTATATCTAGCTCCCCTTTCTGTAAGTTAAAAATAAAATAAAAACTTTACTCTCTTAATAATTCTCAACAGAAAGAACAGAACTTTGCTGTTTTGAGGCATTATTGCTTAAGCAGTCATTCTATCTACACTGGGAGTATTCATTGCCAAGGTGCCAGAGATGACAAGCGTTACTAATGTTAAAACGTAATGATTATGATTATTTCCTTCAGTGGAAGGTAAGCTTCACGAGGACAAATTTTTTTTTTGTTTTGGTCAGGGCTGTCTCTTCAGCACCTAAAATAGTCAACAAATGAAAAATAATGATCAGAGTAAACCTAAGCATTGAACCAGATACTGTGCTAAGCCAATTTTATGTATTATTTCATTTAATTCTCATGAGAACAAAATAAGGTTGTCTCTGTTATTATTATTTTATAATGAGGCTTAACAGAGATCAAGTATCTTGCTCAAATGTATTAGCTAGTATGCTGCAGAGCAAGAAATGAAGTACAAATTGTAAAATTATTCTGTGAGAATAAGATTTACTTAATTGTTCGCCTTTATCTAATTTATATTGAAGTATAACAGAAAATTATATTGAAGTATAACAAAATAGCCACATATTCTCATTTCTTTCCTGTGTCCTGTATTTCCAAGGAGTCAGTCACATTAGCCAGATTGATAGAAAACTAGTTTTATGTTTAATATCCAGTGCTCAGGGTGGGACAGAATCTCGCAAGTTTATAGTTGCTACTTCCTTTCATATGGACTCTCCCTCGCTGCTTCCCACAACCTGCTCCCTGCTCCTAAGCCACTATAGAGACCTATTAATAATGGCTCTCCTTAGGAATCTGTTCTTCCAGATGGTTGATTTGTAGTATCAATTTCTAATCCACTTAATTTGTGCTATCAATTTCGGATCCTATCTCCCTGTCCTTTGGCTGAGTGCTCCCACACTAGTCTTTCCCCAAGCCTATTTTTTTAAAAAATTGCAAATGTATGTTACCATGTAAAATACAACTACAGAAAATATTTTAACTCGATGTAATTTTCTGCAGTATTCCACAGCCTGACACATAGAAACTCTTATACAGTAGATGCTCAAAAAACACTTGCTGAAGCAATGGGTCTGGCAGAGAGTCACATCACTGTGAACTGGTCACTGGCAGGATGATGCAGAACAATTAAAACAAGGATGAGTTCACTAATTAATAATAAACAAAGTAACAGATATATCTCAGTTCCTTTGGGCCTCTTTCATACTAGAATGTTTTTCTTGAGAGTAAATCGTATTTCTTCCATTTCTTAAATTATAACTTTCAAATCCATCGATATACTCTCCTCTTATTACTTGTCTTTTATTGCCGGCCCTGCTCATGTCGTAACACAACCAGTGGAACAGACTCTTCAACAGCTGCCTGCCTCAACTCCTCCCCTCCAACTGGATCCAGAGTGATTTTGTAAAAAAAAGGAATATTAACCTTAAACTCTCTAGCTTAAAGTGTTTCACTGGTTCTTCACTGTGAAAGATAAAATCTAAGGGCTCACACACGCCACATAGGGCCTTTTATGGCCTGAGCCTCACATTTTGCCAGGCTCACCTTTTGCTACTCACTACGACACGCAGTCCACTCCATCCACAGGACCTTAGAATGTACTGTGAACTTCAGGAGATTGGGCCTGTCCATCTATTACTCCTCCTACCTGTATCTCATGCCCTCTCTACTGACACCTGTCTCACCCAGGTCCTTTCATTCACCTGGCTAATGTCTCTATACTGCTGAAAGTTGAATCCAAATTACATCTCCTCACAGTGTCTGTCTCCAGTTATGGCCTAGATGTGCATCTGTGTGCTCCCTCTCCATCTTGCACTAATGCCATCACTCTTATCTATCAATACTTATTTTGGAAAATCAACGATGTACAAGGCACTATGCTGGTTTCAGAGAATGAAAGGGGTCTAGTGGCAAAGAAAACAGATGCCCATGTTGCCCGTCTTCACAGAACACAGAGTCTAGCTAGCTGGGAGCAGTACTGCATTCATCTACTTCCTTCCATTATGCAGTCAACACCTGAAGAAATGGGACCTGCCTTTGGACACTGTGTTCTTAGTCTCTAGCACATAATAGTACCCACTGATGAATGAGCTTCCCCATCCTGTGTGGAAAAGTCTCTATTCATTCTCAGGACTTCACCGTCACAGGAAAACCTTTTATTTTGAAAGATGACTTCAGGGGGACATGGTGAAACAGGACTGCATACATAGCTTACTTCTCTCCTTTGCACTTACATTGTTTCTGCTTATATCAAAGTTTGTTCCAGGTGTTGCCTAAAGGCAAGAAAATGCTTAAACTCAAACAATTTGGTATTTTGGACTATTATTTTCAATGGAAAAATAATGATAGGGAATAAAGTTGATAATGCTTAAAATATTTCAATGAACTATTAAAATATTACTAAAACTGAATTATATCATTGTATATCCAACGTGATGAAAATATCTGTCCCTCTTTCTAATTGACTCATTAACTACATAGCACAACTATATTCATACAATGCTCAATTTAGCTATTGTGTTTGCATAGCTGACTAATGGAACATATTACTTTAAATAATTTTCTTCGCAGAAGTCTAAGCTACCAAACGAATAAAATTTTAAGCAAATTGCAAGGATATAATTTGTCATATTTATTCTTCATTTTATACAAATTGGCTTAAATATTGGAACAATTTTATGAATAGTACATATCGAATGTCAATATTTCAGGCACTATAATAAGATTTTCTCTAACAGACTTTCAAATACAAAATGTAAATAGTCATCTGTATTAATCCTTTTATGTTGTGATGAATTTCCAATGACTGTGAGCCCATAGGTTTAAACTTTTTATTGCCTACTTACTAGGACTAAGACAATGATTTTGCACCTTCTGACTTCAAGATTTACATAAGTTCATGTTCAGAGCACCCACCTTTTTCTTACCATTATTGCAATCTCTTTGTGACTGTGTGTACATATATATTTCATATATGTGTAATAACTATACTATAATTATCCATCTAGGATTGAATATATAATATTGATAAATACATTATGTTGATTTTTCAGTTCAAGGAACTGTGGAATATTTATTGAGATTACTTAATTTATATATTTATATTATATATTTATATTATATATTTATAATTATTTATATTTATAAATAAATCCATGAGCTCCACACAAGGAATAACTGAGTGAAAAAGCAGGGTAAAAATGTATTTAATGAATGTTCAATGACATTATTTATAAATGTTGTCAATTGGTTATTTTATCTACAATGTGCAATAAAATGGAAAAATACTAAGCTAATGGATTCAATAACAGCCCATTATTACTAGAGCTGTAGTGTGACTTCTGCAGCCCTAAAGATTATAGCTGAGCAACAGAAGGGGGGAAAAGTGGATCATCTATTACATTGAGCAGTTAATGATATTTTATTGCATTATTTATCAAATACTGTGGATGTTATTTGTAGCTGCAAGTTTGACCTTAGCTAATCATAATTTGATGAATGTGTATATCATAAAGGCACTATGACAAAATGCCCTATTGTTTTATGAAGCAGGAACATGAACTAGTATTATGAAATTCAGTTAGACTGTAGTTTCAAGATATTAATGCTCAGACACTTACATGCAAGACAGAATAGATGCTTATAATTCAGACACGGCTGCTGAAATTTCTTTCTCCTTCAGTGATATAAATATTCAAGCCATCTACCTTAAATGATTCCTGCAAAGCATTTTTATAGCAGGAACACTGTAATGACAATATATTATTAAAATATTAGAGTTCTCATTCTATCAGGAAGATATGAAAAAGTCAGAAGCTTTTCACAATATTATTTATGAGTTTGTATTTAATTAGATTTGAGTTTATATATTGGAGAGAAAATATAAATGTGATAAAGAAACCAATACCTACTGTATAATTTTTAATTTTGTCATCCTTCTAGGAAAGGAAATGCACTATGATTTCTAAGATGAGAACAATAACTTCATTTTGTATATATATTTCTAAAGATTCGGTATGAGAAGTTGGCTCATTAGGACTGTCTCTTTTCATATGAAACATAATACATGGTGGCAGTGAAGAATATTTTAAAGCAAGAATAGAAAAAAAAAGTAGTTCTTAGATACCAAATCATGAAGCTTACTTACACATGGGCTACCTAGATTTACCAAAGGAGGAGATATAGCAACTAAATAGGAACTGACTCCCAATTAAGAGATCTTTCTATTGAACCACACTGCCTATCAGTGTAATGATTAAGAAAAGGTGAAGGCATTAAGCAAAAAAAAAACACAAAACAACAACAACTCTAGACACAGACAATATTATGGTAATTACCAGAGGGAAAGGGGGGTGGCAGGAGGTAGGAGAAGGTAAAATAGGGATAAATGGTAACGGAAGGAGACTTGACTTGGGGTGCTGAATACACAATACATATACAGATGATGTATTATAGAATTGTACACTTGAAATCTATATAATTTTATTAACCAATGTCACCCCAATAAATTCAATACAATTTTTAAAAATGCAATTATTAATAAACTCCTTGGCTTTATTCCTAAATGAAGATTTAAAAAATTTTTGTTGTATATGGAGAGAACTTGAAAGTTATAAAAAGAGCTTTACTGAACCTACTGAGTCTAAATATCAAATTTTTGTTTCATAATTCATTATGCGTGATATCAAGGGCTTTTTTTCTCTTAGATATGGTTGTAGAATGTTATATTATCTCCATAAGAATGTTGTATGTGAACCATTGGATTATTGTTTTGCAAATGTTTACTTTTTCTCTTCTCTTTCTTGAGGTACCGTATACTTTCCATTAACAGTGACTTTCGGTATGCCCACATGACTTGTTTTGCCCACAGGAAAGAACATGATGGTATAGAAGTCTTAAATGTGCTTCTGCAGTTTAATTTGGCTGCGTCCTCCTGGAATCTTCTGTGAGAAAGCATGACCTCCATTAACAGCTTTACATTCAGCCTGGCTCCAGATCGAGACTCATGAAGCAGACTTGGACACAACTGAGATCCTGGAACCATTCTCCATGGAACCACAGTCTGAAATAAAGTCACTAAACCGATTCCAGAAGAATCCAGCAGAGCCACTGCTAACACAGACGCTTTTGAGTTCTGTTGTAAGCCAGAGTTGAAAATGCTTGTTTGCATTAACCACACAGAACTATTTTTAAATAAATAAACACACTTATTTTCCAGAATTTCCAAGGTTACAGAATGTAACTAAATCACTTAACATTTTTTTCTTCTTTCTCATTGTATGGGAAAGGATATTAAAATCATTTTTCTTTACAACATCTCTTGCAGCATTATTGTTGTATAGCTCACAAATACACATAAGACCTTATGAAGTATTATTGCTAAAAAATATTATATTTTCTTAAGTCCTATGTAGTTAAGAAGCAAATTTTTAAAGCTAGATTAAATTCATATGTTTAAGGTCAAATATTTTATATTTTATTGTTGGGTAGTGAGTTAGTAATTATAGTATACTCAGGACAAGTACTTGTGAGAAATAAGTAACAGTAGTAAAACCACATATTATGATGTATAAAATGTATTGAATATTTCTAAATAAGATAACATATCTTATGTTTATCTCATCAATTCCATCTATAAAGGGTAATGCATTTGAGAACACACTTAAGATCACATCTATACAGAAATAGCAAACATTTTGGAATGCCAGTTTTTAACCCCAAATTTGAATCAGTACTTAATATATTCAAAAACAAATTTGGGAACTGTCAGTGTTTACTGCTTTTTCTTATATGTGTTTCTGCACCTTTAAATTTTTTGTTGTAACAAAAATTAGTCCTAGAACAAGGGATTAGAACTTCATATGAAAAACTGAGGTTCAGGAAGACTGATATCAGACCCAAAGAAACAGAACTTACACATGGTAGAACCGAGAGTTGACCCTGACTCTTTGATTCCACAACCCCTAGACTATCCATGCATCAATCGCATAGAACTATTTTTAAATAAATAAACACACACCCGGCTGGTGTGGCTCAGTGGTTAAGCATCGACCCATGCACCAAGAGGTCACCGGTTCAATTCCTGGTCAGGGCACATGCCCAGATTGTGGGCCCGATCCCCAGTGAGGGGCATGCAGGAGGCGGCCAAATGATGTTCTCTCTCATCGATGTTTCTATCTCTCTCTCCCTCTCCCTTCCTGTCTCTCTAAAAATCAATAAAGAAAAAAAATTTTTTAATAAATAAACACACTTATTTTCAAGAAAGAATTTCAAAGATTACAGAATATGGGGTTACTGAATCACTTAACAAATTTTTTTCTTCTTTCTTATTTTATGGGAAAGCATATTCAAATTATTTGTCTTCATACAATCTCTTGCAATTGGGCCACTGTCAGGAAAGGTGGTCTTGAGTTTTCAGAAGCTTTATTTAAGAGCCTTTTTGGGTAATAGAAAGACAAGTGAAGAGAGTGAAATAACTACAGTCTGAAAATATCTTAATCTGAGGAAAGAAATTTTAACTTAAGAGAAACTTCTAGTAAACTTTGATTCTTAGAATAAAATATTACTGCTTATCTTACTGGTTCTGAACATGGACTCAAGACTACCATTATGCCAAGGGTTTCTTGCTGCTTTAATGGTAAGGGACTAATTAGAATGTAAAACAACAGTGAATGCACACAGTAATAAAGGGCAAATACATGTAGAAATATGTTAGTCTCTTTAGAGAGGAAGAAATAGCATTGATTTTTGGATGAAAGGAAATTGTGTGTGTGACTGATAAGGTCCAGTGGTAATATTCACTGAGCAAGCTGGCAGCCTAATTTGTTCAATCAAAATGTTGGCATTTATACAGTAGCTATGGAGCAAAGCTGATTTGGGTTCTACTCTAAGTTCTGCTACCTATTAGTAATACATAATGTTATCTATCCTCCCTATATCCCGGTTTTCTTACCAATAAAATGAGGATAATAATACCCTATCATATAGGAATGTGGTGATAATTAAATAATATATCTCTAAATCGTAAGTTTATTTCTATGACTATCGGGAAACTTTTACCATGCAATGGGAACAGTGCTCGATACTGGAGATACCAGGATTAAAGTTATGGTCTGTAGAGGAAGAGGAAGAAATTAGGTAATTTCACCAAATGGTTAAGTACCCTAAAAGCCTAAGAGGCATAGAATGCAATGAAAACCACAAAGAAGAATATTTAATCAAGACAAGGTGGTGAGGGAAGGCTTTTACAGCAAGTGATATTTTACCTGAGTGTTGAAGGATGTATAGGAGTTAGACATGCAAAACAGTGAATCTTGGGAAATTAAAATGTTCACGGGCGTCGGCATATACATTGAGCAAATATTGGCATAAGCATTGAGTAAATGTTTGATTGATAAATATGTGAATGAATGATTACATGAATGATTTACCTACTGACAAAATTTCTTTTTCCTATGATAATTGTTGGAAGAAAATTATTATTTTGGGGAATACAAGTTGTATAGTATAAACAATCATATTATTAATAATCTTACTTTTACCAGAATTTGATAAATGTCTTAATCTGAAGAAAGAAATATTTAAACTGTCCCACTGCTATTGTGAAATATTTTAACATATAATTCCAAAAGTTTATATGGAACCAAAAAAGACCCCAAATAGCCACAGAAATCTTTAAAAAGAGGAACAAAATAGGAGGGATCACAATACTGGATATCAGGTTATACTACAAAGCCATTGTAATCAAAACAGCCTGGACTGGCACAAGAACAGGCATATAGATCAATGGAACAGAACAGAGAATCCAGAAATTGACCCAAGATATCATGCTAAATTAATATTTGACAAAGGTGGCAAGAGCATACAATGGAGTAAAGACAGCCTCTTTAATAAATGATGCTGGGGAAACTGGACAGCTACATGCAAAAAAATGAAACTAGACCACCAACTTACACCATACACAAGAATAAACTCGAAATGGATAAAGGACTTAAATGTGACTCGTGAATCCATAAAAATCCTAGAAAAAAATGTAGGCAACAAAATTTTAGATATCACACACAGCAGAATTTTCACTGATACAATGCTTAAGGCAAGAGAAACAAAGGAAAAAATTAATACATGCGACTACATCAAACTAAAAAGCTTCTGCACAGCAAAAGAAACAACCATCAGAATGGAAAGGGAACCCACTGTATGGGAGAGCATAATTGCCAACGATACATCAGATAAGAGGTTAATTTCCAAAATATATAGAGTACTCATACAACTCCACAAAAGGAAGACAAAGAATCCAATTTAAAAATGGGCAGAGGACCTAAATAGACACCTCTCCAAACAGGATATACCAATGGCCAAGAGACATATGAAAAAATGCTCAACATCACTAATCATCAGAGAGATGTAAATTAAAACAACTATGAGGTATCACCTCACACCTGCCAGAATGGCTGCCATCAACAAAGCATCAAACAACAAGTGCTGGTGAGAATGTAGAGAAAAGGGGACTCTAGTACACTGCTGGTGGAAATGCAGACTGGTGCAGCCACTGTGGAAAACAATATGGTGCTTTCTCAAAAAATTAAAAATGGAACTGCCATTTGACCCAGTGATCCCACTTCTAGGAATATATCCTAAGAAGCCTGAAACACCAATCAGAAAGAATATACGTACCCCTATGTTCATAGCAGCACTATTTACAATTGCTAAGATCTGGAAACAGCCCAAGTGTCCATCAATAGATGAGTGGATAAAAAAGCAGTGGTACATATACACAATGGAATACTATGCAGCTGTAAGAAAGAAAGAGACAACATGGAGGGACCTGGAGAGCCTTATGCTAAGCGAAATAAACCAGTCAGAGGAAGAAAAGTATCATATGATCTCACTTATTTGTGGAATATAATGAACAAAATAAGGTGATGAACAAAATAGACCCAGAGACATAGAAGTAGGGTTCAGACTGATGAACTTCAGAAGAGGGGGTGGGAGGAGGGAGGAGATAAACCAAAGAACTTATCCATATAAGCATAACCAATGGAAATAGACAAGAATGCTGGGAATGCTGGGGCCAGGCGGGGGGTGGAGGGTCGGGACTAGCAGGAGGGTGTCAATAGGGGAAAAAGTAGAAACATCTGTAACAGAAATAAATTAATTAAATAAAAAATATATATATATATATAATTAACTTTTAAAATACTTGCTTATTTTTAAAAAGTTAAAGTATTTACATATATACACAAATATGTGAATTCAACATAGTTTATGAGATCAACTTCCCAGACAAAGCATTGTTGTCTTTTCAGATTTTTGAAATATTAGTCTTTAAAAACAAGCATTTCAACAAGACAAGTAATAATAAGTCTTGGAGAGGTAGTGGAGCAAAAGGAGCCCTCATTCACTGCTGGGGGTGGGAGGATATAAACTGGCATAGCCACTATGGAAAACAGAATGGGGACTCTTCAAAAATTAAGAACAGCTTCATGATCCTCATTCACTAAATGGAAAAACAGCATGTAAACATTCCAGTAAAAACATATTTTGATCTTCTTGATAACTATAATGCTCTAAACAGAAGATATGTTTACATGAAAAACAACACTGTTGCATGGGTTCAAAACCTACTAAAAATAAAATAACTAATTACATGGCAAAAAATATACTGAGTTACCATATGACCCAGCAACCCCTCTTCTGGGCATCTACCCGAAAAATTTGAAAACATGTATTTTCAAACATAGTATATGCACCCCTTTGTTTGTTGCAGCACTATTCACGGTGGCCAAGACATGGAAACAACCAGTGTCCTTTGATAGATGACTGAATAAAGATGAGGCACATATACACAGTGGAATTCTACACAACCATAAGAAAAGATGAAATCCTGCCATTAGTGACAATATGGATGGATATTGAGAATATCATGCTAAGTGAAATAACTCAGACAGAAAAAGTTAAGAACATATGCTTTCACTCATATGTGAGATATAAAACTGAATGTAAAAAATAAATAAAAAAGAAAAACAAGCCCAGCTGATGTGGCTCAGTGGATTGAGCATCATCCCATGGCCTGAGAGATCCTGGTTCAATTCCTGGTCAGGGCACATGCCTGGGTTGCGGGCTTGATCCCCAGTAGGGGGCATGCAGGAGGCAGCCGATTGATATTTCTCTCTCACATTGATGTTTCTATCTCTCTCTCCCCTCATCTCTCTCTAATTAATCAATAAAAAATTGAAAAAACAAAACAAAGAAAAATAAAACTCATAGGCACAGGCTTCAGTATGGTGAATCAAAGGGAATGGGGGTGGGAAGGTAATAAAGGTAGAAGGGGTCAGATATATGGTGACAGAAGAAGATTTGACTTTGGTTAGAAGGGCACACAGTGCAACATAAAGATGATATAGAAATGTACACTTGAAACCTATATAATTGTATTAACCAATGTAACCCCAATACATTTAATAAAAATATATATATTTTTTAATTTGTGTTTATTGACTTGGGAGAGAGAGAAACATTGATCTGTTGTTCCACTTATTTATGCATTCATTGGTTGATTTTTCCATGTGCCGCAACCTTGACATATCGGGAGCACACAAGTCAGTCAGAGAAAGACAAACACCATATGATTTCATTTATATGTGGAATCTAATGAACAAAATAAACCGATGAACAAAATAGGAACAGAGGCATGGATACATGAACAGACTACTGCTATCAGAGGGGTGGGGGTAGGGGGAGACTGGATGAAGGAAGGTAAAGGTATTAACCAACGAACATATATGCATAACCCATAGACACAGACAACAGTGTGGTGATGGGCAGAGGGAAGGAAGGGGTGGCACTGGGTGGAGGCGAGCAAAGAGGTGGAAAATGGGGACATCTATAATAGTGTCAACAATAAAAATAAAAAAAATAAAACACATATTTAACCTTGCTTTTCTTATGCTTACAATTATGTAGTGTTTACTAAATTTGTTTGGTACACTTGGATAAATAAATGTTCTTACTCTTCAGAAATTGCTTTGCTAAGTGTCATTTTATGAAAAGTTGTAGAGTCTCATAGAAAAATTCTAAATTATTACATGCATCACCTTTCAACTGCAATATATTCAATGCACAATAATTGAAGTAAAAATCTATCTATATCTATATCTCTCTATCTCTATCTCTATCTCTATCTCTATCTCTATCTATATCTATATATCTATCTATATCTATATCTATACCTGGGGTTCTATAGCATTGGAATTAATGCAAAAGGCCATTCAGTCTACAACTATCATTTTAGAAATAAGAAAATTGAAGTTTGAAGAGTTGAAACAATTTCCCAATATAACACAATTAGCAAACAGCAGTTGGGACAAAAACACCTTTTTTATATATTATCAGTTACAAACGAAATACATGAGTAGATATAATTAAATCATTTACTTGCCTTCTGGGAAGTGTGGCAGACACTGTTGATCACCTACCCAAGACCAATCTCCCTTTCCCATGCTAAACAAAAAATAAATTAATTCTCTTTGCAATGTACCCAGCCTGGGAGGATATAACATGGATGTTCTAATTACTGATTCTTAACAGATGGCAGTGTGGCTCCTCCAGGAAGTATGAAGAGTGATGTCGGCCGTCATGATGATTAGCCACAGGCATTTAGTGCTTAGGGATCATGGGACGGTCCTACACTATGAGGAATTGCCTCATGCAAAATGCCAGTGTTGCCAACTGGAAACACTAGCTTAACTAATCATGCACTCTTGTCCACTGTGCCAGGAATGAGAGTGTAAGGATGGGCATGGTACCCATTTCAGGCCAAATGAAACATAAAATGAATTATGTTGTAAACTAGTAATTTCTCTCCCTGGCATCAAATGAGCTCATGTTTGCTCTTGTACTCTTCCTCACTGCTGAGCACTCTCCTCACAGGATATGGTAGTTGGCGCTGGGCAGCCTCCATGCGATGATGAGGTCACTAACATGATCAAGAAAGCAACAGGATGGCAAGGAAGGAAGGAAAGGTCACCGAATGGCCACAGGGAACGCATACCACCATATTTCTCAGTTAACCAACAATACATAGCCATACAGGTTAAATACTGTCAGTCAGGGTCTCTGTCATTTGCTCTTGAAGGCATGCTGATAAAACAGATATCTTGGGTGAATTTGTCATTGGCAATGAGATGTATGAATACTGTTTAGCTATTATTAAACCATTTTACAGCTAATACTTGCTTTAAAGCATCTGTATGCTCCATTGATAACCGGCCACTGACAATTTTCATGGCTCTTAAATATTATTAGAAATCTGATTAGGTTATTTTCCTTTTTGAGAAATATTCTGATAAAGTGTTTACACTTTATCACTATTTAAAGGATATTCATGAGTTCCCTCCTCCTTACTTTTAGCAATGTTCTCTTGCCAAGAAAAAAATATGTCTAAGAGCTTTAAAAGTGTCTTTGAATGATAGAGACCTTAAATAATGTAATTAAGTGATGTAAGATTAGAAAAGAACTGGAACATAATAAATTACTTCAAAAAACAGGCAATCCAACCAATTTAGATAATGAAGATTTGTACTTTGTGTTTAACCAGTTGCTTTCCCATGTATTGGGAAAATGTTGCTAAATTTTAGATCTGGAAAATAAGAGCTCATCCTTTGTATTACACACAGGTTTTGGCTTATCTTTAAGAAGATTTTTGATTACTCTAATACTGTTCACAGTTTACTTATCTTTCCAATCTACTTAAACGTTTTTAAGGAAAAAAAAAATGGTTTTAACAGCTAAACCAATGCATATTTAACACATTTTAAAACCATGCTTTTAGATAAGCACAGAAAAATGGAAGCTACTTTATGTACCTAGAAGTGTTATACTGCCCAACAGGTAAGAGAGAATTGAGCTGAATTATTAAGCTTAGGTTATACATTTCAAAAGTATATTCAAGAAATGCGCCTTCAGTAAGTCTGTGCATTGTCATGCATAGTCAACCAAAGTAGCCTGTGTGTAGCACTGAGCTCTTGTATTTGAAAGTGCAGTGGACTTTTGGATTCAAAATTCAGTGCACAGTGCCTATGATATCATACTAAGTCTTTGATTGTTTTTTTCTTTCTTCAGATACATAACAAATTTTTAAG
Source organism: Tadarida brasiliensis (assembly GCA_030848825.1). Taxonomy (NCBI): domain Eukaryota; kingdom Metazoa; phylum Chordata; class Mammalia; order Chiroptera; family Molossidae; genus Tadarida; species Tadarida brasiliensis. The sequence goes on along the minus strand of CM061263.1, from coordinate 107,801,978 downwards.
TGGGTACTGTCACAACAGACCCATTTGTTTTTTGTGTGTGCTTGTTGGTATATTGATATATTGCCTCAGAGTTTCATAGAAGTAATTAAATTCATTTTATAAGTATACAGTTAATAAAAATGCTGTAATATATTATGTAGAAATACAGTATAATCATAATTTTACATTTTCTAAGCTGGACACTTTTATTTAATTAGTATAATTTTCTTAGCCCACAGTTAAATATATTATTAGATATTTTGTTATTTTTCCCATAGATTATTTCCTCCAGATAATAACTATTATTAAAGAGCAGTATTTTAGATTTTATAAAGAACAAATAAAGTAAAATGAAGAGTAAATGTAAAATGAGTAAAAAAGTAAATGTAAACCTTTACATTCAATTGATGGACCTAAAAATTGGATGTATATTAGACTCATTTGATATATATTTCAAAATACAGATGCCTAGGTCCCATTTCAAAAATTCTAATTTATTGTTCTGGAGTGAAGCATTACTTTTTAAAAGCATTCCAGGTGATTCTTATATACTGCCAAATTGAGAACCTTTGACCAAAAAATCTATTTGTTTATATAAATAAATGCTTAGAATCAAAAACATTCTGTGGCATAAAAGACTTGAAGATTATCAAGTTCCACACATCTTAAAAAAAAAACTGCTTTCCCACCACACCTGTTTCATTTTACCACTAGCAGGAAATTAACTCCATTGGCAATTATCTGGATGCTCACACATCATCTGGAACCTTACATTTCTACCAGAAGAATTTTATCCATGTTTCAAGCATCTTTTCTTAAAAAAAAAAAAAAAGGTAAGGTGTGCGTTTGGGAGGGGGAGTGAGGTAGAATGCAGAAAAGCAGGTGGTGACAGGTGGGCAGAGAGAGACAAAGACACAGTGCTGTGGTGCTACATATTTTACTTTTATATAATTAAATTTTGCTTGAAACTAGAATAGGTAGCATTCGTGACAAAGATTAAAGTGTACCTGTAGAGATGCACACCAGCCTAACAGTCATAATAAAAAATAGCTCTGTGACACCCTATTATGTGGTTTTCCAGCAATATTTTTGCCTATTAATTTGGTTCCATTTCTGGCTAATCTTCCATCTCATTTTTTTTTTTAAAAAAACACAGACGCTTCTTAGCTGGTACCCATTAACCACCTCTACAGAAACATTTTACAATGCCCAGTTGGGAGACCTCTTGTACCAAGACTACCAAACCCTACACATTTCAAAATCCCATTCAGACATAGTGAATAAGAATCCTCAAGAATTTATGGCTGTATTTATTATTCTTATTATATTGATTATATAACTGCATTTTTTTAATCCCCTCACTCAAGGATATTTTCGCATTCATCTTCAAACAGAGTGGGAGGGAGGGAGGAAGGGAGGTAGAGAGAGAGAAAGAGAGAAACATCAGTGTGAGAGAGACTGGCTGCCTCCCGCATGACTCGACCAGAGCCGGGGACGAACTGCAATCGAGGTACGTGCCCTTGACTGGAATCAAACCCACGACTCTTTGGTCTGCGGGCTGACGTTCTAACTGCTGAGCCAAACCAGCCAGGGCTTAAACTCCATTCTTTAATTATTATCTTTTAACATTTATTTTTCAATTACTTTTAATACACTATTTGCCTTAACCGTATCAAGTTCCCACTATTACTTCTGCTTGACTCAATATAGCACTTGCCATAGTCTATGGAAATTGCAAAATACAGAGGAATTTCATAGAGAGTAGTAAGGTGGTCCTTTTCTCTATGTCCCCAGCAACTAGCATGGTCCTTAGCACATTGTACATATATAAAGGAACGACGTAATAAAACACTCATCTTTACCCTTGTTTATACTCAAAAGATAATTCAATGTCTATGCCTCCAAAATCCTGCTTAAAACTCTCTTGTTCTTCACTGGTTTCCCTAGTTTATATGCTTTTGCTTCATATCCACATCTCTCTTGGGTTTTCCCTGGGATGATAAGTCACTGATTAAAGACTCAAAAAGGAGCCCATGGACCAAGCCAGACCCAATTCGATATCTACTGTCAATCATATGTCTATCAGCACAAAAATAAAGGATGAAATAAAACTGTCCCTATTTGCATATGGTGTGATTGTGTAGAAAATCCAAAAAAATCTACAAAATGCTCTAAGTCCAAAAAGGCTAAGCATGTGTGGGGGCAGTAGGTATATGAGAAATCTTTGTACCTTTTACTCAATTTTGTTGTGAACCTTAAACCTCTTTAAAAAAATAAATTATTAAAAAGAACATTTTCACTTATAATTGCTCAAAAATATTTAGGTGTAAGTGTAACAAGACATGCACAGGATTTGTGTGATAAAAAACTATAATTATTAAAAATATATAAAAAGTGAAGAGATCTATTATGCTTATAGCATGATTGTTTCAGCACAGTAAAGATGACAATTCACCCACATAGATATACAGGTTTAATGCAATTTAAAAAAAAAATTGTTTTTTATTTATTTATTTTAGAGAGAGAGGAAGGGAAAATTGTTTTTTATTTATTTATTTTAGAGAGAGAGGAAGGGAGAGGGAGAGAGAAACATCAATGAGAGAACATCGACGAACCGGTGACCTCTTGGTGCATGGGTCGACGCTCAACCACTGAGCCACACAGGCTGGGCCAGGTTTAATGCAATTTTTATAAAAATCTCAGAAATATAAATATAATCCTGCTTAAATTCTTTCTCTATATATAGAATATATATATATATTCTAAAATTTAAATGGAAAGGCAAAAATCCAGAATGCCTAAAACAATTTTGAAAAAGAATACTTAGATAGGCAAAACCAAACCACTAAGTTCAAGATTTAATATCTAGCTACAGTAATCAAAGCTATAGCACTGGCAGAGAAAGAGAGACATAAATCGATGGAACAGAATACCAAGCCCAGAAATTATACTCACAGATACATTTATCTGATTTTTGACAAAGTTGCAAAAAAATTCAATAGAGGAAAGATTGCTTTTCCAAATGGTGCTGGAACAATGGACATACATAGACAATAAAAAATTAACTTTGTCTTATATCTTTAAAAAAATTTACTCAAAACAGATCATGGACTTAAATGTAAAATATAAAACTTTAGAAAAAATAAAATATAGGTGAAAATGTTTGAGATCTAAGGTAGTCAAAACGTTCTTACATTTGACATCAAATGGATGACCCACATAAGAAAATATTGATAAATTGGACAAAACCCAAATTAAAAAGCAGAAACTGCTTTGTGAAGTTACCTATTCTTAGGATGAAAAGACAAGTTAGAAAGTGAAAGAAAATACTTAAAACCCATATATCTGATGCAGGGCTACCACCTAAAATACATAAACAACTCTCAAACTTAGCAGTAAAAAAAAGCAAACAATCTAATTAGCACATGAGCCAAAGACAGGAAGAGACATTTTACTGGAGAGTATATACAAATGGCAAGTAACCATATTAAAAGATGCTTAACATCATTAGCAATTAGAGAAACGTAAATTAAATTACTACACATCTATCAGAATGGCTAAAATAAATAAAAGATAGTGAAAGAACTGCCACTGGTGAGAATATAGTAAAACTGGTATTTATACGTTGTTGGTGAAAATGTAAACTGGTACAGCCACTCCGAAAATCATTTTGGTAGTTTCTTTGAAAACCAGACATGCAACTTCAATAGAACCCAGCAGTTTAATTCTTAGGCATTTACTCACATAAATGAACACCTCTATTTACCAAAACAAAACAAAACAAATGTGCGTAAATGTTTATATCAGTTTTGATCACAATAGTTTAACCTGATGTCCTTAAATGAATGAATAGTTAACTGAGGTATAGCCATAACATGGAATACTGCTCAGAAATAAAAAAGGAATGAATTATTGCTACATGAAACAACCTTGTAGAATCTCCAAAAAGTTACATGCTGAATAAAAAAAAGCCAAGTCCAAAAAAAGCAATACCATATTATTTATTTTATATAAAATTATTGAAATGACAAAAGTATAGAAATGAGAGCAAGATTAATGATTGTCAGAGGTTAAGCATAAATCTTGGATTTGGTTATGAAAGGCAACATAAGAGATCCCAGAGGTGATGAAATGTTTAGTATCTTGACTATCAATGTCAATATTCTAACTGTAATATTGTACTATATAGTTTTGCAAGATGTTAGCATTGTGCAAATAGTACATGGGATGTGTAATGCCAAGAGAATCTACAATTTTCTCCAAATAATTTTTAAAAATTAAACTGATTAGGGTAACATTGTTCAATAACATTATATAAGTTTCAAGTGTACAATTCCACAATTTATCATCTGTATATTACGGTGTGTGCTCACCACACTAAGTCTTATCTCCCTCCTTTGCCATATATTTGGTCCCCTTTCCTTTATCTTCATCTGCCATCCATTCTACTTCCCCTCTAGTAATCATTCTTTTGTCTGTGTTTATAACTCTGTTCATTTCTTGTTTTCTGTTTTACATCTCAAATATGAGTGAAATCATATGGTTCTTGTGCTCTTCTGTCTGATATATTTTACTTAGCATGACACTCACAATACCTATCCATGTTATTGCAAATGGCAGTATTTCATCATTTTTTATGTCTAAGTACATTCCTTTGTACATATGTAGCACATCTTCTTTTTTTAATCATCCATCAAAAAACACTTGGGTTATTTTCATGTCTTGGCTACTATGTATAATGTGGTGATGAACATAGGGGTACATATATCTTTATGAATGAATATTTTCATATATTTTGGGTAGAAGAGGGGTTGCTGGGTAATATGGTAGTTCTACCCTTAATTTTTTGAAAAACATCCATACTATTTTAAACAATGGCTTGGTACTAGAGAAGATGTTATAAACTTGACCCCAAAGGCAAGGAAAGTAAAAGCAAAAAAATAAAAAAATAAAAATTAATGGCAATACATCAAACGAAAAAGCTTCAACAGAGCACAAGAAACCATCAACAAACAAGCAACTAACTGAACAAGAGAAGATATTTACAAACAACACCTCATAGGACCTAATATCCAAAATATATAAGAAAGTCATGCAACTCAACAACAAAAAAAAACAAACCATCATATAAAAAAATGGGCAGCGGAGGGGGGGGTAGGAGTTTGGGAGTGGCAGGGTGTAGGCAGAAGGAGGGGAGGGATGGGGGTGAAAAAAATGGGTAAAGGACTTGAATAGACACTTTTCTCAAGAAGACCCAGAGATGGCCAACAGATATGTGCTCAATGAAAATGTGCTCAACTTCACTAGCTATTAAGGAAATGCAAATCAAAACCACAATGGGACACCACCTCATACCTTACACCGGTTGCAATGGCTATTATCAATAAAACAAGAAATAACAAGTATTGGAAAGGATGTGGAAAAAAAGGACCCCTCATTTATTGCTGTGGGAATGTAAACTGGTACAGCCACTATGGAAAACAGTATGGAGGCTCCTCAAAAACACTAAATTTTTTTATTTAAAAAGAAAAATGCATCAGAGAGAGGCTTGGTTTTGAAAAGACTCAGAGTCTTTAAGAATAGCATCAGTCAACAATAAAAAGTGTTGAAGGGATCCCAAAATGTATTCAGACTTGGACAATCCTTCTAGCAGAGACAGGTCAGATTTTTTTTTTTTTTTTAATATGAGGGAACTTTTAAAAATGCAACTGAAATCCCATCCAAAGGAGTAAAACATGAAAAATAAAGTGAGCTTTCAGCACCTGGCAAAGAGAAGCCAGAGAGCAAGGACTAGGTATATAGGTTTTGCCATGATGCTCTCTATAAACTAAAGCTCTGCAATTCACTAATCAAATAATATTTCTTCATCTTTGAAATGAGATGATAGTATCAGCTTCTCAGTATCAGGGAAATAGTATATGCTTTGATGCATGTCAGTGCCTAACAAGGCATCAGATTCACGACAATCATTTAATAAACATAAGTTCTCAACCACCACTGCTTAGCCAATTTCCAAATGGGAAATTAAGAAGTCAAGAATATCAAAGAATGAATCAAAGTACTGAAATATTTCTTGTGGTTATGATTTACAACTAGCGGTTATAACTTAGGTAGAGTAAAATTAAAGATTATGCTAATCAAACCATTAGCACAATACTCTGCATGCCCTGATGTTTCAGAAATTTATATCTCCATTCAACTGAATGAAATCTCAACGTTTCCTAGGCTTCACAAATTATCTGATTAATTTTTTTTTTTTTTTTGATTTTAGATAGAGAGGAAGAGAAAGAGAAACAATGATGAGAGAGAACGTCAACTGGCTGCCTTCTGTATGCCCCCCACTAGGGATTTGGCCCACAACCTGGGCATGAGCCCTGACTGGGAATCGAACCAGCGACATCTTGGTGCATGGGTCGACGCTCAACCACTGAGCCACAACGGCCAGGCACAAATTATCTGATTTTTATGATACAAAGAAAATGTGTCATATGTAAATAAATATTCACGTTTAGGCTACATGTTTAAATAATAGCGAAATATGACCTTATTAAAATTTCACTATTTCTCAATAAAAATATTTTCTCCTCTTATATAACAAAACATGTACATTATCAAAAGAAAATAAACAATTTTTAATGAATAGTAAAACTTAAACATCTTACAACCATTATCTAGGAAGAGGCAGGACAAGTATATAAGTATACATAAGTATATGTCAGCTTCACTATGCTTTTATGTGGTCTTTTTAATTAAAAACTGACACAAAGAACAATCTACATAATATGTTTGATTAGAAAAATTTATCTTCAATTAACTAGGTTAAAATAGTTTTTGTAACTTTAACGGGATTTATTCCAAAGCAAACTAAAGGTTTCTAATTATTATTTTGTAAAAGTCATTTACCATAACATTCTTTTGACACTTTATAGTTCAATGATAACCAAAGACATTAGTGTTTAAATTTGTATATGAATGGCACATAATTTTATCAGATGTGAAAATCAAAGTTATTTATTGTATTACATAAAATTTGAAAAATTGGTTTATTGAAGTAAAAGTAATTGCCTTTGTCTTTGTTTATAATATATGCAACATGCATTGTTAAAAACAGGACATCAATTTTATTAACTAGCTTATTCTTACATTTTCTAATAATTCCATTATTTCTAAAAAATATGTTCCTTGTAAATGAAGAACAACTTTAGTTTTCATTTATTCAATATTGTGCTTTAAAATATATGGTAGAAATTAATATATTTATTAAAATATTTTCATACGGTATATAATAAAACATCTTTTCGCAGTATTATAATTTTGGGTATTATATACCAAATTTTATGAAAGATGCCATTTAAGATCATACCTGTGGTTAGGATGTAACAATAGGGTATAAGAAGAAAATAATTGTATCACATTTGACCGCTCTATTTATTCTAAAAAATTAAGAGATTATTGAGTATGCAGAGTTCAATATTTGTGAGGAACAGCAAAAAGTTTAGGCGAAGTTTTTATTTGCTGAAAAATGCATACTCTGTTGTGGTTCAGTAGGATTAATGTCATTTTAAACTGGAAGTTACTAGAGTTGGATATTACTTTTCTTTTTTTAAAGTTTAATCAGTTCGCCATTTGGTTCAACAATCCCCTCGGGTGCAATTTGATTCAGTGTCATAAAACTGTTTATCTTGCATAGATTTGCAAATAAATCACACCCTTCACTACTCTGTAAGGTCCATTTAGTACACACTTGGTGGATAGACAATGTTTTCCCAATAAGATGAAGACATATTATAGCCTTATGTCTGCCATAAGGTTTAAATCCAACACAGAAATTTATAGCTGTTTTTTCTTTGTGCAAGCACAGTCTAGTCAAGCATTAAATATATAGTTAACAGATATCCAATAGTCACAAGAGAGATGACAACTTAAATTACTTAGTTATAATAAAGATAAATAGCAATCTAAACATGGGCACATATTGCACCCTGCAAAGCAACTAACTCTAATGTCGTTGCCAGGCAACTTCCCAGGACAGATTAAAAATACTTCCTGTAATTTGATGATATCAGAACACATGCACATTGGAAGGAATGACCAAAGCTCTTGTGTTTTAAAAAATAGTGTGAACACAAAATGTATTTGAATGCACACATGGATGACATCAACATGAAATTCTGTTTTGTAAAATGTATGCTTCATGGTGTGAGCCTTTAATACAAATATGACCTCTCATAGATTTACAATTACACATAACATATATGGAGTAAAACCATTTTTAATGGAATGAACTGAGTATTTTAAGGGATTTATATCATTCTTTGAGGATATTTTTGTGAAGCAAAAGCTAACTGGAACAAAAAGTTTTTTTTTTCTTAGTCATTCATATAACTGGAATAAACAAAGAGGAATTGCACAGTAATCATACACATATCTTCTTGTGTATGGGAGATTTTCAAATACATACTCATTTTATTTTATATGTATATATATTTGTTTTCCTAATTGGTCTATCATAATTATATTGTCTCTCTGAAATTCACAGAGAGTATGTAGTCTATTATTTAAGGAAGAATTCTAATAATTTTTGGTAGAGACATCTCAAAAATAAACTCTGTAATATTTGTCACTCAACAAGTGAAGCCTACTAAATTATTTTCTCTTTTATTTCCTCTTTGAATAAACAATTAGATTGATCTCAATAGTTGCTTTGTTATTCAAAAGGAAATACAAAAATTTATTCCCATCTTTTCAGAATAAAATATCTATCTACTCCCTTGATCATTTTTTTCCTGTTTTCTAAATAGCTTCTAGTTCGTTTTCATTTTTTCCAGAATGGGTTGTGGTTATCTAGGTTCAGTCATTCAACAACATTTAGAAAACCAGAAAAATATCTCAGACGTTTCCATTCTGACATATTTTCCTTTGAATGTCCACAACTGTGTTTGCTGGTTGGGTTGTAGCAGCATGGTGGGGAAAGCAAGACTAAGCTTATGAATAGATACATTAAACATCTAAGAAAGCATTATGCTAGCTACTAGAAATAATAATAATTATAACAGCAACAACAACAGCAATCATAACATGCCATGAGAGAAGCATCTAAAGAATCCAAAGTCAAGAGAGTAATAATGATACTGCAAATTACCATTTACAGAATCGTATTGTGATCTGGGCACTTAAGATCTTTATATGCATCATATTATTTTATCATTAAAACAACTCTATTTTTAAAAGTTGCTATTATGATCCCTAATTTCGAGACAAGGAAACTGGGACACACAATTTTTAATTTTAAGCAAAACTCTAGAGTGGCAGAGCTGATACTTAAATTTAAGTGGTTTTACTTCAGAGTATATCCTGTTGGTCAATGAATTTTTAAAATGAATTGGTATAAAGTTAGTCATGAAATGTGCCTGTTCTTTGTCTTTAAATTAATAACTGTCTACAATGATGTGCAAGATCTAGAATAGAAGTAAGGAGATTAGCCGTGGAGCAATTTAAAAAATAGATATGTTACAGTATTTTAAAAAGTACTTGAAATGAGAGTAGAGAGATTGTGAGTTAATAGATTAACATTCTATAAATAGAACTAAAATTAATAATGTGGGAGATGCTGTTGAGATAGAGTAAAGAGCGAAGGATGACTTCCTTGTTTTAGGTTTTGGCTAAAACATTAAGGGAAAAAGGTAGTAATTAGAGGCAAAGAAAATTGTTCAGAGGAAAGTTAATGAAATGAAATGCTGAGCTTGAAGATCAGAGGCCTACTAACCTGACCACTACAATTTGGAACTCAGAAGCGTATACGTGGCCAGAACCATAAGTTCGCAAGTGACAGATTGGTAGAATTGTGTTCTAAATTTGGTGAAAAAGAATAAGATCTATTGCTTGAGTGGTATGGAAGGTAGATTGAGATGATATGAAAATTCTCTTCCGAGAACTTATATCACTGAAATAGAAAGAGAAGAAGCAGCTAAAAGTTGAGAGATAGGAGAGATGTGAGTAGAGCAGTGATATTATAAAATAAAGGAATCATGAAGATAACTGTTCAAGGGAAGTGCAGTAGGATTGTGATGTTGCACCAACGGGCTCACCTAAATCAGTGCTCATGAACTGACCATGAAACCAACCAGCAATGGTGTATGGTTTTCTTCTGACACCTTCAGTTTTCCAGGAACAGAAATGAGGATGAGAGGTACAGAGCAGGAGGGCCAGGGAGGGAGGCAAGGAGAGAAAGACGGGGGAGAGGGGATGGTTTTGTTTAGTAACTAGTTACTAACCAGAATTGCCTGTGCATAATATATAGTTAATAGTAGGTTCTGACTCTCTAGAACAAAAAAAGCATCTTCAGGAAGAAACTTTTCAAAAAAAATGCTCAAGTAAACTCAGAGTTTTATTTTTTTCTTTAAAAATATGTAAGGAACAATTTTAATAAAGTATTGAGAAGAGAGCTAGGAACAGGTAAAGTGAATAATTTCATATTTTCTATGCTTCTAAATTAACTTTAAGACCTTGAACAACATTGACTATTGTGGGAAATATACCTGAAGATTTTAAGAATGTATTTTAATTACTGTTAAAAAATTCTCAGACAAGGAAATCATATGCATCAATCAATATCCTGTACAGAAAAATAGATCCTTGCTTTTTTATTATTCTCCTCATGAATATAGTATTTACAATATTATACTTGTTCAGCAAAATGTAGCAAGTTAATCCTATTCTCATAAGAATAATTTCAAACCCAAGAGCCTCCTTTATGAAATGCTGGGCACACATTAGCTACATTTTATTGATTTAGACACTATATGAGATGTCATAAAAATCCCATTTTTTAGAGCTATAACAAGATTTTCTTAACTGTAGATGTTTTAAAACAATTATTAGTTACTTTTTGTCGAGCCAAAATAAATTTAGTTTATGCTGAAGATCTATAATCCTAATCATTGTGTCTTTTCTGGGTTTTCTAACTACATACCTTAATGGTTGACTGCTCGATAGATCAGATGGCCGGCTACAGGCGTACTTGTTACTTATTAATTCAAGCCACTTTCCCAAACTTGAATTTTTTCTAATTTCACCAGTAGAAGTGGTAGCTATTTGAAGCTGCTGCATCCGTATTATAAATGACTGTTGACTGTTTAGGCCAAATGCCCCTGTTCCCTGCAAAGCAAATTTAACCCTTGGTGTAACTGAGTCCTAATTTGTACTGCATCACGTACGAATCTATAACCATGACCCATGGCAAGATGAACCTTGACTTTCAATTGGTGAAGCTAGACAAATCTCCTCTCGTTAGTTTGCACTGGTACCCCAGCAGCTCTAACAGACAGGTAATCTGTCCGAAAATGTTGGGGAGAGAAAGGAATGGGTGAGAGGCAAGGTGACATGTGGACCCCAAATGACTTGTTTATTCTATCTAGCAAAAGAAAATTACATTACTACCTCAGCAAATCTGAGTCACAGAAGAGAACTTAGTCATTTCGGGTGCTTTAATTGGGGCATTTGGGAATAGTTCCTTGAAACAGAAGCATATCAGATTCCTTTTCCTCAACTACCAATTATTCTACATCCATTATCATTCATGGTATACTAGGTGTTATGATAATGAGCACATATACAAAGATAACTGCAGAGTGATACTTGTAAGGGGGGAGGTAGTTATGGAGAGAGGTGACAGTCAGGTGGAGGACACATATCGTGTATTTTTGAAGAAGTAATAAAATATGAGTTTCAAGTAGTAGGAAAAGTCCATAATATTAAGAGCTTTAATGCCCATTTAAATTTGAATTTTTCCCCCATAAACAATGGAAAGATTCTGAATAATTAAAAAAATTCTAAAGCCAGGAAATGATATCCTAATATTTGCATTTTAGAAAAATCACCCCGACAAGATTGTGAGAGAGTGGGTGAAGATAGAACATTTTGATAAAAGGAAACTATTACAATGGTTAATAAAGAATAAAATGAAGGGAGGGAGGGAGAGAACAAGTGAGGGATGGAGGGAGAGAGGCGAGGAAGATGGAATTAAATTGAGATGACAGAGACAATCAAGGTGAGAAGATGAATATAAGAGATACTCGGGAGTAAAAATGATATATTACAGAAACGAATGCACATAATCTAATGATATGTTACAGGAACTAATACCAAGATGTTAAGAGGATAGTTTGATTTTGGAGAAAACTCTTGAGATATGACTCCTCTAAGAAAAACATGGAATGATAAAGGAAGACTAAGATTATAACTGTAATGTACCCTAATACTGAAAAAGAATTCAGAGGAGATGTCATAGGATGCCTGGAAAGAATGTCCAGAGAGGCATAAGGGAAACTCACAAAATAAAGAAGATGTCAGTAAGACAAATGTCCAAAATCCTTTCAAGTGGGTACTGAAATGTAGCAAATGGCAATCATTGGTGATCTTCGTCATAGCAGTTTCAGTGGAGCACTGGAGGTAAAACTTGGATTATACAAATAGGATTAGAAGAAATATGATTACATGAGGATCACTCTTAAAAAAGAATACGAGGCCAAGGAACAGAATGAGAAGGAATGTTATTTAGAGTGAAACATAGGCTTATAGAGAGGACATTTTTGCTTTTTTATATTGAGGGATATGTGTATATGTATGTAAGTTAAGGGCAAAAAATCCAATAGAGAAAGAGATTGAAAATGGACTGAGAAGGGAATACCTTACTTTTCAAGACAAATGACCTGGGGAGTGCCTGGGCCGTTTGGCTCAGCGGTTAGAGCACTGGCCTGCAGACCGAAGAGTCACAGCTTCAATTCTCAGTCAAGGGCACGTACCTTGGTTGCAGTATTGCCCCAGCCCTGGTCAAGGTCGAAAAGGAGGCAATCAATCAAGGTGATCAAGGGGTCTCTCTCACATGGATGTTTCTCTCTCTCTCTCTCTCTCTCTCTCTCTCTCTCTCTCTCTCTCCCTCCTTCCCTCCCTTTCTCCTTCCCACTCTATCTAAAAAGCAATGGAAAAATATCCTGGGGTGAGGATAAAAAAAAAAATACTTGTGGAGTGAAAAAGTTTAACTTCTCAAATTTTTCTTTATGAATCAGTAATTGAATTATAAGTGAGGTTTATATAATGGTAGAGGGCTTAGAGAGATGACTGAAAGGTTTTTTTTCTACCTTTTATAAAAATTAAATGTATTGGTAGAACATTGGTTAATAAGACCATATTGGTTTCAAGTGTAGATTTCTATGACACATGATCTGTATGTTGCATTGTGTGCCCGCTCCTCAAAGTCAAATCTTCTTCCTTCACCATATATTTGGCCCCTTTAACCCTTTACTATCCTCCCCAATGCTTTCCTTTTGGTAACCACCATACTGTGTCTGTGTCTGTAAGTTTCAGTTTTATATCCCACATATGAGTGAAATCATATGGTTCTTAGCTTTTTCTGACTGACTTATTTCACCTAGCATAATATTCTCACGGTCCATCCTTGTTGTCACAAATGGCAGTATTTCATCTTTCCTTTTGGCTGAGTAGTATTCCATTGTATATATGTAGAACATCTTCTTTATCCAGCCCTCTATTGAAAGACATTTTCGTTGTCTCCATGTCCTGGGCACCGTTAATAATAAAACCACATGTATATGGGCAAACAATTTTTGACAAATGAGTCAAAAACACACAATGGAGAAAATAAATCATCTTCAATAAATGGTGCTGGGAAAATTGGAAAGCCGCAAGCAGAAAAATAAAACTGGATTACAGTTTGTCACCATGTACAAACATTAATTCAAAAAGGCAGAAGTTTTAAAATGACTATCGCAGAGACCAGAAGAGAGGCTAGGTCTATCATTAAGAAACATTGACAAACGGTACTGATTATGCAGTTGTGGACTGACACTGTATATGGGTAGTGGTGATACAGGATAGCAAGAAGCTAGGAAAATTCCAGGGTGGGAGGAATAGGGAAACTGAGACAAGAAAATTAAACAAGGCCAAGCAGTTATGACAGCTTGCAGCTGGCTTGTAAATAACAAGCCATTATCTTCCACAAACCAAGGACACTTGAGAGCAAATGGCTAAAAGCCTCCCTAGCAAGAGAATGCAGGAAAGAGGGGGGATGGGGAAGGAAGAGTACAGTCTTCTCTCAGTCCGCACCCTATACAGAAAAGCCAGCAGGCACAGGGCTTGGCAAGATAAAACTGCCACTTGGTTCTCACAAATTCTGGGAAAGCCAAAATAAAGTAAAAGGGGGACCTTGAACATTAATTTGTACCAAGATATTCAGCAGAGGAATTTAAAATCTACAGACAGAAAAGTATATAAGGCAGAAACCCCCTCACCCCGCTCACTCCTAATATTAGCTGAGAGCCGAACCACGCAGGCTGTGCCAGATGACAGATTTGCTGGCCTTGCTCCTTTAATAAATTTGCATGTGCTGCTTTCTTAATAAATTACTTTCTTAATAAATTCACTTGAACACAATGCAATTATCTGGAGTCACTCATTAGAATTCAATCTTAGGAGCATGACAAGAATCGAGGAGGGGACAGCCTCTCTCTCTGACTCAGGGGGCTCTCTAGTAATGCCTCCCCAGTCGATGTCTGTGAGGGATGCCTGTAACCGAGGCAGCAATCTTATCAGTTTCAAAATTTCCCTCAGAACTATCCAGTCACCTTTGTGTAAAAGAAGAGAAAGAATTTTCCCAGGTTTGGACTGTGCAGAATAACAAGAATAAAATGTATAGGTATTGTTGACATAGTATTTAATTAATAGACAAGAAAGTGCAGCCAGGAGGAAGCTGTAGAAAGTTGGAAGAAGGATAGCACAGAAAATAGCATGTTCAATGTAATGTGTTGAATTGTGTCTCTCAAAAAGACATCCTGACCTCTGGTACCTATGAATATGACCCTTTTGGAAGTAGAGGTTTTGCAGATGTAATCAAGTTAAGATGAGGTCATTGAAGAGGGTCCTAATCCAATGGGAATTGTATCATTATAAGGAGGAGAATTTCAGCCACAGACACAGATACTCCACATTAGGAAGACCATGGGAAGATGGAGACACACAGGGAGAAGATGGCCACGTGAAAATAGAGGCAATGCTTGGAGTGATGCATCTACAAACCAATGAAGCTATAATTGGAGTGATGCATCTACAAACCGATGGCTGGCAAACACCAGAAGCCAGAAGATGCAAGGAAGGATTTTCCCCTACAGGTTTCAGAGGAAGCATGGCCCTGCCAATATCTTTTCAGATTGTCTAGCCCTCAGAACTATAAGTCAATAAATTTTTGTTGTTTTAAGCTACCTACATTGTGATATTTTGTTACAACAGTCTAAGCATTATCATCAAAAATCTGTGTGGATCTATTAGCTTTTAGAATGTAGAGAATATAAATTAGTTATATATCCATAAAGTGGTTTTCATTTTATGTTTTTCATAATTGATTGGTTTATGATATATATGACAAGACTATGAATAAATAAATTGATAAACCCTTTAAACAGATCAATCTTAAAAAAATATTTTCAAGTTTTATATTAAGCTCTTCATGAACATAGTGTTCTCAAATATTAAAAGAGCATGAGACCCTGAAGAGTTAAAGCAATCCTGAGAGAAATAATGAAGCTAGAGGCATTACTACATGACTTCAAATAATACTACAAAGTGACAATAATCAAAATAGTATGTTATTGACAGAAACACAGACACACAGATCAATGGAACAGAATTGAAAGCCCAGATGTATGTATGTATGTGTGTGTATGTGTGTGTGTGTGTGTGTGTGTGTATAGACAAAGAAGCCAACAACCTACAGTGGAGAAAAGAAAGCCTCTTCAATATATGGCGGTGTTGGGAAATTGGAAAGCCATATGCAAAATAATTAAACTTGACTGCTCTTTGTGCCCATACACAAAAATTAATTCAAAATGTATCAAATACCTAAATATAAGATGTGAAACAATAAATTACATAGAAGAAAACACTGGTACTAAACTTATGGACCTTGGTCTCAGAGAGGATTTTGTAAATTTGACCCCAAAGGCAAAGGAAGTAAAGGCAAAAATGAATAAATGGGACTTTCTCAAATAGAAAGGCTTCTGCACAGGAAAAGAAACTGCTAAAACCAAAAGGCAACCAGCTGAATGAGAGAAGACATTTGCAAACAATAGCTCCAACAAGCGGTTAATATCCAAAATATATAAAGAATTCATACTACTCAACACCAAACCGACTAATTAAAATATGGGCAGAAGCCCTGAATAGACACTCCCATGAAAATATACAGATGTCCAACAGATATATGAAAAGATGCTCAACTTTACTAGATATTAGGGAAATCAAATCAAAACAACACCTGTTAGAATGGCTATTATCAATACAACAAGAAATAACAAGTGTTGGAGAGGTTGTGGAATAAAAGGAACCCTTATTCACTGCTGGAATGTAAACTGGTACAGCCACTATGGAAAACATTATGGAAGCTTGTCAAAAATTAAGTATAGAGTTACCATATGATCCAGCAATCCCACTTCTGGGTATCTAGTGAAAACATTTATTCACAAAGATATATGTACCTCTATGTTCATTGCAGCATTACACACAGTGGCTAAGACATGGAAACAACCAAAGTGTCCTTTGATAGAGGTGTGGATAAAATAGATGTGATACAGATATACAATGAAATACTGCTCAGTCATAAGAAAACTAACAAAAACTCAGACACACCAACGGCATGGCGGTTAGTAGCAGGAGGGTGGGAGGATAGTAGAGGGTAAAAGAGGTCTAATATACAGTGATGAAAGATTTGACTGGGTGGTGGGCACACAATGCAATATACAAATCATGTATCATAGAACTGTACAATTGAAACATATATAATCCTATTAACCAATGTCACCCCAATAAATTAAAATTTTAATATGGCTATATTTTTAACACTAATAAAAATGATGATGATGATGATTAAGACCTCAACTTTAAGAAGACCTCAACTTTAATCACAGATTTACAGGGACCATCCTATTTCTCAAAAATAAACACAAGCAAATAAAACTACAAAATACCTGAAATTATTATGCTCGTTTTACAGAGGTGAAAAAAATAATGCTTAATAGCATGAATGTTCTGGCCAAGATCATACAACTAAGAAGTAGTGTTGGAACCCAGTCGCATCTCCCAAATTTTATTATTAATCACTATACTACTTGAGTAAATTTCACAATTATGTATTTTAAAAGTACGAATTCATTTCAATAACTTTCTTGTCTTTTTTGTTAAAATAGTCAAAGCCACTTAAAAGGGCTATTGATAAAATAGTCTGTAATCCTAATTTTCTCATACTAATTGGAGATACAGTGAATGGACAAAGCATATAACTTGTGAGTCATATGTATAAACATAAGTCTGAGTTACACCAGAGTGGTTGATAGATTGCTTGAATATTTAACACAAAATATTCAATGAAGAATTATTTTAAAAAAATGAATGAGTTCATATATGAATTAATGTTTAAAGAATACTGCAAAGAGCTCAGCTCAAGAGCAATTGACTATTAAAAGAGCTGGCAAGGAGAAACAAAGTTTAAAAAAAAAAGTAAGTTTTAGGTAAGATAAAGGAGAAAAGAGTATTTAAAAGATTGCAAATATGACCTGGGAAAGGAAGAAAACTGAAATTTTTGATTGGATTTTGTCAAGAAACCATTTACAACTCTGTAAAATAATGCTGGTGAAGGGTTGAGGTCAAATATTTTGCTGAAACGAGTTCCTAAAAAATCCCATTTTTGTTTTTAACCAAGACAATTTCAAAGCTTTCTCCAGTTTTGGAAGTTATTATGGTTATTTCAGAAAGGTTTATAGTGGTTTATAGTAAAGAATAAAACAACACATTTTAAAAATATTTCACCTACAAGATAGTGTATGTCAATCAAATGTATTTATAGGAATTATGAGGAAAACACTATATCATTATTTCTCTCTTTATATCTCATAACCTCATGACTTTATTTGTTATATATTATTATTATTGTCTAAATATGGGGACTTACTAGAGAATTTAATTAAATAGCAGATTTTCTTATACCCAAATGATGAGGATTTCTTAACCTTCATAAGTCTATTAAAAATTCCAGAGAAAGACAAGTACCATATGTGGAATCTAATGAACAAAATAAACTAACAAACAAAATAGAAACAAACTCATACAGAGAACAGACTGATAGCTGTCATAACGAAGGGGGGATGAGTGAAAATACGAAGGGATTAAGCAAAGAAAAAAACCTCACAGACAAAGACAACAGTATGGTGAATACCAGAGGGAAAGGGAGTGAGGATGTAGAAGGGGGTAAAGGGGGATAAGTGGTGATGGAAGGAGACTTGACGTGGGGTGGTGAACACACAATACAATATGCAGATGATGCATTATAGAACTGTACACTTGAAACCTATATAATTTTATTAACTAATGTCACCCCAATAAATGCAATAAAAATAAAAAATAAAAAATTCCAGCCCTGGCCAGTTTGGCTCAGCTGTTAGAGTGTTGGCCCGCGGACCAGAGAGTCCCGGGTTTGGTTCCCGCTAAGGGCACGTACCTCGGTTGCAGTTTGTCCCCGGCCCCAGTTGGGGTCATGTGAGTGGCAACCAGTCGATGTGTCTCTCTCACATCGATCTTTCTCTCTCTCTTTTCCTCCCTTCCTACCTCCCGCTGCATCTGAAGATAAATGCAAAAAGGTCCTCAGGTGAGGATAAAAAATAAAAATAAAAAATTCCAGGTGAAAGTCCTCCATCCCAAACCCCAATCCCCAAGGGCTTGAACCCAGTAACAATAAAAAGAAATAACCCTGGTTTTTTAAAAAAAACCTCTTTGTGTTATATGTATCTATTATAGTTTACATATTTATATATACTTAAACATATATATATACTTAATGTATAAATATGTAAACTATAATAAATATAAATTAACATCAATACTGTTGTAGCTTAGCCAGTTTTCCAAGAACTATGTACCAGAGGGAGTAGAAAAGTCATGGTACACAGAGCAATGGAGAGTACTATTTTGATATTGAAGTGGAAACAAACAGACAAAGCCATTTTACTTCACAAGGTGTTCTTGTGGTAGTTAGGTAATAAAAGAAAAATAAGCCTAAAGAGTCAGTGTGTCTGTGGCAGTGTGAGAGGTATGTGTGGTGGCATTGGGAGAAGAAAGGTTAATTTTTTAAAAAATTCATCTTCATTGTTGAAAGTATTATACATGCCCCTGCCCCCCACTCCCCATTCCTCCACTGACCCCCTCCACTCTACTCCCGCCCCCAGCCTGCCTTCACCACACTATTGTCTGTGTCCATTGGTTGCACATATATGCATATCAGTTCTTTGGTGTATCTCTTTCTGCCTCCCCTCCCCACTTTGATTCAACTTTTCAAGAAAGTTATGGTGGGACTTGGAAAAAAAACATGAGTGGAGGACATTTGGTATGTATATGTTGAGTGGAATGGCAAATCTGAGGCAAAAACTGATAGAAAAAAATGCTGCCTACACTTAGCGTAATGTTCCCTTAAGTGAAGAAATTGCCAATAAAACCCATGATAGTGTGGTGTTGTTTTTTTTTTTTTTTTTAAGTTAACTATTTTAAGTTTAGTTCTGCAACTCTGGAGTATTTATGTAGACCTTGATAAAAATATTTTTTCCAAGGGTTTACTGTTTAAACTGAACAAGCCTATTCATAAATTCTGTAAATTTGAGCAAAATTTGTAGTACTACAAAATACTGGGCCAAGTAGTAGCAGCTTATAATATGAAGTCTCTGCTAGGTGAATTCCAAGCATTCACTCTCTTCCTAAGAAATAAACCATAAACAAAAAATGACAATACTCTACACACACATTGTGCTTTGAGGTTTCTAACAACTTGGATTCTAAATCACCTAAAATTTGTAACAATTCTATTTTAGGAATATAACCCAATCCCACATGGCCTACCACTTGAACCATTTGGCCATAAAAAGCCCATGTATAAATCATTCCTTAATACATTTTTCCGGTAAAATTTGAATTACAGCCAACTCAGAGTTGGACTGAAATTCTGAATACCCTTTCAAATGTATACATTAAAAAATTTTTTTCATAGTGAAAGAACCAAACAAAATGCAATTTGGGTCAGAATGTGAACAGCTCCTTTTGATAAAACGTCTTAAATGTGGATCTTTTTGGTCCTTTTTTTATTTTGAGTGTCTCCATATGGCAGAAGTAAAAGAAAAATTTTTTACATAATACTTACTATTAATGATCAAATGCTCAATTATACTAAAAAGAGTTTAGGATATATCTATGTTTAATATTACTATTATCCTTTATGAAATAGTGACTATAACATTTAGATTTCCAGAAATTGGGCCCTTAATACATTTATCAAATCTATTATTAGTCTTTAAATGTTTAACTCAACTGAGGCTCATTACTTTGCTTTTCAAAATCTATCTCCTATATATAGTAATTTTATCCTGAATAGCTTGTTAGAAATATATTATTCCAAAAACTCAGAGTTCATAATTTTTCAAGAAGTCTTATACTTTTTAAATGACCTTAGGCTCAAATCTAAAATGTAAGGAGAAAAACATCAATCCCATACAACATCCAACAATGTTAATTCTGGTGTAGATTCAAGGAAATATAAAATATATAAATACGAAGCATGAGCAGGTGTCAGGAGACTTAACCTGTAAGTCATTCACAGGAATCAATCCATTTAGTATAAAGACAAGATTAGCATAGTAAAACAAAACAAAACAAAACAAAACAAAAAACACTAATTTACTAATATTTTGGTACAAAATATCATTTTTCTTGAATCAAGGCTTAGAATTGGGGTTTCCTTCAGAAACAGAATGATACAAAATAACAGACAGACAGCAATCAAGGACCCTATGATAAATATAGTTGATAGTAAAGATTCTACCTCCCAAACACTCTTCTGCTCAAAATCTGCCTCTGCACCAGCTCTCTCCCTCTTTTCTCCCACCTTCATGCTGGCTTAAACACGGTTAACTGAAGTACAGAATTCTATCTGCCCGTATATAGTTAGCTCAAAACCTTGGAACTGTGAAGCCCTAGGTAGCTGCCTTAACCATTAAAAACAGAATTTAAGAGAAACCGATTTCTTTTTTTTTAATTAATTTTTTATTATATATGTCCCTCCTTCCTTTTCCCCCCATTGACACCTTCCTCCCTGCTCCCCCACCCTTTACCACATATATGCATATAAGATCTTGGGTTTATCTCTTTCCACCACCGACCCCACCACCCTTCCCTCTGAGGTTTGTCAGTCTGTTCCCTACTTCCATGTCTCTGGATCTATTTTATTCATCAGCTTATCACCAATTTCTTTTCAAAATTTACTCACCAATCAGCCAAAAGAACGTCAATATCTCTGAAAAGGTCATGCATTTGGAGAAATATCATTTTTCAACTTTTGACAATCTTAAAAATTGCTATAGCATGTAAAACCACAAACATGCCAATGGCTCTGGTCCTAAGGGCGCACTGGAGCCGAAACCCTCAGGCCAACAAGCAACTTCTGTGTCCAAAAGGCAGTATTTTAAAATCAATTTTTATGCCCATGGTAACTCCCATTTTGAAATGAAACATAAAATCTGTATTTTTCTCTTTACAAAATGATATGGGTCAGTATTTTGGCTAGAGCCACAAAACTCAACAAGAATACTGCAAAATAAAATTTATATATGCAGGCAATTAGGTTCCATTTCAATGCACTATTCTGAAAAGTGTTGTGGGTGTTTTTGTAGGGTTTTTTTCCTTTTTTTCTGAAAAATAAAATAAAACGTATTCTGGTTACAGTGATAAACCCGCTACTCTGCAGTGCCTCCCTCCAGCAAAGGCTTAATATATCTGATTTGTCAAAGTCAACACTCCTGCTAATCTTTCCCACCAGTGTCAAATGCTGAGAGCTATCACCTATTCATTTTGTTGTGCAGTGTAGGGAGAAAGGTGGACAACGGTCAGAAAGCACTCTGCACAAACAGCAGAATAAAAGAGGCTCTCTGAGCACAGCTACAAGAAAGATGCAAGAAGAACTAGAAAATCAACTGTGTTTTACGAGATTTCTTCTGCAAGCTCTCTTTGACCGCACTGTTTGCTTGAATGCAAATTATTCCTAACATCACTATACTAGGTAATGAATGTTTTAAGACTGCAAAAAAATATTTTCTATTAGTGTCAAGATGGTATATGTTTCACAGCACTATATAGTCAGGGCGAAGTGAATAAAATAATATTAAATATGAAATCCTTTGAAAGCTTTAAGCTAATATTATTATTACTACCACTTAACTTGAAATAAAAGTGTTTAAGCAAGAGTGTTAATATGATATCAGTCTATAAATATTCTATTTAAAGAAAACATTTTGTCTTTGGGAAATTTAAGAAAACATAGGGCAACCATATTTGTTTCTAATTCTACCAACACATATAAAATTTTCTATAATAGAACAAACAAGAATTTAACTATTAACCAGTATATATCTTCCTCCACTGAATACATGTGTACTGATACAGCACAAGCATACATATAGGCATAAATGTCTGCATGTGTGTGTAGCAGATATGTTGTAATTAAATTACATGTTAATGTTAATACAAGTTCAATGATTCTGCAAATGCCTCATAGTAGAAAAGAATGTGAAAACCAGGGAAATTTCAATTGCAATGCATTAAAATATGCATACCTATTGTATTGAAAACTATTAGCATTGTTCTTCACATTCTCAATAAAGGTAAAATCAAAGTGAGGATCTTTGTGATAAATATGTGTCCATTTAGGTTAATCAACCATACAAGGTAGATATTTAGAGAAAAAGTGTCATAGATGTAGGGTTAAAGAAAAATAAAGGAGTCTAAGTTTTCTGAGTATAGAATTTTCCACTTTCACTAAAATTATATGGAAATCACAATTAGTAGTTTAGATTGGAAAATCATGAAACATTTATCTCAATATTTGTGTTTGCGTGCTAAGAAATGAAAATTAAAGTGCAATGTTTTGTACTTAAAAGTTTAGGCTTATTGGTTAATTGATATATATATATATATATATATATATATATATATATATATATATATATATATATATAATAAAGCATATACAAGAACAAATAAGTGTTAGGAACACTGGCTTCAAGTCAGGAAAACCCTGGGTTCCAGAACCATTTCTTCCACATATTAGCATACTTAAATCTCTATTTTTGTTATCTATGAAAGAAGAATACTAATAGTGCTTTTTTTTTTTTTTTAATTGATTTTTTAGAGAGAGGAAGGGAGAAGGAGAGAGATATAGAAACATCAATGAAAGAGAACATGGACTGGCCGCCTCCTGCATGCTCCCCACTGGGGATCGGGCCCACAACCTGGGCATGTGCCCTGACCGGGTATCGAACCAGTGACCTCTTGGTGCATGGGTCGATGCTAAACCACTGAGCCACACTGGCCGGGCAACAGTGCTTCCTACGGTTGTTAAGAAGTTTAACCATTCTCTTAAGATTCTGTTCCTTTTTTCTCCAGCAATCATTGGAAGCACACTATGCTGTCTCCAGACGGTTAGAACTTCTCCTACATTGTATACAGTGTTTTGTTTTTAGCTTGGAGTAAATAAAAATCAGTACTTTTCTCTTGATATACAGACAGAGTTTGGGACTATAGTGTTTGTTGTTCTTGTTGTTATACTCAATGATTATCTTTCAAGCTTACTTTTCCTCTGATCGACTTACGAAACTAATTTGACAGTCAGAACTGAAAAAGGGGTGTGTGTTCTAGGCAATATCTGCTCAGTCCCTTAAAGCACTGAAACCCACTGATTCATGAGTGAGGATGGCTGGGCATGAACATCATTATCATCATTACAAAACGTATATAGAGCTTGATCTTTTATGCCAGGCACTATTCTAAGAACATACTTATTAAATATTTTAATTCCTTTAACAACTCAATGAAATAGATAGCATCATGTTATCCATTTTATAGATGCTGAGTCTGAGGCACACAGAGGGAAGGTAGCTTACTCAAAGCCACATGGCCATGAAATGACAGAACCTGAGTTCAAGCCCAGGCACCAGTGCAATGGCTCCAGATCTCTTGGAGAGAGAAACATCACATTAGGCAGACTTTCATCAGGGTTTAGGAAGAATGAGAAATGCACTGGTTTGATATTTTCAAAGCTGTTAAACATATGACACCTGCACTTGATGATTTGGATCTTGACAGAGGCAAGTTTTAGACAGCACTAAATGCATTCTCTTACCCTTCTGCTCCCACATCCAGTGTCTTGCACCAACCATCAAAGAGATGATGCCTTTCCCAATGAGAATGTCGAAGCAGTGATGCATTTAACCTTACTGATACCTTGGGGGTTTCCAAGGTGAATGCATGAGTTTCAAGCTGCATCTGTACATCAAAGTTTCCTTCTGATTACAGAGGGGACTTGCAAAGGACTTTCTGTCCCTGCATAATTTAAATAGTGTTAGTAAAATTAATAATAGTAGTAATCTATACCTATATCAATAACAACATACTCTATTCCATGGTATACTCACATGTTTTATCTCAATCACTTAAATAAAAAACTGTAAAACCTTTTCCTCTTTCCATAATAGAAGCAAGCTATGTAAATACAATGCACATATTTAAATATCCAGTGAGTGTATTTCATTTTAAACCTATATGCCCAGAATAGAGAGACACCATCTATTTAATACCCATCTAGATAGGCAATGGCATCTGCCCTTTGACAACTCTAAACCTGTGGTCCATCATGGCAGTGACTTAATTTTCTACGTTAATGTTCTTTGAGCATTAGTGCATGTTTTCATCTCAAGGAAATGGAGGCTCTTACATAGCCATTTCTTCACCATTTAGCTGAACGTCTGCTGTCTTATTACTAGTTACTGAGAATAGACAAGGAAACATATCACAATAATAAAATTCTAATAATTACAATTTACTTATCATTTCTAAGGAACCAGGCTCTATACTAAATGAACACATCATCTCAGTTAATTTTCACATATTAAGTATAAAAATCATATGTCAGATTAACAACTAGCATTGGCCAATACAGATAAGACACAACGTTGCATGTCAGCCAGCTTGCTCAGGGTTATTCAGCTAACCTTCGGGAACTAAGCCTCTGCTCTTAATTCATACTTCCTTCAGTGTTATATGAGACACACCTACAGCTGTAAGTCAGAGCGAGCAACCACACCAAAGGATGCTTCCCTGACCTTCTTACATCATTGTCCTATTCAAGTATCCATGCCTAACTTTCTTGAAAAGCTTTATTGAGGTATAATTGATATGCAAAAAACTATACATAGGTAATGGCCCCATGCTTTGCTAATGTCAGCTAACAGGGGAAGGAGGTATTGGGGAAAGAGAGGCAACCACAGGCTGTGTATACTACTCAAAGCACTGCTCTGTATACTTCCAGGGAAGGCGAGGGCTGTTTTCTAAGGAGGGCCAACATCGCCCTTTAGTGTGCAGCTCTGATGCTCCTTCTACATCTCTTCATGGAAGGATTTGGACCACAAATGGACATGCACTTCATACTTATAGTCATGGAGTACTGCAGAGGTAGGGAGTACCATACGCAATATCACTATAATGCTACATTGATAGCTACATATGTTTGAACATATTAAGATGTGTATTTTCTGCTTTGCACTCTTCATCCTTTCAAAGTGAAACGTTTCTAATATTACAGAACCTTTACTTGGCTGATGAAAGCATTCCTTCTTTTTTTAAATTTTTTTTCCTTATTGACTTTAGAGAGAGAGAGAGGAAGGGAAAGGGAGAGAGAAAGACACATCAATGAGAGAGAACATCGATGGGCCGCCTCCTGCATGCTCCCCACTGGGGATTTGGCCCACAGCCTGGGCATGTGCCCTGACCAGGAATAGAACCAGTGACCTCTTGGTGCATGGGTCGACGCTCAACCACTGAGCCACACTGGCTGGGCTGGAAGCATTCTTTTTGATAAAATTATTTAAAGATTTCTTTTGGTTCTCTCAGTCCCCTTACACACACACACACACACACACACACACACACACGTGCACGCATACACACTCTTGCACATGTGCAGACCCTCAAATTTAGAAAAGAAAGCTTTCATACTCTTAGTCATATTTTTAGTTGTCCAATAATAGAAAATTCTGTCCCACTTATATGGGTGGGTGTGAAATATATGCCAGCCATATTTCTTAAAATATCACAAAAGGTTAACCTTTTCACTTACATAGAATATTTAAAATCGAATACAGTATAAAATGTCTGTTTCAAATTACTTTATATCAGGTGATAGAAATTGGAATGCATGTATTGCATATAATCCATGACTGATTTTTTAACTTATATTATCTCATTTAAACCTATAAAATGGATGTTTTATTTCTGTTAGAGATGAAGAAATGCAGTTGTACACAGTTTAGGTTAATTGCTTAAGTTCTACAACTGGTGGATAATGAAATGAGGGTTTGAACTAAGACTGTCTGATTCTAGTGCACTTGTTTTTGACCATGAATCGCAGAGAGCAGGCTTGGGGAGCATAACAGAAAAGAATCTCTGAAGAGTAGGGTTCAATTCCATCTCTGCTCATTCACAAAAGTGTGCTGGAAAGTCCTGTTAGCTTGATACAGTGAAAAACAAAGAATCAAAATCCTGAATTAAAATTTTTGCTTTATTTATTTACTGCTAAATAAATCAATCTGAGCAACAAGCAAGGTGATGTTCATATAGTTATTCACTTTTTAGGGTATAAAATCGGTGACATTTTATCAAAAGTATATCTAATATAAGAGATTATCATATATCTATATATTATCTATGTACATGTATAACTAAAT
The DNA here is from genome assembly GCA_030848825.1 of Tadarida brasiliensis. Lineage (NCBI taxonomy): Eukaryota > Metazoa > Chordata > Mammalia > Chiroptera > Molossidae > Tadarida > Tadarida brasiliensis. The sequence continues at coordinate 107,775,123 of CM061263.1, read as the reverse complement.
AATTGGTACATTTTATTATTTCAAATCTTAAAATATAATAGGCAATAATAAAGTATATTAAAAATCCTGTATTTGATATACTATGTTTTTTCTCCTATAACCAATAGAATACATAATTTAATTCATGACCAGGCTAAGTTTAGTATTTAAAAAATGTATTATAGAAAACTAAATAGGACATGGAATTTTAAAACCTATATGCAACCATCTATCTTTTGTTAGATGTAATTCATTCTGGACTAACATTTGTTGGTTATCTCAAACCCTCACTTATACCTGTATGTACATGTAGTTTTCATGTTATCATTGGTTGAAGAAATTACCTGATGTACTTAGTATTCAACAGAATTCAAGATTTAACTATCAACTTGAAAGAAAAGTCATAATTTACTCACTACTAAATTCTAGTATCTGCAAACGTAATTTTTCTGCCTTTCTATAGAGTTTCATTTGAGAGTCTACCTACATATTTAAAGAGCTATTACAAATCTGTGAACCATAAGACTTTATACACCATCATTAGCATAACCTATGAGAGAATCATTATTCTCCATAGTTTTCATTTTAATAAACTGAGATCCAGTGAGCTTAAGTAACTTTATCAAGATCACAAAATCAGTGGGGGTGAAAGATGGGATCTAGTATGAAAACTACAGTCTTCCCATCTCTATTCCTAAGATTCTCTGACTCAGGCATGGACCTTTCTCAGTCTTTATTTACTTCAGTGTCCAAACTGAACATCAGCAGGACTTCTAGTTTCAGCTCTTACTGAATGCTGCCTACAGCCTGGCCTCCAGTTGTCCTTCTGAATGCTTCTTTCCTTCATCTAAATGATCATAAAAACACTTAATCTATCTTGCACACCAGTGTTATATGGAGTGTTCCATGGAGCTTGGGTTATATTTGGGTTCTACTACAATCACACTGGAAAATCAAAGTTGTGTTTTTAAAATGTGAAAAACACCCCTAAACATCTCTGAATATACATCTTCATCCTAATGTGTCAAATGTTTCCAAGATTTTTCTTATCTAAAAATAACTAATTAAGAAGTCCCAAATTATTCATGCCAATATTATATAGGTGTTGGGGAGAAGAAGAAAAAAAAAAAGACACGGTTCTTTTCTAAAAAGCTGCTTTCTCACCCAGGGCAATTTTGCACTGCATCATTGTGGAAATAATATTCCATACACATTACCGGTGCCACTTCATTTCACCTTACAGACTTCAGGGTGTCACTGTCCAACTTCTGAAAAATGATCTGACACCATCCATTTTTGTTCTACTTCAAATTCTCTTTAGCTTGTAGTTAGCATTTTCCCTTCTCTGATATAAAACTCCCTCAAGGTCTTTCATAAATATAAAAACCTCCCTTGTTCCTGTTCAAAACACTCTTTGAACATATTTTTCAGAGCTATTTGTTTAAAGCTTTGCATTTTAACTTAGCACCAATATATAAATATAAAGTAATGTCTTTGTTTAAGCAGAACATATGTAGATGATAATTCTGGAATTCAGACAACTGGAAAGCAAATCCGGAAAAACCTGTATTTGATATATTCTCCAATGAAATGTTAGTGACTGTATATGTTTGTGTGAATTTTATTTTGTAGTCAAGAAACTGATGAAATAGAGAAAGAAGTTAATATTTAAAATGGATTATTTCCTCTACCTTCTAGAATTTATAACAACATAAACTAGAGCCCCTAATGTTCTGGGGTAGGCACACATAAAGAGGAATTACTCTTTACTTCAAAAAGTTGAACAAAGTAAATTCAAGATGACCTGAAGTGTTATAGGAAAACCACAAAATGACACAAGCATCCCAAAGTTGTTGACTAAGTTAGGGAAGTCCTTTCTAACCAGGTCTAAAAAAATACCTCCCCAAACAAAACACAAGAAAAATTAAATTAGATTGATATAATTACATTACTCTTACTGAAATACAGTTTTAGTTTTTTATACTTTATACTTCAAAGCACTTTACGTGAATCGAAGGTGTAAAGGAAACCCTGGAGAAATAATTGCAGCATATGTGAACAGAACGATTTTTTTTCACTGCGCATGTGATTACAGTAATAAGAAATAAATAATTTCATCTGGCCAACATATTAATATTGGTTCTCTTAATTTTTTTTCACATGAGGTTTTCAATTTTTATAGTCTTTTTTTTTTTTCAATTGTTGACAGTATTGCAAATGTCCCCTATTTTCCTCTATTGTTTCCCTTCACCCAGCCCCAGCCACCCCAGGCCTTCACCACCACGCTATTATCTGCATCCATGGGTTATGCATACATGCATATATGTTCTTTGGTTAATTATAGTCTTAATATCATTGATCTATAGCTTCTTTTATATTAATATAATAACACTATAATAAAATCTCTGAGCATTTCTTCAGATGGTAGGAATAAATTAGATTACTGTTAGAAAATATGTATCCTTTCCCTCCCCCATATCCATGGGCAAATAGAAAAAACAAGAAATATAGATTAGTGAGTTTTCAACAATATAGAGAGAATTTTTTTTTAAAGGTACAAGTCAGCCCTGGCTGGTTTGGCTTAGCGGTTAGAGCATCGGCCCTCAGACCAAAGAGACGCGGGTTTGACTCCTGTCAAGGGCACGTACCTCGGTTATGGTTTAGGCCTCAGGCCTGGTTGGGGTTGTGCAGGAGGCAACCAGTCAATGTGTCTCTCTCACATTGATGTTTCTCTCTTTCTCTCTCTCTTGCTCTCTCCCTCCCTCCCTACCACTCTATCTCAAGATAAATGGGAAAAAATATCCTCGGGTGAAGATCAAAAATAAATAAATAAATAATAAAAAGGTATGAGTCAGTTTAAGTGAATAGAAATGGAAAAAATGAGTCCAGTGTGAGAAACTAACAAGAAGTAGTAGAACTGACATTTGATTACAGGGCGAGTGTCAGTCATGTGACAGAGAAAAGGAGTATATCGATGTTTACAGACAGACTACAGTGAGAATGATGGTTATTAAAACTGGGGTTGCAAAGTGGTTCGTGCAACCATAACCTAACACTATTAGAAGTGGGAGACAGCATGGCTGCCTGTGAGCATTCTTACTTAAACAACTGAAACTTCAGATAAAGTATTGAAATATTTTACAAGAGTAATGACTTACTCAGTCATAGTTATACAGATGCTAGACATTCTTCTAAGTGTTATATATGTGTTTTCTATGTCATCTCCATCATCTGTGAAGGTGGAGACGTATCACGTTCATTACATCAATGAGGAAGTTTTGGCTTCTTGCCTAAATCCACAAATGGTAAGGAGTGGTGGCAGAACCACAGCAAACACTGTCAAACACAGGATTTCATGGCCTTGACCACCAGCCTGGCCTGAAGAATGAAAGGGAATGAATGAGCACAATTTTCATCAACGACCCATAGGGAATCAAAGTTTATTCATTCTTGTCACGAAACAGTATTTTCTCACAGAAAGGGATGGGAATTGATAATTGATGAGAAAACAAACAAAACAGATTCTTTTTTTTTTTTTTTTTTTGCTTTCCTAAGTAAATGTCATTAGTGTGTTCAATACTAGTGTGTACGTGTAAGTGTAATCTAGTATAATCGTAATATTTTTCTTGAAGACACCATAAACTTCTCACACAGTGTTAAACTTAGTCTCCCTTAGTCTAGGTGAAACACACACACACACACACACACACACACACACACACACACAAAACAAAACCAAAAAGAAACCCACAAGTAAATAATGAAATATCAGAAATTATAAACTATATGAAGAAAAAGTATGGTAGCAGTATACAGAGTGACCACAGGATGGTGAGCTCTGGGGTGAATAAACGAAATGGCGTGATCATGAGGCTACCTGGCAGAGGAAACAGCAAATGTATCTGTTCTGTGGCGAGCTTGTCTAGGATTAGCACAGATACTCACGTGGTTGGAGCACTGTGAGTATGGAAAAACGTTATAGATGAAACAGGAGAAATGGCCAAAGCAAGATCAAGCCGGAGAGTGAGTCTATATTAAAGAATTTTGATTTCATTCCAAGAGCAAAGAGAGATGACTTCTTAACAAGGATGTGTGTGACATGAACAGATACATTAGTTGTATGTATCCTTATTACCTTTTGGACTAGGATAAATGTTCACATATGTACATTTTCAGAAGTTAATGTTATTAAGCATGTAGTCAAGCTTATTTTCCAAAGTCTACGTAGCCAAAGTGTGTTATTTAGAATACTGTTCTTAAGATATACTCTATGAAAAAAAAGTTATTTGGGCTAAATTGGGCTAAAGAGCTGGTTACATATTTTGAAATATTTCTCCTTGAGAATGAACAGTACATATTGGAATTCCAAAGACCATCAAAAGTCCTAAAGTAGCCCTGGCCAGTCTGGCTCAGCGGTTAGAGCATCAACCCTTGGACCAAAGAGTCACAGGTTTGATTCTGGTCAAGGGCACATATCTCGGTTGTGGCTCGGTTCCTGGCCCTGGTCGAGGTCATGCAGGAGGCAGCCAGTCGATGTGTTTCTTTCACATCGATGTTTTTCAGTCTCTCTCTCTCCCTCCCACTCTATCTGAAGATTAAAAACAAATAAATAAATAAAAAATAAAAAAGTCCTAAAGTAATGTGTTTAACCCAATACTTTACAAATGCATATTGCCACAAAACTTTTTTTTTGTCATTTAATACATATTGCCATCATATAGAACTAAAGATTTTTTCATATATTCCAGACAACAAATCCCAGGTCATTGTTTTTCAAACTGTGCGCCAGGAGGCCTTGGTGTATTCTGGAGTCTCTTTTGATTTGCAAGTAGTGTTGTAGACATTAGGGCTTGGGAATCTCACCTCCCACTCCAACATTTAAGAGTTCATTTGAACAGCCCTGGCCAGTTTGGTTCAGCGGTTAGAGTGTCGGCCTGCGGTACAGAGAGACCCGGGTTTGGTTCCCGCTAAGGGCATGTACCTCGGTTGCGGTTTGTCCCCGGCCCTGGTTGGTCGTGCGGGTAGCAGCCACTCGATGTGTCCCTTTCACATCGATGTTTCTCTCTCTCTCTCTCTTCCTCTCCCTCCCACTCTATCTGAACAAAAAATGAAAGGGTGTCCTCAGGTGAGGATAAAAAAAAAAAAAAGAAAAAAAAAAAAAAAAAAGAGTTCATTTGAACAAAGACCCATCTTGATTTAAGAAATAAAATTCAATGATATAGGAGAATAGGGTACCACATTCTTTTAGTAAGGTATTTTTTTGCCTTAGGAAGTTTATTTATTTTATGGCTATTAGTTAGCTAATTTACAGATCCAATAAGACTTAATCTTTTTTAGTATTGACAAAGTCCACGAGATAAATGTAGGGCACAACTCTAATTATAGCTAAGCCTTTTCACTTCTGTGCCATTGATTATAACAATCAGATAAGAGAATAAAGTTTGGGAGCCTGATTATATGATTTATAACATCCCATTAATTATGGACTTGAGGAACCTCAATGACACTATTAAAAATGTGAATTTTGCAATAACATAAAATAAAATACACACAATAATTTAATCTTTATGTATATATATATATATATATATATATATATATATATATCACAATGATTTATTGAAGTTTTTAATCCTAATGCATCATTTTGAGAGAAACAGCACATTTATATAAGTTTTAAATTTACAAAGTCTTCTATATTTACTATTTACTATTTTCCCCATTCACTTTTTTTGCCTTACATACAGATGTTGATTTTTAGAGTGGTTTTAGGTTCACAGCAAAACTGAACAAAAAGTATAGAGAGGTCCCCTATAGCTCCTGTCCCCACATATGCACACCCCCAATATCAATATCCTGCACCAGAGTAGTGCATTTGTTACAGTCAATAAAACAGTATTGATACATCATCACCCAAATTCTATAGTTTACATTATGGTTCACTCTTGGTATTGTACATTCTATGAGTTTTTTACAGTACCATAAAAAATAGTTTCACTACTCCAAAAATATTTGTACTGTCTCTGATGACTATTGACTCTGAGCATTTTTTTCATATGTCTCTTGGTCAGCTGAGACACTTTGGAGAAGTGTCTATTTAAGTCCTTTGCACATTTTCTAATTGGATTGTTTGTCTTCCTTTTGTTAAGCTGTATGAGTTCTTGAAATATTTTGGAAATTAAACCCTTATCAATTGTATCATTGGCAAATATGTTCTCCTATACAATGGACTCTCTTTCCATTTTGTTGATGCTTTATTTTGCTATACAGAAGCTTTTTATTTTGATCTAGTCCCATTTGTTTATTTTTACCTTTGTTTCTCTTGCCCTAGGCAATGTATCAGTGAAAATTCTGCTACATGAGAGATCTGATATTTTGCTGCCCATGGTTACTTCTAAGATTTTTATGGTTTCATGACTTACATGTAAGTCTTTTATTCATTTTGAGTTTATTCTTACAATGAGGTATCACTTCACACCTGCCAGAATGGCTAACATCAACAAATCAACAAATGACAAGTACTGGCGAGGATGTGGAGAAAAGTGAACCCTAGTACACAGCTGGTGGGAGTGCAGACTGGTGCAGCTACTGTGGAAAACAATATGGAGTTCACTCAAAGAATTACAAATGGAACTGCCATTTGACCCAGTGATCCCACTTCTAGCATTACATCTTGAAACACCAATCAGAAAGAATATATGCACCCCTATGTTCATAGCAGCACTATTTACAATAGCTAAGATCTGGAAACAGCCCAAGTGCCCATCAGTAGATGAGTGGATAAAAAAGCTATGGTACATTTACACAATGGAGTACTATGCAACTGTAAGAAAGAAAGACCTTTTACCCTTTGATACATGGCAGGACCTGGAGAGTATTATGCTAAGCAAAATGAGCCAGTCAGAAAAAGATAAGTATCACATGATCTCACTTATATGTGGAATCAAAATAAACTGACAAATAAAATAGATCCAGAGACATGGAAGTAGGGAACAGACTGAAACCTCAAGAAGAAAGAGGGGAGAGGGGTCAGGAAGAGATTAACCAAAGAATATATATGCATATATGTACAACCCATGGACACAGACAATGTAGTGAAGGCCTAGGGGCAGGGTGAGAGCGGGGTGGAGGGGGTCAATGGGGGGAAAAAGGGGGTACATCTCTAATACTTTCAACAATAAAGATAAATTTTAAAAAAGAACGGATAGAACCTGGACACGAGACACTAGAAAAGCAGTGTTCTCAGCATGGATAACAAAAATAAAGGCTTGAAAGTTAAAAATTCTGGGATATCCTGCTGCGCCATACTCACTGGGGGATCAGAGGTGTCACATTTGTTTTTCTTTTCTATCTTCTCAAATAGTGTATGTGTGATAGCAATTACAGTTTCTAAAAGCAAAACCAAGTATATATCCAGGGTGAGGCAAAAGTAGGTTTACAGTTGTGAGTACACAAAACGCAGTTTATCCGTGTATTATTATTTAATTATTGCGTTCTTTTCCATATATATGTTTTGTCAATCTGAAATTCACTTCAAAATTTGGAAAGTTGAAGCTAAGGGAATAGGAGCACTTTACTGTTGTAACTTGCTCATGTGCCTAAGGGCAACACACACTCCTTAAGAGAGCAGAAACTACAGCATGCTGACTGCATTTTAAAATATTTTTCCTCAGCTCACCTTCACAGCAGAACCTCTTTCAGGGCTGTCTATTTAGTTATTTCAGTACAATGTTCACAGTGAAGCATTTCAAATGGGTTGTATTAACATGTACACATAATTCAAAGGATGGTTAAAGAAAAAAAGATGGAATTGCTACAGTTTTTCAGACTCATGCATAGAAAGGTAGAATTATTTTTAAATCTAAAAAATTAATTCTCATTGCATTTATTTTTTCCCCTGACTCTGAAAAATACTCATCTATATGGTCTTAGCCAAATCCTCAATATAAATTAGTTATTTTCAAACACATTTGTTGAACCATCAGTACAGATATTATACGTTCCATCTCTTTTATAAGTTACATACTTCCTCTTCTTGAAAATACTTAGCAAGGTAGATAGCTAATAAATAACACTGAAATGATCAAATGAACATGAGTATTTATTAGTGAACTATTAGACTGATATTGTGAGTTGCTTATACTTTTGAAGCTGGGAATGCCACTCTGTGGTAAATCCCTATACAACTTCATATTCAAGTCTTATGAATGGATAGATTGATTGATAGCTAGATAGCTAGATAATACACACATATTAAATCATGTAATTGAGCTACTGAAAGAAGAAAACTAAAGTCAAGTTTACTTTAAAAACTTTACTTTAAAAAATAGATTTAGCTTTAAATGCAGCTGATTAGTTGTAAAGTATATTTTGATATTTACATCATTGTTTTCTGAACAAATGCTTACCAGAAAATGAACAGTTATATAAATGCAAACTAAAAATGATAAGTTTCTATAGAAATTATGGTACTGGAATGTGTAAATCTGCCATTATCTAAAATTGATTTTGTACATGTCAAACATTTGCATATACTCATATGTGTGTATACATATATATGTATATATACATACACACTTATATACACATTATAAATATATATATATATACACACACACTAATATACACATTATATGTATACATATTCCCAACTATTTTCTTACCATTTTAGACATACATAAATTTAGGTAGGGTTTATAACAGGTAGAGATTTTTGTGTTGATGGTGAATATTGAAGCACATTACAGATTGAAGGAATTTATACTAAAAACCAAATCTTAAATTTTGTATATATGTGCCCTGTTACATTATTTAGAGCTCAAGTGACAAAAGTCATACGCAGACACTCATCCAGAGTTACTTTTCCCAGCTTTTCCAATTTTTAAAATGAAAAAGAGTTTAGAGTAATCAAAAATGTCTACAAGTAAACCCAAAGGCAAAATTTGGTTGGGTTCTTGAAGCTTTATGGAGACAAGCTGCTGGGCAGTAATAACATCATTGTTCAGGGGAAAACTTAAACATATGGATTCACTGCCAGCCATGGATCAGAATGCTGACTTTTTTCCCCTTTGTCCTGACCAGGAGTTCTACAGTATAAAATATAAAATAACACCGCAGTTCGTTCAACAGAGGGGTAGTTTAAGACTCCCCTACCTCCAATACAAATTTAATATGTGCAATATGACTTACTGCTTCACTTTTATTTTTCTATATAACATACACCCCAAAAGCATTAGGAAAAAAAAATAGTTCAAGAGAAGAAAAACAGTTTATGACTTGCAACATAGAACAGCTTCTCTGCTCCCTGACCACATTATGGTTTAAAAGGATTTTTTTTTTTTTTATCAAACTCTCACCATTGCAAAGAAAAAGAAAGCTTCTCTTACCAGAGAGGAATAAAGCTTCAACCTTGCTAGAACGTTTTCTGCAGCTCGTGTTTGAAAAGACAGATCCAAAGCAGCTTTGTGCATACAGCTGATCTGGCTGATCTCCAGTCCCTGCACACAAAAAAACCAGTATCATTGGCTCTCAAAAAAGTGTTGTAAACATTCATCATGATGGCACTTGCATGTTGAATCTAGTCACTGTTACCCTGGTAGACTTTTTCCAAACAGGCCACTTTTACATTTCTACTTTCATTACTTACCGTATTTTTTTTTTCCTATTTAATGCTGAGATTAATACTGTTAAAAACAACAACAAAAACACATGAATTTGTGGGTGCCAGCTCTACTACTATGTCAAGACCTTTGGATTCTGAAAGTGTGATTCAAGACCAAAAAAAAATTTTAATGAAGACAACATTGATAAATAAATTTACTTTATATCTGTATATCTTTATTTTTAAATTTAACAATATTCAGTGCATTGCTTATATGTTAATGATTATCAGCATGAAGTCTCATTTATTCACTATTTGATAAAAGTCAAGTGAACATTCCACATCGCTGTGCAGAAAAGCCACATCAATAATGCCTACAACAGACCCCAGAGTCTGACACCAACTGTGCTGGATTTCTTAGTCTCGTTAAATATTCCACTGTTCCTTTGCCCAGTCCTTCAAACGGCTTCAAACACAATCACATCCTTTAATTTTTATGGGAGCAAGGAAAGGGTCACATAGCCTGGGCTTTTTTCTTATTTTTAAACTTTCAATTTTTATGACAGCATTAACTGAGTATAACTGTGAGTGGCATATTCCTGTTACCAAGACTATGTGAACACTAGATCAAAAAATAAGCCTCAGTGAAACACAGTCTCAAATCGTATCACTTCTTATCATGATCTAAGCAGTCCATCGATCTTAGAATTACATGTAATCTTTGCCTTGTTTCCCACGTGTATGAAGCCTGGTTAACACTTATCAGCAGTGATGCTGTTTGAAAAATATGGATTAAATACACAGAAGCTTGGGTTTTTTTTGTATTTTATATCTGGTGTTTTTTTTCATTATACAACTTACATCAGCATAATAACATAATGTATGACTATATACATTACGATTATATAAATATCAAAACGTTACAAATTATGACAATTTATGAGATATGTCTTCTGGAAGAAGTAAAAATTTAGATATTCTACAAGTTTAGATTTCTATCTATTACTGAGCCTTTTAAAGTAACGTCTCTAATTATATTAAAATAACCTAAAACCTTGAAAACTGAGCATTCCGTATTTATATTTGTGGACCTCAGCCCCATTTAAAGATTTGGATTATATTTCAGAATACTACAGGCAGATTATATCTATACCATTCTTCCAAGGACACAGAAAACTAATCTCATTATGTTACTGAGAGAGGCAGGGTGCAGAGAAAGACTCCATACATACTCTTTTTTTTCAAGGGCGGTATCAGTCAATTATTTGCAAGGGCAGCATTTTCCACTATTATCTCCCTATTATATAACATTTGTCTTTATAAAATTTTCCACTATGATTTCCTTATTTAATTCTTCCATCAGAATACTGAAGAGGGTATTACTGCTTTCCATTTTACACATGAGAAAACTAAGACTCAGAAAGGATAAATGATTTGACAAATTACAACAGTAAATTGTTAACTGTAGGGCCTTCTAATGTTCTACTGTGACCTAAAAGCATTTCTTCTAAAACAATATATCCAATATATTTTTTAAAAGTGTTTGTTTGATTTAGCTTGCTGATTTGAAATTGGAGTAAACATTTAGAAAATGTTTTTATGGTCCGGCCGGTGTGGCTCAGTGGTTGAGCATCAACCCATGCACCAAGAGGTCGCCAGTTCAATTCCCGGTCAGGGCACATGCCCAGGTTGTGGGCCAGATCCCCAGTGGGGGACATGCCGGAGGCAGCCAATCAATGTTCTCTCTCATCGATGTTTCTATCTCTCTCTTCCTCTCACTTCTTCTCTCTAAAATCAATAAAAGGAAAAAAAATAAATTAAATAATAAATAAAATGTTTAAAAAAAAAGAAAATGTTTTTATGTATTTGCCACTGCAGATGAAGGAAACTAAAGGTCTCTTTCTAGGCCTAACTATTGTGGAAATAATTTACAAATAAACTTTGAAAAGATAATTCTTTATCATTTCATTTTGAATACTTTTCACATATAAGAATTACCTATTGTCTGCTACACAACAGAACTTTTCTTAGGATATGTTAGTGAACAAGGTAAATATCTTTCCTCTCTGTATGTTATTTTCAATCTTTGTAATTACCATGACCAGGATTGCCTACAATTCTCTTCACTGAGAAAATAGTAGCCATTGTGTGGCAGCTTCTAACTCTCTCAGTTCACCCCTACTATCTACCAACCTCCTCTGAACATCACCCATGAGCCTTTTCAGATGTTCAAGGAACTTTCTCATGCTAATTCCCCTCATTCCATCAGTTACTCCTGCATTGAATCACACTCATCAGTTTAAAATGTTGTTTTAATATGTCCCTGTATTTAAAGATAACATTTTCCCACCACTCCATTTCTCCTTCTTGTCACCATATTTCTTCAATGGAAAGTATCTCAAAAGTTTTACATTCTCACTTTCCAATTCCTTCTCTATAACCTGTTACAGCGTTTCCATACCCATCGAGCCATTAACATTGATCTCCTCTTCCCTGGTTTCCCAAGAGTGTCTGAACTCAAGGAGTGATTTCTTCTCATAACCTTGTCTTCTCTTGGCTCCAGTGCTGCCACGTTCTTATGATGTTTCTCATAACTTGCAGGGCTTTCGATCTCACGTTCATTTGCTTCTCCTCCTCTGCCTGAGTAATAGGCTTGAAATACTCCATGACGTGTCCCAAACTCCTTTCTCTTCTCTATCAACACTTTCCCTGTAGGTGTTCTCCTTTAGGTCCATGGTTTTGTATATTATCGATATCCTTTTGACTACCAAACTGATATCTGTAGCCTGACATCTAGTGATTCTCTGTCTGTTTACTGATCTCAATTCTTGACTCTCTTAACAGGCATTTTAAAATTCAAACATGGCCAAAAGGGAACAATTGATTATGCCAGGTCCTTGCAAATATCACCTGTCTCCAATCTTATTTTAGTAAAATTCACCAATTGTTTAAGCTAAAACAAAAGGTTTTTTATTTTATTTTATTTTATTTTTGTGGTAAAATGCATAACAAAATTTATCATCTCAACCATTTCTAAGGGTACAGTTCTGTAGTGTTAAGTATATTCACATTATTGTGCAATCATCTCCAGAACTTTCTCATCTTGCAAAACTGAAACTCTATACCAATTAAACAACTTCCTTATAACAATGAGCTATTGATATGTGCATTGATATAGATGAATCTCCAAGTAATCATGCTGAGTGAGAGAAGCTAAACAAAATAAGTGCATGCTATATGATTTCATTCATATAAAATTCTAAAAGTGGAAACTAATTTATAGTGACAGAAAACAGATCAGTTGTCACCTGGAGACTAGAAAAGAGGGGTAGTAGAACTGGGTGAGGAATAGCCAAGGGTCATAAGAAAAATTTTGTGGGTAACAGATGAGTTCATTATCTTGACTGCCCGGATGGTATTATAACTGTATACATATGTCAAAACTAATCAAATTGAACATTTTAAATATGCAGAGTTCAATTTATTCCAAATATGCTGTAATAACATTTACAATAAACTTGTAAATAAAACTGCTAAAATTAATAATAAAATAACAATCAATCTAATATTTAATGGCAAACATATTTGTACAGGCACTTCACAAAAGAGGATATCCAAGTGGACAATACCATATGAGAACGTGCTCAGCAATATTTCTCATCAGAGAAGTGATGTCTAAAACATTTTTAGACATTGAGTAAAATGTCTAAAACATTTTTTTCAGATTTGGGGAGAATGTAAAACAAGTGGAACTCATATACTGCTTAAAGGTTAGCAAATTAGCACATGCACTTTGAAGAACTGGTAGTATATACTAAAGCTAAAAATGTACTCACCCTGTGTGATCCAACAACTACACTGCTTGTTCACGCTCAAAAATACATGTATATGGCATTGAAAGATGGTCATTAGATTGTTTACATGAGTGCTCTTTGCAATAGCCCAAACTAAAAACTATCCAAGTGTCTCAGCAGTAAGTTAGATAAATATGTTTTAGAATATTAATATATGATATGATATGACATATAATAATCAATGAAAACTAAACTATGGCCATACACAACCACATGGGTAAGTGACTCAAGCACAGTGTTGAGTAAAGATGTCAGATATCAACAGTGTATCTTCAATGATTTCATTTATGTTGGCTTCAAAAGTGGTCAGAACTAATTTATAGCAATAGATGTCAGTCTACTGATTATTTTGGGGGTAGACTGGAGAGAGTAACTAGGAAGATGTATAACATAGTTTTCAGAGAAATAGGTAGTATTATCTTTTCTGTTAGGATTACACTTAGAGAGATATGCTCACTGAAAATTCACTGAGTTATTCACCTGAGAGTTTGCACTTTTCTGAATACATATGCTTCAATGAAACTTTTTACATAAAAATACAAAAAAGATATAATAAAATCATTGTGATATATGTTCTTTAGAGGATAATTTGAAATCTTTGTAAAAACATATGGCTAAGGCAATAATTCATCTGTCCTGATAATGAAAACAAATCACAGATAACAGTAAAATGTTCCGGCAAGAAAACAGAGATTTGAATACTTACTTATCCAAGAAAGGTTGTCCAAATGACATTTTCAAAATGATATGTCATTATAGCCAGATATTATTCTGCATTCATTTTACTTATCTGTTTGTGAAAATTTTTGAAGTTCTGACTTAGAGAAAACAACTTGCCTTTTTTATGCAGGTTTATGAAATCAATGTCTTAAAAGAAAAAAATAAAATAGTACCTTATTATTAATATTATCTGAATGCTTTCTTGCTCACATTATGATTATCAATTCTAAGTACTGTTTTCTATATCATGTACTATTCACATTTGATTCCCATAAACTGCCATCAGGACTTAGAGTTAATCACGTAGCACATTCTCCTGACATACATGAATGAGATTAGCCATGATCGAAAAAGTGTGGATATCACTCGCAGTGATACAAAAATGAACTTGAATATATGTAAATTTATGCAACTTGTATATTGTTGCTATGCTTCCTTTAATTCATCTGTGAAAGGGAGATGTTAAGACTCAACTTCATGATTGATTGTGAGGAGACATTAAGATAATGTGAAGTGTCTAGAGAGACATTTACACATTGTAAATGAAAGCACTGTACTTGAACATATATGTTATGCACTAATAACAAGATAACTTGTTTGGCCATGTATCACTATATATACAATAGATAAGCTTAGAATATAATGATACAAAATGGATAAAAAGATGAATAATACCAAGGAGTATAGATATTGCAGAATAGTGGACCTACAGCAGGAAGAAGTATTCCAAAAGGGCACCCTTTCTCTGAATAAGCAGAATTCTGTTTCTATTCCTGTAACTGAGCACTTTGGTCTGAATGAAAAAGAATAACTGGAAATACTTTGGCTATAGCTTAAATTAATAAGGACTGTGTCAATAAACTTGTAAGTTTAGAGATTTTCACTAAATAAAATCATGACATTTCATAAGCATCAATTACATTAAAAAAGAAAGTTTAATGGAATTGCTTTCAGCAAGAAGCCCATGGATTGACCAGAGTCTGATCTCATTGTAACTTTTATCACTTTAAGTAGATGTGGTTTATGGTCTCTCTCACAACATTTCTTTAGAAAAAGATAGAATCTCTAGCTAGTGAGAAGACCAAGTATAAACATAAGAGAGAGAAAAAAGGCATAATAAATAAAAGCAACCACTATGGAAAGCAATATGGTGTTTCCTCAAAAAATTAAAAATGGAACTGCCATTTGACCCAGTGATCCCACTTCTAGGAATATATCCTAAGAAGCCTAAAACACCAATCAGAAAGAATATATGTACCCCTATGTTCATAGTAGCACTATTTACCATTGCTAATATCTGGAAACAACCCAAGTGTCCATCAATAGATGAGTGGATAAAAAAGCTGTGGTATATATACACAATGGAATACTATGCAGCTGTAGGAAAAAAAGATCTTTTATCCTTTGAGACAACATGGAGGGACCTGGAGAGTATAATGCTAAGTGAAATAAGCCAATCAGAAAAAGACAAATATCACATGATCTCACTTATTTGTGGAATATAATGAACAAAATAAGTGGATGAACAAAATAGACCCAGAGACATGGAGGTAGGGTTCAGACTGACAAACCTCAAAGGAGGTGGGCAGGGGGAGCGAAGAGATAAACCAAAGAACTTATACGCATATATGCATAACCAATGGACATAGAAAACAATGCTTTTGGGGGGGGATTGGGAAGAGGGTGTCAATGGGGGGAAAAGGAGAAACATCTGCAACAAAAATAAATTAATTAATAAAAAAATGAATAAGCAAAGGCATTAAATACAATGGAATACTATTCAGCCATAAGAAAAGATAAAATACTGCCATTTGCGAAAACATGGATGGATTTTGAGACTATCATGCTAAGTGAAATAAGTCAGACAAAAAATGTTAAGAACCATATGATTTCACTCATTTGTAGAATATAAAACTGAAAGCAACAAATGAATAAACCAACAAAACAACTCATAGACACAGACAACAGAATGGAGGTTACCAGAAGGAAGGGAGTGGGAGGGTAGTAAAGGGTAAAGGGGGTCAAATATATGGCGTTGGAAGATGATTTGACTTTGGGTGGTGGGCACACAACACAATATACGATCATGTATCATAGAAATGTGTACTTGAAACCTATATAAACTTATTAACCGATGTCACCCCAACAAATGTAATTTTTAAAAAGAGAATAAACTTACATTTTTAAGCAAAAAATAAAAACACAAAAAACATAAAGGCAATAAAGAGCAAGAAAAGAAAATACAAATATCAATAAATAAAATCCCACTGGAGGTCATGTCTTTACTCATTTTTTTTTTTTTGCCATAACATGTACATACCATGATATTTTATTATGTCAACTAAACTAGTCTTTCACAATATGACTGTATGTGCATGACAACTCATCTCAAATGTAGGAGTCATTTATTATTGTTTTGTCTCTTTTCAAAGCAAAGTAATTATTTTTATATTTTAATATAATTTCATAAAAATGGCTGGATTCTGTCAGAAAGTAGAGCAATAATGTGCTGGCAATGGGAGTGCAGGCAGAGGTGTTGACTAAAAAGAGTGCTGTTTAATATGAGGAAACTCTTCATTGCATGACGTGGTGGTAGTTATATGGTTGTGTACATTTATCAGTACTCATGAAAATGTATACTTGAAATGGTTATAGTTTACTGTTCGTAAAGTATATCTCAAACATATTATTAATATTAAGAAAAATTACAAGTGCTAGGCCAAAAAAAAAAAAAAAAGTAATGAAGTTGAATTCCGGATGGACCAGAGCAGTATACAACTCTAAAAGATGACTATTCACAAATGTAACCGTGCCCTTGGAGTTATGCAACAAAGATGTTCCTTCATAGAATACCTTATTTATTCATATATCATTTAGAACTTCATCTTCTCTCTGAAGTGTTTATCAAATGTATGCTCTCTTCCCCTTAACTCATCAGCACAGATTTCACAACTTAATAAAATTAAGTATGCATAAAACTATACTTATATAAACGGCATATGATAATGATCTTATAATAGAGTATAATAAACTCATCTATACTAAATAAGTTGTTTTTAATATTAGTTTTTAAAGATTTTTAAACAAACACAAAAATTAAGATACAACATCACTGACTGTTACTATAAAATAAAATATTAAAAAGAGGAATACAAAAAATAATTAAAATAAAATTGAATTTTGTACATTTTTCTCTCCACACTTTTCTCCCCTTTCAATTCTGCCCTTCTCCTTGCCCCCTTCTCTTCTTCCTTCCTTCTACTTTTTCTCATTATTATAGCAGCTAATATTTATCGACTTCTTTCTATGTGTCAGTTGCTAATTTGTGTACTTTACATATTGCAAAAGTTTCTTTCTTTTATCTGCCATATCCCCTTCCATATTAGATCTTTCATCTCCCATCCTTAAAGTAACTTGTCTCCTTTTTTTCAGTTCTACCTTGAGTTACCAACCAATATTCATATGCATCACATTACAAATAAACTCTTTAAAAGATTGCTGTGCATTTCTTTGGTTTCTTCTCTCCTATCAATTAATTAGCATATTTTAGCACTTGGGATCTTCCCTCTGCATTTCTATAAAAATAAATTTGCTATTTAGAATGGGTGGCAGTTGTATCTATTGTTGAACTCTAAGTCACTTGACAGATTATAATTTCCATTTGAACTTCTAATAGCTCTCCAAACTAAGCATATCTGAAATATTTCTTTCTTAAGTAGCCTAAGTTCTCTTACTGAAATATCAAACTGTGAATATAACCGCTCTGTGTCTCATACTTTTATTCAGAATCTTCCTGTCTGGTGTTGATTTTTCAAGTGAATCACTCACCATCTTAAACTATTATGCTTAATTCTCTGGTCTTTTTAACTAATATTTGGGAGATACTGTGCTAAGAGCTGTAAATAATGAAGAAAAGAAACCAAGAAAAGTCAACACAATATTAAGGAGAACAAAGTTGGAGAACTAACACTACTTTGACTTCAATACTTACTATAAAGCTATAGTGTTCAAGAATGTAGTGTTGGTAGAAGAGTACTTGTAGACAGATCAATGGAATATAACAAACAGTCCTGAAATAGATCTATATAAATGTAGTTCACCAATCTTCGACCAAGGAAAAAGACAATATAGTGAAGCAAAGACAGGCTCTTCAACAAATGGAGCTGGAACAAGTGGACATCCACATGCAAAAAAAATTATCTAGACACAGACTTTACACTCTTCACAAATGTTAAGTCAAAATGGATGCTAGAATTAAGTACAAAACACAGAACTATAATACTCCAATAAGATAACGTAAGAATAAACCTAGATGACATTGGATATATTGATAACTTAGATACAGCATCAAAGATACAATCCATAAAAGGAATAACTGATACGATGGAGTTCATTAAAATTAAAAACTACTGCTGTGCAAAAGACAATGCTAACACAATAAAAAGATAAGCACAGACAGAGAAAATATTTGCAAAAGTCACATCTGTCAAAGGACTGTTATCCCAAAAGACATCTGATAAAGCACTGTCATCCAAAGAAATCTTAAAATTTAACAAAAAGAAAGCACCAACACAGTGGACAAAGACCTTGGCAGACACTTTGCCAGAGAAGACGGACAGATGGAAAATAAGCATAGAAAAAAATGCTTCACATCATATGTCATCAGGAAAATGCAAATTAAAACAACAATGAGATATATCTACACACCTATTAGAATGGCCAAAATCTGGAACACTGACACCACCATATGATGGCAAGGATGTAAAGCAATAGGAGCCCTCAGACACTGCTGGTGAAAATGCAAAATTGTATGGCAAAACCGGAAGACAGATGTTTTCTTAACAAAACTAAACATATAATCCACCAATCATGCTTATTTACCTAAAGAAGTTGAATAGTTATGCACACAGCTACTATAGCAGCTTTATGTATAATTGCTAAACCTTGGGAGCAACCAAGATGCCCTTCAGTAGGTGAATGGATATATCTAGACAATGGAATATTATTCAGCATTAAAAGAAAATGAATTGCCGAGCCATGAAAAGACATGTGGAAACTATAAATGCATATTATAAAGTGAAAGCAGGCATTCTGAAAATACTATATACTGCATAATTCCAACTGTATGACATTCCCAAAAATTAATGGAGACAGTAAAAAGGTTTGTGATTGGGGGAAGAAGAAAGGGTGAATAGGCTGAGCACAGAGAATTTTTAGGGCAGTAAAATACTAGGTATGATACTATAATGATGGATAATGTCATATATATTTGTCCAACCCACAGAATGTACAACACTAAGAGTGAACCATAATGTAAACTATGACTTTGGGTGATAATGATGTGACAATGTAGGTTTATCAACTGTGACAAATGTACAAGTCGGTGGGGGATATTGATAATGGGGTAAGCTATGAATACGGACCAGAGAGTCCCGCTCTCTCTCTCTCCCTCTCTCCTTTCCACTCTATCTAAAAATCAATGGAAAATATCCTTGGGTGAGGATTAAAATAAATAAATAAATCACACCAATGGAATGGAGAGGTTCACTTCTCTATGGCTCAAATCAAGGACTCTTCAGAGAGCCCGTTCACTTCCCTTAACATAATAAAGACGAAGTGACACAAAAAGATAATGTATATAACTTTTAACCATATAGCTTGATAATTTTCTACAAAATTAACAGTTTATTGATCCAGTCTTTTAACAAGTTGGATTATGGAATATTTCCAGAAGTATGAACACCTGACATAGTCTCTAACAGGCATCATTCTCCCCTGCCACCCTGCAGTGACCACGTTGCTCACTTTTGTCACCGCAGATGAACTTGGTCTGCTTTTGAAATTTTTAATAATGGAATAACATGCTATGTATTATTTTTTTGTCTGGCTTTTTTCAGAAGAATCTAAATGCAAAATCTTATATTACTTTTTCCATTTTGGAGCTGCTTCATCATTTTATTTTTGGATACTATCGCAGTGTATGATTAAACCATATCTAATTCATCCATTCCAAATTTGATGGCAATTTGAATCATTTTTGACTACTAATAATTATTTTGCTTTGACTGCTTAATAGGTACCCTCAAATTTTCTTAATGGGAAAATGAAAAAATTTGGAACTAGATAAAGGTAGTGTTTGTACAACATTGTAAATGTGCTAAATGTCATTGGATTGTACACCTTAAAATAGTTAATTTACGCTACGTGAATTTTACCTCAATAAAAATAATTTTGTTGCCTTGGACACTCAACCACATTTTTAGCCTGCATGTATTGTAAGGTGTTCATATGTTCAGCATTAATAGACATTAACAAGTTTTCAAGGTGGCTGTGTCAATTCTCTGTGTTCACAGTAAATGAGACTGCTAGTTCCTCTATATCCTCACCAACACAGATTTTCCCCACTTCCTGTGGTTTTAATCTACATTTCCCTGAAGATAAATGATGTTGTCCAGCTGGTGTAGCTGAGTTGTTGAGTGTCGACCCATGCACCAAGAGGTTGCAGGTTTGATTCCTGGTCAGGGCACATGCCAAGGTTGTGGGCCTGGTCCCCAGTGGGGGGCATGCAGAAGGTTGCCAGTCGATGTTCTCTCTCATCAATGTTTCTATCTCTCTCTCCCGCTCCCTTCCTCTTTCTCTAAAATCAAGAAAGAAAAAGAAATTAAAAAAAAAAAAAGATGAATGATGTTGAACAACTGTACATAAACTTCTGGACTATTTGGGTGGCTTTTTAAGTGAACTACCTAATTTTTCTTTAGGTGCCTTGTTTCATTAGGTTGCCTTTTCTTAATTTTTTTCAGAAATGCTTTATGTATTTTAGACAAAAATTATTCATTATATAAAAATGTCCCCCAACACTTAATCAAACTGTCAAAATATTCTCATTTTGTGACTTGATTTTTACTGATCCTAATAATGAACAGAAGTTCTTTTAATATAGTTCAATTTCCCATTTTTTTCCTTTACACTTAGCGCTTCTTGATTCTTCTTAACATATATTTGCTACTATAAAACTATAAAAATATTTTACATTATCTTCTGAAAGTTCCACTGTATTACCTTTTACATTTGGGTCTAAGATCTTTTGAAATTAATTATTCTGTATTAAGTGAGGAAGTGATCCAGCTTATTTCTTTTTCTTTTTTCTCTTCCTTTTTCAGGTATATGCACACACATGCACGTGTGTGTGCACATCTACACGTGTGCACATACATGTATATATGTGTATGCAAATATACATATACACACTACACCTACATGTTTATAAGCGTACATACATGTGTATGTGTGTAGAGAGGTAATATATGGCAGACATTAAAACATCATCCTCTAGCCCTGGCCAGTTTGGCTTAGCGGTTAGAGCATCAGCCCACAGACAAGAGAGTCCTGGGTTCAGTCCCCACTAAGGGCACGTACCTCGGTTGCAGTTTGTCCCCAGCCATGGTTGGGGTCGTGTGGGTGGAAAACACTTGATGTGTCTCTCTCACATCGATGTTTCTCTCTCTCTTCCTCCCTTTCTCCCTCCTGCTCTATCTTAAGATAAATGCAAAAATGTCCTCTGGTGAAGATTAAAAAAAAAACACATCATTCTTTAGTTTTTATTACATTGAATGTTATGTTTGTCATATATTTGATGATTATTAAAGAAGGGTCAGCTGTCAGTTTTGTGTTTTTTTTTTTCCTTATTGAACTTAGAGAGAGAAGAAGGGAGAGGGAGAGAGAGAGAAACATCGATGAGATAGAACATCAATTGGCCACCTCCTGCATGCCTCCCACTGGGGATTTGGCCCACAACCTGGGCATGTGCCCTGACCAGGATTGAACCGGCGACCTCTTGGTGCACGGGTCGATGCTCAACCACTGAGCCACACCAGCTGGGCTCAGCTATCAGTTTTATTTAGTTCCTTTGAAGGCAATATGTCTTTCCCTCAGGCTTCTTTTTCATTTTTTTTTTTTATCCTTACTGGAGGACATTTTTGCATTTATCTTCAGATAGAGCAGGAAGGAGAAAGGGAGGAAGAGAGAGAAAGAAACTTCGACATGAGAAAGACACATCAACTGGTTGCCACCCACACGACCCCAACTGGGGCCGGGGACAAACTGCAACCGAGGCACATGCCCTTAGTGGGAACTGAACCCAGGACTCTCTGGTCTTCGGGCTGACGCTCTAACCACTGAGCCAAACTGGCCAGGGCCCTCGGGCTCCTTTTTAAAGATTTTCTCTTTGTATTTGATTTTTAACAGTTTACTATGAAGTGGCTAGATTTTCTTTGCATTTGAGATTCCATAGCATCTTCAATCTTTCTTATTATATCTTTTGTCAGATTTGGAACATTATTTATTGGTCTGTATCTATTTGACTTTTGCTTCTCCCTATTCTTTTCTCTATTTCTATGACTCTAATGTACCTCTCTTTTTTATCTCAGTTTCTCAAGATGGATATTTTTTGCTTAGTTCAATATATTGCTTTTAAAGTAAGACTGGACAGTAATCCTCTCTTCTGCAGTATCAAGCTTCCTTTACACCCATGTTGAATTCTTTATTCAATTATCAAAATGTTCAGGTCTAGGATTTTTGTTAACATGATGCACACACATTTTTAATCCTAGTTCTCTGTTGAAATTTCCTATATTTTATTCATTTTGAGTGTAATAAATATAATCATTTTGAAGTCTGTCTGATCATTTTAGTATCTACATAAGCTGTGAGGAGTCTACTGCTTAAATTTTCTCTTGGTTTTCAATCATTGGATCCTCTTTTCTATTGGGATCAATTACTTTTGTTTAATATATGGCAAGCCACAATTCATGGGAAAATCACTTGATTCAGTTGAGGCGGACCTATTCCTCATTTGCTTTTATGCTAAGTGGAACTCTTCTGGGGTGTCTACTGAAAGTGAGGTGCTAACCAGTCACTCTTCCTTATTACTTCCTGAACTCCAACTGTTGACTTCCTAGTGCAGGGTAACGGCCAGGCTCTGTTTTATTTTCAATCCTTGAACAGCTGTTTTCTACTTTTTATCTTTTGTAACTTAGCTCAAGTTCTTATTACTGCTCTATCAGAAATTAAGGCTGATGTTATCAGTGCTTCACTCTAGCCTGAAAGGAAAATTGAGGAAGTTATTTAAATTATGTCATTCTTGGCCTCCTATTCATTAAATGGGAATAGATATAACCAATCAGATCCTATATTTAAATAAAAAATAGGATTTCTTATGTGAAGTGCATTGCTGAACACATTGTAAGTGATTAATAAAGGGCAGGGTATTGTTGCTGGATTTGTTCATTAATAAAAATAGCAATTTACCACCACAGCAGTGTTAGGCCCGCAGGCCAGAACGGTGTGATGGCTCCCAGATCACACTGTGGACTTGACTCCCTCAATCTTTCAGGTCCACCATTTATAGTTTTTGTCTCCTCTTCAAGTTTTCCTTCTGTTGGCACAGAGGCCAATGCCCCTTGAGCCTCATGCAAACATTACAGGCAATGATGAAAAGTTGGCTGCAACAATGAGATAGTCATCCTATGTCAGGGAAGCAAACTTTCTGAGAAATTATGAACAGATGTCTGCTTATGGGACTCTTACTAGAACTTTAGTCATAATTGTAAAGACTGTAGCTTTTTTAACCAGGCACATTGCCTCCCTGAATCAAATCTGTTTCACAAATTCATTCATACTAACCATCCACATGATTAAATTCTTACTATCTATTGTTTTTCAGGTTATGATGGAGCATGAAAACTTAAAAGACTGCATGGCCAAATACATTTGAGAGATTCCTTATGTGACAATATTTTTAATGAGGTACCACCTCACACCTGCCAGAATGGCTATCATAAATAAATCAACAAACAACAAGTGCTGGCGAGGATGTGGAAAAAGGAACCCCAGTACACTGCTGGTGGGAATGCAGACTGGTGCAGCCACTGTGGAAAACAGTATGGAGTTTCCTCAAAAAATTACAAATGGAATTGCCATTTGGCCCTGTGATCTCACTTTTAGGAATATATTGTAAGAATCCCGAAACACCAACCAGAAAGAATATATGTACCCCTATGTTCATAGCAGCATTATTTACAATAGCTAAGATCTGGAAACAGCCCAAGTGCCCATCAGTAGATGAGTGGATAAAAAAGCTCTGGTATGTATACCCAATGGAATACCATGCAGTTGTAGAAAAGAAAGATCTATTACCCTTTGAGACAGCATGAGGACGTGGAGATGATTGTACTAAGTGAAATAAGCCAGTCAGAGAAAGACAAATAAAAAAAAAAAAAAGAAAAGAAAAAAAGATCACATTATCTCACTCATATGTGGAATCTAATGAACAAGATTAACTGATGAATAAAATAGAATCAGAGGCTTGGAAACATGAAACACATTGATGAATCTCAGAGGGAAGGGGGGAGAGGGTGGGAAAAAATTAACCAAAAAACTTATATGTATATATGCACTGCCCATGTACACAGACAACAGGGTGGTGAAGGCCTGGGGTGGGGCGGGAACCAGGTGGAGGGGGAACAACGGGGGGGGGGGAAAGGGGGTCATCTGTAATATTCTCAACAATAAAGATTTTTAAAAAGCCAATAAAAGGGTCCAGAAATTATAGCAAAAAAAAATGTTCATTATTCTATCACTTTTTTTTTTTTAAGAAAACAGGTTAACTTTTGATAATTTACCTCTAAATTTAGAGGACTACTAATTTTTAGGACACATTTTGGGAAACTATAATATATTATGATTTATATATAATTATTTACATGCTTATATACTTTATATAGTACATTTTATGTTGTTTCTGTCTCTTAACATTATTTTGTCTATTTCTTCTTCTTATCTTCTTATATCTTGCTAGACCAATAAACAATGCCAAGGGACTGGTGATGCCTTTAGGTTGATAACTGAGTTATTTTATTATGCTGGTTTAAATTCCAATTTCAGATTACCTGCTTGGGATGATTGTGAATCCTCTTATCCATTATTTAACTAAAATAATGCCCTTGTATCATTCTTTAGGTATATAGCTTCAGAAAAAAACAAACAAAACTAAAATAAATAAGGAGTATGTAGTAAATATATTTCAGTGAAAAGGGATTAATTTCTGCGATATTCCAGGATAAAATATAATCCAGCCATGTAACCAAGACTTCCTTCAAAGCACTGTTCCCTGTGTCTTCAATAGCCCAGGGGTATATGCACTAATAAAATAATTGAATCACTCTTTGTTCAAGGAATCTCTATTTCAGAAAAGTGTTTGCTTTCCTGGATGAGGTTGATACTGGTTCAATTCCTATTACCAAATATGTCTTCTTGTTAAATAATTGAAAGTTTTATTTCTTTCATATTATTTTACTGGAAAAATTGAACTATTTAAACCTCTTAGTATTACCGAAAATACAAAAATGAAAAAAAAATATTACACAAAATACGGCTCTTCCTTCATAGGATCAATGAAGTTTTTTCTAAACACAATTCTCTGAAAATCCTATTTTAGGAAAATAATCTGATAAGAAGCATCCCATAGAGGTTCTCACTCTTACCTCTAACCATGCGCCCAAATAAAATTACAGAAACAACACAGTTTAAAAATTGGAAAATGTGCAAGTGAAGAATCAATGTGCCCTACGTGCAGGCAGAAATAGAGGCCAATGTTACAAATTCAAACTACTCTGTGAGTGGTGTTTTGAATTCCTAAAATTAATAACATCCAGTTTTCAAACATTCAAGTAAGCTCCTATCCTTATCAACAAGGTCTAACATTTTTCTTTTACTCAGCACCCTGCCAAGAAAAAAAAAAAAAATGACTAATATAATCCTGATGAAGTAAGAGATCACAAAACAGAGGTAACGTTTATTCTGTATTAAAATTTTGATTCAGGATGTCTTTTTGAGCCAACTTCTCTTTAACACTTTCAGTAAGCAAAGCCTTGGGAGGGGGCACGTTTGTCCACACAGGCAGAGGTCGCTGGGGTGATACGTGGAGGAAGTTGGTTGGCACAAACTCAAAATGCACATTTGAAAAGTTGCATAATACTAAATATTATAGTAATGCAGCATAATCCTATCTCTCTATCTTATGTCCTATCAGAAATATCTGTTAGAAACTTCACCACCATCTGGTAAAATAAAGGTTTCCTGATATCAGTACACAGATATGCACTCTATTACCTTCATAAGAAACACCTGGGAGCATTTTCAAATGCAGATTCCAGGATCTCCCTGCAGAATGACTGAGTTGGAATCTCAGGCAGGCAAAATGGCCAGGATGTCCCTATTTCAGTCAACTTAGGTAACCATGACATTCATCAGTTTTAAAATCTACTACTATATAAACTTAATATATGGCAGCATTATAAATTCAGAAGAGATTCAATTATTTTAAAATTTCCTTTCCTTTGAATTATGGAGTTTAATTTGTCATCATTTCATTTGAGTAGAATTAAATAATTATATAACTGGCATCCTACCTCCGGCACTATAATACTGTCTTGCCCAATTTAGGCATATCAGTTTCATTATTTAACTTCCATTACTTAACTTTTTAAAAGCACATGACACAGAGAATTAATGGAAGGTAACATGCAAATTAATGCTCAATCCTATTGCGATGTTAGAAAAAGACATAAAAGCCAACATTAAAATGATAACTTAAAAATATTAGATTTTTCTGATTGTCTCTGTGAAAGCACTTGATTTATTTATAAATAGAATTATTTCAGCTAAACCAGTCCATAACCTGGTGGAAAGACAATGTTATTTCTGGTTTATTCCTGCCCATTTGCTTTCAGATCATGATAAAAAGAATATATATGCTGGAGATTTTTCAATTTGGGAAGTTATTTTCAATATAGTCTAGTTTGAATGTCATCTTAGTTTTAAAGGAAAAGAATGTTAATTTGTTCAGCAAGAGCGACGTATGAACACAGAATGTGGACTCCTGAGGCTATGGCTGATGACGAAGCTGTCAGCAATTGCTACAATTCCCACCCACTAAAAGAAGGATGGTATCTCCAGGAATATCAAAACATTGTTTTAGCACAACCTTATTAAAATCCAAAATACAATAATAATAATAATAATAATAAATAAAATCACAGAATTTTCTCTCTCCCCTCTCACTTCATGTAGTCAGTGTGCAACAAACCATGTAAATATATATTGCCATAAAGTATTTTAAAATACATTTAGATTGATAATTTTAAAGAGCTTGAGTTTTAAAGTCAGAAAATCATATGCTATATTTGTTATTGTCAATAAAAAACAAAAAGCAAAATTAGAATAAAAAAAAATTTACCAACAGCAAACAGAAAATAATGCAAAAAACTCTGAACTGAATGATTTCTTTAAATGTCAGCATTAGCTACCTAAGATATTATATTAGCTACGTTAGATTTATTTTAGAAGAGCAGATATGAATACCTTTAAAAATACTTAAAATCATTACAGACTGTAAGACTAAAGCATGCCTCATTTTTAAGTGTTTATTTTATTGTACATACCCATCCAAATTCCCAGTCTTCACTGCACTGATTGCCTAAATAGTCCTTATAAAACTTGCCCTTCCTTCTCTAAAAGTTCCCAAAAGTGCAACCGGCCTTTTCCTAGGTAATGTCAGGTTCCCACAGTTTCCCAGTTCTCAGTATGGTATCAACCAAAATGTACCTTAACTTGTCGTTAGGGTCTATTTGCATTTAATATTTATATACACATGGACAGCCGTAAATCTCCACGTGTATGGAACACGAAGGAAGAATACCATCATCCACGGGGTGCACAATGTGTGTTTGTCTCTACCTGAGGTAACTTGACGCACCTTCATCTACTCCTCACTTTTCTGGAAGGGCATACTTAAGAATGTAGAAAAACCAAAAACAGGTGGGATCTACGAACGTGGATTGAATATCACAGAGTCCTTCCAGATTGAGTGAAATGTCAACAGTGGGAAAGTTGTAATTATCTCACAATATTGTTAATTCCAGTAGGCAAATTTTACCTTCTCTTTTTGTGAAAGCTACTTATGAGAACCTTTATTATAACATGTAGAATATTTTGGAGTGTATGATTAACAAAGCTAGTCTATTCATTTAACTGTAGCTTTACTTTCAGAGACAGTAAATAATGCAAGGAGAAAGATAAGTTTTCAGATGCCATTTCTAATCACTTGATTATTAGCTTTCTAAAAATAATATTTTCACATAATACCATAGCCTCATCACTACACTGAATTCTCAGAGAAGCAATTCAATAGTAAGACATTTTGGGAACCAAGCCTAATATATGCATGTTTATGAATCATAAAAGTATCATCATACTAACAGAATATGTACATTATAAAACATACACAAATTAGAACTTTTAAAAGAATGAAATGAAAATGAAAGAAAAAATAAGGATGGCTTTATACTACTACTAGTGTGATAGGCAGGTTTCTAAAATGGCCCCCAATGTTCTTATACCTGATGTGACATGCTGAATTGTCCCCTGCCCTTGAGTGTGGGAAAATCCATGACTATGGTGGAAATAGCAATCCTGTGATTAGGTTACAAATCAGGTGATTTGGGATTAACCAAATGGGAGGTTATCCAGAGTGGGCCTGGTTTAATCAGATGATCCTTTAAAGAAAGTGAAGTGTCAGAGAGACTCCCCCCTGGTTATCTAGAGAAAGCAAATAGCCATGTTGTAAACTGCCTACGGGCCCCATGGAAAGGACCTGCAGGCAACCTCTTGTTGTTGAGAACAGTCTCTAGCCAACAGCTAGCAAGACGATGAGGACCTCACTTATAGAGTCACAAGGAAATAAAATATGCCAAAAATATGCCAAACATCAGTTATATTCGAAGAAGATCTTAACCCCCCTCCCCCAGATGAGAATCACACCTTGATACCTTTATGTCAGCCTGGCTACAGCTGAGCAAAGAATATCTATCTATCTATCTATCTATCTATCTATCTATCTATCTATCTATCTATCTATCTATTATCTGTCTATCTATTTACCATCAATCAATCTATCTACATGGTTCCTGTATCTAAGTAAATCTAGTTTGAGTGAAGGAGAAATATCCAACACCTTGGCTATAGAAATGAACCCCCTTTCTTTGTTCTTCTTCCTCTACTACCAGCCCAGGACAGAAAGAAATAAAGATTTAGAGAGATTAATAATTTATCTGAATAAAGAACACATAACATCAACTATTAAATTATATAAAGAAGCTCTTCTTCAGTAGTTTTTAAAATGTTGATTCCTTATATTTAAGACTTTAATATAGTTTTATTTAGTGAGTTCTTCAATCCTAGAAACATCTTCAGTGGTAAAGCACCTGGTTTTTGATGAAATACACCTGCTCTCTAAATAATTGAACCTACTGGGTAGGAGTCACAGCAGGAGACTAGGAAAACTCTATCCTATATTGAATCTATGTTGCCTAATTCAATAGATCATCATTTAGGGTTATGATTATGGAAATCAAAAAAGGCAAAAATATACCGCATTATATTGTAATAGGTAGTTAAATGGTTGTTTAAAACTTTAAGAAAATACCTTAAAAATATCACATTTAAACTTAGTATTTGGCAGTTCTTCTGACAGAATGTCTATGGCTTTTTTCTGAACTATTTCTTATGGTCTTATATTTTTACCACATTATAAGATTGTGTGTGTGTGTGTGTGTGTGTGTGTGTGTGTGTATCTATATGTGTTTTTATATGCAGGGTTTAACTTTAATAATAAATAATAGCATGTTAAAGATAGTTTATATAGCTGCAGTCTATATAGTCCATATACCTTAGGAGTAAGTAAAAATATAGCCTGTTAGGTTTGTCTTACCTGAGGAATGTATTTTGTAAACAGAGAGTTTGAGAGCTACTAACCCAAGTCACAGAAATTAAACTGTTAATTTTTTCCCTTGCTATTTTTTAAAATATTATCACTAAATGTCAGCGGTAAACCAGGTCATGGCAGAAATAGCATGCATTCTCAATTACACTTTAATGACAATATTGTGTCCTTCTACTCAGGAGGCGAGGGGAAAAAATGTTATGTTAACACAATGCAAAGAGTTTTAAAGCCTTGGCACATTTTCCCTGGTAATTCTCATTTCTTATACCCCTTAAAATATAAACCATAAATATTTATATAAACCATAAATATTTATCATGCTTCATTTCCTTTCCATGCATATATGCTCTCTGGAAAATCGTAGGTCTCAGAGCCATTTACCTGTTTATCATGGTGACTGGATATAGATATGACAAACAGCACTAAAGAACACATTTATTTTCCTTTTTGATTATTTTTGCAGTAAGTTCCCAAGGTAGGTAGATCAAGCAAAGCGTGTTTGTAAACTTTTAAAATGTCTTTCGCCAATGAGTCTATGGACAGCCATACTTTTAATTGGTCTCAGTAAACAATGCTTTTGGTGGGACTTTATGCCTTAATGCAAACAATCAGGAGCAAAATCAATAAACACTCATGAAGAGCACTCTGAATTCCAATAGGGACACACATGTTCATTATTGGAAGACTTCACAGAATTTTGTGAATCTCTCAGAGATTAAAATGCACTCAATGAACAAACAGTTGAACAGAATGTGGATGGGAGGAATTCTAGTTTTTAAATGAAATTCATTACTGAGAAAAATCACTTTTGTGCTGCGGTGAAGACTTGATCTTCCAGGGCCATTACAAAAAGTCATACAGCATGAAACTCTGTGCCAGGAATAAGCAGGCTTTCTTTTATAATTTCTGTTTGTAGCATAAGAGAATCCCACACCAGCTGCATGCAGCATTACTTCATGTGCATGTAACTGTATTTAAATCATTTATGTATTACATTTTACAGAAGTAATAGGGAAATGTGTTTTTTTGCATTCACAGTTAAGAGTTGGAACAGATGGTGAAAGACTCTGTTTAAACTAATATGGGCATTAAAATAATGGATATTGCATGCATTCCTTGATATAACAGAAGTTTAGTTCACTATAAAATGGGCTTGTGACTTCTGGTTTATATTAAACCTACTGTGTCTTTAGCAATTGTGTTCCTACATGAGGAAGTACACTGTAGAATTGACTCATAGGAATTTATCAAAGATTAAAAAAAAATGTAGCCATTCATTCAACAATGAGCACCTGTTATTTTCAGGTACCGCATTTAGTATTGAGTCGCTGATAAGATAAATAAGACGTGATCCCTGCCTTCAAGGTAGGTTCAGGATGTGGTGAAGAAGATGACTACGCAAAACGCTAACAGCCCTGGCCGGTTTGGCTTAGTGGCTGGAGCGTCAGCCTGCAGACCGAGGGGTTGTATGTTCAATTCCTGGTCAAGGGCATGGACCTAGATTGCAGGTTTGATCCCCGGCCCCAGTGGGGGTCTTGTGGGAGGTAACCAATCAATGTGTGTCTCTCTCACATCGATGTTTCTCGTTCTTTCTCTCCCTTTCACTCTGTCTAGAAAGCAATGGAAAAATATCCTCGGGTGAGGACTAAAAAAAAAAACAAAAAACACTGAAAACATATGGAGCATCAGAAGCACCTCGATTTTCAATAACTGGTTCTGTGGCATTTTCATACCTTCTGGGATGTCAACCTGCAATTCTGATTGTTGCCAACTCTGTTAGGCCTGGAGCCCAGCTGAGACACAGATCTTTTTTGTAGGCATGGACAACTAAGGGGAAATTAACTTAATAATATCCATATGTTCACTATATATATTTTCATCAAAATAATTACAAAAGTTAATTTTTAAAAAAATACAATGAGCAACCTTTTTTTAAGTTAAATTTATTGAGGTGACATTGGTTAATAAAATGAAATACATTCCAAGTATACAATTCTATGATACATCATCTGTATATTACATTGTATGTTTAACACCCAAAGTCAAATCTCCTTCCATCACCACACACGGAACCCCCTGCATGCTTCAAGAAAACCTTTTCACATAAATGAAACTCTATATTAGTCTTAGTATTTTGCTTGGGATTTTATCTTGCTTGTTATCTTGCAGCAAGATGATTTCTCTCATATCTTTGAACCATTTTGTACTATTCTCAAGTTCTGCTAAATTTTCCATAGTTCCAGTCATGCATCTGAAATTCCCTTTGCCGCTACACCATGGGCTTTTCTATGTGCATTGCCCTTGCCAGACACTCCATCCTAACATCCTCTTGGGACTTTCTCTTTGCAAGCTCCTCTTCTCCATCTGGACTTGACTTAAAGTCAATTTTTCAGGCATATATTTCCTGACCTAGATGAAAGGTTAGAGTCACTAAAAATACTTTAATTTAGAACTTTTAATTTTCTTTTAAGATCATTCATTGTTGTGTGAATTTTTGCTTAATATTTACCAAACATAATAATTAGATGCTGAATGAATATAGTAAAAAAAAAAAAATCTAGCATATACTTTCCCTCTATGTTAAGTAAAATACTCCCTTTCTTGTGCCTGTATCTACTGGGGATATGGTCTGCAAGCATTAATAGGTAGAAATAAATGCAAAACCTAACATTTAAAATGCATACTATGAATGCTTTATTTAAAGTAACACATTATAATCTTTCTAGTAATTCACTAGTTACATCCAGTTCTTTACACATTTTCAGAAATGCTATCGTTACTTAAGAAAGCAGCACCACAGAGTTAATGAGTTTTTAATTTAGCCAGCCTTGTCTCTGGGCACTTTTTAAGTTTGATTCATCATCTAGTTTCTTCCCAGGTGTTGCCAACTGTAAGAAAATATGATTTGGCAAGTAGCTTTACATTACTTTTTCCTTGAAACCTCATTGATGATTTCAAGCAAAGTTTACTAAGTGATTTGGAGAATCTGGGGCAGTTTAACCACATAGAATATCATTTAGGGCTGCTGCTCAATCTTCTGCTAATCTAATGACACTCGCTACAGATAGAGGCAAATTGTTTACTGAAAACATTAAAGAACCATTTCGCAGTATTTAAGTAAGAAAGAATAAGAGGTGGGAATAGAGAAAATTGCAACTGTACTTTGAAAATGATTTCATATTGAAATCACTGAATATGGAAGTCATGATCATTCAAACATGTGCACCTGCTTATATTTGATTTTACCATCAGTCTTTCAAATACCATATATACTCTCAAATATACCTCATTCATCTGCACTAAATTTTATCTTGATGACTGTACATTCAAATTTCTGCAGATGTTCTTAGAGGATTGTTTATAAAAATAAGCTCCCCAAGATTTGATCCTTCAAAATTTACGAGTAAAATAATCTATCCAAACATACTCAGTTTTTTCCCAAATAAATACTTTTTTTTGTTTATTCAAATTAATTCTCTACAAAGAGAACATATCTATAAAAATATTAATACTGAATTCACATTCACACACATAAAAGACAGTATTCCTCTTTTATCTAAAGAACAGGAATTATTTACTGAATACTTATTTACTTTTAGCAAATAAATGGATGACTTTGATGTAAGAGTCAGCTTACTACTCAGATATGAATAATACATTTTATTTATGTGATACATTTTACTATATGAAATGTGTTGATATCTACAGTATATTGTTGGATCACGTAGCAACATTGGGATAGGCAGAATTACTAATAACCCTATACTACAGGTGAGACACCTGAGGCTCACAACGGTTAGCTTTTTACCATAAGCCAAGAAGCTCATAAATGATAAGGTCAAGGACCAAACTCCAGGATTTCTCTATCAGCAGCCTGTGCTCTTTCAACTGAAAAATACTTTCACCCTGCATGATGCCAAATATTTAGACACTTACATAATTTCTATAAATTTCCAAGATGTATAATTTTCAGTAATCTGCAGATATTTATGTGAATTTGCTACATTTGATGTAAGAAATCAATATTTTTAACATAGTTTATTTACTTAAAAGAAAACGAGGTTCTGCTATCACTAATGCATAATGAGCTGATGTAGAGAACTGGTGATTCCCCTTACACTTAAGAAGCTATGGATTATATTTCTCATCATTCCTTGAAGCCCACGTGGCCAGAAACTATTGTAGGGCCAGTGAAAGGTGAATGGAAGCAGTATGTTCAATCTCCCATTTATGTCCTTAAAAGAAAAAAGAAAAAAAAACTTTTCTTTCTCCTTCCCAGCGTGTTAGTGTGCCCATGTTCGTTGGAGTCAGAGCAGCTGACTTAGACCAAGGATTTCTGTGTTGAGGATGGCAAAACAACAGATTTAAAGAGCCTCAGACCAGGACACAAGAGAGTAGTATCACATTCATCTTTGGGAAGACTTTTATACTGCATACTTTCTCACTGTAACATGAGAGAGAAATAAACTTGTATCTTTTATATCAATTTTATATTTGGGTCTTTGTGATAGCATTCAGAGTCTATATTTTAAGTGCTACACACACATACATACTCACTCAGACACAGTGTTAATTCAGAAGTTTATTTTTGATATGTTATAATTTTAATGTATAATTTATATATAACTTAAATATATAACTTAAATATTATTTTGTAAAAATAATGCATATTTTCAGATAGATCGCTTAGTGAATGGGTAACACTGAAAATAGTTCTCTGTTCAATTAAGAAATATTTATCTTTCTACTATCCGCTTATGTAATATTTCCAGACTTCTTTGTAGTATTTGAGAAAAAGGGAAATCGTCTCTATTAATTGAGAGAAATCTAAATGTACCATAGACTTCAGCCAAAACCAGTTACATGGTAGATTGGCAAAGATCAAATTAATTTGAGTTAGGCAAAACATATCTTAGTTTGTTATTTAATTTGAATCAGCTGTTATCTTTTCCTACATTATTTATAATGTTGGAATGGCCCATGGTTCAGTCTCTGTGCCTCTTCTAGTCTCTAGCTACACTCACCTCTATTTTCTAGGTATACAGTGGCACATTTCAAATGTATATACCCAGACAAAAACTATTTTCTTAACTCAGAATTCATACACTCTACTGTCCACTTGGCACTTATACTAAACGTATCCAAAACTAAACTCCTGAATTCCTCCACCCACAAATAAAACATGCTACAAACACAGCCTTACCCATGACAGCTGATCAATACTCCATTCCCACAGTTTTGCCCAAGAACTGTGCGGGTCGGAAACTGTAGAATCATCTTCGATCCTCTCTTTCCCTCATACTGCACTTCTAGTCTGTCACAAATTCCTCTTGTCTCTATTTTAAAAGTTTTTCCACAATACAATCAGTTTTGAATTTGTTCATTGCTAGCATTGTTCATTGCTAGCATTGTTCATTGCTACCAATAAGCCATCACATCTTCCTAGATTTTTTATATTTTTTATATAGCTTCTTAATTTCTCTCCCTGTTCCAACTGTCCCATATATATATATATATATATATCTGGAGAGAGAGAGAGAGAGAGAGAGAGAGAGAGAGAGAGAGAGAGAGAGAGAGAGACAGACCTGGGTGAAAATGTAAGTTGTATTCTCTGTTCAAAACTCTATGATTGTTTCTCCCTTCACCCAAAATAAAATTCCAAGTCCTTTAAATAGCTGATAATAATGTCCTGGCTGGTTTGGCTCAAGGGTTAGAGTATCGGCCCACAGACCAAAGAGTCACAGGTTCGATTCCAGTCAAGGGCACATACTTCAGTTGTGGTTCTGTCCCTGGCCCTGGTGGGGTCATGTGGGAGGCAACCAGTCAATGTGTCCCTCTCACATGGATGTTTCTGTTTCTCTCTCTCTCTCTCTCTCCCCCCCCTCCCACTCTGATTGAAGATAAATGGAAAAATATCCTCAGGTGAGGATTTAAAAATAAATATAAATAAATAGCTGATAATACCCTGTATGACTGTGCCCTTGTTACTCCTCCAATCCCTCATCTACAGAGACTTCCCCTCCTCAGATCCAGCTACACTGATTTCCTTGCTTTTTCACAGACGCTCCAGGCACATTTCCATCTGTCTTTACCCCAGATTTCTTTCCGTCTGGGATACGATCCCCCCAAATATCCATTTTATTAACTCCCTAAAGTCTTTGTTGAATCTTGACTTCTCAATAAATAACATTTTGAATACTATACCATCCCCATCCCTATTTGCAGTTCAGACCCTCTCAATCTTCTTTAGTTTCTTTTACTTACTCCTTGTTTCCATAAAAAAAGTATCCTTTTCTTACATATTATCTAATTTAATTATTCATTTTATCACTCATGTATCTCCCTCTTGTGTGCAGGGGATTTTTCAAATTTGTTCTCTGATGCATTCCATGTGCCTACACCACATGGTGTCTGCCAAAAATACATGTACTGAAATTCTATCGAGCTGAGGCATTTCCGTCATAGTACTATACATTTTCAGTGTATAACACGGATCAATCGTGTGATAGACAAATTCTGAGATGGTGTCCAATGAAACCTGTTTCATGATATTCACCCCCTTGTACAATCCCTCTTCCGCAGTATAGACTGGACCTAGAGACTTGTTTTTAGTAGACAGAATAAGGTCAAAGTACTGGGCTATCACTTCTATGATTAAGCTACAAAGTTTGTGCCTCCTGCCTTGCTGGTCTTCTGTATCTCGTTGGCACTGTCTCTCGTTCTCCCGATTACTCGCTCTGATGAATTAAACTGACATGCTCTGTGGAGAGGCACACGTGACCCCAATTAAAGGAGTCCTCTGGACAGCAATCAGCACTGAAGCCTCGGAGCAGCGCGCAAGGAACTGAATCCTGCCAGCAGCCTTGTGAATGAGCTTTGAGATGACCGTGGTCTTCTGAGAGCCTGAGTGCCTGGCTGAGCAGCCCCTAGATTCCTGACGCATAAAAACGAGGAGATAATAAGCTCTGTTGTTTTAAACCACTAATCTTTGAAATTATTTGTTATAGAGGAGTAGATTACTAAAATAATTCTCAACATAAAACCATGTGTTTGCATGAAGACCAAATCCCCCTAGAGGAACTAGGGAAACCTAGAGTAGTTTTCTCCCAATGTACCTAAACTTTTTCTCTAGTAAAGGCATTCCAGAGCTTTTAACCCACATCAGTATAATGCCAACTCCCATCTCTTGACTCATCTTATATTTTTCTGCTAATCAGTCCTAAATATAAATCTTAAAAATATACAGTTTAAGTTCTTAGTGTTCTATTAATTTTCTTATGTTTGCTCACATGTATAAAATATATTTAAAAAGTACTACTTAACTTAAAAGCTAATTTATATTATTTCCACCACCCCCCTTTTAATAGTCCTTTAAAAATTCTGATAAGGTCTTCTGTTAGTGCTACAATACTTAAGATATGTAACCATATGCAAGCATGCCCCACCCCCCTTATTTGGAAATTAAATTCCCTGTTTATGTATCTCATTCAGATCAATTAATTGACTTTTAATGTCCCTTTATTAAACACATTGTAAGAAAAAAGACTTCAGGAAAAACTTCCGGACAATAATTTAATAAGAATAACACAATCTAAATGATCCTTTACTCCAAAAAGCATATTTGTATTCTATGACAATAAATGTAGTGGTTTTTCAATTAAGTATGTGTTCTGAAAATTCCACTGGACTTGGGCAAGGAGGTGTCTTTTCCCAGCTCAGGCACAGAGAGGCTGACTAATTCAAAGTCTCTGTAGGCCTCCATTTCTTCATCTAATTAACACACACCTGTTTTCTATGGCCTCTGGAGTCCTTTTCAATCCCATCCCTATGGTTTATGAAACTATGTTTAGAACTAACATCTTTCCATAGATTATGATATTCTGGAGCTCATGGATAATTTCTCAATGGTTTTTCTAATGCTTAACAATGTTAGCTGCTAAATTATCTAAATTAAGGCTAGTTAAAAATGACCACTAGAGCCCTGGCCAGTTTGGCTCAGCAGCAGAGTATCGGCCTGAGGACCAATGAGTCCCGGTTTCGATTCTAGCCAAGGGCACATACCTCAGTTGCGGTTCGTCCCCGGCCCTGGTCAGGGTTGTGCAGGAGGCAACCAGTTGATGTGTCTCTCTCACATTGATGTTTCTCTCTCTCTCTTCCTGTCTCTCCCTCTCTCTCTACCTGAAGATAAATAGAAAAATATCCTCGGGTGAAGATTAAAAAAAAAAAAAAAAATGACTACTAGTTACTTGCCCTGTAACCATTCTGTCTTACTTTCTTACTAATTGAACTTCAATTGTATTTCTCCAAAAAGTTACATACCTGCCTAAAGGACTGTAATCTCCAGTCTTTCCCCAAACCTAGAGATGGTCAATAGATGTCTCCCAGGAAAGGAACTTAAATATTGCTGACCCACGTGGGAATGGTACTCTGAGATTCTTCTCTTTTTTTTTATTTCTCTGAAATTTAGAAATGATTATTGGACTTCATCTAGGGTGACAGATAAACTTGTGGAGGACAGAATCCCATTCTAAGGATGATAGAGAAGATGACCTACCCTTCACCCCCACTCAAGTGTGAACCTCTCATATAATCTGTGACAGGGTTTTAATAAGACAGAGATGAATCTCTTACTTGTTCGTGCCACTTCCTTGATTTTTTAATTTTATAAAGTGAACCTTATTCTAAACTAAACTGATAGTGTCTCTATCTACTGTAAATAATTTGGTGTCTAATGCAGAAAACATACAAACTATTTAGACCTAATAGCTAAGGGCATAATTTATATTATAGATGTTTGCAACATTATAGCTTTGTTTTATAGCACATATATTATCATAGTTACTATTTGTTAATAATGAAGTATAAAAAACTTTGTATCTTTTTCACCCATAAATTTATACCAAAATAACAACATAATGTCCTTCAATTTTTTTTGCTCTGCCTCTCTCCCTACACACACACACACACACACACACACACACACACAAACACACGTGTGTATATATGTGTGTGTATATATACACATATACTTATATATGTGACTTTATTACATGTTTCTTAACTTTTTGGGAAGAAAATATTATTAAAATGTTCACGGATTTTCACCAGACATTAAAGACAGCCAGAAAACAACACCTTTAAATACTGAAGGAAAAGAACCATCATACCAGAATTCTATATTCAATAAAATATCTTTCAGAAAGGAAGAAAACAGAAAGACATTCTCAGGTGAAGAATAAGCAAACGTATTTATTTCCAGCAGACCTAATCTAAAAGAGATATTGAAGGAAATTCTACAGGCTAAAGGAACATAACAGCAGAGGGAAAATCTGAATCTTCAGGGATGAAGAACGAGCAACAGAAATGGTGAACAGCCTAGTTAACATAAACCTATTTTCTACTTGTGAATTTTCTAAAATACGCATAACTGGTGACAGAAAAAATTCTTATCTGGTGGAATGTTCAATGTATGCACATGTAATATATATGACTGCTATACTATAGAAGTCAATGGGTAGGGGGTAAAGTGACTTATATGTCTACAAATACTCTGCACTTTATTTGAAATTATAAATGATTAACTGTACATAAACTGTGACAATTTAGGTATTCATATTTGAAACCCTAGCGAAAACATTGAAGAAAAGGTCTACAGCTAGAAAGGCAATAGTTAATTAAAATACTATATTAAACATATTCCAATAGAGAAGAGAGGATGAAAGGCAAGCAAAGAACAAAATTAGAATGTGCTTTGTACAAAATCTGGTATTTGAAATAATGGTCTACAAAGTCTAGGTCCTAAAGATAAGTAAGTGAAGTGAGAAAATGTGGGGGAAAATGAAGTGAGCCACAGAGTATAAGCCTTAGTGCAGATAAGTGAGCTCTTAGTATAATCTTGAAGACACAAGCTGAGTTGGGTGGATAGTAACGAATGGTGAGCAAACAGGAAACTGCCTTTTATTTCCTATTATACATATATATTATAATTTATCTACTATTATTTGAAAATGCTACAAACCATAGCAGTGGTTTTTCCAGACACTATTATTCACTGATTGAACTTAAATATTTCTAATGACTACTTATAATACTAGCCAGTATTTTTCTTACATAGTATTTTTCAGTGCTTACATTTTGGTATACAGTATCTTTTTTTTTTTTTTTTAGTGGAAATAGTTTTGTTTTGTTTTGATTTTTTGGTATTGTAACTGTATCTAGCAGAAATTATTTAATATTTTAGTTTTGGGTAAAGTTAACTTAATGTTCTCATTTTATTTTTATATTTCCATTAGGGCAACCAGTTATGGGACTGGATTGGAATAAAGTGATGGCCCCATCACTCTTCCCTCTGTGTCTACCTCCTGCAATGACAGGCTTTTAGAATTATCACTGCTGGTATTTTGGCTTCCTAGAAAAATTGGTTCATCAGGCCATTAAAGACTTAACTTTATTTATATAGAATTGTCAGTAAAATGACTGAAGGTAAGTACCTAAGAAAGTTTAAGGTCTTCAGCCACTATATTCATGGGGTTAGGTTCCTTACTTCTCCATTTACAGTGGTTTCTCAGACACATCTAATCTTCAGCTAAGTATGGTATTAAACTCAATTAAAAATTTGTATTCAGCCCTGGCCGGTTTGGCTCAGTGGTTGGGGCGTCGGCCCATGGACCAGAGAGTCCTGGGTTCGGTTCCTGCTAAGGGCACATACCTCAGTTGCAGTTTGTCCTCGGCCCCGGTTGGGGTTGTGTGGGTGGCAACCACTTGATGTATGTCTCTCACATCGATGTTTCTCTCTCTCTCTCTTCCCCCTATCTCCCTCCCGCTCTATCTGAAGATGAATGCAAAAATGTCCTCGAGTGAGGATGAAAAAAAAAAAAATGTATTCATTCGTGAAAGCTTTCACAAAGAAAATGAGGTTCTAATATCTTTTCATCCATTAATGCATACATTTTTAATGTTTTAAAATACAGGGGTGGGCAAAAGGAGGTTTAAAGTTGTCAGTACCCAAAAAACAGAGTTTTTTCTTGTAAATATTATCAGTTATTGTGTTATTTTCCATAGGAACAACTGTAAACCTACTTTTGCTCCATCTGTATATCTAATATCAATTTGCAATAGCATTTTTTTCTTCTAATTTAAAAGTTGTAAGTGTTCTATTACAGTAATTTTAATAGGATGTGTTTTGGGGACATGAACCTTGTAACAAATAATTTTAGTATAATATAACTTTTTTGCTTTTCAAGTTCTGTATTAGAAGCAATTTTGGGTGCAGTCTTGTAAAATAATCATTGCCATGGAACCAACAACTGTAAACTTGCATCCACAAAATAGTAAGGTCCCATTTTTAAAAAGAGAAACAGCTGAAGAAAGAGATTTCAAATGGGGAAAAAAAAAATTCTGTTGTTAAAGTAGATAAATAGGTATAACAGAGAAAGAGAAGGAGAAAGGAGGAAGCTAGATATTGATAAATTTTTCATTTAAGGAGAAATGGAAGACAATCTCAAATCTGTGATGACACCTAGATACGGGACAATGACGAACTATCAGTAAACCGATATTGTGCTATGACTCCTG
Source organism: Tadarida brasiliensis (assembly GCA_030848825.1). NCBI lineage: Eukaryota > Metazoa > Chordata > Mammalia > Chiroptera > Molossidae > Tadarida > Tadarida brasiliensis. Next base: position 107,733,557 of record CM061263.1, on the reverse strand, counting down.
ACTGCTCCTTAACTTATTGTCAGGAAAGAGGCAAAATGTCAGGACTAAAAGAGAGCAGGACCCTTCCTTAGTGCCAGCATCCTAGAAAATGTTTCTTTCCCAGACAGAGCTAAAGGCTGCAGCTGTGATGACCTCAGGTCAGAAGACCAAACTCCCTAAGACATAAAACTTCACCTGCAGACAATCCTCCTTCAGCAAGGAACTGGTCACATACACTATGGAATATCCATAAAATGCTATGCATCTCTTACAGAAGAAGTATTGCTTCCAATGTGTTTTTACAGAAAGATTTCTGCGAGTACAAAATGACAGATGTAGGTTCCTGAGCAGTGCTTCTGTTTTATATCTATTGTGTATGTGTGTGTGGGGGGGGTACATTTATTCATATATAAAAAGACTCTGGAAAAAAGAACAAAACGGTTATGATTTCAGATACAGATCCTCTGCTCACAAATACCTGTATTAGACCATTTATCACTGGTACTTATTTCCTAATAGCTAAATTGACATGCCCAAAGATTGATGGAGAAACAAGGTTACAATTAAGAAAAAATCTTAAACCTCTCATAAGAGACACAATTTGTAATAAGTCCAAGACTCTTCCATTTACTGGCTTCGAGAGCACTGTGCAATTGTGTAAAACAGTGTTAGGATGATTCATTAAAACAAAAGAATAGTGCTTAATATTATTTTTAAAAGATTAGAAAGTCTGCTCACTGCATCACTGCATTATTAAAACTCTATATTAAGACTTTCTAAATTTGTTTCCCTAAGATAAGAGTCATACTCAGTCCTTTCTGGTTTAATTAATAAAGTCTACCTTTAACAAGTAATTACAAATGAAAGGAAATGCTAGACATTTCAGAAATGACAATGGGCCTTTCCGCACCAAATACACTTGAAACACAGTGCTTCACAAACTCTGTTTCAGACTATAGAGAATTTGTATAATAGGCTCTACTGTGCAAGAGAAACCAGAAATGTCTATCAATGGATATACTGAAGAACAAGATTGTATCAGAGATTTTGTTTGTGTTTTTCCCTTCACCACTATACACTTCCATACCCCCTTCTGAACCTCTCCCAAAGTCTCTCAAGGATAGACTGTAATAATGAGATCTCTTTCTTTAGCAAACAGAAGTCAGGGAGGGGAATGTTTAAGGCTCCCTCTCGACTAAAAGTAATTAAGTATATAAATTATAAATACACACTCATGTCTGCAGAGGTTAAGCTGATTTTATAAACTGCATAAATGACAAAAGCGCTTCATTTTACTGAAGAAGATTCATACTCTGGCTATTCATATTGCTTTTTTCTTTTATGAAGACCCATTGTTTAACAGTAAATAGAGTTTTATCACCCAGGCATATGAGGATTTGGAAAGAATAATGTTGAATTCAAAATTATGCACATTTGTACCCCATACCTTTGCACTTTTACACAATGTGGACATTTTCCTAAATGTATTCATTTATGCCTGTACCGTAGAAAGTAAATAAATAGAGGGTTCTTTAATTTCTAACTAGTTAATAATCAGAATACATGCATGAAAACTATGTGTACAAACACACATGGAAATGATCAAACATCCTAAATGAACATTAAAAATATAAATTCAGTTAGAAATTCAGCTTTTAATTGTATATGGTTCTATGGATTTTGAAAATAATAAACCATATGACAGTGATATTGTAACTGGAATTGAAAACATAAACTGAAAGTCAGAATGTTTGTTTTAAATATCTATATTCCTATTTAGTTGCTGTGTAACCTTTGATAAACTTCTTAAATGTGTTAAAACTCAGCTTCCTCATCTGAAAATGAAATTAAAATATTTACTAACACAAGGTTTTGTTTTACTGATTAAATACGATAAAGTAAATAAAAGTGCTTAGCATAATTCTCAAGACATAGTATGCACTTCATAAATCATTACTAATGGAATTCAGATGCAGAATGATCACTTAAAATAATTGAATGAAACATTAAAAATAACCAACAAGAAATCTGCACATTCCTTCAAAACAGATTTAAGTTTAAAATTCACAGCAAATAACATTGATGTCTTTTTTTTTTTATTTTTTTCTTTATTGGTTTTAGAAAGAGAGGAAGAAACATTGATGAGAGAGAACATTGACTGGCCGCCTCCTGCATGCCCCCTACTGGGGATCGGGCCCACAACCTGGGCATGTGTCCTGATCAGGAATCGAACCAGTGACCTCTTGGTGCATGGGACAATGCTCAACCACTGAGCCACACCGGCTGGGCCATTGATGTCTTAATGTTATTACTGCTGAAATATTTGGATGGTATAATTTCAAATACATGATATATATAACTCTATATATTATTTATTAATATATAATATCATATATCATATAATGATACATATAATAATAAACTGCTAGTCATAATTTGAAAAGATTTTATGGTCGAAGGGATGGTTCTGTGAGACAGAGTCTATGTATTATACAGAAAATATGAGAATATTTTTTCAATCTTTCTCTGGTCATACATTTCATGAAATAATTACCATTATAAAATATTTTCTATAATATATTCTTCAGTGTCCTTATAAATATTCTATTTCAACAGAAAAGCAGCAGATAAGAAATGGGGGAACTGATATTTTGAGCACAGCAACTTTTATAGCTGTCTCTTGAATAGGCATGTTGTAAATACAAATTGGCACAAAATTATTACAGTGAACTGTTATTTTTACACTACTGATTCATCATCATCTTCTTCATCCTCAGAAATTAATAAATAGTTACAATATACCAAGCATTTTAAATTAATTTCAATGTATCAACTAACTCAGTTCTCAACAACATGGTAAGTTATTATTATATTCATTTTAAAGAAACTGAGGAATAAGAATTGAAGTCGCTTCCCAAAGCTATCCAGCTAATATGTAATGAAACAGAGAATTACATCCATGGTATCTAATGAATTTAACTGATTTTAATATTTATATAAAATGCAGAATTATTTATTAATAAAATATTTTATAATATTGCCCTAAAATTAAAATTTTAAAGTTAAAAAAATGTTTAATCGTAGTTTACATTCAACACTTTTTTTTTAGTAGATTTTGGTGTACAGCATAGTAATTAGACAATCATATACTTCAGTGTTCCCCTGACATTCCAGTACCCACCTGGCATCATACATAGTTATGACAATATTATTGACTATATTCCCTACCCTGTACTCTTCTGTAACTACTAATTTGTACTTCTTAATCTCCTCACCTTTTTCACCCAGACCCCAACACCCCTCCCCTCTGGCAACCATCACTCTGTCTTCTGTGTCTATAAGTCTGATTCAATTATCGTTGTTCATTTATTTTGTTCTTTTGACTCCACATATAAGTGAAACCATAGGATTTTTGCCTTTCTCTGATCTTTCACTGAGCAAAATACCTCTAGGTCCATCAATGCTCTCACAAAGGGTAAAATTTCTTTCTCTCTTTTTTTTTGATGAATGAGGTATGGTCAGTTGTATATGTACCACAGATTTTTATGCACTAGTTTATTGATGGGCAGTTGGGTTGCTTCCATAGCTTGTCTATTGTAAATATTCTACGATGAACATAGGGGTGCATCTACAGGGTGGGGAAAAGTAGTTTACAGTGGCTCGTATGGAAAATAATATAATAATTAATAAAATTATACAAGAATAAACTCTGTCTTTTATGTACTTACAACTGTAAACCTAATTTTGCCCCACCCTGAGTTCTTTAGAATTAGTGTTTTGGGTTTCTTCTGATAAATACCCAGAAGTGGAATCACTGGGTTGTAAGGCACATTCATTTTTAACTTTTTGAGAAAATTCCACACTGCTTCCCAGAGGGGCTGCACCATTCTGCATTCCAACAAACAATGAACGAGGGTCCACAAACTCACCAATATTTGTTGTTTGTTGATTTATTGATAGCCACTCTGACAGGTGTGAAGTGGTATCTCATTTTGGTTTCAATTTGCATTTCTCTGATAATTAGTGACACTGAAATTCTTTTCATATGTCTCTTGGCCATCTGTATGTCCTCTTTGGAGAAGTGCCTATTCAGGCCCTCTGCCTATTTTTTAATTGGATTGTTTGGGTGTTTTTTGTTTTTTGTGTGGGTTTTTTTTGGTGTTGAGTACTAGAAAATCTTTATAAATTGTGGATATTGACCCCTTATCAGATATATCATTGGTGAATATGTTCTCCCATCAGTAGGCTGTCTTTTCATTTTGTTGATGGTTTCCTTTGCTTGCAAAAAAAAAAAAAAATTTTTGTTTGAAATAGTCCCATTTGTTTATCTTGTTTATTTGTTTCCTTTGCCCGAGAACACATATCATAAAAAATACTGCTATGAGAAATGTCTGAAATATTACTGCCTATGTTTACTTTTAGGATTTTTATGGTTTTGAGTCTAACATTTAAGTCTTTAATCCATTTTGAGTTTATTCTTGTGTATAGTATAAGAGGTGGTCTAGTCTCATTTTTTTGTACCTATCTGTCCAATTTTCCCAACATCATTTATTGAATAGACTATCTTTACCCATTGTATGTTTTTTCCTCCTTTGTCAAATATTAATTGACCATAAAGGTGTGGATTTATTTCTGGGCTCTCTATTCTGCTTCAACGATCTATGTCTGTTTCTGATGCCAGTAACATGCTGGTTTGATCACTATGGCCTCGTAGTAGAGTTTGATATCAGTAACATGATTCTTCCACCTTAGTTCTTCTTTTTCAAGATTACTGCAGCTATTTTGTTTCCATATAAATTTTTAGAATATTTGTTTTAGGTCTGTGAAATATAACATTGATACCTTGATAGGAATTGCGGTGGATCTATAGATTGCTTTGGGTAGTATGGATATTATAATGATATTAATTCTTCCTACTCATGAGTACAATATATGTTTCCACTTATTTGTATCTTCTTCAATTTCTTTCTTCAGTGTCTTATAATTTTTGAGTAGAGGTCTTTTACATCACTTGTTAAATTTATTACTAGGCATGTTTTTTAATGCAATTGTAAATGGGATTGTTTTCTTAGTTTCTTTTTCTGATACTTTATTATTGGTATATAGAAATACAACTGGGTTTCTGAGTATTTATTTTGTATCCTGCTACTTTACTGAATTCATTTATCAGTTCTAGTAGTTTTGTGATGGAATCTTTTGGGTTCTCTATATACAGTATTATGTCATCTGCAAATAATGACAGTTTTACTGCTTTCTTTTCAAGTTGAATGCCTTTTATTTCTTCTTGTTGTCTGACTTCTGTGGCTAGGACTTTCTGTATTATGTTGCATAAAAGTGGTGACAACGGATATTCATGTTTTGCTCCTGATCTTAATGGAAACACTTCTAGTTTTTGTCCATTGAATATGATGTTGGCTATGGGTTTGTCATATATGATTTTTATTATGTTGAGGCATGTTTCCTCTATCCCCACTTTTAGTCTGTGTGTATCTTTCATCCTGAGGTGGGTCTCTTATAAACAGTATATATATGGGTCTTATTTTCTTATCCATTCCGTTACCCTATATCTTTTGATTGGATTGTTTAAGCATTAACATTTAAAGTGATTATTGATAGGTACATATTTATTGCTATTTTATTTTTTATAACTATGTTCCTCTTTTTTTGTTTGTTTTTCTTTTCCTTTTCTCTTTCTTCTTAAAGATGGCATCTGTTGGCAATGTGAGAAAGGGACTCAGCACAAGGTCCCTGGTGGCTGTCCCTTTGGCTCTCTCCACAGAGCTACACAATCCAGTCTGTTCTCCCACTACTCCAGTCTTCTCCAATCTGCCTTCCTTTTGCTGGAGTCCAGGGTAAATTGCTGCAAACAAGATTTTGTGCATTGGCCCTTCAAGAGGATACCTGGGTTTATAGCAGACTCCATTCTCTCCCTGGTGGACAGAATCCCTGATGATTTTCACAGCCAGGTGTTATATGGGCCTCTCTTCCCAGATCTAGTGTTCTTGCCTGGGGAGCCTGACCTGGGATTGAGAATCCAAAATCCTCAGGGGGGACCCTTGCTGCTGAGATACTCCTTCAGATTCTCAGTTGTCCCACATGGCTGTCGGGCTAGCCCTTTTCACATCTCTGGCCTTCCTACCAGTCTCAATGTGACTTCTGCAAATCTTTGTTTATAAGACTTCTTCTGGTCAGCTAGTTTTAGTTGGTTATTCAGGTTGATTGCTCTATATTTTAGTCGTATTTCCAGTTTGGTCCTGGGAGGAGATGAGTGTAACTTCTACCTACTCCCCTGCCATCTTCTTCCCCCTAAAATGTTTAAATCTCACATACTTAAAGGACATGCATATACTATACACAATACTTCCAGTCTCCTAATTTGAAAAGAAGAGTTCTATTTGAATGAATGTGCAAATGTATTTTACACAAATTAATAGTATAATCAACTAGCCAACATTTGTTCATCTCAAATAAAATTCTACAAAACTACTAAAGTATGAAAAATTTAATGTTCATCATTCAACAATACTGGAACATCGTTCTGTTCCAGTACCTATTCCAGGCACTTAGATACATCAGTATATGAAAACAAAGATCCCAATTTTTAAGAACTTACATAAAGAAAGAGAACCAGACAATAAAAATAAATGTAAGCATATTTAGTGGTGTATGAGAAAATAAATGGCATAAAGAATAGAGCAAGCAAAGTATTTTAATATTATTTTTAAGTCTTGTTAAGCTTTAAAATATAATCATAATACTCTATAGGAAAGAGTAGGGCTGGTGTGTGTGTGTGTGTGTGTGTGTGTGTGTGTGTGGCGTTATGTCCGTGTGTGCATAATTTCATATTGCTATTTGATAAGTTATAGCAGACAAATTCTAAGTAGATTCACATTAACATAGTTATCTTCTGCAAGGTCACATGCTACATTAACCTTAGCTATTTTTTTCTATACTTAAAATAACTTGGGCAATCACAACTATTCTCACATCCGATTTAAATGATAAAAGAAAAGATTAGTGAATGACTACAGTGATACAGAATATCTACAGCACTTGTCATCAGTAATCTTCAAGCAATTTATGCTACCCTTAGTAAGAGAAATGACTTTATGATAGAGCGATAATGGTGTCTCTGCTTCAAAATTTACTTGTGTCTAGCTGCAACAGTTGGTATGATTAAATCTCATCAAAATGAAACTGATAGTAAAGAAGGATGCTAGAAATCCAAGTTGCAGAAAAAAAAAAGAATAGAAAACTGATCATACATTGGAGATTGCCCTGAATAAAAACTGAACATCACAATGTCTTCAACACTTATTTATTATTATAGTTAACTTTGGAAAGTGAAGTTAAGTTAATTTATCAGTTGGTCAATTTTACATTGATACAAAATACACTAGATGAATATCTTGTTTATATAACTGAACACTTAGTTTTATAATAAAATTTAAAATCAATGCTTATCTAATTCATACTCACATAATTTATTTAGAAGTGACTCACAATAATTTTTATTTTAGATGAAAGATGATTCTGTAATACACACTAAGGAAACATTGCATTATAAAACAATTCTTGTCATTCGAGAATATTTAAGTTCTCCTTAATGTATAAGTATTAAAAAATCAAATTTTGCTGCTTGTGGAAAAAATCAAACAGGGGAAATATGTAACTTTTAGAGTAATTTGCTAAGGTTGGAGAAACATACCCCAACAATTTAAAGGAATATTTATTTATTGTGTGTGTGTTTCTTCACCTAAAATACACACTATTTTCCCAGGTTTAAGAAAATTAGGTCCTTTGATCATTAAAAATACAGTCCAGATTTCATTTTGTGTATAAATTTAGATAGATAGATAGATAGATAGATAGATAGATAGATAGATAGATAGATAGACAGACAGACAGATATCAAGGGTCCTAAGTTTTTCAAAGGTAGGAGAATAGTGTGCATTCTAGGTGGAGAAATGTGATCTTGATTCAGGTAGATTACTATTGTAATAATGATGGTCTTTTTTTTAACCTCATTTTGAGAAAGTAGATAAATAGAACGGCCTCTTCACAATATAGCAAGTTCAAGATTATATAAATTATATCTTCATGTTATTTCCTGAAGATTTCTACAGTTTCCAGTACAACTTGAAAATTGTTTATTAAAACTTATTTTTCTATTGTGGCAAGAATACTTAACCATGAGATCTACTCTCAACAAATTTTTAAGAGTATAATATAATATTGCTCATTTTAAGAATAATGATGTGTAGATCTCTAGAACTAATTCAACTTGCTTGACTGAAACTGTAAGCCCGTTGATTAGTAACCCCCCATTTCTTTATGCCCATCTCAATCCTCTAGTAACCACCATTCCATACTTTGACTCTATAAATTTGACTATTTTACTCATTCATATAAGCAGAATCATGCAATATTTGTCTATTTTTGTGACTGGCTTATTTTACCTAGTATAATGTCATCAAACCATATTCATGTTGTAACATATTGAAGAATTTCCTTCTTTTTCAAGGCTGAATAGTTTTACACACACACACACACACACACACACGCCACACTTCTTTATCCATTCATCTGTTAATGGACATTGAGTTTGTTTCCATACATTGGTTATTGAGAATAGTGCTACAATGAACATAAGAGTGCTAATATCTCTTCAAGGTCTTGATTTCAATCTACTGCACAAATACCTAAAGATGGGATTGCTGGAGCATGTGGCAGTTCTAGTTTTAGTTTTTTTAGAAAAACCTCTTTACTATTTTCTATAGCAGCTGAACTCTTGAATTCCCAGCAATCACAGCAAGGGTTCCAATTTCTCCACATCCTTGTCATTTTTTTAAAGATGTTTACTAGAAATTTTAAAATTACACATGTGGCTTCCGTTTGTGGCTTGTTATATATTTTTATTGAACAATGCTGGTACACACTGTTAGAAGCAGCATGTTTTGAAGGATATATTTATATGTAATTGCCATGTTTCTCATAGAGAAATAAGCACAACTTGGCTTTTTCATTGATTCTCTCAAAAACTCCAAACAAATAATTTAACTGCTTTTAGTTTGGTTTCCTAATAATATTTCACCAAAACCTCTGCAACAAGGACCTCCTTGTAGCCCTATGAATCAGACACTTAGGGTGAAATCCTTCATTTGTTATTAACTTATTTTTTGAACTACATAAAATAAAATCTTTTTTTTTAGCCTGAGGTTTCTCATCTGGAAACAAAATTCACAATTACTTGACATCTGTGGCTGTAAGAATTAGGTTATAGAATCCACATGCTAACATTGAGAGCTCTATAATGGAGAAAGTACATATTACAATAACTCATGACGTCCCTTAGCCTCAATGCAGCAGTCAACACACAGAAGGTGATCCTTGTCGCTGTTGATGCTCTGTCCTTCTACACTAGAAAATGTTGTTTTGTTTTTTGATTGTTCTTCCTGAATTTGAAAAGATGCTCTTTGGTCTTCCTGAATGCCATCTGAACTTTTGCACACACTCCTAAATACACAGCTACTTTGAAGTAAAACCAACCAAATATTATTGTGAAAATGTCAAATGTGAGAAATAAAATCTCTCAATGGTAAACAACATTATGAAATAAAACACAATCACAGACTGTGACATAACAAGGAGGCAGTGTAGGACATCTGGGTGTCAAAATAAAGGTTAAACTCCATCATCTATTGTTTTACAATGTTATAAAATTTAGTGCTTTCTATGGAAAGTATTTACATCGAATTTCTTTTTATAAACATCTTGGGGCAAAATGCACAGCTTTCTTTTATAGCTTGGCTAAGAGGGTAATATGGGAGTAAGGAACAATTGTGTTCCAGATTTATTAATACACAGGACCTACTGAACTGACAAAGATCTTTTGGAAGTTACAAAACTTAGTATTGACTTGGGGGAAAAGAATGCTCTTATACCCTTATGGCGGGAATGCACATTGGTACAAGTTTTTTATAGTTCAGTCTAGCATATAGATTAATACTTATAAATGTGTGCACATTTTTCTCTGACACAGTATTTCCATTTTTAGAATTAATAGTAAAGGGAGGTGCCATAAAAGACACACATTATGTAGATGCCAGGGTCTGTGTAGCAGCAGTATCTGCAGACTCAGAGACACACGCAAAGAATCAGAAGCAGCCCACATGTCCAGCAACACGGCTATGATTAAATATCTTATGGTACATGTATGGGCTAGAATGCTAATTAAACATCTAAAATAATTTTGAGAAAATTTAATCACATTGAAAAATATTCAAAGGGTATTTTTGAATAAAACTGTGTATAACATATGTTTGCGGAATACATTTTTTAAAGGTGACATAATAAAAGTATAAAATAGGAGGCTATATATTAAAATATTCTTGATAGTGATAATCTCTAGATTAAAAAAGAAATTCCCACTTTTTGTTGTTCGCATTTTTTTAAGTCTCTCCCTGCACACACACACAGGAACAAGTGTGCGTACACATACAGGTCTCCTCTTGTAGGGAACAAAATAAACCAACATAATGTACTTTCGCTCCAAAAGTATTCTTACAGCATTACCAGATTGGATCAGTATATTTCTACTCCTATATATAAGCATTAGAGCAATACCATTTTGACTTTATATAAAATTTTAATCAGCTACATGAAAATAACAATCTATAAATTGCTTGAGTGAGAAAATGTATAGATGTGTTGACATTCCAGTGAAGTTACCCTTTGAAAAGACAACCTAAATGCTGCTATCTATTCAGTCTTTAATTGTCAGCAGATAGTCATAACATTTTCTATAATAATCAACTTGAAAAAGTAGATAGATGCATCTTTATTTTTAATTACAAATAATTTCTTGGGATAAACATAACCTCATGAAAAGTGATGAAATAGTCAAAGTCTTGGAGTTTACATGAGTACGATATTTGTAATTTTCATTTTCTACCTTCTTGATTTATATAATTGCTCAAAATAATTCCAAACTTATTTATTTTTAACAAAACACTGAAGAAAAAAGATATTGTTTCCAGAGTGTTCTCTTACATAGAAGGGATCATATTTTCAGAACTAATTTTCTTCATGTCTTAAAATCAATATAGTTTTACTGATAAAGTTGCAAAGTATGAGAGATTAATGAAGAGTTCCAGTGAAATTGTAGTCACAAATGATAAAACTCATATTTTAGTTTCCACAGAGCTTATAATTTTAACTTATGATTATTTACTAGACCATGTACATTTGTGATGATTTTTTACTTTGCCAATTATGCTTGTTTAGAAACTTCAGGAAAAAATGGGTCAAATACTAATATTTCATTCATGTATTCATTCACACATATATTGATACTTACATAAAAGTTTAAGGCATTCTTTATTATAAGTAAGCAGAAAAAAATAGAATAGATACCTCTTAATAGAGACTATCATTTAATAAAGAGAATTTTATTCTAAAAAATACTTACTGTTAAAAGTGTCATTTGAATAACAAGTTGTGTTCATATTCTACATCAAATAAAGATTTTTGAGGGAAAAAATTATGGAGCCCAAATATTGTTAGAAGTACAATTTAACTAAAAAGGTATGTTGAGAGAATAAAGGGCTTTGAGTGTGAGGGTAAAGATAAATACTACTTTATTCATTAGACAACAAGGACTCATTCACAGTTTGGAGAGTGAGTCTATTATTTTCTGAATTAATCTACTCCTCTACTTTCATACAGAAATTTCTTATTTTAAGAAATGTATTATTTCGCAGAGACTATAATTTTCCTACTTGGATTCATTTCTGTCTTGCTTGCCCATGCCTCTCCGGCCATTCTCCATCATAAAAGTGATCTTCATAAAATGTAAATCTAAAGAGTTCATTTCTCTGAGTAAAATTCTAAACTGCCTTTCCCTGCATACAAAAGAAAATCAGCTGTCTGTGTGTGGTTCCGTCTGTTCTCAGCTCACCTCTCGCTGCCGTGTACCCCATGCTTATACCTGGCTCCCATGGCATCACAGACACATCATACAGCTGTTCCTTAAGCAGGCCGTTTGCAACAGTCAACACTTTTCATTCCACTTCATTTGCCTGCTCTATTCATTCTGCTTAAAGAAGTTGGCTAAATGTCTATTTCTTCTAAAAAAAATTTTTCTAAATGTTCTCTTCATTCAAGAACAATTAGCAATTCATTTATTCATATTATCACAGTACTTTCTTTAGACTTCAAAGGTAAACTGTAACATTTAAATGGGATATTTACTTCTTTGTTTTACAGATAAGACTGAGGTTTTTTATCTTGACTGTCATTTTATTTCCTAGTAACTTATACTCTTTCTAGAGAGTACATACTCAATAAATGATGAATAAATGAATAAAAGAACAAATAATGGAATAAGTATAATTTAGAAGCTTGATTTGGTCGCATTTGATATGGAGTTAATGACACAGAGGGGTTACTTACAAAATGTTAGCCACACTGACTTACATTCTTTTTCCTATCCTGATTTTCTTCTTTCAAGAAACCTCAGCTCATAACGTTCTGTTCTCCTCACTCTTGTTCATTAACTTCAATCATTGCTTTGTAAAAGTGACCTATCTAACCTTATCTTTTCAAAATATCCTCCAGCATTATACAGAACAGTTTAAATGGCATTACCTACTTATTGTATATGAGCACATTTCTGTTTTTATTTAGAAAAGCAAGGATAGGACCATGACTGACTGAAATACATTAAAGAACAAATGACCTAATTTAAACCTATGTCATGCCACTCTGAAATCTGTTCCTAGGCTATACCCCATTCCATTCATTCATTCACTCACTCACTCACTCACTCACTCACTCATTCAGCAAATATTTACAATAAGGGCCTTACATGTGGCAGCCACTGTGCTACCTACTGGACATTTAACACTTAGTAAGATACTTTATATGCCTGTAAATGTACATGTCAAGTAGTTTATAGTATAATATTTGAAAGAAAAAAGTAAATCATTAGCATAATCATTGAAGACTCATTTCTGGGAATTTTCTTAAAACTTTATTTCTTTAAACATTAAAATCAAGATGAATTGTTTAAAGAACCTAAGCTAGTATCTAGAACTGAGAGTATTGCTTTCTATTCTTATTTGGTGAATAAAATTCCCTGAAACTGGTCCATATGTTAGCAACAAGAGCTCTGGTATCACACAGTCATACCAAAATTTGGTAAGTTTTTAACAGATTTAAAGCACTAAAATAATGTGATTCATAACAGAACTACACATCTACACATCGTCAACTATGGCTTTACATTTTAACCAAATGACTATGAATTTAAAATACTGCATTTATTTGATAATGTGGATCATTAATTCTAACAGTCATCATACTACTGACCTTTTATTTATTTGGCCTTTTACAGAGATTACAATTAAAAGAATGTAGAATAAATGACATAGAGACCAGAAAAACAATTCAAAGGATCAATGAAACAAAGAGCTGGTTTTTTGAAAAGATAAACAAGATTGATGGATCCTTAGCTAGACTCACCAAGAAACAAAGAGAGAGAATCCAAATACACAAAATCAGAAATGAAAGAGGAGAAGTAACAACTGACACCACAGAAATACAAAGGATCGTTAGCAAATACTATGAACATTTATATGGCAACAAATTCGACAATCTAAGTGAAATGGACAAATTTCTAGAAACACATAGTCTCCCAAAACTGGACTGGGAAGAGATAGAAAACTTGAACAGACCAATAACAGCTAAGGAAATTGAAGATGTAATCAAGACTCTCCCAGCAAACAAAAGCCCAGGCCCGGATGGCTTCACGGGGGAGTTTTACCGAACATTCAAAGAAGAACTAACACCCATTCTCCTCAAACTATTTCAAAAAATTCAAGAAGAAGGAAGACTTCCAAACTCGTTTTATGAGGCCAGCATAATCCTAATTCCAAAACCAGAAAAAGACACTACAAAGAAAGAAAACTACAGGCCAATATCCCTGATGAACGTAGATGCCAAAATCCTGAACAAAATACTAGCAAATCGTATCCAGCAATACATCAAAATAATTATTCACCATGACCAAGTGGGATTCATCCCAGGGATGCAAGGCTGGTTCAATATTCACAAATCAATAAATGTGATACACCACATAAACAAAATGAAAGATAAAAACCACATGATCATATAAATAGACGCTGAAAAAGCATTTGACAAAATCCAGCACCCATTTCTGATAAAAACGCTCAGTAATTTGGGAATAGAGGGATCATATCTTGATATAATAAAGGCCATATATGAAAGACCTACAGCCAACATCATACTCAATGGGCAAAAACTAAAAACATTTCCCTTAAGAACACGAACAAGACAGGGATGCCCACTTTTGCCACTCTTATTTAACATAGTACTGGAAGTCTTAGCCACAGCAATCAGACGGGAAGAAAAAATAAAAGGAATCCAAATTGTAAAGGAGGAAGTGAAACTGACGTTATTCGCAGATGACATGATATTATATATAGAAAACCCTAAAGACTCCATCAAAAATCTACTAGACTTAATAAATGAATTTGGCAAAGTAGCAGGATACAAAATTAACGTCAAGAAATCGACGGCATTCTTATACACCAATGATGAATTCACAGAAAGAGAAACTAAAAAAACAATTCCATTTACCATCGCGGCAAAAAAATTAAGATACCTAGGAATAAACTTAACCAAATAAGTAAAGGACCTATTTGCAGAAAACTACAGGACATTGAAAAAAGAAATAGAGGAAGATATAAAAAAGTGGAAGCACATACCTTGTTCATGGATTGGAAGAATTAACATCATTAAAATGTCCATATTACCCAAAGCAATCTATAGATTCAATGCAATCCCCATCAAAATACCAGTGACATATTTCACAGAACTAGAACAAATATTTCAAAAGTTCATATGGAACTAAAAAAGACCCCGAATAGCCACAGCAATCTTGAAAAAAAAAGGACAAAGTAGGTGGGATCACAATACTGGATATCAGGTTATACTACAAAGCTACTGTAATCAAAACAGCCTGGTACTGGCACAAGAACAGGCATATAGACCAGTGGAACAGAACAGAGAATCCAGAAATTGACCCAAGACATTATGCTCAATTAATATTTGACAAAGGCGGCAAGAGCATACAATGGAGTAAAGAGAGCCTCTTTAATAAATGGTGTTGGGAAAATTGGACAGCTATATGCAAAAAAATGAAACTAGACCAGCAACTTACACCATACACAAGAATAAACTCAAAATGGATAAAAGACTTAAATGTGACTCGTGAATCCATAAAAATCCTAGAAGAAAATGTAGGCAACAAAATTTTGGACATCATAGGCATCAGAATCTTCACTGATACATCACCTAAGACAACAGAAACAAAGGGAAAAATGAACACATGGGACTACATCAAACTCAAAAGCTTCTGCACAGCAAAAGAAACAACCATCAAAACAGACAGGGAACCCACTCTATGGGAGAGCATAATTGCCAATGATACATCAGATAAGGGGTTAATCTCCAAAATATATGGAGTGCTCATACAACTCAACAAAAGGAAGACAAAGAACCCAATTAAAAAATGGGCAGAGGAACTAAATAGACACCTCTCCAAACAGGACATACAAATGGCTAAGAGACATATGAAGAAATGCTCCCCATCACTAATCATCAGAGAGATGCAAATTAAAACAGGTATCTCCTCACACCTGTCAGAATGGCCGCCATCAACAAATCATCAAACAACAAGTGTTGGTGAGGGTGTGGAGAAAAGGGGACTCTAGTACACTGCTGGTGGGAATGCAGACTGGTGCAGCCACTGTGGAAAACACTATGGTGTTACCTCAAAAAATTAAAAATTGAATTGCCATTTGACCCAGTGATCCCACTTCTAGGAATATACCCTAAGAAGCCTGAAACACCAACCAGAAAGAATACATGTACCCCCATGTTCAAGCAGCACTATTTACAATAGCCAAGATCTGGAAACAGCCCAAGTGTCCATCAGTGGATGAATGGATAAAAAAGCTGTGGCACATATATACAATGGAGTACTATGCAGCTGTAAGAAAGAAAGATCTCTTATCCTTTGAGACGACATGGAAGGACCTCGAGAGTATTATCCTAAGCGAAACAAGCCAAGCAGAGAAAGACAAATATCACATGATCTCACTTATTTGTGCAATATAATGAACATAACAGTCTGAGAAACAGGGTAGACCCAGAGATGTGGAAGTAGGGTATAGACTGATACCCCTCAGCAGAGGGGGTGGGGGGGAGGGAAGAGATAAACCACAGAACTTATGCACATGTATGCATAACTGATGGACATGGACAACAAAGCTGGGGACGGGGTGGGGGGATGGGGAGGAAGGTGTCAATGGGAAAAAAGGAGAAACATCTGTAACAAAAATAAATAATAAAAAAAAAAAGAATATAGAGCTAAAGCACAACTAACTATAGGCAAGGCTGCACAAGTTTGTGGGCTACGAGATAAAAACTCACACTAACAAAGAAACTTGGTAACAAAAGAATAGTGTACATTG
Source organism: Tadarida brasiliensis (assembly GCA_030848825.1). NCBI lineage: Eukaryota > Metazoa > Chordata > Mammalia > Chiroptera > Molossidae > Tadarida > Tadarida brasiliensis. The sequence continues at coordinate 107,717,019 of CM061263.1, read as the reverse complement.
GAGTCAGAAGACCTGTCCCAGATCTAAGAGTGAATGAAAGTCAGAGAATAGGCAAGTACTTCAGTTTGCTCATTTATTAAAAACTCACAGATACACTGTCAATCATTAAATATCAAAATGTCTGCCTAGAAAAAATAATAAACATTACTTAAAGTTAAGTCCCTTATTTTGTATCCTTTGATAGTGTTTAACTTGGGGAATCTGAGAAACTAAGGCCGTGACCTCTAATATTTATTTTATAAATTTAAAAGAAAGTCAGTTATGTTTTTAGTTGAGCCCAGCAGGTCAACGCTGGGAATTCTTGTCAAGAGACCTGGATGCTGCTGAATTAATCAATCTTTAAATTTGTGGGCTCAGCAAAACTGTTTTGTTCTAATGTTGAAAAGAGGTACATCTCTCAGAGGGAAGACTGATAGCAATCTCAAATGCTCACAAGAGTCGTGGGTTTACACTGAAGTTCCAAACCATATTTTAATTTATAACGAGAACTGTGACAGATAGATCTGAATACTCATGTGTCTCGGCCAAGCCTTCTCTCCCTGTAGAATAATCAGATGATGATTTCTTGAAAAGCAATGAAGTCAGGTGGTGAATGATACCAGTGTTTAAAGGTATCATTCTTCTCTGTGAAAGAAAGCTTTATCAAGGCCCAGAGTATTCTTGTTCCTAAGCACACATCATTCGGTACTGACACACACTTTCTGCCTTTTTTCCAACTCTCCATTCTGATACGTGTATTCTTCCCCTAAATATATCCAGTTAAGTCTTACTCAGCCCTGAAAATTATTTTCCTCCAAAATACCACAGTAAATCTTCTACATTCCTTGAACTCTCAGAAGGTGATCTTTATTTTACTTTAATTTTTGGAGTGGTTATTCAATTTTGCTGTCATGAACTTACAACATTTACCAAGCAATTTATTTCTGAATTTTGATATTTATAAACATACTCCTTTAGGAGTTCTAAACCTGAGTAAGTTAATATATGGATAAAATGTGAGTGAAAATTTTCTAATTTCTAACTACCAAGGGTTAAATTTCAATACATTTCCGTAATGTTATTTTAAGGTAATTTGATTTTTATGGTACTCGAAATTGGAAATACAATTACAAACAAAACAAATCAAGTTTACTATAAAATTTTAAATATTACTCTTTTTGTTTTATCCTCACCCAAAAACATTTTCGCATTTATCTTCAGATAGAATGGGAGAGACAGAGGGAGGAAGAGAAAGAGAGAAACATCGATGTGAGAGAGACACATCGAGTGGTTGACACCCACACGACCCCAACAGGGGCCGGGGACAAACTGCAACCGAGGTACGTGACCTTAGCGGGAACCAAACCCAGGACTCTCTGGTCCAAGGGCCGATGCTCTAACCACTGAGCCAAACTGGCCAGGGCTTAGATATTACTCTTAATGAAAAGTTCCATTTAAGATTTACTTCAGCTAAGTCAAACTTCTCTAATTTTATTAACAATATATGTTGTTAGTCTTTATACACACACACACACACATCAGTCTGCTTAAAAAGATTTAAAACTAAATTTTACCTGTCTAAAATCATCAGCTTTATAGCAAAAAACAAAACAAATATATTTTGAGTTAAAGTTATTTGTAAGCTAGTGAAATCAGAAATGAACTCAAAATTGGAACTATTAGAACACCTGCTCTAATTCTTAACTCACAGTCTACAGATTAAGGAAGATAGAAGCTATATAAAATTATTGGTAACTTTAGAACAATATATATACAATATTTAAAACATCACTGAGCAATTCACCTAAAGCAGAGTTTTACAAAATCCTAGATTTCTTTCTTTCTCTTGAATTATCCAATAGGTAAGCAAATTTTATTTATTCTCACTTTCAACATTTCATTTCTAATCACATGTCTTGGATAGTTTTAACAGTCTCCAGTCCTTCGCTTTTTCTCCTAATCAGAATCTCAGTTCTTACATCCATGAGGAACCAGGCCACTTCTCACTTGAATATTATTCTCAACAACAGCACTGCTTCCACACTTCCTGCAAATTTGAGAGCCCTTTTTAACATTAAGAACTATCAAGGCCCACCACACCACAGTAATGTGATTATACTAGCTGTTGTAAACAGTAGAATAAAATTAGTAATACTTTAAAATAGGTACTGTGAAATACTTTAAATTAATAAAGTAAATGTATTGTATTAGATGTAATAACATTTTTAATATTTTAAAATTGGTAATACTCTAAGGAACTCATTATATTTTAACAACAGAATAATATAAATATATATTTGAAAAATAGCATCTGCACACATGAAACAAAATTTGTTTTGGCTAAAAATAATGTTTGTTTATTTTGGTACTGCTTTATTGAGTTATGTTGACACACAATAAAATTCACTCATAGTAAGTGTGCAATGGAAAAATGTGGGTAGTTTTTACAGCCTCTAACCACTAACACAATCCCGCATGCCACCCACCGGGGATTGAGCCCACAACCCAGGCATGTGCCATGACCTGGAATGGAACCAGCAACCTTTCAGTGCACCAGAGGATGCCCAAACAAATGAGCCACACTGGCCAGGGCAAGAGTACCATCAATTTCTAATAAAACTGATTAAGTGATTATCAGAAGATCTAGTGATTCCACTTTTAAGAATACGCACTAGAGTTATTCTGGAACAATGCTCAGTCTAAACATTAGAAATACCATAAGTGTCTTTTAAGCTCTATCATATCAGCACATCAGCATGCATGGACTGCAGAGATATTCTCTTGAGGGAACAAACAGAAAGTGTGCCACACAAACTGTATGTAGTAAAATACCAGAAAATATAAATAAAAGACCCGTTATTTGCATATCAATGGTTATTCTGGGGAGAAAAGTAAATATATGGGACCTGAATGGGAAACAAAGGGGAGTTTAGCATTAACTGAAATATTTGCTTTTATATAAATACAGGCATTGTTTATTTCAGTTATTATATGTTATAAACAATCATAATTTGTTGGTGAATAAAAATGAAGACTTTATTTCTCATATCTATGGTGCACTGACTGTTGTCCTCAGTTGTGCTCACTCATGTGTTTGAAGATTGTTTTTTTTCCTGTAGACAAGTTTGGACTCAGCTACCCAGCTCTGCTTCAACTTGCAGGTCAGCAGGGTTCAGTTCTACGCTAAGTGCTGTCAAATCTGCATCCCATACTAAAGGAGCAGCAGGCATCCACAGGAAAAAGCAGAGGCGCTTCCAAACTGGGTCCTTAAAAACTTCCCAACTGCTTCCTCCTCTGGCTGAATGCATCTGATGCTAAGACCTATGGAGTGGGGAAGACCAAAGTGGGGAGGAGCCTGGGTCCCGAATAGCTCTTCTGCTAAGTACCTCATGAACAAGAAGACAATTTTGATGACCTGATCACTCAGATATTCAAGCCTATGTGCTATGCAATTCGTCCTACCTAATAGATCTTGCCTAGTAATTATCTTATAGAAGCCACACAATAAATTGATGTATATAATAAAAATAATTAATTGATTACTGGCATTATATCTAAAAGAAAAATAAGCTCTCTGTCTGAAGAAAGTACTGAGATTCACTTTCTCACTTGTTTTTTGGAATAAGGCACATAATACAGAAACATGAATGGCAATAGCTAAAATTATGTAGTCATTGATTAGGATTTTTAAATACCTACAAAAATGAAATAAATGTGTTTTTGTTCTTTATTCATTATGAATGTATTGTTTTCAATAAATGGAAGCTACAGATTTTAAAAATTGTTAACAAACCTGAATGCATTGAAAATCATACAATGAAAACATATATATGAAATTATATTTAAAGGTAAACACTGATTATGGACATACGCATCTTTAACTCAGTGAAACTGAGGTCACAATTTAGCCATTAAAAATATTTTCATCACTGAAAGTTTTTAAATACTTCATGAATCATGTAATTGCTCCAAGTATTTTTATAAGCACTGTAGTTAATGCTAAAAAATGTACCTGCTACTGTATGGGTCTTTCATAAAATCATATTGATGAAGCTTTTAAAATAACCTTGGCAAACAGATCTAATTTAATGGTAGATATCGGTAGGTTTATTCTCAGAAGAAAAAGATAATTAAATGTTATCTCCTCTATTTAGTCTATAATTAAAGGTGAAAAGTCATTCCAATTTTAAACACATTGCATAGCTTTTTAAAAATCAGATATTATGAAAATTTAAATATTTCTGATAAAATACAGATGGCTATAACTGCTGAAGACTTAGTTAATTACTATTATTTTGAATTCAAAATGTGCACTTCCTTATAATTGGTTTTAAATTACTTGATTCCTTCCAGCATTATTTATGTCATTAACAAAGCCAAGTTGCCATTAAGAAAATAATCCAAAGAATTAAGCATTGATTAATTAGCCTCTCAGGAGTATATACCTATGAACCATGTCATTTTAAAATTAATGCAGCATTTTTAATGCTTTGACCAGGACAGGAGAAATTGAATGTAAAATATGCCTTTATCAATGTTTTACATCAAAGTAACTGAATGTTAAAAAAGAAGTAAATGGTAATATTTATTCTCATTGATGCATAAATTTGTAATATTTAGTGCTAGTGCATTGACCTCTTTTCCAGACATGGATTCTGATCCCCTACTATTAACCATATTGAACACCTTTCTTCTAGACACTTAAATTAGAAGCTATAAGACATCAAAGTTTCAGGATCCACTTAGAGTAAACTGGGCCCATTCTCATATATCAGATAACTTCATAGGGCTTCAGGCAGGCACATGACTCAAGTTACTATGTTTCTTCTGTAAAAGCACATGTTCTCTCTACAACATACCTTTATATGAAGGTTGACCAGATGTGTCCCACTAGTCTTAATTAGCATGGTGGTGTTATTTTTCATTTTCAACTCCTGTGGTTATTTTATATGAATTCTCTATCTCAGAAAATGGATCTTCTCATCATTACCATGTTTGTTTGTTTGTTCTTTCTCCCATGAAATTCCCAGGATGTATATGTCAAATTATTTTTTGTTTTTGAGTAATCTCTTCTCCATTCTCTGCTTAGGAACATCTTATTCGTCATTATGCTAGTAGGTTGTTGTTGTCTGTTTTGTTTTGCTGCATTTTGGTTGAAAGCATGAATTCCTTTCTTAGTGCAATACCACCATAACTTTCTTGGGAACATGTATTTTCTCTTTTTCCTATTGTGTGTGTTCTGGTTAAGACTTAAAAAAATCTGATTATGATGATTTCCTTAGAATAGGCAGCCAATCTAAATATACATTATATGTGTGTGCAATAATTATATATATAATATATCATACATATTAAATTCACTTCAACAGGAAATAAAGTTGAATATTGCTAAGTAAAAGAAGTCACTCTGAAAAGGCTATGTACGTATTGTATGATTCCAACTACAGGACATCTGAAAAAGTTGCAGAGACAGTGAAAAGACTCATGACTGATAGGAGCTTTGGGGAGAAAAGGAAGGATCAATAGGTAGAATATGGGACATTTAGGGCATTGAAACTCTATGATACTGTAGTGACAAACACATTATATTATGCATTTGACAAAATTCATAGAACTGTAAAACACAAAGAGTAAACCCTAATGTAAACTATGGTTTAATACATTGATACACATATATTATTTGATTTAATAATATATATGCATTAATATTGGTTCATCATTTGTAACAAGCAACACAAGATGCTGGTTGGTTCACAAGGAAAATTATATTTGGTGCAGGAAGGAGAATAATGGGAATTCTCTGTAGGTTCTGATTAATTCAGAGTGGAAAAAGATTTGCCATACACACACACACATATAACAAATAACTAATATCTTAAAAACGCCTACAAATTAGTAAGAAAAGTATGAACAACTCAGTTCAAAATAAGGAAGAAGTATGAAATGGTCCTTCAAATCTAGGCCATTTACTTCAAATGGCCAATAAATATGAAGAAGATACTCAAGTTCATTAGCCAGAGAGTGAATCAAATTTAAATCATGAAAAGATATCACTTAATATCTTCAGAATAGCTAACATTAAAAACCTGACGCTTCCTAGTGAAGATATAGAGTAACTGGCACTCTCACACATTGTTGGTGTATTTGAAAACTGTCATTATGTACTGAAATTGAACACACATTACCCTATGATCCACAAATCACATACTTGCATATATAACCAAAAAGAATGGGTACAAATGTGTACCAAAAGAAATCTGTGAGATATTCCTAACAGCATTATTCTTAATAGATTAAAATAAATTTATATATAAATTTGAGTATAATCACATGATGGTATATTTTATGCAGTAATAAAGAACAAACAAGCTACTTACTGTATGTGTATATAAACTTTATAAAATGTTTACTTAGACACAAAACTAACTGAGATTGATCCACTGCTCAAAACTTTCCAATAAAATACCAATTCTTTACAACTCCTTACAAGGCCCCACAGGACACAGACTGAGGCTTCCCTTTCCTCTTCATCCTCTCACCCATTCTGTTCCAGCCATCCAGGCTTCACTTTCTGTTCTTGTAATACCAAACACTCCTGTCTCAGGGCCTTAGTATTTATTGTTCCGTCTTTTGAATGTTCTTCCTTGTTTATTTCAAGCTTCTACTTACATATTATCAACTCATAGTGGACTTTCTTAACAATTCTATTTAAAATAGTCTCTCCTTCTAAATCTGTATCTCCTTATTTGCTTCATTTTTTTCATAATTCTTACTACTTCTTGGTATATTTTGTATAATTTGTTCACTGCTATTCCCCTGGCTTCTTGAAGAGTGAACAGTATTCATTTGGCCTCCAATAAATATAAGCTAAATAAATAAATGAATCAATGAATCAATCAAGGCAGTTTAAGTTGGGTTTACTGCCCCTTCCAAACTGTGTCAGTAAAAACAGTGATAAAATAATAATAATAAAATATAAATTAAAATAATGATGAAAATAATAATTATAATAGTTAATACATGTAGCGCTAATTATAACAATTATTTTATTAAATTCTATAAGCTAATGTAATCTTCACAACAGTCCTAAGAGTGGTAAAAATATATCCCTGTTTTGTGGTAAGAAAACTGAGGCATAGGAACAGTAGACTCCTTTCACAAGGCTATTAAGTGGGGAAGCCAGTATACATTAATCATTAGGGTATATTGCCTTATCTTATAGCAAGTGGTATAAATAGAAGAACAATACATACATAAGGGAACAATCTGATTTTTATTAATTAGTTAAAGGATACAGTGTTTTATCTGTATATATATAGTTACACATTAGAGTGGAGAGCATGCTCCCAATTTAATATATGGCTCCCTTAGCCTCCAAGTCCTCATTATGGGTCATGTATCTGCTACTGATAATGCCTGACTAGGAATGGGGATTATATCAAATCCTTAGAAAAACTAAATGTAGGTTCTTCTCAGAGAATATTTATGCCTTCATGGCTATTGTCAATTGCTGGGGGGAACAAAATCCTTGTTAGATGTTTGCCTTCTTCTGATGCAAATAGATACAGGTAATAATAAATTATGTAAAATAGTCTGCAGGCACTAGAGCTTTGTTCACATTACGTTTGTCAACTCAGATGTTAAATAAAGCTCAACAGCCCTGGCTGGTTTGGCTCAGTGATTAGAGCACCAGCCAGCCCGAGGACCAATGTAGTTGTGGGTCTGATTCCGGTCAAGGGCATGTTGCAGTTCGTCCCTGGCTCTGGTAGGGGTCATGCGGAAGGCAACTAGTCGATGGGTCCCTCTCACATTGATGTTTCTCTCTCTCTCTCTCTCTCTCTCTCTCTCTCTCTCTCTCTCTCTCTCTCTCTCCCCTTCCCTCCCACTCTGTCTGAGATAAATGGAAAAATATCCTCAGGTGAGGATTAAAAAAAAAAAATCTTAAAAAAAATAAAATAAATAAAGCTCAACAATTTACCACATACACTCCATAGGCCAGGCTGAATTTAACATCCAGATTCAAAATGTGATTAGCATATGCCAATTTAAGTAAGAGAAGTCTCAGGCCTACCTGAAATTTTATTTTTACATAAACCAGAGCCAGTACAAATGTCATGATTCCTGGATCACATACTACTTTTTCCTTGAATAATTTCTTTTATTTTCTTTATTTTTCCCCAATGAACATCCATACAGCAATCTAAAAACATAGACTAAGGGATGTTAAATTATTAAGCATACCTCATAAATTTCGTAGATACTGAGGTTATTCAATACATTTAATAATGTCGAGGAAGGTAAGGATCTTTGTCTTAATTATAACATAGATTTATTTAAATGTATTAGAGATATCATTGGATCATGCAAGAAATAAATTTACTTCTTTACTTATCTTCAGATAGAGTGGGAGGGAGGGAGAGAGAGAGAGAAACATCAAGGCAGGGACAAACCGCAACTGAGGTATGTGCCCTTGACTGGAATCGAACCCGTGATTTATTGGTCCATGAGCCTACGCTCTAACCACTGAGACAAATCAGCCAGGGCTAAATTTACTTCTTTATATGTTTAATTTTACATAGACATAACTCAGGCTTAGTAAGTCAGTTTGAAGTTTTTTCAGACTCAGGCCCCTTCCAACTTTCTCTTTTATTATCTCTAGGGAGAAACCCTTGTGCAAATGATCCAAGGTGGGGCTCAGGGCATGAATCTAGATTTCAAACAAAAGAAGACTGAAAAAGGAAAAATAAAATGTCATATCATCATATCACTTCCTGTCAATGACATATCCAGGATGCTTGACAAATCACTTATCCCTGGACACTGGCCCAAAATTAGTCACATAATGATATCTAACTTTAGAGAGATTTGGTAAATGTAATCTGAATTTTTGATGGCCATGTATCCAGCAAAAGATCAGGGGATTATTATGTTAGAAAAAAGGGACAAACAGATTCTATAGAATAACAATCAGTGTCTGTCACAATTTTTTAAAATCACACCTAGAATGTAGTCAGTCTTCCTGTGAAGACGAGTGTACTCTCATGTATTAGATACAAATAGGAACATAACCATGACAGGAAACTAGGTAAATTGCAGTTTTGTTATCTTTGTTTTAAAGTGTATACAAATATCGCTTGTTTAAAAAGCAATTATAGGCATAGATTGAGAATTTCTGAAAGGTAATCTGATTGAAGTAAATAATTTATTGTGACTCTCAGACTAGGATCAGTGGAAATTAATTTTAAAAATTAGAGCATTTTACAAAAATCAGTCCGGAAAGAGAAGTAGATATTACTATAACACTCTCGCACAAATTATTTATTGAAGGTAAGCAGACATTTATAATGGAAATTATCTGTTTTTCACCTGTAGTTTATTACATACAACTACATTAGGCTGCAAGTAATAGTCCCACTTTCAAGGGCTTAATCACATAGATTTATATGTTTCTTGTATATCAAGAAGTCCAGAGTGCCTGGCCGGTGTGGTCCAGTGGTTGAGCATCAACCCATGCACCAAGAGGTTGCCGGTTTGATTCCCAGTCAGGGCACGTGCCCGGGTTCTGGGCCCAATCCCCAGTGAGGGGCATGCAGGAGGCAGCCAATCGATGTTCTCTCTCATCGATGTTTCTATCTCTCTCTCCCTTCCTCTCTAAAAATCAATAAAGAAAAAGTATTTTTAAAAAGAAGAAGAAGTCCAGAGTTAGATAGCTAATAACTCTAAGATGTCCTAAAATTCAGACAACTTTTATTTTAGCTTAATCATCTTTGGCCTGCAGCTTTCAACTTCGTGGCTGAAAGATGGTTATTGATTTCTCAAGCATGACATTTGAGTAGATGAAGGCAGAAAGAAGGGAATAGCTAAGAAAAAAAGGTAAAACTTCCTTATTTTTTTTAAGTTATTATTCAAAATGGGTCAGTTAAATTTTTGTTGATCATAATTACAATATAGACACCCTAGCAAAAAGGAAGTTCTATATACTAGAAATTAGAGGTAGACAAAGGAAAATGAAGCTGACTTTGATGTCAGGTGGCTGATATAAAATGTCATATTACAAGTATCCTTTTTAAGTTACTATTATAGTGAACTACATACACTTATTTGAAACAAAATTGGTTTGTTTTCTAAGATTAAAGAATTTCACTGGGTTTTGACAGGAAAAAACCTCTGGTAAACCTCATCTGACAAATACAGTCAAGGTTCTGCTACTCAGATTAGGTTTAGCCTATTATTGTTCAGTTAATATCCACTTCCCAACTCCATGCCACACACACATACACACACATACACACACCCCTCCATGGGAAGAGTGTTTCCCAGACCATAAATATTGAGCTTTGTCATGTGACCTTTTTTTTTTGACTTTATAATTGTTAAAGTATACTTTCATGTGCTTTTGACTTGAGGCTTGGACATTGGACTTGCTTTGCTCAATGGCATTCTAATAGAGGAGAGGTGACCTTAGGCTTGAAAGGAGATGAGCAGTGGGCCTTGTTCTACAGTGTCCTGTCATTTATCATTAGAAGAATATTACCCATTGTTTAGTGCCAAGCCCAGACAAAGCTAGGCTAGGAGAGCCAGATCCCAACTCAAAAATGAGTGAGCAAAACATAAATGTTTATCTTTGAAAGGCATAGACATTTTTTTGGTTGACTGCTTTGCAGCATTATTTTGGCAACAAATGATGGATTCTTTTGGGGAGAAAAAACAACTAAAACAATACTTCTTAAAAACTGGGTTAGCTGTCTGGGGATGCTACATTTTGTGATCACATTTGTCATGCAATGCTCTGTGTGCTGGTTATTCATGTTTACTCTTAGTTTTCTTAACAGAATATTAACTTGCAGAGGTCAATTAAAGTGACATTATGCATATCTATATTCCCCCAATCTTGAATAATTATTTAATATTGTAATACTTATAAACTAAAACTAATTATAAAACCAAGATACAAAATAGGAACTAGTTTATTTACAAGTGATGAGATACCCACTTGAATATATCTGGATTTCAAAGATGGCAAGTAGCAACAAGTAGATACCACTGTTTTAATATCATTTCCTTTACATTTAGCATGATTCAAATTCATGCTAAATGTAAAGGAAATGGTAGGTCTTATTCAAGGAAGACACCTAGAGGATCTGCCCAAAATAACTTCTTCATGTCAAGAAATCAGAATATCTGACATTTTTCCCTATTTGCAAGATAAGGTGTTAGCTTGCCTATTTCATGGATGGTAACAGAAAACATAAGACTCCTGGGTCAGTGTGGTATTGGCATTACGATATAGATTTATAGAACAGAACAGAGTTCAGATATAAAGTCACGCATATAAAATAAATTTATTTTCAAACAATGGGCTGAGTAACAAAGAAATGATAGTTTGTTTGTTTGTTTTAAAGTTGCACCAGATCAACTAAATAAATACATGGAGGAAAAAAATGCACTTAGAAAGGTGTCAGTGGGCATGGTAGAGACCTCCAAATATCTTCTCCTTCATAAAAGCAATAACATTGGGGGGAAATGGTCAAAAGCAATTTTTTAGATATTAAGAAAAACAGATTCCTGGAGTGTTCACTCAAGAAAAATAGCAGAACACTGGTAAGAAAGAGGAGCTCTGTGACATTTAATTTTTTTTATACTGTCACCTCTGTCTTTCCAGCTCCATAGCAGCATTGAAAACCGACTCTCACACTCATAGCAGCTGTGAAAACAAGCAGGCTGGCAGTCACTGGAGGAACATACAGGGTTTAATGTTTCCAAAACCCAAATCCCTAGAGAACTAGCATCATCTGACAAGCAGAAAGTGCAAATGAGAAGTAAAGACAGGCAGAATTGTCAATTGCCTGATGGAGTGTTGAAGGCATGCACCAACATGTATACACAGAGCACTGTAGTAAAGGTTAGAAGAGCTGCTAGTCCCAGACATTTCAAGGATCCTCTGTCTAATTGTTAGGTGTCCACTATGCCAACTGAGCAGAAACTTGTATGGGTATACATGACAAAAAATACAGACCTAAAAATCTTAGTCCAACCAAGTCACTATAAACAGCAACAACAACAACAAAATCAATGACAACAAAACTTGGAGAGAAAAAATTTAATTTCCAGAATTGCCACATTATATTATTTTAAAAGTCCAGATTCAATAAAAATTTATGAGATATGCAAAGAAACAAGAAAGCATGGCACATACAAATGAAAAAAGCAGTCAAGAGAAACTATCCCCGAGGAAAACAGACTTCAGACATACTATAAAAAATTTTACATAAGCTATTTTAAATATATTCAACTAACTAAAGGAAATCATGTATAAAGTGCTAAGGAAAGTATGAGAATGACGTCTCAACAAATTAAAAAAATATATCAATATAGAGGTAAAATTATTAAAAAGAACCAAATAAAAATTATGAAGTTTAAAAGTACAATAACAGTGCTGTGGTACATTGGAATGTTACAAAGCTTTAAAAGAAGAGGAAGTCTTACCATTTGTGACAGCATGGAGGGACCTGGAAAGTAGTATGCTAACTGAAATAAGCCAGTCAGAGAAAGACAAGTATCATATGATCCACTAATATGTGGAATCTCGTGAACAAAATAAACTGACGAACAAAATGGAACCAGAGCTTTAATACATAGAACAGACTGGCAGGTGCCAGAGGGGTGGGGGGTAAAGGTGACTGGATAAAGAAGATGAAAGAAATAGCTAAAGAACATATATGCATACCCCATGGACATGGACAATAGTTTGGTAAAGACTAAGGAAGAGGGAGGTGGGGGAGGGTGGAGGTGAGCAAAGGGGAGGACTCTTACAATAATGTCAACATTAAAAACTTTTTTAAAAAAGGGATAAAAAGTACAGAAAAAAATTTAATATCTCCAGAAGGGCTCAAGTACAGATTTAAAGTGTCAGAAAAAAGGATCAGTGAACTTGAAGGTAACTTAGTTGAGATTATCCAACTGAGCAATAGAAAGACCAAAATATTAATCACAAAAAGTTTTTGCAACCTGTGGAACTCTATAAAATGTATCAATGTATGCATAGTGGGAGTCCCAGAAGACTAGAGAAAGGGTCAGAAAGAATAATTGAAGACATAATGGCTGAAATCTTCCCAAATTTAATTTGAAAATTATTAATCTACACAATTAAACAAGCACAAAAACACCATATCTGATAAACTTAAAGAAACCCACGACTAAACCCATTGCATTTAAACTTTCTAAAGACAAAGAGGTAACTTGTTGCATAAAGGGATCCACAATGTAATTTTTTTTTTCTATTGCTGCTATAGAAAAATGATATAACCTTAGTGGCTTCAAATAACACAAATATATTGCCTTATATTTATAGAAGTCATAATCTTAAATTGATCTCATTTGTTAAAATCAATGTGTCATTAGGCCTGACTCTCTTCCAGAGGTTCTAGGGAAGAAAATGTGTCCTTGCTGCTTTTAGAGGCCACCTGCATTTCTTGGTTCCTGGAACCAGGCCTTTATCTTCAGAACCAAAAAAGTCAGTTCAAATCCTTCCCATGCTTCTGTCGTCTGCCTTCCTCCTCTACTTTAAGGACCTTTAAGAATATATTGGACCCATCTTGATAAAGCTGGATAATCTACCCATCTCAAGGTCAGCTGATAAGCACTCTTAATTCCATCTGCATCTTTGTGTGTGTGTTCTTCTTTTTTTATAAAACCATATTCCTTTTCCTTATCATCCCTTTCCCATATACAGTCATCCCTTGCCACTTCGCACTTCGACTTTCATGACTTCACTCTGTCACAGTTTTTTCAAACATATTCATTATAAAGTTGATCGAGACAGTGAAAATGATACAGCGTGCGCTCGGTGGTCTGAGTCAATTATACACCCCTGTATTACAATTGAAATTAAAATTACTGTACGTATGGACTGTAGGCCTATGTATTCGAGCACCCCAGGAATCCTTCAACATCAGGTGCAATCGTTAGAGTCTGGAACGGATTAACCGAAATAAATGAGGGATGACTGTAATCCTATATATAACCATTTCCCATATAATCCATCTTCATGGATTCCAGAGATTAGGAAGTGAGCATCTTTAAAGATCCATTATTCTGCCTATCACATTTTATAAGATTAAAATCTTATATTTCATCTTAAATCATAAGCAGCCAGAAAGCAGAGAGATAATAGATTCAAAGTACTGAAAGATACAGCTATCAACCAAGAGTTCTACTGCTTCAGATTCTATCTTTCAAATATGACAAGAAAATGAAAACATTTACAAGTTAAACAAAAACAAAAGACATTGCTAGCAGACCTGTACTACAAAATGTTTAAAGGAGGTTCTTCTGGCAGAAATGAAAGGAAGTAAAGCATATTCACATATTCACAGGTTTTGGGGATTACAATGTGGACATCTTTGGGGGCAATTATTCTGCATCCCATAGAAGGAAACTTCTTCAACCTCATAAAGGCTGTCTATGAACAACCCATAGGTAACATTTTATTTAACATTAAAAGACTAAAAGCTTTCCCTCTAAGATTAGGAACAAGACAAAGACATAATATCTTACCCCATTTATTAAACATTGTACTAAAAATTCTAGCTAGAGCCATTAAGCTAGAAAACGAAACAAAATGCATCAAGAATGGAAAGGAAGAAATAAAAGTATATCTATTTCCAGAAAATATAATCTTGTATATATAAAATCCTATGGAGCCCTGGCTTAGTTGGTTGGAGCAATCATCCCATACACCAAAATGTTGTGGGTTCGATTCCTGGTCAGGGCACATACCTAGGCTGTGGATTAAATCTCCTGTCAGGGCAAATACAGGAGTCAACTGATCGATGTCTCTCTCTTACATTGCTGTTTCTCTCTCTCAAAGAAAAATCAATGGATGACCTCGGGTGAGGATTTCTTTTTAAATCCTATGGAATGCACACAATTATAAGAACTCATAAACAAGTTCAGTAAGTTAGCAATATATAAGATAAATTCATGGGGATCAATTGTATTTCTACACACTAGCAAAAAACAATCCAAAAAAAATGAAATTAGAAAAACTCCATCTAAATAACTTCAAAAGAATAATTAGGAATATAATTATGTAAATTAGCAAGACTTGTACATTAAAAACTACAATGGAATGAATATTGTTCAGCAACATAAAGAAAACTATTGATACACACAACAAAATAAATCAAGAAAATACTATACTACTCAAAACAAACCAGACATAAAAGAGTACATAATGAATGATTTCAGGTTATACTACATTTTAGAAAAGACAAATAATCAGGAATAATAGCAAATAGATAACTGCTTGGTCCTAGGACAGGGTAGAAGGTAGGGGTTGTTTGTGAGGGGAATGCAAGAAAACTTGGTGGGTTGGAAAAACGTTGTAACTACATTATGGTGGTTGCTCAGGTACTTGAATTGGTTAAAACTCCTCAAAATGTTTACTTAAGCCAAGGCCAATGTGGCTCAGTTGGTTGAATGCTGTCCCTTGCACCAAGAGGTGGCCAGTTCGATTCCTAGTCAGGGCACATGCCTGGGTTGCAGGCTTGATCCCCGTAGGGGATGTGTAGGGATATTTCTCTCTCACATCAATGTTTCTCTCTCTCTCTCTCTTTCCCTCTCCCTTCCTCTCTCTCTAAAATCAATAAAAACATATTTTTTGAAATGTTTACTTAAAATGTATATATGTGATCACATATACGTTATACCTCGTTAAATTTCTTTTTTTTTTCTCATTAAATTTCTTAAAGATAACATGACCCTGCATACTATAATTTTCTTTCATTTTCTATAAAATAGTAACTTTATTTCTAGGAGGATAATACTGAGGATATGTATTTGAAAACATTTAAAGACAGAATAATTTATCTTTTTTTAAATCAAAAGTACAAGATTATTATATTGAACGAGGTTATTATAGTGTCAGCTTGAAGAACACATGGCCAACAAAATGATCATTAATTTAAAACAAAGGTGGCTTCATTGTACTGACATTTTTATACTGTTACTCAGAAATAGAAAATTTTATATATTTAAGTATTTAATAATCTTATTATATGTAATATTTGCCTTTCTAGGAAATATAAGTGCTCAATAGGCAGATTTAAACATTGCCTTCTGTTTCTTTCTAAGTATTTATACCAAATAAGAGTACACAGCATTAAAATGTAATTTATCTTTAGCTTAGAAAGTTTGTTGCAAATATAATTAGTTTATAGTGTATCCTGTTGTTATTAAATTGTTTTTCATTTTGATGATGACTGGTAGGAATTAAATTTCATCATAATTTAAACTCATACAAAAATTAAAACACAAGTATTACTGTGGGAATTATAAGTGTGTCATTCTTAGAAAAAATCTAATCATAAATCATCCACTCCTGGTCTCTAACTAAGGTAGTATCAATGATTTAAGACAGGTGCTTCTTTAGCCCTTTTATTCATATATTTATTTTCCCTTCACTATTCATTTAACTCTTTACTGGATTGTGATTCTGATAACCAGCTTTTGATAGTTGATCATGGAAGATATCACATCAAAGCAGTGTGAACAACCTTAACTAATATTAAAAGCAAGTTCAAAGTAAAAGAGAGAAAACTTTTCACCAGTTTAATAGAGATAAACAGATGGGGCGTGAGGGGAGCAAACAAGTTGCTCTCCTTGTCCTCCTTCTTTGGGAGGCTAGCCCTGACAGTGATCCAAGGGGACAAGTGCATTAAACGTACCCACTAGCACCTGGCTCCATAGAATACCTTTTTCAGTTCTAGTTATGTGCTTGCTGAGAAATATCTCCCCCCATGAAGTTTGTGTGCAGTTGAGTAAATTATACTTTGGGAATAAACACCATTGTTATTTTTGCATAGAAAACAATCTGCTATACCTGAAGACCCTACTGTTATTAGAGAAGTGAGTGAGCCCCCATTTCAGCAGCATCCTTCTTTCCCTCCAGGGACACTGGATGTGATGTTCCACTCTTTGGGAACTAGTCCCTTGCCTATTTAATCCATATTTCCAGACACTCAGATTTGCTCTAATAGTAGATAAAAGTCATCTTCCTTTATGAGAAAATTTAAGGACTATGAGTCAATGATTTATCAACTCAGTATCAAATCAGCTGCACTGCCAACCTTGTCTTAAAGGACACTTCAGTCCTAATTCCAACTATTTGTTTTGTCGTCTGTGATCATTCCAAAACCTTACCTCCTATGTGCAGTAACTTAGTTCTTTTTGTATGTTTCTAAAGTAGACACTTCCAAATTAAAGGGCATATATATTTGTGTTAGTTTTTCTCTTTGTCTAGCATTGTTTTGAGAACATATATTCAAGTATAAAGTTGCCACTGAAATTCATCCTTTCATTTAGAAACGGTCATTGTTGTGCTGTTTCCATTATTTCTCATGACTAGAGACCTGTCTTAAACCTAAGGCCTTCAAATCCCTGGCATTAGCAACCAAGTCTCATTTTTATCTAATAATTTAGATTTCTCGGTAAGCTCCTATTTTTTCCCATTTCCATTCAATCAGCTAAACTGAATAAATATTTCAGCCTCCCCTAGGAAGATAGCCTCTCACAAGTCTTTGGATCTGCATAGACTCTTATTTCTGTCTCACTGATACTGTTGGAATCAGCTAGTTATTAATAACAGGAAAGGTGAAAAGGGGGAAGTCACACATCATAGGTATGTCATTTGGGCAGATTCACTAGGAAGCTGCAACTTGGCACTCCCCAGGGAACCACCCGCCTATTCCCTGCAAAACACTGGGGGAAGGGATCAAAAAATCAGAAAATAGAGGCATGTCTACTAATGTTGAGGTGACATAGGGAAGAATCTTGCCTGTCAATCACACCTGGGAACAGAGATCATTGGCCAGAATGGGTGGGGCCACTGCAAGCATGCAAAAATTTGGGAATACATAATCCCCTAAACAAAGGAATTCTTTCTCTTGTTGTGCATGGCTCTTGGCTCTCTTGTTTTGCTCCTGCCTGTATTTCCTCCAAGTCATGTGGCCCTGCGGACTCTATACATAATGGACTAATGAACTGCAGAGGGAAACACAAGCTAAGCTAGCCAGGTGCTAGTGGGTATATTTAATGCACTTGTCCCCTTGGATCACTATCAGGGCTAGCCTCCTAAAGAAGGAGGGCAAGGAGAGCAACTTGTTTGCACCCCTCACGCCCCGTCTGTTTATCTCTATTAAACTGGTGGGAAGTTTTCTCTCTTTTACTTTAAACTTGCTTTTAATATTAGTTAAGGTTGCTCACATTGCTTTGATGTGATATCTTTCCATACTGAAGTAATGTCAATGTTCTGTTGGCCATGAGTACTTCAAGCTGACACTATAATAACCTCATTCAATATGATAATCTTGTTTTTCTTTTGATTTAAAAAAAGATAAATTATTCTGTTTCAATATGGAAAGAAAACTCTGGACACTGGCTCTGATTTCAGCTCTGCTGAAGCCCCAGCTACACTTCTTCTATGAGTGGATTAAGGGAGATGGGGCTTTGGAAACCCAGGGGTGCAATTCCATGTAAATAACGCTTTCTTATATATCGCATCCTCTTGCTCGAGTCTCAGAAAATTCCTTTTCTCAGGATGTGGCAAGAATTCCACTCCCACTAGCATCGGGGGAGACCAAGCCCTCTCCCCTCTTCAACACCACCTCTGCCCCAGGAGATGAGCCACAGGCCAATTTCCTATCCAATTAATGATTAGCCAAAGGGAGGCTATGTATTTCTTAGAAATAAATTTAAAATATTTATTTATTCCCTAGTATGTTTTAGAAATAACACTAACTCAGGAAGCTCAGTGAACTAAATTACCTTATTTAGTGTACCCTTTAGTTTCTCAGTTCACCTACTTTTCTAGCATGTAAAATATTTAAACTGATGTAGTGGTACTTCATTTCAAAGCAGTTATTGGAGTATATATTAGTTCCACAAATACTCATATTTCAATAGGCAACTCAGTAGCCTGAACAGGTTCATACAACAAACATTTTGCCCACTTTTCCCCTTTTGAGGACACCAACCCGAGGAATCCTCTGAAAGAAGAAACATGGCTTTGTAAAAGGTTTTGTGGATGAAAAAGGGGCAAATACTAAACCAAGTTCAGGGGAGGCCTGCATGGAGGCCTCACAAACTCCGAGACCGAAAATCACTACATAGAACGGTCTGAAGTTAAAACCTAACTAAAACAGGTCATGGTGAGCAGTCCTGTCCTAGGCTAGAATCTTCTGTGACTAAAGTCAATCTTTACCTTAATCGAGTCTGTCTATTGTCTTATTTTTTATTTTTAAAATCTATGGTAACATACCTTTGGAATGTCAAAGTAACTTTCCTTTTTTCCAGATCCCTCAGGGCACAACCACAGCACTAGGGCAGAGACCAAAAATGCCCTCATTGTTTTTGTTATCATGTTAATTGACAGTGAACTATCCCATACCCACACTTGGAAAACAAGTGTGTGTCTATCCATATTACTTTTTATCTAATCCCAGAGATTTCCCTGCTTTGCTTTCTCCAGCCTCCCTACCAATGAATTTCATGTAACCCCCTTAAGTCTTGCTCTTTGATTCTAATGTATAAAATAAGGGGTAAAACTGCCATTTCCCAGAGCATTTTCTCAACCCGTTGAGGTTTTGCTTCCCGGCAATCATTGTCAGTTTGGCTCAAATAAACTCAAAAAAATTCTCTACAGATTTGAATGTTTCTTACATTGACAGTTTCAACAGGACTTCTTTTTCAATCCCCTTAAAGAAAGTAACATGCATTCTATGAGGAATAAGACCAAGTTTATTATTCATAATATACAGCACCTAATATGTGTTCCAAAAATATTTCCTACACAAATAGAAACAGCCAACTCCTATATATAATTAACACATGAGGATTTGTAAATGTTCAACCTTTAAAATCTGTTTGATGCTATTAAGGATAATAATAGAGTCCTCCATTATTTTCCAAAAGAGTGACCTTTCAAGTATTTGGGGAAGAACTAAACTCATCTTTAGATAGAAGAGCCAAGCACGGAAAATGAATTTTATATGTATACTATATTAAATAGCTTATGCAACACTGGTTTTGTTTAAAAAATGCATCACAAACTATTTTAGATATGAAAGTCCTTCTATTGCAATTTAAGGCATGGTGCCAGTTAGTATGTGATCTGTCTATCATCACCACCCCACCCCATTTAAAGCTCTAAATTAGATTATTAAAATGCTCTCTCAAAAAGGTTACCCTTGGAAACCACTTTTAGGCTTCCTGGGGTACAGAATAGCCTGGCTGTTGATTGGTTTTAGCCTCAGGAAATATCACACCAATGCTCAGCAGTTTCCAATGACTACCAATTTGTTTCCCAGTGTGATGCTAGGTATCACCTGTGGTCATTAATGCCATATTTGGTAAAGGGCTTCACTGTTTACTGATTGCCCTTTCCTTCATTCACAGTCAAGACAACCAATTGCAGGTTTAAAATTTAACTCTCAATCTTCTCAAGTTTGAGATTTTTACATTGAAGACACTTTTCTCTCAGACTCTACCCCTTCAGTTATGGATTTGGAAAAATCAGGACAAATCAGGACAGAAGCTTTTTTTTTTTTTTTAAACAGATTTCTCCCTTCAGGTAGCATAATAAAAAATGCTTTTCATTTTATTCACATCATTTCATTCTTTGTTTTAATTGCGTCTGAAATTGAATGTTTAAATTAATGTTTTATTATTAATTTTATTCCTACATTACAGCGACAGTTCAAACTTTAAAATTAAGAAAAATAATAACTTTTCTGATAAATGTGAAATTCATAGTGCACTGGCATAGTAGCTAATGGAACTTAAACAACTGATTTCATAGATTGGTTAATGGATTACTCAACCCCATGGAATCATCTAATTGGTGAATGAGAAATTCAAACTAATTTTCTTAATATGTGAGCTTCTATTTTAAAATAATATCAATCAAGATACCACAGTTGTTTCTTTGGGTTCCTTAACTTTGAAATAGGATTTTTTTTTTTAGCCATTAGAATAAGTGATCCAAGTTCCTATACTTTATATGAAGCTAAGGGGGAAAAGATTCTACAAACTATATCTAGGGGAACGGAACCACAATGATTAGCAATAGTAATTGATTGTACATTCATTAGACAACCAGTAGATTCAGTCATACAACATCTGAATAAGTTATAGGTACTCTGTCTACAAACATATTTGTATTTTAAGTTAAGCCATTTAAATATTTGTAAATTCAGGCAATAATAGTGTGGATTTAGTAACTAGATATTAAGTAGGGTCCTGATAAGGCTGCATCTTTTTTTTTTTATCCTCACCTGAGGACATTTTTGCATTTATCTTCAGATAAAGCAGGAGGAAGAGAGGGGGGAAGAGAGAGAGAGAAACATCGATGTGAGAGAGACACATCGAGTGGTTGCCACCCACATGACCCCAACCAGGGCCGGGGACAAACAGCAACCGAGGTACGTGCCCTTAGTGGGAACCGAACCCAGGACTCTCTGGTCCGCGGGCCGACGCTCTAACTGCTGAGCCAAACCAGCCAGGGCAAGGCTGCATCTTAAAGGCTGCCTGTCTCTGGATAACTATATTATGTTTCATATGAATGACATTTTATATAATTGTTTTGTAAACAATGTATTGCTTGATCTTATCTCATTGTTCAAATAGTTATTATATCTCTACATACTGCTTTCTCAATTTACCTCACATAGAGATTTACATTGAGTTAGCTTTGGCCTATCAGGTCCACCAAGTTGATAGGTTAATAATGATAAAATATTGATAAATACGAAGACCATTTACTTTGTTCCAGGCACTCTTTAACATGCACTGTTTAAGCTAAGCCTTTAACATGCACTATTTCATTATGTCTTCACACCAACCATTTGAAATAGAAATTATCACCATGGATTAGATAAAAAAGTTGAAACTCAGAGGTTCATACAATTTTCCCAAACTTATATAATCATGAATGGCCCTGACCAGTTTGGCTCAGCGGTTAGAGCATCGGCCCGTGGACAGAAGAGTCACGCGGTCAAGGGCACATACCTTGGTTGCAGTTCAGTCCCAGGCCCTGGTCTGGGTCATTTGGGAGGCAACCAATAGATGTGCCTCTCTCATATCGATGTCTCTCTCTCTCCTCTCTCTCTCTCTCTCACCCTCCCTCCCTCCTACTCTATCTGAGGATAAATGGAAAAATAGCCTCAGGTGATGATTTATTTAAATATATATATATAAATATATATATATATAAAATTATATATATATAAAAAATCATGAAGGAACTATGTCAGAGTGTAAACACAGTTAGTTTGGATTCCAGAGCCCCAGCATTTAAAATTTCTCTCTAATGCTTCTGTCTATCAGAATAAATGTTTATCTGCCAAGTAGTGAACCATTTCACAAATCATTGAATCTTGAATTGGAGAGGAACATGGAGATGCTCCGGTCTAAGGTCAAATTCACCTTCTCTATAATATCAACAAAGTTGTCACCCGAATGAATTCAAACAACTTTCCAATGAAGGTCTCACTAGCTCAAAATGCACCTCAATCTGTGGAGAAAGAGTTGTTTAGACTATTTCTCATAATGTACTTTTTGGCCTACTTGTACCCATCTCTAAAGAATTGTATTTTACTTCCTTCAACTTTTCTAGACTCACATTCTCTAACATTGAATATCTATAATAAAGTAGCTAATTTAAAAAACAAAACAAAAACATGATATCTCATTGAAGCCTCATCCTATGTGAAGTAGATTTTATTACTTCCTTTAAAAGGGCTAAAATAATTTGAATGATTTGCCAGTGGTTACAGAACAAATAAGTGGGAGAGGTCAGATAGTACTGATGTGGTCTGACACCAAATCCATTTTGCCCTAAAGAATCATTCTTACGAATTTACTGTTCACTGAATTTTGATTCCTAATAGATGTAATTGTAATTCCCATTTATACCACTTCTACTATTTCTGTCCATTAATTTTAGAAACTCAAATATTTTCCTTGCTCTACCCACATGGCTTTCTACTCAGCTTTATGTTTACAAATAAGTTCGGCCTCCCTGACTTCTAGACTGAAATATGACCATTCAAACAATTTCTTTAGTTCAATTGATTTCCTTCTTGTTTACCTTTAGAAGTAAGAACCATATTGAGGGAATGACTGGGAAAAGGTTTATGCAGAATAAATTCTAAATATGATATGTTTACCCTAAACTAGAAGGACTTTGTAAAGACAAAGCAAACATCAAGTAAAGAAATATTTTGAACACATTACTTACAGGGGAGATATTTTCAGTCTATTTCTCATAGCAAAGATATTACTTTGGAAACATCTTTAAATGTTTATTTAAACTAATATTATTTGCCAAACACCCGTGTATTTATACATAAAATGGATGACCTCTTTGAACTCAATAAAAGCAACATGCAACATTACAGAAGTTTAACAAATATTAATTTCCATGCATTATAATTATTATTTTATAATTATTAATTTTGAATTAGTTTAGCTAAAGGGATTGTATTTGTTAATTTTCTCTTCACATTCTTCCTTCATTAAAGGGTAATGTAATTTCATGTCTGATTTTCAGCATAAACATCAACACATTATATGTTAAAGTTTTTAAAATCCTTTGTTCACTACCTATAGGTACAGATTTCACACAGTAAAATGTAATAGCTGATTCACTAAGCTTCTCCATCCTCATATCTCTAGACCAACAAATTTGAAGTAATTGTTAGATTCAAGCCATATAATTAGACAGCATAACATCTAACATGCTGTTTGTCAGCTTGCCAAAAAGAGAATTTTAGTAAGTGATACACCATAAAAATTCTCTTTCAACAGGCCTTTTAATGATGATAAATAAAAAACATGTGCAAACCCAAGCAATTAATTCTTTTTGAAGGATTCTGATGAAATCACTAATAAGGCACCGGGAAATGCAAATACATACATAAATGATTTCTTTGTGGATTCAACCTTGGAATCACCACATTTTTTTCTTATTTTTGAGAACAGTTAGTTAAATTAACCGCATTCTTTAAAGCCTTTATTTTAATAGCAGTCTAGATTAAAGAAAAGATGTGTAGAATAAAATCATATTAAATTTGGGTATTTTCATTGAACATTTTATTTTTTGTTGTTTAGTGTTTTCTTAATCTTTCTCAGCTTTTCCTTTGGTAAACACCTATGAAGTCATATTCTTAATAAAAAGGGAATGTATTCAACTACAATTAAATGTTTGAACACTAAAAAGAACAATAATGAGTACAATGCTCAAAAAGTGAAAAATTCTGTGACTACATAAAAAAGACCATTCGTGTTAAGGATACATAACCTCAAAATCTTCCATAAAGATTATGGAAATGGCAGCATGGACTTTTTGCTGACCTTCCATTTACTCACCGTGTCAAGAATGACTCTTTCGTGCTCTCAGTGCTGCCTTTCCTTGAGGAAACTGTTAGAGAAAAAGAAAACACACACTCCTGGATACTACAGCAGACACCGATGCTACAATATTTATTATACACCTCATATTGGTTTCCAAGTTCATAAAGAACATAGAACTTGGGTCTAACCTTTGGAGGTACAAGTATCATGTGATCCTGTTAAAACTTAGATCCTGGCCCTGGCCAGTTTGGCTCAGCGGTGAGAGCATCAGCCCTCAGACCAAAGGGTCTTGGGTTCAATTTCTGGTCAAGGGCATGTACCTGGGTTGTAGGTTGATACCCAGCCCCAGTTTGGGGCCGTGTGGGAGGCTACCAATACATGTGTCTCTCTTACATCGCTGTTTCTCTCTCTCTCTCTCCCTCTCTCTCCCCCTCCTCCCTTCTACTCTATCTAAAAACCAATGGAAAAAAATCCTCTTATGAGGATTAGCAAAACAAAAAAAACAAAAAATCAACCTCAGACCCTTAGTGGAAGCATGGTGACCTGCTCATAGGTTCTCAACACATATTTCGAAATAAATAAATAAAATAATATTCTATAAGGTAGTATAACATTAAAAATTATTCAATCACCCCTGGCCGTTTTTGCTCAGTGGTTAAAGTGTCAGCCCACAGACCAAAGCCGTCGGTTCAATTCTAGTCAAGGGCATGTGCCTTGGTGGCGGTTCTGACTCCGGGAGGCAACCAGTCGATGTGTCTCTCTCATATCAATATCTCTCTCTCTCTCTCTCTCTCTCTCACCCTCCCACTCTATCTGAAGATAAATGAAAAAATATCCTCACCTGAGGATTTAAAAAAAAAAACTATTCAACCAAAAGTGAGTCTTCAGTTAAAGATTATGGATAAATCAAGGAGACTCCTTTAAACATTGAGGCCATGAAAAACAGGTTGCCAATAGAGAAACAAAAATCTAGCTGAGAACAATAGGACGATCTTTAGAGAGTCTCAAGCAAAAAAGATGGTGATTCAGTAATTTTCTACCCCACAGAGTTGCTAGTCACAGACAAATTTACAGAAAATATACAACCCATGTTCCCTTTCTTGAGCATAAAACCAACATAAAAAACTCAAAGATAATAAATGCATCAATAGTTAAGGCTTTTTAAATATTTGCTAACATGATTATAAAAGTAAATATCTCTTTAATAGTAAATGATACATATGATATTGATAATAATCATCAGAAGGTTAACAACCATATATTTTGTCAATCAAAAACTAGAAACTGGTATAAAAAATAGTGATAATGATACATAATTTTTGTTTAGTAGTTCCAATGAGATCATGGTCATTTCAAACTGGATTTCCACTGCCCAGCACAATGTTTGGCACATAGTAGATTCTTTTTTTTTTTTACATTTTTTTTTCTTTATTGATTTTACAGAGAGAAGAAGGGAGAGAGAGAGAGAAACATCGATGAGAGAGAACATTGATTGGCCACCTCCTGTATGCCCCCCCCCCCAGGCATGTGCCCTGACTGGGAATCGAACTGGCGACCTCTTGGTGCATGGGTCGACACTCAACCACTGAGCCACACCGGCTAGACAGCACATAGTAGACTCTTAATAAATACTTGAGTGAATGACACTGATATTAGAAATAAAGGAATAAATATATCTTCATTTTTGATATTGATAATTTTAGGACTAGGTATATGAATATACATAATACTTAAAAATAATTATTGGTAGGTAAAAACAATCCTTTGTTTTTGAAAGCCTCATTTTAAGAGAGTCTTGATTTGAAGTCTGAGATGAGGATGGGCATGAGGCGGTATGATTAGGAGATTGGCAAAGTACTGTTTAGACAGCCAGGATGTTCTGGCCTTCCAGAGTTAGGGAGGGAACAGGCGTTGGTGATTCCATGAGGGAAACCTGACCATTCTGAACTGCGCTGTGCTTGAGACGGCAGAGGTCTAGGAAAAGAATGATGGAATGAGTGGCTGGGAGAAGAGCAAGGGCCAGACATGGGTCAGCACAGTTCAGAGACGCTCCTGATGGAGTAGACATGGAGGCACTAGAGCTCCCATTATTGCCTCAGGACACTAAATACCCCATGCTCTGGACTGGGTAGGAGTTACGGCGTCTCTGATCACCAGAAGCTATAAAGTAGGGCCTTACACATTTTCCTTTACTAATAAAATATGTCATACTAACCTTTGTAAGTGGGCACTCAAGTGGAAAAATTATATAAAGAAAGAAACGTTTCAGCTCTTATAACCATTATGAATACATACATAATATTATAGATTACCACATTTTATTTATAGTTTTGCATACTTTATTTATTTATTTTGCATTTATCTTCAGATAGAGCGGGAGGGAGAGGGAGAGAGAGAGAGAGAGAGAGAGAGAGAGAGCGAGCGCAGCATTGATGTGAGAGAAACACATCGAGTGGTTGCCACCTACATGACCCCAGCTGGGGCCGGGGACAAACTGCAACCGAGGTACGTGCCCTTAGCGGGAACTGAACCCAGGACTCTCTGGTCTGCTGGCCGATGCTCCGACTGCTAAGCCAAATTGGCCAGGGCAGTTTTGCATACTTTAAAAACATTATTAAATATCTATGAAATCACAGCATTTTAATGTTCTTGTTAATTTCCATTAAATATTTTAAAATTTACAAAATACATTAGTATCTGTGCTATAATAAAATAGGAAGAAAAAGCTTTAAAATATTTGTTGAAAACCATGTGTTTTAAATAGAGCATATTCAATTGCTTAAGTTTGCTCTGATTTCTGACTCTATCGCTCTCTCCACCTTTTCACTTTGTATTTCCTCCTTCTTATCTTCTGATTAACATGAGACAGATACCCCAGCTCCCCATAACCCCTTTCTTGTAAAACTGAAGTTTAAACATTTCTAACACCACTTAACAAACACCACCCCACTACCTGGATACTTACTCTTTGTGTAAATCTTAGATATGCTATTTTAAAAATATCAAATCCCAATAATTGAATGTCAAAGGTTTAAAAAAAAAAAACAGAAAACACTATCTCATTTTGATTAGAAATATTTTTTAAAATATTCTTAGTACTTCCGTAAGAATTTTTTCTTCAAGAGATAAGCAATAATCATTATCTACCAACTAAATTAAATTTGAAATTTGGACTTTAACTCTGTATTCAGTTGGAAATGTTTTCCATTAAGATCAAAGATAGCAAAAGAACTGAGATCGTAGGTGTGAAGTTATCCTTTTCTCATATCATCAAACATAGATATAAATAATGATATTAATAAACAACAAATTGATCAACCAAGTAACCAACAAACAAAAAGCCTAGAGAATCAAACGAGGGAAGATTAGGACTACCAAAATATCAGAAAACCAAAATTTTATAATTGATATTTATAAAAATCTACATATGCATTTGATGGCAAATGTAAATTATGATTAATGCTGTTTTATAGTGGATTTATTTGTTTGACCTCAGTTTGGGGCACTGTGTTGAAAACATAGATTGTATTGAATGCTATTGCTTTTTTTATGCAGTTGGCTTAAATTGTAGTCCAGAAGACTACAATTACTTTTGTTCATGGAATATTTACTGTCTTCCATTTATAAGGTACTGTAGTATGAGATGCTTAATTTCTGTAGATGTATATGTACATCAAGTTTTCTTGGGCACTACTGAAATTTGAGGCCAGATCATTCTTTGTTGTGTCTATTAGCCAAGGTTCTCCAGAGAAACAGAACCAACAAATATGTGTGTGTGTATACATATATATATTTACACATGATAGGTTATATATGTAATATATTTACATATACATATATCTTGGGATTAGCCATCTTTCATAATCACATGACCCAATTCCTTATAATAAGTCAATATCAGAGGGTGTCAATGGGCGGAAAAGGAGAAACACCTGTAACAAAAGTAAATTAATAAAAATAAGTAAATAAACAAAGATCTCTCGATAGATGATATAGATAGATATAGATATAGATATAGATATAGATATATAGATATAGATATAGATATAGATATAGATATAGATATATAGATATAGACATAGACATACAGATTTTTCCCAAGATCTGCAGGATTAAGTTAGCAAGCTGGAGACCCAGAAGAGCTGATAGTAGTTTTAGTCCAAAGGTCAGCAGAATGAGACCCAGGAAGGGCCAGTATTTTCC
The DNA here is from genome assembly GCA_030848825.1 of Tadarida brasiliensis. NCBI lineage: Eukaryota > Metazoa > Chordata > Mammalia > Chiroptera > Molossidae > Tadarida > Tadarida brasiliensis. The sequence continues at coordinate 107,688,426 of CM061263.1, read as the reverse complement.
TTTGAGTCCAAAGGCAGGAAAAAGCTGTTGTCCTAGTTTGAAGGTAGTCCAGGAGGAGAGATACTCTCTTACTTAAAGAAGGTCAGCCTTTTTGTTTTATTCAGGCCTTGAATTGATTGGGTTAAGCCCTTTCAGAAGGGCAATCTGCTTTACTCAGTTTACCAACTTAAATATTAATCTTACCCAAAACTCCCTCACAGAAATACCCAGAATAATGATTGACCAAATACTTAAGCATCTCATACCCAGTCAAGCTGACACATAATATTAACCATATGTGAAAGGCTGTTTTGTGCATTGAGGATGTTGAGAAGTATCCTTAGCCTCTAAACACTAGATACTAGTAGCAACATTCTTTCTTAATTGTGGCAACAAAACAACTGCAAAAATGTTTCCTAATTGTCCCCTAGATGAAAAATTGATAACCACTGTCATAACTAAATTATCATCTTTAATTCTCGCAACAGATTTGCTAGAAATATAATACTATTGTCATTATACAAATGCGAGATTAACTCAGATTAGGTAACGTGCCTAATACCACAATGCTAATACATTTATGGAGCCAATATTTAGATCCATGTCTGTCTAACCCCAAACTGCATTCTAGTTTCAGTACATCATGCTGTCCAAACGGCAGTTGAAAATTGGGAAGCTCAGGAGACAGAGCTGGCCAAGAAATATAGATCACAAGTCAATAGAGCATACAGAAGATACTTGAATCCATAGTAGTGGATTGAATTTACTTAGGAGAAAAATATAATTATTAGTCTCAAGAAGAAGGGACACTTTCTGAGGGGAAATATGGGATCTTGGAGTTCCCTATGGATTTGGTAGCCCATATCAATCCATCCAATTGAGCCAGATAAAATAATTTCTGTGTTGATATTTATGGGTCATTGAATCTCTGTTGATCCCAGACATCTCCGTTCTCCTTTTTTCATAAACTGAAATATTCACAATAAAAATAATTTACCCCAGAAGGCGTGTGTGTGTGTGTGTTAACATTTACTAATCTATGACCACAAATTAATATTTTGGCCTAATAAAATATTGCCTAACATAAAACAGAGTCTTAAGAGGAGAAAACCATGATATAAGTAAATTTTAGATGTTTATAATAATCATAGGATAAGCCGTTTGGTGAAGAGAAAAAGGTAAGCATAAAAAAAGCTATATCCATTCTAAATAAAATTAAGTAAAGTTGATAAGAGCCTATGATTTTGTATTACCTGAGCCTTTGTCCACACAATTAGAAGATCATTGTCTTGGGTTTTGCTTGTAATCTGTGGTAACTATTTTCCAAGATGTTCACAGTCCTTTTTGCCTCCTGATATCCATTCCCTTGTGTAGTCATCCCCTATATTAAAAATAATTGACCTATGCAACAAGTAGGATATTCCAGAAATAACAGAGTATGACTTATGAATCTAGGTCTTAAAAGTCACTGTTGATTTCTCCGTGGCTTCTGTTGGATGACCCACTCTGAAGAAAGCCAGCTGCCCTAAGGAAAGGTCAACATAGTGAGGATCCGGGGTTTCCGGCCAACAAGTAGCACTAACTTGCCGGGCAAGTAAATGAGTCGTGTTCGAAGCAGATACACCAGCCCAACCTAAGCCTTCATATGACTGTCACCATGGCCAACAATTTGACTGAACCCTTATGAGAAACTCTGATTTAGAATTATTTAGCTAACTATCCTTGAATTTGTGACACTAAGAAACCAAAATAAGCTCTGGCCAGTTTGGCTCAGCGGTTAGAGTGTTGGCCCTCAGACCAAAGAGTAGCGGGTTCCATTCCAGTCAAGGTCACGTGCCTCGGTTGCGGTTCGTCTCTGGCCCTGGTCGAGGTCATGTGGGAGGCAACCAATCAATGTGTCCCTCTCACATTGATGTTCCTCTCTCTTTCCCTCTCTCCCTCCCTCTCACACTATCTGAAGACAAATGGAAACATATCCTCAGGTGAGAATTAAAAAAAAAAAAAAGAAAGAAAGAAACTGAAATGATAAATGTTTGTTGTTCTTTACAGCCACTAAATTTTGTGATCATTTATTAGGCAGTAAAATATAAGTAATAGCACCTTTATTTAGAAGTATACTAGGGAAGGGAGAGACATCTAAGATATTTAACTTATTTTATCTTCATCACAAATAATTTCCAGATTGAAACAGAAAGGAAGGCTAACATGGAGTTGATGTCTAAAGCATTTTTCATTGAAATTATCTATAATTCACTAAAGGTGTAAGTTAAAGAAGCCCAAATATAAGAAAAGATTGACATAGATATTTGAAAAGAAGATAAATATACTAAACTTCACTAATCCTTCATGTTATTTTCAGAAGGCTGACAAATCAATATAGTGTGGGGAAAAAATGCTTTAAAAAATGTTTCCAACTGAAATTTATAAAATGCATTTTAGCTAGTGTAAATATGCCGTAAACATTAAAATTAGTTAATATAAAACTAGACTAAATCCATGAAAGTCAACTAGAATTCAGAGCATCACATGATCTGTGTTGTACTACAATCCATTGAACCTATTGATGACTGGTAAACACTAGATAGTAGATTATACAAGAGTTCAACAATTGATTAAAAAGTTCAACATGATTTCCCCAAAAAAGACATTGAGTTTATTGCTATTGATTTAACCTGAAGTAGTATGTACGTAAACACTGCTGTATTTGAAACTTTTAAAATAAGCATCTAGGGGGAAAAAGGTACATTGATCAATTTCTCAAGAAGTCTAGGTTTTACAAACAAGAGAGTTGTAACAAACCCAGTGAAATTATACACTTATGTCATTTTAGAAATCAAATAATAATTTAAGCTACAAGTCACTTTGTCTACAGCTATTACAAGTGGTAGTCACTTAATGATAGTCTTTGAAAGGCATTTATATATAAGAATATTAAAGTATCTTTCAACAATATATGCCAAGGAGGATTTATTCCCCCACCAGATTTTCACACCCCCTTAGATTTTATGCCATTTTTAGCTCTTTTTAAACAAATCAATATGGGTCTTTCAGGCAAATGTTATTTCTATACTCACTTCTTGTTCAAGTTTGTGTCAGGTAACATACCATGCACCACCCAAATTTGTATCGAAATAGTCCCAATGATGTAGATGAAGGAAAACAGCACCAGCATCACTTAGAAACCTGTTCCAAATGTGAACTGTTGGACCTTACTGACCTTACTGGAGACACACAGAACCTGAAATGTGGGTGAGGCTCAATAATCTTTCTTTTAATAAGCCATTCATGTGATTGGATGCATCCTAAATTTTGAGGACCAATTAGAATCTAGAAGAAACTGGACTGACAAACACAATCAGAACGACGCACGATTATTGGGAAAAGTGACATCTCACATTCAGGAAATACGTGGAAAGAGGTTTTGGCTCAGCTCCACTAACCACCTCCTAATTCAGAAATACAGAATCTGTTAGTTCAACTAAAACAAAAACAAACGCAGCATCCACTCTTCTACTATGTAGATACTGCCTTTTGAGACAGCCAATATTATGTCCTCATATCTCCTTCGAAAATTACCTTTCCTACTACACTAAGCATTCAGAGTATAAATTATCAGCACACACTGCTATTGCTATGCGTTGCAGGCTGGGAAGTGATGCCAATAACTCGGGGAGTATTCCATCCTGATGATGGGAGTTTTTGTTTGTGTTGATTTGGGAGCAAGAACAATGAATGCTGAATTAGTACTGTGACTCTGCCACTGTCCAAGAATGTGGCAGGAAGACTAGAGGGCAATCGAATCTCCATTCACACAAGCTGAAGAAAACTTCCTTAAAATAATGACAAACCTCTCCGTGTACAATGAAAGGATCTAGTATGAATCCAATTTTAGTTTTTTAACATTAAGCTGATTTTTCCTGCAAGCACATTCCTCAGGCTGCCTAAATTTCTACTTTTAAGAGTAACTCTTTTAATAGCAACCTTCTTTTGAACATCATCTTTATTCTCCACACTCCAAAATCTGTTCAGTGCTCTTTCCCTGTGTCCCCATATAGCTTTCTCTCCTTACCAATTTTTTGTCGATGTTTTGACCATTGTACTATCTGTGTTCTCTTCCATAGCACTTAAGAGTGTGACATTTATTTTTATGTGCTTTATTATTTAATATGTATATTTTCCTCCCATCGTTCCTTGAGAACATTGGCCATGTCTTTTATTTATTTTTTCCCTTCCAATGTCTGGAAAATATATTAGTGCCCAACATGTTGTAGACATAGTAAGTATGTATGGAATAAGTGCATAAATGAAGTGAATGAATGCTTGGCTATAAACTCTATCATGTCTGTCTCACTTTTCACTAGATTCTTCTGAACTACTACTGTAACAGAAACGTGGTAGGCATGTAACAAACATTTGGTCAATTAATAAATTCAATGATTTATTGAACTCTTTTAATTTTCCCAGCCTGAACTCTGCCTCTAAATTTAAAAAATAAACTTACAGATATTTTATAATGGCATATATTCCAATACGATTTTGCCCATTTTTGTGATTCTGAAATCAAAATGATCTCACATTAATTTTTTTCTGAGTCTAAAAAATTATGTGTATGCTTTCTTTTGTCAATTGCTACTTCTGGTTGTTCATTTGGGATTAGTCAATGAGAGGACTAAATTGAGTAAATTATGTTTATATAATTAAGAGAGCTGATGAATAAGTTTTCCATACACATACATCCAGAATAGTTCAAAAGAGATGTAATGATGAAGAAAAATTACATGGCATTAGTTTTATATAACTGCTATATTAATGGTACAGTAATTCTATAATATTTATATTAATAGTACAATAAATATAGTTTTATTTTTATATAATTTTTATGACAGGGACACACTAACATTTTCACATTTCTGCTCTTTTGTAAGCTTTGAAGCATCTCTCTCCCAGAGCAGATAATCCCTGACAACAAATATAGATAAAATAGAAATTACCATAAAATTTAAAATTTTTTCTCATTTTTTTCTTTTTTCATTTTAAAAGACATGTTATCCAATATTCAATTTATAGTATTTTTTAAGTAGAGGTAATGGAATTATAATGTATGTACTTTTTGCCAGAAGTAGTACTGAGTACTTTTTCAACATGATGACATTGATTTATATATAAAACTTCGAGCTTGTTCAAATGCTGAATTTCAAGTTCAGCAAGAGAGCAATCCCTATTATATAAGCACTTTTGAATCTCTGTTTGCAACATATTTGCTAATGTCTCATTGGCCAAACAAGTCTCATTAACCAAGCCTAGATTAAAAAAAAAGGAGAGACTTTCTTTCATACAGCTTTTAGAGAAAGGTCTGAATTATGTTTTTATCCAAATAATCTCAATTGCACATATTCAAGATATGATTATATTCCTGAATGTATAATTGAGAAGCCATCCAATATTCTCATGGCAGGTGAAGAAAGTTTTGATCATTACTTGTTTGAAGGCATATACAATGTTTAACCTATTCGTTCATATTTTAATAAAAATTTACAAAATATATTATGCTGATATATGTTCTTGGTGGAATTATTTTTACCCTTAATTTATGTTTCTATAACATTCTGTAGTTTATTTCCATAAACTATCTTATGTTTCTGAAAGTTTGTTTTAGTTAGTGATTAAGTAGAAACCATTCTTTCATCAGAAGAGCCTGTTGACTAAAATAATTCCCCTATATAAACACTTTGGTTAGAGGTCAATCAGTGTGCTTGAGCATACAGTGTAACTGAAAACCATCAGTACTTTGCCTCCGATGTACACAGTGAGTTTTTGCTAACTAAGTACAGCATACATACAGTTAGAACACTATTAAATAGAGTATTAGTTTGCCAGCCAAACCAATGTTCTTTGGATCACGACACAGCTTTTTATAAATAAGAAATAAGAAGCGCCCAGCTGGTGTGGCTCAGTGGACTGAGTGCCATCCCATGGACTGAGAGGTCCCAGTTCGATTCCCAGTCAGGGCACATGCCCGGGTTTCCCGCTCCAGCCCCAGTGCGGGGACGTGCAGGAGGCAGCTGATCGATGTTTCTCTCTCACATCAATGTTTCTATCTCTCTCTCCCTCCCTTCCTTTCTCTCTAAAAAAATAAATAAAAACATATTTTTCAACAAAAAAAGAAAGAAAGGCTTAGCATAGCAATAAAGAGAGGTAAAGACAAATGCTTATTTCCTAAAACTTGGATATATATTGGCATATTCGTGAATAGTATTGTGTGGTCAGGTAACTAACTGTTCTATTCACAGAGCTATATTATCTGTTTCTACTTTTATATTCACCATGAAACCCTTTAAAATTTAATAGTGACTGCTTTATAAGAATCGTTTACTTGTTTAATCTCATCTTCAGTCTTCTAATTCTTTCACGTGAATCTCCAAAAAGTCTAGGTCTAGAGAGTGCTTTGAATTCAGAAAGATTAACAAACATTTCTTTATCTGGATCCAAAGGCATAAATTAGGTAACAAGCATTTAATTTACAAATCTATTTGTCATAGTATTTCTTTCAATAGCCTCCTCTGGCATATTAAAATATGAATTGATTTATAAATGATGATTTATACACTTGCTCAGAGAGTAATGCAATGTATTGACATGAAGACTGCCTTATAAAACTCATTAAATATGAATCCATTTTTCTAAAATAGATGCAGTAGCAATTTGGAAAACATATTGTAATATTTTTTCTAAAACGGTTAATGGGAAATGTTAACTTCAATAATCTCAAATAGATGCCATATCACAAAACATTTATTTCAACTAGAACCTCGTCTATAGTTTAATATAGGTAGAATAATTTTACATAGCCACAGGCTGTGTCTCTTCTAAAGAAAGGACATATTTGATATTACATCTTCTTGCCAGATTAGATGACAAGCAACATTCAAATCACAAAATCCTCTTGTATGAACAGGCTGTTACTATAGTGCCAGATTAGGACTTTCCAATTACCATATGTTTCTAAATGTTTATTTAGGATTTTAGAAACAGTGTGGCTTTTTCCTGAAAGCAATAAAATAAAATAAACCTTTATTTTGGTAATATTTGAAAGCACGAGCCCTGGAAAGTAGAAAAAATGATCTTTAAATCTCAGTTTGATAGAATAGAATTATAGTATTTTGACCTAGAAAACACTGCATTGAACTCAAATAGCCACTCAAGCTAACAATTAACACACACAAAAATAAGGTAGTGAGAACTTTGCAAAAGCAAATTTCTGTGTCTTTTATAAAAGTGTCAGTGGATAATAACAATACTTAAAGCTTTAAAGTTCTTTCATTTAAAACAATAGTTTTAAGAGAATTCTCTTTTTTCTCAAAGCATAATATAAAATTGTCAAAACACCTTCTCTAAGTTATGTCTCATGTTTTCTACAATGCAATTAATTAAAGCAATAGATTTAATGAATATGGCATTGACCTCTTTGACTCAGGGTTATATTCTTATTTTGATCACACCTGAAGTACCGAATTTCAGAACAGTATAAATATGTAAAACTGAATTTCAGTTGGAAGCTTGTTTATGTACTTAGCTCTCTTCTTGTATATTGCTGTATTTAACATTCAGCAAGCAATTTTTTACAGTTAGTGCTGACCTTGCATTTTATTTTGTATTATATATATTTTAATTTTTAATTACAGTTTACATTCAATATTATTCTGTATTAATTTCAATTATAAGCATAGAGGTTAGAAAATCATGTACTTTACAGAGTGGTCCTTCTATTGTTTCAAGTACCCACCTGGCCCCACACATAGTTAATATTATATTATTGACTCTATTCCTCATGCTGTAATCAACAAACTCCATCACTGACTTTAAAAGAACTCTTTACCTTTTTCTTTCCTAAGATTGTAAAACAATTTTACTGCTATATCATTGTATCCTAAAGTGGAAAAGAACAAGTGATTAAATCTTTATATATCATTTTATATATCTAGTACTCATAGATACAGAATAAAGGGGGGACACAAAGCTCGGTTTTCCTATGGCATCTCTGCATGGGCACTTCTGAAACTCAGTAGGAGAAAGCTTTTCTATTGATTGCTGAGAAAAAAAATGAAACTACATTTCTCCAACCATTTTTGAATTTACAAAAGGCTTCATTTATAGGCTTCAAGTCAAGCTCGCCTTTGACTGAAAGGTCAAAATATTTAGTAGAGGCAAATTAAAAGAAATACTTTAAAAAACAATTTATATGATTATTTTCTACCCACTGTGAAAAGTTTATTTACTTGAAAATAATTTTTTCTAAGCTTCAGTACATGGATAAATATACAAGCACATTTATTTGAAAAACATATACTGGATTTGGAAGCTAAAATGTCATGGAAGCCTTCCAAAATACTGTAATAACTAAGATGGAATCCCCAAAAGGCCATGTCTCAACTCCACATCAAAGTTCTATGGGGAGAACAAAAATGCTAGAGAAAAGGTATGAGGAAAACAGAGTAGACTGACTCGATGGCATTATTTCTGAAGTTTTAGTTCAAGAGTGACATGAGCATACTTCAATAAATAAAAGGCATTTAGTCACCATCAAGTCGACATTGATTTATTTTGTGAAAAATTAATTTTCCCAGAGGATATAAAATAAAAGAATGCAATTTCTAGATTAAACTTCCATAATCCAATTTTTTCCTATTTTTGTTTTTAGTTTACTATAATTATTTTTACCAGGATTGGTTTTTTTCTCTGTCAATTTTAGAATAAAGTTTAACATATCATTACGTTTTTGATTATGTCAAATTTTAATTACTGTAGTCTTTGTCAAAGTGAGTTTGTTTTTCCTTCTACTTCCTCTTCCCCCTTTCCCTTTCTCCCTCCCTTACTTCTTTTATTCTTATCAATTCCAATATGCCTGAGTCATTTCCAACAAATATAAATGTTTCGGAAAATTATAATCTCCATGAGGACAGGAATTTCTGTCCATTTTGCTTCTTGACACATTGCTTGTGCGTCTTAAAACGTCTGAGTCAGAAAGCATTAAAAAATATTCAGGCAAATTTTAGTTAAATAACACATACAACAATACATAGTTTAAACTTTTGTTCATTCCATGTTATTTCCTCATAAAATTAAGTAAATATTTGATGATTTTTTTTTTGTTATTCTCGTTTTAGAACACAGTTAAATGATCTGTATACATGATACAGGCCAAACACCATATTCAAAGTGGTGGAATCAAATCAATGAGGTCAACATCCCCCAAGTTTTGCCAAGCCTTGTCTGATTAAGCCAGTCTAATCACAAAAATAGATGGCTAAATGATGTTCCTTATTTGGGGGGGAAATGAGGTACTTCTAAATGTTTCAGAATACACTAATGTATTTCAAGGTTTCAGGCCAGTTTCTCCACTGGAAATGCTCCCTACTCAACATTTTAATTGGCTTCTTCGTGTATTTCAAATATCATTTCAAATGTTAGTTTTGACTTGTCTGTTCCCATTATCACATCTAAATAACTGCCTCCACTTCCCTATTATTTTCTAACTCTTGATATCTTCAGACAACTGTATGTGCATATGCACATGTGTGTTTAGTTTATAGTTGCCTGTCTCCCATATTAGAAATTAAATTAATGGAGGGCTGGGTACAGGATCTTCTTCTGTCTATTCCAACTGTATCCTCAGAATCTATGCAACTGATGGTAAAAAGAAATCAAGGGAAGAAATTGGAGATTTCTCCCGCTGTTAAAAACATAAGCTCCATACTGGCAAAGTTCTCTTTTATTGAATTCTGGGGGACTTTTTTAATGCTAGATGTGTAGAAAGTATTCAATTACTATTTATAGACTTAAATGAACATATCCACGATAGGATCATCTCTCAAGGGGTCTACTTCTTTGCTATCTTTTTCTTGGTTGAAAATACCTGTATAAGAGATTACCAATTTAAAGTTATTCTTTTTCGTATTTCCTTTTAGTTAGCCTCAGTTCACTAATGCTTTAGCAAACGCCCAAATAATTATGCATACTCAGATCTAAGGAATGAACTACGGCCTTCCTTAATGGTCTAATGTGGAGAATATGAAACAAAGGGCATTAGCCAATTGAACATCTCAGCCAAGTTCTAAGATAGAGTATAAATTACTAGTTCACATCACGGGTTCTGCAGCCCCACTGAGTTAAATTTGAATCCCAACTCCTCCCCTCATTAGGTGTGTGATTTTCAGCAACTGAACTTGATCAATAGTTGTGCCACAGTCTTCTCATCTGTAAAATATTATAGACACTACTCACATGTTTTGTGAAGATTAAATAACTCAATATATGTAAGGGATTTAGAACTCTGTGTAGCATGTTATAAGCAATATGTGAGTGACTTACTATTTTAAATATATATTACAAGAATGAAACGTCTAGAAAAGGATTAGAGGAAGGGCTACCATGTATAATATTTTCAAGTTATTTAGTTTCTCTCTGTCTTAATTAGCTCATCTATGAAGTTGACATTACAGTAATACTATCTATCTTGTAAGGATTTCAAGAGTTACAATATGAACAGTGTTTAAAACAGGGCTAAGTACATAGTAACACTCTAAAAAGGTGATCTATTTTGATAATGATTATGATGTTGATGGTGAGAATTCTATGAAGGTATCTAAATCATATGGCAAAATTTTAAGAGTACCATGGTAAAAGTACAGGTAACGTTTTTTTCTACTTTATGTGCCCTTAACATGTGTTGCTTATAAAACATTTTTTCTAGATAAATAAAGACATTTTAGTGTTTTTTGAACATGAAGTTCATCTGCCTGCCAATGTTTCATTAGAATCATACAAAGTTACTCATCAGTCAATTTAATTATTTAAATGCATTCAATTATTAAGTCATTTGACAAGTTCAATGACCAATTATACCTGTTGGCTTATGGTTTGAAGTATAACATGACTTTCCTGTTAATTAAAAGAAGGGAATTTACAGTGCATTTGTTATAGTTTTAGTTTTGATGATGCTTTATTTCCCTACTGAAAAAACTTTTTTCTCATTCCCCCAATTTTTAGTATTGCTTCTAATTAGAATTTTAAGTGCTGAATGACAACTTCAAACTAAAATAGGGTGAGGTATAAAAAAAATAAAAAGATATGAAGGGAATTATAAATTAAAGTCTTTGTAAAACAAGCTATTGATTGCCTAAGGGTTGCTAGGCAACTACTGTGTAGTAAATTGCATAAACACTTCTTTTTATTTTAATGAGTGAAATAAAAAATACATAAAAGTACGATGCATCCTCTAGTTTGATATTAGCTATCATCTTTTTTCTTAGTGATAAACAACACTGAAATAATAAACATTATCTTTTTTAGATCTCATCATATTATCTAGGTAAGTATTTCTGTAAAGTAATTTGAAAGCTGTGTACCAGCACATTGTTATCAGGAAAATTACTTAAGGTCATTTTTATATCTAACCCATGGCAATAAAGTTGCAGCTCAGTCAGCAAAACCTTGTCATAACCTTTATTCCATTCAGAAAATTCTATTAATTCTAATTGTTGCAGCCTTAATGAAAGTGTGATTCAATATTCTCTAACTGACCTTGGGCCATTTCCTTTCAGGGGTGGCCATGTAACCAATAAAAGGTATATGAGTCAATTTGACTTTAAATATTTAAAACTCACGCATACCCCAAATTCTAAGCAAAAGAAAGAAAAAAATTATCCTGTACAAGTTTTACAATAGGAATCTTAACACAGACTTCTAAAACATGTCACTGAATAACTAAATCAGATCCTGTTTGTAAGCAGTCTCCTTTGTTATTATGCCCATTGAACAAGCTTCATACTCTGCTGGGAACTTGTTCCATCACCCTCTGTATCTTTAAAATTAAATCCTCTGGTTCTTCGCTTTATTTGAAAACTTGCTTCTGGAACAGATGATTAAATATTTTTACCAAAATTATTTTGAGAGTAGAGTTGCATGAAGCTAGCTCTTTAAAATGCATTACTCTACAAACAGCTAATTTTTAGAAATTCTGTTTCGAACTTTGTCTTCCAGTTGTACCCCCTTCACCATTTCACCCATCTAAGCATAAGTCTAAGAACGATTCCTTCAAGTTAACAAGAAAATGGAGACAACCAGTCCGAAATTTGCAGAACTTCTCGGTCCCCAATCCATTCTTTCTTTCCATTTCAGCATAGAACTTCCCCCTTCATTTAATGTAACTCATACCTCAGGGACCTTCCATTTATCTCTTCCTTTTTTTTTTTTCATATTTTTCAACCTCTTTCTCTCTTTACCTTCAACATGCCTAAAGTTATCTTAAAAGTCCACTGCACATAAACACACACACACACACCCCTTCCAGTAACCCTTGCGATTATATTGGATCAACATAGATAATCCAAGATAAATGCTCTCATCTCAGGATTCTCAATTCAATCATGTCTACAAAGTCTGTTTTGCCATGAAAACTAACATTTTCACAGGTATAGGGTTAGGATGCACACATTTATTGGACCACTGTTCTGCCTGCCACCATAACAAAATTTAATCCTTTTTATTAAAAAAAAAATTACCAGTGTTTCTTACCTGCTTTTCCCAAGCCTTCCTTGGCTCCAAGTTTTAGTCTGTCAACTCTTTAGGACTTACTTTGATTCATTGGTTCATAGTAGATGTTTTGATAGAATATTAATGGTCCATTTTTGTCCTATATTTGGACTACGAAATTGAATATGGTATTTTACAAGTTCTGCCCCCGTTAGGTTTATTATTGTGCTTTAAAGATTTTACCATGTGAATTTCTCTGTGTAGTCAGAAAAACATAGAGATGTTTTTAAAGCTTTTTTTTTGTTTTTTAAATTTATAGATCTTTAGAAGGAAAGAGAGGGGAAGAGAGAGAGAGAAACACAGATTAGTTGTTCCACTTATTTATGCATTCACTGGTTGATTCTTATATGTGCCCTGACCAGGGATCAATCGCGGAACCTTGGCGTATGGAGATGATACTCTAAGCAACTGAGCTACTCGGCCAGGGTGAAAAAGTAGAGATATTGCGACTAAAGGAAAGATGCTAACTCAATCACACTCTCTAGTGGTTTTAGCACCAAACTGGTTCATGCTATAGGTGTAACTGAACTGGATGCTGGTCTTCCCTTTAGAAAATTACTGTCAACTAGACAAACTTGTTACTATTAATTCCAATTTTTCAGAAAGATGGTTGCTTTTTTCTTCTATTTTATTTGAGTACTGCTTATAAAAATATTTTGCATTCAATTTATAAGTAATATATTAATTATAAAGATTATAATTTCAACCTGATTAAAACATAATATAAATGTGACATTTGATAAATAAATATAAATGGGATGTTTAAGCTATTAAAAATATACTTCCACTGACATACAATGGAAATAATATGTACAAATAATAAGTCAAGTTTGTAATTATTTTTTTATATATCTAAAAAAGACATATTATACTAAAAAACTATTATATGGGTATATTTTTTAATATGATTTTATTTATTTTTTTAGAGAGAAGGGAAGGAAGAGAGAGACAGAAACATCCATTGATGTGAGAGAGATACATCAATCGGCTGCCTCCTGCACACCCCCTACTGGGGATTGTGCCCACAACCTTGGGCATGTGCCCTGATCGGGAATTGAACTGGGACCTCTCATTCCATGGGACGATGCTCAATCCTTTAATTAGTTTTATTGTGGCAGGAATCTCCTAAAATGAAAACCACTTTAGAGGCAGACAAAGAGAAACAAAGAGGGATACTAATGAAAATAAAGGAGAGGGAAAGGAGCAGGAGAAAAGGAAGAGATAGCAACTTAAGAGACTAAATATAAAAGGACTTTCCCATTAACTTTTTTTTTCTTTATTGATTTTTAGAGGGAGAGGGAAAGAGAGACAGAAACATCAATGAGAGAGAACATTGACTGGCCACCTCCCGCATGCCCCTCACTGAGGATTTGGCCCACAACCTGGGCATGTGCCCTGACCGGAAATCGAACCGGTGACCTCTTGGTGCATGAGTTGCCACTCAATCACTGAGCCACACCGGCTGGGCCCACTGACTTCTTAAGCAAGTTTCTTCAAACCTTGTTTTTTCTAAGAATAATTTACAAATACCTGAACAAAATAACGAAATGTCTTTTCTGTTTCTTGGATATTTCTCAGAAAATTACTTTATGTTAAAGATTTGGGAGTTAGTGTACCTTGTTGAAAACATTGTTTTCCCAAAAGTAGAAGAGATTTCCCCGGGCGAAACAAATAAATAATAGTTTTGATTCCTGAATTTCTATTGACCAAAAGAATAAAATATATCTGTCTTCAAGTGAGTATCCCCCAAGGGTGGGGAACATCCAGCCTGCGGGCCACATAAGGCCCATGAAATCTACCAGCTAACATCACACACCTCACCAGATCAGCCTGACCAAATAGAGCAGGCTAATTTTTTAAGCTGATCATTTTGTATGGCCCACGAATTATGTTATAAATATCCAAATGGCCCTTGGCAGAAAAAAGGTTCCACATCCCTGAAAAAATGTCATACATTAGAGACATGTTTTATTTATTTATTCATTTTTAAATCCTCACCGGAGGATATTTTTCCATTTATCTTCAGATAGAGTGGGAGGGAGGGAGAGAGAGAAACATCAATGTGAGAGAGACACATCAACTGGTTGCTTCCCGCACAACCCCAACCAGGGCCGCCGGGGAACAAACCACAACTGAGGTATGTGCCCTTGACCAGAATTGAACCCAAGACTCTTTGGTCCTTGGGCCAATGCTCTAACTGCCTAGCCAAACCAGCCAGGGCTAGACATGTTTTATTAGGGAGATGAAAATAGCTTCAATTTTTTTTATCTCAAAACATATTTTTCTTTCTAATAATATTTATTCAAATTCAAGATTTATTAAATTTTGCCCATATATAACTCCTTAAGTTTAAGCCATATCCATATATTACTCCAATGTGACTTAGTTAATATTTTTCTTTAACTTAAATCACTCTTTCATAGCTTAATTTTAATAATATTTATTAATTCATGAGTTTGATATGCTAGTTATACTTTTTCAATATACATCAAAATTAAATAATATTTTATTTTAAAATATATTTTATACTTGAAATATTTTCTACAGTGGTATATTTAGGAAACAAGTTTTGGTGGAAAAAACTAATTATATCTACTATCCACAGAGGGAAAATCAAAGAGGTATACTACATATGGGTACTTTGTCAGTAAGAAGAAATATGTATATACTAAAACATGTATGTTTTAAAGTATGTTTTTATCGATTTTAGAGAGAGAGGAAGGGAGAGGGAGAGAGAGAAAGATCAGTCAGCTGCCTCCTGCACACCCTCTACTGGGGATCAAGCCCACATCCCTGGCATGTGCCCTGACCAGGACTCAAACCCATGATCTCCCGGTGCATGCCCAATGCTCAAGCAACTGAGCCACACCAGCTGGGCAAGCCCATTTTTAATATATACTCATAAGACTTCCCTACCACCACCACTATCACCACCGTCATCACTAGAATCTGAGTTTCATGAAGACAAGAATGATGAGAGCTATCTTGAACACTGTGCAAAGAGTTTCTAGACAATTGGTATATGTTCACTAAATATGATAGAACAAATATCTATATTCATTTTAGTGTTCTTAAAAAATGCTCCTCAGCCCTGACTGGGTAGCTCAGTTGGTTAGAGTATCATCCTGATGCATCAAGGTTACAGGTTGATATCTGGTCAAGGCACATACAAGAATCAGCCAATGAATGCACAAGTCGAACAAAAACTAGATCTCTCTCTCTCTCTCTCTCTCTCTCTCTCTCTCTCTCTCTCTCTCTCTCTCTCCACACCTTCCTCTCTCCCTCTGTCTAAAATCAATGTTTAAAAAAAGTTCCTCATATACACATATAAGCTAGCTTTTTTATTTTTTATTTACTTTTTAAAATATCTTGACTTTAACATAATTTCTCTCTCAAAATGCTGGCTATCATCTTCAATATCCAGAACTCATTGATTGCATGTTTCTGTGAAATTAAAAACATTTCACGAGATATATTTTCTTTGTATGTTTCTTTCTTATGCAAGTTCCTCAGATAGCTTCAAATTCCTGAAATGTAACTATGAGGAACCAAGAAACTTATCTCACAAAATATCGTAAAACTATTCTGACACTAGACCTTATATAGGCTCTCACAGGGTACGTTAAATGATCTTTTCCTAGAAACTGTACTTTAGAATTACATTTTTTCCCATTTCCTAATTTAAAAAAATCAATTATATTTTAATTAGCATATTTCCTTTCCCCCATTCATTTTTTTTCAGTCTGCCACCTTCCAGTCATAATTAGGATATGGATATCTATATATTAAGATGTCTATATTTAGAGAAATAGATATGTAGGTAGGTAGATAAATAGCTGATAGAGATAGATGATAGATAGATAGATAGATAGATAGATAGATAGATAGATAGATGATAGACAGACAGACAGTTGCACTTCATCTCCAGAAAACCTCCATCCATAAGCCTTTAGTTCCAGATTAAACTAGGGGAGATGTTTTCTTTTACTTCAAAGAACCCAGTGAGCACTTCAAATGTATCACCTACCATATTAACAAGTGATTATTATTAATTTTACTTATTGATAGATATGATATATACTTATTAGCTGATATATACTAATTGACATATACTAATTGGTGTCAGCACCTGACACAAAGATTCAGACACTGTAGATACATTATTGTTTAATCTGAACTCTAGAATACATTTTCTAACCCTAAATAACATTGTTCTAATTTATTTTGCAATTAAATCTTCCTATCACTCTTACAGTAATATCTTCAGCCATTATATTTGGAGCCAGTGAATTCCTCTACTGTTCATGTTAAAATGTTTAAGGCAGGTGATGTACATATATGGATGCATGATTACATCTCACATAAGATTTAATAACTTTCTTATTTGGTTCATAAACAGCAAAGTGAATCCAATTAACAATATAGGTTGCTGTCTTGATTAAAAAGTGTTTCTCATGTAAATTAATAAAAACTACCTTCATTGATTGAGCAATTAGTATGTTCTAGGCAAGTGTATTTGTAATTACATTGAATCTTTACCACAACATTTTTATTGTTATTTTTATTGGGGAGGGATTTGGGGACTAAATAAATTAGATAACATGCATAATATTATCCAGGTTTCTCCTAAAGTTCATCTTTGAATACTATTATTTTACCAACAGAATAAAATGGCTATTTCTATAGTTAGCTGAAATATACCAGTGTGTTAAATTGGGAAACTGGTTTCCTATCTTACTTCAAAGCCAAAGCCTTAGGATAGCCAGGGCTGTTATCTTCCCCTCATCCTTCAGTCTCACAGACACACACAGACACACACATACACACACACACACACTCTCACAGGCTCTGACTTACTTCCCCTCCTCCTATTCATGCCCTCATTCATCCATGGCACCTACACTGGCCTCCATGTCATTCTCCGAACTCACCAAACTCACCTTTGCCACAAGATTTACATATTTTGAGCCTTAAGTTCTCTTACATAGATATCTTCATAATAATGTGACCTATTAAATGCATCAAATGAAACGTTATTTTCTCAGTGACTCTCTAAATTTGAAAAACACCTTGCATCCTCAGCTTTCTCTGCTATGTCTGCTGTATTTTCCTTTATATCACTTGACCCAGTCTTTCTTTTTCTTTTTCTTTTATTTGTCCTATCTCTAGATTTTAGGCTTAATATGGGTAAGAATTTTTGTCTGTTTGGTCTAACATTATATATCTAGGGCACAAACAGATCAAGGTTTGGCTCATAGTAGGTACTTAATACTACTTGTGGAATGAATTGATGAATAAATAAATGATCCGTAAAAATAAAAGGCTTAAAGTTCATAATAAATTTGACAGAAACAATAGTTATCAGCACAGAACTGATTATAGTTAGAGCTGCATAATTAAACAAAAAACATGCCCTTGAAAGTCAGAGGCTTAAATTTAAATTCATCCCTGTTCTATCTCTTATTTACTATGTAACCATGGACAGCTCCTTAGTATGCTATTCAAGCCTGTATCTCAAAAGTAAAATGCGAATAATCCTTTCACAGTCTTATTTCGAGTGTTGAATAAGAGAGACATGGACCAGTTCCCTCCTTCTCCCTGTACCCTGTATTGTCAGATACACAAACATTAAAGTAAAGTGAATATGAAATGTATCTTCCAAACCCAAACTCATTAAAAGTGAAACGGCCTCCAAGCAAACTAGGACATATGATTTGCCGACCTATTAAGTACACACCTATTCAGATATCAAAATAAATTAAAAGTATCCCAAGTGTGCTGGACACCATGGATTGGCATTTAGTATAATTTGCATTGTTTCTAGAGGCTGGAAAGCTAAAAACATTTCCCAAGACTCCCTTTCACAAGTTTCTGAGTGTGTATTACATTTTGCCAGTTAAATGCGTACTGTGAGATCTGGAAGGCCGAAAGTATAGGGGAGGCCGTCTGTTCCTCCTCAGCTTTAGCTCTTACTATGGAGAAGCACAGTGAAGAGATTTTTCAGAAACAGATGCCTGTGTCTACTACTCACTAACTGTGTGGTTCTTGAGAGGAAGCTGTCTCCCTGGTCCCTGGATCTCAGCCACAGTGGTATTTTCTGGAAGTGGTCCAGAGAGAGCAGTTTCCTGGCAAGCCAGTTCTGCATGAAGTGGTTTTGGGTGGTAGGCCTAGAAGGCCGTTCTGTGATGGGTAAGCATTTAAGTTCTCATATAAAACCTCTTTCTGCTAGTAACTGCCCAGTCAGCATTCTGTTTCCTGCAAGGTAAGGCTCACTGATCAACAAGATGAACCACAGAGCCCCCTGATTCCCAGAGCTGCTTCTCCACTCCATGTTAATAACCTTTTCCTACGTGGTCCTCACTGATCTGCTTAAGAGTACAATACCAAATGCTGAAATCTGTCTTCCCGTCAGTCATGGATCTAGAACAATTATCACACGAAGTGGTTGCTCCTCAGGAGGCTTTACTTCAGATACATCTGTCGTGAATAAATACTTCTGGGGAAAATAAGATTACCTGTCGAATTACATGGAAAAGCCACACAAGGTCATTAACGTTCTTATCCAATCTTCAGCAGTTTTTCTGATGTTGAAAATACATAACTATAAATTAAGTCAAGTTGTTAATCATTAATATGGATGCGCTGTGCTAGATAAAACGATGTTCACCTTCTAAGGTTGGCATTATATAGCCACAGGAACAATCTTTACTTACACATTGTTGACTGCTCACAAGTTAACTCGTGTTTTCCTGCCCAAACATTGCTGACCGATCATGAGTTAACTCGTGTTTGCACTTGCATTAGCTATTTCAATTTCTGAAACTCAGGGTAATATAGGATTATTGTATTTGTGACTCTCTGCCCTGAGGGTCGAAGTTCAAAAACAGCACACGGTTCTATATTCTTGAAGTCACTAGGGAATGGACATCTACTGGTTCAAATGAGTGCAGGCTCAGAACCTAACACTTCTTCTGGTACTTCTATAAGAGTTCCTTACATTGATTCACCTTGTAGGCTTTCACGGCAACTAAAAGACCACGTTTTAGAAAAAATAGTCACTGGTATGAAAAAAATCCAACTAGAACGTGTCAAGTGTGCGTTTCAAAAGGTGATTGCTATACAGTATACCACACCAAAAAAATTACTAAAATATATAATATGTATAAAATATAATATGTAGCAGATATGTACAAAGTTTCATTTAAATTCATTATGTATAAATAAAGTATACTGAAGTTTATTTAGGTTGTTTCACTTTCATACACAATTACAAAAAAAAAATAGCCAGTGACATAAGATAACTTCTGCGTAAAATTGCCGGTCAACAATGTGTTAAATAAAGCTGAGATCTGCTGTCCTCCACCTTTGTTAACAGATACATTATTTGTTAAAAGATATACTCAGTGTTCTAATACATTTTCTGGGATAGGTATTGGAGGGGTTCAGAGAGGAATCCCCAAAATGTACAACTTTGGCACGTGCATTATTTTTAGCTCAAGGCATCAAGACCCAGCACACTCAAGAAAAACTTTTACCTCTTCCCTAACTTTCTAGAAAAATTTAGGTAGGAGGCCTGGCCCAGAAAGAGAGCTATTATCAGAGATAACTTTTAATCTTAATGACCTATCTGTATGGCTGCACAAACATCTGCTCTTCTTTCCATTTCGTGAATTACCTTCCTCTTCTTGGAAGCCCTAGGCTCCTATTTCATTAATGAGTTCAGAATGGCATCTAAGCCTGAATTGCCTAACTGCCTTTGGGTTTCATATTTTTATGGGGCTCTGGTACATACATAATTAAATATGTTTTATGGGGCTCCTGTATGTACATAATTCAACATGTTTTTCTCCTGTTAATCTGTCTTATGTCATTTTAATTATTAGTCCAGCCAAAGAAACTATAAGGTTCTATTTCCTCCCTCACAGTATTTATGATAAGAAGTTTTGATTATATTCTCAAATGTATAATACACATTAGTCAAGGTCTTCTCATAAGCCAGTATCTATGTATTAGATTTTGTTTATCTGAGAGATACCCAGAGAGCCTTACTGTTAAATCATGTTTTATACGATTCAAATATATATACAAAAGTCATACACAATATTTTCAGATTTTCATGTTTGAGATAAATATATTTGCTGATATAAACAGTAGAGTCTTCATGAAACTGTTTTCATTTTTGTGAATTTTATAACTCTGAATGTGAAATGAGGACCTTTTTAATAATTCAATATTTCAGTAAACTCTTCTAGCCTTAGGTAAAGCTGAGTCAATGAGAACTTACTATGTTCTATGCTAAGACCCCAGAGTCAGGAGAACAAAGCTGTTTAGGGATAATTTGTTTGCTTCAAGATTGAATGAAATCCAATCCTGCCTACACTATGATTACAAATATGTAAAATTCATGAATGCAAATAGACAACAGTTGGAAGAGAACAAAAAGTCACTGTATTTGACTTGATCGATTCGTAGGGTTTAGAATATTATAATTTTGTTTTCAGGTTTGTTATTGGTACAATGAACAGCAATAAAAAGTATAGTGAATTAACTTTTCTCTAGTGTTTCATCAAGAAGGTAACTACTGATATATCTATATTTAATATATACTAGAGCAACCCTCTGAGATATACAGTCTGATCAAGTATCCTCCTAATACATAAAGGGCTGATTCACTTATGCTTAATTTAGGAATGGAGAAATGAAACCCAAGGACACTGGGGCTTAGGTAGAGCAAATGGTTTCCTGATTTACCTGATAGTAGCAGAACTAATGAATGTAACCCTACCACCAGCAAACTCTTTCAGATTAACCAAGCAAATCTGTTAAAAAGAGGTACTTCAAGCGCAGAACTTTTTTTACACTTGAAGACTGTATAAATAATAACACATTGCTTCTCTTGGCATACAAACACAGATAAGAACATGGCACAAATGGGGCAAGAATATAAAAAAGAAAAGAAAGACATTAAAATTTCATTATATTGCCTCTGGCTTACACAAACTATTTCGAAGATGCAATGACCTCTTTCATATAAAACTTTGGAAAATCAAAATCAGAATATTTCCTCTCTAAGAAGTTTTCAGAAAGTTTGTGTTTTAAATAGCATTATGCCTTTAGGACTACATATTTTACAGAAAATACTAAGAAACTAGAGAATCAAGTAAAAGACCCCTGGGGACTCCAAATCTCTTAGATTTACTTTAAAATATTTTTTGAGGAAATGAGTTTCCCATAAAGGGACAGTACGGCTATCAACAAATCTACTGAAAAGAAAGTGAATGAAATATTCAATGACTCTTCCCTCAATAACAAAAGTAATAAAGAAAATCACTGGCAGCAGTAACCCATTTAAAGGCAAAACT
Organism: Tadarida brasiliensis; assembly: GCA_030848825.1. Classification (NCBI taxonomy): domain Eukaryota; kingdom Metazoa; phylum Chordata; class Mammalia; order Chiroptera; family Molossidae; genus Tadarida; species Tadarida brasiliensis. Next base: position 107,666,494 of record CM061263.1, on the reverse strand, counting down.
CCTTTCAAGTTGCGCTCTTTATGTTTCCTGTGTCTTCATTTCAGTGGTGATAGCTGTCATTGAATAACTGAACTCTATTTATCAGGGTCAGCACATCTGCTAATAAATAGCAACATCAGTTTCCAACCTTTGCATTTTCAAGTTTAATACTGTAGTTAAACAGTACTAAAAAGTTTAACTGCCCTGGCTGGTTTGGCTCAGCAGTTAGAGCTTCGGTCCGTGGACCAAAGAGTCACAGGTTCGATTCCCATCAAGGGCACATATCTTGGTTGTGGTTCGGTGCCCGGCCCTGGTTGGGGAAGGCAACCAATAGATGTGTCCCTCTCATATTGATTTTTGTCTCTCTCTCTCTCCCTCCCTCCCTCACTGTCTGAAAATAAATGGAAAAATAGCCTTGGGTGAGGATAAAAAAAACAAGTTTAACTATTCCTTTATTTCATTCTGAGAGCAGTTTTAGCTTATTTAAGCAGTCCTTCTGTGAAACTATATACTGTAGATAATGAGTTCAATAATCTTTCATGAATATGTAGTTCAAAATCTCAAGAATAAAAATGAAAATTAAATTAAATTTGCATACAACTGTTTGCTGCTCTCCAATACAGAAAAATATTTTTAAATGTTATTATAGCCTTTAAAAAGTTGCAAAATTTCCTAGTGCTATTCAATCTTCCATATTCAATAGCCATTTAAAATTATATAGCGGCTAGATTTTATATAACCTCTTCCGCTACCTTATAAATGAAATAGCAGTACAGGTTAAATGTGTATTATTTTGAGATATTTAAATAATACAAGTCACGGATTCTCGGTACATGTAAGAGATAGGAAATTACAAAGAAATACACTACTAAACTATTTTATAAAATAATTTAAAACTCACTAAATACAATGGATATCAATTCACAATTGTTATGTAGATGTCAAGCATGTGAAACATGAACAAAATACAGAGGTATAAAGTATGACCTGTTAGATTGAAAAATAGATTTTTAAATGACAACACTGTAATGGTGAATTTATGTAGACTTTCAAATCTCAAATAATATTAAGTACATAATAAAATGGTACAATATTTTTAAAGGAATCTGGTCATATGAGTAAACATTTGAATTGTGTATTCCTTGACTCAGCATTCAAAATCTTAGGGACTTTTCTATGAAGATTAATTACATACTTTTATAAAAACAAGTAAAACAAGGGAGTTTTTTTGCAATTCTTTTTATGTTCTTAAATTTATCTATGTATTTATTTTCGGCAATACTTGCACAATGTGTCAACAATACAGAAGTATAAAGTAAATTAAAATTCTCATCAACTTCTACTGAAATCACATTTCTTACTATAAGCAGGGTAATAATTTGGAAAATATGTTCATCAGAGTTTCCATATAAGTGCATACAGTTTTTAAAGCAAACATTATTAAAAGAAAAATATTATCTATACTTTGCTTTTCTCACTGAACAATGCATTTTTCTCTAAATAAACACATAAAAATTGACTCCAGAGATTGATTCATCATAAGTTATCCAGTATTTCCATATTGATAGATATTCAGATTACTTTTGTTACTTTTCCCATTTCTAATAAAATAGAATAAAAATCTTTGCAGCATATTATTTCTATGCGATGACATTTCAATTTCTATTTTGGATCAAGTCCCAGATGAGATTACTGGTTCAATGGGTATGTGTAATTTAATGTTTAAAATGCTGTTAGACAAATTCCACAAAGTTTGGAGTCATGTCCAGTTCCGCTTGATGGAGGTTACAGTTGTGTACATCCTTGTCCGTACTAAATATTATCCATCTTTCAGATTTCTGTCAACCTGATTTTTTTTAAAAGATCTTACTGTTTCAATCATCTTGTCCCTGATGACTAGTGAAGGGGAGCATACTTTCATTAAAAAGCTATTTGCATTTTCTCTTCTGTGAACTTCTTGATTATATTCCTTGCTCATTTTTCTTGTGGCTGTTTTCTTCATTTCATTAATGTATAATTTGGGGTGTAGAGGAAAAATACTAACTCCTTATGAGTCAAATGTTAGAAATAATAAGTGGAAGCATAGGCATTTTCAATTTGTAACAATTTTGGATATGCCAAATGTCAATTAAGTATAGGTCACTCATATATTAATATTTCATTTCAGACTTTCATTTGTCATTTGACTTTGCATATAGTTTATTTATTTTTATTTTTCAATTGCAGTTGACACTTATAGTTTCTTTACCAAATAAAAATGTAATTTCATGCAATCTGTGCTATACATATTTTTCTTATACCTTATGTTAATATTATTAGTTTTTAGCTTCCTATATAGCATAAAATGAGACTATTCTTTTCCCTTTCAAGGAGATAGCTGTTATTAGTTATTCAAAATTAATTCATTATTTTTTTAATTTATCTGTAGAACTAGAACAATGATTCTAAACCAAAAATTTCCCATGCTTCTAGAGTTAATTTAACATTGGAAATTATTTCAATATATACTATGCATAAAACTAGTTAATCTACTTTTGTTATGATCATGGCTTCTGTATAAGTAAAATGCAAAATCATCCTTGATTCAATTTAAATTGTATTGAACAATACTATAAATACAAATTACATTAATTAAATATGACAACTGATGGTTTGGCTTGAAGCTAAAGCACCGTTTGCAATGGCAAAATGGTACTGAGAGCTATGTCTCTTTTCTTGTGGGACTGATCTTTCCACACTTCAGTGGGTCATGTGACCACTCAATATTTTCCAGGCTCTTTGACTTAAGGAACCTTAACTCAGTCTACAACATATTGTGATAACACTGTCACTTGTCCCCAAGGCATCATGAAGACCATACCCGTAATTTTGCAAATAGCCTGCATGTTTTAAAATAATGCTTACTTGAAAGCAACATGTTTCCAAGCACAAACGAAATTCTAGGCCCTAAAACCAGATGGTCATTTAATAATTTATTTATTCATATTTTTATTGATGTTTAGAGAGAGAGGAAGGGAGAGGGAGAAAGAGAAACATTGATGTGGGAGAGAAACATCTACTGGCTGCCTCCTTGAGCCTGCAACCCGGGCCTGTGCCCCGACCAGAATCAAACCAGTAACCTTTTGGTGCATGGGATGACGCCCAAAGAACAGAGTCACACTGACCAGGGTGGTCTTTCAATACTTTAGAATATGGTTCTGTATTTTATTATTTATATTAAACTAAAGAATGAAAAGTGTGAATGATTGTAGAGGACTTCTAGACGTATGGATAAGCCCAGGGAACACTTTGTAGAATACTGCTATACAAGCTATTCTCTTTCTCTTTAATGAAGGTTTACAGCACAGCTGTGTAAATGAAAACCTGAGTAAAAACAGGCCGTATGCATTCTACACCAGCAATAGGCAGACACTCCATTGGGCGCTCTCTGCCATAATCCTCTCCTAAACCCCATGGAAGCAGATTAATCATGACCCCATTTACTGAAGATGAAACTGAAGCTCAGACGATGTGAGAATTCCCCTGAACCACACGATTATTAGGCAGGAGACCGAGGTTTGATACCTAAGTGCACCTTTTCAAAGCCCTGTCTTTCTGCTGCCAACCCTGGAGCAATAACTTTCAGCTGAGCCTCTGCTAGTTAACTGGCTCCTGCTCACTACATATGGCTTCATTTCACTGCTCTCCTATTTGCTGGAAAATGTTAGAAGAGGCAAACAACTTATTAAAGAAACGAGCCTATGGCAGTCGATTTAATTCCAAAGCTCTTTCAAAACCCTGGCAATAATTTTAGCTGTGTTGTTTTTTTTTTTTTTTTTTTGGTCCCCATATGGATATAGCACCATATTTGTGGGGGCAAAAATTAAAAACATACTTTATCATAATTAACAGCAATATGATTATGCAGATGGCCTAAAGCTACACAGGCATACAACAAAACGACATGAATGCAGACACACAGAAAAACTGGGGAGATCAGACTGGCATGTTTAATTCCCTGAATTTTTACCTAAATTGGATTCAGTGGTACTTTCAGCAAAACTCCCTCCTGCTTTACACCTGAAAGCAGATGGAGGCAGACTGCATCATGAGTTCAGTCCTTTCAAATTATAATAGTTTATGATGCTCATTTGCATTTTAATCAGATACTAAGGATTTATTCCTGAAATGCATCAAGACAGCCTATTTTCAGCACCTGGAAATTCATCAGAAAGTTTATAGCAAATTCCGTAAAATATGTGGCACATTTTTACTTCGTGTCCCTTTCTCCTGAGTATATAATATTATGTAGATAGAGGTGTCGGTAGTTTTATTAAAAATAGCCCATGATCATTCAAATAGACAGAGGGGTGATTTAATGCCCCCAAGTCATTTTTATTAAGATTTAACTCCTGTTTTATAAGTTTAACAATTTAACAAAATAATTTAAAATATGTTATATTCTAATAACAAAGGATATATTCAGTATTTTGAAGCTTACATCTACCAGAACCTTTCTTAGATCAAATGAGAATTGACCAGCACGCATCCAGCCATTGGAAATTAAATGAGGCACCCAAATAGTATTTTTGTGGCATAGTATTTTGCGTCGCTTCTATGATACCATCTTTTCATGTAACTTTTCAGAGGATGCTATCTAGTTATTCACTTTTCTCAATTTTCTTGGTTGTGGGGTCACATGAGGATATACCCCGATTCTCCCTCCCAGCGGCCACAAGGAACAGAGCAGCACATACCTGGGTGCCTTCCAGTGTCCTTGACAGCCAGCAAGTCTCACCAGACTCTACATTTGTCTTTGGGCTGCACCCAAGCTTTTCCAAGCACGGCACCTTCCCCTCTCCACTGCTGGATAAGCCCCTGTCCGACCCTGGCCCAGCGGGAAAACTTTCCTGACCGGCAGCCACCGGGTCTTCCCCGGGTGTAAGTAATAAAGGCTCTGTCCTTCCCCTCGGGCCACTCACGTGGTTTTTCCTGACTATCAAAGAACAGCGTGGCACTCTCAGGATTGGAGCTCTTGAGGTATACCGGTAATCCAAATTATTTACATATCTTCACTTTCTTTTTCTTTTCTTTTTTTAATTTTCTTTTCTTTATTGATTTTAGAGAGAGAGGAAGAGAGAGGAAGAGGGAGAGAAGGATAGAAACATCGATGAGAGAGAACATCAATCGGCCGCCTCCTGCACGCCCCCCACTGGGGATCTGGTCCACAACCTGGGCGTGTGCCCTGACCAGGAACTGAACCGGCGACCTCTTGGTGCACGGGGCGATCACTGAGCCACACCAGCTGGGCATATCTTCACTTTCTTAAATGAAAAGTGAATATATTACCATTTTACCTTTTTAGGTGTTTAACACTTCATTATAAAAATAGCAAAGAGAAAATGTCAAACAATTAGTAGTATCTTGTTTCTGGACTAAATCACACATAAAATAAAATAAAAATAAATTTACTTATTTTTTTAAATAAAATTTTTTTTTTATCTTTTTTATAGCAGTATGAAAAAGACAGTAGGAATTCAGCTGTATAGAGAAGGAAGCATATGTTACAGAAAGCAAATCAATGCAAAAAGAGCTTTGTAGTATAGGTCTAACATTTATTTTGCCAGTGAAGTTGATCAGAGAACATCTCAAATCAGCTCTAGGCCCACTCTTAGTAAAAACATAACCTAGGGAATTTCATTAGTGCAACAGAAGGAGCCGGGAGAGAACATAATCCACATCCTTTCATTAGAGGACCTCAATATTTTTTCAGCTTAGTCATGTACTCGCTATGTTATTTTATTTATTTATTATTTTAATCCTCACTGGAGGATATTTTTCCATTTATCTTCAGATACAGTGGGAGGGAGAGAGAGGGAAAGAGAAGGAAAGATTGGGAGAGAGAGAGAAACATCAACGTGAGAGAGACACATCAACTGGTCGCCTCCCGCATGACCCCAACCAGGGCCGGGGACCAACCGCAACTGAGGTACGTGCCCTTGGCTGGAATCAAACCTGGGACTCATTGGTCCACGGACTGATGCTCTACTGCTAAGCCAAACCAGCCAGGGCTCGCTATGTCATTTTGAACATATTATTTAGCTTCATTGAGACTCAGTATTATTGGCTGTGAAATGAAGATTATATTTACCTCCCAACATAGTTGTGAGTTTAATAACACAATATATATAAAAGCTTTTCAAGCTGTTCAGTTAGATAAAAATGCTATCATATCTTTTTGCCTTTCTTTAGGAGGTGGCATCCCTACCAACACATTAAGGTCTCTTGTACATTTTTTTCAGAATCCAGTTTCTACAGGTTCCAAGTGAGATTTGTCAGAGAGTCACCTGGCCAAGATTTGGAAGGTGGTGGAGGAGATGCCATTATATCTGTAGCCAGAGGTGGCTACAGCCAGATGTCTGAGCAGAAGTGAAATTCCCAGCAGGCTTTTGGGAACCGCTGGCCTTGATTCTTCAGACTGAGATCTTTGCTCTAAACTCCCACAAATGCACTGGCTTTCTCACAATTTTCACCTATCCTCAGTTCTTCCAAAGATTGTTTATTGTGTTTTTTTCCTTATGTTAAATATTTTTCACCTAAAATATGTTGAATAACTTCTTTTTTCTTGGCAAAATCATGGATGATATATCAACATTTACTTTTTTGTCTATATCACATATTGGTGACTAAGGAAATACACAGCAATAATTTGTGAATGCAAAGTGATCAGTAACATCAAAAGAATTATAATTATATAATACCATAATTAAGTAAATTTTGGCACTGTTCATAAACTTTCCACTGTGAAGTTGGAAAGTTTTCCACTGTGTTTTCCTTGTCTTCTTTTAATTTTCAATATCTGTTTGTGTGTATGTGTGTGTGTGTGTGTGTGTGTGTGCGTGTTGGTTACCTTGATTTTCTAGGACTTTTTTTATTTCATCTAAGTTTTTTAATTTATTGGCATAAATTTTCTATAGTATTCTTTTTCTTAATTGATTTTAGAGAGAGGAAGGGAGAGAGAGAGATAGAGGGAGAGGGAAAAGGAGAGGGAGGGAGGGAGAGAGAGACATTGATCAGTTGCCTCTCACACATGCCCCAAGTGGAGATGCAACCAGCAACTTGGGTATGTGCCCTGACCGGGAATTGAACCTGCCACATTTTGGTGTACTGGATGGTGTTCCAAACAACTGATAAGTTCTTTATCCAAGAACTGGATAAATACCTGGAAACATACAAACTACTAAGGTTGAATCATAAAGAAATAGAAAATCTGACTAGATTTATAACTGATAAACTGACTTAATCTATTGTAAGATTCACCCAACAACAACAAAAAAAAGCCCAGGACCAAATGGCTTCACTGATGAATTCTACCAAACATTTAACAAAAAGTAATGCAAATCCTTCCTAAAGTCTACTAAAACATTGTAGAGAACAGTTTCAAACTCATTTTAGGTATCAGCATTAATTCTGAAAACAAATGTAGACAAGAAACTACCAGACATTACAGGACCACAAGATACACACAAGACATAACAGTAAACCCTCGACTTTGCAGACCTCAATTTAATGGACTTTGGATTTACCAGACAAAATTTCTCATTCAAATGTGATATGTGAAAATTAACACCCTGTTAATTTTAAAATGCTTTTAATCAAGATTTTCTTATAATTAAATTAACAGGTTATTTTTCGTTCTTAATTCACTGTTATTTTTAACAAATTTTAGCCATATGTTGGAAAAACCCCTAATAATTTCACCAACACAAATACATATTACATATCTACAACTATAGTCTATATATTTAAATCCAAGAGTCTACACTCCTAAACAATGTTCTGCAAATGATTAGCACGTGATCACACCGCACCTGGTGCAGTAACTGGTTCTGTTGTCCTGTGGTCTAACTTTCTGTAGCAGTTTTAATGTGAGCCTGACAATGTCCTGTGTGCTAAGCCACACCCCCTCTGTGTGCATTTGTTTACTCACCATGACTGGTGAATGCACTCCTTTCTAGACCTATTCAGTATCGATTTAAAATTACAGTAATACATATAGAAAACTTTTCTGTGAAATAGAACTTTTTATACATACTTAATTTTAATTACACAAACGTGCCTACATAAGTAAAAACAGGTAAACTAACTAATCTGTCAATTTTTTAACATATGAATTCAGAAAATCTACTTGATTATATAACAGACTTTCAGCTTTAATGGACACCCCCTCACCCGAATCAGTCCCTCATATCAAGGTTTTACTATACAAGAAAAGAAAATTACAAGTCAATATTCCTGATGAACATAGATGCAAATATCCTGAAGAAAATACCAGCAAACCAAATTTCAGAGCACATTAAATGGATCATACACCATATGCAAGTGGTATGACTCCTGGGATACAAAGATGGTTCAACACACAATCAATTAATGTGATGCATCACATAACAGAATGAAGGACAAAAATTGTGTGGTTTCAGAAAAAGGATTTGACTAAATTCAACATTCTTTCATGATGAAAACTCTCAACAAATTAGGTATAAGAGGAATATACCTCAATATAATAAATGTCATATTTGGCAAGTTCACAGCTAACATCATAGCCAATGGTGAAAAGTTAAAAGCTTTTTGTCTAATATTAGGAAGAAGACAAGGATGCAAATTCTTGCACTTCTGTTCAACATAGTACTGAAAGTCTTATCAGAGCAATTAGGCAAGGAAAAGAAATAAAAGGAATTTAAATCCGAAAAGAAGTTAAATTGTCTTTTTTTAGCAGATAACCTGGTCTTATATATAGAAAATCTTAAAGACTTTGCCAAAAAAAAAAAAAAAAAATGTTTGAACTAATAAATTCAGTAAAGTTATAGGATAACAAAATCAACATACAAATATTAGTTGCAATTTTATATACTAACAATGAACTATCTGAAAGAGAAATTAGAAAGCAATACTTTTACATTAATATCAAAAAGAATAAAACCTTTTCAGATGAATGGACTACAAAAGAACTGAGTGTTTCTTTGGCTATTCAAATGTTCTGCATTATACATTTTAAAAGCAAATGTAATTTATATGGTTATGGAGTTCAAATGGGGCCTTAATTTTTTATTTTTTATTGCCTTGGTAGGTTTTGCTCAGCTGTTAAGAGCATCAGCCCACTGACCGAAGGATGGAGGGTTCAATTCCCAATCAAGGGCATGTACCTGGGCTGCAGGTTCCATCCTGGGCCCTGGTCAGGGTCATGCAGGAGGCAACCAATTGATGTGTCTCTCTCACATCGATGTTTCTCTCTCTCTCTCTCTTTCTCCTTGCCTCCCTCCCTGGCACTCTCTCTAAAAAACAATGGAAAAATACCATCAGGTAAGGATTGACAAAAAAGAAAAAAAAGTAAAAAGAATATTTTCAAGAATATTTCGATATGCAATTATTTGATAATTTAAATAATTATAATTGTTCTGTAAATTATTATAATTATCTATTGGTACATGATTGTGGATAATTATTTTCTTTAAAAATATTTACTTCTATGCACATTATTTAAATGCCTTCTATGTGTACTTTAATAGTGATTAAAATGTATAATTTATATATAATTTTTAAAAGATTACAAAATGAATTCAATGTACACTTATTAATTTCTTTGGGAAATAAAAATATTTAATACCTTTCATATCTATATGGTGTGTATCACACTAAATATATAATTACACTTCTTCCTACGTTAAAAAACAAAGTATAAATACAAAATATATTTTTTATTAATTAGCCATAAATTGTGATTCTTTATAAGACTAGGAAGATCTAGCCTTTAAGACCTTTAAAAATGTTATTACTCTTTATAATTCTACAGACAAAAATTGCCAAAAATTCCTTTATGTCATAAAACCTAAACAGGTTATATTGTAATTAATTACATATATGCTGCTATTATTATCATGCAAGCTTATCAAAGACATTTATTTTGTTTAACTCGCTCTAAAATTACTACAAGTACCTAATAAAAAGAAAAACAAACAAATAAAAATAAATTACTAAAACTAGCAAAGGTAAGTGTTATCTCTCCATTTCTATCCATTTACCTAGTCATTTTTTCATACACTTTTGTCATTTTTTTATTTTATTGACCTCAGAGAGAGAGAGAGAGAAAACCATTGATCGTTTGTCTCCCACACTCACCTTGACAGGGGATTGAACCCTGTGTATGGGAAAACCCTCCAACCAACTGAGCCACACTAGCCAGGTCCATGTACCAAGTCTTGAAATCCATTTCTCATATATACCAGCCTGGGAAACTTGGGTAAAACCCATAGATCCTATAAACCTAATCCTCACCTGTAACTTAAAAATAATAAAAGTATCCATTTCTCAGGCTGTTTGATTAAATGGAAAGAGGTAAGATATATAAATATGTTCACATAGTGCCTGGCACTTTATGAGTACTCAAAAATGCCAACTATTATGATTTTCATTTGGCTACCTGTAAACATTATAACTTACATTCTAGCTCTAAAAAGGAAACATAAAACATTTGCAGAAATAAATACCTATCTACAAATATATGATAAATCAATCCAAATGAGATCAAAGTTTTAAAACAATTTAAATCATTATGAATGCTGTATTGAATGTGAGTTAGCCAGAAGACAAATTAATAATGCTAAGTGGGAAATAAGCATGATGGTTAATCATTGCCACCTGTCAAACAGTGGGACCTTACTTTGTTATAGTGCTTTCAAGTCTGCAGATTAGGGTCACACATTGCAGCTCAAGGCAGAGTTGATGGCATGGATATTTTCTCATTTTATTTATTTATTTTTTTATTACTATTTTTTTTTTATCCTCACCTGAGGATTTTTTTTTTTGCATTTATCTTCAGATAGAGTGAGAGGGAGAGAGAGAGGAAGAGAGAGAGAGAGAAACATCGATGTGAGAGAGACACATTGATTGGTTGCCATCCTCACAACCCCAACCGAGGCCAGGGACAAACTGCAACTGAGGTACATGCCCTTAGCGGGAACTGAACCCTGGGCTTTCTGGTCCATGGGCCAACGCTCTAACCGCTGAACCAAACTGGCCAGGGCTATTTTCTCATTTTAAATCTGAAGAAATTATGGCAAAGGGAAGTTAAATCTTTTTCTACGTTCACAGAGATAGAAAGTGGTTCTTTCCATTACAGAACATTGTTACACAGTCTTACAAAAATAGAATTAAAAATATCAGGAGGTAATTTTGAGGAGAAATAAAGAAAAACGTATAGTTTCATGTAGTGTCTACTATATCTACGAATTCATTCAAAACATTATTCAATGCTGGAGATTATTCTACAGACTTGTCTCCCTCTGCCTCTGTCAATAATGCACACAAGTTTTCTTTCCTCTCTGAGCTTATAGTAGGGCAGGAGCTTGAAAATAAAACAAAAAAATAAATTGATCCTGCCCATGACAAGTGCATTGAAAGCAACAAGTGCCAAGGAAACAGAAACAAAACGCAGTGGAGGTGGGTGGAACTTAACCCAGAGAGGATGATGAGGGAATGCGACCTGCTGCAGAGAAATGTAAGCTGCTGGGAAAAAGAAAAACACAGACATGCAGGGAGATCATTTCAGACAAAGAGACAGTTATGACAAGTGCTCTGTGGTGGAATATATACACTAGCCAATTTTGAAAAACTGAAAGCCTGTTAACATCACCAGAACACAATGAATGAACAGAAAGGGGCCCAGGTGCAGCCTGAGCAAGTAGGTAGATGTAGCGGGTAGATCATAGTAAAAAGTTCAGATTTTGTTTTCAGTTTCATGGAGACCAGTTAATGGTTTTAAAAAAGGCAACGGCATGATCTCATTTACATGATAAAAGATCATTTTGAAGAGAACCTATTGAGTTGAGAAAGAATGTCAGCAGAGAAATCAATTTGGAGGCTTTTATAGTTATTTGGATGTTAGATTCTCATCCAGCCCAGACTGGGGATGTGAGAGGTGAGATACAATGAAGAGAAATAGGTAAAAAATAATTTTTAGAAGGAAGAATGGACAGACTAAATTGATGGACTGGATGTATGAGATGAAGAAGAGAGAGAAAAAGGAATGACAACTACCATTTTTCTTTTTTTTAATTTGAAGATAATGTCACGTATTGATTAGGGCAAACTGGAAAGAACAGATGCACGGCACGAAGAGGACTTCCATTAAGATAGTGAAGGCAATTTATAATTTATCATCTAAACAGCCACACTTCTGAGAGTGATAGAAGGAGACTTTTAATAATTATTGTAGGACAATCCAAATAAACTAGGGTTGTCACCCTAGGCATACATGCTATCAATAGGTTAAACAAAGAATAACAGCTAATATTTAAGAAGTGGTTTATGCCAAGGTCATGCTATTTAAATTTAAATATTCACTGAGATATTTCTCCTCATACCTCATTGTTATTTCAGACATTTTGCAGGTGAGAACAGGGAGGGAAAATGAAGTAATCTGCATAGGTCACAGAATGGCCAAGGTCTGGCGCTGGGCTGTTCATCTCCCACAGCCCATCTCTGCAGCACCCACCCTTAACCTGTGAATATTATGACCCCGCACAGGAAGCATTTTCATCATAGAGTGGCACCTCTTGTTCAAGAATGAAACTTGGCTTCCTCAAGTGACAGAGCATGCACACAAGGAATATGGCCTGAACATTTTGAGATGTGCGTCTAAGCACTGGAAATGATATACAAGAGCACTCTGTCGGCCTTGCAAAATGTCCTTGTTTTACATGTAGGGTTAGACACCTGGCTTGGAGAAACCCTAAGTCAGACATGAGGAAATCATTAGTGTGTCAGTAAATGTTTTGTTTTAGAAAAATCTCTAAGGCACCTGTCAGCCCCCCAAATTATTCAAATTCTATTGGAATTATTGTTTATGTCTTTGGAACCTCTAATCCCAGGTCTCCCTTACAAATGTCCTACTCGTTATGTAGGCAGCAAACGAGGTTTTCAGCTCTAGAAAAACCTTTTCAAATTCTACATTAAAAAAAAAAAAAAGATGTTTTTTTGGTATTATTTTACCACTTGTAATGAGTTAATTTAATTAAGACCGCTGTAGTCTAAACCAGACACGGACTGTGCCTAACTGAATGAAAAAGGGACTTTATTGGAAAAATAGCTTGGTGTGCACAGAATCCAAGGGACAGCTAGAAAAATACATTCCAGATGAAGAATGGAGATGATGGACAATGGCAGGTGAAGGGACTCTGGGAGCCGGTGTTCAGAGACGGCCTCTCTTCAGTGCTGCCTCTGCCAAAGCTCAGCTCCGATGATTTCCAGTTTTAGATCTCTCTGTTCAAGGTTTAATATTCTCAGGAGAGATGACCTGATGGCCCGGCTTTGTTCTACCCCTGGATCAATGAGCTAGGGCTGGAGATGTAAGAGACCAAATGGGAACTTCGTGTTTAAATTGGGGTTCTTCCCAGGGACTGGGGTTTCTACATATCAGAAGTTCAACTCATTTGGCATTTACTAACATTTCCCCCATGTGGATGTTGTTCACATATGCACACACGTTCATAGACACACACATAAACACGCACCACGTTAATCCCCTCTATCTAACATGTACCTGCCTAACACAATCCAACCTTACTACACAGGCACTCTTCATCCCCAAAGGATATGAGTGGAAGTCACATCCAGCTGCTCTAGTCAGAGATGATATAATGGATCTTCAGTGAGTCTGGAAACCAAATGTCCTCAAACTCCATCTCAATATTCAAAATCTTTGAAAATACATGAAAATTCAAACCTTCCCTATATTATATAGCAAAAAAGAAGAAATACATAAAAATAAATTTTTGTGTTTTATTATTATAATTTTACCTTTACATGTTGAAAGTATTACAGATGTCCCTCCTTTTATCCCCCATGGACTCCCTCCTCTCAGCTCCCACCCCACCCCTGCCTTCACTGCACTATTGTCTGTGTCCATTGGTTATGCATATATGCATGTAAGTTCTTTGGTTTCTCTCTTTCCCCCATTACCCCTTCCCTCTGCAGAGGACCTGAATAGACACTTCTCCAAAGAGGACATACAAATGGCCAAGAGACATATGAAAAAATACTCAGCGTCACTAATCATCAGAGAGATGCAAACTAAAACAACTATGAGGTATCACCTCACACCTGCCAGAATGGTTGTCATCAACAAATCATCAAACAACAAGTGTTGGCGAGGGTGTGGAGAAAAGGGGACTCTATCTAGTACGATGGTGAGAATGCAGACTGGTGCAGCCACTGTGGAGAACAATATGGTGTTTCCTCAAAAAATTAAAAATGGAACTGCCATTTGACCCAGTGATCCCACTTCTAGAAATATATCATAAGAATCCTGAAACACAAATCAGGAAGAATATATGTACCCCTATGTTCATAGCAGCACTATTTACAATAACTAGGATCTGGAAACAACTCAAGTGCCCTTCAAATGAGTTGATAAAAAATATTCTTTTCTGTTTGTTTTGTTGTTGATTTGTTTGTTTTTAATTTTCTTTATTGTTGAGAGTATTATAGATGTCCCTCTTATTTTCCCCCATTGATCCCCTCCACCCTGTTGCCACTGCCCACCCAGACCATTCTTTATTTCAAATAGAATAAAATTTGAAAATTATTCCATTCAGCAAACCAAAAAAATTTTAATTCTTATATTTGCCAGTGTCACAAGACCCTAGGGAGTATATATCACTCCCCTTGTGAACTTACTTGCCTTCAGCTCTTATTCTAACTGACAGGATAGAAGTATTTCTCCCCTGAGAATTCTTTTCTAAGACCACTAGTTAATATGTAGTTACAGTACAGGAAGTAAAAGTTTATGGACTATTAAGAGTGATGGTAAGAAATGTTACTACATGGATTAGGGTCCATTCATTTTTTTTTAAGAGGCACTTTCAGAGAATATTTTGAATCCTGAAAAACACTTGCCAACCCATATATGGTTTGCTTGTAACTGACCATATAGCTCAATTTTCAATATGACACTCTATTGTTATATAGGCTAGATGTTTCAGGATTAAAAGTGGTAAACCCTGGCTGGGTGGCCCAGTAGTCTGGAGTGTCGTTCTGTACACCAAATGGTTGCAGGTTTGATTCCTGGACAGGACACATACCCAGGTTGCTGGCTTGATCCCCAGTGGGGATCTCTCCCTTCCTCTCCCTCTAAAATCAATAAAAGCATATCCTCAGGTGAAGATTTAAAAAAATAAGTGCTTGGTAAGAATGCTGAATATTTTTGTAGTTCGTTGCCCTTTTTTTTCTTTCTTTTTGTCAGACACAGACCTTGGACAGTTTAGGAATAGAAGTTCCATACTGCTAAATCTTTAAGTTTTTTTAATCTCTAAAATTATGATCAATATTTTTCATCCATTTAATAAGAACTTAATTTTTGATAAGCACACATGATCCCTGGCATTTACAGAATAAACAATCCATAAGATTGTTGGTAGTAATGATACTCTTCTGGTGATCAATCAGAAATATTTCTAGTCTCTGGGTTTTTCTGAGAAGTTCATTTTCAAAGCCGACACATCATTCTATTTGAATCACCTCACTATCCTAACAATTATTACTCTGAACGTGATATAAATCTTCCCTTAGGGCTATCCATCTAGAAAAAAACGGACAGTGATAAGTACTGCTGGAAGTTCTGACCACTTGAGGAGTTCCTTTTTGAGTGCAAACCAGAAACATTCCCTTCCAGCATAACATGAAGAATCACTGTCAACCTGGATCAAGTCCTTTTTGCCCTTTGGTTGGCTACATAAAATCCCAAGACCAGAATTGTGGGCTAAGAGAGGGTGCTTATGTGGCAAGGATAGGCAACAGTATTGTAAATGTAGACGCTAGTGAAATATGAACTCTGAATATTATGCTGCTGCTAATCTGTCAGTTAGTGCATCGATTGGTTTCTGCATCACTGGGTTAGTGTGCAATGTGGGCACAGAGAAAATATGTTTCCTTTTTTTTAATGTTGAGTCATTATTTTGCTTTCATATCTGAAATGCCGTATGGTATGCACCCCTGTAAAATAACAATAAATAAATATATAGCTTCTCAAACCCTTCTATCGCTCCTTTGTAATTAGCAATGGCTAGCTACATAAAGTACCAGGCATTTGGGACCTCGTTTGGCTTGTGTGGCTCCCTTCACAAGCTAGAGCAGATCAGAAGTAGCTTTGCCCTGCTGATGGAGAATTTCGGAGCCCAAGTCCTGTCAAGTCACTCAGAAAACACAGCTGTGCGTGACACCTCTGGATGCCCATCTCAAAAAGATGCATTTTTAACAGTCACTGTCCTCATTGGAATTCAGTGTTACATGATAAAGGCAAACAACTACCAGGATTGTTGAAAAGAAAAAGATCACAGTACATTAGATAAAGCAAATCTTTTGGCATTGAATCTCTACACACTTAGAGAGACCACTCTGGTACATGGTTGCAATGCAGATTTCCTCTACATAAAACGACAGGGCGTGTACATACTAGATTTTGGATATTGCTTAATTTAAAAATCTACCCATTAGCATTCTGATACTTAAATGATCCATGACATGTTTCAATAGCAAGTACACTGAATTTTTTAACACCTTTCCTGGATAATGAGATTCGTCATCTGTATTTTGGCAGGCATATGATGCATTACAACTAAAAAGATGCTGACTCTATTTATATAGCTAATTTATAAAGAGTAAGTAATAAGTGAGGAAAAAGGACATTCTCATGCATTTCTCTCTTTTCATTGGAAATACATACCAATTTGCTCTTTTATTTATTTATTTTTTTAATCCTCCCCTGAGGATATGTTTAGAGAGAGGAAGGGAGAAAGAAAGATCAATCAGTTGCATCCCCTATGTGCCCCGAATGGAGATTGAATCTGCAGCCTTTTGGTGTAAGGGATGACATTCCAACCGACCGAGCCACCAAGCCAGGGCCCAAATTAGTTCTTTTTTTTGTTTGTTTTATTTTTCTATCACCATCTATCCCCCCTATACTCTCTCCACATCCACCCACCCCTATTCCCACCTCCCCAAATAACCATACTGTTAAGTAACAAGGACTAAAAGTAAAAGTTCTACATTCATGATGTATATATGGTTTTATAAAAAAAGATAGTATTGTTTTACATGTTTTATTTCACAGTTTTAAATAATGAATTAAACAAAATATTTCAGAGGAAATTCATTTTAAAGACATAAAGGATAGCCCTGGCCAGTTTGGCTCAGTGGTTAGAACACTGGCCAGCAGACCAAAGGGTCAAGCGTTCGATTCCTGGTCAAGGCCATTTACTGGGTTTGCAGATTTGATCCACGGTCCCAGGTATTGCAGGGGCAGCCAATCGTTGTCTCTCTCACCTCGATGTTTCTCTCTCTCCCTCTCTCCCTTCCCCGCTGTCTAAGGATCAATGGGAAAATATCCTTGAGTGAGGATTACCAAAAATAATAATAATAATAATAAAATAAAGGATACTAGTTATCTCTGCAGGGGAAAAACATAGACAGGTGTTCGGGTGAAATACAGAGGAAACTTAAAAGTCTTAGGACTTCTATGAACTGAATTGTGGATGCAGAGGGGTCTATTTTATTTTATTTTATTTTATTTTATTTTATTTTATTTTATTATTATCTTCAATCCTCACCCAAGGATATTTTTTTTCCTTGATTTTAAGAGAGTTGAAGGGAGGGAGGGGTGGAGAGAGAAGGAGAGAGAGAAACATCAATGTGAGAGAGACACATCGACTGGTTGCCTCCTGCACATGCCCCAGCCAGGGTTGGGGATCACACCCGCAACCCATGTATCCCTTTGGTTCACAGGCCAACCCTCTAACCACTGAGCCACAATGGCCAGGGCCACAGGGGTCTATTTTAATATTACTATTTATCATTAACATTTAGAATAGATGTTAAATTATTTATACCTTTTTTTTATGTGTAATCGTATTTAATAATATATTTTCTTTTTAATTTAGTTTATTTTGTCATTATAGATTTCTGCCATTACTGAACTTTGCAATTCTTCTGTAGTAAAATCTGTTAGTCTTTTCATTCATGGCTCTTGATATGCTTGGTTTAGAAGGTCTTTTACACCACTAGTTTACACACATATTTTCCTGTCTCTTCTTCTACTCGTCATACATGTTTGCTGTTGTTAGAGAAGATAAAATAATTTACACAAAATTAAGATAAAGGTACAGATATTCCTCATCTACCCTCCTCCCCCACACCTGTATAGCTCCCTCATTATTACCATCACTTTCCTAAATGATGCATTTCATTTTTTTTTTTTAACAATGATGAACCTACACTGATCACCCAAAGTTCATGGTTTACATTAGGGTTCATTCTTGGTGTGGTATATTTTATGAGTATGGATAAATGTATAACAACATGCACTTATTATTATAATATCATACAGTATATATTTTCACTACTCTGTGCTCTACCTAGTCATCCTCCCTAGCAGCGAGTATTTTTTAAAGCACAATTTATTGTTATTTTTTAAACTAATCTTTGGCCCTATAGATATGTTAAAAATACTGCTAAATGTTAGAACTTGTATTCTCTCTCATCATTAAAAAATTCCTTTTAAACTATATATGACATATTGAATTAAATTTAGGCTCATTAAAAAGTATACAGTGACCCTGGCCGGTTTGGCTCAGTGGTTAGAGCGTCAGCCCACGGACCAGAGAGTCCCGGGTTCAGTTCCGCTAAGGGCACATACCTGGGTTGCGGTTTGTCCCCAGCCCTGGTTGGGGTCGTGTGGCTGGCAGCCAATCGATGTGTCTCTCTCACATTGATGTTTCTCTCTCTCTTCCTCACTCTCTCCCTCCCATTCTATCTGAAGATAAATGCAAAAACGTCCTTGGGTGAGGATAAAAATAAAAAAATAAAAAGTATACAGTGAATCTCGCTTATCACTCTTTAGCGCGTATATCTCTTTTGTTATGTCAGTAACAAAATTTATACTAGCATGAGACATTTTTCCTAACCACATAGGGCTTCTTTGCAAAACATTACTTCATACTCAAAGAAAACAATGTGAATAGTGGTGCCTTGAGGTATGCTAAATGAAAGTTACTAACATCTGTACTCTCTATAATGCAAATGATACATTTACAGGGAAAACATATGCAAGGGTGAAATGAGGCAGGGCTAGCCTTCGGGAATCTACTTAAGTCAGAGGGATTGCTTTTATTTGACAGAACCTGATATTTTTACTTCTCTTTAGATACTCTTTCCCAATCTATAAATTCTGCCTGCTGTAAAAGCTTACTCAAGTAGTCATGGCACCTGCTGCATACCTGAGACATTCAAGGTGAAGGTAATGGCAGAGGGAAAAGAGTTGGTGAAGGAGTTGTCTTTCAAAGCCAGTCTGAGAAGTTCAAGAGACTCAAGATTCAAGCTATGCTCACATTATGGATGGAATGTCCCCAAACTTCAATGTGATCCTTTTTGGAGCTGGGGCCTTTGGGAGGTAACTAGGTTTACATTAGGATATGAGAGTGGTATCTGCATAACGGGATTAGTGTCCTTATTTTTTTTAAAAGAGGAGGAGTGCCTGGCCAGTGTGGCTCAGTGGTTGAGCATCGACCTATGCACCAAGAAGTCGCCGGTTCTATTCCCGGTCAGGACACATGCCCAGGTTGTGGGCCCGATCCTCAGTGGGGAGCACGCAGAGGGATAACCAATCAATGTTCTCTCTTATCAATGTTTCTATCTCTTTCTCCCTCTCTCTTCCTCTCTCTCTAAAATCAATAAAGGAAAAAACATTTAAATAAAAGGAGGAGAGATCAGAATGAGCCTTGCTCTCACCTCCTCGCTCTCGCTTCCCCCCTTACACAGAGAGGAGGTCCTGTGAACACACAGAGAGATTGCAGCCATCTGCAAGCCAGAAGGAGGACCATCACCAAGAGCCAAATGTGCTGGCCTCTTGATCTTAGATTTCTCAGCTTCCAGCAATGTGAGAAAGCCGTGCCTCCTGTGTAAGCCACCCAGTCTCCCACGTTGCTACAGAACCTTGAGCAGACTGACAGCTCACATCATCAAAATAATATTGGGAGCTGCATTCACTCTGAGAAGAAACTGCTATTTTTCTGTCCTATTAAAAAATTCAGAGGAGGCTATATTGCTAAACAAAATTATGTTGTAGGTGAGACAGGACTATTTTAGAAGCACTGTTACCCTGTAAGTTTATCCCTCAGGAGAAGAAAGTGTATGGTTAGGATGCCTTCTAGAGCTGGCTGGATCCACTTATCCAGGTTATTATGCTAACAATATTATATTAAACCCAAACTCGTCATCATGTATTCTGAATAATACATTTACTCAAAGGAATGGCCAAAGCAAAATCGCAAGTAGTATGGGTATCTTCTACGCCTGCTTGACAAAGGAGAATTTTTTAAAATTATGCACAATCTTATCTCTGTCCCTTAATAAAAAGAAATATTACAAACAAAGCCCTAAACATTTTGGCCCCTTACCATGTAGCCAGGAACTTTAAATACAGCCCTAAAATCCTTGTGATTTTCTTTCTTCTAAATAGGACATTGCATTTCTAACCAACCCACGGGCCATGAGCTTACAGTCCACGAGGTCATTGAAATCAAGACATTAATTCTCAATTCATTTTCCAAAACCTGGCCTAGGGTGAAGTTGTCAAGCAAGAAGTTTAGGTTTTTTTGAAACATATTGACTTAAAAAATTGGCTTTAGAATTTACCAAACAGGCATGGCAATATATATATATATATATATACACAAACACACACACATATAATCAACAGCAAGGAGTGTATAATAAGAACCTAAGTCCATTTGAAAGGTTTTGTAGCCCTGATGGTTTGGCTTAGCTGTTAGAGCATTGGCCCGGGAACCAAAGAGTCGCAGGTTCAATTTCGGTCAAGGGCACGAACTTCGGTTAAGGCTCATCCCTGGCCCTGGTTGGGGTCGTGTGGGAGGCAACCAGTCGATGTGTCTCTCTCACATCGATGTTTCCCTCTCTCTCTCTCTCTCTCTCTCTCTCTCTCTCTCTCTCTCTCAGTCTCTCTCTCTCCCTCCCTCCCACTCTAGCTGAAGTAAATGAAAAAATATCCTCAGGTGAGGATTAAAAAAGAATAAGAAAGGTTGTATAAAGGTGGTTGAGGATAGAGTGAAAATTGTTGTTCTTGAAGAGGGATGTTAACTTTTTAAAAGGTGATTTAAAAAAAGATGCTGAAGAACTCTTGAAATATCATGCAGAGAAATTAATAACCATACTTGTTCTGGATTATATATATAACCCTGGCTTAAAGGAGATGATGATGATAATTCTAAGATGCTCAGTCAAACCCAGGTGCTATTATATACTTTGAAAGACTGTATGAGTCATACAAATATTATGTTACACATTATCCTCAAATGTGTCATCCAAATGACAAAATGTCCTCTTTTATATATTGTCTGATGTCTCTTGCTGTGATAGTTCAGATGCTCCCAGAAGTAGACACCAAGGCAGAATTAAAGGGACAACAGATTTATTGAGAGAATCCCTGTGAACATCAAAGCGAGAGGCAGCAGTAGTCGGTGGGTATCACCTTCGGACCACGATGCAGGTCTGACCCTGTAACAGAGGAAGAGAAGGATGGAAAGTTGCACGGAAGAGCTCAGACTCTGAGAAAGGCTAGGGGAGCTGACGGGCAGGCTCAGAGCGGAGACTTCCCATTGGAGGCATCACACATGGGCCAGACATGCTGACTCAGTGTATAGCCTTGCTGTGGTCCCTCTTGGTCTCAGATCCTCCTGAATATGTGTGGTCTGAGTGTGAACTTGGTAGATCCTGACGGTATGGGAACTGGTTGCTGGAAACTAACTTATCTTTGAAAGAGACTGAACGGAGATCTGAAAGGCACACCTTTATAGCTGTCATGCGTAGGGAACCTCACAAAAACATTTAAAGATATAAACTGAGTGAAAAATTTTTCATTTTGCAATAATCTCCATCCCAAAGCACTGTTCACCTCCCCTAAAGCTTGCTGTTCTGGAGTCTCTGTAGCAGTCACAGAATGATAGGGAAGCGGTGTCAGTTCCTCAGGGTCTTAGTTTCCCGACTTCTCTGCATGTCACCTTCAGCAACACGTACACCACCTGCTTTAACATTCCTTGCCCCCTCCCTTCTCAAATGCCATCACTATCAATCTCTTTAATTATGGTTCAATACAGGAAATGGCTTTTTATTATGTTTTTTCTGAATTCTGTCATAATAATTTATTATTATGTTTTATGTATTTATGTTATAGCATGCCGTGTAAATTGTACCATTTAGAATGAAATTGTTTGCTAAACATCATATTAATTGTACACTGACTAGAAGAAATATTTTAAGCACTTTTTCTTATTATAATTTGATTCAGATGTGGATATTTTAAATATATTTTAAGAAATTAATTCAATATTTGGAATTTGCGTAAAAAGTTGTTGGGGGGGT
The DNA here is from genome assembly GCA_030848825.1 of Tadarida brasiliensis. Lineage (NCBI taxonomy): Eukaryota > Metazoa > Chordata > Mammalia > Chiroptera > Molossidae > Tadarida > Tadarida brasiliensis. The sequence continues at coordinate 107,644,051 of CM061263.1, read as the reverse complement.
GGAAATGCCATTTTTTTTAAGGTGTTTGGCAACTTGGAGGGCCTCTAAGTTTTAGGGACTTTTGGTCCCAGGATATATTTTAAACTTGTTAGCATCTCATCCTAGGACCTCTACTGACTTCTCCAGACAACCTCGTCTTCCAGCCCTTCACATTCATATTTTACCCCCTAGTAATACTAAAGAGCTTGCAGGTCCCTAACTGCATTGTTTGACTTCAGACGTGCATTCCCTTTGAATGCTATTCTCCATGACTAGCATGCTCCCACTTCCTTCCACCTTCCTCAGCCTGTTTAAGTCACACATATGCTGCATGTATGAAATGATTGGCTTCACTATCATTAAGTTAACTAACAATTAATAATTAAGAAATGCTTGCCTTAATTATCATTTCTAGCAGTTGGCTGCATAATCTTCTGTTCTTCATGCTTCACAGATGCTTACTGTATATTTATCTTAGTTTTGTAGGTAAAGAATGAGGACTTATTTTTATGTTCTAAAGAAGAGTGAATCAAGAGCATATATGAGCCATATAAAAAAAATTAAGCTTTTTCTCAAGAAGAAAAGCTTAATTTTAAAACAAATTTTGCTCACAGAAATCATTGTCTCTTATTGTGTTATAATTCTAAAGATGTCTTATGTAACTACAAATATCAATGCAATGAATGTTCTTTCCCATATAAAGTGCTTATCAGATGAATTAAAAACGTGAATCAATTCATTTGCATTACTTTCATGATAACATGACCAAACTTATTATTCCATTATTTCATTTTTCTCTGAAAGGATTAATTACATAAATCTCTTCCCTATTAATGATGATAAGTTAATAATTTAAATCTCTGCAGTTATATATCTACATTAAAAGATTAATTTGGGGATAACAGAAAGCTTTTTAATTCATATGAAATTTCTGCTCTCTACAATTGTTAAAGAATAAATTTCATTATCAAAATGGCTTATTATAAAATAACTTCACTCACATTATAGTGTCTCCCAACATGCAATTACAAAAGAAAGTATACTTGTATTTTTCAAACTATCTACTTCCATTTATATGTTTAATCTTTTTATCTCAAGTTTTTGATAAGGTGACAATGAATCTGACAAGGTGGCTAGTGGAACTTAATTAGTCAGGAAATAAGGGATGCCCTGAAGCTGTTGTATACATGTCAGAATTGGCGGAATATCCACTTTCTACAAGCAAGAAGAAGCCATATTTCACAGTTATGGTGCAATTACATTGTTATTTCACAGCTGTCAAAGAGTATAGTCTTGAAATATGACTTTTTAAAGTACATCCTTAAAAACTTTCTCAACATTTTAAGTAAGAATATTTCAGAGACACTAGGAATATTGTAACTAGAAGCACCTTAAAAGAAGGAAGTTAGCCAATCAATATTTTATATCATTCTCTATAGAATAAAAAAGTTCTATATTCTAAAATCAATGGGTATCACACAGTTTAACGTGTGTGTCTCTAAAACAGAGCATATTAGGTAAGTTTACAAAAGTACAGATATTTAATCAAACAACAACAAACCTAAGGGTCATCCAAAATAAGAAATAAATTTAAAACACAGTAAGACACTGTTTAAGTTTCTTTTATAACCTCACCCATAGTTTAGACATGTTGTCCTGAGAAGTCTTTTTTGCATTTTATTAAGAGGAAATTAGCTTGATATTTTTAGTGTTGGATGAATGTTTAATAAACTAACACTATGATTTGGGAGAAATAAAGTTGACTCTGTTTTAAACAGAAATGAAACATCATTGGCCAAAATACATTCTAATGAACACTAATGCTTCAATAACTTCAAAACAAAACTGAAATTAACCCCTTATTAGATGTATCATTGGTGAATATCTTCTCCCATTTAGTAGATTGTCTCTTCATTTTTTTGACGGTTGCCTTTGCTGTACAAAAACTTTGTTTGATGCAAAAATAAAAAATAAAAAAAAAAATAGCCCAACTAAAAAAAATGAGCAGAGAACCTGAATAGAATCTTCCCCAAAGATGAAATACAGAAGGCCAACAGATATATGAAAAGATGCTCACCATCACTAATTGTCAGAGAAATGCAAATTAAGACCACAATGAGATATCACCTGAAACCTGTCAGAATGACTATCATCAATAAATCCACAAATGACAAGAATTGGCAAGGATGTGGAGAAAAGGAAACCCTAGTGCACTGTTGGTGGGAATCCATATTGGTGCAGCCACTGTGGAAAACAGTATGGAGTTTCTTCAAAAGATTAAAAATGGATCTGCTTTATGAACCAGTGACTCTATTTTTGGGGATTTATCCAAAGAACCCAAAACACTAATTTGAAAAAATATATGCGCTTGTATGTTCATTGCAGCATTATTTACAATGCCCAAGATATAGAAGCAACCCTAGTGTCCATCAATAGATGAGTGGATGAAAAAGCAGTGGTACATATGTACAATGGAATACTACTTGGCCATAAATAGCAAGAAAATCTTACCATTTGTGACAGCATGGATCGACCCAGAGGGTATTATGCAGTGAAATAAATCAGTCAGATAAAGATAAATATCACATGGTTTTACTTCTATGTGGAATCTAAAGAGCAACATAAACCAATAAACAAAACTGAACCAAACTCATAGATACAGAGAGAGAACTGGGGTTGCCAGAGGAGAGAGAGGCCAGGGCACTGGGTGAAAGAGGTGAAGGGACTGAGAAGCACAAATTGGTAGTTACCAAATAGTCACAGGGAAGTAAGTAAAGCATAGAAAATGTCAATAATATTACAATGCCTATGTATGGTATCAATTGGAGCACTGGAAATACTGAGGGGAACACTATGTCGAGTATATGATTGTCTAACCACCAAACTTTATATCCGAAACCAATACATAATAAAATAGTTAGTGAAGAAATCCACAACTGAAAGAGATTCTTGTACAATTTCAGAAATATAAAATAACCCTGGAATATTTTATTTAGCTTCACTTTTAAACAAGGGTTCAGTGAGAAAGTTTTAAAATACTGATTAGTTCTATTATTTATGCTCCTAGTCCTTACTGACTTCATGAATAGAGATATGCACAGAATACCTAAGATGGTAATGAGTTAGACCTGAAAGTATTATTCACAGAGAACTAGAGATAACGATTCGATATCAGTGTATAGTATCAGTGTGTGTACTACCAGCTTGGGAGACTGAGGTGCCTGATTTACAATTTCTAAGTCTAGTCTTACGTACTAGTCTTAAGAGCATTGCTATACTTGAAACAAATATTTTTGTTTCGTATACACTTGGGATTGTTGAGGAGATATCTTTCCTTTGCAAGAAGAGAGACTCTAAATTTTTTAAATCCATAATTTATTAGAATAATTTTTATAATGTAAATTTTGCTCAAAGTACAAACATAATTAAACATAGATAAACTAAGTAACCATTGAATTAAAAACCTTGTAGTAACTGAGAGCAAGGAGAAGGGAAAGAGCAGATTTTGACATTTGTGTAGACATTTCCCAAATTTATTGCATGTTTGATGACTATAAAATGTACCATTTTATCGGAATGGTACATTTTTTATCTTGTCGGAATACTAAAAACAAAAACCATACTCTTTAAAAAGTGAACTCTATACAGAACATGCAACTCATTTATTTTTGTATGTTATATGCTGTTTTAGTGAACTAACTTTTATTAGATTTGACAGGGCTTCTTTTTTTTCTTCCTCAAGTTCAATAAAAACCAATTTTTCTCAAAATGTTTGTCACAACCTTTGGACATATGAAGCCCAGGGAGAGAAAAGTAAACATAGGTGTACACACATCTATCAATCTTTTGACATTACAAACCATTCAGGCAGGGGCACAGATGTTTAGAACACTAGTAGAGGGGCATTAGTCTTTTACTTCTAGGTCACCTGCACAAATCTTACCTCTCAGAAATATATAAATTGGCCCTGACCAGTATGGAACAGTGACTATATCAGCCCACACACCAAAGGGTCTTACATTTTATTCCTGGTCAAGGGAAGTACCTGGGTTGCAGCTCAATCCCCGCCCCGGCCAGGGTCGTGCAGGAGGCAACCAATCAATGTATACATTGATATTTCTCTCTCTCTCCCCCTCACCTCCCTCCTTCCCTTTCACGCTCTCTAAAAATCAATGGTAAAAATATCCTTCTCTTTACTTAAAGCATCTTTGTCTCCTTGTGGGCTGAGATAAACTGGCTTAGTTGGCTAAACATCTGGGTCGAAGGTCCATGCAAACTCTGAGAGCAACTCCGTAATTCTCATTTTTTTCCTACATCTGCCTCAGTCTTGGCCAGTTATCTAATAGGACTGCAAGACTGTTTAGGTTGACTTAGCACTTGCACAATTATTTCAACAATCTAACATTATCTTCTTAGTAGCTACTTATAATCTTTGTCTTTATGTCTTGTTTTCCCTGCAACTAAACTGATTTTTACCTTTTAATCTTTTTTTTTTTTTTTTTTTTTTACCTCCTGTCTTCTATAGTCTATTAAGAATACCATTGCTTCCACAATAATCTCAGAGTGGTATCTTTGAGAAATCTTAATTTGATTATTTCTCAGTTGGTTTCACTATTATGGGTATGTCCCATACAACATAAGTAGGACAAAGAATTTGCACCAAAATTCAATTCTGATTGTCTCACACTTTTCGTGGTCTTCACCATTCACAAAGGTAGTCCCAACATCAGAGTGGTATTCCATACTTTGCTCCCTTCTAAAGGCTTGTCTTCTTATATTTTCCTGTATGTATTCTAGGCTACAGTGACACGTGGTTGTGATACTGCTCCACTCCACTTCTTGTCCCCACACACACTCTTTCTTAACACTTTTTCTACATCTTCCTTTTTCTGTTCAAAGAACCTCTCCATAGTTATCACCTGCTCCAATCCTATCAGTCAGTGATACGAAAAATAAAATAGGATCTTTATAGTACAGACTTTTTATGCTTCTCCTGGCAGGAGCAACCTAAAGACATTGTTGTATCCTTGTCTGCTATTTACCACTAGTCTGTGAACAGATTAATGAGAAGAATCTTGTAGAAAGCTTATGGTACATACTTAAAAATAAGCCTAAATCTGGAAAAGTTATATATATACACACACATTTTTGAAGAAATAATTTAATTAAAATATGATTTTCTATAGTATTCAGTAATTTTCTATATAAAATAAGAAATAATTAGATACACAATAAATATGCAAAATATTTTTAAAAGAATAAAAAAAAACACATAAAAATGTAACTCTAGGGAGTGTGTGTTTGTTTCTGCCCACATGGTGTAATGTAAACTAAATTTACCTCCTACTAGAGATAATACAAATCTGGACAAAATATTTGAAACAATGATTTTCAGATATTGGGACAAAGGGCTGTCTGTATAGGACACCAAACTGAATGAGGGGAAATCAAAGAGGTGAATTGTATGAGTGCCCAAGGCTTCCAACATTGAGAGTGTATCCATGATATAATGCAGGAAATGAAGCCAAGCCTGGCACTGTCTCTAAGACAAGGAGACCAATGTAGGGGTCTGAGGAGTAAAGGCAGCATGGCTTTTCCAGGCAGAATACTGGAGATGAGAGAGCTATACAGAGAAAGCTTGAGAGGTCTGTAGAGGGCTTCCTGGAGTCTATTAATTTCTGAATAACTCATCAATTTAGGTAGATAGCACTAGGCTATGGAAAGAATCAACTCAAAAATTAGAATAAACATAAAAGTTCACACAGAACTGGAAATAATTCCTATCCTTAACAGTAAGACAGGGTAATTAAGTGGGCATCAGGTAGATTACTAAGACATATTTTGTCTCAGAAGTGGGACAAAATTACCCATGACTAAAGGTTGCATTGGTGCCATATAACAAATCTTAAGGCCAGACTCAAAGGAGTCAAACAATTCAAAATAGCATGACAATATTCCAGGACAAAGCTGAAGACTATTAATAAACACACACACACACATACAAAAAAAAAATTTCACAAACAAGTTAAAATTTATAATATCTGGTATCCAATAAAAAAACTACCAGAAGTTAAATAAATAAATACAACTTTTAATGAGGAAAATCAATCAATAGAAACAAATCTATAAATGAAAGAGAAAAGAATTAGTAAACAATGCTATTAAACAAGCTCTTGTTACCATATTTTCTTTAATCAAAAAAGGTAGAGAAAAGAACAAGAAAGCTAAATCTAGACATGAAAGATATGAATTAAAAAATCGCACTCCTAGAGTTGAAACTACAATATCTAATATTATTGATAATATTAACAACAAATTAGATGCTGCAGAACAAAAGACTGATCTACTTGATAGATGGCAATAAAACTACTCATCATTAAACAAACGGAGAAAAAAATATGAACTAAAACAGAGCATCAATGATTTATTAAACAACTTCACTTGGCCTAATAAATACGTAATTGGAGGCCTGGAAGGAGGGGGCACATGAAAACACATATTTGAGTAAATAACCAAATCTTTTCTAAATGAACTGAAAACATTAACTTACTGATCCAAAGTGCTTAATGAACCCAACAATAAGAAACACAAAAAATACTAAACTAGGAAACATTATAACCAAATGACTTAAAATCGGTGATATTTGGAAAAATATTAAATTCTCCAAGTTAAACAGACATAAATCAGTGAGCAAAAATAAGAATGACAACAGACTTCTTGTTGAAAACAATGCAAGCCAAAAGATAGTTGGCCCACTGTCATTTTAAAGTACTGAAGTAAAATTAACACCAATTCTTAAAAACTAAATGAATAAATGCCACTAAGAATTCTATATCTAGTCAAAATATCTGTCATAAATCAATGTAAGAAGAAGCACTTTCACAATGACAGAGTACAGTTCTCTGAATATATTTTTTTTCCCATTGGCAAGGAGAACACTGGTAAAAATTATCAAAATCAGCTTTAACAAAACTCTCAAAGTGAATACCAGTATTGCACAATCTGAGGAGCACTCATTCAACAAATTTAGATCTTTCTTTGTAACAACGGTGAGATGCATGGTGTTTTCATTTAGTTTATCCTCATCCCCCTCTCTCCAGCTTTGAGAAACCTTGTAAAGCAACAATTTTGCAATGTTGTAACTGTGATTAAAAGAAGTGTAACAGCTAGTGGAGGCAACAAAATGGGTTTAGAGCTCCCTCAAAAATTCCATCACCTGAAATATTTATCTACTTGACCTGTCTGGAAACTCCTGAAAAAAGTCTCATTTATAGGGCTTGTCCTTATTTAACTTGACTCAGAGTTCATTTAAAGTAAAAAGCACTAAACCTTGGGCATATGTTGAAAATAATCTGTGATGACTGTTTAAAATAACAGCTATCTGAGACAGTAATGTAAGCTGAGGCAGATAAGGGCCCAGCCACAACCCTTACATTATGATCTGGAAAATGAGGCATAGGTGGCTTTGAGTACTCTAATGCATTCCAGTCTACACACATGAGTAGGAATGTGTTTGTACCCAGAAAAGACCCAAGAAGCCCTGTTATCTCACCTCTGGCTGATACTGAGGTTCTGAGCAAGCAGGCAGTGAAGGCGAAGGCATAGTTGTAAACCACTAGACTGCTGAAACCATATCCCAACATACAAACATACCCTCATCGGAGAGTGGGAGACTCTTGGTTTAAGGCATTTCATAAAATCCCTGTAAAATCACTAACTGGCCACTAAGCTAATCAGTGGCCACACAAAGCAGAGATTACAGTAGCCACACACAATAATAGAACACAGACTTTAACTATTTTTTAAAATTTATTGATTTTAGAGAGAAAGGAAGGGGGAGAGAGAGAAATACCAATTTTGCTCCGCTTATTTATATGTTCATCGGCTGACTCTTGTATGTGCCCAGACGAGGGATCAAACCCACAACTTTGGCACATTGGGACAATGCTCTAACCAGCTGAGCTACCCAGCCAGGACTACATTACATTATAGTCTTTAAATTTCCAGCTTGCATCAACAAAAAGTTATGGGACATGAAAAAGATGAGGAAAATATGACCTACACATAGGAGGAAAAATGCAACACTATATAGAAGAAGCTATTCATAAAGAAGTATATGTGTTGGGTTTAACAAAAAAAATGTAAATCAATTATAAATATTTCAAAGCACTGAAGGAAACAGCATCTAAAGAATATTTTTAAATGCATGAGACCAATATTGTACTATATAAATAATATTAGAGAAATTATTTAAAAAAAAAAAAGTAAAACTGATTATGTTAAAAAGGAAAGTAAAAGAAATGAAAAGTTCGCTAAAGGAATGAAGTGTAGTTGTGAGCTGGTAGAAAAAAGAATCAGCAAATTTGAAAGTAGGCCAATTGAACTAATTCAATGACAACGAAACTTAAAAAGAATAAAGACAAATAAACAGGGCCTGACACCTATGGGATACTATCAAGCATATCAACATAGCCTAATGGGAGTCCAAACAGAGGACTGAAAGGAGCTATAAACTATATTTAAAGATTTCCTTAGTCTGTTCATAGTGCTATAACAAAATGCCATGGACTGAATAGCATAAACAACAGAAATTTCTTTCTCATAGTTCCAGAGACTGGGGAATGCAGGGTAAGGCACTGGTAAATTTTGTGGTGAGTGGGAATTCACTTCCTAGTTCATACACAGTTCTCTTTATCTGTGTCGTCACATGGTGGATTTAAAATGTGAGCTCTCTTGGGTCTCTTTTGTAAGGGCACTAATCCTATTCCCAGGGCTCTGCCTCCTGACCTAATGCCCTTCCATTGGCCAAACCTCCACAGGTGATCGCACTGGGGATTATGTTTCAACACATGAATTTTGGGGGGACACATTTAGTCTATGGAAAAGATATAATAGCTGGAAACTTTTGAAATTTGATGATAAACACTAATCTACACATCCAGGAATCTCAAGAAACTTTAAGAGAATCACATCTATATACATCAGAGTCAAATGTTGAAAGCCAAAATAAAAAAGAGTTTTATGGTTTATAACATATAGAGAAATAAAAACATGGAAACAATAGTAAAAAGTTTGGCTAGGTAAGCCCAGCTGATGTGGCTCAGTGGTTGAGTGTTGCCCCATGGACCAAGAGGTCACTGATTCAATTCCCAGTCAGGGCATACGCCCAGGTTGTGCACTCAATCCCCATTGGGGGTGTGCAGGAGGCAGCTGATCGATATGTCTCTCTCATCAATGTTTCTATCTCTCCCTTTCCCTTCCTCTCTCTCTAAAAATCAATAAAAACATATATAAAAAAAGTTTGGGTTGGTAAATATATAAGGATAACAGATTTGTATATTATATCTGAAGTAATAAATTTTACTCTAAGGTGACTGTGCTAAGAAAAGTACCTTATAAATCTTAAAATAACCACTAAATTATGAAAAATATATCTAATAAGTTAATATTGAAAGTAAAATAAAATTATAAAAAGTCCTCAATTAATAAAAAATGTATACGTTGGAAAGGATGAAAAACTATAAAACAGAAAGATGGCAAATATAAATATACCATATAAATAATAACATTAAATTTAAAAGGACTAATTGTCCCAATCAAAAGGAAGAGTGTCAGATTGAATACAAAAGGAAGTCCCACTTGTGTTCTGCCTTCAAGAAATCTACTTTAAGCCCTGGCCGGTTTGGCTCAGCGGTTAGAGTGTCGGCCCGCAGACCAGAGAGTCCTGGGTTTGGTTCCTGCTAAGGGCACGTACCTCGGTTGCAGTCTGTCCCGGGCCCCGGTTGGGGTTGTGTGGGTGGCGGCCAGTCGATGTGTCTCTCTCACATCATGTTTCTCTATCTCTCTCTTCCTCCCTCTCTCCCTCCCGCTCTATCTGAATCTGAAGATAAATGCAAAAATGTCCTCGAGTGAAGATTAAAAAAAAAAAGAAAGAAAAAAAAGAAATCTACTTTAAATATAAAGATATAGATAGTTAAAAACAAAAGGATGGAAAAGATGCAAAAATGAATTAAGAAAGCAGGATTGCTGTATTAATAATGCAAGTCAGACAATACAGCAGATAAAGCAATACATTAAAATTGCTACACAACACAATTCTTGTCCTGAAGGAGACTTTATTCTATCTAGGGATATAAGAATTGACTAAAATATAAGGGAGTCATAAATAGAAAAATTCAATATGTGCATGTAAAGTAAATAACTGAATTTTCTTCTTGCATTGTTCCTTAAATTTAAAATGAACAGAAAATCTTATTATAAAGCACTCTGCTTAATAAGAAGTAAAAAACTTCTCACTCTCTCCAAAGCAAACAACTTTAATATGTCTCAATTTTTTCACACAGCTGATTGTGGTGGTGTAATTGTGGTTGTTTTTGTCCACCAAAGAGAAAACTACACTGTAAGGCAGTATAGACCAGAGCCAACACATGGATCTGAAGTAATTCAGGCCAGAGTTTGAATTCCTGTTATACAATGCACTTGTTTAGGAAAATTACTGAGCCTTTCTGATATTTGCTAGTATTGTTGTTAGTAAATAATTAGCAAAACATCTGAGATAGAGTACTAAATGAAGAGCAACTAGTATTATGTCATGAAACACTGGAAAAGTATATGGGAGAAATAACTGTGGGGATTTAGTGTCTGGTACAGTCCTTACACACAGAAAGTGTTTTACCACTGCACTGCAAACTGGAAACTTATTTTCCTGTTTTATACGCATATACCCAATATTCATTAATAAACCTTGAAGAAATAGTGCACGAAATATCACATTTTATGAAAGTAATTATTTTATATTTTATCATGCATTACTATACTAAAAGGTAATAAATATCTTCAAAAAATAACCTATGAGCCCTGCTGGTGTGGCTCAACGGTTGAGCATCAACCCATGCACCATGAGGTTGTGGTTCGATTGCCAGTCAGGGCACATGCCCCGGTTGTGGGCCAAACCCCCAGTAGGGAGCATGCAGGAGGCGGCCAATCAATGTCCTCTCTCATCGATGTTTCTATCTCTCTCTCCCTCTCCCTTCCTCTCTCTCTAAAAATAAATAAAGAAAAAAATAATAATCAATGATTACAGATTTTTAGCTAAGAGGGCTGAAGACATAATGGAATTTTGGAGATGAACCAAATAATTATTTCTCTTCTCACCCATGTTATTATTTTAAAATCTTTTTATTGCATGACTGTAAAATATTATAATATTAACTAATTCTAATACATATAATTAGTTTGCATTTGCTCTTTTTTCCCAGTCATCTTAAGTATCACAGATGATTTAAAAATTTACCACAGAACTGCCTTTTCTTTTTAGACTTGTTTGAATACTTAATTATTATTCTTTCAACATCTCCTCAATCTCAAAATCGGTGGTAAATTTTTCAGTAAGTAGTTAAGATACTATAGCAACAATGCTTTAAATATTCATTATTATGAAAAAATAAAATTTAATCTGACTTTTCCCTTTAAGGATGCAATAAAAATGCCAGTAATATCAATTATAATTAGATGCAGTAAATTAGTGCAAATCTCTGTCAATATTTTAGCTTTGTGACTAAAGAATAATGTTTTGGTTTAGTTGCATTAAAATTTTTTAAGTGGGTCTCTAAAACTGAAATAATCTGGTTTCATTTTTATTGTGTTTATCTTAATATGTTAGCTTTACCTAAAACCTAATGGGTAAACTAGATCTTCAAATTAAATCACATTGTGTTATTTATCCATAATACCAGGAGTTTATATTAGAAGCTCAAAGATAAAATCAAATTCTTAGATCATTAAGTTGCCCCCATCCATAATTCCATTTGTAATAATATGTGGATTCCTTTACGTTACCCAAGGTGTTTCTTACTGCATTAATGGGCAATAGGCAAAACATAAATTTACTTTCCCACAGATGTTCCTAACTCACTGAATTAGGGCAGGGTGGGGGAACAGGAGAAGAACAACATGTTCTGGTTAATCTAATTAAGAGGAGTTTATTGCAAGAGTACATAGGGATAGCCTGGTCAGTGTGGGTCAGTGGTTGAGCATCGATCCATGCACCAGGAGGTTGCTGGTTTGATTTCTGGTCAGGGCACATGCCCAGGTTGTGGGCCAAATCCCCAGTGGGGGGCTTGCAGGGGGTGGCCAATCGATGTTCTCTCTCATCGATGTTTCTATCACGCTCTCCCTCTCCCTTCCTTTCTCTCTAAAATCAATAAAGAAAAAAAAATTTTAAATGAAGAGTACATAGGGATATAAAAATGAAGGAAAGATTCTAAATAGGCTTCTCAAGAATTAGAAAATAATTCAGTCATTTAGATGTCAAAATAGATTAGTAGCCTAATAGATTAGTAGTTCTGGTAATTTAGCAGTAAATTTTCTAGTTTTATATATGTGAAGTCAAGATAATAGACAGCCATTCTTATCTTACTTTTGTACTAGATGTTACCCATGTTTGAATCCTGGTTCTACCATTTACTAGCTATGTAAACTTCATGAAACTATTTCATAAATCAATACTTCAGTATTCATATGTGAACTAACAAAAATAATAGTATGGGATTACTATTACTAACAGAATCATGGGATTCTGATAAAACATTAATTATCTATTGTTTTGTAACACATCACCACAAATTTAGTAGATTAAATCAACATTTACTTATTATCTTATAGCTTCTCAAAGTCAGGAGTCTGGACATAGGTCTTCTCTCTATTCAGGATCTTGTTAGGTTGCAATCAAAACCCTGGCCAGGCTGCATTCCTTTCTGGAGTTTGATGTCCTCTTCAAAGATCATGTGATTACTAGCAGAATTCACTGTCTGTGTCTGTGAGACTGCGGTGCTTTTGTCCTTGCTGTCACCCTAAAACTGCTCTTAGCTACTGGAGTCTTCTGGCAACTCCTTACCAAAAGTCCCTCTCCTGGGCTCTCTCCTAGGCGCTCTGATAATATGACAACTTATCCCTTTAATATGACAACTTACCCCTTCAAGGCCAGCTGGAGGACCTCTTATCTCTGAAAAACACAATCTCATCTAGGCTACAACTGTCCTTTGCTATTTCTATTGGCCAGCAGCAAGTCAAAGGTTCTGCCCACTTAAAGGGAAGGAGACTCTGGGGCATGGTTACCTTAGGATGTGTCTAATACACGGGGATTAAATTAACTAATACAAATAAAAGGTTTATAATTCTATCTGGCAAAAGCATATTCTCAGTAATTCTAGCTTTTGGTTACTACTGCAGTTGTTACCCAGTACAATGTTCTATTCTCTATTATATGGCTCTGATTGATTTATGAATACAGTTTCTTCAACTGTTCAGCTGTCTTAAAAGTTTTCTTACATTCTTTTCTCAAAGTGTCTCTGTTTTTCTAGGCTGCTGGTCACTGAGTCCTTCTTTATGCATATAAATTGTTTTCATACAGGCGATGACCGATGAAGATACACCAACTGCGAGATAAATTAAAGATGTGTCTTGAATAGGATAAAATGATTTAGCTGTGTAAAAATGGAGCGTGTATAGCACAGTGGACACAACAGCATACTCCCTGCTGGCAATGTCGTTCTCTGTTTTTTGCATCCCCTGGGAGTCAAACATTGATTTCACAAGTTCATAAAGGTAAAGGACCAGTCAGATTCTTTAGCTGATGGATTGGAAAGAGAGGGTTACATCCTTGTGGCCACTTATAAACAAGTGAGGGCATAGAGCAATTGCAGTCATACATCAATTATAATATATAATGGGAATATATTTTCCTCTGGGAATGTACACTGATCAGCATGGTAACTTGTCTGTGTAAGTACTAGCGCCATTCTGAGCAGATATTTTAGGCTAGGATGGATTGTAAGTGAGAGCCTCAGTGGTTTTCCCTGAGGCTTCCTCTTAAGTAGGATTAAGTCTCCCATGCCCCTGAAATCCAATACTTTAAGCACATCTCCTGGTCAGCAATTCCTAAAGTCATCTTTTTACATCATCTTTTTTGTTTTTTTGGTAAACCTTCTACAATAATGATTACATCTCTGTTAATATCCCAAACTTTGTTTTTCATTACCATGTCAGTACCTACATGAAATATTCAATGGAGTAATTATGTGGAGAAAAACAATATCAGGTAAATAAACTATAGTTTTTCACACTCCTTTGGAAAGTTTCATCTTGTTTAAACAACTGAATAATCCCTTCCTCGCCTTTTTGAAATAACATGTATTGCTTTACAAGTAAATTGATTTGCTGATTTGTACATAATCTTGAATCATGTGTAACTTGGATTTGTTTTCTATATTTTGGAGAGCACTAGGGTTATCATTTCAAGTTGCCAGTGTAAATCAGCCAATATTATCAGACTATTTATTCCACATGCACTGTGTCTTATAGCACTGCATCTACAATTATACAACTATCAGTATAATTCGACACATAATTTGTTTACATCAAAGATTGGTCATTACTAAGGATATTTCTTCTCCAAAAGTATCCTTTTTTTTTTTTTTTATGCCTATACCAAGAGGATTATACACAAGAGGATTATACACAAGAGGCCAAATTTCAGTAATTACATTCCAAAATATTTCTGGGGTCACAACCACTGACTGGTTATAAAAGTAGAGTTCTGTACAGAAATTAGTTGCAAAGTCGCTTTCATTAATTACAGACCAATGATTGTCATGGGCATTAACCTCTGATCTACAATCTGGATCATTCTTCTTAATGGAATATTCAACAAAAGTATTTATTCAGGCTACTTAAACTTAGAAGCTAAAATGTAGGCTGCACTTTTATTTTATATTTTCAATTACCAGTTCAACTCAATTAGAGAGCGTTGTTGAGCAGTGACTTCCTTATGTGAAAGCCTTTATGGTCACACCCAGAACATCAGCTCATATCCCTCAAAGTGATGTCAGCACATCTGGAGTCACTGTTATGGATTGAGTGCTGTGTTGCCCCCAAATTCGTATGTTAAAGCACTATCTCCCAATATAATGATATGTAGATATGGGGCCTTCAGGAGATAATTAGGACTAGATGAGGTTCTGAAGATGGGGTGGCTTTATAAGAATAGACACCAGAGAACTTGTTCTTTTTCTCTCCCACTGAGGAAGGGCCTTGTGAGCAAGCCAGGAACAGGGCACTAACTAGGAACCAAAGTGGCCAGCATCTGGATCTTAGACTTCCCAGCCTCCAGAATTGTAAGAAATAAGTTTCTGATTTCTAAGCTCTCCAGACTATGGTATTTCTGTTATGGCAACCTGAGATGAGTAAATGAGTACCTACAAATAGTCATAAATATATGGTTGGATTTTTGGATTTTCAAAATCCAAATAGACTCGTAAATATTATTTTTTCTTGTTTTTGAAATAAAAATAAATTACTAGCTAATGTTATCAGCAACTCCAAACTAAGCAATCTGTCTTTTTTTAAATTTTGTTATTTGAGCCCTTGAATCTTTATGTTATTATAAGCCAATTCTACTCTGTCTTTTGAGATAACATCAGTTTTAATACCATTATTTTTTAGTGAACTTATGAGTTGTATCATCAATGTAGTCGAGTACAGTTCATGATACTATCATTATTACAGTAGGTATCTTTGAAACATCATCATGAAAAATTATTGCACACATAATCATATAAGGGTGACATAGGATTTCACTTTTCTCTGCAATGCAACTGAAAAAAAAGTCTTTTAGTTTGGCTTTGTTTTCCAGATCAATGATAGCCTAATATTAGTGGCCTCCTTACTTTCCTGGATCATATTTTCACTTTCTACTAAATTATATAATCCTCATAATAATACAGAAAGGTGATTTTCAACCAGAGGTGATTTTGTCCCTGGAGGACAACTGGAAATGTCCAGAGACATCTTTGGTTATCACAGATGGGGTATGTATGGGGAGGGGGGGTGTTACTGGTATTCAGTGGTTAGAGGCAAGATGTCATTAAACATCCTGTGTGCCTGAGATAATCTCCACAACAGATAATTATCAATGTATAATATCAACACTGCTGAGGTTGAGAACCCAGATTCATATTCTTTTTGGGTAAGTCAAAGATGACTGTTGCCCCCCGCAAAACACATAAAATAATAAAACAACACCCAAAAAATTATGTTAATTAAATCACTAGTTTCCACACAATCTTGTTACAACATGTATTTCTATTATTGCCATGACCCCTGCACTGATTTATATTTTCCATAGTTGTTTTAGTACAACTAAAATTCTCCACTTAGAATTACTAATGACTAGATAAAAACCAGAAGTTGTTCCTTCCAGATTCACTTTTTTTCCTTTAAATTGAAATCCAAATAGCACCTCTTGGTGGGGTGAGAGTGTCAATGTTCATACGCATGGTGTATCTTCACCAAGAAATGGAAATCGACTTCTCCCTTGGTCAATTTTATCTCTATAATCACTCAGATCCACAACAAGTCTTTTAGTTTGATATAATACTTTTCAGGTACCATTGTATGGATTTTCTAATGCTACTATTATCTATTATCACAAATTTAGCAGCTTAAAACAACACGTATGTACTATATCTCAGTGTGTGTGTAGTAGTCTGGATCTCACCACACTAAAATCAAGGTGTTGTCAGGTCAGCATTTCTTTTTGGAAGTTCTGGGGAAGACTGGGCATGGCAGATATTTCAGGTTATTGGTAGAATTTCATTTTATGCAATCATAGGACTGAGGTTTTTGTTTCTTGGTTGCCCTCAAAATGTTCTTAGTGGCTTCCTACATTCCTTGGCTCTTGTCTCATTCCCTTCATCTTCAAAGGAAACAATTGCAAGTAAAACTCTTCTTAAGCTCTGAATTTCTGGGACCTCATCTTCTGCCTCATTTCTCCTCTGTTTTCCTCTTCTACTACATTGTATCTGACTTCTTTTGCTTTCCTCTTCTGCTTTTTAGGACTCAGGTGATTACATGAGGCCCATTTAGGTAATCCAGGATAATCTCCCTCTCCTAAAATAGGCTGATCAATGGCCTACATGTAACTGCATACTTCCCTTTACATCACAACTAGATTAGTGTTTAACTGAAAAACTAGGGGATGTGAATCTTGGGGAACATCTTCAGAATTCTGTCTACCACAGCATCATTATAATTTTAATATTAAATATATTGTTCCCCCAAAGAACCACATCACATATGCCTCAGATTCTTTAATAAAGGCATTTAAAGAGTGTGTTTTTTTTTTTATTACCAAAAGACAGGAGGAACACCAGAGTCTTAATCTTCCCTTTTATGCTCAACAGAATGCATTCACTTTTTAAAAATATGTTTTAATCGACTTTTTTTTTAGAGAGATAAGAAGGAGAGATAGAAACATCAATGTGAGAGAGAAACATAGATTGGCTGCCTCCTGCATGCCCCCTTACTGGGGATTGAGCCCTCAATCCAGGCATGTGCCTTGACTGGGAATCTAACCAGGACCTCTCAGTCCATGGGATCCACTGAGCCACACCGGCCAGGCTAGAATGCATTCACTTTGATGCTACCAGTTTAAAGAAGGAAGAGCTTATTTCAATCATCTTCTTTCAAAGGGTTTTCTCACTCTCATTCTCTTTGTCTGGGCAAAATTTAGGGTCTTATTTAATTTTTATAATCCAAGACACTGTCATGTACATTTACATTAGTAGGACTACTTGTATTTCTGTGTTTCATCTCTTTTGTTCCTTTACTCAGGTTTTACTTATTTGTTTTCCAGGTCCTAGAACATTAATTGTACAAGGCAATAACTACAAATACACACATGAAAACTGGAATGAACCTATCAAAATATTGTGTCTTTTAAAATTTAATTACAGCCCTGGCCAGTGTTGCTCAGTTGTATTGCCCCTTGCATCACGGGGTTGCTGGTTAGATTTCCAGTCTTGCAGGCTAGATCGTGGGTAGGGGGCATGCAGGAGGCAGCCAATTGATGTTTCTTTCTCACAACAATGTTTTTTTCTCTCTCCCTCTTCCTTCTTTTCTCTCTTAAAAAAATTTTTTTTGAATACATTTAATACACATTCTAGTATTAAATCTGCTTAGAAGCCATTCTTTCTTCCAAACTTCTAATACGATTTTTACTCCCTTGATGTCAGAAAACACATTGTATAGTCACATTAATCTAGTAGATGGTCACAAATTATACTACTCCATCACCCTTTTCACAGTTGCTTTTTCAAAGGCTTAAACCAATTCTGACTGACATACCCAACTATTTCCCACTCTCTTCTATGCCTTCACTTTAGGGGATGAAAAAGTTCCATAACTCTTTTAAAATGTGAATACGCCAATGAAGATCCAAATTCATAAGTCAGTATTTTACTTATCAGGTAAAATTTTGGTAGCTATTATATTAGAGCCAGTTAGGATGGATATAGCACATAGGTGAAGTGTTTGATTGTGGTGGTTACAGTAGTTCCTGAGTCAATGAGGCTTGTGGCTAAGACTCACATGTAAAAATGATACTAATATGGGTGATTTGGTTTGATCAGAGGCAACTAGATATTAAACTTTCTCTACTTCAAAAAAATTTTATTTTTGACCATTCATTTATTTCATTTTCTTTGTCAAGGGATGTTAACTGATTGTACAAATCACCATTTTAGGAACTGGGGATACATGCTAAGTAGGACAAACATTCAACATGTACCAAGTGCTCATAGGGACCAGGCTATTCTAAATGCTTTTTATATGTCAATAAAATCAATCTTCACACAGTTCTATGAGCTAGGTAAAATTTTTGTGCCCACTTTACAGATGAGGAAGTTAATGAAGAGTTTAGTTATATGCATTCGGTAACAGCTCTGTAAGTGAAAGAGTCATGATTAACACCCAATAAATCTAACTATAGAAACTAACCATAAACATGAAGAATATTTTATAAGGATTAAACTCTATTACCCTACTAATGTACTTTTTTTTTAAAACATATTTTGTATTATGAAATGATGTACTCTTCTAAGGCCTGAAACCCATATTCTACTTTTTTTCTCTTCTGTAGCCATACCCTTATTGTAACACTCATCATGTGGGATTCAATTATTGATTTTCTTTTCCCAAATCTTCATGATAAACCTTTGAAAGCCATAAAAATCCCCCAATAATTACTTTGGCTCTTTTTGTCTCAGATTCAGTTCCAGTCCCTTGACCTTTTGTTCTACTCTCTATTGCACAATACATCCCAAGATTATTTTGCTTTACTCAGTATACAATATTTACATTTCTTATAAAAATTCATCTAATAATAAAAGACATTTCAAAACAATTAATGTAGACTTATTTTTATCATTTCTATGTATCAATGTACATTTATATCAAGTAATCCATTCTTCAGTTTAATAATAATGTTACTTATCACAGGACTCTCCAGTGATCACCTAAAGCCAAACAACATATGTGTATAACCTATAGACACAGACAACAGTGTGGTGATGGCCAGAGGGAAGGGGGAAAGGGGCTGGATGGAGGTGGGCAAACAGGGAGAAATGGGGACATCTATAATACTGCCAACAATAAAAATAATGTTAAAATAATTAAAATTTTAAAAATAAATCAGATGAATTTGAAAATAGCTATCAATAACTGCACTTTGTAGAGGTGTTTTCTATTATTGTTTTGGGGCCACTGTTGATGACTAGAAAAGCAAATCTTTTGTGTGGAATATCACAATTTAGGGAAAACAAAAAGTAAGAAAATAAAAAACCAACCTATCAAAGCTTTAAAAAAATCTAAATAGAGGTTGACAGAACCATATCAACAATATATTTATTTGATTTGATGAAATAAAATATTTTAAAAGGATCTAAGTTTTTGACCCTCAAAAATTATCCTTTCCTAGATCACTGTCTCCCCAAAATTCATATGTTGACATCTTAACCCCTAATGTGATGGTGTTAGAACACTGGGCCCTTGGAAAGTAATTAGATCATGAGGGTGGAGCCCTCATGAATGAGATTGGCGCCCTCATAAAAGAGGCCATAGAGAGCTCTCCTGCTCTCCCACTTGCACATGAGGGCACAAGGGGGAGGAGGACATCTGAAGACCAGGAAAGGAGCTGTCAGTTACCAGACCTGCCAGCAGATCTTGGACTTCTCAGCCTCCAGAACTATGAGAAATATATGTGTGTTGTTGAAGCCATGCAGTCTACGGTATTTCTTAAATCACAGACCAAACTGACTAGGACTCTTACATAAAATTATTTCATTATCATTTGGTATAAAGGTTGCTCATAATGTATGTTTGTAAATGATATGTTCATATAAAAGTTTCCAACATGTCTGGGACAAGTCAATGAAGCCATATTTTATAATAGGTATCCAATAGCTGTTAATATTTTCCAACTGTGTAATTTAATTTTGACTAGAAATGATACCTCAAAATTTCCCAGCACTAAAATACAAAACTTAGCAACATCAAGACTAAAAAAATTATTTGATCACTTTTGTCCTCTAACTGGTGTCTTGTGATGGCCACTGGATTAACTAGTACTAATCCTGTTGGATATATGATTTCTGACATTCCATTTAATGTATGTAATATATTGATTAACGTACATGTATGTATACATATAGTTATAATTATTTCTTTCAAATAAATGTAATTTATGATTGATTAACCCAATTTTATTTTTCCCTGCTCAATTTTGTCCTATTTTTAATTATTCAAAAATAGCTTTACTGATCACATGTATTTTAAATTTCAGTAGAAATGGTTCAAATAACCATCATTCACCATTTATTCTCAATTTAAACCTACTAACAGTGTAACTGACTATGGAAATACACACTGGAGTTATTTTGATAGAATAAAGATTAAATAGAAACATGTCAAGCTTTTTAAAAGTAGAAGTCCTAAAATAGGTGGAGCGTTATCTTAAACTGCCCGTAACACTAAGTGTCAAGAATTCTAGGTGAGTACTAATCTCTGATAAGAATGTATGAGGGGAGAGGAAGCAGCATTGATTTTGATTGCTTTCCTCCAGCTGACTGAAGAAACAGAATGAAGAAGTATTACAAAACTCCATAGGCAACCATGCTTAGCTGGGGATAGATTGCTATTATAAATCAGAAAAATAGGTAGGTAATCAGCAAATCAGCAGACAATGTTTGGTGGGAGCAAAGGAATCATATAATCCTCACAAAAAAATAAAAATAATTTATAACTCAAAGATATCTCTGATTGGTGAGAAAGCTTAATATTTGTATAAGAAGAAATCATGAAGTTAAATAATATGTAGGAAAGGAAACTTACCAGTGGTTCTATACATGGTCATGATTCTCCGGAAATAATTTGAAGTTTTTAATTAAAAACAATTTTGATAAAATAAAATGGGTATAATCAGTTAAAGATTCTGTCAACAAGAACTTGTTTGGATCGCAAAGAACATACCTTATTGTAAAAACTACTTTAAAATACAAGAATAACATGAGAATGACAAAGAAAGAAAGTGTATAGTTCTGTCATTATTGTGACTACAGTAGAGAAAAACAACTAATATGGAGATTTGGAGAAATTGGTGCTGTGAACAAAGGTTGAAAGTATACACACAAGAATTTGAGATATGAATGAAAATAAATTTGTTCAACCTACTAGCTAAAAAAACATCTTTTTTCATTTGTCTCTCTTGCCGGTATGTTCATGCCCAGTATAAATGACCTATGATACTTAAATCTACACTACCTCTTCAGTCTTGCCTACTGACAATACTGCAGGGAAAGACATTCTAAAGGATAAAGGGAGAGGGTTAGCCCTGGCCAGGTGGGTCAGTGGATTGGAACATTGTCCTATGCATCAAAAAGGTCACAGGTTTGATTACTGGTCAAGGCACATATCTAGGTTTTGGGTTCAACCCCCATTTGGGTCACGTACCAGAGGCAACCAATTGATGTTTTCCTCTCACATTGATGTCTCTCTCTCTCTCTTTCTTCCTCTCTCTAAAATCAATAAACATATTATCAGGTGAGGACTAATAATAATAATAATTTTTTTAAAGTTATGTTTATGAACTTGGATTAGAAAAAGAGAACAGAAAATCCCTTTGATTATATTAAACATTTCTATTAATCAAAAGAAACCATGAATGAATGGAAAGTAATTTCCAAACTAGACTATATTTACAACTGATGAAAGGTTCATATTTAGAATAAAATAAAGTTCCCACAAATAAATAATAAGACAATAACTATGAAAAATGGTAAACAGACTTGCACAGAAATTCTCAAAAAAGGATATATAAATAGTTGATAAATATAACTTAAAATGCTCAATGTCATTAGAAAATGCTTATTTCTCATTAGAAAATTTAAATTAAAACAAAAATTATGTACTATTATATACAGATCAGAATTCATAGAATTAAAAGGAATGGCAATATCAAATGTTAGCGACAATCGAGCAGCAGCGTATTTCCTGTATTTCTGGTGGAAATTCAAATTGGAATTTCTGGTTTGGAAAGCTCTTGGGTATTATCTACTAATGAAGGATATATGCATATAACCCAGCATTCTACTCCTAAGTAAGTATCAATTAACAAAACTCAAGCCTGTGTGTACCAAAAATCATACAACAAGAATGTTCATAGCATTGATCTTTCAACCCAAAGTTCATCAATTATAGAAAGAGTAGATTTTTTTTGTATTTTATTATAATGAAATTAATGAATAGCATACAAGAATAAGATTTCATCTCACCTATATAATGTTTATAAATGTAATCAGATGCAAAATTATCAACTTAATAAAAAATACATGCAAATCTAAACTATGATGTTAGAAGTCATGGTCTTGATTGAGTTTACAAAGAAAGAAGCATGGACTCATTGAAACAGGGCATTGATAGGAACTTCTTACATGCCAGTAATTTATATATCTTGAATTGGGAGGTGGTTACACAATCACTGAACTGACCAATTACGATTTCTGCATTCTTCTGTGTTGTACTTAATATATTTTTTTAAATACAAGTCACTAAATAATATATACATATGATCCTATATATGCAAATACTTACAAACAAAACCATATCCATAAATTATTTATATATTACCTTTAGTATATCATATAGCCATAGCTTATTAAGCCTTTAAATATATGTGATATAGCAAATATCTATTGCTTATAAATACAAAGGAAATATCTAACAGGATGAAACAATTGTTAGCAGTGCTTACCTCTGAGTATTGGCTCAGTATGGGGGATACAAACAGAGATTCTCATTATTTACTCCTGAAATATTAAAATTGCATTTTACTGAGATCATTCATGTATTACTCATATAATTTTAAATGTGAAATTATAAGCAACATTAAACACATTTCTTTTCTCATTAATGTTTGCAGAATTAAAAGGTTTAAATCATTTCAGTATAACTTGAAAGAGACCATCATTGAGTAAATGCTCTGTGGTAAAAAATCAGTCACCTGTTTCAAAGCAATTTCAAACAGCGAGCAATATTCAGCAAGCCATAAAGTGAAATTTTGGTAATAATTTCTATCCCTACCTCTATACCCTCTTATATCTGGAAACTTTAAAATCTCAGCAAATTTTTATGGTATTCAGGGCAGTGGAATTACATGGAAGTATTCTCTCATAAATCCGTTTTAAAATTTTACAATTCAATATTTTATGATTCTACACCAAATCTATATGGCAGGTAGTTTCTATATTTCATTCTTCTTGACAGCAGTGACCTTTAATACTTATTTTCAAAAGTAAAATCTAGCCACATACGAAATTTCAAACAGTATTTTCAGTGAGAATCTTGTTAGTTTTTGATACTTAAAAAGTCAATGCCCATGCTTAACACGCTCTTTGGCACTATTATGCAATTATCAAAATTTTCCTCCAAAAAAAGAATCCCTGCTTTTTAATACATTAGTTATGTCCCAATCAATTTTTAAAGCTACATGAAAAACTAATTTTGGAGTTTCATGAGCTAAGTTTAGAAGCAAGATTAAACAGGAAAAAAAGAATTTCTTTTGATTGAGTGCAACAATATTTCTAGGGTTTCCCTGAAACATAATTGGGATAATAAGAAAAACTCCATCAAAGCCATTAAGATGACTGCTACTTAAGAAAAAAAAGTGAAAGTGGGCAATATTCAACCAAAATCTATTAGCCAGGAAGCAGTGGCAAGAAAAATGGTAAATAGCTATGGTTAGACATCAGGAATATTGGGTTTATATTTGAATAAATTATAATCTTGGTGTTCTTGTATATTGCCTGACCGAAAAAAAAGTCACCTAGTTTATTTAATAAATATTGTTAGTTGGTATGTATTATATTCCAGATACATAATGAAGAGTTACTTAAAGAAGATAGGTAATGTTGGGTATCTGCTTATATTATATATTGAGAACATGGATATGAAATATTTCATTTTTTAATTAAATTTATTGGGGTGACATTAGTTAATAAAACTATATAGGTTTCAGGTGTACAATTCCATAATAATCATCTATATATCGTATTGTGTGTTCACCACCCCAGGTCAAGTCTCCTTCTATAAACATATATCCTCCATTTATCCTCTTCTCTCTCCTCCAACCCCCTTTCCCTCTGGTAATCACAATACTGTGTGTATGTCTATGAGGTTTTGTGCTAACCCATTCACCATTTTCACCCAAGCCCCTCCCTTCTGACAGCTGTCATTCTGTTCTCTGTATCTATGAGTCTGTTTCTATTTTATTTGTTAGTTTATTTTGTTCATTAGATTCCACATATCAGTGAAATCCTATGGTACTTGTCTTTCTCTGACTAGCTTATTTCACTTAGCATACGACTCTCCAGGTCCATCCATGCAGTCACAAAGAATAAGATTTCCTTCTTTTTTTTTTTACAGCCAAGTAGTATTCCATTGTGCAAAATTTTTTTATGAGATCTCAAAAATCCAGAAACTTTTAATTCAATATGAGAACTGGTCAGTAATTCAAGGTATAACTTTAAATACTCTTGAGAAAAAGAAATCTAAGATGTCAATAAAGGCATCTTATTTCCATGTAATTTTGAGTCTAGCAAATGACACATTTTTTCCTGCTTTGGTCATTGTATATTCTACTTTATTTTACATTATATAAATATGTTCTCTTTTTCACTTCTGTTATTATCCTAAAACCCACTGTTGTAGATTGCAGAAATGGTTACACATGTCTTCCATATCCTTATGTACACCCTTCACAGCATGACTTTGCAACTTCTACAATCAAGAAGTGAAGTTTACGCCCCTACTTCTCAAATTTGGACTTATGTACACTCTTCACAGCATGACTTTGCAACTTCTGCAATCAAGAGGTGAAGTTTACAACCCTACTTCTCAAATTTGGACTTGACTATGTTAATTGGTTTGACTAGTGGGAATTTAGACACTAGCAAAAGCTTTCAAGGCGCTTAACTCATTGACACTTGTCCCCTCCTTCTGTTAAGAACCCTGGGCTATGAAGTAATGAAACATGAACTAGTCTCATGGAATATGAGAGACCTGTGGAAGGACAGGCCAACCTGATCCAAGCATCCCAACTATTCAATAGGAGACAAGTCCCTTGCTGACGCACCAGCTGACATGGTGCGAATGGAGAACTATCAAGCCAAGCAAAGAATCATGAGGAATAACAAAATTGTTATTGTTTCAAGTCACAACAAAATTTTAGGGTGGTTTTGGTGTAGCAAAAGCCAGCTGATACAATAATTTTGATTATGCATATATCATCAAGTAATATTGTTTTTTTTCATTCAAATTAAGGCAAACCTAAACCAAATTTGCTCAAAGATCAAGGGAAATTTTTGTGTCACAAAATTCATAAATCTAGAGACAGCTAGGTTTTTATTAATTTTAAATTAATCAGGGTTTTAAATAATACCCATCAATGGGACCTGAGTGTTCTCTTTTCTCAGTTCTGCATTCTGTCATATATATTCAATTTTCATTAAGAACTCCTAGAAAACTCTACTTGGGTCTAGTTAACTATAGGCTGCACTGATTATCTTCAGTCTAGGTCATGGAATATAACCTTCAGCTGAATTATTCTGTCCCTATCTGATACATTTGGTGACCCAGAATGATCAAAGATATTTTATTAAATATAGGGCAAATAAATTCTAGGTGGCAAGAACACCAGATATTCACTAATGAAAAATTGACTGGATCTAAAGAACTTTTATCATCATCATGAAAAAAATATATGGATGTCTGAATATGTGTTATTTTCTCCCAGAAGTCCTTAACCCACCACGATAGACTGGGTCTCCAAGTTATTCTTAAATTCCTGTAATACTTTACCTGTTTTTGTGTGTGTGTGTGGTTTTTTTGTTTGCTTGTTTGTTTGTTTGTTTGTTTTTCATGAACTTGGTTCCTGTTTTATTCTATGGACAGTAAGATTCACAAGGACAAAGGCTATATTTTTCTTGTTCACAACTGACTTCAGGATATAGCAGCAATGTGATCAGTAAATATATTTTTGTTATGAAAGTAAATTTAACCCTTTTCAGATATCAGGTTCTATTTAACACAGGAAGGTTAAAATTTAAGTTTGTATTTTAGGCTTCTTCTCTCAAACCTTTTTATTATATCCAAATATGTGAATTTAGTCTAAAATGTAAGTTATATGTTATTGTGGAGAAAAATCCTGTTTCAAATTCAATACTGTGTTTCTATACTCATTTGAATACTCAAGTAATCTATCATCTTTAGTTGACAATGTTAGTATTTTAACATTGCAGCTTCACATAATGTTCTAGTCAGAGAATGTGGAGATCATGATACTAATTTTTGAAATTTGTGGAAACTTCCTTAGTTACCTTGAATATGGTCCATTTCCATAATTGTTCCCTGGATACTAAAAAAGGTATAGTCTTGCCCAGGTGGGTGTGGTTCAGTTGGTTGGAGTTTCATCCTGTGCACCGAAGGGTCTCAGATTCTAATCTGGTCAGAGCACAAACCCAGGTTGTGGGTTTGCTCCCAGGTCAGGGTAAATACAGGAGGCAACTGATCGATTTTTCTCTGTCACATTGATGTTTCTCTCTCTCTCCCTCTACCTTCCTCTCTCTCTAAAATCAATAAAAACATATCCTTGAGTGATGATTAAAAAGAGCTACAGTTGCCAAAAGTTTTCTGTAATACTGTATATATTTCTATTATTAGGTGTGCTATGTGAATATTCCATATCTTTATTAATATATTTACCTATGTTAACTTACTGTTATCAGCAGAAATTTGTTTAAGTTTTCCACTCTGAGGATAGATTTGTCCATTTCTCTTTATTTCTATCAGGTTTTACTTCTTTAAAACAATGTCATGTGTTTACAACAGTTACAATTTCTAAATCTTTCAGATGAAAGTTTATATATACATTCTTTATTCTAAAATTTATTTGGTCTGATATTACTACTATTATTTAATGTAGATGGAATCTTGAGACTACTGTAGAAAATGATCTGAATTAGTCTTTTTATGCAAAAGAAAGAGAAGAATATATAATTTTCTTAAGATAAAAATGTATGGGTAGCCAGAGGGAGAGGAAATTGAGTAATTAGCACTAACAACAGGACCTGTGAGATAGCTAACCGGCCCATGTAAAAACCTCATTAATTATTGCCCTGGCTGGTTTGGCTCAGTGGTTAGAGTGTCACCTCACAAACCAAAGAGTCGTGGGATCGATTCTGGTCAAGGGCATGTACCTTGGTTGCAATTAAATCCCCGACCTTGGTCGTGAGGGAGGCAACCAGTCTGTGTGTCTCTCTCACATTGATGTCTCTCTCTTTCTCTCTCTCTCTCTCTCTCTCTCTCTCTCTCTCTGAAAATCAGAGGAAAATATCCTTCAGTGAGGATTAAAAAAAAAGACTCATTAATTTTTGATATATACTAAATACTCACTCTTAGGCACTTTCACATGAACTGAAGGTATTAAACCCTTAACACATACATATACTTGCTGCTTTTTAAAAACATTTTATCATTTTAAACCAATCATGAGTCATATTGTGGTGTCCAAGATAAATCAATTTACATATCTTTTAAATGCATTTGATGGTAATTAATGTCAATCAAAGTTTTTATGTAAATGAAACACTATAAACTTCTGTTTTAAAATTCTTACTCAATATATTCTTTTTTCTGGTGCTTACTCTGAAATTTGAAGTCCTTGGATTCAATGTATGATTAAAAAAAAATTATTAGGGTGAACAATGCATGATTTTAAAAATTCAAATCCATTACAATTCTATTTGGGGGCTTCTTATGGTAAGACCTGCTATAGTTATACAGGAAATTAAACATACATACTTGTAATGGTTGTAATAACAATAATAAATATCTATTACAAAGCCTTTTCTAGAAAACGTCATGCTCCTCACATACCTAATATTCACACTTAAGCATCTTTTGAGGGAACAAAAGTGTTACTTCCCCCAGAAAATCTCTGCCTTGAGTGTCCTTTGTCGCTGAGTTTATAAAACTCAGGAATACCTTTATTACAACAGTTTTATATCCTATTGAAATGATCTATTTATAAATCCTGTTCATTCAATAGGTTCTAAGCTCCTTTAGAGGGGAGGAAGCAAAATGACATTGAGAATTTCATTTCTTGTAACAAAAAAAGTCTTGTATGTCTTATGTGTTTGTAAGAAACATTTTGAACTTGACCAACTTATATGTTAGAAAATGATGTATGATTTATGTAATAAAGGATAGAATTTAAAATCTCAATAGCATGTATGTGTGCATAGATACTAGTACACAGCAAAAATATGTAATTATATGATATATGCTGTACACAACTTTTCATAAGGAAAGAGCAAACATGTAGATGCTGGTGAGCCCACCTAACAACATATACATTGTATATATAAGTAGCTTGGATATCTTCAAGCTTATACTTAACCAGTAACCAAATAGAAGGAAAAAGTAATATTTAACTAAAGACCTGGCCTCATTTAAATTTAAGGGCCACTATTTTATATATTCTTTTAAAACACTGAGCAAAGGATCTTATAATATAGTAATATATTAATAATACATCTGTAAGGTGGTGATAATTTATTACACATATCAAAATTTCTGCCTAATATATTTTGGATCATGTATTTCAAAGCCCTATACGGTTTTTTTTTAATTGGAATATTTAAAATATTTTTAAAGTTTTAACAATTTCAAAGTCAGTAGGATAACCCTTGCCAGATTTTCCCTACTGCAATGCACCATCAGTCTGGAAAATTGAAAAAAGTCAAGGTTTGCGAAGTAACTGCTGCAGACTACAGCTCTTAATTAAGTCATGCTTCTGGAGTTATACACTTTACTGCACTTTTTCATGGCATCTGTATCTTACAATAGATGCTCCCCTCAGAATATATTTCTCTGACAACACTGGGCCTATTTGTCCCTAAAAAAAAAAATGGTTTCATGTTTAGAAAAAGAAAAAAAAAAAATCTAAGTATATCCTCCACTTCACAGCAGAGAATTAGGTCAGACAGGAGATTAATACTCATACTAAGCTGATAGTTCTACCAAGTACATTCTTTGAGTCTCCACATGTAATTGTGCTTCTGCTTCGGTAGAATTCTGTTCTAAAGACTCTTCTATGAACTTAAAACATCAGCCTCTTTATTACGAGAGGGGCTTTACTGACAAAGCAAGAGGACTGCAATACATCGTTTTTACACCACCGCAAATGCGTCTTGAGTGCTCTATTAAGTGAACAAAAGTGCAGCCGTGACACATCCAAATACAAAATGCTGCAGAAAAAGGACCACTAGCATCTCTAAGGGACTGAAATTGGGTGGCTTAGATTTAAACTGTTGTTTTACTGTGAATTATGATCCTCTTGCCCTTTAGTGGCTCCAGACATTGAAAGGGAATGTCTGCATTATTACACATTATCTGAGATTCTTCTGGAGACTGAACTGGGGAAGAAAAATCCTCAGTCTTCAGTCACAGCAAAGCCCTCATTGACTTAGGAGAAATTTATCAATGTAAAGAGATCGGTTTATTACTGCTTTAAACCTCTCATGCATCACAAAAAGATTTGCTAAATACTTTCATGAGGACTGCCTGTGTACTGCCACGGGGTTTCCTAAAGGCACTGAAGCTTTTGGTGATTGAAACGTACAGTCCTGCTGCAATAAATTAACATAATTGAAAGCAGGACTAGATGTTTTTGTAAGAGCTGATTATGAGCAGTTTCAATAGTATCATTACTTTAGCCTGTCCTATCCTTGAGGATATAGAACCCTTGGAAACGGGCTTAAATATCATGGCTGCTCTGCAGGTGAGCAACTCTTTGGTGAAAGGTACATTAGCTGTAATTGATAAAGTGCAGTTGGTGGCATTTAACATTTTAATTATATGTAATATTAAGATGTGTCAAGAGATAATATATTGTGTGTGCTGCCTACCTTAGGAAAAAGTTCCAACCCATCCACATTACTATGATCTACTGGAGAAGCACACGATTCTTCTTCATGATATATAAACCAAATGAAATGCTAGGGCAATTGAAGCCAGATTCCACGTAATTACAAATCTGTTTATCTAAAAACAATCATTGGTAGATCTAGTCTCAACACAAAGCGAAACATCACATATGACCACATAGAGAACAAGTCAAACAAACAAAATCCAACAATTTAAGTTTTTTCTATAGTTGTTTTCTCATTAATGTCCTCATGGATTTCAAAGATTCATATAAATTATACTCCATTATAATTTACAATACATATATATTTTTTATTTTGACAATACAAGTATGGGCTTGCTTATTATTTACAAGTAGGTACACTGACTATGAATAAAAAACCCACTTTTATATTACTTGATGATTTCTTTTCCTCTCCGCAAGATGGCTAATATTGTAAATCATAGTCCCACAAATATCTTTCCAGCCCAACAACTAGCAACTTTATGTTTTTAATAATCTCACTTTCTTAGATGGTAAATGGATAGTTGAATAAATGAAGTCACTGATTTAATTTAGATTAACATTGCAATCATTGAGTAGATGAATGTTTAATTATGGAACACAATATTACAACAGCTGACTAATTCAGATTTATAGAACTATAGAAACTATAAAAATATGTTAAGGCTACATTTTACTTTTTTTTTTTTTCAATCCTCACCTAAGGACATGCATTTTTTTATTGATCTTAGAAAGAGAGAGAGAGAAAGACCTATGGGAGAGAGAAAACCAACTGGTTGATTTCCGCACATACCCTAACTGGAGATGGAACCCGCAACCTAGTTATGTGCCCTGACTGGGAATAGAACCCCAAACCTTTCGGTGTATGGGGTGATGCTGCAAACAATGGAACCACTCAGTCAGGGCGTGGAACAATATTATAACGGCTGAGTAATTTAGATTTATAGAAGAACTATAGAAACTATAAAAATATGTTGAGGTTATTTTTGTTTTATAAAAAAGTAGATACAGAAAATTAAGTAAAGCTCTAAAATATATTATCTGAGACTGTGAACTAATGACTGGGTGAAAATAACTGAAGACAAGTTTATCAGGGAGATCAAGCCAGGCCAGTCTGTTTCAAGACACACATGATTCCTACTGAAATAAATTCAAATAATTGTAACTCCTTAGTAAATACTTTGCTTGCAAATTATTTGCAGTGTTCACCTTTATAGTAGCCACTACCTCTTTTTCCAAATATTCTCTTTCAGATTTCATTTGATCATAATTAGTACAATGACAATGCATATAGGAGAAACAGAAACCTAATTCTTATTTTAAATAATAACTGTGTATGCATGTGTGTACTCCTTAGACCCGTAGACACACTTCGTTTCAGAACACCTAAAAGTTAACTAAAAAGTAACTGCCTCTATCCCACATATTTTGTGTGTTTGTTTTAAGTTTGTTGCTTGAGGTCACAGTTGCTGTCTCCCACCCTCCAATACAGCTTTAGATAAGAGGAGGAAGGGACTACTGGGAAGCCAGGAAATGAACAGCTGATCCAGTCTGAACAAATCATGTTCTTCTTTTCAGAATTTGGAGTGTTGATGGAGTGAATTAGTTAGATGTATAGATCGGTGTTAAGAACATTCATACTATTGGCACTATTGTTGGTGGCAATGATGGCTAGAGCGATAAATGCTCAAGTAAAACTTTTGGAAAACAAAAATGGAACACCCTGCCTAAGAAGCAAGTTTTCAGAGAGGAGAACTGAAAAAATGTATAAGAAGAGATGAGATGAAAATATTTACGGCCTCACAGAGATGGAGAGACTGCAAATTTGCACTTACATTGTGACCACGTTGTAGTTAATTCCTTCATATTTTCCATGTTATGATACATTCATACCTTTCCAATACTCATTTGAATGAGTATCAAATATTATATAATAAAAGCATCTATGTTTATAATCCTGCACTAACAAAATGATACCTAAGTTTGTCTTTTTTGAATACTCATAACTAATTACTCTTTGATAAATAAAGATTATATAGACTTTTACTTTTGACTTTTGACATTTAGAAGCTCATTGATACTTTGCTTGTGTAGAGAAGACTGGTTTTAGAGACTAAAAACATTATAATGCTCAACTGTGTAATTTGCAAGATAATCATATTCACTAGTAATACTGTTTTCAGTATATGTGGCTTAAGTGATATAGAAGTTTATTTCTCTTTCATGCAATTATCCAGGTAGGCAAGTCATCAAAGACAGTTCTACGTCGTGTCTTTATCCAGGGAATCACTTGGCAGTAACTCCTACTCTCCTCCAAAAATAGTTTCCCACTCTGGGTCTAAAGTAGCAGTTACTGGAATCTCCAGTTGACAATCAATAGAAAAGAATGAAGGGTGAAATGAATGACAAGTGGATTAAGTTCATGGGAATCACATGAAAGTTGTATATATCACATCTGTTCTCATTCCTATAGCAAGGGTTTCGCCACATGGCCATACCTAACTGTATGGTGAGTCTTTCAGCTTTAGCCATAGGACATGCTAAAACTTGGGTGTGCAGCGTTCTATTACGAAAAGAAGAAAGATAACACTTGGTGAGAAATTAGAATCTCTGCCAAGGAATGACATTCAGTTATAATCTCTTTGCACATATTTCCCTATATAACAAAAACACTTAGAAATCATATGTTAACAAGAACAATCAAACCATAAATTTTATCAATTCTCAATGTAATATTTTTTAATCATTTAATGATTCTAGGTAAGATATAAGTATTAAGCATAAAACTTAAGAGATATAGTTTAATGTTATAAAATATGAAATAAAATGTTTCATTACTTTTATTTATTTTATGTTTTTATTGATTTTTTTAGAGAGAAAGGGAGAGATAGAAACATCAATGTGAGATAAAAACATTGATCCGCTGCCTCCTGCACGCCCCCTACTGGGGATCGAGCCCGCAACCCAGGCTGTGCCCTGACCAGGAATCCAACCAGGACCTCTCAGTCCTTGGGATAATGCTCAATCCATAGAGCCACACAAGCTGGGCTGTTTCATTAATTTTAAAAACCAATCCTTCTTATTACACAGTTGTTGTTTTTTTTATTATAACACTATTGTAATTTTCTGTTTGAACAAGGAATGCAAATTAAAAAAAAAAGAAATAGAACCAAACTAATACTATACAAAACTGAGTTGCTATATTTTGTCACAATATTCTAAGAAAAACTTTCAGGTTAGAGAACATTAAATAAGAAAATGTCTACACTTTTAAAATCACTATGATTCCAAATTTTTAATCACTGATTAACAAAGACATATGGCTTAGGAGAAATTGGAGGAAGTAAAAATGAGGTGGCGTTTCCTTCATTACAAAGGTATTGACCTTGCTATTCTCCATTTCATTTACACTGATTGCATCAGACAAGGAGAGTAAAGTCTACAAATTGTGGCTGATGTGAGAAAGATAGGAAAAACCCAAGAAGTAAGAAACTAATGGAAAGTAAGTTGTAGGTATTTTTTTAAAGCAATGGAAATCAGCTTTATTTTCAAAATAGAAGAGAAATTAAATGATATAAAATGCATTAAAACAGGAAAATATTCATGACTTATGTACCAGCAACTATATGTCTTATTTCAGTCCAAGAGAAGGTTTTAGTTTTAACTTATAAGGTTTAGAAAGAAAATGAAATTCTCCATTAGATTTTTAAGGTCAATATCAAGCAGACTGTCTTCTCAAATCAGTGTGGTTACATCTTTTTCTAACTGGCCTTTATAGAATCTTTATTTTAGCTACAAGAACATGAGTTTAGAATCCTGGATTTTCATCCAAAATGTCATTACAGTTACACAATTTGAGGCAAGGCATTTTTTTTCTCTGTGTCTATTTTTACTCTTAAATGATACATTAATATGTTCTCTGGCTTTCTCTCTGGGATGTGTATTGAAGAAGCTGCATTATACTGTGGATGAGTTCTGCAGTGGAGATAAGAAAAACCTCAGGATAAAGAGAGTATCTTTTAGGATTGTCAATTATTTGAAGTTCTTGCAGAAGGCAAGACCATTGTTAATATATGAAAACATAAATTATGGAAAGTAAGTACATTTTGCATTAAATATAAGAAAAGGTAATAAATATGTGGCCATGCTCATTTTGGCAGTATTACACGTTTTAATACTACTCAGTTCTTACTTGCTTCTCTTCTGCATTGAACCCTAAAAGCTCTGGTGAATAATGTAGGTTTTACTGCACATTTAATGTAGACACAAGATATTGCATACTACAAACTTTTAAACATATTTTTACTTTTTTTTATTGTTGAAATTATGACAGATGTCCCCCTTTTCTCCCCATTAACCCCTCCTTCCCATTTCCACCTCCCTCCTGCTTTCCCCAACATAATGTCTGTGTCGACTGGGGAACATACTTTTACTTTTTAACTTAATTTTATATTCTATGTGTAGTTAGTAGGTAATCTAATACTGGTTATATTAGTTTCAGTGATTTGACATTTTTATAACTTACATGTGATCACCCCCCTAATTCTAGTAATCTGTTCTCATAACCATCCATTTGGTCTCTATGACTATGAGTCATGTTTGGTTGGTCTTGTTTGTTTGCTTGGCTTCTTTAGATTCCACATGTGTGTGAAACCATACAGTATTTGTCTTTCTCTGCTTGACTTTTTTCACTTAGCATAATACACTCTAGATGAATCCATGGTGTCACAAATGCCAAGATTTCATTCTTTTTTATTGCTGTATAACATTCCACTGTATATATACTAGATACCACATCTTCTTTATCCATTCATCTATCAATGGACACCTCAGTTGCTTCCATATCTTGGCTATTGTAAACAATGCCGCAATGAACATACATTAATGGACATAGGGGTACATAAATCTTTAGAAAATTAGTGGTTTTGTTTTCTTTGGATAAATAAAAAATTCATTCAAAATGAGTTTAAGACTTAAATGTAAGGCCTAAAACCATAAAACTGGAAGAAAACATAGGTAGCAAACTATTTGACATCAGTCTGAGTAATTAATTTTTTGACATGTCTTCTCAAGCAAGGAAAACAATAAAAAATAAACAAATGGGACTTCATTAAGAGTTTCTGCACAATGAAAGAAACCTTCAGCAAAAGAAAAAGAGAAAAAGACAAGCTATTGAATGGGAGAATATTTTCATAAATTTTATATCTGATAAGAGGTTGATATTCAAAATAAACAGGGGTGGGCACAAGTAGGTTTACAGTTGTGAATACATCAAACATAGAGTTTACTCTTGTATTATGATTCATTAATTATTGTATTATTTATTTGTATTATAACAGAAAACCTACTTTTGCCCACCCCTGTATAAGAAACTCATACAACTCAATATTTAAAAAAGTAAACAATCCAATCAAAACATAGGCAGAGGGCGCAGCTGGTATGGCTCAGTGGATTGTGCGTTGTCCAATGGACTGAGAGGTCCTGGTTCAATTTCTGGTCAGGGCACATGCCCAGCTTGTGGGCTCGATCCCCAGTGTGGGGCATGAAGGAGGCCAATCAGGAAAATGCCAATCAAAACCACAATGAGACACCATTTCACACCAATTAGAATGGCTGTTATCAAAAAGTCAACACATAACGTGTGTTGGCTAGGATGTGGAGAAAAGGGAAGCCTTGTGCACTTTTGGTGGGACTGCAAATTGGTGCAGCCCCTATGGAAACCAGTATGGATATTTCTTAGAAAAACTAAAGACAGATATACCATATGATCCAGCAATTCTCTTTTTGCCTTTTAAACCTGTCCTTTTTCAATATATTAATACCTTCCCAGAGCTCAGTACCCAGGCTTTCTTCTCAGTTCTCCCCTCACACAGCCATTATGCACCACAGTTTAGCTTCATTCCCACAACATGAATGTCCAAGTCTATGACATAAGTTTAATTTTTTTTCTTTATTGATTTTCAAGAGAGGGGAAGGGAGAGATAGAAACATCAATGAGAGAGAACATCGAGTGGCCACCTCCTGCATGCCTCCCACTGGGGATTTGGCCCACAACCTGGGCATGTGCCCTGACTGGGAATCGAACCGGCAACCTCCTGGTGCATGGGTCGACGCTCAACCACTGAGCCACATTGGCCGGGCTATGACATAAGTTTATTCGGCCTAACTTATTTTGCCTAATATTCCAGAAGCATTCTCATATAGTAGAAATGGAAGAATGTGTTGCTTAGTTCATTGTACCATAGGTAAAATATTAAATAATCGATTTTCACTGGGCTATATGCTCATATTCTCCCTCTGAATTTAAGGAACACTGTTAAGAGAACAAATTCTAAAGCTATGCTGCTTGGTTT
This sequence comes from Tadarida brasiliensis, assembly GCA_030848825.1. Classification (NCBI taxonomy): domain Eukaryota; kingdom Metazoa; phylum Chordata; class Mammalia; order Chiroptera; family Molossidae; genus Tadarida; species Tadarida brasiliensis. Next base: position 107,607,340 of record CM061263.1, on the reverse strand, counting down.
CAAGTCCTATATTTGCCACTTATTATTACATAAACTAACATAAGTGTCCTCAATTATTACTCATATTTTGGTTGAAAAGTTTTAGGAACAGTGGATTGTGAAAATAGTCAAATAGAGCAAATTTTTAATTCTTGCTCTAATTTTCATTGGTTGTATGACATGGGAAACAATCACTTGCAATCACTGATAGTTTATTTGCATAAAGATTTGGGAAAATAAATAGCAAACTTGTAAGGATTGGCTATTATACACACACAGACACACACACAAACTTACAGACATCATTAAATAAATCATAGCTACTACTGTCTTCAGTAGGTACTGAAAATAAGGAAGAAAGTAGATATAAAAGGCTTTTAATAGCATTTCATTCAAAAGAAATACAACATTCATTTAACAAATATTTTTTTGTTTGCCTATTATGGCCCAGGCACAGAGCTAAGCAGAGATGTTTCAGAAAATATTTTAGGAAAACATTAGATATTGCCTTTTACTCTTATTCAGCTCATTCTGTGTGTTCTCTGGGAGTTAAAAGAAGTAAAATGAAAGGGTGGTCTTTCTTGCTTATAGAAATAATCTGGAAAAGAAGTGAGAGAGGACAGTGTAGTCCTACTGATATGGATTCTGGATAAATTAATCAGACAAATGATTAGAAATACTGAGCAGCTTAATAAAAAATAATAAATGGCCTTTCTGTGGTCAATCACACTATATTACTGATGAATTTTTGACATATTTACTTTGGAAAATAAGTCAGAAAATACTTCAACATGAAGAAAGTGAGTATACTTAACTATAAAAGCATTTTAACAAAAGCAACACACTTATGCCTAATTTGCATATTGGGGGGATTAGGATCAATGCTAAAGAAGAGAAAATCAGCCAAGGACAGATACTGGAAACAAGATATCCTAACAAATCTATGACTGTGATTCCTCCTAAACCCCAATGCTTGATTTCTGAATCAATATTTTTGGGTAACTCAGAAAAGGCAATTGAAACAAGCCTCACAGGGATCATGTTCCTAAACTGAAATACTTCAGATATGTGTATTAGAACTTTTCACAATATTTTATCATTTCCTTAATTTTATATTCAAAATTGATGTGACAGTTTCAGAAAACATTTAGGAATACACTTGAGTGTGAAAAATTCTACGCAAGGTGAAACCTTGTGTTTTTTATAGAGTAATAAAGCATGCACACCTTTTGATACTCAGGTAAATATACTATTAGCCAAGAGTGCCCTTGCTTTAGAGTTTAGTAAACACCTTCCTAATCAATTGACTTCCACGTAAATGAGAGCCTTAGTAAAGATTTAAGGTTCACACTTGAAATTATGTTTGGTTTTACTTTTTCATTTCAGTATCTGAAAATAGTTTCAAGCATTTATATTTTAACTAATTTAGAACCACATAATAGTAGAAATCCCGATTGATCTTAATTTTCTTAAATTATATATATAAACTGACTTCAAAAAAAATTCCATCTACCAATTTTTAAGTCATGAAAAGTGAGGAGTGGAAAGTTAGAACACTTCACCTTCTCCTATGTTCTCATTTTGAGAATTCAGAAACAAAGGGGGTCAGAGGCAAGGATTAAGTAAAGATGGAATCTGGCCATGTTATCAATAAGCTGGAAAAGAATAACAGAAATCTGTGTAAAACAAAAGGATGATATTTTCAGTTAAAGCAATAAATCAAGTGAGCTTTATTTCTTAAGCTAAAATGCTTGAGCCCGGCCGGTGTGGCTCAGTGGACCCAGGCACCAAGAAATCACCAGTTCGATTCCTGGTCGGGGCACATGCCCAGGTTGTGAGCCCAATCCCCAGTGGGGGGCATGCAGGAGGCAGCCAATTGATGTTCTCTCTCATCAGTGTTTCTACGTCTCTTTCTCTCTCTGATTTTCTCTCTATATAATCAATAAAGAAAAAATATTTTTTTATAAAAATGCTTGATAACAAAAAGGAATGCCCACTCCCCCATGACCATAGGGGAAAATGCTGTCTCCTCAACAGGATATGTAAAAGGAAGAAAAATACCACCCTGGCCGGTATGGCTCGCAGTTAGAGCTTCAGGTTATGGACCAACGAGTCACAGATTCGATTCGGGCCAAGGACACGTACCTGGGTTGCAGTTCATCCCCATCCCTGATTGGGGTGCGGAAGGCACCCAGTCGATGTGTCTCTCTCACATCGATGTTTCTCTCTCTTTCTCCCTCCCTCTCACTCTATCTGAAGATAAACAGAAAAATGTCCTCGGGTGAGGATTAAAAAAAAAGAAAGAAAGAAAAATATTAAAGGAAATGAGCACGTAATGAAAAGGCCTTGAGAGCCTTAAGAAGCACTACCAAGCATTTAACTTGAGGATACAGAAAACAAATAAGTAGAGAAAATAGAAAACTGAAGGAAAGTTGTTATAAAATGACAAAAATCAAGATTTTGCTCTTTAAGATCTATTTAATTGATAAGCTGCTAACAACTCTAATCAAGAGAGAAAACAAATTTAATGGAGTTCAGAATGAAAGTAATTATAACTGAATGGGAGCAATTAAAAATATGAGAATGATATGACCAATATGACACCAATAAATTTGCAGAAATACACAGCTGAAAAGCATTCGTCTTGGAAGAATTCTAATACTTAAATCCACAAAATTAAAATATAGTGAAATATTATCACTGAAAGAACACCATGCTAAAGATGTTTAAGAAATTAAGAGTACATAATAACCAGTAAACAGGGTTCCCCAGATTTTTAGATCATTACTACTGCAGGTAATCTTTTCTAAACTATTCATTTCTATAAAAATATTCTATAAAGAATATAGCCTACTTTTTAAAAATCTTTTATTGAAAGTATTACAGATGTCCCCTCTTTCTTCCCCTGTTGACCCCTTCCTCCCCACTGCTCCCACCCCGCCTCCTGCTTCCCCAAACTATTGTTTGTGTCCATTGGTTATGCATATATGCATATAAGTTATTTGGTTTATCTCTTCTTTTAAAGTCAGAAAAAAAAAAAAACATTAAAAATAATTCCTAGAAAAGCTTGGAAGTTAGCATATAATTTATGCACATAAAAGCAGAATATTAATATGTCAAACAGGATATTTTGTGGATATATATAACCACAAAACATATATATATATATATATATATATATTTAGCTTAACAGTTTTCATTTAGTGTTTGTATAAGATGTTAAATCAAATTCAGTTTAACTGACTAATAAACTGTTTCTACATAATCAGAAAAACGTATGTTACAAAATTTTATTTTACAAAATTTTAATTTATTTTAATTTATTCATTAAAATGAATAACCAGGATTTGAAAAAAAAAACATTTCTCGGTGGCAAAATCAGATAGATTTTATAAAGTGTTTCACAAAAACATACTTTTAGGATTTTTTTGTTTAAAACAAAACTTTCATTAAATTTCAAGAGCGATAAGCAGTTAGGGATGCTCCTGTCCTCTTGTCTATTTGAATCATCATTCACTAGAATAGTCATCATTAGGAAATGGGTCTGACTCATTTTCCTCACATGCTAACTATACATGGCCTGACATATCACAGCAATTACTGTCAAGAGAATTACTATTAAAAGAATCATTTCCTTTGCACTTAAAGTATTTTCACTTAAAACAAAAAGAATAAAAGTAGTCATTAAATGCCAATTATGGAGGGATCTGCCCCTGGATGCCCTCACAGCTCCCACTTTTACTTCTTTCAGGTCTTGCTAATCAAGTACCACTTTCTCAGAAAAGATTTTTTTTTTCATCTGTGTTAGACTGTAGTTTTGTTCACAATTATTCAGTCTCCCAGGAGCATATACATTCTTGCTGAGTTCAATTTAGGTATGTCCATATGACTTGCTTTGTCCAATAATACATGAAGAAAAGTGACTTGTGTTCTTCCAGGCAGAAGATTTTAGTGCTTCCACACTGTTGTTGCTCACATCTCATTCCCCTCCACCTGGATGCCTATCATGGTCTGCCTAAAAGATGCTCTGTCAACCTGGGTCGCACAAGGAACACCTCATGGAAAAAAGCCATGCTTAACCTGTGACTGACATGTAGTATTAGCCATAATTAACGTTTATTGTAGTAAACCTCTGAATTTGGGGTTTGATCAATTTCACAGTATAACCCAGCCTATGCCCAGGAATACAATACCTCATTAAGCCACAGGTATACCTCCTCCAAACTGCTTCTTTTCTTTTCATAGATTATTTTTTGTCCCTAATCAGATACATGTACATTTGTTTACTGTCTGTTTTTATCTATAAGAATACAAGATCCATGAGGGCAGAGACTTTATTCTTTCATTGCTGAATGCCCAATGCCCAATTTAGGGACTATGGTATTTTTAGTCTGATGGAGAAGAGGAAGGGCATTTCAAGCTAAGGTAACAATCTTCCCAAAATGCCAGAGGAGAGACATGGCTACTGAATTGCATCACTTCATTTACTTTTTCCAGCTGAACGGAGAAAATAAACCAAAGTGGAAAGGACAGGACACTGGAGGACTGTGTTTTGTAGTTATGCATGATGTCTGAACATAATCAGGAGAGAGATACCACACAGCAATTTGAACAGGGAAAATTTAATATACAGAAGTATTGACTATAACAGAGGAGTGGAGTAATGGGGAATTGGCTAGTAAGAGTTAAACTATGAATAGCAAAAGTAAGCAGCAGCCACAAGTACAAAAAAAAGCACTACAGCTGGGATAAAAGAACCAAGGAAGAGACCCAGCTCCTTCTCTCCAACTTGCTGGAAATGTGTCCTCGAAGGAGCTGAGAAAGCTGTTGACTTGGCGTGTCTTACGGAGGCACTGTAGTAGAAATCTACATGAGGAAGTAAGCCAAGAGAAATGCTGGCCGCTATTAACTGCAAGATTGGGTAATGAAGAATCACATATACTAGCATATCAGAACAAGGAAGTTGGAAGATTGTTTCTTCTTGCAATGTTAGTCCAGCATCGTCTACTGGAAAAGCTTAAAATCATTCCAACTAGCAAAAGAAAAGAACAAAAAGGTCCCAGATACATTTGCACAGATCAGGCAATGCAGGATGAATTTAAAGTTGAGGGGCAATAAACTGACAAATGGCATGCCAGGTAGGAGACATTGGTGATTGTTCCAAGAGCGTGGAAATGGGAGTGTACTATCCTTGAAAAATGTAGACAGGATTTGATAACAGATTGAATGTAAATTGAACATAAAGGACGAGTTAAGAAACCTCAGATTCCACCATAGATGATTGATTCCCTGAGGTGTGGAATTCAAGAAGAAATGATCCTTGGAAGATTGGTGGGGAAAGAAGTTAGTAAGTAAAGCTATAGGCACATTAAATTAAAGATATACATTAAATATTTAGGTGGAGGTGTTCTTTGCATAATTGAATATAAAGTTCTAGAGTGCAGGAGAGATACAAAATGGGATATAGATTTTACACATCCCATATAAAATAATTATCAAATACTTGATAGAGATATCAGAAAAAAGTTGATAGGTAATATAATAGGAATTAGATTATATCAAGCAAGAGTAAAAGAAGCAGCTGCCAAAGACAGGTATTCTAGTGAGTATTAGTATTTAAGGTTCCCTTTAATTCTCTTGGCCTCTTTCTAGTTAGGATGCTTAGCACAAAGTATTCTCTTTCAAGGTTAGGCCTTATGTAGCACATGGAGGATTTCTGCCCAGTTGAGACACTCCATATACCTTCTTTATCTGAATTATGGTAAACAATAATATGTGTGACTCTTGCACCTAAAATCTAATAGTTATCCACATTGCAGACAATCGATTTTTCAAACAATTTCTCAAATAGTGACTGAATTATGTGAGCTATCAGGAAGAAGCATCATCCCACTAAATCAAGAGTGACATCTGCATGGAGATTTATAGCCCTGGGTAAAATTAACTAGCTCTCCCAGGGGGAGGTTTCTTGGAGAACCATTTTCAAATAAGTTAAAAGATCCCCTGGGGAAGTCAGAGGGCCTGGGTCTGTGGGTAAGAAAGCCCTACAGTTACCCCTTGATGATTTGGGCTCTTCATATTAAGATCACTATAGTCACAGTCCTGTCGGTAATTATAAAAGCAAAAAGTACTGTAAAAAACAAAGAAGAAGAGAGGAAAAGGAGAAAAACCAAGTGAAAATTAGAATATTAACAGAAAGATTAGATAAAATTGAAACTAATTGTTCAGAGTAAAATAAAAAAAATTAAAATAATTACTTTTAAACTGGAAAACATAAATAAAAAATAAAATACACAGTCAAAGTGAAAACTTAAAGCAATGAGATTTAAAATAAAGATTACAAAAATAGAAATGTATATTTAAAAATATAAAAGATGAAATAGCTTAAAATCCTCAGGCAAAATATTAATATGAACACAAAAATTAATAATCAAATAATTATAAATTTTAAATCTGCATTTCTTTAAAATTAGGAAAATACAAAATTTACTTTTACAAAGGAAAAATGGTAGCTAATGAAATAAATACTGAAGATATAAAGGTATATTTAATATGGGATGTTGACAAGGTAGAAACGAAGGAATCAAACACAAGCAGGGCAGAGATCAGAACTCATACTAGTATCTTCTGTGTATCTGATATCTGGTATACAGTTCACCACCTTGGACTAAACTGGCTTAATCACCCTTAAAAATGACCTGTAGGCATTTGATCTTCCTTTTACTTTAGCTTTCAAGTCATACAGACATGAAGACCCCCAGTGACCTACTAAGACCCAGACAATAAAGAATTCAGTGCTCTCAGAAACTCCAACAATCTCAGAAAATCAGAGAAACAGTAGATTTACTCATGCATACCATAAGTCATTGGTGTACAGTAAGCATAATCACAGAATTATATTTGTGGTAGAGAAAAATAAAAGCATAAGGAATGAAAAAAAAAAACCTTGGCAAATAGTCTTGACATAGCTTATCGTGGAAAATTCCTATTTGTATATGATATATTTATTTCAGAATGTCTTGTAGAATAATTTCCCTATGGCAACTATAAGCAGAGAATGAACCATGTGTAATTTCAATTCTTAGCTCATCCTTTTGCACTGATTTAATAAATCATAGAAGTATTTGTAATGCAGATTGAAACAAAGAGTTTCGATTTTATGGAGTTGTGGGTTTGAATCTTAATTCTGCTTCTTACTGTTTGTGAGTTTTTTTCCCCTAAAATCTCAGATCCCACAGGCTTTTAATGTGTAAATGAGGGTAGAGTGCAACTTGTAGGGCTATTTGAAGATTAAAAATAGTGCCCACAAAGCTTCTGGCAGAGTGAAGAGTACCTCTCATTTTTTTTCATTATACTCACAGGTACTGAGTAAGTACTGCTCTGAATCAACATTAATCTTCAATTATAAACTAACATGATTGCCCTGGCTGGTGTGGTTCAGTGGTTAGAGCATTGGCCCTACACCAAAGGGTTGCAGGTTCAATTCCCGGCCCAGGTCAGGGCAAGTGCGGGAGGCAACCAATTGATGTGTCTCTCTCACATCGATGTTTCTCTCTCTCCATCCCTCCCTTCCAGTCTCTCTAAAAAAAAATCAATGGAAAAAATATCCTCAGGTGAGGATTACCCAAAAAACATAATAACAATAATAAAATAAGCTAACATGATCACTAACAAGGTTTTGAAAGGCCACAAGCAAACCAATTAATCTCATTAACTGGTGTCAAAAATGAATGTTGCTATTCTTTTTAAATTTCAGTGACTTGTCGTTCATATTATAGTCATCGTACAATAAAACACCTATCTGATATTTGCAGCTAATTTTTGTATTGACTCATTCATTCATTCATCCAAGTGTCTTTCATATTAATGTATTCTTATTCAGTAACCAGTACTGTCAGAATTAATTGGTCAGATGATCATTCGTATAAATGTAACAGGACATGGGAAGTCAGACAGGACAGGGTCACAGCACATGAGGAAATTAGTCATTTACTGCAACAGGATTTGACTCTGAAGTAAGAAAAGTTGTTTTAAGTATTATTGATTTTTACTTGGAAAATGTGTCCTATCGATTTTTCTTTCAAGACTCTTAAGTATGGCTTTTAGTACACTATTCTTGTATATAAAGACAAGCAATGGAAAAACAAGAACAGAAATAGGGCGGTCACAGGTGGGAAAATGGGAAAATGGAGCTTTAAGAAATACTATCTAAAAGGGTTTTTTATTTTATCCCATTACACATGTAAGCAGTATTTCAAAGTGCTACTTAATTCTGAAATGGGAAAAGAGGTTTTTAGCTTTTTGAGTGAAACCATGTGGCGAGTTTAAAAATAAGCAACTTCATTTGCTGTTTCAAAGCATCTATGATTTGGGGCGAAGAACTCCTGGGTTTCTGCCAAAAATAAAGTCCAAATTATTTGGAGGGGTCGGTTGTTTGAGTTTCTGTTTTTCTTTTAATCAGGCTTTATGGTTCACAGATGTAATTAGTAGGTTCCATTTTATTACTTTTTGGGGATCTGGCATTCAAGCATTTGGAAATGTATTTATTCAGCCAGTGTGAAAAACGAACAGAGAAAACAAAAGTGTCGGAATTGTGAAGAACATTTTTTATGACCTGGCATTTCACAGACAATACTCTGTGCTTCAAATGACCCGCTTGTACACAATTACCCAGGAGTAGCCTTTCTGCCTCTCTCTCTCTCTCCCTCTCTCCTTCCCTCTCTCTTTCTCTCTCCCTCCTTTTATTTCTTCATCACTACTCTTCCTTTAACTTTCTTCCTTCCTCTTTTTCAAGTCCTATTTTTATTTTCACTCAAATTTAAAGGCTTAAACAAAATTAATTTAATTTCAAAGTTAAATCTTTTTTCAAGAGCGTTTCATTTATTTATGTATTTTAGGAGACAGAGCTTATTTTATTTGTACCAGATTTTTTCCCCTTTTTATTGAATTTATTGGGTTGACACTGGCTAACAAAATTATACAGGTTTCAGGTGCACAATTCTATAACACATCATCTGTACTCTCTATTGTGTGTTCACCACCCCAAGTCAGTGTCCTTCCAAAACCATTATGCCCCCTGTATCCTTCTGTACCTCCCCCTGCTCCCCTCTCCCTCCGTCAATCACCACACTGCTGTCCTCCCTGTCCAGGAGTTCTTTTCATGCTTGCTCAATCCCCCCACCTACTCACCCCACCCCCACAGAATGCAATGTAATTGCAAAGAAAATTCTGTTAACCTGCTGACAGATATAAGCCTTTATCTCACCAGTTTATGATTTTAGTTTATGTGCCACGGAAAAATCACTTCTTAAGCACATTCACTTAAGTGCTCTGGGAATTTTCAGATTAATTCAAATGTTTTAGTTAAGAGAGCTTAACATTGATATTTATATCTGGCTCCATAGGGCAAATTGATTTCCAGACATTGATTACTACCTGAAAGAAAAAGAAAAGATTAAAAGAGCAGAAGAAGTGCCTAACAACTGAGCACATTATTAACCTATAGAAAATTTAATGTACTATTATTATTCAAAATATTAACAATTGTCAACTATATGAATTAAGGGAGCCCACAAAATATATTCCTATTTTTAAAATCCCAAGTTTCTGCTTTGAAATTTTAGTTAAGTAAACAATAGCATTCATACAAACTAATTTTTTATCAAATCAGATACTAATTCATATACTGTTGGCCATTTCGAATGTCCTAACATTTTATCAGGTTTATGACATCCTCTGTGTAGACTGGTATCCCTCATTTTCTGCTTGCTGACCAATGAGATCATGTACACTGCCTGCAGTCACAGAGTAAAATGACCAGTAATCTAGCCCCCTTGCTCTATTCGATCTGGATTCACTTAAAAAAAAAACTTTTTTTTTTTAAATTAGATAAACTTTCTTCAAGAAGCTGGCATACAGAATCGGTTTATTTTAATTAAGAGTCAAGCAGCCACGCTGGACAAGGGGATCAGCACCCCACACAGGAAGCAGTGAGCTCGGAAATACAGTAGTCAGTAGGACGCCAGCCTTAGGTGGGATGACAGAAGTTTAATAGACTTAAAAAGCAGTTCTCTGCCACTCTACAACTTCCTTCTAACTCGGGGAAAAATGGTTAGACAACCTGACATCCATACAGAGAAGTGATTATGTTAGAAATTTTACACAAGCCTGACTTTTCTGTTTGGAATCATGGTGGGGAGAGGATCAGTGAGTGTCAAAAAGAGTGATGTTCAAAGAAACGATCATTTTCCCCAGGCGAAAATGAAGATGAATAATTATATTGCCTACGGTTGAAGTTATTTGTGCTTGCGTTGTACTTAAAAACGAACTACTGGAAGTAGTTCCAAAAGGCACATAAAATAGCAGAACAATAATTTCTATCTCTGGTGATTTCCTTTAGCCCTCTGCAGTCTTCCAATTCAAGGAAACTACATTTTTAAAAGCATGTCGTGCAAAGTTGCCCTCTTTTTTTACTTGACCAGTGAAGCTGGAAAAGTGACAATCAAGACTGCACCTCTTAGACAAGCTTGAGGCCACTTTGGAACAAGCACTGGACCTCCATCCAGGATCACTCAACCCAGCAAAGCTATCATTTAAAATCAAAGGACATATAAAGAGCTTCTCAGACAAGAAAGTTAAAGGAGTTCATCACCACCAAACCAGTATTACATGAAATGTTAAAGTGTCTTCTTTAAGAAGAAAAAGGAAAAAAGATAAAAAATACGAACAATAAAATGGCAATAAATACACACAGGGCGTCCCCCCAAAAATATATGCAGACTTTGAATAATTATAAATTCCAATGGGTTAAATCTGAAAAGAAAGAAACATCAACTGAGCTATCAGCTGTTAAATGTATACACATTTTGGGGGGACACCTATATTTGAATTGAATCTAAAAAACAAAACAGATGAATAAGCAGAACAGAAGAAGACTCATAGATAGAGAACATTTTAATGGCTGCCAGGTGGGAGGGGGTCGGGGGATGGCTGAAAAAGTGAAGGGATTAAGTACAAATTGGTAGTAGTTACAGAATATTCATTGGATGTAAATTACAGCATAGGGAAGTTAGTCAGTAATATTGTAGTAACTATAGATGGTGTCAGACGAGTATGTGATATATCAGGATAATAACTTAGTAAGTTATATGTGTCCAATCACTAGGATGTACACCTGAAACTAATATAATATTGCATGTAAACTACTTAAAAGTTAAAACGTGATTTAAATAAATAAACAATCAGGCATTCTTCTTCACATTGTGCTTCTGTCTTTGCTGACAATGTCACAAAGGTACTGTACATCAAAGACGGCCTCTAGAGCAGAAGTTTAGATGGCAGCAGTTACAAACCTCCAATTCTCAGCTATTCTACTGAAGGCCTGCTCTCTGACACCATTAGCCTAATTCTTTTCTACAGCTCTAAGATCAACGTTGTCATTTAGATTAAAATAACACACTTCAATATGATATAATAATACGTATCCTCAAAAAGCTTCGTAACTAAGACTGGACCTTTGTGAAACCCTCAAATCTGCAGCCATATAAATCCTCTTCTAAAGCAAGCCAGTAATCCTTCCAGCCTCAAAATGTTTTTCATGTGTCATGCCACATTTACAAAAGCACTCTATTTTTCTGCAATGCTTTTTCCTTAAAGTTTTCTGTCATTTTATTCCTTGCTCCTTTTCAAATGAAAAATTGCAGAAGAACGGGATCTACGTTTACTGAGAATGATTACTTTATTAATGTTTATTTTCCATAGATTCTCATCCTCTCTGATGTTATTCACAAACAGTGTTATTATTTTATAAAAAGCAACAAGAACCATGACAAGGAACACCTTTGTTTCTCCACAGGTGTTTTGGTAATTAGATACACAAAGTCAGCTTTGTGATCTAAGAATATCTCTGAGAGTCCAGCCGATGTGGCTCAGTGGTGAGCGTCAACCCATGCACCAAAGGGTCACAGGTTCGATTCCCAGTCGGGGCACATGCCCAGGTTGTGGGCCCAATCCCCAGTGAGGGGCAGGCAGGAGGCAGCCAATTGATGTTCTCTCTCATCGATGTTCTCTCTCTCTCTCCCTCTTCCTTCCTCTCTCTCTAAAGTCAATAAAGAAAAAAAAAGAATATCTCTGAGAAAAAAGGTTTCAAGTATTTTCCCTGAGCTATCTCATGAGTTTAGCACACCAGCCAGTCTTTCAGAAATATTTTGAACCAGAAGTTCATAAGCAATGAAGCTGCAGCTTTTGCTGCAAAAAGACATTGGTGAGTATTTATCAATCTAATAAACATTAGCCAGATCATATGAGTGAAAAAAAAAAAGAACAGTTCTTAAAAATATGCTATTCCCATTTAAATTTGGAGCTAATAATTTACAGAGCTAAACCCTAACGACACTTGTCCTGCAAGACACAGCTGTTATCAGAACCAACAGTAGCTGTGCTGAATGAGTGGTTACCTCGTGGGAAAGGGATATGCCATGTATGCATTTGGGAAGCATTCTGATCATGGGACCTGTGGAAATTGTTCTATGCCACTGCCTGATGTCTATTTCTTATATTTTATTGTTTCAGAGTACAAAAGAGATCAAGTCATTTAAGTATAGCCTATAAAACACACACAGTTGGACATTTTGTTGCAAAATATAAACTAAAATACTAAAAGGAAAGGGAGTGCATGAACTAAGAGCAAAATTAGGTGTAAGAGCTAAGAACAGAATTACCTGAATCCACAGGACAGGCTTATAGTAGAAGGGACCCTGGAATGTGCCTGTCACAGAGCAGACACATGCTAGATTTGGCTGAATCAACACAGTAGCCAAGGGAAATCCAGTCCAATGTGTAAATCTTTGGGTTTTAATTTTGATCCAATGGAATAAATTGTCAGAAATACAAAGACCTAGATTGAAAAATCCCGCAAATCACTAGAATGCCTACTCTTCTGAATAAGCAAGGAAATCGGATCACAGTTTAACCTAAGGAAAGAAGATTTCAATGTTTAATGTAGGTGTCAGCAAATGATTTCCATAAAAGTTCAGAGAGCAAATATTTTAGGCTTTACAGGTCATTTCAGTTTCTGTTGTTATTACTCAAATGTGTCTCTGCAGTGAGAATGCAATCACGGGCAATATGTAAACAAATGAATATGGCTGTTTTCCAATAAAACTTTATTTATAGACACTAAAATTAGAATTTTCATTTGATACAAATATATATTTTTAATTTTTATGTATTGATTTTTTTTTTTTTAGGAGAGAGAGATTTGTTGTTCCACTTATTTATGCATTCACGGGTGGATTCTTGTATGCTACCCAGCCAGGGCAATCAATACAAATATATTAATTATTTTTCTGCCATTTAAAGCCATGTAAAAAAACCTTTCCTAGTTCGAACATTGGATGAAAACAGGCACAGGCCAGCTTTGACCTGTGGGTACAACTTCGCTGAGTCATGATCTAGACAAATAAAACCTATGTAATAAGTATGTTTCTCTGATGCTGGGAATCTGAGAAATCTGGGTTTCTTGTTTTGAACTTTCTAGTCTGAAATGCATGTCCAAGAATCAATAGCATCAGCTCTTGCAGTATTCTAATTCAGTTTTTCTGACACAAGAGTCTATGGCTTTATTTAGTGACAAATAAGAGAGCCAAATAGATTTGGCAGATTGTGCCGAAGACTATTTTTATTTCTTTGCATCTTGCTCCAGCTGCTATTACGAAGCTATATTAGAAAGTTGAAGGATATTTAAAAATAATTAGCTGTATTTTTCCTATGAAGTACATACAGATCTAATGTAGGTCTAAATATATGGCAACACGTGTACCTTATCACATGGTAGTTATTTGAATTTCCAGCATTAGTGCCAGAATAATAACTAGCACATCTAATTTTAAAGAGAACATTTCAAGGTAGTATGTGCTGTGATCAAGAGAATGGTCTATAGAAACAGACTGCAGGGTACAAATCAGAATTCTGTGACGTTACTGTATGACTTTGGACAGTTCCTTAACACTGTGCCTCGGTTTATTCATCTACAAAATGGAGATATTCCATACAGTTGTTTTGAGTTGACCTATGCAAAATACTTAGAATAAGGACTTAATTTTATTTGGTTTATTATTATCAGAAAGCACCTTCTCATGTATCATTTCCTCATTCTCATAAACTCCCTCTGAGTGAGCAAAATGACACATGAACACATATACAAATTCACATAATTTTGGTTAACATGATAAATTAGGTCATCCAGATAAACCTTCTTTAGTCGATCAACTTTCAATATCTCAGTAGGTTCGATCTGAAAAATCAATCATATTTAAAAATATACAGGCATATTTCATCTTTAGAGGGTTTAAGAAAAAAAGTTATATCTTACACTAAATATATACTTAAATGACTATTTCAAGTATATGAAATTCAGAGGGAAAAATTGTATCAGTCAGCTACCTTTAATTGTACTGAAAAGTTTGCTCAAAAAATAGAATATTGTTATATTATTGACAGGTTACTTTCCCCTATTTAACTGACTTTAAATCTCTAATTAAACATTATATGTGCATTTCTAATTTTAACACAATATTTGTATTCATTCTACATGGAAATTCAATGAGAGGTTAAGGACAGTAGCAACTGCTCCCCAACTTCTATACTTATGAATCAGTCTTATGGAAAGGCATTCCAACAATCTAGTTGTAGGTTTTTGTTTTTTAAATTTTTTTCCTTTATTGATTTTAGAGAGAGAGGAAGGAAGGGAGAGAGATAGAAACATCAATGAGAGAGAACATTGATTGGCTGCCTCCTGCATGTGTCCTGACCGGGAATCAAACCGGCGACCTCCTGGTGCATGGGTTGACGCTCAACCACTGAGCCACACCAGCTGGACTAGTTTTTTGGTTTTTGTTTGCTTGTTTTAGTCCTTACCCAAGGATATGTTTTTTTGTTTGTTTGTTTTGTTTTTTTAAATTGATTTTAGGAGAGAATAGGGGAGAGGAAGAGAGAGAAAGAAACGTTGATTAGCTGCCTCCACACGGGCCTCAACGGGATCGAACCCCCCACCCTTCAGTGCAAGGGAGGATGCCTCAACCAACTGAGCCACACCGGCTAGGGCTAAATTAAAATATTTATATATGACAATTGACAGCACTGCCATTAAAGTATAAAACATTCTATCACTTTGTCTTCATAATCTTATAAAAAATAAATTTTAAAATGAATGCTTACAAGTTTAACATCATACAAAACAAAATTTTGACATGCATACATTGAAACAACCACAAAAACTAATTGCAGTAAAAAATCCAAGTAGATTATCTATAAAACGCAAATAGATAGATGATAGATATAGATAGATAGATTAGATAGATAGATGGATGGATAGATAGATAGATAGATAGATAGATAGATAGATAGATAGATAGATAGACAGACACAGATAGAGCTATATAGGTGAAATGCACATTCTTTTTCCAGCTTCCTTATATCCTTTTCAGGATAGGAACAAATATAAATACTTACACAAAACACATTTTATCTTCAATTTAACCTATTAGGTATTTGTTACTTTTCTGTCCTTAAGTGAGACAACTGGAAAGACTTCAAATAACTGAAAGTGTATGTGCTGCAAATACAAGCCATAGTTAGAATCTGAATGCAAGTTTTGAATGCTAGTTCAAGTTTCTTCCCAGGACAAAAGATGACCCGCACTAAATTACACTGCACCATAATCTGATGATGCCATTTTTGCCTGGCACCTTTGGGCAATACACCTATTGAACTTTCCAAAAGTGGAAATTGCCTTTTGGGTCCCAAGGAAATGTTTATTTTAATCAGTTTTTGATAGAAATCTTCTGGAGGACTAATAACTCTTCCTGTCTTCTTAAAAAGAGACCACTTCAGGGAATTTACTCTTATCTTGATAATTCACAGCTTCCATCTTGAACATCCATTACCAAACCCTGAGGTATTGACTTGCCTGTCAAGCTGTCAGCTGTCATCATCTGCCATCGTCCTGCTTGTGTCTAACCGCCTTACGCTCCGATTCCTCTCAGTGACTCTGGGTCAGGGAACCAGATGACCAAGGCTTTTAAAGATTATATGTAAAGATTCTCAGTTTTCTCAACTGTAAAATGAGTTTGCTATACAAGACCAGTGATTCTCAATTCTGACTGCATATATAGTTGAATCACTTAGGGACTTTTTTTTTCTTTTTAAACAAATATTGGTGCCTAGGTTCCACTTCCGGAGATTTTGGTATAATTATTGGTCTGAAATGAAGCTTCATCATGGCATTTTTTGAATGTTCCTAAAGTGTTTTGTTTTGTTTTGTTTTACAGCCAGATTTGTTCAAGATAGTAGTAGATGATCTCTAAAGTATCTTTACATCTCAGATATATTATTTTCACAATTAAAAGTATTAGTCTCTAAATGATGATCCCTACACTCTTCAAAAGTGTATATACAGTCCTCACTTCATCATTTGAAGCTGGTGCACAGTTCTGAATAGTTATGAAAAGGCTTCCTACTCATCACCAAACCTGCTCAGTATTTCCTCTATAATTTCTCTCACTTCCCTTCTACACTTCTATAGCTTAAAACTTAAGCTAGATCACAAAAACTTAAATAATAAATATAGCATACACACACACACACACACACACACACACACACACACACCCCTAATGGATATATATACCTAATTGGATAGGTACAATACTAATGCAGCTATTAATTTATACACATTAACTTTCAATACTTTCAATAAATCTTTCTTCAGGCCTTAAAAAATAAATGATTATAATTGTTAAACAGAAGATTATCAGTCCTCTTTTCCATGAAACCTAGATATTGGAGTTCTTCAGTATTCAACTCTTGAACCTCTTTCTTCTGTCTTGACACTCTCTTCCTCAGAAATGGCTTTAAGCACTAAATGTATGCTGATGGACTCTCAAATTTATATCACCAGTTCTGAACTCACCTTGAGTTCCAGATTTGCTTATACTTCAGTCAACATATTCTTCTATTCTCTGAGGAGAATCTTAAATATCCAAAGCAGAACCCTTGATTTCCACCACACTCAAAGGAACAAAGCAAAACAAGCAAATGACCCATTCTTCCATTTAGTGTACCCATTTCAGTAAATGGCACCAGCATTCTCACAACTGCTTGGCTAAATGCATAAAACTCATGCTTTCTTCTTTGGCCTACCTTACTCCATCCCAGATGCAATGGCTCAGTGAGCGTATTAGTTCATCACTTGAATCACCACTGCCTAGTTGTGATTACATTATCCATCACTTACCTTCAAGTTATCCTGCTTTCTCTTAAGTCTCCTTAAGACTTTCTAAACACAGTAGCCAACAAACACAAAACATACCATGTCTTCTTTTTATTCACAATTATCCAATCACTTTCTATAGTACTTAGCATAAAATCCAAACACTCAAGGTTGACCTACAAGGCTCAATTTTATGGCCTTTTTATGATTCTTGAAATACAATAAGATCGATCCTTCTATAGGGCCTTTAAAATCAATGTTCCTTTTGCACAGAATATCCTGACCTCATTCAGGGCTTTGATAAAATGTCACTGATTCAGACAGGTCTTTCATTTTGCTATCTCTTGCTATTCCAGGACTCTGAATTTATGTAGATTTTGTTTGTTTGCTTTTGTCTATCACCCCTCCTAAACATCGATTCCCTAAAGACAGAGAAATTGGCCAAATGCCTAATATGTTGAAGATTACTTGACATGCTGTAGGTGATCTTTAAATGTTGCTGGATGAATGAACACATGCAGGCAACACTACATTTGAAGATTGCAGATCTACAGTTAACGTGCTTCAAAATGATGTTACGGTTAACAATGAACCACGCATACGATGGTGGTTCCATACGATTATAACAGATTTGAAAAAGTCCTCTCACCTAGTAACAACATAGCTGCCTTCACATGATAGTCCAACCCATTGCTCACGTTTGTGGTGATGCTTGTGTAAGCAAACCTACACTGCCGGTTGTATAAAAGTACAGCACATACTATTATGTAAAGTATAAAATAATTGATAATGATAATGAACAACTATCTTACAGGTTTATGTATCTACTATACTATGCATTTTATCGCTATTTTAGAATTTTCTCTTTTTACTTATAAAAATTTTTGCTGTAAAGCAGTATGCCACATTATGCCAGCAGCAGCATCATGCATCTTATGTATACTCTCTCCCTCTTGATTTCATTATTTTCTCTGGTGCCTGATTTAATCTTATATATATATATATATTATCATCATGGCCCCTAAGCATACAAAATCCAAAGCTAATGTTGAGGGCACATTGAGTAACTGACCTGGAAACAAAATTAAAAGTGACTAAGAACTATGAAGGTGGGAAATCAGTGATGGTTGTTGCTTGCCAGTCAAGCATGTCCCATTCCACCATAACCATTATCTTGAAGAACCTGAACAAAGTGATGGAAGCTGTTAATGTATCTGCTTTGTTTCACTGAAGACAATGAGACTAACAACAATTAGAGAAGGGCCTATATGAGAGATGGAGAAACTTCTCATGACCTGCTCCTAAAACTAAAACCAGAAGCGTATCACTCTTAGTTCCATGACACTCATGGCCAAAGTAAAAACTTTGTTTGTGATGTTGAAAGAAGAGGCTGGACCTGACTATAATGTTGGATTTACTGTGAGCTGTGGGTGGTTCAAACAATTCAAAAGTTGTTATTCATTACAAAATACGAAAGTGAGTGGCAAGTCTGCAAGGGCTGATGTGAAGGCAGCTGAAGAATTTATGATAACTCTAGATAAGCTGATTTTGGATGAAAATTACTTCTCAGAGCAAATATTCAGTACGGATGAAAACTCCCTCTTCTGGAAATGGATGCCTGAAAGGATTTTCATCGATTAGTAGGCCAAGTCAATACCAGATTTCAAGGCTTTTAAAAACAAGATAACAGTCTTTCTTGGGGGATACTGTAGCAAGCTACATATTAAAACCCTTTGTGACCTGGCAGAGTGACAGCTCCTGGGCCTTCAAGCATATCAATAAGTACACACTGCCATTATACTAAAGGATAAATAAGAAGCCATGAACGACCTAGCTCCATTTCCAAGATATCGTCTTGAATTGCTATGCCAATGAAATGGACAAGTACTCTTTGGAGAATAACATACCCCTCTCAAGATTTTGTTTATTGTTGATAATGCTCCCTGACATTCTCCTTTTGTTGGTGATCTTAATCACAATATTAATGTGATCTTTCTCTCCTAAACACTACCTCTTTGATCCAACCAATAGATCAAGAAACTACAGCAGTTTTTAAGGGCTCCTACCTGAGGAGGACCTTTGCCCAGGCTATTGCTGCAACTGAGGAAGACCCTGAGAAGGTACTGATGCAATTCTGGAAGGATTAAGACATCTATAACTGCATCAGAAACCTGGCTTGGGCTTGCAGTGATGTCACCAAGGAGTATCTAAATGGCATCTAAAGAAAACGCACAAGAGGTTCATCCGCGACTTCAAAGACTTTGTTAAGAATGAGGAGGCTGCAAACGTCAACAAGGCTATGGTTGAGCTGGCAAACAACTTCAACCTGAGTATTGATAAAAATAGCGTCGAGGAGCTCCTCGAGGTGGTTCCTGGGAAACTGACCAATGAGGAGTTGTTATAATTGGAACAGAAATGCATAGCTGAAGAAGAGGCAAGAGACAAAAATTACAAGACAAGAAGAGGAACTCCCCAGAAAATTCACAGTGAAGGGTTTAGCAGTAACTTCTTAAAAAGTTTAAAAAACATTGACCCCCAACACTGAAAGGTTTTCGTTAATAGAAAGGAATTATTGTGCATTATCTGTTTACAAGCAAATTTATGATGGGGGGGGGCGGGGAATAAAACCTGGCAAACCACCATGAACATATTTCTGAAAAGAGTGACACCTCTGCAGTCCGGCTGGTGTAACTCAGTGGTTGAGTGTCGACCCATGTACCAAGAGGACGCCGGTTCAATTCCCATCAGGGCACATGTCCAGGTTGTGGGCTCAATCCTCAGTGGGGGGCATGCAGGAGGCGGCAATTGATGTTCTCTCTCATCAATGTCTCTATTTCTTTCCCTCTCCCTTCCTCTCTCTCTAAAATGAATAAAAGAAAACATATATAAAAAAGAGTGGCACCTCCTACATAAATGGGAGGGCATACATTAAAGAGATTATGATTATTTTAACATTATATGATCGCTGGTGAATGAGAAAGAAAAGTGACATTTCCTCAGAACAGCTTCAGGAAGGTCCTTCAGGAGGTGTTCCTGAAGAAGGTGTAGTTATTGTAGAAGATGAAAGCTCCATGTACGTTAGTGGGACAAAATGTGGAGGTGGAAGACAGTAATGATGATGATTCTGACCCTGTGTAGGCCTAGGGTAATGTGTGTGATTGTGCCTTGGGTTTTAACAGAAAAAAATTTTAAGTTAAAAAAAAACTTTTTTTAAAAATAGACAAAAGCCAATAGAACATACATATAAAGAAAAAATATTTTTTGGACCATGCCGGTGTGGCTCAGTGGATTGAGCTTCATCCCATGGACTGAGAGGTCCTGGTTTAGTTCAGTGTCAGGGCACATGCCTGGGTTGCAGGCTCCATCCCCAGTAGGGGGCATGCAGGAGACAGCCAATCGATGTTTCTATCTCACATCGATGTTTCTATCTCTCTCTCTAAAAAAATAAATAAATAAAAATATATTTAAAAATAAATAAATAAAAAAGAAAAATATTTTTGTACAACTATAAAGTGTGTTTGTGTTTTAAACTAAGAGTTAGAAAGTTAAAAAAGAAAGTTTGTAAAGAAGACATTTCCAGTAAGCTAAGGGCAATTTATTATTGAAAAAATAAAAATGTTTTTTGTAAGCCCTGGCTGGTTTGGCTCAGTGGTTAGAGTGGTGGCCCACCGACCGGAGGGTCCCCAGTTTGGTTCCCGCCAAGGGCGCGTACCTCAGTTGCAGTTTGTTCCCGGCCCCGGTTGGGGTAATGCGGGTGGCAGCCAGTCGATGTGTCTCTCTCACATTGATGTTTCTCTCTCTCTCTTCTTCCCTCTCTCCCTCCCACTGCTCTATCTGACAATAAATGAAAAAAAAAGTCCTCAGGTGAGGATAAAAAAAAATGTTTTTTTGTAAATGTAGTATAACCTAAGTTTACAGTGTGTATAGTGTTTATAGTAGTGTACCGTAATGTCCTAGGCTTTTACATTCGCTTACCACTCACTCCCGACTCACCCAGAGCAACTTCCAGTCCTGCAGCTCCATTCATAGTGAGTGCTCTATACAGGTGTACTGTGTTTAAATTTTATATCATATTTTTATTGTACTTTTTCCGTTGATATATGTTTAGATACACAAAGACTTACTATAGTGTTATAATTGCCTACAGTATTCAGTAGAGTAAAATGCTGCACAGGTTTGTAGCCTAGGAGCAATAGGCTGTACCACACAGACAAGGTGTGTCGTGAGCTACATCACCTAGATTTGTGTAAATGAACTCTATGATATTCACACAAAGACAAAAGTGCCCGACACATTTCTCAGAGTCCCCTGTTATTAAGCGATGAATGACTATACTGTCAATATCTAGGTGGCTGGATTATAGTTATTTAAAATTAGAAAACAGAACCTTTACAGTGCATTGCACTTTACAAAGAACTTTCACAGTTTATCATCCAATATGCTCATCCTAATTTAAATAGATTTAAGTAGCCTCACTTCACAAATGAGTAGAATGAGGCTAAGAGAGGTTACGAAACTTTCCGTATGACCCACATCTATTCAGGGGTCAGGGAGGAAGCCCAGCTCTGATGGACTTCTTAATATTATACTACTTCCTACCTGGCTAAGCTTCAGGAGTAATGTGTAACTGTTCTGTGTTCAGTGCAATATAAAAGATATATAGAGTGCAATTCCCAGCCATATGGTTACATAGTTTCCCAGACAACACTGCATTTTTAAAAAGGAAAGTTCTTCAAATAACCTATCCTCTACATAAACAATGACTCAGAGACAAAATACCAATTAGCTTATCTAATTATCCTGGTGTAGAGGAAAAAAGTTGCATTCATTGCTAGGGTGTGCTGAAGGGAAATTAATAGCCATGCACTGGAGCTAGAATGAGATTGATATTGCGGAGGGTGGTGGGAAAACATCCTTTATAATTTATGCCTTGTAAGATTCTATATTATGTTTCTTTTCATTTATTTTTTCTATGGCTGTGCATTTAGAGCTGTTTAAATTCAAGACTTCAGGAAGAAACAGGAAAAGAAAGCAGCTTTGCTTGTTATACATCTGTGAGCATTGTTTTTTCTGGTGTGTGAAACATCACGCTCATGGTAGTATCTGTACATCCTGTTTCCAAGGTGTCGGTCATTTATTTCAAAACCTCCTTAGCATATTTATTTAAATAAAAATTATGAGAAAACATCCAGTTCTTATTAAGAAAAAAAATATGTATTACTAGAAAGTCCTATGATACGGTGTGCTCTGTTACATATACTGCATTTATTATTATCTATGCAATATCCTAGCATCATATCTCTTAGAATTTATATTTCATTGCGAATTTAGCTATAATAACTTCTACAAAAGCTACATTAGGACTAACTAGATTGCCACTGATGCGATGAAAAATATATGCACTATATATCAGAAAAGGTGCAGATTATAGAGCTTGATTTAATAGAGGAAGATCTTTCATGACAATTTCTTTACAGGCTATGACATTTTCAATCTTGGTGAAATATGAGACTTTCCTTTCTCATAGTATGTTTACATGGAAATCTTACGCATATTGTACCTTGGCAATTTAATTAGTTAGATTTTCTTTTAAATATAAATAATGGTTTAAAATAACATCATTTGAATTCACTCACTCATCAAACACTTGTGTGCTTATTAAGTACTAAGTAGTTGCTAGGAATAAAAAGATGAATAGTAAATGATCAATCCTCTAATGAAATCTATAGCCCAGCTAGAACAAGCAAAGAAATGAACAATTATCAAGTGTTTTTTCATCCACCTAATAAGTGCTGAGAACACAGGTGTATTCTAGTACATTTAAGAATTATAGTTTTGTCCGGCCGGTGTGGCTCAGTGGTTGTGCATCGACCCATGCACCAAGAGGTCACCGGTCTGATTCCCGGTCAGGGCACATGTCCAGGTTGTGGGTCCAATCCCCAGTGGGGGGGCATGCAGGAGGCAACCAACTGATGTTCTCTCTCATCGATGTTTCTATCTCTCTCTCCCTCTCACTTCCTCTCTCTCTAAAATCAATAAAGAAAAAGAAATTTTAAAAAAGAGAATTGTAGTTTTTACTATAGATTAATACATTAGAATTCTGATATATAAAAATTGTATGAGGTTAATACAAGCTCAAGCATGAAAGACTGATTCCCTCTTAGATTGGAGTAAACAATCAAGTTTCTGAGCTTTTATAACTTAGTTCTAGAACCTGGAAAGTAGAAATTTACTGAAGAAAGAGAAATCTTAAAATTCAGAAAATCCCTACTAAAGCTGTTATTCCACCTCTTGTTCTTTAGAGGATATTCAACAGGAATATAAGGGGAGAGTGCACAAGTGTCAGTTAGAGCACCCCAAAATAATGCTTAGTGCACTTTAAACACAGATTTTAGATTTTTTAAATTTAAGTCTGAATGTAGGGGTATGGTTGTGTACTTAAAACAGAATGAAAAATATTAATTGCTGCAAATGTCGTTCTCATGATTCACCAAAAACCTTTATGATATGAACAAATAATATAGATGGGTTTAATTATTAATTTTAAATTTTAGTAGGGGTAAAACCTGGCAATAGATAGAAATAAGCATGTATTAAATGGTATGAAATATGATTTTTATTTGAAATGTACTATTTCATTGAATCTTACAAAATTTCTTGGTGGAGGCTCCCAGTAAAGAGGGAGCTTGCTTAAGAAAAGCTAAGAGATTCACCTTTTATATACATTAAAATTAATTTAATGAGAGAATGACTTGGTTCTTACTCTTCTTTGTATTTCCAGTGGTTAGAAGACTACCTCAAATATAAATATTTGAATAATAAGTATCTGAGAATACAGAGATAATTAATTTACAACAATGATGTCTTTCTAATTTCAAAGTCCTGAACAGGCATCCATGAATCTAAAGTGGAAATAAAGGAAAGGCATAAAGCTCACACCGCTCAAAATATCACAACAGGACCAAACATTTGTCTAATACTTTCTATGACTCAAGTCCTTATACAGGGGTGGGCAAAAGTAGGTTTACAGTTTTGAGTACGTGAAACACATAGTTCATTCTTGTATTATTAGTTAGTTATTTATTATTATATTATTTATTATTATTAACCTACTTTTGCCCACCCCTGTGGTTTAGAGAGCTTTTTCAGTGCAGTTCAACAAAGTGTATTTGTTTAAATCATAATGTAAAGTTCAGAGAATTTATGGATGTATTAGTTTGTGCTTCTATAACAAATTTACCACAAACTTGGTCCCTATATAACAGAAATTTATTTCTTGCGGTTCTGGAGGCTGGCAAGTGCAAGATCAAGGCTCTGTTAGATTCAGCATGCTTCCTGATCCATAGAGGGCCATCCAATCCTATTCACAAGGACTGCATCCTCATTAACTGAGGACCCCAAAATATGCCACCTTTCTCTCTCTTGCTCAGTGAATGTTAAATCACTTATTTTCATCCACTTTTCCCTTATCTTAGATACCAGCTCTACTTGAATTACTCTTTGCAAGCTAGGCATTTTTCTTGGCTCCTATTGTACTTCTTTATAAGAAGTACATCTTTAATCATTTATAATGATTTTTCTTGTATGTTTAAAGAAGATTTTGAACATGACACAACATGGAAGGCCATCATCATGAAGGCTGTTAGAACTCCAGATGCTTAACATAACTTTCCTTTAGAATTTCCAAATGATAAAGCTTGTCTTGACATGATGTCATTAGAGCTGCAACAATATTTAGAATGAGTTATTAGAAAAGAGAAACTGAATTGTAGTTTTGTAACACCTGCAGAAATTGTACATTGCCAGTATTTAAATGGTTTGATGATTTTCCCATTGATTGATGATCAATCAAATGAGATAATTCTTTCAAAATCTGTCCTTAATAGCAGCACACAAAACAAATCATGCAGAGTCAGGATTCCTTTCAGAGTGATTGCAGTGTTCCCATTCTAGTAGAATTTAAACGCTTATGAGTACTTGCATGTCAAAAAGTTGTTAATCAAAATAATGAAATTAGTTAAACAAAATTCTATAAGATATCCAGAATGATTAAGTGAAATCCAGAACAATCCTCTCAAGTACTCTTTCATAAATAAGTTGTAAGCAGGCAAGGGCCTTTGAGAAACATGGTCTTGGAGGCAAGTCCAGCCTTGTTTGGAAGTAGATGCAAAAGCTTCGGTGCAAGGACTTTATAAATCCCAGTGCCATTTGTATGAGTATCTCATTAGTAAGAAAGGACTGCAGCAGAATATTTTAGTTATCCCATTAAACCCAAATTCACTTTCTAAATTCCAAAGCTGTGGAGTTCACATAGTCTTCCGATTTTTACTTAGCTTCCCCAGGGGTCTGCTAAAATAAAAATAAAACCAGGCATGTGGTGTTCTGATTAATTAACATCATTCTCACGAGTTCGGTTTATATGAGCCCAGTATACAAAGATAAGTCTGTTTTCATTGTGCAGAACAAACCAGATTTTGAGACTATAATAAAGAAGATTATACTTTTAACTGTGGTATATTCACCAAATAAATGTTAGGAGACACCTGTGACTTTCTCTTTCTCTCATTCTCTCTCTCTCTGACCCATTATTTGATTTCCTCAGATTTTACAGTAGGTAGTTGATAAACCATTATAGTACTAAATCAAAACAATATGGGGATTAATGTGGTAATTCCTCTATGCATGAGGGAATATCTCTTTTGGTTGGTTATTCAGCTAGTCCTATGGAAAGACCCATGCACTTTACATAGGTGATGTGGTAACATAGTAATCGTGACCTGATATGCAATGTGGGTTAGCATTTCCCACATGTATTAACTAGAGTTTATCTACAACTTTTCTCCCTATTTGTAGCCTCATGAGCTCTTGATGCAGTTTACCTTTGTGCTCTTGGCATTTTATAATTCATCTGTGCTGACTATAAGATGATATTAAAATGAAAAAGCCAGGGAATCATAGACAGTTGGAGAAAAAGATAACCTAAAGTTTACAAAGTCCAACCTTCTTATTTTACAGCTACAGTATGATTGGGATCCTTGGGAATAGAAATCAGATTTCCTAATTCCCATAGCATGAGATAAAGTCACACTTAGAAAAATCAAAATGAGAGTTTATCCTCCAACAGCTACACAAATTAGACATCAACCATCCAAAGTGTCTCCCACGTATCCATACCTTTCAATATTAATTGCTATTGCAGATATTCTTCTATGTAAAACCAACCAAACAAAAACAAAAACAAAAAATCCAAGGAAGAGGAAATTCACATGATACCGTATATTCAAATATAAACAAGTAACTGAAAGCCAAACAAAATAATTCTGCCTTTGAATAATTATGATGACAATGGCAACTATGAAGATGATGATAAAGGTTCATGGTAATAAAATAATACTAAAGTTTTCATAGTAAGATATAAAATGCTCAGCCTTTTGTCAGATAAAATCACTTTTCAGTATTGCTTCTCTCCCATGGTATATCTTGGATATCACAAATAAGCCTGCTTCATTCTTCAAATTAACTTACTATTCTATTTGAAGGGATATATCATAATTTATCCCATCAGTCCTCTACTCGTCATATTTATGTGAATTCTAGTCTTAGCTTTTGCCAATAATGCAATGATAAGTACAGCTTTATAAATCTTTCCAGTATATTTGTTGGATAACAAATGATAAGTCTGTGTCATAGATAATCTGGGGGGGGGGGCAAAAGATTCCATTCTTTAAGTGGACTGAGCTGTTACAAATGAAAAGGGAAAACAATTTATTTGAAAAATGTAAAAAACAGGAATGAATAGATTCTCAAACAAATCATAAACATAACCATAAAACGTGAAAATTACTTAACTTCACTCATCCTGAAATAGGTGTAAATTTTCAAAAGTGTTTCAGGTTTTGTTTCCCCCCCCCTTCTAACAGCATTTGTTACCGCTGAGCTTTGGAGTGGTTGTGTGGTCCCAGTCTCCCTCACATACTGTTGGAGAGCTTGTAGAATAATACAAATTCTCTACTGGATGATACGGCGATATCTATACATATAACTTTACATTTACATTAATGTTTAATGGGGCTTTTAAAATGGTTCTTCAGAAGATCAGAAAACAAAACTATGAAAACATTTAAAAGTTGCTGGAATATGAGACACATGCCATTAGTATGTAGAGTCGGGACATGTGCCGAGGCAGTCTGTTGATTTATGTATGAGTGCCAGCTAAGTTCATTTCAATCACATTTAGTTTATTCACTTGGTTTCATTCTGAAGGAATGAATTCATTCTCATCATTTTGTCTGTGGTTGAGAAAATTGAACTCTAACAGATTGCAGTCCCAGAAGAATTGCTTAGTCTTAGAGCTGCAAGTAATTGCTAAACTCCCACGTGCCTCAGGGGAGAAAGTATGTCCTTGATTAGAAAAACATGCAAGGAAAAAGAGGCTGTAAGCTCCTAGTTAATGGGCAAGATAGCATTCTCTGTTAAGTGCTTTAGAGCAACAAGGCACATTCTTCTCCTTTTTTACTAACTAGAGGATTAATTTATATTCCAAAAGAAATGTTAAAATTCTAATCATTCTTCATCATTAAGTAGGGATTCTATATCTTCTCATTACCATACAGAAGGGCAGTTTAATTCAAATGAGGGAGATAAATAAATCCAGGGGACTTATTTAAATTCATTTAATATATAATTCTAAATGATATACTTCTGGCAACACTGCCACAAATTAAATAGGATAGTTTACTCTTCAATTATGATGGATCTTACAGTAAAAAAATCAATATGCTGCAGCAACATAAGAACTTGGATTGTTTTCAGTGTACCGAGAGATTACTGTGGTATTTCTATGTCTTTCAAGAAGAAAAAACTTTTTTTTTTCATCTAGTCACATGATTTCTGATTATATTTTCACCAAAAATTGATAATATAGTTTATATATCAACTTGGGTCATCAAACTGTATATATATTAAAAATCACTTACTATATTGACCAATACACAGTTCACTTTAGAATATATATATATATATATATATATTCTATTTATGTTTTGTTATTTATTTATGATCAAAAGTACTCTTTTCTCTAACGTCTACTAATACCTTCAAAGACACACTGAAGAGAGTAAAAAAACAGTTAATAAACAGGAAATGCAAAATTAAAGTGCATATACATAAGTGTGCCCCTCTTGGTACTAGATCAGTAGTAGCTGACAAGTATTAAAGTTAATTCTATATTTAGAAAAATGTGCATCACATAAATACATAAATATTTATATATACATATATATAGTGCATATGTATAACGTGTTAGAATGCATCAAAATTTTTCTGTCTCTCTCTCTCAAAAAAAATAAAAGCAAACTGTTCCTAGAAGAATCAAAATTTTCTATGGTGAATAGCCAAACCCACTCCTATAATAATCTCAAATTATAAAACAAACAAGCAAAAAAAAAAAAAAAACCCTCTTAATTACAACCAAAACTATTTCAACAACAACAACAAACAAATCTAAACATACAGCAGTGAAAATATGGACAAATATGATCCTGTACCTATGAGGAAAGGTATTTATATGTAGAGACCTTATGTAAAGCACAATGAAGCTTTTCACAGGCATCCCTTATGCCTTAACCTTATATCTCTTAAAGAAAATAATTGACATTATTTAAATGAATAGCTTTCTAATCATATTTTTTCTAGGTAAGATGAAGGAAAAGTGATAAAAGTATAATAAATTAATATATAGAGAGTTTCATCTATATCCACAGAGATAAAAGTGAGAGTAATGTTTTATACATTTTATTTATTTATTTTCAATCTAACTAATGTTGGTATACAATATAGCATTAGTTTCAGGTGTGCAGTATAATGATTTGACATTTTTATACCTTAGAGTGTGATCACCCCACTACTTCTAGTAATCATCTGTCACCATGTGTAAACTTACCACAGAATTATTGACTCTATTCCCCTCCACCATTTTCACCCAGCCTTGATCCTCCTCTCCTGTCTGAATTAAATTAGAAACTATATGACAACTTTAGTTTAGCCTGATTCAATAAATAATAAAGCTAAGACTTTTATTGTTATTTAAATATTGATCCTTCAACTTATTTGGTTAAAAACCCCTAAGCCCTGGCCAGTGTGACTCAGTGGTTCAAGCATGGGCCCACACACCAAAGGGTCACAGGTTCCATTCCTAGTCAAGGGTGTATACCTGGGTTGCAGGTTCCATCCCTGGCCCCAGTCATGGCAGGTGCAGGAGGCAGCCAATCGATGTGTCTCTCTCACATCTATGTTTCTCTCTCTCTGTCTCTCTCTTTCTCTCTCCCTCACCCTCCCTCCCTTCCATTCTCTCTCTAAAAATCAATGGAAAAAATATCCTTCAGTGAGAATTAACAACAACAACAACAACAAAAAGCCCAAATGTTATTTAGTGTGTTGTATATAACATATAATGTTATCCTTACCAAACATCTTATAAGAAAATAGTATAATTCTCTTTTTCCACAAGTGAGAAAATCAAGCTTTGTTGATATTAGGGAACTTCCTCAAAAATATAAAACTAGTAAATGACAGAACTATATTTATTAAAATATGATAGAAAGTTTTTCTAGGAATTTAATATATTTTAAATAATAAGAAACTATCAGTATGATATAGGAATGTTCTATTGTGTAAGGATTTTAAATAGAGGCCAAGCACTGCTATTGTATTCTTCAATGTCTTCTGTCCATTTTGGTCACGGACAGGTCACCTGCTTTAAAATACGAAATGCACACAATTCAGCTATTTCAAGGCCCTTTATTATGAAAATCTCAAAGGCAACCATTTTTAGTATATTTATTAGTTTTAGTTTTTGCTTTGTAAGCAACAGAATCTAACTCTGTCTAAATTAAGTCAAAGAGTTTAAGTATTGAGAGTTTTCAAAATCGATGGCAGACTCAAAATAAGCAATTACCAAGAAAGCTCCAGCACAGTTTTCAAAAACAGTATGGTCAAACAACCCCAACAGTAATATGACTTCTACAGTAAACATGACCTTCCGTAATAATAACAACAAAGTGACCATGGCAATAATGAGTTGTTCTATTCATTTTAATTGCATTCAAGGCTCTGTTATATGTGCTCTCCTTAAATTACATCATTTTATTTTTCAAATGAAACTATTAACACATTATTATTATTCTCCATCAAATAACTCCTCTGAACAAGCGTCACTGTGTTGAGAGAGAACATCTTGCCCAACTCAGGTTATGGGTCTGCCCTTGGACTGTGCCAGGCTGGAATGGTAGGAAGGAACCCTTTAGTTTCTGTTTTGTAAGACAGGTCTTACTTCCCACCACACCACCAAATGGGAAGGCTGGATTCTATTAGAAATGAGGTTTTGGATAACAGGCAATAAAACATGTTAATTACAACTAACTTCCAAATTCTTCTATAATTGCTATTAATGGGGCTATAGAGCAGAAAATAAAGTATTTCAGTAAACTTCACGTGTTCATTATTGTATTAATAACTATCTATAGAACAATATATAAAGGAGAAAGAAAAACACACCTGACCGGTGTGGCTCAGTGGTTGAGCACTGACCCATGCACCAAGAGGTTGCCAGTTCAATTCCCCGTCAGGGCACATGCCCAAGTAGTGAGCCAAATCCCCAGTGAGGGGTATGCAGGAGGTGGCCAATCGATGTTCTCTCTCATCAATGTTTCTATCTCTCTCTCCCTCTCCCTTCCTCTCTCTCTAAAATCAACAAAGAAAAAAAAATCTTAAAGAAACTTTAAAAAAAAATAAAAAGGAGAAAGATTATAAGGCACCTAATATTTGTACTAGGCACTTAAGCTATTTCCTTTAGTTCTAACAATCATTCTCTAAGACAATTTTATTATCCAAAATTTTTTGATGAGTTAACTTGACTAATGATAGTGAAATTAAATTTCTTGCCCAAAGTCATACTAATGGAACCGATTTTTGAACTAGGGTAAATAGGACTCCAGGTCTGTATGAAGAAGCATGACACATAATTTATTACTTGTATGACTAAAATGCTTTTTGAGATAACAAAATAAACACACATGTTAAAACAACCATATCACTGGAGTGAATATATTTTAATATTTTGTGTTCCTTCAATCACAGTGAACAGCCTCATGTTTTAGATAACCTGCTGTGGTTCTGGCCCACCATATCAAATTACAAGTGAAGTTAATGTAACATCTTTCTCACAGAAAGATGCAGCCATGTCCTTCAGACCCATCAATCAGATTCACACACAAGAGATCTTCAGTTTAATTCTGGGATTTGGGGGTGGGGGTGCCCAGGAAGAAAAGTGTTCCCTTTCCCAGTACTATCTCAGTGTATCTGAAGTACAAGTATCGTACTGCCAGCATACACTTTAAACACTGATGTTTCAGTCTTTCAAGATTCTGTAAACTATCTCTCTCTCTCTCTCTCTCTCTCGATCTCTCTCTCTCTCTCTCTCTCTCTCTCTCTCTCCCCTCTCACTCCATAAATATAAACTAGCCAGAATTGATTATTTCATTTGCAACTATGAACCCGTATTAGTCAAGTGACAGTACATAATTAAGTGCTAAACTTTATGATACACTATTAAGAAATGCCTTATCTCATAGGAGAGTGAGAAGGGAGCTTTCATAAGAGAAAGGGAATCCTATGGAAAATATTGGTAGGGTTTAGGATGGATTTGAGAGGGCAAAGTAATTAATTCCAGCTAAGAGAAATAATATGAAAGACAAAAATACAGAATTTCTATGACCCATCAGTGAATTAAGCAGATACATCTGAATAGAATTTGTGATGATCGGGCTAGGCAATAACCTAGGATTAACCTTCACAAGTGTTGTGTGCCAAATTTGAGAAGCTCTTGGAAACATTTAGGATTAATGTTTAAGAAATAGGAAGTTACTTTTTAAAAAAGCTGATAAGCCCAGCCTGTGTGGCTCAGTGGTTGAGTGTTGACCCATGCACCAAGAGGTCACTAGTTTGATTCTCAGTCAGGGCACATGCCCAGGTTGTAGGCCTGATCCCCAGTGGGGGGCGTGCAGGAGGCAGCCAATCGATATTCTCTCTCATCGATGTTTCTCTCTCTGTCTCCCTTCCTCTTTCTCTAAAAAAAATCAATAAAGAAAAAAAAGTTAATAAAAATAAAATAGCTGATAAGCTATGAGAGAGAACCATGTAGTGGAAAAATGGTAATTAATGAAGATCAGAAATTTTTGGTACCCGACTGACCTCTATCGTTACCACACAGGGGATGTTGGACCAGTTGCTGCCCTTTTGTGAGACACTAGAGGAGAGAGGGTATTATAAAGAAAAACATGTTGGGAATTAAGAGAGAACCTAAAAATATTATCTATTGAAAAGTTTAAATATTTTTGAAATGTACTAATATGAAATATACTCATTTTTACACTACCTCTATAAAATATCATATCCTAACTCCAGAAAAAAATTAAAAAGTTGAATAGGAGAAAAAATGTTTTTTCAAAATTAAGATATTAACCAGTTTTTGATCCATGAGGAAAACAATCAATACCTGACCATAAAAAATAAAATATCTTCAGAGTATATGTAACTCAAAAGCAAAAACTTATTAAACTGAGTAAATAAAAAGTTCTAGACTATATTATTATCTCAGGATAAATGAGTCACTTGGGGAGGCAGGAATCACCTGCGTGTGTCCAACCTTTCATGAGTAAAGAGCCCACTTGACAGAGATTTTAGTGTGAGGTGATGTCACTGTGACTCAAGGAAAAATTATTGGTTTTGAAAACTGGATTTTTATTTGAGCATTAATCATTAAAATTTGGTATAGAGCATAGTGTTTTTGTTTTTTGTTGTGGTTCCCCCCCATCCCCAGATTTTCACCTTGTAGTCAAAATATACACAAAATTAATTTAGAAGGAAGTGAGAATGGAGTATCCCAGTTCTTATATCCAAGTATCAAGAAGGAATACCTTCACTGAGTCTACACATAAAATATAGCTGCCAAGATATGGAAGCAACCTAAATAGATGAGTGGATAAAAAAGCTGTGGCACATATATAACGGAATATTACTCAGCCATAAAAAATAATTAAATCTTACTTTTTGCAACAGCATGGATAAACCTAGAGGGTATTATCATAAGTAAAATAAGTCAGTCAGAGAAAGCCAAACACCAAATAATTTCACTAATATGTTGAATCTGAAGAATAAAATAAATGAACAAAATTGAAACAGACTCACAGACACAGAGAGCAGACTGGTGGTAGCCAAAGGGGTGGGGGATTTGGCAGAATGAGTGAAAGAGCTGAAGGGATTGAGAAGTACAAGTTGGGAGTTACAAAATAGTCACAGGGATTTAAAGTACAGCATAGGGAATATAGTCAATAACACTGTGATAACTATGTATGGTGCCAGGTGGGTACTGGAAATATCTAGGGGAACACTTTGTAAAGTATATAATTGTTTAACTACTATGCTGTAAACTGGAAACCAATATAAAATATCAAAAGTAAACTAATTAAAAATAAATTAACTATCCTTAAAAAGAAAAATAATATGTAAACAATTTATAAAATTTCTAGTTCATATTAAATGTTTAAAAATAATTTTTAAAATGTAGCTGCCAACTGTAGACAACATTTTCCTCTTTTGGTTACCTTCCCTAACAAGTCTGTAGGTTTTTTTTTGTTTGTTTGTATTTCGGTTTTTTTTTAATCCTCACCCGAGGACATTTTTGCATTTATCTTCAGATAGAGCAGGAGGGAGAGACGGAGGAAGAGAGAGAGAGAGAAACATCAATGTGAGAGAGACACATTGAGTGGTTGCCACCCACACGACCCCAACCTGGGCTGGGGACAAACTGCAATGGAGGTACGTGCCCTTAGCAGGAACCGAACCCGGGACTCTCTGGTCTGCGGGCCGATGCTCCAACTGCTGAGCCAAACTGGCCAGGGTACAAGTCTGTAGTTTTTACAACCCAATCCCTATTGATCTGCAACCATTCAGAAAATGAAAAGGCACTCTCCCACCATTAGAATAATAATGAGCAATGATAAAATTGTTTCATGGAAAGAGGCTTTATTAATAGGATAGCAGTGCAACAGTTTTGTCCTTCTGTAATTCCCTATCTATTTATTCTGAGCATCTCTAAAGACCAAATTTTCATTTAATTACTGCAAAATTGTTTCTCTCAAATATATAAAGCCACACACACACACACACACACACACACACACACACACACACAATGCCATTGTGGTATTACATTCAATAGTTCGGCTTCTGTTGAACATAACAGTGTTGTCATTAACTAATGTCTTCTTATGTACAACAGATGTTTTAAATGATGGGTTCGTTTTTACTAGATTTAATATAAAGGTAGCTAAGAGATTTACAACTCCCTCTGAGAGTATTGTTGATTTTGATGAATTGGTTCTTTTATCCCATCCCAAATGACAATATGTTCAAACAGCTGTCAAACATTTCAACCAACAAGTATTAGGTTGACCCTACCATCTGAGGATGTATCATTCTTTTCTAA
This sequence comes from Tadarida brasiliensis, assembly GCA_030848825.1. Lineage (NCBI taxonomy): Eukaryota > Metazoa > Chordata > Mammalia > Chiroptera > Molossidae > Tadarida > Tadarida brasiliensis. Next base: position 107,572,547 of record CM061263.1, on the reverse strand, counting down.
AAATTTCAATTCACCCTCTGGGGTTATCACATCATAATAAATTCATTCGTTATGGCCAAAGGCTTATATGGAGTAACATCTATTAAATCTATTAATATTTATGGGATTGTAAGGGCTTGTACCTCCATTGTAAAAATGTGTCATATATGCAGTGTATGTGAGTGTGTGAGTGTGTGTGTGTGTGTGTGTGTGTGTGTGTGTGTGTGTGTCTAACTTTTGGAAGATTCTATGCTTTAGTAAAGGATAGTTTTATAAAAATATTGACCGAAGGCATATGAAGGTAATGCAAAGGATAATTGTGAAGAGCCAAAATTAATATGTGAACATACATATATTACAGTATTTAACTTTCTTTGTTCACATAATATATCATGAACATCTTTTAGTCTATACATATGAATTTAGTTTATTCTTTTTATATATACAAAACACTAAATATACATTCACAACATATATATATATACAACTAAATGTACATACATTCTTTCTAAAATTTGATAATATAATTCATATTTTTCTACCACTTGATTTTATGACTAGGATATTTTTCTTAGTAAATGGCTCATTTTTTAAATTTTGCATTTCTCTGATTTTAATGCTTTTTTGTTGTATATATTTTTTAATTTTCTATAATAGTTGATATACATTACTATATTAGTTTTAGGTGTATACCTCAGTGATTAGCCATTACATACCTTATTAAGCGATGATCCCAATAAATCTCACACCCATCTGACACTATACATAGTTATTAGAATATTATTTACTATATTCCATATGCTGTAAATTACATCCCTGTGACTATTCTGTAACTACCAATTTGTACTTCTTAATCCCTTCACATTTTTCCATCCTCCCAACCCCCCTTCCCATCTGGCAACCGTCAAAATGTTCTCTGTATTTAGCATCTATGAGTCTGCTTGTTTATTTATTTTGTTTTTAGGTTCAATTGTTGACAGATATGTATTTATTGCCATTTTATTGTGTGTGTGTGTGTGTGTGTGTGTGTGTATATATATATATATATATATATATATATATATATATATATATATATATATAGTTTTTAATCCTCACTCAAGGATATTTTTCCATTGATTTTCAGATAGAGCAGGAGAGAGGGAGGGAGGAAGAGAGAGAAACATTGATGTGAGAGAGACACATTGGTTGGTTGCCTCCTGCACAACACTGACCAGGGCTGGGGATCGAACCGCAATTGAGGTACAGTCCCTTGACTAGAATCGAACCTGCAGCTCTTTGGTCTGTGGGCTGATGCTCTAACTGCTGAGCCAAACTTGCCAGGGCATATTGTTAATATTTTTTATCTTTTTTTATTCTTCTTCTTCTTAAAGAAGACCCTTTAACATTTCATGTAATGCTGGTGTGGTGGTGATGAACTCCTTTAGCTTTTTCTTGTCTGAGAAAGTCTGTATCTGTCCTTCAATTCTAAATGATAACTTGGCTGGGTACAGTAATCTTGGTTATAGGTCCTTGCTTTTCATCACTGAATATTTCTTGTCAATCCCTTCTTAAGTGACTTAATATTATTCCATTATATCTAACTGAATTAGTGTTCTATTCTCTTACTCTTATATACTTAGATTTCTTTCTAAGTTCATATTACAAAATATGCCTAGTGATCATCCACATAAAAATAGACTTTTAAAATTATGCCACAATTTTTTATTGATTATGATGCTATAAATGTTTTATCAAATTTTGCAATTTTCCATTTCTTATTGATTTTAGAGAGAAGATGAGAGAGAGAGAGAGAGAAACATAGATGTGAGAGAGAAACATCGATAGGTTGCCTCCCATACACACCCAGACCGGGGATCAAACCTGTAACCCAGGTATGTTCCCTGACTGGGAATCAAACCTACCACCTTTTGGTGTAAGGGACAACATTCTGACCAACTGAGCCACACCAACCAGAGCAAATTATGCAATTTTTTAAAGGTGAAAACAGGTAGCATCTTTGTTCAGGTTCTCATTTCAATAGAAATGCCTCTAGTATTTCAGCTTTAAGTATAATATTTGTTTTTGGTAGAGTTACCTTCCGAGGTTAAGAGAGTACATTTCTCCTACTAATTTATTATGATGATATTGTTTGAAAATGTATGTTGAATTTTATCAAATATTTTTTGACATTTACAGAAGTGATTATATCATTTTTATTCTTTGATCAGTCAGCATACTGAAATAAATATCATTTTTTAATATTGAATATCCCTAAATTCATTATGTAAATCCTACTTAAAAATTACACATTGCCCTGGCAGGGTGGCTCAGCTGGTTGAATTATTGTCCAGTACACCAAAAACATTGCAGGTTCCATTCCCCATTAGAGCACATATCTAGGTTGCCAGTTCCATCCCCAGTTGGGGACGTATGAGAGGCAACCAATCAATGTTTCTCTCTTTTCCTATCTCTTCCTCTCTCTCTAACAAAATCAATAAAAGCATATCTTCAAGTAAGGATTTAAAAATAGTATACATTATTTTTATAACTTTTCTCTATATGTTAGCAATTTAGGAGAGCATAGAAATGATACAAGAAAACATTGTCATAAGATGTGTCAAAAATTTCACAGCAGAATTTTTTTTAAGCTCATTCAAAACCTTTTCTTTTTTCTTTTTTTTTTTTTTACTAAATTACTCAGCTTTATTTTTTTTCAAATCAGTTTTTCAGATCTTAAATTATCTTATTTGCTAATTTTCTTTGTTTTTTTAACCCAATTTTGTTAATTTGTTTTTGTTACAGATGTTTCTCCTTTTTTTCTCCCATTGACACCCTCCTCCCCATCCCCCCCACCCCATCCCCAGCTTTGTTGTCCATATCCATTGGTTATGCGTACATGCATATAAGTTCTGTGGTTTATCTCTTCTCTCCCCCCCACCCCCCCTTCTGAGGATTGTCAGTCTGTAACAAGCCAAGCAGAGAAAGACAAATATCACATGATCTCACTTATTTGTGGAACATAAGGAACATAACAGTCTGAGGAACAGGGTAGACCCAGAGACGTGGAAGTAGGGTACAGACAGCAGAATTTTTAATATAAACAAAAGCTTATTAGAATGATGATCCTAAATTGATAAAAAGAGGATGAAATAGCAGAAAACTAAATAAAGCCTGGGAGATATATATAGGTAAAGAAAGAGGGGAGCCCTGGCCCGTTTGGCTCAGCAGTTAGAACGTTGGCCCACGGAAAATGAGTTGCAGGTTCGATTCCGGTGAAGGGCACGTACCTCAGTTGCGATTCGTCCCTGGCCCTGGTTGGGATCGTGCGGGAGGCAGCCACTCGATGTGTCGCTTTCACGTCAATGTTTCTCTCTCTCTCTCTCTCCATCCCTCCCTCCCACTCTATCTGAACAAAAATGGAAAAATGTCCTCGGATGAGGATTAAAAAAAAAAAAAAAAAAGAAAGAGGGCAAAAGACATTGTAGTCAAAGAAGATAACACCAGGAAAAAACATGTCTTATGGTACTCATTCAGCCAGCCAATCATTCAATTCATCAATCATCTTTGCTCATTCATTTTATCATTTATTCATTAACTGGTTATGGTATCAAGAACTACTTTTTTCAAAGATAATGTGATTTACTGTGATCTCTAATAGTAGGTGAGAATAAAATATAAGCCAAACAGGAATAAAAGCCTTCTTGGCATACAAAGCTACTTTAGATAACCACAGCAGGAGCAGACTATGGAAGATACATAGAGTGAGAACACACAGTGAGCAGGTTTTACTATATTATGCACATCATCATAAACACTGGAGAAATTTCACATATCGAGTAACAGAACTAAATTTCTATTTGAAAAATAAACCTGCTAGCCATCCGTTGAAAGGAACAACAACATCTATTCTAGGTATGGAAAAGTCAGGGAATAAAGTAAGACAGAGAGAAGACACAATCAGTGGCTTGCTCCTTTGTGATTTATATATTTGCCATAGCATGGGTTTATAGTATTTAATTCTTTTGTTTATCATACCTTTCTGCTTCTCTTGGGGAGGGTTATGCTTTGGGAACTAGTGTTCCAATGTTCTCAGTGTTATGTTTGCAGTGTTCACCTTCGTATGAGATGTGTTAAAACTTCAGTAAATAATTGAAAAGGAGGAGCAGGAAAAGGGGACACAGGGTATGGAAGGAAGGAAGGAAGGAAGGAAGGAAGGAAGGAAGGAAGGAAGGAAGGAAGGAAGGAAGGAAGGAGGGAGGGAGGGAGGGAGGGAGGGAGGGAGGGAGGGAGGGAGGGAGGGAGGGAGGGAGGGAAGGAGGAAGGAAGGAAGGGCGGAAGGAAGGAAGGAGGGAGGGAGGGAGGGAGGGAAGGAAGGAAGAAAGGGAGGAAGGAAGGAGGGAAGGAAGGAGGGAAGGAAGGAAGGAAGGAGGAAGGAAGGAAGGAAGGAAGGAAGGAAGGAAGGAAGGAAGGAAGGAGGAAGGAAGGAAGGAAGGAAGGAAGGAAGGAAGGAAGGAAGGAAGGAAGGAAGGAAGGAAGGAAGGGAGAAAAGAAGGGAGGGAGGAAAGAAGGGAGGGAGGAGAAAGAGAAAGACATCATTTGATAATGTATTAAAATAATATGGAAATGATATGAGTAAGAATAAGATAGCTGCAAGCAAAAATGAACAAAAGCATCATCAGTATTAAGATTGTTTAGTATTATTTGACATACTTGAGGAATTAGTGTGAAGTTGTGGGTAGTGTGAAGTTGTAGTGTGAATTAGTGTAAGAATTTCACCATAAATAACATGAAATTTTATCTCATATTAGTGAAACCATCTACACAAAATATCTAGAATGTATAAAAATATCTAAATACCTCCTCTATTTAAAAAAAAGTATAATAATAACATTAATAACAAAGTTTTACTTGGTTCAGAGAAGTTAACCCACACAAAAACTTTTAAAGAGCTGATTGTGCTTCCTTTGGGGGTATGTGTGAACAGGAAGGCATCGAAGAAGAAATGAACGGTCATAGAACTGTAAAAGTGCAGATCCCTTCTCAAATCTGCCATATTTCAACACTTAGTTCCTTAGGTTTTATGACTTGTTCATTTATTTTTCTAATTTATGTTTATTGTTCACATATCCAAATAAGTTTACTCCTTTTGCCTTGGAATTATATTTTTCTGGATTTATTTGATGTTTTAAATAATCACCTTGAGGTTATTCTGGAGTAGGAAGGCTTTAAGTTTACTAGTAATGACAACTAACTTTCGAAAGAGAAAGTGCTGGTCTTTTATAAAACATACTGTCAAATCAACTAGGTTTAGTGTTTTCTGATAGAGAAACAGTGAACAGAACTAGGTACTGAGTTTTTGTTTCCCTGTTTCAATCTATCTACCCTGAAGTTAACTGATTTGTTTAAAATAAAAAACCTATTGTTTTTGGCAGATAACAACATAATGTGTAGTGTAATGTATTTTGTGTGTTGCCATTATAAAAAAAAGTGTTTTATTGCTTTTCTAAAAGATATGAAGTAAACTGCCTCCTCATTGCCAATAGCATTTATAAACCATTATTAATCTGTTAGAGGAGTTAAGTACAGATAGTAAACAGGACAATATGTACAAATTAAGTTAGAGAAAAATGAACATTAAGTAAAAAAACATTTTGATACACAACATGCAAACTAATTTTGCTTTTAGATACTAACTTACCAACCTTGCTTCATAAGTTGGCTATACCTAATATTATCTTTTTGATTCCTCTCGCTAGTATTTATTGATCTTTGAAAACAAATGTGACAAAATATAAATTATCTCATTTAGCACCCTTGCTCTTGCAAAATAGAAAATAACATTAAAATAAAAATCAGTTATAGAAGGGCGAATATACTGGCACGCCAGATCTATCCAGTTTTGCTGAAAAATGAAAGAGATAAACCCATCCAGCAGCTATGAAGAGTTTACAAATCAATTTACATGTCATTGCACTATGTATAGTTTATAAAAAGGAGAAAAATGGATTTAATCTATTTGAATGCTGTATGCAATGGATGCTCTATTCATCTGATAAGCGGTTAGCTGTCAATTGATGACAGATATATGCCTGGTAATAGTGACATGCCAATTACCAAGGAAAAGATAATGTCTTGTGTATTTGAATGTTGAGTCCAGAATATTATGAGGCTCTGGCTTACCTAGACTACTAGCACAAACATGATGTTGGCATTGAGACAAAGTGGGAATTTCTTGCCGACTAAACACGTAGTTCATGCTTTTACCTCCTAGAAGTATATAGTACACTCTGAGGTATTTTCATGTTCTGGTGATAGAATTGTACTGTAAACAGGGAAGATGAACGTACACTAATCCTCTCATGGTTTCTCACTGCTTGTGACAACCAACATTTGAAACAGAATTGTTAGGAAATTCACTGGCCCCAGGATGGGAACAAAATCAACTTACTCACTTTCTTGTTTTGGCCAACCAATCCCCTCTGGACCATTCAACAATTTTTAAAAAGAAAAGAAAACTAGTAATTTTAGTTATCACAGTAACCTTAGTTTAGAAAGAAAGTTTGAAACAAATCTAATAAATGACAACAAACTACACAGAGCCCATTCTTATATAACAAAATCCAGAAATGAAATGTCAATAGTTTAAAATATTCATACTGCAGGAAGAAAATAAGATTCTTATTAAAATCTAATGTCTCCTCACACCAAATCCCTTTTGTTCCTTTTTCATGACTAAAGCTTTTGATAGTGTTTTCATTCTGAATTGTAAGTTGCCATGAAATTATTATCATCAAAATTTGAAGAGGCAGATTATGCTGTCAGAAATGCACAAAATATCCCATTAGTCTCAATTAGTAATTGTTTTTTTTCAGTAACTGTTTCTTGATAAGTATTTTCAAAAGCCCAAAATGCTAAATTATGAGGTTATCTGAGGGACAAAATTCATCTCTTGGAAAGCTATTAATTTATAAAAGTATTTTCACTGAAACAATATAAAATAACACACACAAAAAAATCAGCTTACACACGAAACAAGAGAAATAAAAGTCCCAGAAACAAATAAAACAATTCCTCAAGGTGGACCTTAATAACCCCGTAACTTAATGGAACTCCAGGTCTACGTATTTACAAAAGTGGGTAGCATGTACATTTCGGTGGTTTCGCAAAGAGAACATCTCATCTTAAAACATGCTTCTTTCAATGGTGTCTCCACTTCATGGTTTATTATTAGGGGACTTGGTTTAAATTCTTGGCTATTTAGGTCATAAAATTACATACTCTTTTCATTTCCAGGGTTTCTTTTTTCTCCTACCATACTGTCCTTAAATGTATTAAACCAGTAATTCTCAACCTGGAGTGAGTTTACCCCTGGACAACATTTGGAAATGTCTGGAGACATTTTTGGTAGTCACAGCTAGGAGGGTTCTGTGTCATTAGCATTTAGTAGAAACAGGTACTCAACGATACACAGGGAAGCCCCCCCACAACGAAAATGCTCTGACCTCAAAAGTCAATAGTGCTGCATTGAGTCATTCCAATCTATAACCATAATAGTCAAATAAATTCTTTAACTGGTTCATTTTTCATGTGTTTTTTCTAAAGAAAAAAATGGTCTACGTATTTTATGGTTCTCGTTCTGATTTTTTTTATTGCTGTTTAACAGCCGAAAATAATAGTCTTAAACAGTACCATCATTAATTTTGTTCATGGATTCAGCACTTGAGTTGGCTCAGCTAGTCGGTCCTCACCTAACTTGGGTCTCTAATGCATTAACAGTTGCATGTGTCTGGCGACAGGGATGGGCTTATCTTGAAAATGTTTTCACTTGCACAGCTGGAACCTGGCCTGGAAAGACTGAATGAGCTAGTGCCAGAACAATCGGGACTGCTTGGGCACCTCTTCTCCTGCATGTGGTTTCTCCACCTGGTACCTTCACATAATGGCCTCGGGGTAGCTGTTTTTTTTTTTTTTTCTTTTTTCACCTGGGGGCCAATGGTCTTCCAGAGCAGAAGTTCCAAGAATGACTTGAAGAAACTGTACAGATGTTTATCTGAAGTCACACTGTAAGTTTTCTTTATTTTTATAACTTATTATTTTAAATTATCATGGAAATTCAAAATTATATTAATTTCAGGTGTACAACCCAGTGATTAGACATGATATAATTTACTAAGTGATCATCCCAATAAATCTAGTACACCTCTGACACCATATATAGTTATTAAAATGTTACTGACTATGTTCTCTATGCTGTATTCTATGTCCCTGTGACTATTCTGTAACTATCAATTTGTACTGCTTAATCCCTTCACCTTTTTCACCCTCAGACACCCCTCCCATGTGGCAACTATGACCCTAAGGCACTCCATTTGTTGAAGGAAATTCTAAAATATAAGACAATTCTAGAATATAAATTAATATAACATGTTAAAAATAATTTTTCTCCTATTCATTAATATAAAATGGGTGGATCATGTATAGAAATTCAAGCTGATAATTAAAATAAATCGCCTCAGTCACATCAAGGACACAGATGTTTGAAGGCTGCAAAATAAAGACAGAATATTTAAAGATTTATTTGAAGATAGCTGAACAGTACGTTGCACACTCTGTCTTCCCCATAATCCTTCTGATACGCTCATTTCAAATGTGGAGTGTAAAACTAATCCCAAATAGGTAAGGGGAACTTTAACAGACCAACCCGGGAATCTGGTATGTGTGACACTGTGCAGTGGTTCTTAATGCATGCTTGAGAAAACTAACATGAAAAGCAGAAGACTGCAGGTGCAAAATCACACCACTTGCCCTGAAGGTGAGTCGGAAGTGCAAGATGTCTACATATGGATCTAGCAATAGAAGCACTGCCTTCAATCACTTAAAGTCATCTTGTGGAGGAGGGAAGAGATAAACCACAGAATTTATATGCATGTATGCGTAACCATGGACATAGACAACAATGCTGGGGGGGGGTGGGGCGGGATTGGGAGGAGGGTGTCAATGGGAGAAAAAAGAGAAACATCTATAACAATAAATTAATAAATAAAATATCCTCCCCCTCCTGCCAAAAGGCATTTTGTTCAACGGGATGACCTTCGAAAGTCTTGGTCAAGACTGCATGTATATACTACATCATCATTTGCGGGATAATTAGAAAACAAAAACAAAAACGTAATAAACACTCCATAGGAAAAAAAAGTTTGATAAGAGCATCAGGGCCAGAATGCTTGAACTTATTTTTAAAATGTTCTGATCTGCTTTCCTCACCTCCCTCTTCTACTTTGATCATGGAGACTCCTTGCCTGAAAAGCTGAATGTGGATGGGAAAATACTAATAGAAAAGATTGAAGAATCACTTTACATCACAAGGTCCCTATGGAGGAAGGGAAAATATTTAACTTTAAATAAGCATTTAATTATTATATGGAGTTAGTCATTTAAATTTCACTATATTGGGTTTTGGTCTTAAAATGACCACAAAGCATTTAATAACATATTTAAAAAAAAAAAAATGGGGCCTGCCATAGGGTCCACACTGGATCCTCAGTTGTGCAAATCCATCCCACTGGTAATATGCAGCATACCAGGCTTCAATAGCGTCTTGTACTGTATATTTTAAAATAGTGCGCTATCATTTAGAGTGGGTAGAATTGTTAGCCCAGGTATTATTAATCTAACGTGATTCAATGAAAGAAAGAACTGTGGATAACACTCATGTCTGTGGTCTCTCTAACTCACCTCGTACGTCAAGAGTGTACATCCTAGACTAAGCAAATATCAAGATAGATATCAAGGACAGTAAATAGAGAAATTGGATGGCTGGGTGAGCACTTTAGCACTCTGTAGTCATCGTTTAGTAATGGTTCTCTTCTCCCACCGGTGACCTCAAGAACTAGGGAAATGAGGATGACACGGTTGGAGGGCACTGTGAGCCTTGCACACCAGGGTGCCTGCAGGGTGTGAACTAAGGAGGGGGAAGTCTAGCATCACTGCAGGTCAGGTAAGACAGCAAGCAGCCTCTCCACGGATCCCAAAAGACAGTGAGAAACAGAGCCAGTGACCTTAGAACAGTTCAGCGTCTGAAACAGGTCTATTTTTCAGATGCCAACAAAATATGTAAAGCTCATAAATCTGCTATAGTTTCATCTTAGTAATTATTATATCTCCTAAAAATTGCGCGCACACACACACACACACACACACTGTAAAAACATGTATCTAAATGCCTCATTTTCATCTGCTTTGACAAATTTTGTGTAAAGTCTAAATCTTGATCACACATCAACATCAGGATTCAGCCTACATACTATTCTCAAGGCCACTTCAGAGAATGATCTAGAAGTCCCAAAATATCATATCTCACCAAGTCAATATTTTTAGTAGATCTTTTAAGAATAAACCTCAAAATAATAATGCCTTTAGAAAAAGTATATATATCGGCAGATGTTACTGAAAAGATTCTAGGTCTCAAACCATGACACAGGGCCTCTGTTTTTCTATTGATATCTTAGTTTTGCTTTATTCTGTTCACTCAGAGTAGCAAATAGGGACAGGAGCAGAGACCTAACTTAAATTATTCACAAACCCCTAAACCAATCTGTCCGACCAATGGTATAGTGACCCCAATTTTATAGGCCTCAGTCGTATGTTCATTCCTCATTCTGGTGCTGTGGGTTTTGCAGGCATGGGAGATGTGTCCTCACTGATTCATAAACAGTACATGGAATCAACTGGGTTATTTTAGTGGGAGAGATATGGTGTTCCTATGAGAACTTATGTTTGCCATATTCCTATGTATGCTAAACCCACAAGTCCGTCTGCTCATTATTCCTGCTCATTGAGAATAATATGGAGACGTTTGTGTTTCATTAAAGCTGGATTCGTGTTTCAAGACTAAATAACAATTTTATACACTGTTAGCCCCACTACATAATGCTTATTTGGTAATTTACATAAAAATTACTAAAAAGTTGGTTCTTACTGCTCATTAAATTTTGAGAATATGAAACAACTAATGTTGCCAGGTTCATCACTGGTTTTGAGAAATACATCATTAAATCCTTTTCAAATACTATGATCATCTTTTTCAATTCTCTGGAGATTTACAAAAAAATAAATAAAAGTGCAACAACTACAGTAAAGTTCACTGGTCAATATGCAAGACGCATTTAATTAAATTTCTCATCTCTGAAAATATTTCTGAAATTTCATGTTTGCAAGTTATATATGTATATGTCCTAACTTGCTTAGGCAACAATTAAAAGAGGAAAGCAAAAGAGAGTCAAGTCACTTGGGGGTCCTTGGGGATGTGAAGCTTCTGGGAATTATGTGGACGTCTTTCTTTTCTCTAGACATCTATGTGTTCTACACAATGACCATGCATTGTCAGTTTGAATTTTATAAGGTGCTGAAAAAAATCCAAACCTGACTAAAAATACATGTTTCAAATAATGACCACATAGATTTTAAATATGAAATATTTGTATTATGATTCAAAATAAAAACTTGGTCATTAATGATGATTCAAAAGGTTAATGGCAATTTAGCAAACCAACAATGAATGATTCTCTTAAAATCCTGAATTCACAACGTAAAATGCAAGATGCAACAATCTTCATATGAACATTTTGACACTCCTGCCCCTCCCCAAATTATGAAGATTTATGCAGTTAAACTTTGATAGAATTATAAACAGTCCTAAGAATTTTCTGAAATTAATCTTTGTTCTTTAATAAGTGTTTCAAACACCAAGCAATCCAATGCTTTAAATTTTTTACTATCACTTTAAGAGCTATCTTTTGGAGTCTGTACTTTCTTTGATCTAATACCTTATAAGGAGTGGTTACACAGTAATTTCATGCATAGATTGATTATGATATATAATTAACCAATAATGGCCCACACTTCTCCACCATGTATGAGATAACAGTCACAACTTAGTTAATTAATTCATTCATATGACTTCAGAAAGAAAGTAAGATGTACTCTTTTTAGGAAACAGTGTTTGCTTTATGTGAAATGTCATTTTAACATTAACATAAACAATTTGTCAAATTACTAAAATTTTAAAACCAATACTAACTGATTTTAAAAAGCTATTCATTAATAAATACTAGTGACTTAAAATCAAACTTTCTGAATCTTATGCCATTATCTAGTACTTTATATTATTATATACAGTAAAAGAAGAGATTAAAACTAAGAAATCTACTTAAAACCTAGAGAACAGCAGATTTTCTGATTTTCTGCATTGTTTAATGAATGAAAAGCTATGTAAAAATTAATTATAACTTAATTGGTTCTTCAATAGTGATTTACCAGTTCTCTGAATCTCAGGAAACTTAAACAAGTTGGGTATAAATAACGATGATGTTGGTTAGACTAGATCAGACAAAAGAAGTTACAGGACATTGGATAGACACAGAAATAAAATCACCAACACTCTCTTCTTATCCTGTGTACCTCTGTGCAATTGCCGCACCTGTGTTTATAGTACTTCAGTCAATACTATGACTTTTCAATAAGATGGTGAAGAATTCTGGTATCTCAAACAAGCTCCTTTCCAAGGTTGAAACAAATTCTAAGTTGTTTTATGGTTACACTTTTCCTACATGTTTAGGAATTAACCCTTTGTTTTACCTCTATGAAAAACATGATAGAAAACATCTCACTACTATATAATCATATTCCAAAACTCTCACAGAAGAATGACAATGTCTAAAGATCATGGATTCTTCCCTAATAATCAACACCAAAGAATATGGTCCTTTAGAGGTTATCTCAAAATTTCACATAATCATGACAGAAACATTATATATAACTTGACAAAAGACAGTCTGAAACATCTGAAATTTGAGTGAGATCACTCGGCATATCACTATACCTTCCTCTTAAAATTGTCAATGAAGTATATCAAATTAGATCATTAGAGGAAGTAACATGAACCCACATTATCTTTATTATATATAGCAAAAATTTCACTAACTTAAGACAGAAAACTATAGAGGTAGGTTATCAATATCCAAGCAACAGATCAGACAGAAATAAAACATATTAATTATCAATCTGAATAAAATCTGTTTGTAAATTTACGATTGACAACATGTTACCCAATGCATTTTATATGCCTGAATTGCTTCTGGTTTCACTGTTATGAAGAAATGAGTCCGTTCACATTAAGTAAAAATACTTCATTTCTTCTACTAGACAAAGAGAACTACAGAATTCAGATTTTTTTTTTTGCTATAGATTCTAGCAACACAACCTTATTTTGAGCTTAGCTGTAGTAAATTACTAATTTTAATATATAACCAAATTATATATATATGTGATATATATATAATTTTTACTTCACATATATGAAGTTATAAATTAAGATTGCTTATAATTTTATCTTCTGGAGTTAATCATTCTTGTCTTTTTTCCATGTTTTATTACAAAAAAAACTATAACAGCATGTGTGCATACATGTATATGTACACACGTCTAGTAGTTTTGTTCTGTTTTTATTATTTGTGTTTAATATGTATAATAGGTAAGCAATATTAAAACTAATTTGATAGTAATTAAATAAAATATAGCAGATATACAAATGGAGAGACAAATACCACCTTAAATTGGTGGTTTTAACAAACTGTCAATTATTTAAAATTAATTTTAAAAATGTAAAAGTATAGTTAAGAAGGTATACAATTTTAAATATCATAGTAAAACTATTCCTTAATCAAAACATTTGAGTATTCATGAGACTGCAAAGGTCTTAAATGTGTATTTTCCATTTGGAGTAAAATACTATGGCCTGCCTATAAAAACTGTAATGTGAGTTATATTTTAACCCACTCAGATTTTTAAATATTGAAAAATTTCATTCATTACAATTACATCTTCATGTTCATTTTTATATTTTCACTTCTCTTGAACTCAAACTATCTTCGATAGTATTAAATCCAAGTTCATCCATGTTAGTAGACTAAGTGCCTAAAACAAATAAAGTCTCAACATATCAAATTGACTCACAATTTCTAGATAGTACACAGTACTTACCCATTCAAGAAGGATGTAACAGCAGCTGAGAAGCTGTCAAGGAGAAAAATGCCAGAAAGATTAATAAATCATATTTCTATAACATGGTGATGAGAATTATAAGCAGCTATGTAAAAATTAGGTCATTGGCAGTCAGATGGCTTGGCTTTTTTAAGTTTTGGTGGTAGAGTAGTGTACATTTATCTTCTGTTATGTACTTATAAGTACTTGGCAAGCTTGGTATATATAAACATTACTTAAAGATATTATGATTGGCTTGGATTAAGAAAGTGTCCTCTGACATTACCATTAGCTATTGAAGATCTTAAATATTGCTGGAGATGATTGAAGAGGCAAAGGAAATCCATAAGTCAAAGAATGACAATAATAGTAAGAAAAATTGAGAGGATAATTAGGAATAAAACATGTACACTTAATGATATAAGAATTTTAAAACAAATTAATGAAACCTAAATGTCCACATGGTTCATAAAAAAGAGTGATTTAGTACATTAAACCATAAGGGAAATAAATATCTAACACAAGGGCAAGCTGAATGCTATTTTTCACATTTTATTATTTTAATGTTTCTTATAAATAGAAACTAATCTTCCTAATGTATTTTCCCTGTTATATATGAAAGGAAATATACTGTCATTTTCTGTGACCCTATATAAAAAAATGATAAGCATCAGGAAAAAAAAGAAAAAAATGGAAAGAAACAGAAAGTAAAATAAAAACTTAATTGCCATTTCTCATGCAATCAACTGGAAACATTTTTGAGAAAGTCAAGCAATAACTTTGCTGTGATATATTATATTGGGTTTGGTGAATTAACAATACTCAAGCAATCAAGGTAGTTTATTGACAGATAAATTTCATTGAAATAAAAGTTAAATATATTGATAAAGTCTTATTTAAAAAAAAAATAGCCTTAGCAGTGAGATGTTTTTATGAGTGTTGTTGTAAGGGAGTTTTTGAATATCAGTCCATTTATACTACTTTGCATTGCCTAAATTGCTCATTCTTATTCATTAACACATATTTCAAATATAGTCAAGTGAGAAAATTAAGACTGCCTATAATTATCTCTCCTGAAGTTAGTCATTGTTAATAGTAGATTTATATGTTTTTGGTCTTATCCCTGTGTTTTATTACTCAAACCAAACCAAAGCAGAACCAAACAAAATCTCTTTTGTCAAATATAACATACAAGGATATGAGGAATGAATGTTGACTCTAATCTCACTCAAGAAATGAATACCATTGAGTTTGCTGCATATCATGCTAGAATTTTTCTGTGTACATACCAGAACTTTTTAGTATTATCTGATGTACTTATATATAAAGTATTTATATACATGGCTATATATTATAAAAGTGGTATTTTCTAACTCTTTTTTTTTTTTTGTCGTATCACTGTATCTTAGATAACTTTCAATGTCAGTCAAACTCATCCAATTATTTAATGATTATATATTTGTAATAAAAAATGGGAATGATTAAATTATGTGTTTTTGGTAATAAAATAATACTATACTTAACAAGAAATATTACATATTAAGTTAGTTTTTGTAGTTAAAACAAGACTAATTAGGTTTTGCAGGCAAACAAGGGATAAGACCTTAAGGAGAATTTATGTTAAACGCAATTTGCAATGATAGATGTTTTATCCTTAAAAAAATAAAATTGTGTAATTAAGGAAGCCAAGGACTTACTCAGCAGAAGGCAGGTCTAACAGGTTTGGCTCTGAATAGAGTACAGCTGAAAAATGAGTATTAAGAGATTAATCCTAAAATAGATTTTCCTAAATTGATGCTAAGAACTACAAGAAGTCATTTGCCAAAATCAAGAGTCAGAGCATTTAAAACATAGAAGTTACTCCAACACTGTTGAATTTTCATCTTAACGAATTATGTTTTGTCAAGTTTATTATTGAGATAAGCAAAATCTGTATTAAAATTATTGTGTTAGGACTCAGTAGAATGACATGCATTTGAAAAACAGACTCTTAATCTCATAATGAAAGCCCTGAAAAGATGTTATACATCACTTCCATCTTTCTAACATCTATGAAATCATTCCCCCAAGTGGCAGTAGAGTATATGTATTAGTTTATCCTCCAATGTTGCCTTTTTTTAAATTTAAAATAGTCACACTGTACAAACTTCAATAGTTATTGTGCTATTGCTGTTCCTAATAGTACCTTTAGCAATGACATACTTTTGCTATTCAACCAAAATTTGTAAAAATAAATTACCTCATTTTTTTTAGATTGATCATGGTATAGTTTCTTTGTTAAATCTTAGGTGATGGAAAATAAATCACATTTGCCGTAAATATCCTTTGAACCACAAGCACTGCAAATTGACATTACAGCGTGGATTTTTCATCTTGACAGCTTATCGCAGGAGCCAAATTGCCCCAGATTTTCTTTAAAGAACAGGATAAATCTGGTCAAACATAAAGACTAAAACAAAGAACTTGTTTAGTGCCGTGAAGGAATTAACTCATGGATCAGATTTCATATGAGGTTTATTCCAATTTCTAGTGGATAGAGTGAAATTTTAAAAATTATCAGTAATGTTGTTCTTTTCAAAGGGTCAGAATAAAGGAAATTTCTTAACGAAACAGAGGCACTTGGCTTGTTCTAAGGGTTGGGAAAAAAACAACTCAGGCAAAAAAAAAATTATATATGGTCATTTTAGGGCATAAATGTTATTTGACTAACAGTGAATGTTCTGCCAATAAAAATCTCAGTGTTATCACTTATACTTGTTAATGTAGTACTAAGATAAAAGGAATCAGCCTAAACATATCCTAAAATGCTTAGCCCAAGGAATAGTGTCACCATGCAAATATGTAATATACAGCCATAAAAAAAGTAACATGGGCAATTTTACTCTCCTATAACTGTATAAAAAGAGTTAGAGAAAGAATCAGGACCTCCTGCTGTCGCAGAATATATATATTTCAGTACAGGTAAATGTCAGTAAAACAGTACTTTGCTTTGGGAGTAGGAATTAGGTTCTGCATGTGTCATGGTCAGAAAATGTCTTAGGGACAGTTGGTTAAAGAGCGTATCAAAATACATATACAGCCCGGCCAGTATGACTCAGCAGTTGATCATCAATCCTTGCACCAAGACATTGCTGGTTCGATTCCCAGTCAGAGCACATGCCCAGGTTGTGGGCCCAATCCCCAGTGAGGGGCATGCAGGAGGCAGCCAGTTGATGTTCTCTTTCATCGATGTTTCTATCTCTCTCTCCCTCTCCTTCCTCTCTCTCTAAAAATCAATAAAGAAACAAATTTTTTTTAAAAATACATATAGAAAAAGTGAGGCCGAAGGTAAATTAGGAATTGTGATAATGATCCTCCTTCTCCTTTTATAAAAGTACTTTCATTACATTAGATAATATTCAATAAACTATTGTTCTATATTGTGCTGTGCTTATTCTTCAGATACGTTCATCTTATTCAATCCTCCACAGCAATCCTACAAAGTAGTTTGTGTATTAATGTCATTCTAGATATGAAAAACGGAGGCAGGGAGAGACTTAATAATTTGCTGTTAATCTGATAGCTACTATCAATCAGCAGCAAACTGAGGTTATATGTGAACAGTGGTTTTGCCTTTGATTTCTGGGCAGTCATAACAAAGCATTATGTCGAATTTTTAGAGTTCTTAAAGAATTTGTATGCCTGGGATCTCATGTCTCCATTATAGCCATTATATTATTTGTGGAATGGTAGCTGTTCTGTGTAACAGACACACTAAAGTAATTTTTTAGTAATTTTAGGAGTCATTAGGCCCAGATTTTATAAGATCTGTTGAGGTGCCCTGACTGATTTGGCTCAGGGGTTACAGCATCGGCCGTGGTCCAGAGAGACCTGGGTTCGGTTCCCGCTAAGGGCACGTACCTCAGTTGCAGTTTGCCCCCAGCCCGGTTGGGGTCGAGTGGGTGGCAACCAGTAGATGTGTCTCTCTCTCACATCGATGTTTCTCTCTCTCTCTTCCTCCCTCTGTCCCTCTTGCTCTATCTGAAGATAAATGCAAAAATGTCCTCCGGTGAGGATAAAAATGAATGAATGAATGAATGAATGAATGAATGAATGAATGAATGAATGAATAAATAAATAAATAAATAAATAAATAAATAAATAAATACAAAGATCTGTTGAGGCTCCTGTTGCAACTGCATCTTCCTTGCCTTCTGCCCATTCTGGCGTTTCTACCCTACAGGTGGTTTGTTTTTTGTTTGTTTTGTTTTTTTTTTCCCAAGAACACGCCCCAATGAACTTCCTGCAACTGGACATCTATCTCGTTGTCTCATTCCAAGGACCCTGAGTAAAACAGTATTTTCACTATCAAACCATTCTCTTGACTCTTTTGTCAGATCTTCTTGGTCCCTTTAATATTCTCTTGCTGTTTTCTTTTTCTCAGTACTTTCATGTATTTGTGCAACCTGTACAGTATATTTATATTATACATTCAGCTTTGATAGTCTGTCCCTTTTCTGGAGACTCTAGCTTGCGGTGCCTTGTTTCCTTGGATGTTTTGTGATTTTTATTATCAACTTACATTTCTTAAAATTTTCCTTGTGGGGATTATTTGTGGCTTGGACTGAAGATAGGTTTTTCAAGAGAGAGTTTGCAATTTGTTTCTATCAGGTAACTGGGAGTTATATCAACCTAGCACCACTTTACACGATAGTATTACACTGATAGTTTTCACATCATATAAGTAGGATAAATTCAGGCTACAATCCCAAGTAAGCGTTGGTTTTTAGCTAGAAGGATTATTTTTTCCCATCATTCAGCACTAGGATTCCAGATAGGAACATCTTGCAAAACTCTGAGTGAATGCACATTTATATCCACTTTACACTTCCATAGCAAAACTAGCCAATTTGGTGGACTCGGCTTTATGATGGAATTGTAGTTTTTTAGCCTTTCTAACTTAAGCAATTACTGGAGTTATCTCCCTGTTCTCTAAGCTCTGAAAATCTAAACTCAAGTTACCTAGAATTTGCAATTGATCTCAAGATGATAGCTTGTATCACCATTCTGCTTATCACTTTCCATTTACTCTTTTTGTTTTGCCTCAGAGTATTTGTTACTTTCTATTCAGCTCTTCAATGCATTTAAATGTTAAATTTTTTTTCATTATTTTAAATATTTTTCTCCCAGCCAAAGAAATGGGCAAATTACCCATTCTACCATACTGTAGAAATCTAAGGCTATCCCTCTAATCTTCATCAAATAGCTTCACCTTTAACAGGTGGTCCTTTTATCCCCAGCTCAGTCAGCTGGGATAAAGTGAAAATAGAGATCTATGGGCAGAAATGCTAAATCTTTGTTTTTTATTCTAATGAAAGCTATGTTACTGATATAATAGACAAAGAGTTTGAAGAGTGAAAAAATTAAATCACACTCCCCTCATTAGAATAGAAAGGATAATTACTCCCTTTGGAAAGAATCATTTAGATCCTGGTGGGACCTCAAAAGAGGTTCTATACCTTGCCTTTCTACTGTTAAAATGGTGAAAAGTAAAAGGGATATTGAAAAGAACTATAGAAGTGTTTGGGAATTCTAAAATAAAGGATGAATTTTCCCTTAATACAATCTGAAATGATATGAAGAAAAGTCTCTTTAGGATTCCCTAGTAACCCAAAGAAATGAGAGCAAAATGACTGACATATATTTTTGCTGCTAACATGGGAGAAGACACAGGTAGCCACAGCAAGTACCCTTTGGTCCCCAGGTAACAAGAGAAAGCAAAATAATTTCCTTTTGCCTCTGAAAACAGGACCATTAGTTGAAAGAGAGAAAGCAGGCAGATATTGAAGGGATCTGTGGTCATAATGAGAAGAAATTATAGCAAAGAGCAGTGTAGGATGTATGTCAACAAACCAGGTGGGAATACAGAAACCTCAACAGATGCCAATGTGGTGGATATACAGGGTGTGATTGTACATCGCAACAGATGTCAGTCTAGGACAAAGGAAGTCTGAAACCCAGATGCCTCGCCATCTGATATTACTGCATTATATAAACTTTTCAGAAATTAAACCAACACAGGAAGAAAGAAGGAAAGGGAAAGGGCAATTCTGATCAGAGTGAATAAAAATCTGAGCCTGAGAATACTTCGAAGCAACTGATTTTATTTAAAATTGTTAGGCTTATTTTGTTTGTTTCTTTGCTACCAAGCAGAATGGGAACTCAGTTAGAAGCTACCCCTGGTTATGAGAAAAACATAAAATGAAAATAATTACATTTTGTCATCACTTGAATTTTAGAGCCTGAGAATATGTATCTATTATCGATGGGGAGATCTCCCCGTCTCCACTGGTTGCTAGTGGGAACGGTCTTCTTGCAATATCCCAAAGAAAGGACGTTTCTGAGACTCACATGGGAGGATGGGATATTGTGGAAAGCTTTATTTCTGTGGAATCAAATCCCTGACTTTCCAAGGTCCCATTACCCTTTATTGGACTAGGGAAGAAGTGTAGCTGTGGCTTCAACAGGGCTAGAATCAAAGCCAGTGTCCAAAATTTTCACTTCAAATTGGAGCAGTGTCCAGGCCAGCATCAGGCTAGCTTAGTTTGTGTTCCCCATTGTAGTTCATCAGTCCTTTGCACGTGGGGTCCACATGGCTGTGGGCCACATGAGCAAATACAAGAGAGCCAAAAAGCAAGAGAGCAAACTCCTTTGTCTGTAGGATTATGTATTCCCAAATTTTCACAGGCTCGCACAGGCCCTGCCTATGTAATCTAGCCAATCCATGGTGTGACTGACACCTCTTGTCACCTGGGCTCATTGCACATGTGTCTACCTTCCCCTTTGTCCAGTCCCCTCCCCCAGTCATTGGCAGGGAAT
Organism: Tadarida brasiliensis; assembly: GCA_030848825.1. Classification (NCBI taxonomy): domain Eukaryota; kingdom Metazoa; phylum Chordata; class Mammalia; order Chiroptera; family Molossidae; genus Tadarida; species Tadarida brasiliensis. The sequence goes on along the minus strand of CM061263.1, from coordinate 107,551,688 downwards.
GGGGCAGTGATTCCCTGGGGAGTGTGAAATTACAGCTTCCTGATGAAGTTGCCCAAATGGTCATCCTTATAACGACTGGCCTTCCTTTTGCTCCTTATCTATTATTAATAACTAGCTAATTATAGTAATACCATAGCCACACAACATATTCTCTTAAACTTTTGTGGAGATAAAAAGAACAGATCTCTCAGGAGGAAAGTTATGGTCAAGTGTGTAAAATACGGCTGACAACTAAACCAAGACAAGAACATGTTGAATATAGCACCATATTACTAATTGGTGATGCTGCAAGCAGAACTCTAGAATGGCAATGGTGGAAAATCAAGTGGAAGGTGAGAAAGTTGAAGTAGTAGTGCATGCAAAAACACAAACTAACAGCTTCCACCCCCTAAAAAAACTAACAAACAAATAAACAGAAAAAAAAACAAAAAACAAAAAACAAAACGCACTGTCTTGAAAAGCTGGTTATAAAGGAAAATAGTAAAAACAAGACACAAAAGTAATAGTTATTGAATAGATGATGACAAAGGCAGGCTTGTTTTCCTTTATTTAAGATGGTAGGTACACGATCATGTTCGCCTGATCAGAGGGAATATGTGCTAGAAACGTAAGATGTTGAAGATGTAGAAGACAGAAGAGCTAGAAGTGCATGGGAGCCATGGAGCAGATGTTAAGGGACTGGGCTTGGATTGGAGTAGTGCTTTCTTCGTTGTAATGGAAAGGGGAGGTAGTAGGTCAAGTTTTTAGATATGGTAGCAGAAAGTCAAGTAGTCACAGTCTAATGTATTCTGTCTGATAAGAAGTGAAGTCATAAAAGGAGTCAAGTGGATGAGATGTGATTTCACTGTGGAAACAGAATAAACTTTTTGGGGAAAACACTCTTTCTTGAATGCATGTGGAAAGCCCACTTGAGCTTGTTGAAATGAATGTGCAGTGCCTCCAATGTACTGTTTGATGCTTAGCTGTGGGGTACAGGCAGAGAGAGGGATTTGTCTATAATTTCAGTGTTTACATACAAGTATGAGCTTAAAACGAGGGAGGCAAGAATATTTTTTAAAGAAATACAAGCTGGGTGTGGAGGAAGAAATGTGAATGTAGAAGGAAGCTGATCAGTAATGAGACAATGGAGATCAATGAATTGGGCACCTCCTCAATGAAGTTGCTATCAATGGTGGTAGCTCTTAGGATGGTCAGTTGATGAGATCATCTGTGATTTTAAACATGTAGGATATCTGCAAATATCCAGACTCAGAAAGGAAAGAGGGAAGACAGCAGGAGCAAACTAGAGAGTTCCAATCTGATGATCAAAAAAAGGAGTGGAGATAATCATTTGAAAGCCACAACAGGAAGAAACAGAGTCCTAATTATAAGAAACCTCTGCTGTAATAATTTATTTGATTTTTAGACAAATGGAAGTGTTTTTGAACATAGAAGATACCTCATTTTAACAATGGCTGCCTTGTAAGGAGCCAGTCACAGGAAATATTCAAATAAGAGTAGATGAGTGTCAGTTACAGTGTATATTGTGAAGAGAAGTCAAAATAAACAGTTAGATGATACCATCTCCCAAGTCTATTCCCTACTCCAAGATCTCTTCTGAATCTGAATGTTGATCCATCTACCATCCATATTTTCCTTTTCTCTCAATTTCAATCATTAGCAAAATTGATGGTATCTTTAATGTCTTCCTTGAATACCTCTCCCACTGTCTTGTTCTAATTTAAACCTCTTCTTTCCTGAAGATAGTGCTTCTTCTACAGAATTGCTAAATCTGGGCTTCAAAGTGGGGGTATGTTTTTTCTGTATTCATCATCCTATATTCCTGACAATTACATTTTATTCCTCTATAAAACACATCCCTTATAAAAAAGCTGTGGTACATATATATAATGGAATACTATGCGGCTGTAAGAAAGAAAGATCTCTTATCCTTTGAGACAGCATGGAGGGACCTCGAGAGTATTATGCTAAGCGAAATAAGGGAAAGAAAGAGAAAGATAAATACCACATGATCTCACTTATTTGTGGAATATAATGAACAAGGTGGGCTGATGAACAAAATAGACCCAGGGACATAGAAAGGAGTATGGTTCAGACTGACAAACCTCAGAGCAGGGAGGCGGGGAGGATGGATGAGATGAATCAAATAACTTATATGAATGTATGCATAACCAATGGACATAGACAACAATGCTGGGGGGGCAGGGAGTGGGATGGTGTCTGGGGGGGGGAAAGGAGAAGGGTGTCTGGGGGGGGAAAGGAGAAATATCTGTAACAAAAATGAATTTAAAAAAATTGGGGGGGAAGAGAACTACAAAAATAAATAAATAAAGTAAATATTTCAGTGAAAAAAAAACACGTCCCTTGTTGCTGTCATCTAAGAACACCTCCCCTCCCCCATTTGTTTTTTGGTGCTATTAGCTCCTGGGTATATTGTTTTTTTCCCCTTAGGAGTCTTTTTTTTTTCCATTATTTTATTTTATTTTTTTCCATCACCAATTATCCCCCTTATACCCTCTTCCAACTCCACTGACTCCCTTTCCCCCTCAACAATCATCACATTGTTGTCCATGCCCATGACTTCTTTGTCTCTTTTTTGCTCAATATTCCACCCCAAATCCCCTCCCCAGGACTGCCAGCAGGTTCTCTCTCTATGAGTCTGTCTCTATTTTGCTTGTTAGTTCAGTTTGTTCATTAGATTTCACATATGAGTGAAATCCAAGGTACTTGTCTTTCTCTGACTGGCTTATTTATTTCACTTAGCATAGTGCTCCCAGGTCCATCCATGCTATCTCAAAAGGTAAAATTTTCTCCTTTTTACAGCTGAGTAGTATCCCATTGCGTAAATGTACCATTGCTGTTTTATCTACTCATCTACTGATGGATACTTGTGCTGCTTCCAAATCTTGTCTATTGTAAATAACATTACAATAAACACAGGGTGCATATATTCTTTTGAATTAGTGTTTAGGATTCTTCGGATAAATTCCCAGAAATGGAATCACTGGGTCATAATGCAGTTCCATCTTTAATTTTCTGAGGTAACTCCATATTGCTTTCCACAGTGGCTGCACCAATCTGCATTCCCACCAACAATGCACGAGAGTTCCCTTTTCCTCACATCAACATTTTTTGTTTGTTGATTTATTGATGATAGCCATTCTGACAGGTGTGAGGTGATATTTCATTGTGGTTTTAATTTGCATTTCTGATGATTAGTGATGTTAAGCATATTTTCGTATGTCTGTTGGCCATTTGTATGTCCTCTTTAGAGAAATGTCTATTCAGGTCTTTTGCCCATTTTTAAATTAGATTGTTTGTTTTTTGGTGTTGAGTTTTATAAGTTCTTTATAAATTTTGGTTATTAAGCCCTTATCAGATGTATTGGGGAATATGTTCTCCCATTCAGTGGGTTGTCTCTTCATTTGTTGATGATTTCCTTTGCTGTGTACAAACTTTTTAGTTTAATATAGTCCCATTTGTTTATTTTTTCTTTTGTTTCCCTTGCCAGAGGAGATATATCAGAAAAAATATTGTTATAAAAGGAATCAATTTTTAAAATCTTAGAATGAAGAGAGACTTTTTAACCATGGTATGAAATCTAAAAGATTGAAATATCTGATATCCTAAAAATTTAAAACTTCTATACAGCAGAAGTTTTCAAGGATAGAGGAGAAAGAAATTTATATTATGTGTGTGTGTGTGTGTGTGTGTGTGTGTGTGTGTGTATGATTAATGTCCTTACTACACAGATAGATATAACTCCTACAATTTTTAAACTCCATAATAAAAAAAACTAGGCAAAAGATATTAGTAAATAATTCACAGAAGAAATATAAATATCTAATAATTTTATAAAAATAAGCTTAATTGAAAAATCAAAGAGACATAATTTTAAACAAAAGTATTGTTTCGTCTATCAAATTAGAAAAAACTAAAGACCAATAACATCTAATTTGTATGGTGTACTTTCAAACACAACTAGTGAGAATATAACAGTTAATAGTTACAGCCTTTCAGAAGGGCAACTGAACAATATCACTTTTTAAATGGTCATACCCTTTGACCCAGTATTTTCTTAGAATTTCATCCTACAAAAATATTTCCATAGACATCACTCTCAGGTGAGATAAAGCAATTAGAAGACCAGTATTAACACCTAGAATAATTTAGAAAATCCAGACACTTAGAAATTCCAGAAAATTGGTTTGAAGGCAAAGTAGAACTGCTAAAGCAATGACAAAGAATTGTTAAGACTCTACAGCGAGGGAATTACCTTGGAAGAAGCAGCCAGCTTCAGTAACTACGTTAGTTGATGCTGAGCAAGAGCTGAAAATCCTGTGCCAAACTTCAGTGGAGGGCCACCTTCAACAGCTGGGGATGTATTAGGACAAGTACTTCCTTGCAATCTGTATCTCCGTGTCATTGGCAGCCATGGAGGTTGACTTGGTCCTCAAAAGACAGTGTGAGTTTGGTGACCTCTCTCATTAGCTCTATTATCTTGGTCCAGTGGATTGCTACTTAGAAATGATCTAAAATCTTGGATAATCATTGTGCAGTCCAAATTGCATCAGTATTCTGCAAAATGTGTTGATGTGTGGGCCATTGTCCATCCGGCTGCCACCACGACCTAAAAGACTGAAATCATCTTTCACTTCTTCAGTAAAGCCTAATTTGCATCTGGGACAAATATATTCCCGTAGCTTTGGGCTGACCCTTGCAAAAAAGGCAGAAGAAACTGCTGTGCACTGAAGGTGGAGCCTGAACCGTCCTGGCCTTCGAGGCCACATTGCCAGTTCTCTCTTAGGCCACGGGTCTGAGAGGGCAGCTGCCCGCCCACTCCACGTAGCTACCCCCCAGAGACAGTCACCACCTCTGCGGCCGCTGCTGCTTCCTGAATAGGGCCCCCGCGCCGGAGCCAGAGTCCTGGGTTTGTTCTTTGATGTCACCTCCCTTTGTTCTTTGATGATGCTAGCTCCTGGCTCACTGCAGCAATCTCCAATATTGCTTGTCTAGTGGTGCATTTGAAGTCCAAGAACTAGCTTCTCCATTCTCTTCAATCATCATGGTTCATAACCTAACTCTAAAACTCATTTCTATGATCATACCTAGGATTTTGTTGTTACTAGTCACTGCAACTGTCCCCAAACCTCAATTCTGAACATGTCTTATTGCAATTTTCTACCTTTCCAACTCACTCCCTTTAAGGGTTTAACTCCAACAATAGTTTGAAGCCATTGAAACCTTCCCATTTTTCCTTCTCTCTCAGCTAATGCCCACACTTCTGTTATTATCAAGCTTAAATGTTATTGCTAATCCTTATAAAATCACTCACTTAAATGCAACAACAGGTCCTTTTTTTCCTATCATATTTGTTTACTCTCTCAGCTAAACCACAGCCCTGGTTAAATCCAACTTTGCATCTACTGCACACCTGCAACTGCCCCACTGTACCAGCCTGGAGGACACCCCACCATCTGGACTGCCCTAACTTTAAATTCATGAGCTTCATTCACCTTTTTACTGTACATGACTATTTTATACTATGTCCTTTTTTCTCTTATTTTTAAAATATTTATTGTTTAAAATATTACAAGTGTCCCTCAATTTTTCCCCCATGGACCCCCTCCTCCCTACTCCCACCCCCTTCTTGCTTTCCTCAAACTATTGTCTGTGTCCATTCATTATGCATATATGCATATCAGTTCTTTGGTTCATCTCCTCCCAACCTCCCCAAACCCCTTCCCTCTGAGGTTTGTCAGTCTGTTCCCTACTTCCATGTCTCTGGATCTATTGATTATCAGCTTATTTTGTCCATGATGTTCCATAAATAAGTGAGATCATGTGGTACTTGTACACTATGTCCTTTTGCCTCTGACTGCCTCTCTTCTCTCACTCTCTGTTTGTGACCATTCTTCCTATTTCACTAAAATATTCACTTACATAAAGCAGTAAAAAGAGAAGTTTCTCCTACACCTGCTCTTTCTCATCTATTTCCCTGCATTTGTGCTTGAATAGTCTAACTTTTCTTCTATGATCAGAATGGACTTGACCCCAAGTAGTCTTCCACATTGTGCACTGGATCCCACGTCTTTTTCTTTCTCAAGGACATTGCTTAGCACTGTTCTCTTCTCTCTCTTTATCAAATATTCCTCATTAGCTGGATCATACCCATTAGCATCAAAATAACATGCACTTATGTTGCTTATCTCTTAAAAATAAAATAGCTTGACCTTGTTTCTCTTTTCAGCTGTCACCTGATTTTTCTACCTATAAAGTAAAACTCCTTGAAATAGCTATGTTGGCTTCATTCTTTGAATGTTTTTCTTCCCATTTTCTCTCAAACAAACAATCAGAAAATTTTTATCACAACTCCACCCAAACTGCTGATTTTGTTGTCACTATTGATCTCTATATCACTAAGTCCAACTGTCAATTCCCAGTCTTCACCTTTTTTGACCTATCAGAAGCAATTTGCATCATTGATAATTCTCTCCAGCTCAAAATATTTTCTTCATCCGGCCTCTTTCCGAATAACACACAGGCTTGTTTTCCTTTGACATCCACCTATCATCAGCAGTCCTATCACACTTCTTTCAAAATATGAATTCAGTTAGTTACTGAGCATACGTTACTGCTTTTTATTTTATTTTATTTTTTTAATTTTCCATATTCAATTTCTTTTCTTTTTTTAAAAAATTATTTTTATTAATTTGTTTTTGTTACAGGTGTTTCTCCTTTTTCCCTCATTGACACCCTCCTCCCCACCCCCCACCCCCGCCCCATCCCCAGCTTTGTTGTCTATGTCCATTGGTTATGCATACATGCATATAAGTTCTGTGGTTTATCTCGTCCCCCCCAACACCCCCTCTTCTGAGGTTTGTCAGTCTGTACCCTACCTCTATGTCTCTGGGTCAATTTTGTTTATCAGTTTGTTTAATTCATTATATTCCACAAATAAGTGAGATCATGTGATATTTGTCTTTCTCTGCTTGGCTTGTTTTGATTAGCATAATACTCTCCAGGTCCCTCCATGTCATCTCAAAGGATAAGAGATCTTTCTTTCTTACAGCTGCATAGTATTCCATTGTGTACATGTACCACAGTTTTTTATCCACTCATCTACTGATGGACACTTGGGTTGTTTCCAGATCTTAGCTATTGTAAATAGAGCTGCTATGCACATAGGGGTACATATTTTCTTTCTGATTGGTGTTTCAGGCTTCTTGGAGTATATTCCTAGAAGTGGAATCACTGGGTCAAATGGCAGTTCAATTTTTAACTTTTTGAGGTAACACTATAGTGTTTTCCATAATGGCTGCACCAGTCTGCATTCCTACCAGCAGTGTACTAGAGCTTTTTACAAAAACAAACAAACAAAGAAACAAAAAGCTTTCATGCTAGTAGCTCTTTAAGAGCTAATGGGAGATGTGGCCACATTTATTTTAAGCTTTCTACCTTCTTTTTCTCCTACTTTCCCCTTCCCTCGTGTGCATCCAGTGAAAAGGACCAGCCTCTCAGTCTTGTACATGTGAAAGGGGCAGGAGAGAATAATAGAAAACTAATCATAGTGGGGTACTATCCATAATTATAAGAAATATTAATCATCCTGTACAGGGTTAATCATGATTGCTTTGTTCTGATTGAGGAAAAGCCCATTCTGACCTGGCTAGGAGGTATGCAGCTTTAGGATTTTACCTCTGGAATGCTGTCCACTCTCCTAATCTGAAGACGAGGGGGACTACCTGACATCATGGACAGATTAACAACCTGATTATCAGAACACTGGACCGACCGGTGACAGTGACTCACTGGTGATGAGCCCCTGTAACCCCCATCCCACATTCCTCCCCCTGCCTGAAACCTTTTACAATGCCTCCTGCCCACATTCCTCCCCTGCTGCTTGTAACCATTTTATCCATTTTGTTTTTCCTTTTGCCTGTATTGTCTCACGTAGTCATTGTTTCTCTACCCTTTAAAAGCAGCTGGCAAGTGAGGGGGGCAGAGCAGATTTTATGGGATGACCCACTGCTCTCTCATACTGCCGGCAATATTGGAATAAATGCTCACATACGATTCAGCCTTGTCTCTGCTTAATTGCCTCAAGTAGTGACAGGTGGACTGGACCCATTCGTTGTCCGGTTTCAAATGTATCTGAGAGGTACATTCAGTTGCCACTGTCTCGAGTGCAACTGAAATGGTAGACCTGTAATGGTGGGAAAACTGTGAACTCCGGTTATAGCCCTGCCACCCCTTGCTGTGTGCATATATATAATACTTTGTCCTCCATATGTGAAAGATCCAGTGTTGGAATTCTTTGGTTTAAATAAACGTTTGAGTTTCTTTCTATCTCTCATCTATCTATCTATCTATCTATCTATCTATCTATCTATCTATCTATCCATCCATCTATCTATCCATCCATCTCTATTCGACAGCAATTCTTGCTTTCACCCTAGTCCAAGCTTGATCACCATCTCTTGCCTAGATTTCGGAAAAAAATTATTTTTTACCTATTTTCTGGCATCTTCCTTTCTCCCTCTTGCACTTTTTAGTCTATTTTAAATGAGAAGCCAGAATGATCTGGGGAAAACTTGAGTAAGATCACAACACTCCTTTACTGAAAAAATCTTCAATTGATCAACGTTTTCTCTCTCAAAGTGAATGTTAAAACCTTCAGTTTGATCTGTACAAGCATTTATGATCTGACTCCCTGCTCCCTCGTGGATCTCATCTACCACACTTCTTTTTTCTCATCCCCTATTCCTCCTCCCTAATTTTCAAACCTGCTAGCTACCTACCCACCTTAATATCTTTGCCCTTATTGTTCCCTTTGCCTGGGATGCTCTTCCCACACACTCTGCATTTCCTTCAGATCTTTATTTTACAATACCATATTTTCAGTGAAACGTTCCAGCCTAACCTAACCAGAATTTTTATCCCATTCTCTATATTTAGTATTCTCCTACCCTGCCTTCATTTTTTCTTTAGCATTTATCAATATTCAATATAAGGCATGTTTTGTATGTTTCTTATTTTTCTGTTTCTTCTCTAGAATCAATGTCTTCATGATGGCAGCGATTTATGCTTATTTTATTCACTAATGGATCACGGCCTATACACATAGAGGATGCTCCACAAGTACTTGTTGAATGAAATAATGAACAATGCCACTTGTTCCATTTTATAATCAGTTTCAAGTATAAAATTTAGTTTACATTAATCAAACTCCCACAAGGAATGTGTTGTGCATTTTCCAATGTTACTGGGTTTTAAAAATAGGTTCTCTAGCAATAAAATTTCAGGTTTGATTACTAACTAGTATTAAGAATACAATACCTACTTTTATATATCTCAAGTGTAAAACAAATCAACAATACAAGACTGAAATTATTAATTAGGACTTTGGAGTAGAATTTCCAGCCTGCCACAAAATTAGCTGATACTTCACCTCTAAAAGTGAAAAGGTTAACAAGAATTGTGGAAACTCTCTCTTCACAAAATTCTATTAAATGTTTACCTACCTCTAGAGCAGAGGAAAAAAAACTAAATTATGCTCTATTTCTACTAAATAACAGTTTCTATGTATCAAGAGAGATTCCTAGTGTCTAGTAACCATTTAATAAATGTCACTTATTTTCATCAGGGTAGTTAGTCACTATCATTTATTGTTATTCATCTTTCATTTATTGTTGTCTTATTATATTCAAGATGAAAATTTTGGTTATGCTTTCTGTAGACAGAGAAAATAATGTCTATGTTATTATTGAGAAAAAGTCTTTTGGAAAAATAACTATAAATGGTATAAATGTAAGCACAAAGTAAAATTTTGCAAATTGTAGGATTTTTCAGAATATGGCAGTAAAACTATAAGTATATATCTTATGCCTGGTTAAAGAGTAAACTTCCAAGTTCAAATATATATTTCTATTCCACTTGAAATTTAACATTATATTTTCAGATATGAAACTTTTTAAAGTTAATGCTTTTTATTCTTTAATTTTTGTTTTCTGTTTTTTGTTAATCCTCACCCAAAGATATTTTTCCATTGATTTTTAGATAGAGTAGAAGGGGGAGAGAGAGAGAGAGACATCAATGTGAGAGACACATCGACTGGTTGCCTCCCGCACAACCCTCACCAGGGTCGGGGATTGAACTGTAACCCAAGTACAGGTTCATGCCTTTGACAGGGAATCAACCTGTGACCCTTTGGTCTGCAGGCCGATGACACTCTAACCACTGAGCCAAACCAACCAGGGCAACAGTTATGCTCTTAACATATAAAGTTTATATTTTTACTTCTGCTCTAAATAATACTTATTTTTTAAAAGTCACAATCTATTTATGACATAATATTCCTTATAATATACAGAGCTAAAAGATTTTTTCTTAGGACACCAAGAAGCACCACTTTTATCCCCAAATCCAAAAATATTCTGACTCACAATAATTATTTTTGAAATTACAAAGATATTTGGAGCAAAAACATTTATTTTTATTTTAGTAAGAGCCCTTTATTATTTTAATCCCTTTCAAATTTTTTCAGACAATGTTGAAAACTGTGTTCATTTTTAAAGGACAATAGAGTTAATTTTATTTCAATAGAGTTAATTTTATTTATAAAGGACAATAGAGTTATAAGAACATGTGGAATTTTTTAATCTTATATTTTCCTTTGAGAAAAGAAATACTACTTCAGTAGCACTCAAAAGCTATAAAGTAATCATGATTATGAGGGTAGGATTCCTTATGTATATTTAATCTTTTTTTAAAATTTCTATGGTAGACTTTGTCTAGTAAAAATTATTTTCTATTTCTTCTCATTTTTCAGCTTTACAGAGGTATAATCGAAAAATAAAATTGTAATATAATTAAAATGTACGATGCAGTGATTTGAGATGCAAATGTATTATGAGATGGTTCTCAAACAAAAGTTAATTAACACATCCATTATCTCACATATTTACTTTATGTGGTGAGAGAGAGAGAGAGAGAGAAAATACTTAAGATCTACTCTCTTAGCAAATTGCACATATACAATTCAGTATAATTAACTACGGTCACCATGTTATGCCCTATGATCTAGCTATTTCACTTCTGGGTATATATTCAAATGAAACCAAGTCACTGTCTTGAAGAGATAACTGTATTTCCATTTGCCTTGCAGCACTATTCATCATAGCCAAATCTGATGACAACCTAAGTGTTAGTTGATGGATGAACGGATAAAGAAAATGTGGTATTTATATACAATGGAATATTAGCCTCAATAAAGAAGGAAATCTTGCTATTTCTAACAACATGGATAAACCTGGAGGGAATTGTACTAAGTGAAATAAACCAGACAGAGAAAGAAAAATATTGCATGTTATAACTTATATTTGGAATTTTAAAAGAGAAAACAAAGTTCAACTTAAAAAAAAGAGTAGCCCTGGCCGGTTTGGCTCAGCGGTTAGAGCGTCAGCCTGCGGTCCAGAGAGACCCGGGTTCGGTTCCCGCTAAGGGCATGTACCTCGGTTGCAGTTTGTCCCCGGCCCTGGTTGGTCGTGCGGGTGGCAACCACTCGATGTGTCCCTTTCACGTTGATGTTTCTCTCTCTCTCTTCCTCTCTCTCCCTCCCACTCTATCTGAACAAAAAAAATGGAAAAAAAAAAAAAGAGTAGAATGGTGTTTGCCAGGGTCTGGAGAAGGAGGAAATGGGAAATGGGGAGAGGTGAGTAAAAGGTTAGATGCTTTTAGTAGAAAAATTTAAACCTAACTGAAGAAAGGGATTCTATAAAAATGATTTTATAATCCTGAAAAATATAAATTGAAAGACCAAATACAAGCTTTTATCAACCATGAAGAAAATAGATGATGCACTTATTATAACAGTGTTACATTGATACAAAAGAAAAAACTTTACATTTTGACATTTTAATACCTCCCACCCAACTTTCCAGTTTATGTGCATAAAGCCTATCTATAGAGTAGTTTTGTTTGAATGTTAATGCCTGTTTTATTAACATTTCTAAATTTGGCTTCTCAGCTTTCAGAAAAACCTTAAAGTTTCGAAGGCCTTCAAGAGAGCAATTTTCCTTTCCCAAAAAACATCAATCTGGTTTTATTCTTAATTGCATTAATTCAAAACAAGTAATTCAGACACATAGGCTTGGAATTTGTTACTTGGATCCACACAGTATTCGAGCACAGATTATTGCTTCTAAAAACCATTTAATGTACATGGCATTTATAAATGTTTCATAATATATTTTAGCATTTGATTTGATTTTAGGTTTTTCTAAATTGCCATACATACTAATCTCATGAAAATGTTGTATGACCTTTTTTTGTCTTCTAAAGTTTTAAAGCATGTTCCTGGGTGGTTTTTTTTTTCCCCCAATTTTTTTTCTTCGTTGATTTTAGAGAGATTGGAAGGGAGAGGGAGAGAGAGCTAGAAACATCAATGAGAGAGAACATCGACTGGCTACCTCCTGAATGCCCCCCACTGGGGATTTGGTCCACAACCTGGGCATGTGCCCTGATCAGGAATCAAACTGGCGACCTCTTGGTATGTGGGTCATTGCTCAAACACTGAGTCACACCGGCCGGGCAAAGCAGATTCCTTTTTTTCTGATAAAATAACACATTTAATGCAATAACTTGTTCACTTTTTGCATAAAAGCAACAAAAGAAAACAAATATTAAATAAACTTTTAAAAAACTGTCTTGCAATGATTTTTCCAAGAATGTCACTGTCAAATTTCTGTCTTGTTCTTAAGTGATGTCTTACAAACATTAAGTTAACACCTGGCAAATCAACATGTTCTATTTGGTGTCATTTAAAATATCCAAAGAGTAAACAATGCTTGAACATTGTGTTATGTAATTGACAAGAGAAAAAAATTAAACTTACTTTTAACTCAGAATACATAATGATCACCCAGGTACAGTACCTGAACCCATGCGAAGACGTATCCTTGAAGATTTCAGAAACTTAATTCTCACAATAACGGCTTTGCTTGTTCGCAGTGCTCTATCTTGCTTTTTTTTTTTTTTAAATACTCACCAGAGGATATTTTTGCATTTATTTTCAGACAAAGGGGTAGGAAGAGAGAAACATCAATGCGAAAGAGACACATTGATTGGTTGCCTCCTGCAGGACCCCAACCAGGGCTGGGGAGGAACCACAACCGGAACAGGTATGTGCCCTGGCCTGGAATAAACCCATGACTCTTTGGTCCTCGGTTGATGCTCTAACTGCTGAGCCAAACCAGCCAGGGCTCATCTTGGTTTTATGCCACGTAACTGCCTGGGGTTTTCATGTCATTTAGGTGCTCTTCCAATTCTGAGATTCTACTTTTCAGTAGAATGCCCCTTTAGGTTCCTGACTATAATAGGAAATCAATCACGAACAATAAGAGTGACTTAATTCTTTTATAGTTTCTCAAGTACATATTTAAAAGTAAACCAGTATAACATTTTCTCAAAAGTTTTCCTATATTCCCTTTAAACAAAATGATCTTTAAAGCTTTGAATATTTATGTTTTTTGTAAGTTTTATCAATTTATTTAGATAACATAAAATTTATTTAGATTAATTGATAATTAATAAAGTACAATTAATCTATGATTCTCAGCCATTTCATGTACTTACTTGAATTTACTTTTATCCTGTGTTGTGTTTGTGGGTCTCCTTCTAGACTTTAGGTTACCAAGGATTCACTTATCGCAAACTGTACACTTCTTTGTAAATATTTTCTAAATTGTAAAAAAGCATAATAAATAGTGGTTGACTTAATAAAACCAACTGAGATCACATGTCCCTTTGCAAGCACTATTTGGCAGATTGGGTTATCTGCCAATAAATTCTTCCTTTTCTCTGAGTGCCTGACAAAGCTCATAAATAATTAATGTTAGACAGGGCCATGTGACTTGATTTAACCAAAGGAAATGTGGCAGAGTGCTATTTTTTTTTTCTTTATTGTTTTTAGAGAGGAAGGGAGAAGGAGAGAGAGATAGAAACATTGATGAGAGAGAACATCGATTGGCTGCCTCCTGCATGCCCTGCACTGGGGATTTAGCTCACAATCTGAGCATGTGCCCTGGAGGGAATTGAACCAGCGACCTCTTGGTGTATGGGTCAATGCTCAACCACTAAGCCACACCAGCTGGGTGCAGAGTGCCATTTTTGAGTTGACTCCTTTACAGAGAGACATTATATGTTTCTGCTTCCACCTCATTTCTGGAATGCCACGCCACTATTAGCCATTGTTTCTTTAACCAGAATGAAAACACATGGACCGAAATCAGATGTTCTAGTTTAGTTTAGAGTACCCTGGTTGAGATGAGCTGGTCTGTAGACTGCTGAGGCTTAAATAAAATAGTTGTTGTTTTAAGCTATGGTGGTGTGTGGGCAGGAGGTGTTGTAAGTTATGCAGCATTGTTCTAGCAGAAAACTAATACTCTCTAGCACAGATAGTCTTTAGTACAACTGTAAATAAATACGGGAAGATAGAAACCACTTTAGAAGGTTATTGATAGTAAAAACAGCATATCTTAAAGCTTCCATCTTGACTGACTAGTAGCTACAGGTGATGAGTTATTCTCAAAATTACAACTGTAAAACATTAAAAATATTTTAAGATTATCTGACTGAAGGGTAAAATGTATATACATATATACATAAATTTATTTAAGTGTCATTCTCAGATCACTTTCTGGCTTCCATTCAGATACCATGAGTACTATAAAGTTAATAGCAGTAATTCTTCACAAAGTAACAGAAAAATTGCCATACTGGGTAACTTTTTAAATTTTAATATTAGAGATGTGTAATATACAAAGAAAATATACTATTAAATTATATATTGCCTAAAATAGTAACACATAGTTCAATGATTTAATAATTTATGGTGTGTGTGTGTGTAGTCTATATTTGAAGAGTTAATCTGTCTCAGGGGAAAATGGGCTTTCCCTTGAAGAGATTATTTTACATTTGATGTAAATCGTTGGGAAGTATTGGCGCAAAATTAGACACTTCAGTTTTAACATAAGTTTTCAGGCTATGATAGATTTCTGGGTACCTTAAGTTCCTTTTCTAATTAGTTCTATAGTTTAAATAAGACTCACTGGGATAGAAGCACAGATAAAATAACCAATACATTTCCTTAATTTTATAGATTATTTCATGAAGCCCAGATTTTTTCAGGTTCATAAAGTTCATTAGATCTCCAAATCAAATATCCTTTCTAGATCCCTATTTGTACTTTCCTCCCTGTGGAAATACTAGTCAGACATCTAAAAATTGGCAGGTCTAAAATTGAATTCACCTCTCCTTTCCCCAGCTAAGCGCTGTCCTCTTTTATTTTTTGCCCTATTAAGTAACTGTTAATATTAAATAGTATGAATGTCAGTATCAACAAGGATCACAAAAAAAAGGTGGCACACTCAAATTTAGTAATTTAGGAGACTTTAATGCAGGTGCAGTTCATATATATGAGAGCAGGTTCAAAGGAAGCCAAGAAGGCATGTTGAAACACCCGAAGCTCATCAAAAATAGGGAGTTATCAACATCACTTGGCTTAAAGAGGAAGGGGGAGAAAGAACATATGAAACAGAGAGAGAGAGCTGAAGCTGGTCTCTAGCTACAACTGTAGGAGTTCTGCTCAATGGCAACTGTGGACTTTGGTAGAGAAACTCAGAAAAGAACAATCCCTGACTGGGCAGGGATTGCAGAACTCAACACATCAATGTCACTCTCCCTCAGCCATATCCTTTCCCACGATGGCCTCCATCAACCAGATCCAACAGGAAACCAGATCTTATTACACATCCAACAGGGGAAATAAGAAGGTCACTGACAAAGTTAGTAAAAGTCGGTCTGCTGGTGCCAGAGCAGGGTGCAGAGGATGAACATAGACCTGAAGGGATAAACAGAGTGCATCTAACACATATATTCAGGGTTCAAAGACAGAAACAAGAGAATCTTTCCAAGTCTCTCTCTCTCCTTCACCCCATCCAGATGAAAAGGACATTTTGGTTCATCTAAAACCCAAATGAAATTCTGCCTTTCTGTGAAATAGAATAATGGACCAAAGTGATGACTGATGGTGAATAGCCCACCAGCTCACAGTATTTCTTAAAATTAGGTGAAAAATCAAAAGTGACTTAGACATCTCGTTTATTTTTTACTATTTGGCGTAGTTTTATTACGACGCCCAAGACATTCTGTGCATAACAAAAACAGCTGTTAATCTGTAAGTGTGGGTGAAAGTGTACTTCTATAGGAGCCTCTGAGTTTCTATGTGTAACGAAGTAGCTATGTTTGGGCACCACATCTGAGGCCCCCTCTATGAGAATATCTCAATTTTATTGCAGTGACTAGAATTCTTCAGTAAAAAAAAAAAAAAAAAAGAAAGTTAATCAGCTTCAAGGGTGTATATGATCTGAGAAAGGGACCGAAGTGACTCAGAAGAACCATGATACTAACCCATTCTGTTTGCATCAGCCTGCCCTTTCCTTAGCAACTCCTGGGCAGTGTAGAGCATGTATCTGCAGGTAATGACTGAGCTGGAGAAATAGTAAGGCTGTTCACCCAACCTTCTCTTCCCTAGAGGGCAGTTAGAGCTACACCCTATGGGGCAGAGAGGAAAGGGTGTACCACCTGTGTTACACCTGTGTAAAATAAAAATGTTTTTCAAGAGGCTCTTCACCACCTACTGAAGACATCCCATCTTTTAAAATGGCACAGAAAGTTTAGAATAACTAAATTAGAGAAAGGCATACATATTCTGATTCTAAAAGGTCATGCAAATGAAGCATTTTGCATCTGGAGAATTTTTTAAAAGTTTCTATTTCTGTGTAATCAAAGTATTTTGAAGAACTAGAGATATTTGGTAAAAATGAAGTACCAATTTTAGAAGATATTCATATGTTTCTATAAATGTAATTTATGCTTCGCATTTCTTCTTTTGATTTTGGAGTCCACGCTACACAATATGGTAGGTATGAGTTCTTACAGAGTGGATACGCTTCAAAGGAAGTATGAACAACAAAATGATACAATTATCCTAGGAAACATGGAGAAAAATATGTGAATTCCAGAGTGTCTGCCTGTAAGATCAAATTTCAAAGAGCATTTTTTTCTATCAGGTGGTTAACGAATGCCTGCAGAACATGTTTTCTGAATAAGGATGAATAAAGGGATGGATGCCCACATGCATGGATGGATTAATGAATGGATTAATAAATCAGGCCTCATTAAAGCATATTCTCTTTCATCAAACTACTAAAATATAAACTGTGATAATGTGTCAGAATCAAGAGAGGCCATGACTGAAAATCCTCATGGGAGTCAATCAGAATACTTTTCATTGCAGAAACAGACATCTAACTTCAGAAATTTCAACTCAACAAAGATTCAAAGTATCTTTTGCTTCTTTTTAATAAGGCAGAATTGCAGAATTGGTCTGTCTTCCTGGGGAAGAGAGCATTAGTTCTTTGGAGTGGCTTTAGTGCTATCTTCCTATATAGACTATTACTGGGGGTTGTTCTTCTAGTCCACTTCACCTCCTCTCATGCACCCTGCTCAGTGGAGGCTAACAGCTACATTATCTAGTGAGAAAGGTCAATGCAGTGAAATTAACCCAGAGCTAACCAAATTTCTCTTGCTCTCCTACATTTGTCTATGCACTGGTGGTGTTAGTGTCTACTAGCATACCCTCTAATACATTCTACAAGGCAACTGCACGAACCTTTTCAAAGCAATAAACTTACCATGTCTATCTAGCCTTTGCTTAAAACCATTTGGTGTCCTAGAACATTGCCTCAGAAGAGAGCCCAAATGTCCCAATATATCGCACAAGGCTGTGAACAATATGTTATCTGTGTCTCCCAGGAGACCACAATTATCATGTGAGGATGAGAAAATTGCCCATTGCACTAGACTGGCCCTGAAATGAAATCTTGGCCCATACCCACTAGATCTTGGTAATATTGCTCGTCATCTGACATACAAAACCATCTCCAGAAATCTTCAAATGTCCATGGGAAGGTTGGAGAACCTCTTTTTCTCACCGAAATACTAAACTTCAATCACAGTGAATTATTTATGGTTCACTTAGTAAGCAGTGTTTTCTCTTACCTCAGATATGTCTACATGCTCTTCACTCTTCTAAAAAAAAAAAGTCCTTCATCTCCATAGATCTGACTAATTACAGGGCCAACAAATATTACTTTAGATATTTTTTCTGTGCCTCCTCCAAAATATGGATTATTTCTCCTTCCTAGATCCTATCAAGACACCTTATACTTTAAAAATATCACATAGGCTGATTACTTGTCTTACCTGCTGCATTCAAAGCTACTTGAAAGTCATAATATTGATCGATTCAGAATTGTGCCCTCTGTTCCCAACCTATGATGTACTTAGCAGGTACTGGCCTATGCCAGGTACTTAAACACAAATGAATTGATGAGGGTGGCACTAACCTTAAACGCAGATGCCCTGATTTTGAATCTGTACTCCAGTATCATTATGTGACCATAGTCAAACTGCTAATAAATTCCCAGCATCCTCAGATGCTCCCTATCCTGCAAGATTTCAGTAAGGATTAAGTGAAATAATGTATGTAAAATCGCTTTAAATACTGATTTACAGCTATAATCATTTAAAATTCAAGCTGTAATTTTCTAAATGTTAGTCGAAATGCTGTTGAGCCATAAGGTTCATTTTCCTAATTGGATTAAAAAGTTTCTGGACTACGTAGCTTGTTAGAGAATTTAAATGGCTGTCCAACTAGGCATATAGTATATTAAAAACAATTAGTCAGTACAGCTATTTAATCAGCCTGTATTTGTGTGCAGGTTAATTCACATCAAAGTAGCTACTCACGAAGTTCACAGGTACTAATTTCACAATTATTCCTCCTTACACTACATTTTTTCCCAAGTCCTCTCAATTTTTTTTTTTTAATTGGGCAAAATAAGCTAAAACAGAAGAAATGCAACAGCTATGTGTTAATAAAGGTTTTACGGCACTACGTTTATTTTTCTCCCTCAGAGAAAATGTTGCTGCAATTTTCTCTTAATTAATGTAATTGATAACATTTATAGAGATATCTGGCATTTTAATCATGTAGATATGCCTTTTGCTGTCTAAAGTAAAATTAAAAAACCGCCAGCAGTCTTTTACTTTCCATGGTAGCCGGAAAGGAAATTAAAATAGAGCTGGTAATAAATGGCTGATGTGTTCCATCTGAAAGATCACAGACCTGGGTCACACAGATGGGGAAGGGAGGCAACACAATACAGCGACAAAGGCTGCTATCTGCATAATAAATAGGGAACTCTGACGTGTTTAATACTAAGCTCCGTAACACATAAGTTAGCTAGTACAATTAAGGCCAAGATTTTTAATTTGATTAGCATCAATTTTTCTGTAGATTTAAGAACAACCAGGACCCAAATCCTGTTTTTACTCACTGCTATTTCATTAACCAATTTAGCAGTGGCCATTTGGTTAAATATATACAAAATTACTTTGACCATGCATTCCTGTAGCTTGTAAGAGAGTGCTAAACTTTAATCTATTAATATGCTGAACAGTAATACTAAATGGATGACTGCCAGGTACACTCATCTAGACACTGTCGTGGGCTCCCTTTCGGAGTATAGGCAGTTAGAAATGTTACAAACAGTTCTAATTGTAGAACTGCCTGAGACATGAGCAATGGCCTCTGGGTAACAGCAAGAATTTATCATCATAGAAACTGGGAGGATGACAAAGAGCCATGAATTTAACATTTTATTTCTGTTCCTCAATGGAAGCTGAATCTCTGGAGATTCTGGTTCATGCTTCTAACATGCTCATTTCTTTAAGCCTAATTGGCTTTAACATTTGGGAATCATGTGAGTGAAGACACTTGATGAGGCTATGACTGAATGAGAATGCAAAGAAGTAATGGATAGAGGGAAGAGGAGTCCTGAGAATAGAACTAGAGGGAATGCCTATTTTTGGAAGTCAGAAGAGAAGAATAATTAGGGTCAGAAATATATTGTATAATTTCATGTAAACCATAGAAAAATATCAAAGGAAATGGTAATCAACCACTCAGTATCTAAGACTTCAAGGGGTTTAAGATATGAATGTTAATGTGTTACTAGGGTCAGAACATTTTAACATTTACAAAACCATATCTTCCAAAGCAATCAATAAATGAAAGAGATGAAAACTTTTGAGGATATCAGTAGAAAATTTAGCCAAAGTGAGCTATGAGTTGTCCACATTAGTTTATTAATAATTAAAAGTGTCTAGTGTTTAGCCCTAGCCGGTTTAGCTCAGCGGTTAGAGCGTCAGCCTGCTGACCAGAGAGTCCCGGGTTCGGTTCCCTCTAAGGGCGCGTACCTCAGTTGCAGTTTGTCCCTGGTTGGAGTCATGTGGGTGGCAACCAGTCGATGTGTCTCTCTCACATTGATGTTTCTCTCTCTCTCTTCTCCCTTCTCCCTCCCATTCTATCTGAAGATAAATGCAAAAATGTCCTCGGGTGAGAATAAAAAAATAAAATAAATAAAAATAAAAGTGTCGAGTGTTTAAATATAAATGTTAAGTTGCAGAAAAAATATTTTTCTTCTTTGATTACATCAATTTTCTTTGAATGTAGCTAATAATTATTGTTTTCTTTCTACTCATTCATTCTGGTATTCAAGCAATCTTGCTCACACACAAGAAACCTGCCTCAATTCTCTTCTCTGAAGTCAGATGATCTAGTCAGCAAAAGCAGCTGCACACATACTGAGCGTAATGTTCAGAGCAATCAGATCTGGTAATGGCAGCTTTTCTCAATATTGAGATACTCTCTCCTTATCCTCTATTCTTCTAAATAATACACTGGCTCTATATTTTGTTTAGTTTTTAATGTTATCGAGAAATAACCTAAGGCAATGTACAGCCTTTTGAGTACGTTAACATTTGATCGATCTTTTGTCAACTTAATTTTATTTATTATTGTATTATTTTGCATAAAATATATAGGAACTTTCAATTTGGTAAGGTTTCTAATGTGCAACCTACACCTTTATTTAATTCTTTCATAAAGAAATAGCAGCTGCCATTGACTGCAAAGTGCTAGCTCTTCCTCTGATGTGATTTTTTTCCATTATAAAGGCAAATCATTATCTTCAAAGGGTCATAAAATGGGTAACAAAAAGAAAAAAAAAAATAGTGCAATGTTTCACACTTCAAAAACACTTCTTTATTTTAAAAGACAGTAGCCTTAATTAAATCTTTTCAATCAGCAAAGTAATGCAGAACAACCAAGACATCTATAGCAAACATCTTGGTAAAGGAGGCAGGGGAAGCTGTGTTGCATAGCAAAGAAAGCCATGTCACTTTCAGAGACTGCAGCATGAAACTCAAAACTCATGACTCTCCCTACACAAAATCCAAGGTAGCTACTTGTTTGAGCAAAGATTTCCTTTGTAATTAAAGTCCCATTTATTTGGAGCAGAGATTCAAATTGAAGCTAGTCCCATTGTATCATATGTATGTTAAGAGCCACTGAGAATATGTTTACCTGGGTTGAGTAGTAATCACTTAGTTTCATTCCATTTGATTATAGGAACAACTTTGGTCATTTTGAGCCCCACAGTGTATCGAGAATACAGTGTGAGCACAGTAGAAATCAACATGTTTGTTGAATTGTTTATTTTATGTCCCTGGTTCCTATGTGAGTAAACTGACTTGGAGTATATACAAAATTGGGTTTACAGTGTTTGTATGGAAAATAATACAATAATTAGTAATTAATACAAGAATAAACTCTGTGTTTCATGTACTCACAACTGTAAATTTACTTTTGGTATACACTGTATTATTGAAATTTGACAAATGGTCGCATTGTGATGGGTCTACTGAGATATTGGAAGAATAACCTGGTTTAAGTAGTGTTCCATTAACTCTATATAAATTCAGTACTTGATAAGAGCTGAAGTTGTCTCATTAGATAGGGGTATATTTCCCAATAAAGCAAGAGCTCAGCTGAAAAAGCTTGAGAATTAGAGGAGCTACTGTGGAAACTTGATTATCGTAATATTCCAGTTACAACACATTAAATCGATCCCCAAACCATAAAACCTACAAGCCACATGGTGATGGTATTTTTTTGTAATCTATTCTTTTTCTTAACTTGTTGTGGCTATCAACTTGCAGAATCACTCCCATACTTTTATTTATTTATTTATTTTCGCTTTTTTTTTTTTTTAAATTCTGACCCAAGGATATTTTTTCCATTTTATTTTCAGACACAGTGAGAGGGAGAGAGAGAGAGAGAGAGAAACATTGATGTGAAAGAGGCACATCGACTGGTTGCCTCCCGCACAACCCTGACCAGGGCCAGGGACCAAACCGCAACCAAGGTATGTGCCCTTCATTGGAATCAAACCCACAACTCTTTGGTACATGGAGTTGAGCCAAACTGGCCAGGGCCACTCCCATACTTTTAAGACATATTAACTAGTTAAGTGTGCAGAGGTTATTGTGGAAGAGATCCAATACTATGAGGAAATGTGAGATTAGAGCAAAATCAGAGAACTAAGAATACCTAGAAACTACTGAGAGCTAAGCGTCTCCTGCCCACTTCACCCATCCCACCCTGACCCTCAACTGGAGTAGTCTTAAGCATCTGGAGGCAGAATAGTTTTCAATTCCAAAACGTCTGATTTTTATTTTCTAAGTGGTTTATTTCTGTCACTTTAATTAATAGCTTTAACATAGCTGCTATTTTTCCTGAGCTTCTTTTATAGGAATACAGATTGTAAATTTTGATGTCTTGGGAAATTGAAGGCACATTGCTTTGTTTATTGATGATTTGGGGTAAATTATGTCATGACGATGAGTAAATTCAAGCCTAAGGAAAGAAAAAAAAAATCCACTCTATCTTCTTTTACCTTTTAAAATGTAGGTTCCAAAAAGAGGATGCAATTATAAAGAGAAAATAGAAGAATATATTTCAAAATTAGGCTTACAAAGTCTCAAATGTTTTCTTTTTAGAATCAAACTTGCCTCAGGACTTAACTGATAGAAACCATGTGGTTCAATAATATGTATTAGAAATTTTAGCATAAGTGTTATTTGTATTATTTTTATGTAACATAGGGCATGCAGAGTGTTATAAAATTTTATTAAATGTAATAATAAAAATCATAAAATTGACTGAGATAATTTAAGTGTAATGATTACCAAATAAACATCTGTAGATATTTTATATAGAAAAGTTCTTTAAACAGGTATTACTTGGAAAGTTCTCTTGGCTTTATAACTTGTTGCTACAAGATGTTTATATTGCTGAGTTAAGAAAATCCTGAGTCTAGCCCTCATTCTTGAATTCAGATGTACTCCTCCAATTTTTTCTTTTTAAATTTGCTTTGGCTATACTAGGCCTTTTGGAGTTTCATATTAGTACTAGAATTAGTTTGTCAATTTCTACAAATCCTCTTGTTATGGTTTCGATAGGGACTGTACTACAGCATTGATTTCATGAGAATGATGTCTTAATAATGAATCTTCCAATACCATTAACAAAGTACATCTATCCCATTATTTAGCTCTTTCTTAATTTTTTTCAGTAGTCACACGTATTTCACAAAAAGATACATGAGTAGCAAATAAATATAAATAGATGACAGACATCATTAGTCATTAGGGAAATAGTAATTTAACTACTAATACAGTGAGTGAGATAGCACTATACACGTATTAGAATGTCAAAGATTTTAAAGCTTGACCACACCAAGTTGCTCTCAACTGAATGTTTGTGTACCCCCAAAATGTGTATGTTGAAATCCCAACCTATCAGTGTGATAGTATTAGGAAGTGGTATATTTGGGAAGTGATTAGGTCATGGAACCAGAGCCCTCATTGATGAGATGACTGCACTTGAGAACTATTTCCCCCTTTCTGTCATGTAAGGACAGAATAAGAAGACAGCCATCTATGAACCAGAAAGTGGATCCTCACCGGACACCAAATATTCTAGAACCTTCATCTTGGACTTTCCAGCTTCCAGAACTGTGAGATATAAATGTCTGTTGTTTATAAGCCACCCAGTCTCTGTTACTCTGTCATAGTACTCTAAATGGATTAAGACAAGGGTTGCTGAGAATGGGGAACAACTGGAGTTATGTATTGTTGGTACAGATGTAAAATGGCACAACCGCTATGGAAACCAATTTAACTGTTTCTTAAAAACTTAAGTATGTATCTACTGTATGATCCATTAACTTCTAAACATTTACTCCAGAGAAATAAAAGCATATTTATACACACAACTTATATACAAATGTTTGTAGGAGCTCTATTTTGAATATCCCAGGCAGGAAATGGCCATCAACAAGAGAACTGATAAAGTAATTGTAGTATCTTCTTGCAATGGAATGACTAAGTGATAAAAAGAAATGGATTCTTGTTATATTTCTTGTTATATTCAACAACATGGGTGAATCTCAAAATAATTATGCTGAGTTAAAACATATAAACTAGCCCTGGCCAGTTTGGCTCAGCAGTTAGGGCGTAGGCCCATGAACCGAAGGCTCGCAGGTTAGCTGGTTAGATTCCCAGTCAAGGGCATGTACCTGGGTTGCAGATTGGTCCCCAGCCACCTCTAGTATATATACTAGATGCATACATACAGCATAATATAATTTATATAAAACTCTAGAAAGGGCAAACCCATCTTTAGACAACAGATTAGTAGTTGCCAGGGGACAGAAGAGATGGGAAGAAAGGATTACAAAGGGGCATAAAGAAACCTTTGGGGGTGAAATACATATTCAATATTTTGATTGTGATGTTAATTTTATGGGCATATACATATGGCAAAACTTACAAAATTGTAGATTTTAAATATGTGTAGTTTATTTTATGTCAATTATACTTCAATAAAAGAGTTTAAAAAATGAATACACACAATCAGAATGGCGATTTTGTAAAATACATAGAAAATAAAACTATCTATCTCATGGATTGGAGACTGAAAATAAAGTGTTTTCTCATCTAAGCAATCTTCTTCAAAAGCCTAATTATTATACTATTATGTGTCACTTAATGATGGGAAAACATTTCGAGAAATAAGTCACTAGGAGAATTCTGTCATTGAGCAAACATCATAGAGTGCACTTACACAATTCTAGACGGTCTAGCTTACTACACACTTAGGCTATATGGTCTAGCCTATTGCTCCTAGGCTACACACCTGTACAGTATGTTACGATACTGAATAGTGTAGGCAATTGTAACACAATGGTTAAGTATTTGTGTATCTAAACACAACTAAATATAGAAAAATACAGTAAAAGATAGTAAAAAAAATAAATAAATAAAAAAGAAAGTATACCTGTATAGGGCACTCACCCTGAATGGAGCTTGCAGGGCTGGAAGCTGCTCTGCGTGACTCAGTGAGTGAGTGGTGAGTGAATGTGGAAGCCTAGGACATTATATTACTTTGGACTTTATAAATACTTTCCCATCCCCGGCTTCCTTTCAACAGGGTCAGAGAGATAGAACATGGAAGTTGTCAATGCTGCTCCAAGGACAGGAATGTGGGTTGGATTGTCTGAGAATATTGAGGAGAACCTGGCTAGGTAAGGCATACATCACCATAATAGTGACAGACAGGAGGGAGCGAGAGGTGGCCTAAGAATCAGTAGGAATAAGAAATCAAGAAGGAGAGAGAAAAGAACACAGGGGGTTGTCGTGGCAAAGTGGTGTTGGCTATTGCCTGTTGGAGCTATGGTCAGATTAAGGACCACTGTGATGTTCATCAAAAAGAAGGTACTTGACATGGAGGGAGTGTAGAAGTGAGGAGTCAATATTTTGACTTTGGACATTTGGTTTTGGTTTTGTTGACACTATCTGGCACAAAGGGCTCTCTCTGACATTAAATTGATGAAGGAATTAAAACTTATCTATGCTTGAGATCATGACAACCTGAAAGTATTTCCCATGTACAAGGACAGGCTGCCTTCATACCACGGAGAGCTTCTCCAAGTGGGACCGGCACTTAATACTTGTTGAAGTAGCTCCTGTAGACTTGTTTCTTTATACAGGATTCGGTCTCAACAAAGAATTTACACCAAGGTAATATGGATTTGGAAGACCATCAAGCTAGATTCGGGATGGCAGGGCTGGAGCACCCAATGACTATGTGGTACTGGGGAGATGGGATCCTCTGAATTCAAAACGATCAGTGACTGACTGGGCTGTAATCTGTACATTCAAAATTGAGGCACTATGAGAGGTAATCTATTGCCAAGCTCCACAGATATTGTTCTCATCAGAAAAAAAGAAAAATGACTCCTGAACCACAACATGTCCTTCCATTTCTTACAGGACATTCAGCTCCACTATGATCTTATGGGACTACCCTCATACATGTGGGCCTTCGTTGACTGAAAAGACATTTTGCAGTGCATGACTACATTCATTGGTGAGTAAGAACTGCAAACAAGGAGAGATGGACAAATTATTTCACTGTTTAATAGAATTAGGCCATATGATTCTGATGTATCCATTTAGATTTTAGGGTAAACTTTCAAAAAGAGGATTTAAAAATGAGTGGTCTTTTTGCAGAAACTCCTTTTCCCCCAGACTGTGCTGCAAAGGGTATTGTCATTATTTTACTCTGTGACTCAAAATTTTTGTTTCCATGTTATTCTGAAGAGCAATTGCTACACTTTTCCTTTAGCTATATTCTTGTATCCAGGCAGACATTAGTCTAGTGCTTCATTTATGGTATGTCTCTTTAAAAAGTCTGTACAGCACTGTGATGATTAGTTATATGATTCAACTTGGTTATCATACTGTTATTTCATCAAATATGAATCTGCACATTACTCTGAGGTATTTTGTAGATATGTTTAACAACCCCAACCAGTTGACTTCAAGTTGGTTTTGGTAAAGATGGCTCTTGATAATGTGAATGGGCCTCATCCAACCAGTTGAAAGCCTTAAAAACTGAGGTTTCCAAGAGAAGTAATTCTGCCTCAAGTTAGCAGCAGCACCTCCTCCCTTAGTTTCCTGTCAGCTGCCTGCCTTACTGATTCTGGAGTGGCCAACCCCCCTCCCCCGGCTTATTGCTTGATCCAATTTCTTAAGATAAATTTCTTAATATCTAATATTTATATACTGAGTTTGGTTCTTTGAAGAGTGCTGACTGACTGACTGACACAATTGCAAATACAATATGCTCTGATTTTGTAGTCTTACTATCAGGAGAAATAGTCTTGATTTTACGGATTTGTGGAACTATTATTTTTCACCCCAAAGTCAATAACATATATTTTAACATGTTATAAACTATTTTCAAGATTTTCTGATAATAATAATAATAATAATAATAATATTTAAAGATTGATTTATAATTTTCAAAGTTTTTTTATTTTTTATCTAATCTCAAAATGTATGTATTTTTTCAGGCTGCCATAACATACCATAGACTGGATGTCTTATTACTAAAATTATTTTTCATAGTTCTGAAGGCTAGTTAGTCCTAGATTAAGGTGCCCGCTGATTAAGACCGTGGTAAGAGCTGTCTTCTGGGCTTGCAGAAGTCCATCATCTTTCTATGCTCAAAAGGCCTTTCTTCAGCATGTGTACCAGAGACAGAACAAAATCAAGCTCTCTGGTGTCTCATTTCATAAGGGCCCACCCATATGACTTCATCAAAATCTAATTATCCCCCAAAAGCCCCATCTCCAAATACCATTATATTAGAGTTTAGAGCTTCAACATGCGAATTTCTGGGAAGACACAATTTAGTTCATAAAAAGATATAAAAGGTCTTCATATCACACTGACTTATTTTCTTTGGAATTCTATATTCCTTCAAATATTATCATATACTTTGTTTCATTTGATTTTAAAAGCCACTACATCAAGAAACAAATTAAGTAGTATATCATTATCTTTCATGGGAAGAAATTTTAAAACTAAAACTGCCTGGCCGGTTTGGCTCAGTGGCTGGAGCGTCGGATCGTGGACCAGTAAGTCGTGGGTTCAGTTCCAGTCAAGGGCATGTACCTCAGTTGTGGTTCGTCCCTGGTCCTGGTCAGGTTGTGAGGGAGGCAACCAGTCAATGTGTCTCTCTCACGTCGATGTTTCTCTCTCTCTCTCCCTCCCTCCCACTCTATTTGATAATGAATGGAAAAAAATTTCCTCAGGTGAGGACTAAAAAATAATTAAATTAAAACTAAAAAAGCTAAATGACTGGCCAGCATCAAACATTGTCATAACAGAAATAAGTACTATTTTATTCTACTTTATTACACTAATCTTATTTTGCTATACCACACTATTTCAAAATACCTTTAAATCCAAAAAATCATTATACAGGGTGGGGCAAAAGTAGGTTTACATCTGTGAGTACATGAAACACAGAGTTTATTCTTGTATTATTATGTATTTGTGTATAACTATCACCCTGCTTTTGCCCACCCCTGTATGTTCGTATGGAATACAGAGTACTATAGGGACAGCTCCAATAAAAATTCCATGATTCTTGCATTTGTACCGACTTATCCTCAAAGCATTTAAAGATAAGTGTTCTAAGTACGAAGTAGTAATTAGCTTTCCAGTGAACCAAAATGTTAGCTCCACTTCAATTTTAGAAGAATGTAATCATAATAGGCCTTTGCCAAGTTGAATTAAATTATATTAAAATTGATATTGTCAATCTATCTAAAAGTTATGATCAGAATATTTCTCAAAAACACTGTAAGAAGTATACCCAAAAATAACCTAAAGTACTTGTGTACTGTACTGTTAGATATGTTTTCCTACCTGTGGGTGGAAATGATGTAAAGCGGAGACTGAACCTTAAACAAGAATGTTATTTTTTAAATAAATATTTGCAATGAGATCTAGTAGGTTAAACAGATTGAAGAGGTGAGTCTAATTTAAGTGATGTGTGTGTGTGTGTGTGTGTGTGTGTGTGTGTGTGTGCAAGTGCGGGCATCTAGATTTGCATCTACTCCTTCCCCTTCTTCCTGAGGCCTACCATCGGAACCTTTGTTCCTTCATGCTGGAATGATTTCAAAATGCCAGTTTTAGGGGATACCTCCATATAGTATCATATTTTAATATCTGGATTATTGATCTTCTTAGAATAGATTTTTTTTTTTTTGCTTAAAAATGTAAAGGATGGTCATAAATGGAACAGTGCACCTGCTACAAAAGAGCTCCCTATAATATAATACAGCCCCTGGATTCTTGCCTTCCCACTGACTTTAACCTTGAGGCACTAAAAATACCTATTCTGTCTAACAGTAAGTAGTAATTCAGTTTCCAATTCAGCTAAAACTGTAGCCTCACCTCAATTTTAACAGCTGAAATTCTTATGTCCTCTCTGGGTCATGTCTAGTCATTTTTAAAACCTCTTAAATTCAGTTACTATGGAATCAATGGATATCACATATAGTATCCCCGGGGTAAACTAAAAAGTGAGTCAGAAAATGCCTTGCTCTAACAGTTTATTTTCAAAATTGCCCAAAGAACATTTTATACTGAGGACAGTTTATGAGACATTTTACATTTTTCTTATGATAGGTGGTAGAGCTCTTGATTGAGATCCTACGTCATGAGCGTCTACTAAAATTCAACAAGTTGCATTCCAATTAATCGATTTCCTTTGGTCCTTACATCAGGGTCACAAAAATAAACTGCTATCAAACTGCAATCATGTACACTAAAGGTTTTGCTAGATCAAGTTGGAAGGTTTTCATAGAAATACATATCTGAATAAAAATGAATCAAAGGAATCTTAATAAGCCACAACACCTTAGAAAATAAAGCTAGTATACTTTGTAATTTCTAAGTGCTTTTTAATGAATAACTAACTTTTACTTAGCACAATTCTTAGGTTAATTGTTTACTTTTTTATTAACTCATCAAATTATTTTACAACTTTTTGAGGTAAGTATATTAATTTACCTCCTCTCCCCTTTATAGATAAGGCACAGAGATACAGTAAAATTACTGGCACAGAGACTGAGGAATTTTTTTCATATGTAAATAAATCTTTAATTTTAGGCTACATGTTCAAATATAGCAAAATATGACTTTATTAAAATATTGCTATTTCTCAGTAAAATGTTATAAACAGTAAAAATATTTTCTCCCCTTATATAACCAAACATATACATTATGAAAAGAAATGAAATGATCTTTAATGGACAGTAAGTTTTAAAAATTCATTCAAAGGCAATGTGGTTCTGGAGACTTCTACATATAACCATATTCTCATACTGCTAACATTTTCAAATTCAAACGAATGCAATGGTCAAGTACAAAGAATTTGAATCATTTAAATTTTATAAATAGTAGATGCTTTATTAAGCAAAATTGGTAACCCTAAGGATTACATCATAAACTTCTTCAAGAACTCACTTACTTTGCACTATCTGTATGTTTCTGATATCACGGTCCAAGTTTTCCTAAACACTATACTGGTGACAGATTTAAGATAAAATATAAGAACTCATTTACATTTCTTTGCTTGTAGATGAAAAGGTAAGCCTCTTTTCAAAATAGCAAATGGCAAATGTGAAAAAAGTAATTCAAGTAATATATTCTAGAGGATCAGAGAGCAGTGTGGGGCTTTCATTTCTATCCAAGATGGGGTAACAAAGATTCTCTTGCCTGAAACAACCGAAAGAAAAGAAAAGTCTACGTAAAATATCTGACACACAGTTTTCAAGACACTGGATCAGGCAAGGAAGGACAGTGGTCTCTGAGAAATAAGAAACAGAACACTAAGTTGCACACTGCAAGAAAGAAACAAAATACCAAGTCCTACCCAGCCCCTGCTTACTGGGAGTGTGTCCAGGCCATAGTGAAGAAACGGGGATCCAGGAAGAGCACCAAAGATTCCCTGAATTGAGAACGTTTGCTGTACTTAGGAGAGAAAACTTCAGTGCAGCCACATTATGATTCTCAAAATAATTGTGCTGAATGAAAGAAGCAATACAGGAAAGAGTTTAGTCCATAATTCCCCTTATATAAAACGCTGGAAAATGAAAGCCTTTGTATTGGCAGCAGGTCAGTGATTACCTGAGCAGGTTCAGTGCAGAGAAGATTTGTAGGGAATGAGGGACATAAGGGCTTGAGGCAACTTTTGGGTGAGGTGGATATGTTCACTATCTCAATTTTGCTGATATTTTCACAAGGGGTATAAATATGTCAAAATTTATCAAATTGTAAATTTGAGATACAGCAGTTCCCCCTTATCCACAGTTTTCTTTCTTGGTTTTCGGTTACTTTGGTCAACTGTGGTCTGAAATTATTAAATGGAAAATACCAGATATTTAGGGAGAGAAAGAGACTGGGAGAGAGGGAGAGAGATCACATTCACATAACTTTTATTACAATATATTGTTATAATTGTTCTATTTTATAGTTGTTGTTAACCTTTCACTGTGCCTAATTTATAAATTAAACTTTATTATAGGTATGTGTTGTTAACTTAAAAAATATAAAAAGTCAGAGTGAGAGGCAACAACATACCTGAGATCAAAGAATAGCTTTTAAGAAGCCCTGATTCAGGCAGAAATCCAAATAGCATTCTAATTATGGGGTGAAGGCAAGAATTCTTCATAAAACAGGGAAGAAATATATGTGACTAGAAGGAAGGAATTTCTAGTGGTGCTAACAGGCTAAGTTATGCCTTGTCTATACATGGTGGTGTTCATTCTAAAGAATGTCCTTAATTTCAGTCCTTGTTTACAGATGTCTGCTTTCCTGTTAGCTTTATAAACAGTAGTTTAGAATATACTGCTGGTTTGGCCCAGTCCAAAGGTTCTTTGGCCCAGTTCAAACATTACAAATGTGTGAGGAGTAAGATGTCCAAGTCAGATCCATCGCAATCGCTGCCCCCGCTCTATTTTAAAATGATTCCACTATGTCAACTCTTCATAGTAAGTACAGAAAAAAGCACAGTATATGAGAGGGTTCAGTATTATCTGTGGTTTCAGACATTCACTGGAGAACAAGGAGAGACCACTCTATGTGTAATTCATTATATTTAATTATATGTCAATATACAAAAATTATAGTTTGGGCATAACTTTTTAGGAAGGTTGGGTTTCAGGATTGGTCTTTGTTATAGACATCATGTCTGAGTCCTCTCAAAATTCTTATTTTGAAAAGCTTACCCCTAATAAATGGGTATTACAAGATGGAACCTTTGGGAGATAATTAGGTCTTCAGGATGAAGTTCCATCATGAAGTTAGTGTCCTTATATGAAGAGGAAGACGGCAAGTCCAACCTCTCTCTCTTCCAAATGGGGACACCACCGCAAGTCCACGTGTAAACCAGAAGAAGGCCTTCACTAAATGAGACCATGTCGGCACCCTGGGCCTTCAGTCTGCAGAACTGTTAGAAATAAATGTTTGTTGTTTAATCCAATCAGTTTATGGTAATTTATTACAGCATTCTGAACTGATTAAAACAGTCTTCATAGTATGACAGTATTTAATTTTTTAAAAAAATAAGATGAGCCCTGCCGGTGTGGCTCAGTGGTTGAGCGTTGACCCATGCACCAAGAGGTCACAGGTTCAATTCCTGGTCAGGACACATGCCCAGGTTGTGGGCCTGATCCTCAGTGGGGGGCATGCAGGAGGCGGTCAATTGGTGTTCTCTCTCATCGATGTTTCTATCTCTCTCTCCCTCTCACTTCCTCTCTCTTTAAAATCAATTTAAAAAATTAAAAAAAAAAAAAGATGAAAGGCTATGCTTGGCTTGATGAACAGTAGTACTAGTAGAGTAGCAGTATGTTGTTTTCAGATGTCTGTAACGATTACTCTGACATGAATATTAGTTAATGTGGGTCATATGAGAGAGGGTATGGGGGCCATTTGGTATTAAATATTGTTGCAGGACTTCAATTATCTACAAAGATACTCTGTTTGTTATTATTGTTATATAACAATTACCACAAAGGTAGTGCTTAAAAGCAATGCAAATTTATTATTTCACAGTTGCCATGGATCAAGACAGTTTCTATGAGCATAAGTGGATTAGTTTCCTATTACTGCTCTAATAAATTTCCACAATCTTAGATGTTTGAAACAACAATTATATTGTTGTATTTCTGGAGGTCAAGAATCTGAAATTAAATTTACTAAACTAAAGCTGAGATATCTGATGTTGGCAAGGCTGGTTCTTTCTGGATGCTCTCAGGGAAGGTATGTCGCCCTTTTTCAGCTAAAGTGGTCATCTATATTCCTTGGCTTGTGCTTCCTTCCTCCTTCTTCAAAGTATATCACTCCAAATCCCTGCTTCCACTCTTACATTGCCTTCTACTCTCCCAATTTTCTTGCCTCTCTCTTATAAGAACTTCTGTGAGTTCATCTAGTGTCCACCCGGATAATTTAGGCTACTCTCCCCTCTTAAGATCCTTAACTAAATCACATTTGCAAAGTCTCTTCACCCTTTAAGTTAATATTCACAGGTTCCAAGGATTAAGATGTGGATATTTGGGGAGAGTTGTTATTCAGTCTATCACAATGGATTAGCTGGGTCCTGTGCTCAGGTCTCAGAAGGCTGAAATCATGGTGAAGACTAGGGCTGCATTCTCCTAGAAGTCCTCTGCCAACTTCATTCAAGTTGTTAGCAAAATTGAGATTGCAGAATTGTTTACTGGCTGCCAACAGAGGGAGTCTCTACCAGCTTCCAGAGGCCATCCTCACTAGTCACATGTGTCTCCATATATCATCATTCAGCTCACTTATCCAAACCAGCAAGAAAAAACCTGTTATCATAATGGTTGGTCTTACATAACTTCAGTTCTGTATTACCCGGCTTTCTCCCCAAATAAGTTATGAAAAACCTGTTGAGTATCTTCATTATACATTTTAGGACAAAGCAGAAGCTTTTCATACAATACTTTTAATACTAAAATATATTTTTTTCCTTTTTTGAAGGCTCCACCAAGCACTTGTTAGCAAATAAACACTGAACATATTTCAAAAGTAGAAACACATCACCACAAAGCAGTAGCAGGTTCAAAGCAGACAAATAAAAAAGTCACATCGATGGTGCTCAGTGCTCTTTTCTGCCATTTTCAAATGAAAAGCAAACAGAAAAAATTCTAGTCTGCAGGTGTTCAATATAAATCAGATACGGAGATATGACATATATTTCTGCTCTCTGTGGAATATATGCTTCTTTAAGACATTGTGTTACTAAATGTACCTACTGAATTTTCTGACACTTTGAGAAGGAGGGAACAAAATGTAACAAAATAAATATATCTAGGGCTTTGTCACTGTTTTTAAAAGAGCATAAT
This sequence comes from Tadarida brasiliensis, assembly GCA_030848825.1. Lineage (NCBI taxonomy): Eukaryota > Metazoa > Chordata > Mammalia > Chiroptera > Molossidae > Tadarida > Tadarida brasiliensis. Next base: position 107,517,372 of record CM061263.1, on the reverse strand, counting down.
GGCCTGGCTCAGTGGTGTGGCTCAGTGGTTGAGCATCAATTGACCCATGCACCAAAAGGTCACTGGTTTGATTCCTGGTCAGGTCACATGCCCAGGTTGTGGGCCTGATCCCCAGTGGGGAACATACAGGAGGCAGCCAATTGATGTTCTCTCTCATCGATGTTTCTATCTCTCTCTCCCCCCCCTCTCTAAAATCAATAAAGAAAAAAAAACAATTAAAAAAAATAAAAGAACATAATAAAGTACATCTTTGTGTTCATGTTTGATTATACTGAAACTACAAAGAGAAATTATCAAGAGAAAAACATTAAATGTGATTCAAAACATAAATCTATATTTAAATGACAAAGGAGAAACATGACAAAACAGATCTATCTCTCTGTCTTCTAAACAAAATTATGAATCTCTTCTACCATTCTTAATTAACTTTTGCTTTTACAAGGGTTTATTGGAAGCTAGGGAGGGTAATAACTCTACAGTCTGCTCCTTTAAGAGTTATAACCGTATGCTAAGTTTTTTCCATTTTATCACAAACATTTCTAAATTAATACTGATTAAATATAGCACTTATCTGATATCCCATTAATATGTTCTACTGGATTTTATTAATATTTTGCATCTATAGTACATGTCAAAGTAAATTATAAACTGAGGGGCAGAAATTATTTCATATTTCTTTTTCTACTAATGTCTATATCTAATTTGAATATTAACAAAAATAATTTATAGTAATTCTATAGAATTTCAATAATGTGATGTACATTACTTTACTAAGCATAAATTTTCGATAAAGGGACAGGCATGCCAACTTGCATTCTATAATACACGTGTGTGTGTGTGTGTGTGTGTGTGTGTGTGTGTGTATGTTGTATATGATTTATCTGCAAAATACCAGACACACAGTAGCTGCTCTGTAACTGGTAATTATAACTACACTTATAGAGAGACTCACCTAGGACTTAGTTAACATCTCTATAACTAGAACATAGTTAAGAAAAATGGCATTATTGGTTTTACAGTATTAGAAATTGTGTGATTTAAACTTCAGTACTTGGTGTTAATGTTTATGATCTGATGAGATCCATTTAGCCTATATTCAAGAAAAAAGGAAGTTCTGCAAAGAACATTGGTCTTCTATTACCAAGCAAAGAAAAAAGCAAAGTTTTATTATAAATAAGTTAAGGTCAAAACAATAGTGTGTACACTGAGCAGTAACTGCATTTATGCAGCTATTATACCAAATTTCTATCAACACAGATTTTACTTTAAACTTTCTGAGAAAATATGTATGGTTTACAATAATTAATCTGTTTAATTTCCCAATATTGGTATAATTCTGGAAAACAGTATCTATTATATACCTGTATCTAATTATTTTTATTTTAAAATTTTGTTGACTATTATCATTTGATTTTGTTACTATTATAATTTAATTTTTGTTCACTATTATAATTTTTGAAGAAATGTTCTATAATGGTTCCCTATAATTTTTACTTTAAGTTTAGGTCTCTCTAAACCGTGTTTAAAATCGCATATGATGCACATAACTAGGATTACAGAATACAGTTAAAAAACAATTTAAAGTAATTGTCAGTTTTATTTTTTACATAGGTAATATACTTACCATAGAATGTAGAAATAAATTCGAGGAAATACAGTAATATCCATTAAACAACTGGAGCACCAACTTACATACAAATGCTTTCAACATTAAAACCAAAGATTCAATCTTGAAAAATGTTAATGACCTTAATCTGCACTATTAGAAATGTATGTCTTAAATCAGGAAAACAAATAATTTTGAAATTGTTTAAGAGTGAAAATTTTGAATGGTTTCTTTAGAAATCTTTAGATATAAGATATAGTATTATACATATGACATTAGTTTGAAGGAAGTATTTTCAACTGAACGGTGTCCTCCACACCCCAAATTTATATGTTGAAATCCTGACCTCATTTCCTCAGAATTCGAGCGTCTTTGGAGATAGAGTTTTATAGGGATAATTAAATTAAAATTAGATCATCAGGGTAGGCCATAATCCAATATGATGTGTGCCCTTATAAGAAGAGGAAATTTTAACATAGACGTGTACAGAGGGAAGACACAGGGAGAAGACAGACATCTACAAGCCAAGGAGAGATTCCTGGAACACATCCATTCCTTCCAGAACTCAGAAAAACCAACCTTGCAGCCCTGGCCGGTTTGGCTCAGCGGTTAGAGTGTCGGCCCATGGCCCAGAGAAACTCGGGTTCAGTTCCCACTAAGGGCACATATCTCGGTTGTGGTTTGTCCCCGGCCCGGATGGGGTTGTGTGGGTGGCAACCAGTCTATGTGTCTCTCTCACGTCAATGTATCTCTCTCTTCCTCCCTCTCTTCCTCCCGCTCTATCTGAAAATAAATGCAAAAATGTCCTCGGGTGAGGATAAAAAAAAAGAAAAAGAAAAATCAACCCTGCAGACACCTTGATCTTGGACTTCTATCCTCCAAAACTGAGAGCATAAGTTTCTGTTATTTAAGCCACCCAGTCTGTGGTAACTTGTTATAACAGCCACAGCAAACTAATACAGATTTAGTATTGGGAAGTGGGCTGTTGATATACTAAATATCTAAAACCATGGAAATGGCTTGAAACTGGATAATGTAGAGGCTGAAAGAGTTTTGAGGTATGTGTTAGAAAAATCTAGATTGCCTTGAAAAGATTGCTGGTACAAATATGGATATTAAAGGCAATTTTGGTAAGATGTCCTTTTTTATGGCTGTGTAGTATTCCATTGTGTAAATGTACCACAGCTTTTTTATATACTCGTCTACTGATTGGTACTTGGGCTGTTTCCAGATCTTGGCTATTGTAAATAATACTGCTATGAACATAGGGGTACATATATTCTTTCAAATTGGTGTTTCTGGATTCTTATGGACCTGGAGATCAACGTGTTAAGTGAAATAAACCAGTCAGAGAAAGACAAATACCATATAATCTCACTTATATGTGGAATCCAATGAACAAAATAAACTGATGCACAAAACAGAAACAGAAGCATGGATACATGGAACAGACCGACAGCTGTGAGAGAGTAGGCCATGGGGAATGGATGAAAGAAGGTGAAGGTATTAGCCAAAGAACATATATGCATAACCTATAGATACAGACAACAGTGTGGTGCTGGCCAGAGGGACTGGAGGTGTGGGGACTGGGTGGAGATGGGGAAAGGGGGAATGGGGACATCTGTAATAGTGTCAACAATAAAAATAAAGTGAAAAATGGTAATTTTGGTGAAGGTTCAGGGAGAATAGAGGAGAGCTATAAAGAAAGTTTCTATTATCTAAGAGAATACATATATCATCATGAACATCATATTGATAGATATATTAATGTTAAAGATTCTTCTGGTGAGGTCTCAGATGAAAATGAAGAACCCATTATTGGAAGCTGGAGGATAGGTGATCTTTGTTACAAGGTGGCAGAGAACTTGGCTGAAACATATTTTAGTGTTTTGTGGAAAGTCGAACTTATAATCAGTGCATTGGGATATTTGGCTAAGGAGATTTCTTTGAAAAATGTTGGCATAGCCTGGGTTCTCCTTGCTGCTTATAATAAAATGTGAGAGAAGACAGATAAACTGAAGAGAAAATAATTATGCCAAAAGGAAGCAGGATGTGAAGATTTGGAAATTCTTAGCTGATTTGTATTGTAAAAATAAGAAAGCATGTTCTGGAGAGAATATCAAGGATATGGCTCAATAAACATTTGCTAAAAAGATTATACATGTGATTCATGGATGTATCAAATCATCTCAGCAAAAACCAAGAATAAACATGGCTAAGTGAAATAAGTCAGACAGAACTATATGATTTCACATATATGTGGTTTATAAAACTGAAAGCAACAAATGAACAAACAAGAAAAACAAACAAAAACTCATAGACACAACAGTATGGTGATTACCAGTGGGAAGGGGATGAGAGGGTAGTAAAGTGCACAGGGGGTCAGATATATGGTGACAGAAGATTTGACTTTGGGTGGTGAGCACACAATGCAATATACAGATGATGTATCACAGAAATGTACACTTGAAATCCATATACTCTTATTAACCAATGTCGTCCCAATAAATTTAATAAGAAAAAAAATAAAGAAAAAATTCAAAGTTTATGACGACTTCACAAAAAAAATGAAATCAATTAAATTATCAGAAGATATATTTTGCAGCATGATTTTATACTTTTCACATTTTCCTTGAATAATAAAACATAATGCAAATATTTAAAAAATGTTTTTGCCATAAAGATCTATGGAAGATGCTCTTGTCTGATGGCTTAGACCCTCCTGAATTGCACAGAAGGCCAAGAAGGTTGAGAATTTTATACCAGATGAAACACTGCCCATTTAGACTGAATTGGGCAGAGATAGGACCAAATGAAGGAAGCCTGCTGAACTTCTGAAATTGCACAGGATGGGCCAATAGAGCTGTCTGACTATGACTGTGTGTTGTTATCCTTCAATAAAAATAAAGAATGGCTGTCACTGCCACCCTGGTCCAGAGGATCCAGACCCAGGGTGACCAGGAGGAGAGCAGCTCTCTGCCTTCATCAGTTCCAGAGAATGAGGTCTCCTCATTTCCAGAGAGTGTGGCCACCTCCTCGATTTTAGAAAGCCAAGCCATGGCCACCTAAGGCAGAGAGGGTGGAGCCACCACCCCAGTGGGCCCAAAAGACAGGACTGCCACACTACTGTGCCTAGAGAACAGATCATTGATTCAAAGAGAATTATTTTAGAGCTTCAAAATATAAAGGAAATTTCCTTGATAATTTTAGATTTGTTAAGGACTCTAGCCCCTTTTTTCTTTTTGATGTCTCTCATTCGAAGTGAAAATGTCTATCCTATGCCTGTTATACCACTGCAGTTGTTTTTATTTTTATTTATTGTTGACTGTATTACAGATGTCCCCCATTTCCTCCCCTTTGCCTTCCCCCACCCAGCTCCTGTCCCACCCCAGGCCTTCTGCACACTATTGTCTGTGTCCATGGGTTATGCATATATGCATATATGTTCTCTGGTTAATCTCTTCCCATCCCCTCCACCTGCTCCCCTCTGAGATCTGTCAGTCTGTTCCACACATCCATGCCTCTGGACTTAATTTGTTCATCAGTCTATTTTGTTCATTAGATTCCACATATAGTAAGATCATGTGATATTTGTCTTTCTCTGACTGGCTTATTTTGGTTTAGCATAATAATCTCCAGGTCCATCCATGCTGTCTTAAAGGGTAAGAGATCCTTCTTTTTCACAGCCACATAGTACCACAGCTTTTCTATCCACTCATCCATTGATGGGCACTTGAGCTGTTTCCAGATCTTAGCTATTGTATATAGCACTGCTATGAATATAGGCATCCATATATTCTTTCTGATGGGTGCTTCAGGATTCTTAGGACCTATTCCCAGAAGTGGGATCACTGGGTCAAACCACAGTTCCATTTTTAATATTTTGAGGAAACTCCATACTCTTTCCACAGTGGCTGTAATACTGTTGTAATAATCTGGTTATTATTTAACAGGAATAGAGTAAAGGGGAGACCAGACAATGTAGGCATGTCATTTATACAGCTTTGCCCGAAAGCTGCAGTTTAACACTTTCCAGGTCTACTTCCCGCACATCACAGGGAGCTGGGGGAAGGGTCTGGGTGACATGGGAAGGTGCTTTTCTGTCAATCACTCCTGGGAACAGGTAATTGTCCAGAATAGGTGTGGCCACTGAAAGAGCATGAAATTCAAATATTTAAACTTCTAAACAAAGGAAGTTCACTCTCTCTGTTCTCTCTCTTGCTTCCCCAGGCTCCTGACTCACCTGTAGCAGGGGGAGCACTTCCCTGCATTTCCCCCATGTGGCTTACAGCCATGTGGGACCCATACAATGGACTGATACACTGAATCTAGCCTGATGTTATAATACATCGAACCCAGCTTCACCATGGATCAAAAGCTCTGGACACTGGCCCTACTTCTAACTTTGCTGAATCCACAACTGCCCCTTTTCCAGGGCTGGACTAAATGACATGGTACTTTGGAACCCCAGGAATGTAACTCCACACAAATAAAATATTTTACCACATCTTGTTCTCCCATAGGGGCTTCTGAAAATGCTTATTTTGGCAGTACCCCAAGAACCTCACTCTCAGGGGCACTGGCGTAATCTGGCCCACTGATTTCTCTGGTAAAAGCTGCACCAGTCTGCATTCTCACCAGCAATATAGTAGGGCTCCCATTTCTCCACATTCTCGCCAGCACTTGCTGTTTGTTGATTTATTGATGGTAACCATTCTAGCAGGTATAAAGTGGTACCTCATTGTAGTTTTAATTTGCATCTCTCTGATGATTAGTGACTTTGAGCATTTTTTCATATGTCTATTAGCTATCTGTATGTCCTCTTTGGAGAAGTGTCTATTCAGGTTCTTTGCTCATTTTTTAATTGGATGGTTTGTCTTCCTGGTGCTGAGTTGCATGAGTTCTTTGTATATTTTGGAAATTATACCCTTTTCAGATGTATCATTGGCGAATATGTTCTCCAGTAGAGGGGGTTCCCTTTTCATTATGTTGGTGGGTATTTTTTTTTTTTTTTTTGCTGTGCAGAAGCTTTTCAGTTTGATGTGGTCCCATTTGTTTATTTTTTCCTCTGTTTCTCTTGCCCTAATATATGTATTGATATAAATGCTGCTTTGTGAGAGGTGTGATTTTACTGCCTATGATTCCTTCCAGAATTTTTATGGTTTCGTGACTTACATTTACGTCTTTTATCCATTTCGAGTTTATTCTTGTGTATGGTGTAACTTTTTTTTTTTTTTGCATGTACCTGTTCAATTTTCCAAAGAGCATTTATTAAAGAGACTATCTTTATTTCATTGTATGTTCTTGCCTTTGTCAAATATTAATTAACCATATTTGTGTGGGTCGATTTCTGGGGTCTTTGTTCTGTTCCATTGAATTACATGCCTGTTCTTATGACAGTATGAGGCTGTTTTGATTACAATGGCTTTGTAGTATAGTTTGATATCTAGTGTTGTGATCCCTCCAACTTGCTTCTTCTTTTTCAAGATTAATGAGGCTCATTAATAAATGAATTCAGCAAAGTAGTAGGATACAAAATTAACATCCAGAAATTGATGCCATTTTTATACACCAATAATGAACTCTCAGAAAGAGAAATTAAAAAAACATTTTTTTTTTCATTTACCATTGCAACAAAAAAATAAGATACCTGGGAATAATCTTAACCAAGGAGTTACAAGACTTGTACTCAGAAAACTATAAGACATTGAAAAGGGAAACAGAGGTAGATACAAACAAGTGGAAGCATCTACCATGTTCATGGATTGGAAAAATTAACATCATTAAAATATCCATACTACTCAAAGTAATCTACAGATTCAACACAATCCTTATTAAAATACCAGCAGCATATTTCACAGATCTAGAACAAATATTCCAAAAATTCACACCACTGCATTTTGATAGCAGGTATCTCATCTGGTTTCACAGCTGGAGAGGGATTTTACCTCAGGATGGATCATACCTTCAGTCTCACCCTTATCTGAAGTAGATGAGAATTACAGGACATGTTGGACTTAGATTTATTGCTGGTATAGGTTAAGACCTTAGGGTCTGTTGGGATGGGGTAACATGTTTTAAATATGAGAAGAAGATGACTGCTTAGGGGGCCAAAGGGTAGAATATTATGGACTTGTGTCTTCCAAAGTTCATAGGCTTAAGTCCTAACACCTAGTTTTTCAGAATGTGACCATATTTGAAGATCACTTTACAGTGATAATTAAGTTAAATTAAGGTCATTCTAGTAGGCCCTAATCCCATATGACTGGTATCCTTATAAGAAGAGGATATTTGGACACAGATATGTACAGAGAAAAGATGATGTGAAGACACATGGATAAGACAGTCATCTATAAGCCAAAGAGAGATGCCAAGAATAAACCCTTCCCTTATGCACCTCAGAAGGAACCTGTCCAGTTGGCACTTTGATCTTGGACTTATTACCTCCAGAAATGTGAGAAAATGATTTATGTTTTTTAATCCATTCTGTGTGTTTTACTTTGTAATGTCAGTACCAGCAAACTGATACAGAAGACAACTGACTAAAACACTTCTTCATTGTTTTTCCTATTATTAAGTAGAAAAATAAATAGAAAATTTGACCATTTATAGGCACTGGGGGCCTTATAATTTTACTGCAAAATAATTATAATTTTATTCATATCTTGTACCTTATTTATAAGGGAAATGGTATATATGTAAATATACACACATATACATGTATGTATATCCATATATACTTATGGATAGATTTTAAGCTCCTTCAAGGAAAACATTTCTTAAAGTCTTTTACATTTCTATATAATATACCATATTGCCTAATGTACCCATAATAGTTCATAAGTTTGAACAAAATAACTAATTAAATATAGATTATTTAATTGACAGGAAATGGTCATTTCCATTTGTCCAAAATGTAGCAGTTAACCTGTCTAAGTTTTTAAAAAGTAAATTCTAAATTGCTCTTTTTAACTCTTATCTATGCAACTAAAAAAAAAAAATGAAAGGAAACAAGCTAATATGAATACATTTGATATATTTCTTTGAAAAGTTATTTGTTTCACAGTTGGAATTGGCTATATTACCAAATTATTGTAATTATGCTATTCTCATATATTTCTCCTTTTGAAAAATATTATATTTACATTAATTCAGTATAGAGATAAAATAATTCACTTATTTATCAATTTAATTCCAATTAGCTTTCCTGAACCTAAAAATATCATTCGTTGTGAATACAAAGATTTTCATTTTCTATCTAGAAGGTTTTAAATATTTTAAGAAGCATTTCCAAGAAAACAACTATCCAAGCAGTTTAATACTTTATCTTAATAAGAATACTAATTTAATGACTGCAAATAGAGTTGAATCTATAATGAGGGTTCACAAGTACTTTATTATGTAATAAAGTAACACCCCAAAGGCAACCGATTCTAGGAAAGAAGAGAGAACAATTGACAAGAAAGGAATCAATATAATGGATTATCTATATGTCAAGTAAACTTAAACAGAAATAATTGTTTAGTGGTTAATTTTTATAAATATACCAAAGACTTGTCTTTTAAAAATCCATACATATATTATGAAAGGCAACAGGCCTTTAGTAAATGGATATTTCTATTTAGTGAAAAAAGTCATGAAATAGATGTTGCAAATGACTCTCTAAAGGGCATAGCAACTCCTGTGGATTAGGAAACTGGTCAGCCACCTCTCTGTTTCTTTAACTAGGAAATGTTTAGAATAAACTTACCATTGTACTGAACATAGCATAAAATTCTATAGCTGAACACACAACTATGTGGATAAAGGTAAGCACATTCATTCATTTTTTTATTCATATATAATTAATACAAATAATAAATATAAATATATATTTTATATATTATATAGCTGTATATAATGACATTATAAAAATCAATCTAAATATATTCATAAATTAATATGTAATTATTTAACAATTCAACAAAAATTATTTTTGTTGATTGTTTATTGACAAAGGAGCCGAAAAAACACAGTGGAGAAAATAAAGCTTCTTCAATAAATGGAGCTGGGGAAATTGGAAAGCCACATGTGAAAATGAAACCAGTTTATAGTTTGTCCTCATGTACAAAAATTAACTCAAAATGAATAAAAAACCTAAATAAAAGTCCTGAATCAATAAATTACATAAAAGAAAACATAGGTGCTAAACTTATGGACCTTGGTCATAGAGAACATTTTATGAATTTGATCACAAATGCAAGGGAAGTAAAGGCAGAAATAAATGAATGGGACTATATCAAACAAAACTTCTGCACAGCAAAAGAAACTGCCAACAAAACAAAAAGGCAACCAACCAATTTGAAGATGATATTTGCAAACTACAGCTCTGATAAGGGGTTAATATACAAAATATACAGAACTACAATGAGATACCACCTCATACCTATTAGAATAGGTATTATCAATAACACAGGTAATAGCAAGTGTTGGAGAGATTGTAGAGAAAAAAGAACCCTCATTCACTGCTGGTAGGAACCTAAACTGGGACAGCCACTATGGAAAACAGTATGGTGGTTCCTCAAAAAATTAAGAATAGAGCTGTCACATGACCTTGCTATCTCTCTTCTGGGTAATTACCTGAAAAACTCAAAAACATTTATTTGCAAAGATATATGCACACCTATGTTCATTGCAGCATTAGTCACGATGGCCAAGACATGGAGACAACCAAAGTCTCCTTTGATAGAAGACTGGATAAAGAAGGTTTGGTACATATGCACTATGGAATACTACTCAGCCATAATTAAAAATGAAATACTACCATTTGCAACAACATAGATAGACCTTGAAAGTATTATGCTAAGTGAAATAAGTCAGTCAGAAAAAGCTAAGAACCATGTGATTTCACTCATATGTGGTATATAAAAACTAGAACTTACACAGACAACAGTGTGGTGGTTACCAGCAGGAAGGGAGTGGGGGAGTACGGGTATAAGAGGTCAAATATATGGTAACAGATGATTTGACTTTGGGTGGTGGGCACACAATGCAATATACAGATGATGTAAATGTACATTTGAAACCTATATGATCGTATTAACCAATGTCATCCCAATAAATTTAATTTAAAAAAGTGTTCAGCTTGAGTCACTGATGGATACGTAGGGGAAATGAATTAGAGGCAGCCAGAGCCGGTGCATCTTGTGGTTGAAAAGTTCCAAGTTGCCTTTGGCATAGATTTCCTCTTATTCAAGGGTGTTAGTTTTGGAAAGCTAGGTAGCTGGGATGGAGAAACATGAGAAGTGAAATACATAGCAAAGGAGGCTTATTCTTTTCAATCTGGGAGGAAATACAAGAATTCAAGTTGACTCCCGACTGCTAATCCCCTTCAGAGGTTCTCTGAAACATATATTCAAATGTGTTTTGTACATTTGGAATAGGAAGACTACCTTAAGTCCTAAAAGAAACAGTGATAAAGTTAGGAAAAATAGCTAAATGTGGGATGTTAGTCTATATATTTTTAAATTAATTCTCTATGTGGAACTCCAAATTTTAAATAACATATATCAAGTAACATCTATAGCAACAGTTTCTTTAAAACTCACATCATTAATTTTTTTTTCTTATTTTTTCCCTTCTAAAGGAGGGAGGCAAGATGAGGATAGCCTGTGTATCTAGATGAACAAAAGTTCAAATCCCAGCTCCATAGCTTAGTAATCAAAAGCAAGTGTCAAGCCCCTTTCTTCCTCAAACGTTCTTTCTGTCACATTGAATTGAGGATAATACCATTCTCACAGTAGAGGTGAAGGAAAATAAAAAACGTATGTAAAGCATCAAGCTCAATATCAAAGGTCCTAATGTTGAAGAGTACTTGCAATTTTCCATCTTCACTCAAATGTATGTGTGTGTGTGTGTGTGTGTGTGTGTGTGTGTGACAGAGAGAGAGAGAGAGAGAGAGAGAGAGAGACAGAGACAGAGACAGAGAGAGAGAGAAAGAGAGAGAGAGAGAGAGAGAATGTGTAAAAAGGAGAATAAACTATATAAAGAGAGAGAAGCAGCATATTTTAGAAAACCCAAGTTACATGTATTTTACAAAAGACACTAAAGAAGGCAGGTATACTCTTCCTCGAGGAATTTCTCTTTTCTGAAATTTAATTGAAGAATGAAAAGCTGGTGAAAAGAGAGACCTGAAAGAATTTTAAGAAAAAAAGCTTGCTTGCTCTATTCTATTACTAAAAGTGTTGGTATCAAAATAAAGCCAAACATCTATACACAGATAATTTAACATGGCAGACTTGGCAATCTGCTAAGTATCCCTGGGGTTAATTTGACAACCATGTAAGAAAAGAGGCATCCACTGTGTTCAAAATTAGCAAAGATGACCTATTTTTATACATTTGTCACTAACATCCTCGCTGCTGCTAAGCTAGTTAGTGACAAATAAGAAAACGGTCATAGCTTTATGTGATTTGAAACAGCCCTGTGTTTCGATTACATATTTGCCAATGTAGACCACAGGATCTCTAGAAGGTGGCGTTCCTACCAAACATATAATTTTATCTTTATGGTTTCAAAACCTTTTAAATTATCCTTCATATTATGAAACTAATTATATTACTTACAGCTATGTAGACTAATACTTCTAGTTTTCCTATCAAGAAACTAAACTGATTTTAAGAAAACAAAAACAAATATTTAAATGCTTAAATAGCCAACTCAATATAAAACAAACCATAATCAATGCGAAATAACAAAATGAAACAATCAAAAGCTCTGCCAAAAGAATAAGACAGGAGTCATTTTTATTAAGCCTGATATATATAATTTTAAAATGTGTCCCTTTTTAAAATGTGATTGGGAAAATAAAAATGATGTAAATTTCAAGAGCACACACAGCTAGTGAGCAGCTTAGCTGTCAGAGGTTACTAGGCAGTTATGCTTAATGCTAAAACCAGGCTCTTTCCCCGATATTACTCTGCTTTCTAATTACCTCATATATAAGACAAATTGTAAAATGACAAAAGGCAAAGTAAAAAATTACAATTAAATCATTCATTGATTATTTTGTGCAAACTAAGAATGCCATCTATCAATACAGATAATAAAAATAAGAAAATGTACTTTTGATAAATGGTAATATCTATTTTTTTTATTATTCCCAAGTTACTGCAATCAAGTTTTCTTACAATACAAATAAAAAATATTAACGCCAATACCCCCTTTATTTTGTGATAACATGATTATGTATGGCCTTAAAACTTTTAAATGAATGTTTATAAAATCATAATTTATTCATTTCTATTACCTTAAACTTCAATGTTAACTTTAAATTTGAAATTGGGATACATAATGCCAATAACAATTTTCTAAGTAGAATGTCCAGATAATTGAATTTTGCATCAACATCAGAAATGTTTTAAAGTGGATAGTTATAGAGCTGCAATTTTCAACCTTTTTCATCTCATGAAACACCAACTAATTACTAAAATTCTACAGCACAACAAAAAATATATTTTTTGCCAATTTGACAACAAAAATGTATAGTTTTTATTAATTCACACCAAATGGCTGTTGTGTTTGCTTTTGTCATTTTTTAATTTGACAATCCAAGGGAAAAGTGGTCAGTGCCCCTGACTCAATAGTCAGGTATTACATGTTTTAGAAATTCTTGTGGCACACGACCGTGACACAGCACACCACTGGAAAATGCTGTTACAGAGAACTAAGATGATAACACAGCAGTCTTAACACAAACAACAACCAAAGTGACAGTATGAAAGCATCAGCCCAATAAATTATACACATTATCCAGACCATAACTTTCTTCTTTTAATTAAATTTATTGGGGTGACATTGGTTAATCAAATTATATAGGTTTCAAGTGTACATTTCTATGAAACATCATCTGTATATGGCATTGTGCCCACCCCCAAAGTCAAATCTTCTATAATTTTCTTTAACTACTTCAAGATCTTATTGTAAGGATTTGGGTGAATTATAAAATGCTCCACAAAATTAAGTTAGTTTGACTAAATGATATGCTATTTTTTCATTTGACAAACCTTTCTAGAGCACTTATTTTGAGCAACACACTTGTTTTGGGGCTCTGAGGATAGAGTAGAAAAGAAAACTGACAGCATCCCTGTCCTCATCAAAATCCCATTGTTGTGGCATCTTTGTAGACAGTAATCTTCTTAATACTTAATATATTTTTAAAGGTATTGTAGATTTATTTATTTATTTACTTATTTATTTATTTATATTCCTCATTCAAGGACATGCTTAGAGAGAGGAAGGGAGAGAAAGAAACATCAAGGTGAGAGAGAAACATCGATTGGCTGCCTTCTGTATGCATCCTAACCCAGGAATCTAACCCACAACCAATGTATGTGCCCCGATCAGTAATAAAACTGGCAACCTTTCCATTCATATCACAATGTTCAATAAACAAAGCATCTCTGGCCAGGCAATAATCAATATTTTCCATCCCAGATTTTTCTCTTTCTACGAGATAATAAATCTAGAGTAGGACACAGTCATTTAGTTTTACATACATATAAAATAATTTTAAGTTAAAGCATACAAATTTATATTTTTTTGTTTTATATATAGATATTAATTTTTAGATATTTCTATTGATATAGAATCATTTGATTGGTCCTTTAGCACACTTTACAATTTTTATGCAAAAATTAAAACAGATTTTTTTTCTATTTATGTTACTTAAAATTAAAGAAATGTATTCTTAATCAAAGTTTACTGACAGATAATGATGTTGAAATTAGAACTTGTATGGGACAGGATTAATAAAAATGCCATGTCTCACCAATATTGTCATTAGTGGTATAAATGTGATTTACTTTTTTTTTTTTTTAATAATGCAAGACTGCTCTGGCTGGGTAGCTCAATTGATTAGAGCATCATCCAGATACACCAAGGTTACGGGTTTAATCTTCAGTGAGAGCACATAAAAGAATCAACCAATGAATCAACCAATAAATAAGTGGAACAACTAATTAAATCTATCTCTCTCTCTCTCCCTTCCTCTCTCTATAAAATTAATTTAAAAAATAATAATGTGAGATTTATGTTATGGACTACAAAATTTATATGTTTAAGCCCCGACCTCTCTTTGGAACTCAGCCTTTAAAGAGGAAGTTAAGGTTATGCCATCACAAGGGTGGGATCAGAATCCTATAGGAGTGGTATGCTCATTAGAAGAGAAGCAGACACCAGAGAGCTCTCTTCTTTTTACCCTGCATACACACAAAGGAAAGGGCATGTGAGAATCCAGAGAAGGGGACTGTCCTATTCTAGAGGTGAAATAGAAATAAATTCAATACATCTTGCTAAGATATTGGTTATAATTTTAAAAAGAATGATAATATATAGATAATTTAGCGTATACTGTATTAACCAGAGAAATCTACAATTTCAGGATCAAAAAAGCAAAGATTTATTTTACCCAAAAAACTGAGGATACTGGTGTTTTGTGATGTCAGAGTCATTATACATATCAATTAAATGTATAAAGAAAGTCAACAAGAGTTAAATGAAAATATCAATCCAGAAGTAGGCACAAAAAGAAAGTCTGATTGACCAAAGGAAAACAATTATTATGAATGTCATTTACTTATATACCTTAATGTAATTGACAAAAGTTATTTCACATGGATTTTCTTAATTATCCCCCAAAACCCACACAAAGTCACAAAATTAACAGAAATAACCTATTAAGTACTACTAGAGTTTCTCATATATCTGCCTGTCAAGACAATTATAATAGTAATTTTATCATTATTTATGTGATTCTGTGATTGTTGCCTGTGTCACCCATTAGACTATAAGATATAGATTTGTCTTCTTGTTCCATTATATACAATTGTTTTTAATTTTTAAAAATTTAAATTAAATGCACAATCTCCTAAAAGCCTCACATCTCTTTCTTCCTTGATCCTGAAAAGTTTTGTTTTAGGGAACCAACTGAGAGACTTTGTTCATTTTCTTTTTTAAATAAAAGTAGGATCTAATTTTATTCACCCTAATCATTTTACTTAAAAAAACTGATATACTCATGAAGTTAAATACTATGTTAATGTAAAGACAATCAATTTAGTCTTTCAACTGGCTAGAAATAAATGAGTAGTACTGATTGACAAATTCTTTTGGGTATTGAGTTCTTCTGAATACTCTAAGGATAGAAAACTGTATCAACCTTTCTTCTAATGTAGGAGGATATATTCCAATACCCTGAAATATTCCTTGGATGATTCTGTAGGTCATCAAATTCGAGACCAGCCTGGGGATATGGTGACAGTCAACAAATATACTTAAGGTCTTGATCTTTATTTCAGTTTCCACCTCCTTCCTCATATTCACATGCAAGATTCCTGATAGTGCCTAATAGCCAAATTAAGATATTCATTGCACTTAAATGATGCTATCGTCCACCTATTAGGACATTAGGAAGAGAGGTATGCTACATCAATCTTACTGACGGATATAAACCACAAGACCTGTCTCTAGAGAAGTTTGAGTAAGAGGTAGCAAAAGAAAATTTCTGTGAATAGATTAGAAAATATTCTCTCATAAACACAGCACATGGAACCCAAAGTATTTATTCATCCATTCATTATTCTTGAAAACAACATATCTTAAGTGTGGATTGACCATTGTGCTCAGCACAGAGAATACAAAACTGGTAAGCAAAAGAGATGCCATGCACAATTTCATGAAGTTTGCATTCTAACCAAGAAGAAGAAAAAAATTGATCACATACTTCCAAATATCAGAGAAATTGCAACCATGACACCATTTATGACAAGGGCAACAGCATGGGCAAAACGTTCATTGAATGAATGAATGAATGAATGAATGAATGAATGAATGAATGAATGAATGAATGAATGAATGTCACAGTGGGTAAAGAGATTGAAAGAAGTCATCTAGCTGCAGCAGAGAGTGGCCCTGCAAAAGGCTACAAGAGGAAACAGAGACAGAGTTTCTCACACAAGGCCTTGCTGATTTTAACCCTAGAAAAAAGTTCAGTGTCTATACCCATACACTTAAAGTATAAGGGTTAGAGAAAGGTAAATTTAAAACTTTGGTTTTAAGAACGTAATTCATTCAGTGTTGTAGAGAAAGGGAAATGACTGTAAGGAGCCTTGGGTGGTTAAGGAAAAACAGTTATTAAATGCTTGGAATTAGTGGGAAGAGATTAACCAAAGAACTTATATACATATATGCAAAACCAATGCACACAGACAATAGTGTGGTAAAGGCCTGGGTGGGGGACAGGAACAGGGTAGAGGAGATCAATGGAGGAAAAAAGAGGGAATATCTATAAAACTGTCAACAATAAAGATAATTTTTTAAAAAGCACTTGGAATTAGACATATCTGGAAATTCTATACAATGTATGATATGAATTTAGAAGAATGTGTGTTTATTAACTGGTAAAATAACTTGTCCTAAGATCCTTCTTCCATAGAAGTTAGCATTAGCTCCCAAGAAAAACTTTATAAATACAGGGGCTAAATTATACAGCTATTTCATGTACTATTTATCGTTCAAATATGAGAAAACTAAGCTATCATAAATGTCTTTCTCTAGTTATGGAAAATTAATGCAATTTATTGATTCCTAGATCATGAATAGCAATATTTCCTTGTTCTGATACTGAAATAGCTATTCTTTATTTTTCTGCATTTTCTCTATTACTAAATAACTACGAAATTGAAAGAGAAACAGCAGTGTTTCAAAAAGTAAAATATATGGAAAATTTTAATTGCTATGAATTGAATGTTTGTGTCCCCCCAAAACTCTTATGTTTAAATCATAATGCCCAATGTGATGGTATTGGGAAATGGGGCCTTTGGGAGGTGATTAGCTTATAAATTTGGAGCCCTCCTGATGAGATTGGGACCCTTGTAAGAAGAGACAGAAAAGGGTTATCTCTCTCTCCCCCTGCCATGTGTAGATATAATGAGATGGCTCCCACAAACCAGGAAGAAGGCATTCACCAAACAATGCACCTGCTGTTATCTTGACCTTGGCCTTTCCAAACTGTGGAACTGTGAGAAATAAATGTTTCTGTCTAAGCCACCCAATCTATGGTATATTTTTTATAGCAGCTCAAGTTGATTGAGACAACATATAAGTATACACAACCAATATTTAGAAGGTGCATATATAAAAATTAAATCAATAATTTAAAGAATCAATTTCTAATTTGTGGAAAAATCTAATTCCATGAAGAAATGTGTAGGTGTTATGAAAATTATTTGTAGGTTATTTAGATAAGTCACACAAACACAGTTTTTAGGATATAACGTATCAAATGTAAAACCCATTAAGATATTTTATTTTTATGTTTTTAGTGGAAATAATATCTGGTATTCAATAAACAGTGACAGAGGTGACAAAATAACACACATTTTCACCATAATAAAAACTAAAGGGCTCTGGCCGGTTTGGCTCAACAATTAGAGTGTTGGCCCGCAGACCAGAGAGTCCCCAGTTCAGTTCCGGCCAAGGGCACGTACCTCAGTTGCAGTTTGTCCCCAGCCCCGGTTGGGGTCATGTGGGTGGCAACCACTCGATGTGTCTCTCTCTCATCGATGTTTCTCTCTCTCTTCCTCCCTCTCTCCCTCCCACTCTATCTGAAGATAAATGCAAAAAAATTGTCCTCGGATGAGAATTAAAAAAAAAAAAAAAAACACTAAAGGTGTTATTGTAGTACTTTGGTACTAAAGTTACCTACTAAGACAAGAAAATTACAATTTAATTTTATATTACCATGATATACTATAGCATTGAAAAAAGCTTAGACTATCTGAGAGACTCAAAATTTTCCCCTTTTCTCTGGTGATTAAAGTATATTACAAAATGACTCAGGAGAATTAATACTTCAAATAAATAACCAGTATGCAATTTAAATTCTTATTCTGTTGCAGCCTTCTCAGGTAATTAAGTCGAAGCCCCTCCAACACGTGACACAACTTGGTTCTCTGCTTGCTCTGTCTATAGCACTAGAAATCCCCCTTTACAACCCTTTATGTTCTCACCTGCTGTATGGTCATCAAATGTTACATGTCATGGGGAACCAAGATGAATGAAACATTATTGTTGCATTCTAAAAATTCAGAAAAGCAGCAGGTGAAGGCTGGAAGGCAAATAGCTGACTAAGTTCAAAGTAGTGAACACTATAAAAATTATGTGTAAAGCACTATGCAAACAGATAAGGGAGTGGCCGGTTTTGTAGGAAATGCACTGCATGGTCAAATATGGCTTGTAATGAAAGAAGTACATAAAAGCTGGGCTTTGATATGAAATGACTACTCTTCTGTTTGTTTTAGGAAATAGCAAGAACAAGGCAGAGGCCAGAGACCTAAATATGTTGGTGCGATCATAACAATTGTTCCAATTTTTCAGGGGTTTCAGTTTTCACAGAATACTATGTTTTCTTGTATCTTGAGTCCTCTGCACGAAAAAAAAATTTTTTTTTCTGAAATATCACTTATTATCCTTTAAAAAAAATCAGTCTGAAATCCAAACCATAATGGCTGGAAATATGTGTTGGCCTGATGTCCCTTTGAAGATCGCTCTTCTTGTTTGCGATCCATTGCCTTCTCCATCTCTATTTCTAAGCAGTAGTTCTCTGGATTACTTATTTTAGCCCCGTTCCCATGCTGCTGAGCTTGTTCTCTGTCTTAGCTCCCTAATTAGTCGGTAAATGTTTTAACAATAAATTTTCTCTAATGATTTCAGAAATATTATCTATATTGCTATGCACAGAGAAGTTCTAAATAAATACTTGCTTCATTTAACAAAATTCAGTCTATTCTCTCTCTCTCTCTTTTTTTTTTATCCTCACCTGAGGACCAGTCTATTATCTTAAAATATAAACAGTAAGCTCACCTTAGAATTATGTCCCTCGGTTCTAAACTCCAGGCCTACCAAAGGATGTGCTTTTCAAAAGGACCCTCTCTCTCTCATGCCCCACATGTTGGCACACGTTCCTGTCTTCACCTTCAACATCCTTGCTTCCAACAATCTAACATATTCATAGGAGTTTATTAAAAAAATAAATTTAGACATTGTTTCTTTCTGGAAACCTCCTCTATGCCCTAATGTCTATCAGATACCACTCTTCCATGTGATGTATAACGGTGTTAATAACATACCTCTATCGGGGTGCTTGAGATCCCATAGTGTAATTACCTCCCTACTTTCTTGCCTCTCTTGAACTGGGGAACGAGACTGGAGGTTATTCATCTTTGTATTCCTAAGTGTCAGCTTGCAGTGATACTAAACCCTTGACTTAAAAAGTAAATAAATTATAATTTCAAGAAAGACATTGAAACACATGGGTATGATTTGAATGTAAGCTACTCCAGATACAGAAAACAATAACATATGGTTGAAAATGTCAGAATATCTGGTGCATAACAGGTGAGAGAAAGTAGTCCTGCGATGCTGAAATGTAGACTTAATGAAAGAAAATAGATAAGAAATGAGTGAAAAAATGCATGAATGACTACTTTGTTGAATTAGTCAATGAGTCAATAGAGCCAGAAATTCAGGCTGTAACTAGAACAGGGGATTCTAGGAATTTGTATGATTAAAATAAATTTTCAACCAATATGCAAGAGGGAGTAAAGTACTGATATGTTTTGCAAAAGCTAGAGTAGGTAGAATTTATGGGTATGGAGACTAATAGGAGATTATTAATTAATAGAGAAATATTAACAGAACCTGAACTGATAACACAGGACTGGAAAATCATAAAAGACAGATATAGAAGGGAGTGTAATGGAGTACTGGACAGAATGTGGCATGTGTTATTGCAAACACCGATCCACTAATCAATTCAATACTACATTTGTTCAAGGCACAGCACTACCTGGCTATAAAAATTTTTATGTAAACATGAATCCTGCCCTCAAGGAGTTTATGTTTAAGAAAGGATGGGGAAAGAACTCTGAAGAAGGAATTGGGAGCTAAAACTTCATATAAATAATTCAATGGATCATGTGGCTCCTTCAAGGAAGAGGAAAGTCCTGTAACAGCCACTGAAGTTAGAAAGGTGGGGAATGTGTTTAGAAGAAATGTCTGCAGTTTGACTACAGAACATATCATAAACAGATAAATCAAACAAGAGACCTAAAAGAAAAAAATAGAATTATAAAGAAGAGAGATTTGAATATCCAGCTGAAGAATTTAGTTAGGTATTAGAGTGAGTGTCTCTTGTTTTTGCTTATCTTGCACCTCTTAACTGCTTTTATTTACCTTTATTCATGTTTGTTTATTGTGTATAAAACATCCAGAATTATCTTTTGGAAATATCCATTTTCACTAAGGGCCATCCTGAACCTCTCTCTGTCATTGACACAAGGAGAAACAATGGGAGGAGCTGACATATACCAATTGCAATGTCATAGACAGATTTCCCTTTTATTCCTGCAAATGTCCCTGCATCCTGCACCTTGCAAGAGTGGTTGTTTAGCTTTTCCTTTTGATCTATGAATTACCATGAATCCTTTCAATGAATTCCTTTTGTTTCTCTTAAGTAGGCTAGAATTGATTTCTGGTGCTTAAAACCAACGTACCTTTATTCAGAAGCCAACAGAATTACGTGAGATGACATTTCACATAGATGGTGGGAGTCATAATAAGGCAGTATTTTGTTTCACATATGTAGTTTTCAAAAAAGGAATAAAAAAATCAAAAGAGCTGTCCAGTGAAAGAGTCATTTTAGTACAGATGTTATTATAAGATATCATTTATATAAAATGCTGTGCTAGCTTTTGAAGGAAATCATAAATCAATGTACAAAACAACTTGTTAGTTAGAAAGGATTCTTGAAAAATGTAAGTTCCCCATGCTTTTGTAGCTAGCTAGTCCATAAAGTCAACAACTGATATTGAGAAAACAAGGATTGGATTATTCTTGGAGGGCTTGAAGAAGATATTTTCAATTCCTTGAAAATGTATGGCTGGCAAGAAATGAATGAATGCATTTTCAAGTGTTTTTTTGTGTAAATAACTAAAAATTTAAGAGTAAACTAAAAGTAGGAGAGGCTCAGGAGAAAAACAATATAAAGCAATAAATTAATTTTTATGATTTATATGTCAGGTATTCCAATCTCTTGCTAACATGAAACAATAGTAAAGTTTGCTACTAATAATAGCTGAAAAGTATTTAGAACTATGTGGCAACGTCCATTCTGACCACTATGTTGACTACCTCACGTAAGCTTCACAAGACTATAATAGGACAGGCTCTGTAATTCTCAGGGCTCTTTCATTACACAGGAACAGAAAACCCAACCCACATTTGCTTAAGCAAATAGGATATTTATTGACTTACATAAATAAAGTTTCCTGGAAAAGGACTGTCTTAAAGGACAGCTCACAGGTCTTAATGCTATAAACAAGATTTATGGTTTTAGCTTATTTTCGATCTTTTCTCTTTCACAAGTTAGTTTCTAACCTCCTCATGATCACAGGATGGCTACATAAGTCCAACTGGACACTCTACCAACTTGAAATGCAGAGGAATGAGAAATTTCTTATCCTTCAATAAATTGATTCTCATTGTCTAAACTAAATGGTACTTGGGATGGAATGTGTTGATTGACTTGCTCTAGTTGTAACAAAAATTTTTGTGTATAGTAATAAGAAAGATTATAATCATAATAATAGTAGTGAACACTTATAGTAGTTACTTTCAGAATTTTTTAAATTGGGAATAAATTAACTTTCAGATCTTCAAAATAACCATTATGTATAATTCACTATTACTGTCCACATTATATTAATAAGAAAATTGAGCCCGGCTGGTGTGGCTCAGTGGTTGAACATCAACCCACGTACCAAGAGGTCGCCGGTTCGATTCCCAGTCAGGGCACGTGCAGGAGGCACCCAATCGATGTTCTCTCTCATCAATGTTTCTATCTCTCTTCCGCTCCCTTCCTCTCTCTCTAAAATCAATAAAGAAAAAAAAGAAAATTGAAGCACAGAGAAGTCAATTTACTTGACAATATTCACACAGATGTCAAATGGAAGAATGGGGGTTTGATCAGAAGTTGTCTGGCTCAAAGGGCTACAAAGTAACCTTTACACTACACTGTGCAAAAAGTATTTATAACAGAAAATGTGAGGTGCTATTCCCCAGAAGATAAGGAAACTGTGGCACAGGAAAATTAAATAGCTACTCTAAAGTAATTAACCAGTGAATGACTGAGCTAGAATTCAAACTAGATCTGTCTGATGGCAGAGCTAGAATATGTGAATTCATGGCATGACTGTTATCAAACATATCTGTAGACAGATACTATAACCAAAATTACATTTGGAGTGTACTAATGAATTGTCATTTCTCCCAAACTATCATAAGTCTCTCAACCCAGGGAGAAGAGGCGGGCCAGTGCTTCCCGGAACAGAACAGCTATTGAGTAGATTTAAGTTTAAACAGGTGGTTCTATGTTGCTTTTACTTCTTTTTTCAATGTATACTATGGTAACAATCTTGAAATACACAACTTTTTAAAAAAAGATGTTGCATTTTTGTTCTATTAGCTTCCATTCACATATCAAAAACCAATCCTTACAGACATACACTTTTGTCTTATAATTTTGAAAGACTAGTCCTGACACTATTAATACTGATGGGAAGAAAGACGTTGCATACGATGTAGGGAAATCTAAGCCAAAGAGAAAGGGGTAATGGTAAGCCCAAGATTTTATCAATACAAAGACCTAGTAGTGGGGCTTGGGCACCCATAGTTTTAAACAGTTATCCAGTATTCTTTAATGTTCAGTCAGTGCTGAGAAACATGGCTCTAGGTAAAAAAAAAAAAGAAGAAGGTACTGCATGACCAATTGCCCCAGCATGCGAGCAATAACATCACTGGGCTGCTGGGAAATTGCCAGGAAGATGAGTCTGGGGAAGCTCTTCTTTCTGTCTCTAGGTTACTAAACAAAGCCAATAATGAACACAGAAATATTTCTGTGCTCTAGTTAGGGCACAGATAGGTGGCTGAGAGGGCAAAAGGATAAGGCATGGGTTGGGACTAGGACCAAGAGACCCCTTTTAGGGGAAGGGGGGGGTTATGTGTGAGAAAAATGACCAGGACCATAGACACTAGCAAGAGTTGCTAGAAAATCTCTCTGAAAAGCCAGAGAGGACACATCTCCTCCCAAATTCCCCAGTCCAGGCCCAAGAGCAGAGGAGCAACTTCACAACAAATATCCAGAGCATCTACTGCCTCTGAGATCCAACAGGATCTTGAGAGTAACAAAGATTCTTTTTTATTCTCCCCGTACCTTTTGCTTTTTTTCTCCCATTCAAACAGTTAGCAATTTCTATACTTCCTTGCCTGTGGAAAGGTTTGTGACAGGGAAGAAAACATAGTTGCCAACAAAACATTCATTTCTCAGCTATTATTTCCTGAAGTCTAAACCCACTGAGGAAATTTTACAAAGTGCCCCTAAGGAAACAATAGAGAGAAACACCTTTGAAAGAAACATCAAGAGGGAGAGAATTTATCTAACAGATGGAGAGGAGCCCAATCTCCTGGCTAGGAAAAAGACAGTGGACCGGGAGCCCAGAAGCAAGTGAGAGCAAGAGAGAGAATAAATCTCCTAGTATACCCACATAAACATACTCCTATTATATCCACATATAACATATAGTACCCCTAAAATATCTACATCTAAATTCAAGCCATTGACATAATAGCAAGTTCCCAAATTTAAAATATATTGAGCAAATATAGGGACTCATACAAAGTACTAGAAAACTTAATTGCCAAAAAAAATCTAATTAATAAGAATATTCTAAAAACATTTCATTTATCCAATTCTGAAGTCATTTCAGGTCTTACCACATCCTGTGATTTATCTGACAGAAAATAATAACGTATCCAATAGTTGTCTTCAAACTTTGGAATCTGAAATATTTAATCGCCTACGGAATTTTGGAATTGATTAACACTTGCTTTAAAGACAATTATGCAGAGGTCCATTTTTTAGTTTATCTTGCTCAGTTCTACAATGCCACTGCTGTTCAGAGGACTGCTTCATTACTCAAAAGGAAAGTGATTTATTGAGTAATTAAAGCAAACTAAACCTTTACCAACTCGATGCAAGTTATAAGTGAATTTTGACTTGGTCTGAACTTTGCACTCTTTTGTCAAATGTAAAATACTATTTATATTGTTGCTATTAGGACTTTTAATATAGGTTTTAGTAATACTTTATTTTTTCATTTCTCTTTTAAATTAAGTTTATTGGGATGACATTGATTAATAAGATTATATACGTTTTAGGTGTACGATTCTGTAACACCCCATCTGTACTTTGCACTGTGTGCCCACCACCCAAAGTCTAGTCTCCTGTCACCATCATGTGATGCCTTCACTCTCTTCATCCTCCCCCTACTCCCTCTCTGTAACCACTATAATGTTGTCTGTGCCTGTGAGTTTTCTCGTTTGTTCTGTTTGCTTGTTTGTTGCTCTGCGTTTTATCAATGAAATCGTATGGTTCTTGCCCTTCACCATCTGACTTATTTTGCTTAGCATAATCCTCTCAGGATTCATCCATGTTGTCCCAAATGGCAATATTTTCTATTTAGTTTTAATTTTATGTTTGTTTTCTAAGAAAAAATAAAAGATACTAAAAATGGGCAATTTTACTGAAATTAGGCATTGTGACAGAAGAAAACTTTAATGATTTATAAAACTATGAATACAATAACAATTTAAAACCACATATTTACTTTCAGTTCATCATTTCAGAGTACATTTTCCTGTATCTGGCAATGTAGACATGTAGTAGTAATGTAATACTAAATGTGTTTTCATATGGCACATAAAAAATCCTCTCATACTTTCATTGATTGTTTTTATATGTTAATTAAATTGTGAACACTATAAGTAATCATTGAATCATTGTGATCTGCAGCTCTTAGGTGATGACATTTAAAAAAAATTTTTTTTATTGATTTTTAGAGAGAGAGAGACAGAGATAGAAACATCGATGAGAGAGAACATCGATTGGCTGCCTCCTGCATGCCCCACACTGGGGATCGGGCCCATAACCTGAGCATATGCCCTGACCAAGAATCAAACTGGCTACTTCTTGGTGCATGGGTCGATTCTCAACCACTGAGCCACACCAGCCAGGCAGTGATGTTATATATATATATATATATGGCCAGTTTTTTTTTTTTTTTAATCCTCACCCTAGGATATTTTTCTATTTTTCTTCAGATAGAGTGGGAGGGAGGGAGAGAGAGAGAGAAAGAGAGAAAGAAACATCAACGTGAGAGGGACATATCGACTAGTTGCCTCCCGCATGACCCCAACCAGGGCTGCAGACAAACCATAACCGAGGTACATGCCCTTGACCGGAATTGAACCTGTAACTCATTGGTCTGTGGGCTGACACTCTAACTGCTGAACCAAACTGGCCAGGGCTGATGTCATTTTTAAACAGATTAAGTTAAATTGAAAGCAAAACATGAATACAGGCAAAGTTGCAAAAAATTGGAAATCTTTCACATATCACTATTAAATTTAAAACATGTGAAAAATTAAATTAATACGCCAAGAATTGGAGAAAGCAAGAGATTCATAAATGTTTGGGTTTATATATTCATATTTATATACATAAAATACTCTAAAATTCAAACACATATTTAAGAATGCATATATATATTTATACATATAAATAGCTATAGTAATTATGCCATTATGGTGGCATAATAAAATAAATATATTTGCAAGAGTAATACATTAATATTTACTTGGAAAGGGTTATAATAGAATTCTGTGCAAACATAGTATGCACAGATATCAAAACACTTAAGTGTTTATGTTGAGTGTTATAGCCTGAATGTTCTTTCTGACATCTTACATAGAAATAGACACTTTCTAACATGCTTTAAAATTCTCACACAAATAAATCAGGGATTATTTTTTGTATCATCAGACATTTTAATAAAATTATGTTTTAAACATGTTTTACTTTACGTTTATGTCTATGTTCTATGGAAAAGTGAAAGTGATTCGTTTATTTCGTGTACCTGTTGCACTCATGGGCACTGCAGGCTCTTATCACTTCCAATTCTACCTGCTTCTCTTTGAATATTTATTTTTAATTTACATAGCATACAAATATATCCTGTAACTTTATTTTGACACTTTATATAATTTAAATTGTTCTTGATTTCAATTATGAAACATGACTATAACATCTTTAAGTGACATAAAGCACTTTATTGACAAAATGTTTAAGTCTGAAGCCTTCACTCCTTATAAAATCTTTCTCCTCTGAGAAATCTTTCTCCTTATTGTCGTTACTGACACCAAGTCACCCATGCTTGCATCTTGGGGAATCAAGATGTTTCATCTGTTGAAGTCTCTCTTTCTTCAATCTTAAAACTTACTGATTGCTAAGTTGACATACATTTATCTCCTACATTCTCTTAAATAGATTTCCCCATCTTTATTACCGTGTTATTTATTTATATTCTATTTATCATCTAACTGTGCATACTTACTTACATTTCCTACACATAAATACCTATAACTATTTTTCCAATTGCTGCCAAGGTAAAATCACATCATATCTGTCTTTGTCCATTTGGGCTGTTGTAATAAAATACCACAGACTGGGTGACTAATAAACAAATGTATTTCTCACAGTTCTGGAGGCTGGAAGTTTGAGATCAGGGTATCATCATGGTCAGGTGAGAGCCCTCGGACTTCTCACTATATTTTAACATGATGAAGGACAGGAGGTCTCTGTGGGGTCTCTCTATAACAACACTAATTCCACTCTCATGACCTAGGATCCTTCCTACTACCGTAACATTGGGCATTAGGATTTCAACACATGAATTTTGAGAAGACATGAACATTCAGAGCATGGGAATATCCTTTCCCTATAGAATGACCAATCAGTGGCTTCCTGTGGCTGTTGCAATAACCGACTAGATCCTTTCCATGGCATTTCAAGCCATCACAGACAGCATGCTCTCGAAGCTAGCCCTACTAACATGTTATGGTCAAACATGAAAGCGCTTATGTTAATCAAAATTCACACAGTATGCTTTACTTTTTTAACTTTTATTCATAATTCTCATTGTATTCCATCCCTTCCTTATTTTGTGTTGCTTTCTTTGCCAGAAATGTCCATCCCACTTTCTTTGTTGAGCACAAGACTTACTTAATGCTCTAGTTAAATATCTGGTTAGGTATCATTGCCTGAAGAACAATTTCATGCCCCCCCCCCAACCGGCACACACACACACGGATTGAACAAACCCAGATATTCCCCGGCTTAATGATAAGCATTCTCTTTTTTATTCACTTCTCAATTTTATAAGACAATTTTATATGAGAATCTTTCCTCGTATACTCTGAACTCCTTTGAGAATAGTGATGTAATATTATTGATTATCTTTTCTCTTTATAGCATTTTACAGGTTCGCAATACATATAAAGCTCCACAATCTAAGTGACATGTGTTGAAAAGCAAGCAAACGTTGCTTTGCTTTTCTTTAAAGAAATTTTAAAAATTGTATTACAAGTTTACCATTATAATAAAGGCTGAGTCGTGGTAGCTTAGAACATTGACTGTTCATTGGCATTTAAAAAATATATTCAGGACTTCCGGTCAAGATGGCGGCATAGGTAAACGCGGTATCGCGTCCTCCCACAACCACATCAAAGTTACAACTAAACTACAGAACAACCATCATTCAAAAACGCCTGAAATCAAACTACGAAATTAAAGAAGCCACCCCATCGAGACTGGTAGGAGGGGTGCAGGCGCGACAGGCTGGTCCAACACCCACGTGTGGCAGATAAAAATCAGGAGGATACCTGGGCTGGGAAGATCCTCCCTGAGGACTGAGGGGTCCCCGTCCCACACCAGGAGCCCAGCTCAGGGTTCCAGTGCCAGGAAGAGAAGTCCCCATAACTTCTGGCTGGAAAAACCAGCGGGAACTGAGGCTGAGGCGGCTGGAGCCCCTGGCAGCTCCTCTTAAAGGGCCCAGGACAGACTTACTCAGACTCGCTCCCTCCAGGCTCCAGCATGTGGGAGGGAGCCTGAAAGGCACCAGAGTCATATAGGGAAGAACTGAGCTGTTTGGCATTGGAGCAAGGGCTGGAGAGGCAGCTTTCTCCTGGACAGACGTGCTATCAGTGGCCTCTGTTCCTTTGGTGAGCCCTTCCCTGGGCCGGACGCCGCCATACCTGGGACTCCAGCAACCTGGCTCTCACACTGTTGGCCTCGCCCTGGTGATTCCCTGAGGCCCCACCCCATGCAATTTCCAGGCCCACCCAAGCTGATGCCAGTTGCTTTACCATAGGATTAGCCTGTCTTGGATCCTGCTTCAGCTTTTCCTAAATTCTTTTCAAACAAACAGCATCTGGTCTCAGCTAACCCTATACCTCTTGCTAAGTAATACATAGAAACAAACACAAGGAGGCAGCCAAAAATGAGGAGACAAAGAAACAGGTCCCAAATGAAAGAACAGAACAAAACTCCAGGAAAAGAACTAAGTGAAATGGAGTTAAGCAACCTAACAGATGCTGAGTTCAAAACACTGCTTATAAGGATGCTCAATGGACTTAGTGAGAACCTCAGTGAACTTAGAGAGGGCCTCAAGAGCATAAAAAAGGACCAGTCAGAAATGAAGGAGGCACTAACTGAAATAAAGAATAGTTTACACAGATTCAATAGTAGAGTAGGTAAAGCCAAGAAGCAAACCATCGATTTGGAATATAAGGAAGCAAAAAACACCCAATCAGAACAGCAAAAAGAAAAAAGAATCCAAAGAAATGAGGATAGTGTAAGGAGCCTCTGGGACAACTTCAAGCATGCCAACATTCGCATCTTGGGGGTGCCAGAAGGAGAAGAGAGAGAACAAGAAATTGAAAACCTATTTGAAACAATAACGGCAGAAAACTTCCCTAACTTGGTGAAGGAAACAGACATACAAGTCCAGGAAGCACAGAGAGTCCCAAACAAAATGAACTCCAAGAGGCCCACACCAAGACACATCATCATCGAAATGCAAAAGGTTCAAGACAAAGAGAGAATCTTAAAAGCAGCAAGAGAAAAGCAGTTAGTTACCTACAAGGGAGTTCCCATCAGACTATCAGCTGATTTCTCAAAAGGAACTTTGCAGGCCAGAAGGGAGTGGCAAGAAATATTCAAGGTGATGAACAGCAAGAACCTACAACCAAGATTACTCTATCCTGCAAAGCTGTCATTTAGAATCGATGGCCATATAAAGAGTTTCCCAGACAAGGAAAAGCTAAAGGAGTTCATCACCACCAAACCATTATTATATGAAATGTTGAAGGGTCTTATTGAAGAAAAAGATAAAAAAATATGAACAAACAAAATGGCAATAAATACATATCTATCAACAATTGAATCTACAAACAAAATGAACAAGCAGAACAGAAACATTCTCATAGATACAGAGAACTTTTGTTGGTTACCAGATGGGAGGGGGGTTGGGGGAATGGGTGAAAAAGGTGAAGGGATTAAGAAGTACAAATTTGTTGTTAGACTGACAAACCTCAAAGGGAAGGGGGGTTGGGGAGTGGGAAGAAATAAACCAAAGAACTTATATGTATATATGCATAACTAATGGACACAGACAACAGTGTGGGGAAAAGCAGGAGGGGGGCAGGAATGGAGAGGAGGGGGCAATGGGGGGAAAATGAGGAACATCTGTAATACATTCAACAATAAAGATAAGTTAAAAAATAAAAATAAAAAATGTATTCACTATTTCTACATCAACTAATCATCATGTTATCACCTGGTTATCACAAATGCAAAATCTTGAAGAAATAAGGTGAATTAATTAAATGGAATATTTAGTAAAATTCAAGTTATTTTATTAATTTAAATATAGCAACGTTTTATTGTGCAATGTATGTGAACCAACTGATCTAGCTGTTGCTACAACTTGAAACAAGTTTAATTTAGGAGTAGCACAAGCTACTAAACCAGAATCACTTTATTAGAGATGATTTTGCCGGCAGTATTTGTCCACCAATAAAAGAACAGTGTAAAATTAACTAACAAAGTCCGAAGTATATTAAAAAGAATTTCAGAATATGAAATAAATAGGGACAGAAGGATTTGACTTGGTTTTCATAAGTGTAGCTTAGATATTTAGGATAATTCCCCCTATCACACCTGATACTTCCTGATTTTCTTTTGTTCTTATCAGAACAACCACGATGACTCTTGTTTTTTTTTTACATATTTTTCTAGAGATTTCTGCTTGCTATTAATCTGCATATAATCATTGTATCATTTAAATTATCTGAATTCAAATTTGAATATAATATTAGCAATAATTTGGGAAATGTCTGTTATGTTGTTTGTTAGAAACTTTTTAAAAGATTGCTGAGTCTCCATGACATAAGACAATTTAAAGCAGAGGATCATGTTGGTAAATACATTTAAATATTGTAATTTTAGTAAGATCTTTAACACTTGTATCCACATTAAGGGTAAACATGAAAAACCATAGGAAAACTCACATAGTCCAAAATATGATACATACTTCACTCTATGTAGTTTTGTTTTGTTCTCTCACTGGAGATACTCCCCTTGAAGTTATGAAAGCTGTAGCTGCACCATAAACAATAGTTTAAAAGAATACTGACAAATGGTAGCTTAAAGAACAGTTTTCAGGTGACAAGAATTTTTAGCTAAAACCCTGCAGTAGCCACATAGAAAATGCATTTCACAGACTATTCTTTCTAAGATTGAGGTTTTCAAGCACTATTTAAATCTAAAGACTTTGTATTATTATTGTTTAAAGCAGTTTTCAAAATAAGAACCTAGAAAAACTAGAGTATCCCCATCTGTGTATTTCATGATTTACTTTTTGAATTTTATTATACTTCATTTACACTTGGTTTATGCTCTAACATTACATTGGGACTAAATTCGTCCCATAAGGGTTCAATTTCACAGATTCTTTTTTCTCTTAGATTACTATATTTAAATTATCAGCATGACGCTTTTCACTTTAGATTACCTCATATTGAGGAGAGTCAATGAAGCAATATTTTTGAAAGATTGTATCAGACATAACAGATCTTTCCCAAACTGCTGCTAATGTTATATTCGAATTTTGATTCAGATTACTTCATGATGCAATAATTATATGCAGATTATTAATATTCTTTCTGTGATTTTTTAAAAAATCAGGTGCCTATCCCTGTATATAAGAATTTCTGGTACCAAGAATTAACCAATCAGACATAACTTTATTATGCAAAGTGACCAAAAAGATGCAACTCTATAAAATGACCTATATATTTATGGTTCAAGACAGCACATTCACATCAGACGGCTATTGTTGTGTTGGTTGTTGTCATTCTATTTTCCATTTGACAGTCTAAGGGAGAAGAAGGCAGTGCTCCTGACTAAATAGTCAGGTATTGCACATTTTACAAATCCTTGCAGCACACTGGTTGAAAATTGCAACTGTTCACAATCAGGCAGAGAAAAAAAAAGACATTGTATTTAAATTGATATTAAAGGGGTTCAATTTTTGAAGACTCTTCCTTGTGAGAATAAAAAGGAAAAATAAAAGTGATCAAGGAAAGGAATTGTGATTTAAGGAGTTTATATTGTGTCAAATAATCCTTCAAGAATAAAACCATAAAGCTTTTTTTTTTTTTTTTTATCCTCACCTGAGGACATTTTTGCATTCATCTTCAGATAGAGTGGGAAGGAGAGAGGAAGGAAAAGAGAAAGAGAAATATCGATGTGAGAGAGACACACCGAGTGGTTGCCACCCACACAATCCCAACCAGGGCCGGGGACAAACTGCAATCGAGGTACATGCCCTTAGTGGGAACCAAACCTGGGACTCTCTGATCCGCGGGCCGACACTCTAACCGCTGAGCCAAACCGGCCAGGGCCCATAAAGTATTTTAAATACACAAAATTACTACTACAAAAATCTTTTTGATATAAGTACTAAAATATGAACACCAGCCAAACAAAAGACTATTAGGGAAATCTCTGGGGAGAGGGGGACTGTGTAAGCATTTTAGACATTTATCTATAGATAAAAGATTAAGATAAACATGAGGCTTTGGATAAAGAAACAGAAGCTATGTGCTATGTGCCTTAATGTAGAGATTATATAAACACCTAGTAAAGAAAGCAGAAAGTATATGCATTTTTCACCTTTCTGGTAATAGCTAACATCAGAAAAAGAAGATAGAACTTACCAATATTTCTCAAATCATTACATTTATACCAGGTAAACTGAATTTTTACAAGAGAAAGATTTTCACATTAGATTTCAAAGTACACTAACTTGCTGTCGTATATAATAAGAGATCAACCTAAAGCAAAGTGATTAATAAAGATCGTTTTTAAATGTACAGAGCTACAGGTAATTCAAATATAAAGAAGCAGAGTTCACTATATCAATAACAAACAAGGGTGAATTCAGGTCAAAAAGCATTAACAGCAACAACAGGGGCTCTTTATAACATTAAAGTGTACAAATAACACTGCAGAAAAAACAGTCATAAATGTCTGCCTATCAAATAGGTGTTCAACGTACATCAACAAGTCTATAGGAAATACAAGAAGAAAAAGAAACCCATTGTAGAGGATATTTAATTTTACCTCTCCAGACACTTAATGTATCAAGGAAACACAGAACACGTAAAGATATAAAGTATAAATGGTTCTAGGAAATGGTGGCATAGGGTCTGATACGCATCATCACTGACTCCATATAAAAGCTCTTTACCAGCATCCTGTATGGTGATACCAGAGTGCCTCTTGGCTAAATATATATTTATATATTTGGAGAGAAGATACAAATATATCTTCTGTCTAAAACATAGAATAGTGAAATGAGGGTTGATGGAGGCTTAAGGGAAAAATAATATTGAAATCATTTTCTGAGAGAGCAACAGACTGCAGTGTGAGGGGTTAGTGTGATAAACAGCGCTAAGAGCCCACCTCAGGTCCGTTGGAATGATCCAGAGGTACTGGATGGTTCCCAGAATTCAAGGACAGAAATCGAGGGCAGCCCAGACCCAGAAAAGCTACTCAGATCATTGCTATGTCTGCCTCCCTGCTCTGTGACTACAGGTGTCTCATCCCTCCTTCCATGAGCTTCAATCTCCCTTATTGCTCTCTGCAGAATTCCTTCCTCTGCCCCATTTGACGTAGCCCAGGAATCGCTGCCAATGCCTGCTGTGCCCCGTTTAGGCACCAAATTAAGACTAACTAGAGTTCCTAGAACCCTACTCTACATTCCGGGGAAAGAGAATCTAACTGCTGTAGTTTAGATAATGGAGTAATAGTTACCCCATGCTAATCTGGTGGGATGTAGGGCAGGACCAAGTAAAAAAAAAAAAAAACTGGCTGTAATTAAGGAACCTCTCAAATCTGCGGTAGGTATGAGTCCCATTTTGCCCACATGGTAATTAATTTACTTAAGTTCAATAGAAAAATTATACTAAAATTTTTTCTTGATATGTCCATGCCTTTAATCATGCAGTGGTTCTCAACCTTCCTAATGCCGCGACCCTTTAATACAGTTCCTCATGTTGTGAGGACCCCCCAACCATAAAATCATTTTCGTTGCTACTTCATAACTGTAATTTTGCTACTGTTATGTCTTAGGCGACCCCTGTGAAAGGGTCGTTCGACCCCCAGGTTGAGAACCGCTGCTTTAATGATATCATCACAATGTTTTTGTTTAAATATTACTTGAGGAGGGAAAGCTAAGAGAAAATGTCTTTTTACCCCAAACCAGTTCATTGCATTTTTTTTAATCTGTGGATATGTAAGGATCATAATGAAAATAATCTCACAAAAATAGTGTGTATGGATGGTGGGCACATGTCAGAATGGGGCAGTTCATGTGAGAAAGTGTGTGGGTCTCCTTAGGCTTATGTATTACAAGCACTTCTAGATTGCCTTTGGGTGGGAATCAGCTAGGAGATCACTTGAAACAGTGGGGATAGGGGAGCTTCTGTTCAATGTCTAATAAAATTTTAACTTTTTAGCTTTATAACTTTTGCTGATGTCTATTTTTTCTAAAATATAAAGAGCAATAAAATTACTATTTCAGTTCACAAAGAAAAATTCCAAAGCTAAATAAATTCTTTAGTTATCTCTGTTACTACTCCCCAATATTTCTAAGAAAACAGAAAGAAGATGGTACTTTTTTTTTTAGAAAAGCATTTCAAGTCGTAGAAGATGGCAAAATTAAATAATATCATTTATGGAATTAAAACAAGAATATTTCACTGTAATAAATGAAAAGATAAGACATTTGTTGCTGTTAATTGGAAAATTGCTTCAATATGAAACCCCTTCCCAAAATAATTTCTATTGAACAAGTAAAGACTGGACCACGTTAGCAGCAGAAAGAGACTAGGTTGGTTTTCTAGCATCTGTGAGAAAAATGATGAAAGACAACATTTAATGAGATCCAAAAATTCCTGTTTCTAGTGCCATGATAAACATGAACCAAAATACTCTAAAATGGGAAAATATTTATATTCTCTTAAAAGTATAGTCACTATTTTCTTCTTGATATTTTTTGAATACGTTTTATAGCATTTGTTTGTTTTTTCCCCAAAAAGAGGGTTCTATTGGATATTGAACTTTAAACTACCAGGTCAGAATCAAAGGGAAGAAGTCATGGCTACGGTTGTAGATTAGATGAAGGTGAAGATGTAGCAATGGATGAAACCACCCAGGCTGCGCAAATATAGAACAAAAGTAGAAAAGAAGGAAAACAATAATAAAATATGAAGGGATTTACCTAGAAGCAAATGTAGGCAGCAAAATCTCAGACATCACACGTAGCAGAAATTTCATGAATACATGGCCTAGGGCAAGAGAAACAAAAGAAAAAATTAATACAGTCGTCCCTCGCCACTTCGCGCTTTGACTTCCGCGGCTTCACTCTATCTTGGTTTTTTCAAATATATTCATTAAAAAGTTGATCGAGACAGTGAAAATGATACAGCGCATGCTCGGTTGTCTGAGTCAATTATACACCCCTGTATTACAATTACAATTAAAATTACTGCCCTGGCCGGTTTTTTCAGCAGTTAGAGCGTCGGCCCGCAGTCCAGAGAGACCGGGGTTCAGTTCCCGCTAAGGGCATGTACCTCGGTTACAGTTTGTCCCCAGCCCTGGATGGGTCGTGCGGGAGGCAGCCACTCAATGTGTCCCTTTCACATTGATGTTTCTCTCTCTCTCTCTCTTCCTCTCTCTCTCTCTCATTCTATCCAAACAAAAAATGGAAAAATGTCCTCAGGTGAGGATAAAAAAAAAAAAATTAAAATTATTGTACGTATGGACTGTAGGCCTATGTATTCGAGTACCCCAGGAATCCTTCAATGCCAGGTGCAACTGCTAGAGTCTGGAACGGATTAACCGTGATAAATGAGGGACAACTGTAAATGGAACTACCATCAAACTAAAAAGCTTCTGCACAGCAAAAGAAACCAGCATCAAAATGAAAAGGGAACCTACTGTATGGGAGAACATAATGGCCAATGATCTATTGGATAAGGGCTTAATTTACAAAATATATAGAGTACTCATACAACTCAACAAAAGGAAGACAAAGAGTCCAATTGAAAAATGGGCAGAGGACCTAAATAGACACCTCTCCAAACAGGATATACAAATGGCCAAGAGACATATGAAAAAATGCTCAACATCACTAATCATCAGAGAGATGCAAATTAAAATAACTATGAGGTACCATCTCACACCTGCCACAATGGATGCAATCAACAAGTCATCAAACAACAAGCAC
This sequence comes from Tadarida brasiliensis, assembly GCA_030848825.1. Lineage (NCBI taxonomy): Eukaryota > Metazoa > Chordata > Mammalia > Chiroptera > Molossidae > Tadarida > Tadarida brasiliensis. Next base: position 107,480,919 of record CM061263.1, on the reverse strand, counting down.
TGGCGAGGGTGTGGAGAAAAGGGGACTCTAGTACACTGCTGGTGGGAATGCAGACTGGTGCAGCCACTATGGAAAACAATATGGAGTTTCCTCAAAAAATTAAGAATGGAACTGCCATTTGATCCAGTGATTCCACTTGTAGGAATATATCCTAAGAAGCCTGAAACACCAATCAGAAAGAATATATGCACCCCTATGTCCCTATGTTATAGCAGCACTATTTACAATAGCTAAGATCTGGAAACAGCCCAAGTGTCCATCAATAGATGAGTGGATAAAAAAGCTGTGGTACATGTACACCATGGAATACTTTGCAGCTATAAGAAAAAAGATCTCTTACCCTTTGAGATGACATGGAGAGACCTGGATAGCATTATGGTAAGTGAAATAAGCCATTCAGAGAAAGACAAATATCACATGATGTCACTTATTTGTGAAATATAGTGAATAAAATAAGCTGATAAACAAAATAGACCCAGAGATACGAAAGTAGGGAACAGACTGACAAACCTCAGAGAGAAGGAGGTTTGGGGGGAGGGGCAGGAAGAGATAAACCAAAGAACTAATATGCATATATATGCATAACCAATGGACACAGATAAAAATACTGTGAAGGTGGGGGTGGGACCGGAGTGGAGAGGACGGTGTCAATGGGGCAAAAGGAGGGACATCTATAACCAAAAAATTAATTAATTAATTAAAAAATATATATATAAAGGGATTTATACTTAAGAGGTAAATAAAAGTATCTTGGAAAGATGTGTATTTCTCATACTTTTAATAGAAAGATAGTGTTGCAGTAAATCATATGCTTGATTTTCTAATACTTTGCTTGTGGCAGAAAAATTCCATTTAAAGTCAAAAAAATTTTGCTTCAAAACAAGTTACCTACTTTAAAATAAAAACATGAATACAGTCAGAGTCTCCTATCAATTAATTATAAATAAATGGAGAAAGATCATCATGAAGTATAAAAGTATAAACCTTATAAAATGTTTTACAAGCTACCCGGTATATCCATAAATTTACAGAAGGATAGGAACCATAGAAATAAACAAGCTAACACATAGGTGTCCTCAGTCATCCATATGATTTAAAAATTGATACCTAAACTGTTTTCATTAAGTTAGCAAGCTCTGAAGACCAAAGCTCTCACACAGTAATTCATTGTAGTAGCATAGAAAATTTCTAAAAATAGAAAAGGTGAAATTTCAGTAGAAAGTATGTTACAAACAAAAGAGTTCAATAAAGCTACTTATCTGTAGATTTTATATTTCTATAATAGTGTATTTAATCAGAAAACATCAAATCTTTTACAAGCACTTTTTTTCTATCTTAAACAGGAATCCAACAATCACAATAAAAAAAGGATTTTAGTTAGTCTATGTAGTTGTCCTTTGTTTCTATTTGGAGATATGTTTTACATGTAAAGAAAGTAAATAAGATTACTTGTATTTAAAACAAGTAACCTAAGCTTATCAGGCTAGAATATATCATTATGCGTCTCCTTAATACTTCCCTATACAAACTCTTTTGTGCTTTTAGTTACCCTTGTATCATTTTTAGATTTTGAATTGAGTTTTGCAAATTTCAACATAGAATAAATTAATTTGAGTATTAGTTTCCAAACACACATTCCTACTGTGAATAGAGAGATCCTAGAAAAAAAAAGAAAATACAATCTTCATTCTTTGAGAGTGAGCAACTATAAAAAAGTAATCTCAAAAACAATATGCATGAACATTAACTGGTTAATAGATAAACAAAATTTGGTATGTTTAAAGAATAAGATATTATTTGGCAATTAGTAGTTGCACAAACAGTAAATGTGCTAAAAGTCACTGAACTTAAAACTAATGAATGTTAGAGTATGTAAATTATACCTCAATAAAGCCGTCTAGGAAGGGTATTCATCATATAACTATGTATGCTTTACAGAGATTAAAATATAAATCCCCCCGCAAAAAGCATAAGAAAACACATATCTCAGTTTGTGTTAATTTGTAAAATTACCAGATGTGATCACAATGCTAGGTTTAAAATAATATGAAATATTGCTTTATATTTTCAAGCTGGTTGATTATGCCCAACTGCAGTTGAAAATAAAGGATGGGTCCAAGTACCAGCAAGATACTACATACAAAGTATTTATCTAATGTTAATGATTTACCAGATACATTTAATTATATAGTCTATGTATTTGTCCAAACCTCTAAAAAAAAAAAAAAAAAGCTTGTAAATAACTACTAGACTATGCCAACCTTTAAACATTTTTCCCATTTTAAAAAATGTTGAAGGACTGGGTAATTATCTCAAATAAATCAACAGTTAAACATACAATAGTCAAAACTTTCCATCAAATTTGAAAAGTTTGATGTATGTTCATCTAAAATATTAAACTTGCTTTCAGTCACAGGAACAATGTATTTCCCCTGCTTTGCTCATTTTATTGCAGCCAAAAACAAAAACAAAAAATCAAGTTCATTTATAACTTAGAAAATATTTCAGTGACCCACAGCAAAAGAGTAAGGACTGCAATAATTGTTTTGACATTAATAATGTTTTCGAGCCACAAGTGTTTTGTTCTTTTGTTTGTTTTATAATTGCTGCTGCTTCTCCTGGAGAAAGAGAATTGATCATTTTCTTGTCTGAATTCTGACTTGTCTCTTACATTACAGAGCTTGAAAAGACCTTAAGGTACATTTTTACAGCAGCCTCACAATAACTTGACTATTTTTATTTGTTTCTCTTACCCAAAGGCAGAAGCACTAGATAAAATTAAAGGGAATGACAAAGCATGTTTACATATATATCCATGGTTCTTTTTGCTGCATCAATGTAATAAAAAAAATGCACAGATAGATGTACCTTACAAATGATCCTTTAATAAGAAATAAAAAAAAATGGTTTACTACTGAATTTTGCCTCCTGAATGTATTGGGCAGAATTCTAGTGTGCAATGCATGTACACAGACATATGTCTATGTTTGCATCTACAATGACCTGCTGATTGGTGGCCAGACCTGCCTGTCCTTGGTAGAGCGTGGGTCTGAGCCTCTCTGTCTCCCCTTGTTTGTTCACCAATATCTCTGTACCTGCTTTGCTGTACTTATCTGCCTGTCTATTTTTTCATATCTCTCCGTGGTATGTTTCTGGCTTGTCAGTTTGCCTTTCCCTGTATATTGGTCTGACATCCCTGTCTCACTGTCAGTTCCGGTCTGTCAATCTGACTTCACACATGCTTGTCTCTCAACCTATATCTGTTTGCATATCTATTGGGCTGTATGTATTGGTTTGTAGGTATGTGTCTGTCTAGCCATGATTCTGTCTGTGTGTACATATGTGCAGATTAAGATTTTTCCTTCAGTGTAGATTTAGTCTGTACTCTACCCCCACCCATGGTCTATGTGGGTGTTTACCAAAGGTTTGGAGATAGCTAGATGAAAACAAGACTTAGAACTAATGTCAAACAGTACTATTCTCAGAGTCAAAGGAGAATATGTAATGACTCACACACTTTAGAGAATTTTTTTTATGGGCATATCCCAACTCCCAGCATTATTTGCAAGATCTGGTCCACTTATACCCCACTGGCAACCTGGGAATAATCATCTTTGCAATGCTGATCTTTACTCCTTCATGTAAATTCCACCAAATCACATAGAGATTTTCCTTTTCTTAGAATATACTCAATTTTGACCTTAGAAGGATTCCTAGCAGAACATTTTCTAAAGCTTGAATTATTTCATGAGGAAAAACAAAGTAAAAGAAGAGTGGAAGAGAGTTCCAAAATAACCCAGGGTGGGATTTAATGCTCTAATTCCTCTGTATTTCAAGGTTTGTTTGCTAGCGAGGTGAAAAGATGCTTCTCAATATCCTGCCCGTGAATTAAAGGTCTCCTTTTACATCTTCTGTGGGTAATACTTGGAAAAAACACAAACACACATGGCAGTCACAGACATGCACACAAACACCTTCATACACATATTCAAACCTACTCACATACTTCTTAAAGATAAATAAAATCTCTCTCTTACAGACATTGTTCTAATGAAAATAGCCAAAATAAAATTTTACTTTGATTTTGCTCTACAATGTCCAGAAACCTACTAGAGCCTGAAATTAGCAAGGCCCATCACAATAATTTCATAAACAATAATAGTGTTTTCTTCAGGTTCTACATACACACAAACATATATTTTCATTACTAGAAATCATAATTAAAAGCTGGAACTATTACATTGATCAATTTGGCAGATGACCAACAACCTTCCACTTCACGATTATTATATTTCTTATATATGGACATCTGACAAGATGATAAGGATTCAATTGTGCAAATGAGGAGACAGAAGCATAATTTATGAAGTAGGTCAACTGTATTTACATCACAGGGGAGTGTTGGCCTATTTTTCTTTTCAAAGATGTTATACCAAATTCAAATCTGGCTAGAAAATATGATTCAGCACTATAAAAATACCAAAGGCATATCAGATGTATTGATAAAATTTAAAAGGACAACCCAGCAATTCACACAACACACAACATATGCTTCTTAGAATTAAAGTAGAATTGCCACCTGGCAAAGATTTCATTCAAACAGGTCCTTCTACAAACACTCTCAAATCTTCTACTTGTTGATACTATTAAAATGACTAGGAATAACAGAATAGTTGTACTCAGTTGTTAGTGTGGTTATTCATTATTTCCCCCATATAACATGAATGATTAAATTAAGCATTAACTTATTTGCACACAAAATTAAATAAGAAATTCTTGTGAGTTTCAAAAGTACGCCATTTTGTTCTTTAGGTTTTCTAGGATAATTCTAACTTCTTTATCAAAACTCATTTACTATATGGTATTTTGAAGAGACAAAAAGTTCTAAAAAGTTAAATCATATCCTCTGTAAGAAAAGATAAACAGAAATTTTACATAATTAACTAGAAAACGATCATACATTCCCATAAAAATATGGGATTAAAATAAGCATGGTGTCATTCATTTTCCCTCTCCTCCACCAGATTTGCTATTGATATGTATTTTTCAACATTTTCACAGCTTTTGTACAGCAAACATGAAGCTCCACCGTGATCTGAGAGCAATAGCAAAGTGGCCAAATGCCAGATTCTGGGCCAAAGATTTTGTATCCAAACCTTGGCTGATCACCTAAGCTCCTCGTGCTAAACAAGCATGGGCAGTTGCTTCCTCTCTATGCCTGGATTTGCCATCAGGAAAATAATTATAATAGCAGCTACCTTATAAGGTTGTTGAGAGGACTAACATGAGAAAAACAAATGTTAAGTGTTTAGTAATAGTCTTCAGCTCACAGAGTGTTCTCCATAAATGCAAACTGCTATTATTACTATTTATTTTTCCAGATGCCATCCTAACATGTGTACTTTAAAGGGTCCATTAAGAGTGAAGATAAAATAATAGATGTCCACATCAAATTGAGCTATTTGGAAGGATTTTCTCAGAGGAAAAGGGTCAAATTATAGTTTTAGGCTAAAAATCAGTGGTGCCATTTACTATCTGTGGTGCCAATTACTATCTCGTGCAAGAAAATGGAAGTTTAGGACTATCTTTTGCCTAAACTTTGGTGGAAGGCTTGGAAGATCTTTCATGTTCTAGTACAGGAGTTGCTCAACTATGCTCGTGGCTAAATATGACCTCTAAGAACATTGTTTTCTTGGGTTTCTGTATGTTTGTTTGTTTTTGTTTATATTTTTAAAGGGTGAATAAGGAGGAGAGGAGGAGGAGAAAGAACACACACTGGAGACCTTCACAGGAAAAGTTACCACCTCTTATCTAGAAGCCTGAGGTGGTTATATCTGACAAGTGAACCAGTCTTTTCTTTGTGTCTCCTTTACTATTCGTTTGTTAGCATACACAAATTGAAACACGAGAGAGAAGCAGGAAGGTTAGGGATATCTTCTTTCCTGTTAAGAATTTACTGAGGGGAAAACACCTCAGGGGGTTGGTGGCTAGGCTTGTTAAAGTTTGGTCAAAGGAGTAGAGACTAATAAATGAATCTGGAGGAAGCCACAGGCAAAAGGAGAAATAAATGGACCTGGTGGAAGCCACAAACAAAAGAAGAATGTAGGTGAGCACAAATCTGGAACCCTGCCCCCCTAAGGAGATCTGATGACCAAACAGAATAACAGAAAATCCAGTATTAGAAGTGGGTCAGGAGATGGCAATGTCATGATGGAAACAATACTCACCACCATTTTTAGCACTATGGGAAAAGCCCCTGTAAGGATAGTTACATTTTGTCATTCACTCCACACCTCCATATGAATATTATTATTACCCCCCCAACACACACACACACACACACACACACACACACACACACTTTTACAGAATAGAAAACTGAGTTGGCATTAGAATATAAATTCTAATCTCCTAAAGAACTGGGTCAAAATCCAAAGTTGGGAATCTAGAAGCAATAGACCAAGAACTTCAAGGATATTTTAGAAATGAAGTCAGATGCTCAAACCTTCTTGTTGGCAAGGAGGTAGATTCATAGATTTAGACAGGACTAACACTGACAAGGGGCATTGACAAAAAAAAGCAGAAGGGCTTTTCAGCAGTTACTTGCTTTTGCGTCTACATTTCTTTTTAAATATGTTTTTGTTGATTTTTTAGAGCGAGAGGAAGGGAGAGAGAGATAGAAACATTGACGTGAGAGAGGCACTCATCGGCTGCTTCCTGCATGTCCCTCACTGGGGATTGAGCCCACAACCTGGACATGTGCCCTGACCGGGAATCAAACTGGGACCTCTTAGTCCATGGGATGAAGCTCAATCCACTGAGCCACACTGGCCAGGCTGTGTCCACATTTTGATTGAATAAGAATGTGCTAGATACTTTCCTGTAACACACTTTCAAAATAATGATTTGATGGTTCCCTTTATAAAGAGGACTTTTGTACATCTACTTGCAAATTCCAATACAAAGATATATAAATCAGATTTGTTATGCTTTACCTCCCCACATAACTCAGAATATGAAAGTATTTTTTTTCTGTATATGCTTAACTCAAGATGAGATGTATCTGAGAATTCAGACTTAGAATTTCTCAGCAGTCTTGTAACCTAAAGAAAGCAGCTTCTAGCTTGCATTTGCATGTTATTTCTGTAAAGATTCAAACTCACAGTTAAGGTCAACATCTGGCTGGATTTAACATTCACATTTGACAGTTTCACTCTCATTACAAAATGTTCAGAATTTTTTACAAAGCAAAAGCTGTCTTTTATTTTAATAAATGTTTTCATATATTTTCTTTGTTCCTTTAGGGGTGGATTTATAAGCTTGAACTACTCTGTGCAGTTGAAATTTGAGGACATTTCACTAGACACGCCACAGTAGCAAAATAAAATGCAAATGAAAGGGGCAAAAGGCACAATATAATGAGCGAGAGGATTTACTGTCTCATCTTCCATTTCCATATCCTTTGGGAGAGTTTGGAAAAAGTGAGAAAATAAGATATAGTTCTATCTGCTTTCTCTGGTAATTTATAGTTGATAACTTAGGTATTTGAAAGCCATGGAGAATATGCCAACTAATTTCTCAAACTAATCTTAATTTCCAATTTTATCAATTCATGGGTAATGCTTTAGTATTTCTATAGATTGGTTTAGTGCCAAACAATAACTACATGTTCACATTACTAAAACTGTTAAACAAATAGATATGGATATGATAATACACATATTCACACACACATCATCACTGAAGAAAGGTAAGAATAAGGTAGTTTCAATGGAAACATTCTGTATTTGAAACTATGATAAAATCATTCAAAAATAGGTACTGTTTACTGAGCATATTTTGTGCACAAACTATGCGTTTGTCACTCAATGTGCACGATCTCTGCTACCCACAAGAATCTAAGAGGCAGGTACCATTATCACCATTATACACCTGATGGGATAGATAGAGGTAGGTAGATCAATTAACGTACACAAACTTAACAGATTTAAACCTAGTTTGTCTTACCCTAATCCAATGTTCTGTCTACAATGACACTTTGACATATAGAAGAGAGTTAAGGAAGAATTTGAAAACCACTGGATGATCAGTCTGGGATGCTCAGTCAAGTTAAATGCAAATCTTTGGCTGAATAGAGAACATTTCATGCCTTACATGCATATAAATAGCCACTAAAGAGGCAGTCTTAATTGCCTCTCTCTGTGGGCACCAATTAGAAGTTCTGAAATATTAATAAACTGGCTAATTTAAGAAAAAATACTATTACATGTTTTCTTCCTGCATATCGCTTTGAAGCACCAAACATATCATGGGCACTCAATAAATATTAAATATTTAACAGCAACTAATAAAATGAAATTATGGTAATATATTTTGCAATGAACTCACCACAAGATGAAGTAGAACAAGTTTTAGTACTAGAACTGCAAGCTGAGCAGAGTTAGATATCTGGATAAGTGAATTAACCCTATAGGGAGGCAAGAGACACTAAGGATTGCGGTCGAAAAGGTTAATAGGAGGTCAGAGTGATAAAAAATTTTATTGCAATTTGGCAACTGAAACTGCTCCTCCTGATCTACATATTTTTTCTATTTTGCTAACATCCAAAATGCAAATTAAAATATATATTGCTAAGCTGCTGTAATATAGTCTCCATGTCCAAACATGAAGTTAATATATTTCATTATCTATTGGTATTATCTTATTTTGAAAGAACATAAAGTATGTTCCCTGAAGTTATTGTCTTTTTTCTCCTACTTTTGCACAGAGTCTGAGATTTTCAGAAGAGCTAGTTATAATGGTAATAATAATAACAATAATAATAATAATAAATGGATGTTAAATCCCTCTATCCTTTAGCCTGCATAAATTATTGAACTGTCAAATTCTGAGAAACTCAGGAGTGTATGCAGTCTCAGAGAGCACACTTCTATAGATTTCAATTAGAGCTGCAAGTTCTTGGGGAAGAAAACAGGCTGGAAGCAAGCTCAGTTTCTGTTCTTAAGTGAGTGAAGGAAAAATGTTTCATAAAGGAGAGACAAAGCTTGCCAAATGGAGGAATCCACAGGGAAACTTTAACTTAAGCTTTTGTTCCCCAATTCCTATAAGATTCATACAAAAAGAAGTACTAAAAAGTACTTTTTTGTAAAAATATTTTTTCTTTACTGATTTTAGAGAGAGAGAGGGGGAGAGGGAGAGAGAGATAGAAACATGGATGAGAGAACATCGATTGGCCGCCTCTTGCATGCCACCCCCCTGCCCCTGGGGATCAGGCCCACAACCCGGGCATATATCCTGACCAGGAATCAAACCAGCAATCTCTTGGTGCATGGGTCAGTGCTCAACCATTGAGCCACACTGGCCAGGTTACAAAGCACTTTTTAAAAACTCTATTCTCCTCCCCCTTTTTGTACTTTTCTCCTTCACAAGCCCTCTGAGGATAAGAGAGAGTACACTTCAAGTTACTATTTGGGTGACTTGATCTTTCTTCCACTCCTCTATTCCTTTAATGGTTTCTCAAATGCTCTAAAGAAATAACACATTTCACAAGTCCTCTCCTGAAGCTCGGCCACCATTTCCTCTCCCAAGCCTGTGATTAACCCACCGATGGATCTACACACTCTATGTTCCTGTCAAAATACAACAGCAGGTACACCATTCTCCAGGTCAAATAGACCTCTTATTATACCCATTCTAATCATCATTTTAACATGGAAAAAATGTCAACACCATGGCTGGGTTCACTGAACCTATTTACACAATAATAAAACACTTAAAAGCCTCAAAAGCCCTTAGTTTACACTCCTTGTGATTAGGTATGTTTGTTGTCTATTCTACATCCTCACTCACTCTCTGACACCACCCCTCTACACACCTTTAACTTGTAAGAAACAGGCTGGGAAGGCACCCCTTCCTCTTCTAATCTATCGTAGGTATAATAAGTTAACTTTTACTTTAGGGTAAGGCTTTCTCCATTTTTACCGGTTTAGTTAATATTCAGAAGTTTGCCAGCTTTTAACATTTTACTTTGCTGAACAGTTTTTGTACTACTATAGATGTATTGAGGCATCTGCTTCGCAGAACAAAGTTGAATAATAAATTATTATACTAAGTGTATTTAACTAAATCATCAGAAATTAATTTTAGTAAGATTCTTCTGAACTCAAACATAAAAATCTCCAAAGCCAATAAAGTCCAGTGACATAATAGTCTCAAGAAGACTCCTACTGGACTTCCTTTAAATTAAATGCATTTACCATTTATACATTTATATATTATAAACATCAATGATACTAAAATTAATAATAACAGCATTTGGGACAAAGTTTGTACATAGAATATCTGGAGAAAATATCATGATGATGTAAAATGCTTTAAAAAGATAGATGATAAAGTGAGTTTCAAAAGTATGCATTTCTCGTCATTATCCATTGCAGCTACAAAAGAAAATCCTCAAGAGAATTAATATGAACTTATGATAATGCAGCCTGCAGCACTGTTTTGTTTTGGTTTTGCCTGATTTTGCTGACAAGGCAATTCAAACTCTAGCCTACTAATCTTTTAGTAAAGGGATCAAATTATTCACCTATAAACATGCAGCAATAAAATGTCCTTCTTTAGGAAATGCCGGCTACTTAACATCTTTCTCTTTTTTACACGTTTGGATCCCCAGCTCATTAGATCATTACCTGATAAATAGGAGAGGGTAATGAATTGAGAAAATAACTACGTACCTTCAGAGAAAACCTGCCCGATAACAATAATCCATTAGAAAACTGGCAATATCCTCTGATCTATTGCCTGCAAAGCTATGACTTGAAGAGTTTCATTCCCTGGGCTCAGTTCACCAGAAGAAAATCAGCACAATTTAAATATTTCTTGGAATGTGACAGCTCTCTAGATCCCCGGTTGCATTCTGTTCCCCAGGGATGGCAATCTGGTGTTCCTGTGTGCACAGAGCAGTGAAGATGAATTGGAAATGCTTGAGATAAATTAGGAATGGCTAAGTTAAAATTGTCTCTGCTCCAGACTCTCTCATCTGCAGTCTGTAAGCCTGTTTTTCTGTGAAAAAGCTAGATGGCAGGCTGCCTCAGTAAGTTCTTCCTAAGCGACACAGAGCATTTTCAATGAAGAAAAATTCTCCCATTATCTAAGCTAATGTGACTGCTGCGAAATCTAGTTTTTAAAGTGGCTACTGGCATGAAATTTATTTTCACGATTGGTTTCTTTCAAACTATAGTCTAGAATCCATACTGTCATGCTATATACATTTTTATCTGCAAAAAACATTTAAAGTTTTCAGCTAACATATTACAGTGTAACCTGTTTTGCAGTTTTAACAATAGTTTGTGTATAGAAAATTTCTACTTTCAGTCCTAAAGGCATTTTATTGCATTTTATAATATTTAGAAAGTTTTGTTTTAAATTGCAGTTCCCCAATGTGAATAACTATGTTTTATTAACAATCATTTACTCTAATGAAGTTCCACTTAGAAATGCACCATTTTTTAAATGTCACTTAAAATGTGGAAGTTATATATAAAAATAAAAAAGGGGAATGTAGAATTCTAATATGTGACCACAGAAGTACATATTGACTTTGAATATCCTCTTAAGAAAATAAGATGTTCCAAATAAAACCAAGCTTCATAAATCATTCCCTTTCTAAATAATAAGCCATTTTTGAATTATTTATTTCAACTAAATGACACATTGTGATATGAGAGTTCCTACCCCTCAATTAGAAATTCTTTTAGACTACACTCTACTTGGTTATTGGCAACACACAAAACACAGACCGGTTATCAACATTTTCAGTTCCATTTCCTTAGTTGGATTTTTTACATGAAACAATTTTTTTTAAATATTATCAGAAGGAACACTTAAAAGCACCATAATCCATGAATATATGTACCTGTTTATGTTTATGTTTATGTATGTTTTTTTAATTTAAATGTTGGCTAAAAAACATCAAACAAGCTTTTCCTTCCACAACTTTCCACATGGCATTTCTACTCTGATTATTTGATGTGCAAACAAGCTGTTGCTTCCATGACAAAAATGGGGTGCACACATTGTGAGGGAAGCAAAGAGAGTTGAATCACCTGGGAATCAACAGAGAAAGTAAATCAAATTTTCTGTTTTTCTTCCATCCACCCTGCAGCTGTAGCTGATCACTTTCCTCAGGGAGGTAAGGGGAGAAGAAATAGGAGAAACAAAATGAAACATCACAGCGAATGCCTCCAGCCCTCTCCCTCTTCAGAAGGTGGCAAGGCTGTAACTATTGCTGGGGAAGAAACACAATGGCATCTGAAAGAAGCAACTTCAGCATCCCACTTGGGAACTGTAGTTAACCTAGCAAAATTTCAAAGACCAGGAAAGGAAGAAAGAAAAGGGTAAGGGAAGAGGCTATTTAGCAATCTCAATGGCCATTTTTAAAATAGCCATGATGTGTCCAGCCAGTGTGGCTCAGTGGTTGAGCATCAACCCATGCACCAAGAGGTCGCCAGTTCAATTCCCGGTCAGGACACATGCCCAGGCTGTGGGCCCCATCTCTAGTGGGGGACATGCAGGAAGCAGCCAATCAGTGTTCTCTCTCATTGATGTTTCTATCTCTCTCTCCCTCTTACTTCCTCTCTCTCTAAAATCAATAAAGGAAAAAAAAAATTTTAAATAGAATAACCATGATGTTTAGCACTGAAGATACATAAAGCAAATGAAAAGAGATAAAAGTTAATAGCCTGGCCAGTGTGGCTCAATGGCTGAGCATCAACCCACGCACCAAGAGGTCACCAGTTCAATTCCTGATTAGGGCACATGCCCAGGTTGTGGGCCTGATCCCCAAGGGGGGGCATGCAGGAGGCAGCCAATCGATGTTCTCTCTCATCAACGTTTCTATCTCTCTCTCCCTCTCCCCTCCTCTATCTCTAAAAATCAATAGAGAAAAAAATAAAAGTTAATATATCTAATAACTGACAACTGATTGAATATCCAACTGCACTGCACAAATCTGCACAGAGCATCCCAGTTAATTTAACAGGTAATTACAGTAGCGAACAAGGCAGCACTTTCTTTAAAAATCTTAGATGTCTATCTCCACTTAGAAATTGCCGATTTTACTCAAACTAGATGGCAATGATAAATTCGGGGCCACATGCAATTACATGTGAGTAATACCTAAACATTCTTGGAGTGTTTAGGAACTGTTTCTTGTAGGATGTAGCATATAAGAAAAGGCCTTGGTTAAAAGGATGAGGAATATTTCCAGGCAGTGGGAACAAAGCCCCAAGGGAAGTATGCATATTACACTGGGGTAAGTGAAAGTAGTTCAGCATGGCTGGAGTAGAGAATGAGGTATTGAAGGGCATAAAAGAGATGAGTCTAAAGAGATAATGAGTCTAAAGAGTCATTTATGCTATATAAAGGAATTTGGACCTTACCGTTAAATGGAGAATCATTGAGGACTCTTAAGTGGGGAAGAGAAATCATCGGATCTGCATTTTAGAAAGATTACTCTTCAGGTAAAAAGTATCACCACATACCTTGTTAGCTAAGCAGACACTTTTAGTAGTCTTACTATTTAGGCATTGTTCCTTTACCGGTGGCATTCAGCTTATCTATTGATTCTACCTTCTCTAAATATCTTTTGCTATTTCTAGCTTTCATGGCATTATTTCTAGCCTCATCATCTCTTCCCTGTTTCAAGTAATTTCCCCCATCAATACCTATTATATAGCTGCCAGCTCTCTTTCTAAAGTATGCATAATCATATCACTGTCCTGCTTAGAAGAATTTATTTACTCATCATTACCTGGAGAAGAATGCCCAAAATCTTTAAAATGATCTGCAATTGTTGGTTTTAAAACTCACTAGCTTCTGGGTGAAATCGGAAACTATCCCCCATACACAGAGGGCAAGGAGAGACCAAAGAAAGAGGCAGGCCACTCCATATTGCTAGGTGGCAGATTTAATGAGCAAGGGAACTTACATACCAGGCTTGTCTCTGGCACACCCCCCTGCCAGAATCTTGAAAATTTAGATAGAGGCTTTCATAGGGTGCAGTCACGTGCACTGTTTAAATCAACACATTCTTCTCACTGCGGTATCTTTGAAAATGACTGGCTGAAGGAACAGTGGGCAGAACGTACATTCCAAGGACAAAGGAGGGGTTGAGGAGCCTCTGATGGCCTGGGGGGGTCCAGTTCTAGTTTCAACCAGTTATGTTCTCTCAGTGACTTCCTCCAACAGCAAGATGTGACTGCATAGCTTTCTCAATTGACACCTACCCTGACCAGGTTGCATTGTCAAGAAAACAAGAAGAATTGATCATTTTATTGGATTTGACCTCCAAAACCTCTGTACATACTGCCCCTTCGACCTAGTTTTCACTAGAACTATGTGACTGGGGAATTCCTTGATACCATGGAACATTTCTGTTAGATGTTTTCTCTTTGAAACCACCCTGACACCCTCATACAGAGTCCATTTTGTCCTCTGCATGAATGCTCATCTCCTATGTGATGGTTTGGTGATTATGTCAATGAAGTCAGTTCTCCAGTAAGACATATATTACTTTTTGGAATCTCCCCTCCCCTCTCTTCCTTTTCCATCTCCTCACTCCTTTCTTTTTCCCTCCCCATTCCTAAATAATTTACTACAGCTTTTCATTTTCCATATATCTGTATATCCATGTCTTTGAATTTATTGTGGATATTGTACAGCTTAGTTCTTCTTTTGTCATCTATCTTTTTCTAATAGTTTCATTTATACCCTCCGACTTCCCTCTTTTACTGTTATATCCCTATTTTTTCTTCCCCCTTTCATTTATTCTTCTATGTTGTCTATTTCTTCTGCTTCTTTTGGTTCTCCAGCCTTGTTTCCTCTCCTCTATCCTCCTTTCTGGTCCCTTGTAAATTTTTTTTCCAAATTACAATTTTAATTAAAATATTAAATAGTAGCCCTGGCCAGTTTGGCTCAGTGGTTAGAGTGACGGTCTGCAGACCAAACAGTCGAGGGTTTGATTCCAGTCAAGGGCACGTACCTCGGTTGTGGTTTGGTCCCCGGCCCTGGTCAGTGTCATATTGAGGCAACCGATCGATGTGTCTCTCTCACATTGATGTTTCTCTCTCCCTCTCACCCTCCCTCCCACTCTATCTGAAAATCAATGGAAAAGTATCCTCGGATGAGGATAAAAAAAAAATAATAATCTGATGTACAGCAAAATTAATTTTATCACTTTAAATGTATTTTAATAGCAATAATCAGAAAAGAGATTTATTTTCAGGCCACTCTACTTTTTAATAATTAATTTTCTTTTAGATTGATTTTATGATAGCTCTAGCAATTCAAAAATATGGCAAATTATATAACAAAATAAGCTCACAGTCATAATTATTTTTATTATCAGGGTGACTGACCTTATGAAATTGAGAGTCCCTATGACTTTGATCAAATTTTGCTTTAAATCCTAGTTTTAGAACTCATATCTCTGTCTCTCTGTCTGTCTCCGTGTCTGTCTCTCTGTGTGTGTGTGTGTGTGTGTGTGTGTATGTGTGTGTGTGTCCCGCCCTGAGATCTAGCCTTTCCCTCTGGATAATCAGCAACCTTAAAGGCAGGAAAAGACAGTAGCATGGATCTGACTAATGGTCACAGGGTCTGGACCTCTGGCAAGCTAAAGATAACAGCTTGACCTGTTGTGTTTTAGTTCCTGAGCTCTAAGGCGGAATGACCCCTGGCTACTTTCCATGAGACCAGACAGAGTGACGGTGGAAAAGACCTCAGAACTGTCCTCAAGACCTGAAGAAATGATTCATCACCCTCACCTCACCTCTGACCAATCACCTCCCAGCAAGACACCAAGCTCCTAACCGACAATATCTTGTGATTTTTCACTATAAAATCTGTAATCTACATGCCATTGAGGAGTTTGGGCTTTTGAGCATTAGCTTCCTATTCTCCTAGATGGTGCTATTCATAATAAAATAGCCAATATCATTCCACTGCAATTCGCAGCATTTTGTGTTTGGCTTTGCTAGTGCTGATGGACAGAATTTCTGTTCTGTATCACTTGCAACATGAGGGATGGTTGCAACATAATAAAATTAAGAAATAATAAAATAAAGACATAGCATCTTGTTTATAAATAAAAGAAACATAAGTCTAGTAGAAAGAAAAGATTTGAGGTTTAATAAAAAGCAGCTTATATAGCACATCTTTCAAAACAGCACTGTGTAAAGAAAAATCTAAAATTGCATTTAAAATATATAATAAATATTTATCTTAAAAATAAACTGAACGAATGAGGTGAAAGACTTGTTTACTGAAAATTACAAATGTTACTGAAAGAAATTAAGACAGCACAAATCAAGGGAAAGATATCCCACATACATGGACTGAAATACTTAATATTGTTAAGATGTCAATCTATCCAAAAGAATCTAGAGATGCAATGTAATCCCTATCAAAATCATAACGGTGTTTTTTGCAGAGAAAGAAAAACCCACCCTAAAACTCATATTGAACCTAAACTAGGCAAGAAAATCTTGAAAAAAAAAAATCAAATTTGAGGTCTCCATTTCTGAGTTACTACAAAGCGACAATCATCAAAATAGTGTGCTACTGGCATAAAGACAGACATATAGAACAAGAGAATAACATAGAGAGCAGGAAATAAATGTTTACATATATGGTCAAATTATTTTTGCAAAGGGTATCAAGACCATTCAGTAGAGAAAGGACAGTATTTTCAACAGATGGTGTTGAGAGAACTAGAAGCTCACATTGCAAAGGATGAAGCTGAACACTTATACCACATACAAAGTCAAAATGGATCAAAGACCTAAATGTAAGAGCTACGACTGTGAAACTCTTAGAAGAAAACAGAGGAAAGCTTCATGATATTGAGTTAGGCAATGATGTCTCGGATATGAAAACAAAAGCATCTACAATAAAATAAAATATAGATAAATTGGACTGCATCAAAATGTAAAACTTCTGTATATCAAATTGAAAGGGTTAGTAATGTTTCAAAGGGTAAAGGTAAAAGCTTGCAAAAGGTGAAAAGTGTGAAAAATGCCATTGCTTGCATGACCTTTGCTTAGCCTTCTGTTAAGTATGGATTATCGGATTATCCGTAAAACAATGAATTACCCAGCAGATGCAGGATGTGATACCAGACCAGTCCAACTGCAGAGTGGACAATGGGCCAGCAGAGTACGTCAGCAGGAACTGCCGGAAGCTAGAAGTAGCGTATATAACCTACACTACAACTGTTATTTGAGGCTGATCCCTTTTTGGGCTCAGCCCGCCTGCGCCCAGGCTGATGCAATAAAATCTTTTTGTTCTACATTGGCCTTGCGTTGTGGATGTGATCTCCCACGGGTTCAGACCTTTTACAAATGACACAATTAACAGAATTAAAAAGTCAACTCACAAAATGGTAAAAAAAAAAAATATATATATATATATATATATATATATATGCAAATCATATATCTGATAAGCAGTTAAGAATTCCTACAACTCAACAACCAAATAACAAACAACCTGATTAAAAAGTAGGCAAAGAACTTGAAAAGACATTTCTTGAAAGAAGATGTACAAATGTTCAATAAACAAATGAAAAGATGCTCTCTAGCACTAATTACTAGAGAAATGCAAATCAAAACCACAATGAAATAGCATCTCACACTCATTAGATTTGCTACCAATGGAAAAAGGGAAAATAGCAAGTGTTGGCAAGGATGCAGATAAATTCAAACTCTTGCGTACTTTTAGTAGGAATGCAAAATGCTGTCACTGCTATGAAAAACAGTGTGGCAGATTTTGTACAATGAATTTACTGATGGCCTCCTGGTGTTTAAGTGGGATGCAGAGCCTAGTGCCTTAAAATAGCCATATTTTGCTAACTTGAAACCAAGGAGTAATAATCGCCAACAACAACATTATTGAAATAATAGATTTGCACTAAAGAAAACAAATTCAAAAGACTGGATTAGGATAGAAAGAGGAATTTCCAAGTGGGGAGAAATTCAGCTAGCCTGCAGTCATTTCTTCTTACTCTCCTGCTTGCTACCTCCAGCTTGCATGTATTCAAGTTTTAAAAGAGTTAAAAAAGAGTAAACAGTAACTAATCCTCACTATTTTCCACCCTCTTTCTGAAGCAGCTGCATAATAATCTTCAAATCCTTGACATTACTTGATTATGCGGTTTAATTAGCAAAACACTCATAGCTAAATATTAGAGGTTTTTCATCTCATATCTCATACCACTTTTCAAATCACATCTCTGAATGCTCTATTTTTAATAACAATCCACTAAGCATAATGCTCATAATTTTCATCAAAACATTTATTTTTCAAAGTATATTGTTTTTCCCACAATTTCACCAGAATCCTCATTCAAAATTTGATATTGTGCTGCTCAAAAAGATTTATATTTTATTGAAAGAATCAATATACTGCACATAATGTTTTTAATAAAATATATAGGAATGTTTTAAATTTACTTTCACATGACTATAATTTTAAACATATAAAGAAATTTCACAGGTCACAAGATTATGAAACTTCTAGCAAGATTTTAAGATCACATTTGAGAAAAAACATATTTCTAGTAAGCAGATTTTACATAGAATGAACTCTCATATAAACTTTTATGTTACTTGCATAAAAGAGAGTATCAATATCATATGTGTACATGTGGGAGGTGCATTTATATATACATATGAATTTATGTGTGTGTAGATATAGATATAAATACAGATAGATAGATAGATGATAGATGATAGATAGATAGATAGATAGATAGATAGATAGATAGATAGATATGTGAGATACATATATATGATTGTTGAATTTGGCCTCTGACTTCATTATTTATCCCTAGTTTATTATTTTTTATTCTAAAGAGATTCTATTAAGTGGGTGAAAACATCTCATATACATCAAGTTAATACCAAAATTATTTTTATCACTTACAGTCAAGTTTCAGAAAGAAACTTTCTAATAGATATAATATTAATTTTTAGTGGTAAGTTTAACTTAGATTTCAAATCACTGAAATCTCATTTCAAATTCATTTTTTCCATTGTGTGTTTGTTGTGCATTTTGCCGAGTATACTTCTACTGTTAAAAAAAAAATATTGTTTCTTTTATAACCTGGCCCCATGATTTTTTAAGGACATGTTCAGGTACAAATATTTATATCCCATATTGTCATACTTTATAAATTATGAAGCTCTCTCCCTTTGAATTACTTTAATTAAAAGACCATTTATAAACTGTGGGTTGGTAGGGAGGAGCCTCATAAACTCTGTTTTTGTGCTTGATTCTGTCTTTTGGAGACATTTTTCTGCCTCCTACTTATGAGAAAAGGCTGGATTGTCCAACCTCACATCCAGGGTTGCTTTTCCTAGCAGAGCTTCTAACAGCTCAGAGAAACATATGAGGTGAAAAACTGGGTGCTATAAAATAGGATTCACAGTGAAACAGAGATATAATCTATGTTTAAAAGCTTTTTTTTTTTTTTTTTTTTTTTTACATTTCTCTGAGCTTATTTGACACTTTGTGTTTGAAAACCCTGGCGAAAACACAACAGGTAGGCTTCCCGTCTCCTTTGAGAACCAAGTGGGCTCATAGTTCTCAGAAAAGCTTCTTTAAATAAATTGCACCATCTCAATAAAATACTCCCTTATAAAATATGATTTATCACAATTTGGACATTTTTTAGACATTTTTTATAACCATAAAGTATTGGCAATGATGCAAAAATCCTAAATTAATAACCCAAGTCCTATTACTGTACTATGCATGCATATTGTAAACTCAATCCAGCTACTGCTCAGTGAGGAATCAGCCAGCCGCATGGCAGAATGCCAGGACAGAGTGAGAGTCTTCTTTCCTCTGCTAGTGAAATGGCATACAGTTCCACATTTTGAAAATGTTCACATATTGCACTGCAGACATTTGGCATATGTGTTTTCTAACTATTATTATCCATGCATCAGTCTAAGGAAATAACACTGTGTGAGTATGTGTATACATTCATTCTCATGCTCAGTAACTTTTATAATAAAATGACATCATCTTATCCAGAAGGATTTTTTAGCATTTGTAGAATAATTGTATTAGTAAAACATGTAATATTTTGAAAATTGGTGTGCTATCTACCCCACAACTTTCACCTACAATGCCCAGATTACTTCTTTCATAAAAGTCAGTGTGACATGTTTTGTATGGAAGTTCACATAGCTGTCTCCTCAAACAGTGGGTTAGTATACCTGAGTTAGCCTGCCTCCATTTCTAGTAATGTCTTTGCAATGTACATCAGAATTCTACTCCCTGATCTATTCATTTTTATAGAGCACTTTTAGCTAAACCTAATCTTTCAGACTATTTCACTAAAGAAAATGAATGTGTTAGAGGATTTTATACCATCTATCCATAACCAACACACATGAATAATAATTATACATTTCTAAAACTATAATGAATAAATGTATGTAATTAAAACTCTAAGATTTCTTAAAATGAAATGACATCATTCCATGTCTTAAGGAAAATAATGATATATGGATCTCTTTATTATCAATATCATTACAATATAACTTGTGTTAAAAATGTCTTTGCTCAGATGCTATTAATTATATTTAAATATTTTAATTTTTAAATTCTGAGGCAAGCATTTTGTATTTGCAATTGCATTATACATTTACCTCTATGTATCTATATTTCAATATATACCAATAATCCTTGAATTTAGTACACACTCAATAGCTATATATTAACTATAAAATAATGTTTATGTAAAATCTTATACTTACATTAACTTTATTTGTATATAAGTATAGTTTATACTACGTACTACTTAATACTAAATATATTTATTTATATTTAAGTAAATATATATTTGAACATTCATAAAAACAATGATATATGAATTTATAGGTAAAGTATTAGTAGATGTTTATATGTAAATAAGTGATTTATTTAATGTATGCAAAGTTATATAGTTACGTAAGAATACATATGTAAACAAGTATATAAAATAATTACCAAATATAATTTTAAAAAATTTTAAGCATGTAGCAAATATACAAAGAATATATGAAAATACGTATGTGCTTTTAAAAAATATATACTATAATAAAATAAAGCTTTATGGAAGTAGCCTTATGGTGGAATGCAGGTCAAGAAAGATCTGTTCAAGTTTAGAGCTATGACAAACACATATATGCTAACACATTCATATATACATTATAATATATATACGGGTAGTTATGAATGTTCTCTGTGTCGGATACCTAGGAGTGGAATCCCCAGGTTTTAAGGTGTGCTCAGTTTTTCAAACTAGTTTTACCAACCTGAAGTGACTAATAGCGCTTGCTACTCCACATCCAGCCATCACCAACCTCTGTTTCCTAAAAGATGCTCATTTCATGTGTATAAAACAGTGCCTAGTTTTAGCCCATGCGTCACTCTACTGTACACTGATTACTGATATATCTATGTTGATACATCTATTTATCTACCTAACTACCTACCTACCTACCTATCTCTATCGATCAAAATTTATAGGCAAGTTGTACTTTCTCTTCCTTGAAATTCTTTTTTTTCAGTGTTCTTTTCATGTTGATTTATAAATATTATTTTTACATTTAGTAACTAATCCTTCAACAGTTAAATATGTTCCACCAGAGTTTGTAGTGTTTCTTTTCACTTCCTTACAGAATTTTTAATATATAGAGGTTCATAATGTTAATGTTGGATAATTTATGAATATTTTCTTCTGTTTAATTATTTTTAATATTTCAAGATTTTTTTTTGTTGATTTTGAGAAAGAGAAGAAAGGAGAGAGGGAGAAAGAGAGAGACAGAGACAAACATCAATGTGAGAGTGAAACATCAACTGGCTGCCTCCTGCATGCCACTTACTGGGGATCGAGCCTGCAACATGGGCATGTGCCCTGACTGGGAATCAAAACAGGACCTTTCAGTCCATGGGACCACATTCAATCTACTGAGCCACACTTCCTCTTCTGTTTAATTTTTTATCCTGTATAAAAAGCCCTTGTAGCCGAGCCTGTGTGGCTCAGTGGTTGAGCATTGACCCATGGACCAAGAGGTCACCAGTTCAGTTCCCAGTCAGGACACATACCCGGGTTGCAGGCTCGATCCCCAGTGGAGGGACGTGCAGGAGACAGCTAATCGGTGTGTCTCTTTCATTGATGTTTCTATTTCTCTCTCCCTCTCCCCTCCTCTCTCTCTAAAAATCAATAAAAAATATATATTTTAAAAAATCCCTGTAAACATCATAAATATGTTTTCTTATATTTTATTTTGAACCTTTTAAATGCTATATATTTACATATTTTCTTTGAATTTTTAACTGTATATTGTATGAGGCAAGGATTCAATTCCTATTTTGCTCCTGCAATTATCAGATACTCACATCAACAACAATAACAAAGAAATGAATCTTCATCTGCTGATTCCCTCTCTGTCTTATCAAGTACCCATAAAGGCACTACTTTAACTGTCACTTGCTATCTTTGGACATTTGTATTTGTATTAAAGTTTTAGAATGGCCATGTCAAAAACTATAAAATACATTCATGATTTTAATATGATTGCATTGAATCTACACATTAACTTGGGGAGAATTAAAATCTGCTATAATATTAAGCTTTTTGATTTAACTTAAATGGTATACATCTACATTTAAGAACATCCTCTTTTATATATATATATATATATATATATATATATATACATATATATATATATATACATATATATGAAGTCTTAAAATGTTATCCATAAAGGTTTTGCACATTCTTATTTATTCCTTTTCACTACATATGTTACTATAATTTTGTACCATATAAGGTAAATGGAATTTATGCCTGAAAATGGGTATGTCTCCTCTTCTGTCTGGGCATTCTTATGGGTATTGAGGAAATTAACTGAGTTGGATTTGGGTTCTGGATTTAGTTTAGACTCTTCAGTGCTCCTCAGGCTTCAAATTCCTTCAGCAACTGGCTGATTTTTTGTGTGTACTTTATGTTGGGACTGGGTTCCTAGGAAAATGTCCTCAGTGTTTCTGCTCTATAGTCAGCAGTCCCTGTATGGAGGGAATCCCTCCCCAGTATTTGATGGCTATTGTAGACAGACAGGAATTCTCAAATCTCCTGTTCTAACTTCAATCTTGGTAGGCCCTATACAGAGGGACCTCAATGATTTAATATAGTTAAGATGATATTTAATCTCATTCTCTTAATCTTTATTTATAAAGCTGTTTATGGTAGAAACTCAGTAATTTCTCACTAAGAAATATGAAATTATTAAGATAACTTTTTATAAAGTTAGTATAAAGTAAAAGTTTCAGGGAGAAAAGCTTTTTATGGAATAATTATAATATAAAAATCATATTATCTTCTTATTTTTAAGTAAAGAAATATAAAAATTTAAAGATTCCAAACTTTAACTTATATATGAGCTCAACATTTTCAATTCCCTTTATCTAATATCATCTTTGCTAGCATAGAAAATAGAGGTATAGAACTTTCCACAAAGAAGATGGCATCCTAAACACATTCCTTTGGATATAAAATTATATATTCTCATTTCAAGACAGCAGTCTCAAGCACAATAAACATCAATTGCAAAGGACATAACATTTAGATAGAAAAAGTACTATATCTAATTTATTTGTAAATGACTGTTCTACATATAAAATTTTATTTGAATACTTAGGAAATAGAATCAAATATTCATATTCTGTATTCATATATGCTTTTAAAGCGTAATTATCTGCACTATTGTCTAATTAGAAATTCAAAGATATTCCACTTCATAACATAGTTGAATGTAGTACAGCTAACTAAGTCCCTCATTAAATCCAAGAATGATCAAAGCATTTTAAGTTCTAAACATAGTTAGTGAATATTGAATTAATTATTTCTTCAAATAAAATCCCAAAGGATCTATAAAAACACTCTAAATATCTTCGATTTCTCCATTATCCACTTGAAACTTGGAAAATGTTTCACATTTAGTCATATAGTATCAAGTTATAAGCTACTCTCTGGAATTCAATGAGATAAACAGTTGTACTTGGGAGGTTAATTAATTAAATGTGATTGATTAATCAATAAGCTATAGAACTAAGATATATAACTTCCTCAAGTTCCAAAGAAGGTCATTTTCAAGTCTACAGTTTTTGTCCTTTAAAAACTTTAATAATAATAACAACAACAGACCAACACTAACAAGTGAGGCTAAAATTAATTGAGTGCTCCTCTATGACATTGTTTAAACTCTACACATATTGTTAAACATATCACATCCTGCTTTTATATATTACAATCTGAGTCATGCAGTAATTTCCCCAAGGTTACAAAGTTTCTTATTGGTAAGCAGCATTTAAAATTAAACAGCCTGATTCTGGGCTCTTAAATATTAACCATTATATTCTATGGGATCTGAACTAATTCTCTGCCTTTGAAATAGAAACTCACACATACTATATCTTAAATGTTCAAAAATAAGTGTTTTTTATGGAGGTCAGGGCAACTTCCAATTAATAAGGGCCATCATTACAGCAATAGGAGTGACTCTCACCAACCATAGCCATTCACTGCATGCCTATTCCCAGATAAAAAGAAAATACTTTCTGAGGACCTTTGTTATGGGTATTTAACAGAGAAATCACTTTTCCATTTTTACAGCCTTGAACTGGAAAGCCCTTTATGCTTCACTATAATCTCAATTATCACATTTCCTTTACCACAATACTGTGAAAATCAATATATACTGTGGCTTGTCCAAAGTCATAAAGCTAATAAGTAGGAAATTTGGAACAAAAAAAAGGATATATTAGCACGAATCCCATGGTTTCTCCATCCCACCACACACATCCTGCGTGTGTGTCAATTTGCAGCAGTACCCTTTATTTCATATTCACCATCAAAATTAGTCACAATCATGGTTCATTTCAGTCTGCAAACTTTTAAGTCACCAAGTAAAAAGAAAAGATGGGAAAAGATCCCAGAAAATAATGTGCAATTAACAGTACAACAGAGCTAACTTAAGAATTATTTAAATCAAAAAGAGACTGAGGAAGGAGGCAAAATGTAAAATGACTTCAAAGCACTTGCTTGGAATACAGTGACGTTGTGATGATGATGATGATGATGATGAAACAAATAAGAAAATTCAAATTGGTGATTCCAACTACAGCTTCATAAACAAACATAATGGGCAAAATGATTTCTACTGAGAGCACATTTGTGGGAGGGGTGTGTGTGTTCTTGTGTATATGTATACTATTAAAATCTGATTTTTATAGTATATTAAAGAAAGTATATCTAATTATCAAGACAACATATAGTGCAAAACTTCTTTTTAAAACACAAATAAAAATCATAAACCGCTGGACGTTTTTGTTGCATTTGGAATTTAACTCACAACAGTTTTAATTTGTCATATTTAGAAAGGCCTTCTGAGGCTATTTTGGTCAAGTTTCAACACATGTTAAATGAGCTTTTTTTTTTTACCTTTTGGTATATTAAACTCTGACATAAACTCATAGAAACAATAGCAAAATTTGTATGTCTGTCTTTGGTAATAAGAGGGTATTATCACAGGGTAATAGTAGTTTCATATAATAAGAGGAAGTCAGGATTCAAACAATTTTAAATTCAAAGTTATGTTTATTTGAGTATCACTTTTTTTTCAACATGAATTGAGCTGTGCAAGTCTACTTACATGTGGAGTTTTTAATAAATACTGTAAATATATTTTCTCTTTCTTATAATTTTTAATAACATTTTATTTTTCCCTACTTTAATTCATTGTAAGAATACAGTATATAATACATATAACATGCAAAATATGCATTAATTGATTATGTTATTGTCAAGGCTTCTGGTCAACAGTGGGTTATTACTAGTTAAAGTTTTAGGGAACTAGAAGTTATGTGTGGATTTTCAACTGCACAGGAGTTGGAACCTCTTCCCATTCACTGTTGAAGGGTTTAACTGTATTGCTTGTCCCAATTTCCTGTCTGATAATGGCAAGTGGAAGAACATATTCCTAATTTAAAAAAATTTTTTGGAATAAAAAAAGATGGCGGCAGGCAGGACCCAAACAAGGGTGAGTGTGTGAGAGTGTGAGTAAATGTGAGTGTGGATGACCAACCTTGAGCAGTGCAGAGGCACAGGGCAGAAGGTTCCTGTACTGTGGACCAAAAGCAGCAGGCTACTGCAGAAAACGGCACGTCAGCGAACTTTCCCCTGCCGAGGCTGGAACGCCCTGCCATTTTGGAAGATCCTGGGCCTTCCCTGGGAAGAGGAAACAGGGAGTGGCTAGGGCCAAGCAACCTGAGTCCACCAGAGTGCCCTGCACCATCAGTCCAGTGGACTCAGCTGTGTCAACACGGTCAGCGCACAGTAGCAGCACTATCCAGTGCCTGCTGCACTAGCCGAAAACCGGTCTGGAGCTGGAGCCCCACCCCCAACAGAAGTGGTGGCTCGCCCAGGCTTGCAGGGGCACTAACACCAGCTCGGGAGCCCCGCACCTCCCCCCACAACAACAGTGACTGGGCAGGAGTAGAGCCCCACCCCCAACAGGCATTAGCAGCTCAGATTGGCAGCTGAAACCCATCCCCAGCAGCATCAGAAAAGGCTGATCAGGAGCAGTGCCCCAGCCCAAGCAGCCAGGCTAGGGCAGCTGAGACCTGGCCTTGACAACTGCAGCAGCAGAGTTGGAGTGGAGCCCCTCCCCCCAGCAGCAGCAAAGTCCCAGGTGCGGAGCATCCTCAGCCCCCAACAGCAGTAAAGGATTGGGACCTGAGAGCACCCCCTGGCAACAGCAGCAGCAGTAGCAGTGCGAACCGGGAGCTAACACTAGCCCACAGCAGTGACTGATCAGGAGTTGAGCCCCACCAGGCAGCAGGGTACCTCAGCATCACACCAGCGGGACCCATGCACCCCAACAATGTACCAGAGGGACCCATGAACCCCAGTAGCATGCCAGTGGAACCCAGGCACCCCAACAGGATACTAGTGGAACCCCACGCACCCCAGAAACTTACCAGCGGCACCCACACACCCCAGCAGTAAATCAGCCGGACCCACGCACCCCAGGCAGCAGCAGCACATATTGGCAGCTGAGACTCATCCCCAGCAGCATCAGCAGAAGCTGATCAGGAGCGGTGCTTCAGCCTAAGCAGCAGCAAGTCTCGGGGAGCCAAGACTTGCACAACAGACCAATACCAGTCACCAGGTGTCAATCCTCCAGGACCCACAGTAGGCAAGAGGTGCCATACACCAAAACAAACTGGGAGGCACAGCAGCCTTAATTGATACACACTGACCTACCTACACTCTCCAACATCCCTCACCAGGCTTAGAGCTACCAGATTGCTAAAATGGTGAGACAAAGGAACAGCACCCAAATGAAAAAACGAGAGGAATCTCCAGAAAAGGAACTACAGGAACTAGAAGAAAGCAACTTGTCAGATAAAGAATTCAAAGCAATGATTATAAGAATGTTCAAACAATTTGGTGAGAACTACAAGCAACTTAATAAGAATTATGAAGAGCTCACTGGGAACTACTTCAGCTTAAAAAAAGAGGTAGAAGCTATGTATAAAAATCAAGAGGAAATAAAGCATGACATAGCTGTTAAGAAAAATACCTTAGAGCCATGGCCAGTTTGGCTCAGCAGTTAGAGTGTTGGCCCGTGGGCCAGAGAGTCCCAGGTTCGGTTCCCACTAAGGGCACGTGCCTCAGTTGTAGTTTGTCCCTGGCCCCTGTTGGGGTCGTGTGGGTGGCAACCAGTCAATGTGCCTCTCTCATGTTGATGTTTCTCTCTCTCTCTTCCTCTCTCTCTCCTTCCTGCTCTATCTGAAGATGAATGCAAAAATGTCCTCAGGTGAGGATAAAAAAAAAAAAATACCTTAGAAGGGTTCAATAGCAGATTAGACGCTAAAGACCGAATCAGTGACTTAGAAGACAAGGTAGAAAAAAACACCCAAAAAGAGCAGCAAATGAGGACAAAAATTAAAAAGCAGGAGGAGAGTTTAAGGGAGCTGTGGGACAATACAAAACGTAACAACATTCACACTATAGGGGTACTGGAAGGAGAAGAATCA
Organism: Tadarida brasiliensis; assembly: GCA_030848825.1. Classification (NCBI taxonomy): domain Eukaryota; kingdom Metazoa; phylum Chordata; class Mammalia; order Chiroptera; family Molossidae; genus Tadarida; species Tadarida brasiliensis. Next base: position 107,452,764 of record CM061263.1, on the reverse strand, counting down.
GAGAAAGGAATAGAGAACCTGTTTGAAGAAATAATGACAGAAAACTTCCCTAAACTGGTAAAAGAAAAAGTCACACAAGTCCAGGAAACACAGAAAGTCCCAAGCAAGGTGAACCCCAAAGGACCCACAGCTAGACACATATAATAAAAATGGCAAACATTAAAGACAAAGAAAGAATCTTAAAGGAAGCAAGAGAGAGACAGAAAGTTACTTACAAGGGAGCTCCCACTGACAGCTGATTTCTCAATAGAAACACTGCAGGCCAGAAGGGAGTGGCATGAGTGTACAAAGTAATGCAAGGCAAGGGTCTGAATCCAAGACTACTCTATCCAACAAGGCTATCATTTAAAATTGAAGGAGAAATAAAGAGCTTCACAGATTAAAAAAAGCTAAAAGAATTTACCACCACCAAACCAGCACTGCAAGAAATGCTGAAGGGACTGTTGTAAGAAGAAGAAACAGAGAGAGAGAAAGAGGAACACAGGCATAAAATAAAAATGGAAAATAATAACTATCTATCAATAATAACCTTAAATGTAAATGGCTTAAATGCTCCAATCAAAAGACATGGGGTAGCTGATTGGATAAGAAAACACGACCCACCCTGGCTGGTTTTGCTCAGCGGTTAGAGCATTGGCCCGCGGACCAGAGAGTCCTGGGTTCGGTTCCCGCTAAGGGCATGTACCTCAGTTGCAGTTTGTCCCTGGCCCCAGTTGGGGTCATGTGGGTGGCAGCCACTCGATGTGTCTGTCTCACATCGATGTTTTTCTCTCTCTCTTCCTCCCTCTCTCCTTCCCACTCTATCTGAAGATAAATGCAAAAAAGGTGTCCTCAGGTGAGGATTTAAAAAAAGAAAACACGACCCATATATATGCTGTCTACAAGAGACCCACCTCACAACAAAAGACTCACACAGGATGAAAGTGAAGGGATGGAAAAAATTTTTCCAAGCAAATGGAAATGAAAAAAAAGCTGGTGTAGCAATACTCATATCTGATAAGATAGATTTCAAAGGAGGGCCATGATAAGAGACAAAGAAGTTCACTACATAATATTAAAAGGATCAATCCAACAAGAGGATATAACCCTGGTAAACATATACTCACCAAATATGGGAGCACCAAAATATATTTAAAAACTTCTGGAAGACTTCAAGGGTGAGATCACTAGCAATACGATTGTAGTGGGTGACTTTAACACCCCACTGACAACACTGGATAGATCTTCTAGACAAAAAAATTAACAAGGACATAGAGTCCTTAAATGACGACCTGGATCAGTTGGACTTAATTGATATTTACAGAACATGTCACCCCAAAGCTGCAGAATATACATTCTTCTCAAGTGCACACAGGACATTCTCAAAGATAGACCACATGTTAGGACACAAAGTAAGTCTCTACAAATTCAAAAACATTGAAATCATATCAAGCATCTTCTCGGATCACAATGGCATGAAACTAGAACTCAATTACAACAAAAACACACAAAAACATTCAAACACTTGGAGGCTAAATAGCATGTTATTAAACAATGAATGGGTTACCAACGAGATCAAGGAAGAAATTAAAAACTTCCTGGAAACCAATGAAATCAAGCACACAACAACACAAAATCTATGGGACACAGTGAAAGCGGTCCTGAGAGGGCAGTTCATAGCACTACAGGCCTACCTCAAGAAACAAGAAAAATTCCTAATTGACTCTCTAACCCTACAACTTAAAGAACTAGAAAGAAAACAAAAAGAAAAACCCAGAGCAAGTAGAAGGGAAGAAATAGTAAAGGTCAGAGCAGAAATAAATGACATAGAGACTAAAAAAACAGTTCAAAAGATCAAGGAAACAAAAAGCTGGTTCTTTGAAAAGATAAAGATTGAAGACTCACCAAGAAACAAAAAGAGAGGACCCAAATAAACAAAATCAGAAACAAAAGAGAAGTAACAACTGACACCACAGAAATACAAAGGATCATTGAAACATACTATGAACAATTATATGCCAACAAATTGGACACTCTAGGCGAAATGGACAAATTTCTGGAAACACAAATTCTCCCAAAACTGAACAGAGAAGAGATAGAAAACTTGAACAGACCAATAACAACAAAGGAAATTGAAGACATAATTAAGAAACTCCCAGCAAACAAAAGCCCAAGCCTGGATGGCTTCACAGGGGAGTTTTACCAAACATTCAAAGAAGATCTAATACCCATTCTCCTCAAACTATTCCAAAAAATCCAAGAAGACGGGAGACTTACAAACTCATTTTTGAGGCTAGCATAATTCTAATTCTAAAACTAGATAAAGACACTACAAAGAAAGAAAACTACAGGCCAATATCCCTGATGAACATAGATGCCAAAATCCTTAACAAAGTATTAGCAAATTGGATCCAGCAATACATCAAACAAATTATTCACCATGACTAAGTGGAATTCATCCCAGGGATGCAAGGCTGGTTCAATATTCGCAAATCAATAAATGTGATACACCACATAAACAAAATGAAAGATAAAAACCGTATGATCATATCAATAGATGCTGAAAAAGCATTCAACAAAATCCAGCACCCATTTCTGATAAAAATGCTCAGCAATGTGGGAATAGAGAGATCATATCTCAACATAATAAAGGCCATATATGAAAAACCTACAGCCAACATCACACTCAATGGGCAAAAACTAAAAGCATTTCCCTTAAGAATGGAAACAAGACTTTTGCTACTCTTATTTAACATAGTACTGGAAGTCTTAGCCTCAGCAATTAGACATGAAGAAAAACTAAAAGGGATCCAAATTGGAAAGGAGGAAGTAAAAGTGTCATTATTTGCAGATGACATGATATTGTACATAGAAAACCCTAAAGATGCCATCAAAAATCTACTAGATTTAATAAATGAATTTGGCAAAGTAGCAGGATACAAAATTAATGTCAAGAAATTGATGGCATTCTTACACACCAACAATGAACTCACAGGAAGAGAAACTGAAAAAACAATCCCATTTACCACCACAGCAAAAAAATTAAGATACCTAGGAATAAAGTTAACCAAAGAAGTAAAGGATCTCTTCACAGAAAACTACAGATCATTGAAAAAAGACATAGAGAAAGATATAAAAAAGTGGAAGCATATACCATGTTCATGGATTGGAAGAATTAACATCATTAAAATGTCTATACTACCCAAAGCAATCTATAGATTCAATGCAATTTCCATCAAAATACCAATGATATACTTCACAGAACTAGAACAAACCCTCCAAAAGTTTATATGGAACCAACAAAGACCCCAAATAGCCACAACAATCTTGAAAAAGAAGAACAAAGTAGGAGGGATCACAATACCAGATACCCAGTTATACTGCAAAGCCACTGTAATGAAAACAGCCTGGTACTGGCACAAGAACAGGCAGATAGATCAATGGAACAGAACAGAGAACCCAGAAATTGACACAAGACAATATGCTCAATTATTTGACAAAGGTGGCAAGAGCATACAGTGGTCAAGACAGCCTCTTCAATGAATGGTTTTGGGAAAATTGAACAGCTATATGCAAAAAAAATGAAGCTAGACCACCAACTTACAGCATACACAAGAATAAACTCAAAATGGATAAAAGACTTAAATGTGACTCGTGAATCCCTAAAAATCCTAGAAGAAAATGTAGGCAACAAAATTTCAGACATCATACGCAGCAGAATTTTCACTGATACAACACCTAAGGCAAGAGAAACAAAGGAAAAAATGAACAGATGGAACTACATCAAACTAAAAAGCTTCTGCACAGCAAAAGAAACAAACATCAAAATGGAAAGGGAACCCACTATATGGGAGACATAACTGTCAATGATACGTCAGATAAGGGGTTAATTTCCAAAATATATAGAGTACTCACACACCTCAACAAAAGGAAGACAAAGAACTTAATTAAAAAATGGGCAGAGGACCTAAATAGACACCTCTCCAAATAAGACATATAAATGGCCAACAGACATATGAAAAAATGCTCAATGCCACTAATCATCAGAGAGATGCAAATTAAAATGACTATGAGGTATTACCTCACATCTGCCAGAATGTCTATCATCAACAAATCATCAAAGAACAAGTGCTAGTGAGGATGTGGAGAAAAGGGGATAGACTCTAGTATACTGCTGGTGGGAATGCAGACTGGTGCAGCCACTATGGAAAACAATACGGTGTTTCCTCAAAAAATTAAAAATTGAACTGCCATTTGACCTAGTGATTCCACTTCTAGGAATATATCCTAAGAAGCCTGAAACACCAATCAGAAAGAATATATGTACCCCTGTGTTCATAGCAGCACTATTTACAATAGCTAAGATCTGGAAGCAGCCCAAGTGTCCATCAGTAGACAAATGGATAAAAAAGTTGTGGTACATATACACAATGGAGTACTATGCAGCTGTAAGACAAAAGATCTCTTATCCTTTGAGATGACATGGAGGGACCTGGAAAGTATTATCCTAAGCGAAACAAGCCAAGCAGAGAAAGAAATATTACATGATCTCATTTATTTCTGGAATATAATGAACTAAACAAACTGATGAACAAAATAGACCCAGAGCCTGGCCAGTGTGGTTCAGTGGTTGAGCATCGACCCATGCACCAAGAGGTCGCCAGTTTGATTCCCTGTCAGGGCACATGCCCAGGTTGTAGGCCAAATCCCCAGTTGGGGGCATGAAGGAGGCGGCCAATCGATGTTCTCTCTCATCGATGTTTCTATCTCTCTGTACCTCTCTCTTCCTCTCTCTCTCTAAAATCAATAAAGAAAAAAGCAAAAACAAAATAGATCCAGAATCATAGAAGTAAGGTTCAGACTGACAATCCTCAGAAGAGGAGGTGGGGGGAGGAGGGAAGAGATAAACCACAGAATTTATATGCACGTATGCATAACTGACTGACTTAGACAACAAAGCTGAGGATAGGGTGGGGGGGTTGGGGAGGATGGTGTCAATGGGGGAAAAAGGAAAAACATCTGTAACAAAAATAAATTAATAAATATATATTTTTTACCTCTATAGATTTTTGTTTTTAAGTGAAAAAGATGTGTATATCTTGCACACAATGAATAAATAAATAATTTTTTTTGTACTTTAAATTTTCTATAACTACAAAATTAACAAGAGCCATACATTCTGTCTTTCCTTTTCATCTTCTGACTTTCAATTCCACTTCCACACTTGTATCCTATATGGCAGGGGTGGGGGACCTCTTCTCTGCCAAGGGCCATTTAGATATGTATAACATAATTCAAGGGCTATACAAAATTGCCAACTTAAAACTTAGCCTACTATATTTGGTCAAACATTTAATTAACTCACCCCTAATGTGATGGCTGAACTGCTTCTCTTTGGTGAAGCGTGTGATGTTAGCTGGTATTGATGATGTTGCTACTTGAAACTGCTTTTCCAGCTTTCTCTCTGTTGGTCAGCCTGGAGCCCAGTGGACTCTTTGCGAAGCTAAGTTTTGAAAAGAACTGCCCCCAGCAGTAAGTTTTTCTGAATACAGATGCATATTTCAATGCATGTCTCCTCAAAGTGCGAAATTCATCATTGCTTTGTAACGTTTACAGAACTCCAGCAGGGGGAGGTTGCTGTACCTAGCTTTCAGCTAATCATGGCTTTGCAGCTGAATGATTTTGTATTGTAGGTTATCCAGCACATCAGCTGTTTCCACAGTGAACAGTGTAGCAAAGATGTTCAGTTCCATTTGTTTACTTTTCACATCCTTGAATCTTTCATTAAATGTCTCAATTAGTTTTGCACATTCACCAGCAAATTCCATAGAAGGTTTATGTCCTTCCAGAGTGAGGAAATGCTCCATGTTATTCCTTTCGAGTTGCACTTTCCACAGGCTTCATCTAGCTTCAAATGATTTCATGTTTGAAAGCAGGGAGATGAGAAGGTGGTTGGGGACCTGCAGCTTGACGTTCAGCTCTGAGAGATACTTGGTCATGTCCACCATGAAAACTAAATCCCACAGCTACTTGTTATCATTGAGTTCCCTGGCAGGTTTTCCCTTCATCTCCATGAACTTCATCCCACAGTTGTAAAACCTCATGAGCATGTTCCCACGACCCAGCCACTATGCCTTACAGTGATAAACAGGATCACCCTACTCAGAGTTAAGACCCTTCAGTAACCCCTTGAACTGGTGGCTGTTAAGCCCTCTGCTTTTGACAAAATTTATGCATGACATTGCTGTTGACATCACACTGTTGAGCTGCAAAAACTGTGCACACAGACTGTTGGTGTATGATGCAGTGGCACATACTTAAATCACTTGGATCAAGACTGAGACAATCCAGTTCTTTCTTGACAAATGCAATGAACCCTTTTTGCAACCCAATCATGGCTAGAGCTCCATCTGTAGTAAGGCCACTTAACTTTTCAAATGTTTTTTCATTGATAAAACAAGTCCTCACCTCTTGTAGTGTCATGATGGCTTCCAGTGACAGCAATTCCTCTCATGTGTCAAACTCTGCAGTTATCCCAGGAATGAAAACAGCCAGGTGGGCAGTGTTTGTTATGTTTGTTGTCTCATCCCAAACCAGAGAGAAAAATTGGAAATCTCTTGCAGAATCCTTCATTGTTTTTACTGAATATCTTGTGCTAAGTTAGTAATCTGATCTGAGACGGTTCTCTGAGACAAACTAACACTCTGAATGAATTTTACTTTGTCTGGTGCTAACAACTCCGCAGCAGCCACCACACACACTTTTATAAACTCTCCTTCTACAGGAGGCCTCAGCTTCTTTGCAGTTAGCCCGCTCACTACATAACTTGTCTGAATAACGTAGTCTCTGTCACAACAAGGCCTAGTGAAAGCGGCTTGTTGGGATTTCAAAATCCACCGAAGAGCATTGATTTTATCCAGACACATTTGGCCTCCCAATTCATTGAGTTTAGCGTGCTTTGAGCTGTAATGACGCTCCAGATTGGCTTTTTTCATTACTGCCAACGCATCAACATAAACTAGGCACACAGGTTTGCCTTTGACTTCAACAACAACAAAAAAATAATCACTTGTCCATTTATTTCTCTTGGAAAGATCAATACTCTGCATCAACTTTTCTTTTCTTTGTAGTCGCCATTTGTAGGATGTCACACCACTTAAGTTTTAATAACTATTCAGTGTATGTGTCGCCAGCGATACGATTATTTTGCTTTGGTCGCTGTTCTTATCCCACATCTTGGATTTGGAACACATCCAACGTTCATATCATCGACTCTTGAGGTCTTTTCTGTGTGCTGTAATTTCCTTCATCTTCATCTGAGATTCAGTTTTGGTGAGGATTGCTGATTGTGCACGTGTGGATAAAGGTTGGATTGGAGTTATTGTCTGTGTTAACAAAGAAGTCAACAACATCATCATCAATCATCAGAGGCAAGGTCATCAACATCTGGCTGTGATAATCAGCGGGGATTCTGTTCAGGTGAGATGGAGGGCTGCTGGAGTCCCAGGACTTACTCTCAAAGGGCCTGCCCACAGACTTGCTCACTGATGGACTCACTTGCTTTGTGCTCCAGTGCTAGGGCAGCAGCTCAAAAAGTGCCAGGAACACATGAGGAGGAACTGAATTGTCTGGCTTTAGGGTGAGGGCTGGAGGGACAGTTCTCTGGACAGAAGTGCATGGACAGGAGCCATTGTTCCTTTGTTGAACTCCCCTGTCACAGATCCACATTGGTTGCCATTATTTCTTTACTGAGCCCTCTCACCACCCAAACTGCAACCGCTGGTGGCCATATCTGAGATGCCATTAAACTAGCTAACAGCGTTCACCCCACCCTTGTGATTCTCCAAGACCCCACCCTATAAACTATGCACCAGCCTGAACTTCTTTCAACAGTTGTTCCTCACAAACTTCTAGACTTGGCCGATGCTGAAGACTTTCCTAAAAGCTCTCAAAGGTCCAGAAACCCCAAACAAGGAGCAGCTGGCATCTGCATGCCCTGTCCCTGTTGCTAAGTAGTCCACAATGCTAGTGGCAACCAGCCTCAGTTTGCAGCCTCTCCCTGGTGCCTCCAAGCCCAGCACAGGCAGCTACCCATTGCAGATCACTTTGTCGCTCCTACCATGTGACCCCACGGTTGGGTACAGGCAGTGACTAACCAGAGACTGCACTGGAGCCCTTCCCAAAAGGACCCAGAACCAATATACCTGATGGCCAGCTTCAGACCACACCAGAGCACTACTCAATTAGTTCCACATATGACACACCCAAAGGGTAGACTTCATAGGCACCAGGGGCCCCACTAAAGTGAATCCTTCATTGTGGAGTCAGCCCCTACTCAACAGCTCATCCACACTCAGGGCCAGTCCTCACAGCCAGTCAGCCTGAGGGTATATCCCATTCACGGACTTGCCAACAGAAAACAAGATTCAATAGGACTGCACACAAACCCTCAAAACACACATCCCTGGAGCACTCAGCTCAGGTGACCTGGAGCCTGCACCACGGGGACCCCCAGGACACCTACTACAGAAAGCCACCCTGCCAATATCGGGAGACATCACAGATCTACCTAATACATAAAGCAAACAGAGGGAGGCAGCCAAAATGAAAGAATAGGACAAAACTCCAGAAAGAGAACAAAATAAAATGGAGGCAAACAACCACATATAGAGTTCAAAGCACTGATTATAGAGATGGGAAACCAAAAAAAGAGAGAGCAAACATTAAGAACCAGTCAGAAATGAATAAAATAACTGAACTGAAATAAATAGTGAGATGGAATCAACAGCAGATTATAGAGAATCAAAGCAGCAATTTTGGAAGACAAGGCAGCAAAAAACACCCAATCAAAACAACAGAGAGAAAAAAAAAAGAATTAAAAAAAATGAGGATAGTTTAAGGAACCCCTGGGACAACTTCAAGTGTAACACCATTTATATCATTGGAGTACCAGAAGGAGTAGAGAGAGAAGGGATTGAGAACCTATTTGAAAAACTAATGACTGAAAACATTCCTACCCTGGTAAAAAGAAACAGACACACAAGTCCAGGAAGCACAGAGAATCCCAAACAAGATGAACCCAAGGAGGCCCACAACAAGGCATATCATAATTAAAATGACAAATATAATAGAGAAAGAGAAAATCTTAAAATTAGCAAGAGAAAGCAGTTAATTATTTACAAGGGAATTTCCATAAAACTCTAAGCTGATTTCTCAACAGAAACTTTGCAGGTCAGAAGGGTTTGATACAAAATATTCAAAGTCATAAAAAGCAAGGACCTACAAACAAGATCACTCTACCCAGAGAGATTATTATTTAGAATCAAAGGACAGATAAAGAGCTTCCCAGACAAGAAAAAGCTAAAGGAGTTTACCACCACCAAAATAATATTATAAGAAAAGTTAAAGGGACGTCTTTATGAAGGAAAAGAAAAAAAAAAAGATCAAAAACATAAATAATAAAATGGCAATAACTATAAACCTTTCAATGATTACTTTAAATGTAAATGGATTAAATGTTCCAATCAAAAGATATAAGGTGGCTGAATAGAGAAGAAAACAAGATCCATACAAGAGACCCACTTCAAATCAAAAGACACACAAAGACTAAAAGCTTAGGGATGGAAAAAGATATTGTATGCGAATGCAAATGGAAAAATAAATCTGGAGTAACATATACTTATATCAGACAAAATAGATTTTAAAACAAAGGCTATAACAAGAGACAAAGAAGGACATTTCATATACAATAGCCAAAATATGGAAGCAAACTAAGTGTTCATCAACAGACAGTTAGATAAAGAAGATGTGGTACATATATATTATAGAATATTACTAGGCCTTAAAAAGGAACAAAATTGTAGTTTGCAACACCAAGGATGGACCTAGAGAGTGTAATGCTATGTGAAATAAGTTAGACAGAGGAAGACAAACACCATATGATCCACTTACGTGTCCAATCTAAAGAACAAAATAAATGAACAAACAAAATTGAAATAGACATAGATACAAAGAACAGACTACAGTTGCCAGAGAGGAGAGGAGTTGGGAGACTAGATGAAAAAGGTTAAGGGATTCATATCTACAAATTAGTAGTTACAAAATAGTCACAGGGATATAAAGTACAGCATAGGGAATATAGTTAATAATATTGTAATAATTATGTATAGTGCCAGGTGGGTACTAGTCTTATCTAGAGGATCACTGTGTAGGTTATATAAATGTCAAACCATTATGCTATACACCTGAAACTAATTTAATATTGAATGTCAATTACTATTAAAAAATAAATAAAATAAAATCTAAATAAAAATAAAATACTAATTGAATGATTAAAAATTATAATCACCATTAAAATTAATTTAAATAAAATGAATATTATAGTGACTTAAAAAATATGTGATGTTCAATTAGAATTCCATCAGTTCTGTGATTGTTACCTGAGTCCATTCTATTCTTTCAAACAAGAGTACAATGAGGTATAAGTACTGAGGATCAAACATTTTCCACAAATTCTGCAAAAATTGTGCCAATGCCTTGTTAAAATAATTGTAGGAAAAAAAGTTGAGATGAGCCTAGATACTGCCTACATACTGCTACCAAATTTTCTGTATTTTAAAATAAAAGGCAAAAAGAATTGTGCATAGATAGTAGTCCTGATTTCATTCTTTTTTCTATAAAATGAAACATTACATTTATAATAATCAAATGAATGAAACTTAAGTATATAATCAAACGACTTGTAACAAAATTTAAGTGGTGCAGAAGAGTACCATATTGGAATTTATTTTTTGATATTTTGATAATATAAAATAACATTTTCCATCTAAAAAACTAATTATAACTAGAGGGTAATGAGGAAAAAACTTTTTAACTCTCTCAGGCAGTGGTTCATTCTGAAATGAGTATCTTTAAATAGCGGGGTAAGTTACTAGCCTTTAAGAAGAGTCTTTATGAAATTATTTTACACGTTGTCCTTACAAGGAAGAATGCAGGAGAGGAAATAAGAAATACCCTTTCTGACCTCTTTCTCCTCATCTATATTATTTTTATTTCCTCTTTATGAGAGAAGTTGGAGATTTAAAGGAATAATTATTAGCTTGAATAAGTGTTATTAGCTTTCTCCGTTTGGAAGGATGTTATGTTATTTCTCCATTACCTTATAGCCATACTGCCAACCTACCACAAAAATGAGTCATTCTACTCTTTTCTCTAACATTTTCTGGAAGTATAATCAGAGTGAGATCAAATTGGGTCTTTAAAATCTACGTACTTCTCTTGCTCAACGCAGACGACGTAGCACTGCTATTTTTCTATTTTAACACTCCACAAAGGAATACCCTTGTAGTTTGCTGACAAACTTTTCATTGAAGCCCAACATCACTTACAAAATTCATTAAGGCTTAATTTAAGAGAGGAAAAATGCTTTGGACATAGCATACAAATAAAAATATTGATTTATTTATAGCCCTATATAGATCTTCTCAGCTATAAAAGTCCAGCTGTTGTGATTCATTCTTCATTAGCAGAGATCTTGCTCTTTAGAGATGTAAATTACAACAAATGAGTTACAGTTCTGGAGCGAGTTTTATGTACCTGAATTACTAAAGTCAGTAAAAATGAACATAGATATTAACCCCAAAGTGGATTTTAAAGATATGGTTTATTAAACCACTCTTTTTTTACTTCAGTTTCCCATAACTTACATAATCATGGGATTATGATTAATTGAGGCAGTGTACTGTGGTAGAATTAGAATTGAGCTAAAAGTGGGAAAACTTGTTTTCTTATTTTGGCTTTACTCAAAGCCATTCTAGTTTCATGAGCTTTGTCTCCTTCTGTGTCCTGCCTGTGCTCCATGACGCTGACCTCATCACACTCATGTTCACTCCTTTGGAATTTATTCATTTAAATACTCATTCAACAGATATCAACAAATTATTATCAGAGGCTGTTCTTGGCAGTGGGGGAAAATGTGCAGGGGTAAGGAGGCAACACCCCAGGCTTCTTAGTGCTTATAAATTCTCAGAAGTGAAATAGGCAATTAAAAACACACACACACACACACATACACACACACACACACACACACACACACACACACATTTGAACAAATAGAGAAAAGTGCAGGGTAATGAAAGGGTTAATAATGTTTTAACAAAACTAAACTCCATTCTGACCCTCAGTTACTGCACGTAGGCACCCTGGCAGTTTCTTTTTTGTAAACATAAGGGCCTTGAGAAACCCAAAGATAAGGGGTTAATGAAGGCCTTGAGAAACTCAGAGGAACCATAAGAAAAAAGAGATTAATGATGGCCCTGACCTCTGCCTGAGCAGACTCCTTACCTCTGAGACAACTCCTACCAACCCAGACACCAATTACGCGGTGCCAAGAGAATGTGGGTTTTTTTTTTTTTAATGTAGTTTTTTTCTGTAGCTTGTGCCTATATAAGCAAAGAACAAAGGAAGCTCGGGGCTGAGGATTTGGGGAAGCTGTACCCCGCCAGCCCACCGGTGTAACAGCCCACTGGTATAATAAAATGCTCCTTTCTCTACACTGGCCTTAAGTTGAGGATGTGATCTCCCGCCGGCTCAGACTTTTTGGTAACACAGAAGGACAAAGAGAAATAGGGGGCAGTAATCTAAGAGCTCTAGAAAACTTTCAGGAAGAAGCCATTTCTAATGTACTTTAAAACCAAGAGTGAGGAAGAAGGGTCTATAGGAATGAAGAGACCACAGATGCAGAACTCCAAGTGAAAAAGAGCTTGGCCCATGCACTGAACTAAAATAAGCTTCATAAAATCTACAGTGAAGAAATCCTCAACTGTGAGCTTATCTAAATTTAAAAATATATATTTTTATTGATTTTTAGAGAGAGAGAAACATTGTTTAGCTGTGTCCTGGATACCCCCCACCCCCCACCAGGGATTGAGCCCCACATGTGCCCTGACTGGGAATCGAACAACCAACTTTTTGGTGCACAGGACAATACCTAACCAACTGGGCCACATTGGCCAGGGCTAAAAATTTAACCTTTCCCCTTATATGCCCAGACTACTAGAGACATTAAAATACTCTTGGGTTCATACAATTCAGAAGTATGCTGTCGTACCACAATTGAAGAAGTATTTTCATGGACAATATTATATGTTTTCATTTTCTTAAGATTCAAATGTAAATCCTAAGAAGAACTGAAGAGTAAAGAAAAAGGCACACATAGTGAGTGAAAGAAGTACTTGGCTTATTGATACAATATTATTGTCAATATTTGTAAAATAACAGGCATCATTTATCCTCTGAACATTTTGTTCTCTAAATATCATGTGTTTGGAAGTTATAATTTATTGCAGGTTATGAAACTATACCATTTCATAGCATTCTTTCCCAGCAATGCTCTTTGGGGTGTTTCTCTGTTTCTCATAACTAAGTGTGGCAAACTCTCAAATTCATAGCCTAACTTTTATTTAGCGGGGACATATAAATTGTACAAAGGCTTTGAAGCAGTACAGTAGTTAATAACAGAGACAACAATTAAAAAAACAAAAAGGAGACTCAATTTCAAGAAGAGCTGTTTACGCTCAGTGTACAGTGTCAAAAATAATGCTGGCTCTACTTAGGAATATATCAAGTATGCTTCTCATTGCATTTCAGTACACTGGACTAGATGTACAAAAAAGGGGAAATAGGGAAAGCTTGATCAGATACTTCTGTTCAATACATCAACACATTTGAAAATGAGAAATATCACTAAAGGATGAGTAGTTAATTAAAATGGACTATGATCTATATGGCACCAGAGTTTATGCTGATTAAATCAACTAAATGTCTTAATATAATGTAGAATATGTTGAAAATTAATAATAAGAGTAATAATACCACTAATGGCTACCATTTTTGAACATCTATGAAGTGCCAGTCATTTGAACTGGTAACTGTCATTTGAAGTACTTAGATTCGAGAGAAATAATAAAATTGCTCATTTAATATTGGGCTAATGGGAACTAACACCATTATATCTTACCATGGAATTGCTTAGTCCTAAGTAACCAACTTCCTGTTTCCTGTTTACTAGACCAGCTCATTTTTACCTGAAACTATACTTGTGACCACTATATTTGTTATATAATCACCAAACATCATTGATTTTGAAATTTCTAGGGGAAAACTAGCATATACATTGTTCTATATCTTTTTACTGCAATAAAAAAAAAAAAAAATCCCCCAAGTGTTTTATTTCTTACTTTATCTCCTCCTACTCCTATGAGAATATTGGCTCATTTCACAACACTTAAACATGCTTCTTAAATTAGTCTACTTAAATTGTTAATGTCAGCTGGATCTGATACTATTTTCCTTTCTCTTTCTCATTACTTCCTGACCCAGATACTTGTTTTTTCTAACTTTCTCTAAAGTGAGTCTTACAGGCTTCCTATAGTGAGAGATAATGTTGATCAGTACTAGGTTTGCCAAAGCATTGATTATTAAAGAAAACTCTACTCAATGTCACTTTCCATTACAGAGGAAGCATTCTGCTTTACAGCAGATAGTAAGGGAGTGCATGATTGTACATAATTTAAACATAAAAGCAAAACAATATAAAAATAAAAGCTGTTCTATATTTTTATTACCACCATGGTCCAGCAATTTTAAACCATGTGAGTAACATAATATTCTTCTCTGAGAAAATCTTTTGTCAGTTTAAGTTCAAAAAATTGTGTGGGTATAGTCTAATTTAATAAACATATATGTGTGCTTCTAATAGACATATCCTATTATGTGTTCTTTATTAAATATTGTATACTACATGGAAGTTAATTCAGAGAACTCCCAGTTATAGAGTAAGCACTCAACACAACTGATCTTAGATATAGTCATTCTTTTTCAAATTAAGTTTCCTATGATCTGTAATAATTTGAATTACATGATCTAATGATCATGTAATAATCTAATGATCTGTAATAGCATGTGTCACCAACACATGAAGTACTTATATGTTACTATTTTAAAAGGTATACACAAATAAATAGTGATAGTACAATAAATGCATAGATGAACAAATGAAATCATTTCAATTTTTCATTCTATAATCTGCTGGAAGTTTTTGGTTTTATCTTAGAACTTAATAGAATGAAATAACTCAGAAGGGTACATTTTTGGTTTGATAAGTTCAAATTAGTGCATATATATATTTTATTGATTTTAATAATATATTTAAAATTGGGTTTTATTATTGTTTGTTATTTTTTGTTTTAAAACAGAACACAAATCATAAAAATAAAATGCCATACCAGTGGAGCAATTCAGTACTTACCTAAATTAAACATTTTATGCATTGGTTTTAATAAAATATACTTATTAACTTATGATCATTTAAACAAATTATTATATCAGATTGTAATCAAAAGATAAAAGTTTATGATGTTCGCTTAATATTAAACAGTTGACTACATGGTTATGCTTTTATTTTATTTTTTTCTGCAGGAATTTGGAAGAACCTGAAGTCATTTGCCATATTATTGTGAAACCAATAACTGGTTCATAATTACTGTAAGTTTTATAAGAAATTTTGAAATGGGGAACTCTTATCAACATAAAACAATATCATTCTAGAGTACAACAATAACAAAGAAAGCAATATGGAAAGTAATTAAAACATTTAATCTATTTTGAAAAGTATAATACATTAAATATTGCAGATAGTTCTTGAAAATTTGTAGGAAATTCAGGCTTGTATATCCAAAGTATCCATATAAGAAACAAGATAATATTTAAATGATACAGGTAAAAGATGAAAAGTAACAACTTTTTAAACCTTAATAATGTTGAAGAGAAAAGAAGTACTATCAAATGTCAAAATAATAATAATAATAATAATAATAATAATAAGAAGAAGAAGAAGAAGAAGAAGAAGAAGATGCTTGCAAAGATCAAGACTAAGATTTTGATGAAGAGATATGATAAATAAAATTTTAATATATTATGATGTCACTACTTGATCAGTAATGGTTTTAGGTGATTGAGAGTTAACCTGGTTAAAAAATGAACAACACCATAATAAATATTGTTATGCAGTTGAATGAGAATAAGAAAAGTATAAAGGATGAAATCAACTCTTGTCAACGTCATGGTTTTTATAGTTTATGTAAGTTGTTTGAAATGAAACAAAAATCTTTTTATTTGTTTGTAGGTAATGAGACAAAAGTTGAAATGTCCAGCATAATAAATCACTTTAAATCTGTAGGAAAGCATACCCCAAAATCCCTGATCTTGAGATATCTGAACAATATCTATCTTCTTACAAAATAAAAGATTTTGGCAACAGATCTAAAAACAAGCATACATTTACATATAAATAGATCTTTAAAAGAGACTTTTTAGGTCATATTTAGACATAATTATTCTTTCATCCAAACAAAATTTTTCATCTTCTGATCACAAATACTATGTCATCAGCAAATAAAGAACACTGTGTTGAATGAAGTCAAAGGAATTACTCTCAAATTATGACCCAAAGTTGAAAGAACATTTTGTAAGAATTACTATGTTATTTTCTTCTGAAGAGAGACTGATCCAAATAATTGAATTCATCTTGTAGGAAATTACATCACAGAACATATAGTTACAAATATTAAAAATGCCAAGCCATTTGAAATTCTTAACAGCATCCCCAAAACTTTACACTCTGATCATTTATACAAATTGGTCAGACACATCAATCTTGAATGGACAAGATGAAACAAATTTTGAGCTTTTGCTCTATTTCCTATAAAATTGCCTGAAACAACTGCACAATGGTCAAAGATATGGAAACAATATTATTCTGGCCAATATGATGATGGTATTGAGGCAAACTGTCCAATTAATTAATCCTACATTTTCATTTGTTCCTTGAACACATTATTCTCTAAAGCTTAAAAGAATTCACTCTTACAGAAGGATTTCCTCACTGTGATGTATTTTTGGAATTTTTAAGAAAGAAATCCATCCTTTCCAGTCTCATCTCAGCATTGGAAAATGCTACAGAACATATATAGATATAATCAACAAAGACTTGCTTAAAAGGTAGAGTGCTCATTTGAAGCTGTGTGTACAGGACAGACAAAATTTTAAAGCTGATTCAACTTATGAAGTTATGGGTGATACACAGGAAATGTGAGCACTTGAGGATCAGCTCAGATGTTATTTTCTGCCGTATGTGTCTTTCCTGTGTTATCTTTAATTAGAAGGTAAAATTTGAGACATGAATATTAAAATGTCACAAATATTGCAAACAGCCACAATAAAACTTGCAATATTCACAGGGAAACACCAAGCTTTGAAATTAATTTTTGAAGACTGGCTCACAGAAGAAAATGGAGACTATTAACTTCACAAAAAAAAAAAAAAAAAAAAAAGAAAGAAAGAAAGAAAAAAAAGAAAGAAAAAGAAAAATTTTGCAGAAAAAAAGTTAAATTTTAAAGAAAAATTACCCCCAAAATAATAAAGGATAGTGATGTTACATCATCAGAAAGTATCAAATAGACTGTCTGAATGCCTCAATTGTATTTGCTAACAATAGGATAATTTTTCTAAATTACTGGATCAAAGTCAATGTACACTAACATTTAGTGGGTTTTCTCTTAAAAAAAGTCAAACATATTTTTATCAAATGTAATAGAAATGTATAATGAATTATCTGGTGAAGATATTTTTGGACTACAGAAATACTGGAAATAGTCTCAAATCAATCCTGTAGAAATAAATATAAGAATAAATTATGAGAATATGGATTTTATTTGAAATTTCTATTTTAATAATCTCTGCCAAACTAATTATTACATTGAATAAATTTTCTTTTGGGCAATTGTCACATCGAGTTAAACATTTTGAAAATAAAAATTATAAAAAGATTTTTATCAATCATGAATAAAAAACTGAATAATCTGGTTATGATATTTATTAAAGATTAATATATGACGAATATAGATTTTCACAAAGCCACTTAGGTTTGCAGAAATTAAGGCTCAAAACTAAGATGTAATGCTATCATTTATTACTATGATAGAACAGTATGTAGATATAAAATTGTTTTTATCTTTTATAAAAACATTTTTAAAAAATTTATCTTTAGTCCACCAACTTACACCATACATGAGAATAAACTCAAAATGGATAAAAGACTTAAATGTAACTTGTGAATCCATAAAAATTCTAGAAGAAAATGCAGGCAACAAAATTTCAGACATCACACGCAGCAGAATTTTCACAGACATAATGCCTAAGGCAAGAGAAACAAAGAAAAAAAATGAACACATGGGACTACATCAAACTAAAAAGCTTCTGCACAGCAAAAGAAACAACCATCAAAACGGAAAGGGATCCCACTATATGGGAGACCATAATCACCAATGAGGCATCAGATAAGGAGTTAATTTCCAAAATGTTTAGAGTGCTCATACAGCTCAACAAAAGGAAGACAAAGAACCCAATTAAAAAATGGGCAGACGACCTAAATAGACACCTCTCCAAACAGGACATACAAATGGCCAAGAGACATGAAAAAATGCTCAACGTCACTAATCATCAGAGAGATGCAAATTAAAACAACTATGAGGTATCACCTCACACCTGTCAGAATAGCCGCCATCAACAAAGCATCAAACAACAAGTGTTGGCCAGGGTGTGGAGAAAAGGGGACTCTAGTACACTGCTGGTGGGTACAGCCACTGTGGAAAACAATATGGTGTTACCTCCAAACGTTAAAAATTGAACTGCCACTTGACCCAGTGATTCCACTTCTAGGAATATACTCTAAGAAACCTGAAACACCAATCAGAAAGAAAATATGTACCCCTATGTTCATAGCAGCACTATTTAAAATAGTTAAGATCTGGAAATAACCCAAGTGTCCATCAGTAGATGAGTGGATAAAAAAGCTGTGGCACATGTTCACAATGGAATACTATGCAGCTGTAAGAAAGAAAGATCTCTTATCCTTTGAGATGGCATGGAAGGACCTGGAGAGTATTATGCTAAGCAAAACAAGCCAAGCAGAGAGACAAATATCACATGATCTCACTTATTTGTAGAATATAATGAACTAAACAAACTGATGAACAAAACTGACCCAGAGACATAGAGGTGGGGTACAGACTGACAAGCCTCAGAGGAGGGTGGGTGTGGGGGGGAGATAAACCATAGAACTTATATGCATGTATGCATGACCAATGGACATAGACAACAAAGCTGGGGATGGGGCGGGTGGGATGGGGAGAAGGATGTCAATGGAGGAAAAAGGAGAAACATCTGTAACAAAAACAAATTAATAAAAAAAAGTAAAAAAAAATTATCTTTATTGTTGAAAGTATTACAGATGTCTCCCCTTTTTCCCTCATTGACTATTTTTAATTAAAATATTTCAAGAACCCTGGCTGGTTTGGCTCAGCGGTTAGAGTGTCGGCCTGTGGACCAGAGAGACCCGGGTTCGGTTCCTGCTAAGGGCGCGTACCTCGGTTGCAGTTTGTCTCCGGCCCGGTTGGGGTTGTGTGGGTGGCAGTCAGTCGATGTGTCTCTCTCACATCAATGCTTCTCTCTCTCTCTTTCTCCCTCCCACTCTATCTGAAGATAAATGCAAAAATGTCCTCAGGTAAGGATAAAAAAAAGTGTTTCAAGCATCACTTAAGTTTTCTTTTTTATGCACTGTGATAGTTAAATACTGTACCTGCATTATCATAAGTACAAAATTCAATAAAGGAATTAATTCAATATGTGCTTTCTTGTTTTGATGATGATTATTACTTATTTAATTTCATGATTATTCCTAAAAATAATTTCATCATATAAAGAAAAAGACCAATAAATATATATTGATTCTGGAAGTCAAATACACTAGTACGCCGCTGTCTTTTGAATCGTTAAAATTATTCAATCCTACCTCCACTGTCTTTCATAAGACAACATCTAACCCCATCCTAGCCTCAATACAGTATCATTGTTCTGACTAGCTATTTTTTATATTGGACACAAATTGTACACTACTTGAAAACCCTCTAATTGGAACAACTACATCCATGCAAGCCTCAAGAGCTTTCACAGATGCAGTCTCACAGAGCCTGGCCTCTAGCTGAGGATCTTGTTATGTGAGTGACTCCTGCCCTAGAGACCATGTGGGGGAGGAGGGTTTCAGGGGATGTCAGCTAGTCCTACTGGCTTGGTAACCTGGAAGTTTAAGGAATTAATGTCAACAGGGCCACCCTGGAGCAATGAGGACAAAGAGTGTTGAACAAATATTTCCCTGTTTTGTGTTTGGGTGGGTAACTCTGTGGTCCATTTATATGGCTCCAAAGTAGGTCACAGTGGGAAACACTGGCACTTGCTGGAAAGGCTTCCAACTTGAGAATCCATCCTCCTATTGGCTTTTCCTCCTTTCCTATTTCACTCTCCCTGCCCTGCATTCCACCTTCTACCTGGGATTCCAGTCCAAAATAAACTAGCCTCCCACAAGCCTTGACTCAAGTTCTGATATCAGAGTGGATCTAAAGCGTGGCTGTCTTCCCATAGAGGTTAAATTGCATTAACTTATCCAACATTTTTCATGAGGAAACGGGAAGGATCAGTGTCTTTACTTAAAATAAGAGTTCGCCTTGAAGCTCACATCTTAATTTTAAAGTTTTTACATTGATCTGTGCAGTCATCCACTCTAAGGCCTCTCCAGATTTCCTGTGACAACTCAATACAGCTATCACAATATTGTAACGGTTAGTCCTCAGTTGCTTTTGTCAAGCTGGCTCTCAATCTGCTGCTTTTAGAGGTCCCATCTCAAATCTCAGCAGATCTCATCTTTCTCTGAAGGCATCTTCCACTGTGCTCTTTCATCTCCGTATCCTTTGTTACATGTTGTCGCATTTTTTTACCATGTCCAAATTTAGAAACTAGTTTGATAGATGAAAGAGTCAGAATGATGGAGATGAAATTCATCTTTATTACAGATATAAGTGATTTTGGAGGATGCAGCTTCAGTGTGTTTTAATAATGTGCTTCCTAGTAATAGACCCAGTGCAAATTTTCAATAAAAAACTGAAATAAAAACCAGAAGAAAAAGCAGCCCACCAAACTGCATAAACAGATGCCAATTCTCTGGGACAAAATAAAAGCAATTGTTTTCCATTTGTACCTATTATCGCTGCCCTTTCCCATGTTTTAATATTATCCCTGGGAAGTGGAAGGCCATTGATTACAGAACTTTATTTTTGTCATATTCAGCAAAAAGTATTGTTGAAATATGAAAGTTTACTTTTAAGAAAACATTTTATTTTCTAGACAGTCTCTTTTGAGAATGATACGCTTGGGGAATTCTTATGGGAACATAAAATGACTTTTGTTTTCTCAAGTATTTTCTCTCTTGTTGCTTCTCTTGAACTCCATTCAAGAGAGTCTTGAGGACTCTCTTTGCTTATTAATCACCCCTTGTTTACAGAGACGGTTGCAACTTTTGACTTTAAAAATATCAGATCTATACAAAAAGACAAAATAGGAAAAGAAAAATAGAATACCTGGAGAGACATGAATTACCTCTCAGCTGGCTGCAAATTGTGAATCATTGTAATCATCTTCTGGAAAACACTCCTCAATCAAGTATTTTCTATGTAAGATTAGATATGTATATTGACTTAGAAGATCAAGTGTTATAATTGGAATTGGTTTTCTTCATTGCCCTGAATGCCAGAGATTCTTTTTTTGTTTTTGTTTTTATCCTCACCCGAGGACATTTTTGCATTTATCTTCAGATAGAGCGGGAGGGAGAGAGGGGGGAAGAGAGAGAGAGATACATCAATGTGAGAGAGACACATCGACTTTTTGCCACCCACACAACCCCAACCAGGGCCGGGGACAAACTGCAACTGAGGTACGCACCCTTAGCAGAACTGAACCCGGGACTCTCCGGTCCGCGGGCGGCGCTCTAACCGCTGAGCCAAACTGGCCAGGGTAAGAGATTCTTCTTTTATATTAAGGTGACTCCACCCTAATATCATCCTTTTAGCAAATTCTAGTGTACTGTTAGCATTTTCTTTCTGTATTTAACATTTCTTCCCTATTTATTTCTCTCTCCATATATTTCATTACTTTAAATTGGTCATTTCCCGACATCATGGTCATTTTTTTTATTTCCCCACTTGGTATATTACGTGTTTTGCCCATTTTCCCCACTATTATCTTCAAGATAAAAAACTAATCTATGAAAAATAAGTAGACCCCTCCCTGCCACCAGTGCAGTGAAGTCTCATAGACAATGATGGCAGGCTTTGGCTGCGGGTCATTTGGATTTGGAGACCCTAAATCACTGGTACCCACACAGCTTAATCTCCATGTTATCATGACTTCACTCATCTTACACTCACTCTTGCTGTTCCAGAAAATGGTATCTAGAAAGATAAAAGATGCAAATAACATTGTGGTTCCCTTCCAGAACTTCTGAAAATCTCCTCAAGATGAGCGTCAGACTGTTAACTTTTAATAAATGGGATTCGCTTTGGGATCTTTTACTTAAAACCTTAGCCTCGTTCTGTCCGCTGATCCTTAACTACTATATCACACACCAGTTCTAATTAAGCACTCACACTGAAATATATACTTTAAACCGAAGGTTCTCAACCTGTGGGTCGCGACCCCTTTGGGGGTTGAACGACTCTTTCACAGGGGTCACCTAAGACACAACAGTAGCAAAATTACAGTTATGAAGTAGCAACGAAAATAATTTTATGGTTGGGGGTCACCACAACATGAGGAACTGTATTAAAGGGTCGCGGCATTAGGAAGGTTGAGAATCACTGCGAAACTATACCTCCAAAACCTCATAAATATCCCAATATTTCTGTCCCTTCTCTGAAACAATATTAAGACTTCTACAAGTAACTGAACCCCCTTACCATGCCTATAAACACATTGTTTTGGTAGAATTCAGCACTTGGAACACTTTAAGCAACTGCAAATTAGAACTGTGTTTATGAAACTTTTTGCTGATTTTTATATTAGAAGAGCTGAAGTTGCCATGATTCTTGTTATTGGGAGACAATTCTCCATGAGTTGATTTCCTTGCCTCTCTCTCTGTCTTCTGAGCAGAGGCATTAACAGTTTTTGTTCCATATTACCTTTTAAGATTGCTTATAAAACAATCAGCCTTGGAAATTAAAAAGTATCTTCCAGAACAGAGGACATACCGGTATGCTATTCATGTTAATAATGATAGAATGTCTCTCTCCAGGGCAAAGGTTGTTGTGTAGGTTTGCTAGCAGCCTCCTTATAAAACACTGGGGTCTCTGAAACTCAGTTTTGAACCCACTGGGCAGGTATCACGTAGAATTTGTGGGAATTATGGCTTGGGGGAATTGTGCAAATGATATAATATTGACCACTCTTACTGCCGTGCGTCATAAAATGCCCTTTGTCTCTTGAGTAACAGTCTTGAGTTTTGCTGGCATACATGAACTTCTCGCAGAGTAATTTGTTAGCTTATACATACGGCAAAATCCCGGACCCTCACAGATCTTGGTATCAATATGAAAAATGGTAGATTTAAAATTAAATTCTTTTCACTAGTGAGCTTAAAAGTGAACTTTATCTTAGACATTATATTAAATATCAGTAACAAATCATTCTACCCTGGCATGCATAAGATTATTTATTATTTTGATAAATTAATTGTAACTACAGTTTAATAACCATAGTCTAGCAGCGGTTCTCAACCTGTGGGTCGCGACCCCTTTGGGGGTCAAACGACCCTTTCACAGGGGTCGCCTAAGACATAACAGTAGCAAAATTACAGTTGTGAAGTAGCAACGAAAATAATTTTATGGTTGCGGGTCACCACAACATGAGGAACTGTATTAAAGGGTCGTGGCGTTAGGAAGATTGAAAACCAATGGCTATGGGTTAGGCACTTTAAAATGTACTTTAGTGATGTGAACTGATTTTATTCTCACTACAATTTCAGGTGGTGTGTTTAGTTAACCCAAATATAAAGTTATGGAAACTAAAAATATCAAAAATTACATAACTTGTTCAAACTCATACAGCTGGTGACTAATAGATTCAGGGTAGTACCTAGATCTAACACTAAAAAACAAGTTTTTGCCACTAGGTTATTGTAACTTCAGGGTCTCAGTTAAAATTGAACACTGATATTGACCTAAAGTGTCAGACTAGCTTACCCTTTCCTATATGAATAATATATTGAACCTGTTATTATCCAATGAGAGAAAGAATTGAAAGCCAACTTAATAAATACACTGGGCTGGGGGGAAAAAAAAACAACAATCTATAATAGGTCAGAAAAGAAAACAAATAACACTCTTCTGCTACTCAAAAATTTCCTTCTTCTATTTTTCCAGATTTCTTTATTTACTTCTTTTTTTAATTGAATTTATTGGGGTGCTATACTGGTTTCAGCCCTGGCTAGATGGGTCAGTTTGTGGGATCCCTTTCTCCACTGGGTACTGGGGGTCAGTCAGGTCCTTACAATATCTTGAAAAGAATATTTTTCTAAGACTTGCCCAGGAGGATGAGTGATTTTTATTTGTGTGGAATTACATCCCTGGGATTTCAAAGTCCCAGTTCCCTTAAACCAGTCCTGGAAGATATGCAGCTGGAGATGCAGTAGAGCTAGAAGCAAAGCCAGTGTCCAAAGTTTCCATTCCATGATGGAGCTGGGTCCAGCATAGCATTAGGCTAGTCACAGTGTATCAGTCCACTGTGTGTGCGGTGTACATGGCTATTAGCCATGTGGGCAAATGTAGAGGAGTGCGCTCCTTGCAACAAGAGAGCCAGGAGAGCAAGAGGGAGAGAATTCCTTTGTTTAGAAACTTATGTATATGAAATATTTTCGTGCTTGCAGTGGCCACACCTATTCTGGCCAATGACCTGTTCCCAGGTGTGACTGACAGGCAAGTACTTTCCCTATTTTGCTTAGAATTTATTGGGCGTGCTGTCTAATATTTTCCTTCCCTTTGCTCCTTCCTTGTTAATTAATAACCAGGTTATTTACAACAGTATCAGTATTGGCATAAAAAAAAAAAAAACAGACATATAGATCAATGGAACAGAATAGAGCCTAGAAATAAACTCATACCTGTATAGTCAATTAATATTTGGCAAAGGAGGCAAAACCACACAATGGGGTAAATATAGTCTATTGAACAAATGGTGTTTGGAAAATTGGAAAGATATGTGCAAAAAAGAAGAGAGAAAGAAAGAAAGAAAGAAAGAAGGAAAGAAAGAAAGAAGGAAAGAAAGAAAGAAGGAAAGAAGGAAAGAAACTAGACCACCTTCTTAACCATACAGAAGAATAAACTCAAAATGGATTAATGACTTAAATGTTAGACTCAAAACCATAAAAATCCTACAAGAAAATATACGCAGTAAAATCTAAGACATTTTGCATAGCAATATTTTTTCTAATATCACCTTAAGCAAGGGAGACAAAAGAAAAAATTAACAAACGGGACATCAAATTTCCTTTTTTTTTTTTTTGTTAAAAATGGTCCCATCTGCCCTGGCCGGTTTGGCTCAGCGGTTAGAGCGTCAGCCCATGGACCAGAGAGACCCAGGTTTGATTCCTGCTAAGGGCACGTACCTCGGTTGCAGTTTGTCCCTGGCCCCAGTTGGGGTCGTGTGGGTGGCAGTCAGTCGATGTCTCTCTCTCACATCGATGTTTCTCTTTCTCTCTTCCTCACTCTCTCCCTCCTGCTCTATCTGAAGATAAATGCAAAAATGTCCCAGGGTGAGGATTAAAAAAAAAAAAGGTCCCATCTGTCTAATCAGTGCCCAAGGAGGAACCCAGGACATATAACCAGTTCTTTTAAAGTGATTTCAAATTTATAAATAATAAAAAAATATACTAATAATTACAGCAAATTTACTATACCAAACAGCACAGTGGTTTTTAATTTTCTACTAAGCAACTTCAGCATGCCCATTGGTAATTTAACAGATAACTAAAATATAACGAAGGAAGCCAAGTCTAAATTACTAATACTCCATTATTAGGTTTAGAATAATTAGTATCTTCTTTTTTTTTTTTTAATAAAAGTGCCTGTGATATTTAGGGGAATATGGTATATTTGATACTTTAGTATTAGCAAAAATGTCTCAGATTGTTTGGTTTTCTGTTAATGGTATTCGAGATTACAGAAATTTAATTTGCCAATTGATAAATTTGAATTTATTAAAATTCTTTAAGAGTTTTCAGGAAAGATTTTCCTGTTAGAGCTGTTAGTTTTCTTTGTAATGCTTGTCAGATGTCTAAAAAAAAACCCTGAATATATTTAATTTACAAATGCAGGTAAAAAAAAGTTTAAAGAAACTTTGTTAGTTACAATTACAAGTAGAATTGAGTTACAATTATAAGTAGAATTGTTTAAGGTATTTTATTCTGTTCAGTTAGAGTTAATTTATATTATTCAAAGCCCTTGTTGGAAGTATTGTTATGTATAAAAACTATAAAACAAATGTTGTAAGTCGAACTTAAAGATTCATACAACACAATATTTGTAAATTAACAACCTAAATAATAAATTTATTTATTTATTTATTTTTAGCAATCAATATATGTTTAATGCATATCCAAGAATCTAAAGTTATAATAATCGTAACATATCATGACACAAAATAAAATTACAAAAGGAAATTTATTTCAAAAGCATAAGGAAAGATTTACTTTTGAACAATGTGCTAAACAGGTAAAAGGAACATGGAATTGCTATTTGGAAACTGACCAGGTAGTCTGGACCTCAGAGGCAGCTCAGCCGGTGGCCTAAAGCCATTTCAAGTACAGGAACTATATTAGGACTACAGTTATATAAATTTGAACATTAAGTATAGCTTTTCCTCTTTTTCTTTTTTAAGAATATTTATAAACTCAAAGCTAAGCAAAACTGACTCTAAATAATAAATTTAAAACACAAAGTCCTAATAGTTTTCCATAAATATTCAAATAATAAGTAAATTTAGAAAAAATGTTTATATACAGAATATTATACACTTTTCTTTTGCACTGACATATCTGAATATAAAATAGATGCCTATGTTATTCGGTGCATGCAATTTCAGCATTCGAATGTCTTTGTAGACAATTTTATCGGTAAGCAGTGGTAATGCTGTGCCTCAAAATCTTTTGCACAGTCTAAAAATATAATTCAAACCTTTAGACATTATCTTTTAACTGCTACCGTTAGTGTTTACATTTATTAATTACCGGTCTATTTATTTCTACTAATTTATTTTGTTTTCAATGTATCCTGCTTTTCTAAAATACTGTTTTCCTACTTCCCCCCCCCCCTTATATTGGCTTGATTGAGGTTTCTGAGTACCTTCATTTTTCTCTTGTTTACTTCTTTAACAATAATGATTTGGATATATTTCATTATTTCATCATTATCCTTAAATTTTTAAATAAAGACTAAACATAAAGTCTAAAACATATCAAGACTTACAGTCATAGCATGGAGAAATGCAAGGAACTCAGAATCCCAAAACTCCAATGGACCTCTTCAATCTGCAGGTATTGGCCCCTGAAGTCTCACACCTTGTTTCTATAGATCACCAGTGTACTTACTGCTTTTGTTTTCACTTTCAATCTCAACTTACATGTACACATTGACTTCCTCATATACACACTTTTTAAAATATATTTCACTATTATTTTTTAGCTGTCTTCTTTTTGAAATATATTATTATTACTATTACTCTACTATTTTATTTCAGCAGTTATTGTTTGGGAATGTACTTTTTTCAGTTCTGAGTACCTCTAAAATATATTGTATTCTCACTGTTCCTGTTAAGAAATCTGCTATCAGCCCTGGCTGGTTTGGCTCAGCAGTTAGAGCGTCAGCCCACGGGCCAATGAATAGTGGGTTTGATTCTGGTCAAGGGCACATACCTCAAGCAGTTCAGACCTGGCTTTGGTCAAGGTTGTATGGGAGGCAACCAATCAATGTGTCTCTCTCACACTGATGTTTCTCTCTCTCTCTCTATCTCTCCCTCCCACTGTCTGAAAATAACAAATTAAAAAATAAATAAATCTGCCATCAAATTAATTGTGTTCCTTTCTACCTGAAGGTTTTTACAATATTCAAGGATGAATTTATTCTTCTTTGTTATATCTTGTGTCTAGGTATGGACTTACACAACCTCATCAATACTTGCCATTGCCAGTCTTTATCATTTCATAAGATTTTTAGGTGAGCAGTGGTATGTTATTATGGTTTATTTGCATTTCCCTGGTAATTAATGGAGTTCAGCATCTTTTAATACGTTCATAATGATCAGTTAATTATCCTCCCTTATGACGTGTCTACGCATGTTTCTTTGCCTATTTTATTATTGAGTTGTCATTTTTTTCAAATGAATGTATTTTAGTTAACTCAGTAAAACTTATTGAAATGGTGATTCTGCACTTTACCTTTGTCATAGTCTAGTAAATAAATAATTATGAGCCTATTTCTGAACTCTTTTCTTTCCAGTGCTTCCAAATTATGATGCCCAGACCAACTGGACCTCCTCCCCCAGTTCTATTGAATCATCTTACAAATAACTCTGATGTACAATAACATTTGGAAGGAACTGTTGTGTTTTGTTACATTGGTCTACATGACTACACTTATATGAATACCAATTACATTCATTACTATAACTCTATATCAGTGTTTCATTTTTCATTTGGCGCACACACAGCTGTTGAGACATAGACCTGCTTTAATGTTTTTCAGTGTTTTGTACCTTTCTGTTTAGAGATCTAGTACATTAAATATATATAATGGAATATATATATATATATATATAATGGAATATATATATATAATGGAATATATATATATATATATATATATATATATATATATATATTCCAAAAGAGTTAACAATGTTGTTCTTATTCTAAATAGTAGTATTAAAATTTATTTCAATTTATTTGTTGGTGGCTCATAGAAAAACAGCTGAATTTTGTATTTGATTATGTATCCTGTGACCTTTAATTTTCCTAATAATTTTAATCATTTAAAAATAGTGAAGTTGAGTGTCTTTTCATATATCTGTTGGCCATTTGTATATCTTCTTGAAAGAAGTGTCTGTTCAGTTCCTCTGCCCATTTTTTGATTAAATTGTTTGTTTTTGGTGTTGAGTTGTATGAGTTCTTCATATATTTTGGATATTAACTCCTTGTTGGAGCTGTTGTTTGCAAATTTCTTCTCCCATTCAGTTAGTTACTTTTTTTTTTTGTTTTGGTGGAGGTTTATTTTTGCTGTGCAGAAGCTTTTAAAATAGTTTGATACAGTCTCATTCATTTACTTTTGCTTTTACTTCACTGCCTTTGGGGTCAAATTCGAACTATCCCCTGAAAGACCAAGGTCCATGAGTTTAGTACTTAAGTTTTCTTATATCTAAGTTATTGTTTCAGATCTTATATTTAGGTATTTGATCCATTCTGAATTAATGTTTGTATATGGGGACAAACAGTATTCTAGTTTCATTATTTTGCATGTAGCTTTGTCATTTTCCCAGTACCATTTATTGCATTAATTGAAGAGGCTTTCTTTTCTCCCTTGTATGTTTTTGGCTCCTTTGTCAAAAATTATTTGCCCATATACATGGGAGTTTATGTCTGGGCTCTCAATTCTGTTCCATTTTTCTGTGTGTGTGTTTTTCTGCCATAACCATGTTGTTTTGATTATGAGACACCACCTCACATCTGTTAGAATGGCTACTATCAACAAGACAAGTAAAAGCAAGCGTTGGAGAAGTTGTGGAGAAAAAGGAACCCTCATTCACTGCTGGTAGGAATGTAAATTTCTACAGCCACTATGGAAAATAGTACAAAGCCTCCTCAAAAATGTAACAATAGAGTTACCATATGACCCAGCAACTCCTTTTCTGGATATCTACCAGAAAAAAAAGTAAAAACATTTATTCGCAAAGATA
The DNA here is from genome assembly GCA_030848825.1 of Tadarida brasiliensis. Lineage (NCBI taxonomy): Eukaryota > Metazoa > Chordata > Mammalia > Chiroptera > Molossidae > Tadarida > Tadarida brasiliensis. The sequence goes on along the minus strand of CM061263.1, from coordinate 107,422,839 downwards.
CATGCACCCTTATTGCTTATTGCAGCATTACTCATGGTGGCTAAGATATGGAGACAACTGAAGTGGCCTTTGTTAGAGGAATGGATAAAGAAGATGTGGTGCATGTATGCAATGGAATTCTACTCAGTCATAAGAAAAGAAGAAATACTACTATTGGCGACAACATGGATGGATCTTGACACTATCATGCTAAGTGAAATAAGTCAGACAGAAAATGTCAAGAATCATATGATTCCACTCACATGTGGGATATAAAACTGAAAGCAGCAAATGAACAAACAATAAAAACAAACAAAAACTCATAGCACAGAAAACAGTATGGTGTCTACCAGAGGGAAGGTTTTGGGGGTTACTAAAGGGTAAAGGAGGTTAAATATACGGTGAGAGAAGAAAATGTATATTTGGGTGGTGGGCACACAATGCAATATGCAGATCATGTATCATAGACTTCTACACAGGAAACCTATATAATCTTATTAACCAATGTCTTTTCTCAATCTCAGGAATAAAACTGTTGATATTTTACCATTAACCACAGATTGCTATCCAATTTACAACCCTGAAAGTATTTTCTAGTACTTTACCCCCTTTGAAAAATTTGAATCAAGTTTTATTTTCTCAGTTCCATAAAACTGCTACAAATTTGCCTCTGCTTTAAGAGTCTCTCTCTGTGGTTTTTGAGGCTACTGTCTCGGTCGATTTAATCACTACATGCCTTAACAGGAATATGGTTACTGAATGCCATTGGTCTGAGCTTCTCTTCTCTCCCAGATGTTAGGCTATTAAATTCAGATGCCTTTGAAGATCAGAATTCTAAATTCTCTATCCTGAGTCCTGTTAAATTTACATTATTTATATTGTTTTTTCTGCAACTGAACACATACTAGTTCCATGGCAAAGAGATGGCCTCTTCAATCCAGAAAGGAAAATTTCTCACCTCAATAAGTGTTTATCTCTGCAGGTCTGGGCCCTTAAGTCCTTACTGCCATGGCAGCTCTCCAAAGCCTTAAAAAGTGTTGTTCTAAAATGTTATTTTATTTTTATCTTGATAATCTCATCAAGAGCACTGGCCTACTACAATCAAATTATTATAAAATATTTATTTGTATAACCAAAAGGAAAATATTTTACTTTTTTATTGTTATATTTACTCACTATATTTTAATGTTATTAATAATTTTTCAATATGCTTATGTTATAGTTTCTATTTGATAATTTTATTATGTCGAGTTCTTGGAGGTCAAATACTTTTCTGTTTTTTTTCTGGCTATATCTTCTTAATGGTTGAATCTTCAATCATGAGGTTTTAATTTTAGATTGTGAGCATAATTGTAGTGTTATTGTAGTTAATGTTTAATCACTAGAAATGCTGGGTAATGTTAGATTAGTTAAATTATTGAACTAGATTTTAATTTGGGTTTTTTTTTTTTTTTTTTTGGCTGGGCACTCAGTACATCACTGGCTAGGAAACACTCATTTTAATATTTCAGCTTGCATTGTCAAGCACTCAATAGATTTTATAATTCAAACAGCTAAATCCACTTGACAGTGGGCCAATGTTATGAGGGGGCTCATTTATTTTTTTTACTTTTTTAGGCAAAGGCCAGGTGAACTTACAAAGATTTTCCTATCATCTCCTTGCTTCAGTAAATTGTATTTCTAGTCCACCCTTTCTTTGAGGTTACAGCCTTTAGAAGAACTCAGCTACGTGGAGGATTCCCTTTCTAATTCTCTCACAACATGCAGACTGTTTGTCAATGCCCTTTTTATATGCACACATGTGCAATGAAATACAAGTCTTCCCCTCATCCATCCCTCAACACACACATCCCTGGGACTTCTGGGACTTCTGAAGAACTGTTTTATTTGATAATGTTCTTTATTTTTTGATGTAATACTGACCAACAATTGAATAAAAAGTTACTATTTATTTTGGGTTCCTATATTTTTGATACTTTAATTCTGAGTTTAGATGTACGTTAACATTTTATTTTAGATATTCTAACCTTCATTTGAACCAGGACAGTGTTCTCTGTGCTTACAAAACATCAGAAATGAATGTTCCAAGGTGATGTCTATACACATTAAATAAATGGTTGATAGTACAACCAATATATTCATTTCTAGGCTGACAGGACTTGCACTTATGCCATCGCACAGATGGAAATAATCACTGTAGATTTTGTAGAATTTAAATGAATTGAGAAACACCTCACAAATCAGATTACCTCCATAGCAGCTTGGAAAACCTATGAAATCCCATATTTACGAAATGCATGCTGTGTTAAATTGGATATATAAACTGAGGTTTATCCTTTACAAAATTACTTTCTGCAGCAGTCAGAAACTTTCTTACTGTTCAATTTTAGAATTAAATATCTAGTTTCTATTCACAAATAGAATAAGTTAAAATATTAAAGAGAGAACCACTGGGATTGCAAGTACAATTTCAGAAGAAAGTCAAGCATCAGAAGAGGGGATTCAAATGGAATACTGTCACAAGAGAGATTTCTTTCTGCAGCAGAGTCAAGTCAGCAAGGCTGCCCATAACTGTACTTTATCACAAAACACAGACTTGCATGGCTGACAAAGATAGTGCTTCAATGCCAGAGAGAAACTGCGTGGCGAGCTTGGCAGCACGGGCTAGCACTTTCAGCAAGAAAGCAGACAAGGAGTGTGGCAGCCCATTCACTTCCATGGGGAATGGATAAATAGCTAGAAGACTAAAAATAGACAATGCCATGTTTTCTATTAATTAAAAATAAAAGGATGCCTGTCTTCCACTTCCTTTTGATGAATACTAATCATTTCATGCTATTTTAAAAATGGGAGCTGCAGCAAAATACCTACAGTAAATTAGAAAGGAAGGTCATAATTGTCTACATTTGCATTATTTAAAATAGAAGTTGTAAAACATTTTCATGTTTTTATATACTTTGTGTCATTCTAAATCAATGTGTGGAGCTACATACAAACATATGTACCCATCAAATAAATATTTTGTATCTGCTTCAGTTGTAAAAATTATTACATACTTTAAAATTTGCCATTTTTAAATATAATTTTATTAGGATTATTACTTAGATACATAAGCCACTGAGAAAATTCTAAATTGCATCCTTTCCTAAATGAGAAATGGATTTTTATTTCAAATACTGTCAATTTGTTTTTCATTGTTAATTTATTCACCACTCCTAAATAGCACAGAAAAAAATTGTATTAGTGACAATATTAAGCAGATAAAAGTTATTTCAGTCTATTTTAAAGTTATATGAAAAGAGTATATTTTCAAGAGTCCTAATAATTTCTAATGAAAATAGTTTTAAAGAGAATCATTTTAGTATTTTTAACATATTTATGATTATTTCAATAGTATTTTCATACCTGTAAAGCATACAGTAAAAGAGTAGTGACTGAAATAAATTAGGACAGATCATATCATAATGCCAGACATTTTATGTACATCATTAAAAGATGATACAGAATGAAATGATCATCTTTCCACAGTACAAGTCTCTCTAATGTATTACCAAAACACTCTAATGTATAAGGACCATAAAACAAAATCCAGGACAAGGAATATGAGATTTTGTTTGATCAGTATTGAAAAATGGACTGTAACATTTAGCTCTATATCTGCCAGTATTAGTTTCCTATTCAGAGACACATGATTACAGGCTAAAAATAAAAACAGGAGCTTGCATTATGTAATATACTGACTGTCCTTGCAGAAAAATGATGACTATCTAAAATCAGATTTATATTCAAAAAAATAAATAAAAAGAAAAGACATTATAATTAAGGCATAGGTTCTTTATTACTAAAGTCCATAGCTATTTCATTTTAAACCACACTGCTTGGAGGTACTTAGTCTCTTGCCTGGCCAGACACAGCTCATGTTACAATGGCTGTCTCAGAGTCTGTCCAAATAGAATCACTTGGTTTCACTGTGGCTTTGCTGAAGGAAGCATTGCTTCCATATTCACTGGGCTGGCAGCCAGTCTCCCTGATTTCCATTCCTACTCTGCTCTTATGTTCTTGTATCCTTAACTGAACATGCGACTGACTTGGGCCTTCATGGGATCATGCTGCCACCTCTTAGGAGGAAGGATATAGAGGAAGCAAAGAAGCAAATGTATCTTTATACCTGAAAGTCAATTTCATCAATATCTAATTTGCCTTTCAGGCCAAAGAGACATTTTCTCCTCCTCTACAAAACACATCTATCTAGAGTAGAGTTCAAGATATCACATCACTATGGTAGTTTTCAGTTATTGACCTGGATTTTTGCATACGGAACTGACATGTTTACAATGGTGATGATAATGGATATGCAGAATTGACTGAGAAACTAACTGTAAGAGACCAAAGCCAATAATACAAATATTAGCTAATCTGAGTCAAAGCATGGGTTAGTTGCATTATCCTATTGAATCGTTAACTATCATTACTATTATTCCCATGTAAGAGTTGAAAGAACTGAGGATTGGAGCTGTTAAGTATATTGCCCAATGTAATACAGCCGGTAAATGGTAGAGCTACAATTCAAATGCAGGCATCCTGAGCTAACCCGCAACGTCCACTCTTAAGCTATACCACTAGGTGGAATGGACTACTACAGAAGTTTTTGAAAAATCGGTGATTTAACAAGGGGTAGGTCATGCTTCGCAGAGGTTATGAAATGCTGGTGATAGATGCAAGTAGTGGACAACATGTGATAAACAAAGGCTTCCACTAGAGAGGCAGAAAATTACAAAGCAATTAAGATTAGAGCCAATTAACTAAATGAAGTTAGAGAATTTTGGTTGAGATCTCTGAAAGTGAGATAAAGAGTTATAAAACGAACAGAAGAGCTTACTAGGGCTGAAAAAAACAAACAAACAGGTACATGTAAAACGCTATAAAATGATGAGTGATACCAATAAAACAGCCCCAAAGGAAGGCTGCATAAACAGAGACCCCTCCTGGCTTTAAGAAGAATCATCCTTCTGAATAAAAGGAAGTACCAAGATAGCAATTATTAGTTTAAAATAAAACATTATATTTATAGTCTGTTAAGTTAATCATGCTCTTTAGTTATGTTCACAGCCTGGTATTAAATAATAAATCCACAAATTTTATTTACAGAGTGACAAAATTATCCATCGGTATTTATATAAAAAAGTTGATAGAGAAGCAATTTTATTATCTTATAAATACTGCAATTAACCTTTAAATCACAGTGTTTTTATTAAATAGGCACATAAGCAAAAACTGCCAATAGTTCAATTTAATTAACCCTAATTAAATTTTAGCATGTCACTAAAGTAATTACATTATATTTTTCATGGGGTTATACTTTATCATCCATTAAATATTATTATTTGCTGAGGGCATTTTATCCTCAGTAAGTAAGCTGATATTTATTTATGGTTATTTTATAAGTTAAATTAAACAACTACTAAATCTTTTCTAACATAATTTGTTTGAATGGGTTTTAAAAAGAATTTTATAATGATACATCTCCAATGGCAGAAACATTATAGAAAGAAATCGTTATGTTATTAGGTACAATCATGTTTGTTTCTGGACTAATTGTATCATCTAAACACCTGAGAATCCTGTAGCTTTCCCAAATCGAATTGAACCATACAGACATTAGGCTTTTTATTGCTGTTCTCCACCACATCTCCCCAAGGAGTAGGTATGTGTGTATTGTAGGTCAGCAGAGATTAAATAGTTATTTAAATTTTTTATACTCCCTGAATTAAATTATTCTTATGATTTTAGAGCAAGCAATATTTCATTTTACAATTTCACTGTGAAGTCATCCATTCGCTATAAGCTGACAATAAGCTTAGTTGTCACTTGTTTGCGATCTGTATGACATAAAGCATGAGAAAATTAAGAATACTTACATTTTAAGATGGGGGGAATTGTTCTGACAAAGAATATGGTACCAAATCAACCATAACATTTGATTTGATCATTCATTTGAGCTAAGCCATTGAAGATCCTAGTTAAAATGCAAACATCTTTTAGGTAAGGGGACACTTTAGACTTAACAATAATATCAGCATCCTTTCTGACCAACCCTACACTAGTACCTTGTAAATGCAAATATCACTATCTACATTTAATGAACTAAAACTAAAAGGCCAAATGTTATACAAAACTTAAGAAATAAGGCTTCATTCATTATGACATCTGCCCAATACATAACAGAGCCTCCTACAAAGTAATGGCATCAATTAAGGTCGATGTATTAGCATGAGTTGCAAACACTCCCTGTTCAGATATATTCAATTAATTTCATATTTATACAGGTTATCATAGATATTTTTAAATATAATAAAATGAATATGCCAAAAGTACAATGAAGCGTAGAGAAGTAAGTGATTAACATGGTTTGAGGGTGGGGTCAAGAAAGTCTTTAAAGTTCACTTTTAGAAGGTTAATCAAATTTTAGGTAAAAAAAGAGAACCATGCTCTGGTAGAAAAAAACATTTTATATCATCCATTAAATACTATTATTCGATAAGGGCATTTTATCCTCAGTAAGTAAGCTGATATTTATGGTTATTTTATAAGTTTTATATATATATCTTATAAAAAAAATATATATATATAACATATTCAGAATGTAATAGCACTCAGTACTGATTATTGGAAATGAGTAGAGAATAGGCAAGAGTCTATCAGAACATAACAGGCCTCCGACAGGGTCGTCTCAAGTAGTATGATGCTTTAGAGCAGGGCTTAGCAAACTATGGCCTATATATAGGCCAAATCAAGTCTATGGCCTGTTTTTGTGTTTGTATGATTTCTATGTTTATGAAGGCTGTATAAAAACCAAAGAACAGAGACAGTCCATGGCCCAAAATGTTTAAAAGATTTACTCCCTGGTCTTTTACAAATAAAGCTTGTCAAATCCGGCTTTACTGCAAGAGTAAGGGCGCTACGGAAATCAGTGAGGGAATGGAACAGAGATAAAGGAAAGAACGAATGAAAAAAGTAAATTCAGAAAAAGGGTCCCAAGTGATACTAAGGACAATATTAACCTATTTTGTAAGTGTGTCCTAGAAAGCAGGGATAAAAAGAATAAAAAGAGTTTTAAACATTAGCTCACTTAAGGCAAAAGGAGATGAAAAAGAGAAAAAGTAAATAACATTAAGTATTTTTTGCATCAAAGCTTTATTTATCTTTTATTATGTCAATAGTTCTCAAAATGTTATACCCATTTTCTTCTCACCTGAACTTTAGACATAGGTAGCCAAATGCCCATTTCACACTTACACTGAGATACCCACTCCATGTGTCCAAACCTGTAATTATGCTATTCACCAGCCACTCCCCAGTTAGCCCCCAGAGTCTAACTCAGGTTGTCCTAATTGTTACATTAAAAGTATTCTCAACAATTACTTCTCCCCTTTGCCCACAGTTCCAAACAATCACCAAATCCCACTGATTTTATCTATTAATATTTTTCAAATCAATTCGTCTCTTCATCTCAACTATTTTCTTAGACAAACAGAAAATATTTTACCTTGATCATTGCATTTACCTCTTAAGTGGTATTTCTGTTTCCACTTGTTCACCCTTCAATCCATTTGCAAAATAAATTGAAAAGCAAATCCCTGAAAAAGGACTTATATACAGAATATATAAAGAAATCTCAAAACTCAATACTAAGAAAACAACCAAGGTAGGAAAGGTCAGACAATTTAAATAGACACTTCACAAGAAAAGACATCAAGTTGGCAAATACGCCACGTTCTCCCTTTGTCTTTACATGGTCTTTCCTCTCTCTTAATCACTTCTTGGAAATACACCAGTCATATTTGATTAAGGCCCATATATAACCTCATTTTAACCAAATTACTTTTTTTTAATTCCTCACCTGAGGATAATTTTCTATTCATCATCAGATAGAGTGAGAGGGAGGGAGAGAAAGAGAGAGAGAGAGAGAGAGAGAGAGAGAGAGAGAGAGAGAGAGACATCGATATGATAGAGCCACATCAACTGGTTGTCTCCCGCAGGACTGGACCAGGGCCAGGGATGAACCACAACCGAGGTATGTGCCCTTGACTGGAATCAACCCACGACTCATTGGCATGAGGACCAATGCTCTAACTGCTGAGCCAAACCGGCCAGGGCACCAAATTACCTTTTTTTAAGGCCTTATCCCCAATATAGTCACATTCTCAGGTACGGGGGTTAATACTTCGACATATGAATTTGGTGGGGGAGGGATGCAATTCAGCCCATGAACAGTAGAGAATCAATTTCAGAGGGACAGGGTGGAAAAACCTCTAAAATATGTTTGTGGTGGAGGTTACATGATTGGATACAATAATCAGAATCAAACTCTACAGTTTAAAAGGGTGAGTTTTACTTCATGTATAATGTGCCTCTGAAAGCTAAAAAATTCAGAAATAAGCTTCATAGTTTCACCACTTTGGGTTAAGCTTTACTATCTGAGAAAATAAAGGAACTTCAGAGAAAAAAAATTAAATAAAATGAAATAAATTGTGGTATTTAGACTAATAGATCATACTTATTATATACTGTTTCCTACCTCTCTCTCCAAAGTTTACTATAGCATTATTCTTCCTAATTTTATTGGCTCACTCTAAGAAAACTTAACTTTTTTCATTGACAGTTAATATGATCCTCTTGGTCACGTCAGCACTTCCTGATATGCAACTACTTGGTACTGTGCATGGCAGCTCATTGGCTTAGAAGAGTCGTGAGTTTGTTTAGGAAACCCTGTTGATTATTTTATTTATTCACCCCTCCCCCCAGATTTTTGAAATTTAAAATTTTTGTGATGTACAAAAGTTTCTTACAAAATGAAATAACTTACAAAGTGAAACAGATGTTATATTTTGTTTTAAATCCAAGACACATGCATATATATATAAAATATATATGTGTATGTTCTTAAATATTACCTTTTATTCTCTTTTTTGACCAAAAAAAAAAAAGAAAAAGAAAAAGAAGGAATGTAAAATGTTAGTTTAATTTTACTAAATATTAATCTTATTTTTACATTAGAAAAATAAATTCTAGTTTGAATATAAATGAGGCTTTCTTATGCCTCATATTTTTCTAGTGACTAGATCCCTTGGACAGAGATTCTATACTGAAAGAAATCAATTAAGAGCAAGTCAAACTTACATCACCAGAAAGCAATAGAATTCCTTCCATTTTGGTTTACCACCAATTCCTCTTTGTATTTAGTTCCTATTACAATATATAAAAAGCACTTAGAAAATGCTCACTGCATATTGACTAAATAAACACCTATTTTGCAACCTGCAACAGGTGTGACTCTAGGGCTTCTAATTTGGTAGCAAAACAAAAGTTTATTTTTGTATATTTCTCTAGGTTATCGTTTTCATAAACTTAGTAACTACAAATCCAACAAAAATTAACTTTTATTTAAAAGCAGGGTGAATATCTCTAAGTTTTGCAAACTGATCTCTCCTTCTTGTTCCCAATTACCTTCTGACTTTGAGGTCATGGAGGTGATACTCTAATCATTCCAGTGCTGGCACTATAGTCAGGAAAATCCTCAGGATACTCTTGTATGCGTCCATGACACTCATGATGAAAATCTACAAGTCAAAGTTCCACTATCAACTTTTCCCTTTCTTCACTCCTTCTGAGACACTGTTACTAGAACTCCTGCTTTGTTCTACTTGGCTACGGTTCTCACTTTGATTTTATTTATTTTTAATTTTTTTAAATTAAAGCATAGTTAACCTACCCCACTATTATTTCAAATCTTGGTAGGGCTCTCTAACTTTTATCACTGTTATAAATTGAACTATACTGATACACTTTTTCTCAGTTTCATGAGGTATGCATACCTCTGCTTCCTGGTTACATGCCTCACTTTCTTGGAAGCATGGATTAGTTCCACTTTTTTGTCACTGAAACTGTTTTTCCCCTTTCTTCTTCTGTATGTCCCAGCTCCCCCATATTCCATGTCCCTATAATCTAGCCATATTTCTTATGTTATTACAGTTAGATAATGTCTGCTTATGGGTTTCCTACAAAACCCAAGGGGTGGAACTTTCAGAACAGGGGCATGGAGCTTAGTATTCAATAAAATGGGTCAACTAGAAATTGGGTATATTGATGAGCATGAAACAGATATTAATAAACAATTAATTACCAGATTAAGGAAGAAGCTCATACATAAAGACAGAGCCCAGAATCCAGACAATGTGTTTACAAGTAATTAAGAGTTATCAAACCAGACTTTAGTGTCCATAAAACTTTATAATGGGTTGGGTTTCAATAAATAGCCATGAGATGGGGGATTCTTAAAGGGAATCCAGGAGCAAATACCATGAAGCGAGCAATCCAGACTGATATAACACTGGAGCCTTATCTACAGGAAAGAAGGCAAAGATACTGTGCTGAGTTTGGAAACAAACTCTAGTCTGTATGGATCAGTAAAAGAAAAGAAAAATCTCTGATTTCATAGAAACAAGGAAGCTGGGAGAGTTAATCTTCTCAGTTGCCCTCACCCACACATTCCGAGAGAGGTAATTTAAACTATTGTAATAGAATAGGAGCACACTATAAAGCTTTCTTTAAAATAGCTGTATCTTCCTTTATTAAGATCATTTATAAGTATTTCAAAATGTTCTCCCACATATACTAATAAAATTTTACTGTTAAAGTCCTACTTTTATGTTAGGCAAAGAAAGAAAACGAGGTTTCTACTTAGCCAATACCTTGACATCCAATTAAACCTTTACTAACTGCAGCGAAATAACTCAATTTCTTTTAAACTCTTCTCTAAGTTACTTTTATGTTAGGTAAAGAAAGAATAATGGGGGTTTCTATTTAGGCAATATCTTAACATTGAATTAAACCTTTACTAACTGCAGTGAAATAACTCAATTTCTTTTAAACTCTTCTCTAAGTTACATCCCCCAAAGTTTTAAAAGATAGAAAAATTATTAAGTTAGAATGATCATATATATATGTTTGCATATATGTGTGTGCTTCCATGCTTGTGTCTATGATTTATTTTGGAATATATTTTTCTATGAGTAGACAACTTTAAGTTGTATCAAATCTGTATTCTTCTAACATCTTTTCTTGGTGTCATCTCAAATATTTCCTAAACAGACTAGAGAGCCCAGAAATAAACCCATGTCTATATGGCTAATTAATATTTGACAAAAGAGGCAAGAATATACAGTGGGGTAAAGAATGGGGTAAAGATGGTCTATTCAATAAATGGTGCTAGGAAATTGGACAGATACATCCAAAAATGAAACTAGATCACCTTCTTACACCATACACAAGAATAAACTCAAAATGGATTAAAAAACTTAAAATGTAAGACTCAAAATCATAAAACTACTAGAAGAAAACATAGGCAGTAAACTCTCTGACATTTCTCTTAGCAATATTTTTGCTGATATACCTCCTCAGACAAGGGCACAAAAGAAAAAATAAACAAATGGGACTATATCAAACTAAAAAGTTTTTGCACAGCAAAGAAAACCATCAAAAAATGAAGAGACAACCTACTAAATAGGAAAACATATTTGCCACTGACATATCTGATAAGGGGTTAATATCCAAAATTTATCAAGAACTTACACTCCTCAACACCAAAAAAATGAACAATCCAATTTAAAAAAGGGCAGAGAAACTGAACAGAAAATTCTCCCAAGAGGACATAGAGAAGGCCAATCGACATATGAAAAGATGCCCAATGTCCCTAATTGTCAGAGAAATGCAAATTAAAACCACAATGAGAGATCACCTCATACCTGTCAGAATGGCTATCATCAATAAATCCACAAATGACAAGTGTTGGTGAATAAGTGGAGAAAAGGGACTCCTTGTGCACTTGTTGGTGGGAATGCAGATTGGTGCAGCCACTATGGAAAACACTAGATTTCCTCAAAAAATTAAAAATGGATCTGCCTATGACCCTGAGATTCTGCTTCTGGGGATTTATCCAAAGAAACCCCAAACAGTTATTCGAAAGAATATACACAGCCTATATTCACTGCAGCATTATTTACAATAGACAAGATAGGGAAGCAACCCAAGTGCCCAATAATAGGCAAGTAGCTAAAAAAAAACTGTGGTACTTATATATGATGGAATATTACTCGGCCTTTAAAAAGAATAGTCTTACCTTTTACAACTGCATGGACAGACCTAGAGGGTGTTATGCTCAGTCAGAGAAAGACAAATATCTTATGATTTCACTTATGTGTGGAATATAAAGAACAAAATAAATGACCAGATAAAATAGCAACAAACTCATAGACACAGAGAGCAAACTGGTGGTTGCCAGAGGGGAGGGGAGCTGGGGGACTGGGTGAAAAAGGTGAAGGGATTGAGAAGTACAGATTGGTAGTTACAAAACAGCCATAGGGATGTAAGTAAAGCATAGGGAATACAGTCGCTAATATTGCAATAACTATGTATGGTAACAGTTAGGGTACTGGAAATATCCATGGGAACACTATATAAAATATAAGATTGTCTAACCATTAAGCTGTACAACTGAAACCAATACAAAATAAAATTGAATGATAAAATATTCCTAAGATAAAAGCCAACAAATACATGTAAAAATATAAAAACTTAATATTTAAAATTCCCATGCAAATATTATACATTTGTATATATAATTGTTTTTGTATATTGACCTAGCATTTTATGAGCTGCTAAACTAATACTAGTTCATTAGAGAGTTCTTTTATAGATTACATAGGATTTTCCACTTACTTGATCATATCCTCTGCACATAAAATAGGTTTATTGCTTTATTTCAATCTGCATGTTCTGTCTCCCTTTCTCTCTTTTCCAGTCTCTTACATTCCCTCTCCCATTCTCTATCCCCCACTTTCTGATTCTCTCTTGTTCCCTCTCATATTCCCTTCTTCCCATAGTGTCCTCTCTCTCCCTCTCTGGTTTATTGCATGGTCTAGAACCATAGCACAACTATGACTAGAAATAATGAAGATATTCTTCCTTGACTTGTTCTTGATCTTCAAGGGGAAGTTTTATATTTGTCATTAAGTATAATGTTAGCTCTATTTTTTTTAGCTACACTTATTTAGATTGAGAGAGCTCCTTTTTTATCCCATTTTTCTAGGAGTTCTTATCATAAATATTGTTGAATTTAGCCAGATTTGTTTGCATTTAGTGGAATGACTGCATTTTCTCATTTATTAATATGGTGGATAGCAATGATTGGTTTTCAAAGTTAAAACAGTCTTGAATTCCCAGAATAACCTCTATTTGGTTATGATGTAATATTATTTTTATACACTGGTAGATTCTAAATATTAATACTTTATGAAAAATTGTATAGACATGCTCATATATATATATATGTGTGTATACACACAAACATATGTGCATACATACACATACTGGCTAAAGTTATCTTGTAATGTCATTGTCTGGTTTTGTTGTATCAATAGTAAAGAGAGAATTATTAAATCTCTGATTGTAGATCTTTCTATTTCTTTTAATTTTGTCAATTTTTACTTTAATACTTTTTCTAAAAATACTAATTAAATAAGGCATTAATGTATTTATTATATAATATTACCAAACGTATTATCATCTAGCATAAATACTTTTTAGAGTTTAATATTTACCATTAGGAGGTTTTCAGTTAGATATTTGTCAATAAGAAATAAAAATAATAATTTCATAATATCCTTCCATCAAAAATGTGTTCATTAAAGTTGTATGAAAATATGAGATAGAGTGTGTCACTACAACTCTTTAGAGTATTGTCTGTAATGATAAATAAGTCATTGGTAGGTGAAATTCACCGATATCCTGCTATGGGAGTAATAGGAAAACAGCATGGGATTGAGCTTAGGTGAAACTGAAATTAATTTTCACAGTTTAGTTGCCGGGTGGTCTCAGATGACATGGCTGTTTAATCTTAGCCAGTACAGGTGTGAAAGTCATAATATGAAAACTGACACATTCAAATAGAAAAAGAGACAATATTATAATTAGGCTTCATATTCATAGTCAAGTGTGAAAGCAAAAGCTTTTTTACACAATGTCTCTGTAGAAAAACTGCAGACCTTTTTGGAAGGTAAATACGGACATTAGATAGCTTTCATTATTTGTGTTACATACAACAAAAGGTATTTTGGGCTGATGTTTAGCGTGAAGAATTTTTATCTTACCAGTTCCTGAGATCAATTTTTAGAGTCATTCAAGTGATGGAAATATGCCTAATTGCCTGGTAATTGATCCCCCCCCCCACCCCACCATGGAGAGTGCTGTTTTTAAATTAGAGCACATTCTGTCTCTTTTCCTACCTAATTAAGACACAAATATGTTTTGGCCTGCTTCCCACAAAATTGGCTGTAGAAATTATTAATTAATTGCTTTTCATAAGTCTTTAAAAACAAGAATGAACATACAGTATTTATAACACATATTAAGCAATATTATATATATATGACACATTGTATGTGGCTGAGGAGATTACACTGCATTTATTGAATATTCATTGAACATTCATAGCATTGTGGCCTGAAGTAGATACATAACTCCATTGCTATTTTTTCTATAAACAGAGTAATATTATAAAATTAAATATACATTTTATTCCATTGATGACAACTACACATGCAGAATTACTGTGACTAAAAATCGCATGTACTAATTCAACTGAAAAGAAAAACCCTAATGAAATGGCTAGTGCTTCGCTGCCATTAAACCATTGTTTTCACCTATCTCTGATTCATTTCTACACATGCAATGCATGGGAACCTTACTTCTCACATAAAATCCACAAATCATAAAGTAAATAATTTCTTACATTAAGGGTCTATCTAGTATTTTAAGTATAAATTACATTTGATTTGCTACTAAAACTTATCTATGGTAAGTAAATATTTAGGCTAAAAATAACATTCAAGTATAAAATATATTCTAATTCTTCATTATTGAAGATGTTAAACTGAAAATACACCAAAAGTGTTTCCAAGATTGCATATCATTATTTAATTAATTTACTAAAATTATAGGAGTTTTATATTTGCTGTTTTATATTTGCTGTTTATTGTATATAATTCTTGTTTTAAAATATTTTTTTATTGATTTTCAAAGAGAGAGGAAGGGAGAGGGAGAGAGACACATCGATTGGCTGTCTCCTGCAAGCCCCCTACTGGGGATCAAGCCAGCAACCCCCGGCAAACATTCGGTGCATGGGACAAAGCCCACCCAACTGAGCCACACTGGCCAGGGCTATTTTATATAATTCTTAAAATGACTTCTCCTTTAGTTAAAATATAAGAAGATCAGCAAACTCCATCTGTGATCATCTCTGAGTTATACATATTGAGAGTTTTTATCAGAGTACAATGTCTGCATAGTTTGTCTATATAATAAATATAGGCAATACTATAGTTATAAGGTAACATGAATTTTTTGTTATAGTATTAAATAAAAATGCATTATATTAACAAAAACTAGATTTTTTACACTCGTTAATCTTTCCTTAAAATATGTTAAAGATCAATTTCATCTCTTAAACACACCAAATGAATTACATTCTATTGCACTGTATATAAAATCGTACATAAATTAAATGAGGTTATATAAGTATTGGGTACATAATGCTAGCTGTTGTATATTAAAAAAAATCCAATTTCTCAGTGAACTAACACTCAACTTTCAATATTTTTTTATTGTAACTATATTACAAAATCCAACACAGTTGTCATTAGGAAATCATACCCGGTCAGTCTGTTCATCTTTGAAGCTATTCTCCTTAGCACATGGCCTATAAAATATCAGCAGAAGCATAATGATAGAGAATGGAGGATTGTGAAAGGGAGAGATTACAATCCAAATTTGGTTGTGGTGTATAATATTTCTTCTCACCTTCTATTAAGTAAAATATACTTAATACATAAACCACCACCCAACACCATGAGAAGAAAGGGTAAATGTTAGCATATATAATGTTTCTGTGTACTCAGGAGGAAAACAAAATATGTTTGGAGATAACATTCTTTTAGAAACACTAAACAAGAGAAACAAAAAGCTCAAAATCATATAAATAAAGTGTGCACATACATTTTTTCTGGGATTTCCAGGGCAGCAGTGCAAATACTTGAAATTTTGGCAAGAACAAGAATAATAAAATGATAAATCACAATCACTTAGATGTTCCTTACTTCAGGAAATCAAAATTAGCTTCTCAGAGAGCTTCTTCTTTTACATTTCAAAATGATGTTAAATATTCATTAACAGTACAAAGTAATTCACAGTGGAATAGTTCCTTTTTTATTAAATTAGTTTGGTAATTCTTCAATAACAAATTATCTTTTTAAATTGAAAATATAATGTTCTTTTACTATGGATAAAAGGAACATATTTCAATAAAAAGTATTCTAATAAAGTGTCACTAAACTATTATAGTTACAGATACAGTGTTAAACACTTTTATATATCTTGTTTAATTTACATGAGATAGCCCTGGCCAGTTTGGCTCAGCAGTTGGAGCATCAGCCCGCAGACCAGAGAGTCCCGGGTTCGGTTCCCACTAAGGGCACGTACCTCGGTTGCAGTTTGTCCCCGGCCCCAGTTGGGGTCGTGTGGGTGGCAGCCACTCTATGCGTCTCTCTCACATCAATGTTTCTCTCTCTCTTTTCCTGCCTGTCTCCCTCCTGCTCTATCTGAAGATAAATGCAAAAATGTCCTCGGGTGAAGATTAAAAAAAAAAAAAATTTACATGAGATATTACACTAAAATGGATTTTTATTATTAAAGAAACCAAAAGATCATTTTGCACTTAATAGCGTCCTACTTCATGAGCTAATACTGAGTCATGGACCACAAGAATAAAACAATAATTATTCTTCATTGTAAAATTACATTTTACTATATAATTAATTTGCCACAATTGTCCCTGGTGACATATTATATTCTTGGCTCAGGGTCTTGAATTATGGTTATTTGTTTAATAATCACCAGAGTATTCAAAAGTATGGCAATATTTTTTGCCATTGTTTTATTTACTGCTCTAATTTTATAAAATCTTGAAACTGAAAGATATACTAAAACTTGCTGGATGCACTCTGATACTATATATAGCTACCATCAGAGAGATTTATACAAATTTTTATGAGATATTTACCTGAACAATAAATATTTTTACATTGCCCTAGTACTAAAATAGAAGTCTCATCTTCATAAATGAAATGGAAGCTAGAACTCCAAAGATGATGACAAAGATTTTTTAAATGGACTTTCAAGCTACTGAAGTCAGGTGAAAATTTTTAAAAGTGTTAGTTTTTATAGTTTTCTTCTATAATCAACATTTGGTTACCTAGTGACTCAATTTCTTTGAGACTTCAATAGGGTTTATACAACCAATATTCTTCTCATATCTTCATAATCTTCATAATCATGACTGCTCAAAAATAATAGTAGCAATAATGTGTTACATGATTATAGCTAATGGATAAGTGAAATGAATGACAGCAATTTTAAAGGGACTAAAGAAAGTCCTGGGAAAATTGTTATAAAATAATTTCATTGCTAATCCCTCATGGACAAATCATTGCCCAAAGGCCCACCAACTAACACCATCACCTTTGTGGGTTAGGATTTAATATATGAGCTTTGGGATTCAGACCACAGCAATTACAATATTCTGATGAAAGAAATCAAGGTCTAGCCCAGCTGATGTGGTTCAGTGGTTGAGCATCGACCATGCACCAAGAAATCGCCAGTTCGATTCCCAGCCATGGCACATGCCCAGGTTATGGGTCCAATCCCCAGTGCGGGGCATGCAGGAGGCAGCCAATCGATGTTCTCTCTCATCAATGTTTCTATCTCTCTCCTTCTCCCTTCCTCTCTCTCTAAAATCAATAATGGAAGAAAAAAATTTTAAAACAAGAAAGAAAAAAAAAAGAAATCAAGGTCTAAATAAATAAAGATATCTCATGTTCATGAATATGAAGACTAAATTTTGTTTAGATGTCAGTTCTTCCCAACATGGTCTAAAGATTCAATGAAATCCCAATCAAGATCCCAGCAAATTATTTTGTGGCTATCTACAAATGTATTCAAAAGTTTATAGAGAAAAGCAAAAGACCCAGAATAACCAACATGATAAAGAAGAAGAACCAATCAGAGCACAGAAACTACTTGACTTTGAGACTTTCTACAAGGCTATAATAATGTCGACACTGTGGTATTGGTAAAATAATTGACAAATAGATCAATGGAACAGAATAGAGAGCTCAAGAATATATTCATTCAAATACAGTGAAATGAAATTTGATAAAAAGGGACAAATCAATGGAAAAAGAAGTCTAAAAAGAAAAATTGTGCGGAACAACAGGACACAGATGAAGAAAAAAAGTCTAGACAGAGACCTTACACATTCTACAAAAATTAACTTAAAATTTTCATATATTTAATTTTAAAATGCAAAACTATTAATCTCCAAATATATAACATAGGAGAAAATGACTTTTAATATACACAACCAAATGCACTATACACAAAATAAAAAAACTGATAAGTTGGACTTTATTAAATGTAAAAACTTCTCTGCAAATACAGTTCAGAGAATTCAAAGACAAGCCAATGACCGGGAGAAAATATTTCTGAAACGTCACCTGATAAAGGACTAGTATCCAGATATGCAAAGAACCCTTAACACTCAATAATATGAAAGCAAGCAACCAACAGTAATGGGCAAAAAATGGGAACACACACCTCACCATAGAAGATATATGGATGTCACATAAGCATACTCAAAAGATGTTTAGCATCATATATCATTAGAGGCTTGCAAATTAAAATAGTAATGAGATACTACTACACACTTGTTAAAATGGCTAAAATTCAAAACACTAATAAAATCAATTGCTGACAGGATGTGGAATAACAGGAAATCTTATGCAGTGCTGGTGGGAATGCAAAAAGTACAGACACTTTGGAAGACAATCTGGCAGTTTCTTACAAAGCTAAACAGTCTTATATCATCCAGCAAATACACTCCACTGGTATCTATCTAAATGAACTGAAAACTTGAGTTCACGTAAAATCTTGCACCTGGATGTTTAAGACATCTTTATTTATAATTGTCAAAAGGTCCTTCAAAAGGTGAATGACATCCTATTGTGCATCAATACAATGGAACATTATTCAACAAAAAATTAAACTATCAAGCCATGAAAAGACATGAAGAAATTTTAAAGGCATATTGCTAATGAGAGAATCCAATCTGAAAAGTCTATATATATACTGTAGGATTCTAACTACGTAACCTTTTGGAAAAGGCAAAATTTTAGAGACAATATAAAAAGATCAGTGGTTGCCAAGGGCTTGAACAGATGGCAGGAAAATGAATAAGGTAGAGCACAGAGAGTTTTTAGGGCAGTAAAATTAATCTGGCTGATACTATAATGACAGATAGGTGGTATTATATATTTATCAAAACTCACAGAACTGTTCAAAATAAAATCCAAATCCTAATGAAAACTATGGATTTTAATGAATAATAACATCAATATTAGTTCATCAATTATAAGGAATGTACAACATTAATAGAAGATGTTAATAAGAAAACCCCTGGGTCAGGCTGATGTGGCTCAGTGGATTGAGCATCCTCCCATGGACTGAGAGGTCCTGGTTCCATTTCCAGTCAAGGCACATGCCTGGGTTGCAGGCTTGAGCCCCAGTAGGGTGTGTGCAGGAGGCAGCCGATCGATCTTTCTCTCTCACATCGATGTTTCTATCTTTCCCTTCTTCTCTCTCTAAAAAATCAATAAAAACATATTTTAAGCCCAGCCCATGTGGCTCAGTGGTTGAGCGTCGACCATGCACCAAGAGGTCGCTGGTTCGATTCCCAGTCAGGGCACATGCCCAGGTTGTGGGCCCAATCCCCAGTGGGGGGCATGCAGGAGGAGGCCAATCGATGTTCTCTCTCATCGATGTTTCTATCTCTCTCTCCCTCTCCCTTCCTCTCTCTCTAAAATCAATAAAGAAAAATTATTTTTAAAAAATATAAAAAAAACAAAAACAAAGAACTCTGGGTGGTATAGAAGGACATATGAGAACTTTCTGTATTTTCTGTTCAATTTTTCTATAAATCTAAAATTTCTCTAAAAATAAAGTCTACTGATTTAAAAAATAGAGATTTTGTGGTGTTTTTTTTTATTTTTTTTTTTAATAGTATAATTTACTTAGCCCATCCTGTCTGAAATAGAAATCAGTAACTATGAGTGGAGCGCTGCTTCAAAAGTTGAAATCTAACATCTGTGGCATTGTTTTAGGGCTCATCCATCCGTGGGCAGTAAGGAAATAAATGTTATCAGAATACGGGACAGTATCCGTACTAGCAGTGAAAAATATTTGGTACTAAATACACCAGCAAGAAATTGGAAGACATATAACACAGCTAATTTACCCCAGGGTGGTGGGTGATGAGAAGTTAAAAACAGCGCTGTAGTGGCATGTGTTTTTTGCTGTTAGCTGTGTTTTACAAGGCATTATAAGAAACTTGTAACTAAATAAAAAATTGCTATTTTGCAACCAAGAATGAAAAGGAATAGGGAAAGTCAATAAATTCAGGCATTAGGATGGAAAAAACAACTGAAACTTGGTCAAAAATTAAATGATAAAAATGAGAACTTTTCAGTAAAGGAGGTCATGAAATGAAATGTATGATCACCTGCGGATCACCTGCACGTAGGAGGCCGGGAAGAGGTCATGGTTGCTGGGTTATTGATGCCCTGGAGCCAGCGCTCCATGGCCTGGTCCCTCAGCACCTTGTGCTCCCGCAACAAGATCTCGCGTGGGTTCGCTGACCTGGGGGCCATGGTCCCTTTCCGAACCTGCCCAGCTGCCCGCAGCTGCCCTATGCCCCCGCCGGTAGGTGGCGCCCTCCTTCCACACCACATGCTGCAGGGCAGGGAGGGGCTGGGGGGGGGCCTCTTCCCGTAAGTAGTTTTGCAAAAATAATATTGTAGATTTTTAAACTTGAAGGAATACATTGAAGAAAAAAATGAGAACTATTAATGACATGTTAAATGATAGATTTAAAACTGTTTTATGAATTTTAATGAAGTATAATATAATAATGAAAATGATGTTCCCTACCCTACTTGCTGCCAGTTTATCTTTAATAAAGACATATGTGTGTGTGTGTGTGTGTGTGTGTTTATATTTACCTATACTATATAGTATTTACCATTTACAATTCTTTGCCTTTATAAACAAAATAGACTTAGTTTTCATTGAGCTAGGTTGGATACTTCCAGAACACCTAGCTGAAAGAAGAAAAACAAAATATATTTTTCCAGCCAAGGGCCATTTCGTTATTCCGGACAACACTTTGTATTGATCCTCCTCTATTTATTTCTAATTGTGTTGCCACTGATTGAGTCGAGCCCTAAATCTTGTGCTGGCTTATACGTTGCTAGGAAGCTGCATTGCTACCGGAAGAATAAGGCAGCAATATTCTCATTTTAAACTCTCATTTAGTCTTATTTGTGGCAAATTAAGGTGCCTGACGTAGCATTTTAGCACCAAAAATGCTTCATTATATGTCTCTCTTTTTTTTCCATCTTAACAGAAAACACAGTGTACACGGTCGATACAAATCGGTGCATTAGACATCCAGTATGGGAAATGGGAACCAGATAAATACAGAATTTTTTTGACAATCTACCAATACACATGGCAGAAAATGTGGGTCTATATGGTTATATTTCTTATTTCCTATGTTTAAAACTTGCCAGAAGAGCAAAATGTGATATGAAAAGGGTTGGAAGGCATACCTATCTTCTGAAAATCTCTCTCAATGAAAGACTATATATGGAGTATTTTCCTCATGTACACACATTGAGAGGTATTGATGTCTCACATTAACAAGTTTTAGAATATAAAAATCGAGGTACTGAAATTTGTAAAAGGAATAATTTAATGAGAAAGCAAGGAATCTGGAAGGAGGACAGAATATGTGCTGGTGTCCTGAGAATTTAGGTCAGGCTCCACGCGTGAAATGTCATACCGGTCTTTGCTAGGGAGGACACTCAACAGGGAAAAATGTGGGCTTTTGTTTTAAATTTATAGAAAATTAAATATGTTTTATATATTATTAAAAACTGCTTTTACATGTTGCTTTTTTGTTTGAAATAGAAGGTCTGCATTGACTTTTTTGTAACCTTTTCTTATTTTCCTTTCACATGTCCTTATTTATCTTTTATATAGCCTTTATCAAACTCTATTTTTCACTGAGGGTAGGGGTCATAACTAAATAATTTTTTTTCTTAAAACTAGCAAGATAATAATTACACTAAATTTATTCTACTTGAATATGTTTTTGTGTATTATATTATTAAAAAAAAAAAACCTAACATTGGTAGTTTGTTAAAATTCTTGTAGTTGCATGTAATAAGTGCCTCAAGCCAGCATGATTATCCCACAATCATTATTCCAGAATAGTGATGAGGAAATTATTTTTGCCATAAGAGATAACTCATGATATACAACTTTCAGCTACAGATGCCTTTCTAGTGTTCTTGTGTGGCCCTCATTATAGTTTTAGTCATCATGTCATATCACAGTTCTGGAAATTCAAGCCGGGAGAGGGCCAAACCCCAAAACTAATGAACCTTTCTCTTTGTATCATCCTTATGTTTACCCCCTAATCTCACATTCACTTCCACCCCCACTCTAACTACTGTCAGTGCCCTATTGGCGGATAGCAGTTGACCAAAACCTATGGCAAGTTTGCACACCAATTAGTAACCGCTGGATAGGAGGTAGGTGAAATATAAACGCCCAGACATGTATGATTATGTTGGGTCATTTTCTAAACACAGTTAGAAACCAACTGCAGCTATTGTCAACAAGAGAAAAGTGGCTGAAATATTTGTGAAATGTGTAAGTGAAATGAGACTTTGTAAACTCAGCAAAAGTTTTCCAGTCATTCTTCTTTCCATGTGCAATAAGTTTTTTAAATGGTTTTAAAGTATATGATATGAAGAAGCATTATAAGACCATTTACAGTTTGCATGTTCTATTTTAAATAAGGAAAAGACATGATAATCTCATTGAACAAAAATAAATGTATTCATTGATATAACCTTTCAACATTGTTTTGTGTTCTAGTTATAATTTCTAAAAATTTACTCAAAGAGAAAAGTATTTAGTATAGGAAATAAATAAATATTCAAGCAAAGCTGTAAGTCTAATATCTTCTAATAAAATTGATGTATAATGTTTTATTCAGAACTGCGAAACATGGTCAGATTTTTGTCTATTGATTTTTCTAGCACACGTGCATTAAAAAAATACTCATGCAATTTCTTATTCCCACAATATATACATTCACTAATACTAAAATGTTCAAAATTAGTATGTATATACTACTGCCCAAAGAAGGAAAACTAAAATCAACAGAAAACTTTAGTTGTCTTTTGTGACAATTTTTTTCATTTTGGCTTTTACCAATCTTAGAAATATTTTTATTTCCTAAAAAATATGTGATACTTATTGTTTTGTTTAGATAAATTGTCCATTTCAAAATGACCCATAATTTTTAAACATAATATATACAGTATGTTTTAAAACCTGAGATAACATAAAGTAGTCTAATTTTCAAGTAAACTGACTATTTTTTATGTATTCATAAAGTAGAAAAAATAAATTTAAAAAAATCATAAAATGATTCAGCTTTTTAGCACATATGCCAACTGTGTACTCACGGTCCTCTTTCGGGGACCTGACAAATTCAAACACCAGTTTTTCCTGAGACATGCTCAAATAACCAAAAGGATATGCATAATTATTATTATTTTTTTTATCCTCACCTGAGGATATTTTTCCGTTTATCTTCAGATAGAGGGGGAGAGAGGGAGAGAGAGAGAAACATCATCGACATGAGAGAGACACATCAACTGGCTGCCTCCAGCACGACCCCGACCAGGGCCAGGATGAACCGCAACCAAGGTCCGTGCCCTTGGCCAGAATCAAACCCTCAATTCTTCGGTCCGCGGGGCCGATGCTCTAACTGCTGAGCCAAACCAGCCAAGACGGATATGCATAATTCTTAAAGATAAATAAATATGGTTGTAAAAGCATCTTTTGAGGAAAAAAAACAACATTTAGACTTGTCTGTGTTTTCAATTGGACAATTAAATATGAAATTAATTATATGAAGAGATCTGCTAAACAAATACAAATGTTCAAAATAAAATAAATGGTCAATTTACTTCAATCAGACTTATAAAAGTTAAAAGAGCAAAAATATCTATTTGTGGCAATGATTTAGAGATAACTGTCCATTAATAATTGTTCATAAAAAACATGAACTGATATAGCTTGTTTGGAAAAATACCTGGTGACCCTCACTCATTCCCCTTGTTATATTACATCAAAATAGAAGTAAAGTTTCCAGGACATGTATTGAAGAATTGATCGTAGGGCTAAAATATGGAAATAGAGTGTATGCCATAAATATAGAAAATGCTCAAAAAAAAAAAAAAAGATGGCACATATATTCTCATGTGGCTCGTAAGAAGATTAAATTAGAACTGTAACAGTCAATTGATTTTACAAGGTCTATTGAGTAAGAAAACAACACTAAGCATTTCTATGATCCCATATATGTTTGATTGTACTTAAACAAGCATAGATAAAAATATTAAAAACAAAGTCCAGGAGTGAACAAGAGTGGACAGAGTGGTGATACTGGCAGAGAAAAAGCAAAAAGATTAGCAAAAAAGAAAAATCAACAAAGTACACTGTACATTATAAACTCTATAACCTAGTCACATTTATGGAATGTTAAAACACACACACACACACACACACACACACACACACACACACACACATATGCATATAATAGACTGTCAATGTATAAAAGATCCAAAAATTTAAAACATAATGCATCACATTTTATAACATGACATGAGATAAGCAATCTAAATTTTCAAGTAAACTGTCTTTATATACATATACGGGTGAGGGAAGAAGTTGGTTGGTGTGTGTGTACATAGCCAACAAATATGTAAGAAAATCTACAAATATAATTTTGTAAGACAGAACAAAAAAAAAAAACAAAAATGAAAAGAATTCATTAACTTACTTGTGAATCATAGAATAAAGTCTGGCTCTTGGAGAAACTGAAAACTGTACTTATTTGAATGCTTATGCTTTTCCAGACATTTTAGTTTATTCAATTACATTCATTGAGCTACTACTATGTACTTCCTGTGCGCTAAGTTCAGTGTGAGATGTATGATACAACAGTGAACTGGACAGGCACAGTAATTGTCCTTAATGCAAGTGTAGGAGAATGGAAATAAATGGAACAAATAAGTTTCAAAAATAGTCGCAGTATAAAAGTAATGAGCATGGTTGCTGAGATATATAACACATGGACAAGGTATATTACATATGGCAATCAGAAAAGATCTACCTATGTCTACGGTGTGCAGATACATGAAGATCAAGGGAACGTGTTTCACGCATTGAATTAACGAGTTGCAATGGTCAGTTTTATGTGTCAGTTGGTTAGGCTATCTAGGTCTTGCTGTGAAGTTGTTTGGTAGCTGTGTCTAATATCTATAATCAGGTGACATTAGGTAAAATGAAAATATCAATTATCTGGGTGAGCCTGATCCAATTAGTTCAAAGACTGTAAGGGCAGAACTAAGGTTTCTTTCTGCTGGAAGGAAGAAATTCCACCTGTGGACTACAGCTTCAGCACATGAGCAAGTTTCCAGCCTGCTATTCCTGATGGCCTGCCCTGTAGATATTGGATTTGTTTAGCCAGCCCCCACAGTGCACTAAATTATATAGAGATAGAGATAGATAGAGATAGAGATAGAGATAGAGATAGAGATAGAGATAGAGATAGAGATAGAGATAGAGATCTATATATCCTACTGATAAATGATAGATAAATGATAGATAGATGATAGATAGATAGATAGATAGATAGATAGATAGATAGATAGATAGATAGATAGATAATCCTACTGATTCTGTTTCTCTGTTGGAACCCTAGCTTATACAGGAATGCAAAGGCTTTGAAGTTAAAAATGAGTATGTTGTGTTCAGTGAACTGAAATTGAGCATGTGGCTGTAACACAGTGGGAAAAAGGAGAGGGCTAAGTAGGAGATGGGCCCATGTATAATTTTATTGAATCTGCATGATGCTCTTGGAGATAATTACCACAATTCTCATTTCAAAGAGGAAAATGTAATTTTAGTAAAGCTATATAATGTTACCACAAATAAAATGTCAGGTAAATGTTATAGGGCTGGGATTTAAAGCCCAGATTTATCTAACCTCACCCCTCACGATTTTCTAGTTTTTCTTTGCTACCTTCTCCTCCATATGTAGGGAAAATAATAGTAATATGACAATGATAGACTAACATATGACCAGTGTGGTTGGTTCATAAACCTAAAGTTAGGTTCCAAACCCACGTTTCTTCATCCCTATTTCTTTAAGGATCATTTGGCACTTGGCTATATCACTCCTATTGTTCTTCACTTCTGTCGTTTATTAAGTGGTTTTCCTAAACATTACAAATGTATTATTTTTTATTATGTGATTTCAATATCCAAATTAGTTTATCTGTCCGGGAACATACAGGGTATCCCCAAAAAATGTAGATAGAGTATCTGTAGATTCTATTATGTGTCGAAAATGAAAATGTATTTTAATAAACACTGGCTTTATAATTATTCAGTTTTGTATACATTTTTTGGGACACCCTATATTTCCTTGACTCCGTGAACCCCAATGAACCTATGGATCCGTTCCAATTCCACCACACCCTGAGCTTTGTCCTCACTGGGAATGATTCTACCTGTGAAATCTTAAACTTACCTCCCTGATCAATTTCTTTCATTCCCTGCCTCAGCCTCTTCAAATACCACAGTCCTAGATACCGCCAAGAGTAGTTTATATATCAACACTTTCCTATTTTCATGTCTTTTTATATACAGATTAGGCTTTGCAAAACATCCTTTATTTAGCATAGATCAGTCTCCAGATCTACTACCCAGATAAGCATACATGGCAGTTCTAAATCCCTTTAAATGCACGCACTCTTAGCTGTTGCTTCTGGGTTACTACACCCTATCACTAACACACTACCCATCAAGACTGCCCAAAAGAATTTTTTGCAATGGTGGAAATTTCCTACATCTGTTCTGTCCAACGAGTCACTGTTGAGTACCAGAAATGTGACTAATGCAACTAAGCGACTGAATTATTATTTTAGTTTAATTAGTTTAAATTTAATAAACACATGGATACTGACTTGTTTTGGACAACACAGCTCTAGTTGATGTTATTGTACATTTGTTGTTCTAACTTAAGTTGGATTTCAGTGCAGGCCAGAAACCTTGATGTTTCTTCCCTTCTTAGCTTTCTCTCCCAGTCTTCATGGTTCTAGCTCAAAGCTGGGCTTCCCCAAGTTCTTTAAACTTAACCTCCAATTTCTCCCTCACTTTCAGGAAATGACTGATTTTTTAACATACAAAAAGCATTAAGCTATTACCACAAACACCATGACCTTACTTCACACTAACGCATCTTTTTTTTTTTTAATCCTCACTGGAGGATATTTTCCCATTGATTTTCAGATAAAGTGGAAGGGAGGGAGGGAGAAAGAGAGAGAGAGAAACATTGATATGAGAGAGATACATTGATTGGTTGCCTCCCACAGGACTCCAACCAGAGCAGGGGATTGAATCATAACCGAGGTACGTGCCCTTGACTGAAATAAAATTCTAAACTCTGTGATCCAAGGGCCATCGCTCTAACTGCTGAGCCAAACTGACCAGGGCACATTTTCCTTTTTCTATCAAGTCACCTTGGATAAAATGTCCCTAAATACTCTCAAAAATAATTATTTCATATGGGGCCTGGGGCTTTTTGAAGATTCCTCGTCATCGATTAGTTTCCTTTCCCTCTATATCTTTAACTTATTCTTTTACTCTGGAGCATTTTTCTAATATTTTCTATACTCAATTTTCTTGAAAACGACTTTTCTCATCCAACCCACATTCCACTCTAACATTCTTTCTCATTTTAAAATACAGAATCAAAACTCGCAAAGTAAATCATTTTCAAAGAAATCAACAGTTTTCAATCCTTACCACGTAGCGTCAGATATTTGACAAAGCTCCAAAACTCACCTCTATTTCCGGTGTTCTTCTTACTCTACTTTCAAACTCTCCTTCCCCTGCTTGTTCATTAAATATTCCTCAGGGCTCTGTCACTAGTTTTCTCTTGTTCTCACTCTTAGCTTCCTTTTGGACCTTCAAATAATGACTCCCAGCCACGGTAGACATGCACCACTCTTATTCATTTTCACTAGAAGACTTGAAGTCCAACTGTGATCAGTGAACTGGTGAGATAGATTCCACCCAGTCTCCTCACCTTCAGGATCTTCCTCTGCTGTGAGAATTACCTCTCCTGAGGTCATGTCCTGGGCACTCCTTGCTGCAGAGCGCCCCACCATGAGGATGAGGCTTTGTCAGGAATGCAGCTGCTCCTTCTACCCAGTTCTATTGCCTCCATATACACAAATAGTTGCAAGACAAAATAAAAGAGAAAACCCCATTTAAAAGAGCAATAAAAATATAAAGTGCCAGCAAATTAAATTTTTTTTAAATGTGCAACATTTTTATGAGGGGCAAAAAGAAAGCACTCATCATTTATTTGAACAAATGGAAAGCTATCCTTGGTATCCTTTGCTTACAGATATGTTCACTCAGCATCATAAAGAACTAAAGATGTCTCATTGATTCACTTCACTAAGACTAGATATAGATATAGATATAGATATCCCAATACATACAACTTAAATATAATTTACTTAAGGAAATAAATCTATCAAAATCATCAACACAATCCCAATGCAAAATCTCTTGCTTCGTTGGTTAATGTATTTTTATGAATAATAAAAGCCCAATAAAATTGTCAATAAGCTATTTTTTGTTTTTTCTCTAATATCAAATATTATAAAGTTCCTATGGAAAAATAAACACTCAAGAAGAACTTAATAAACCCTTAAAAAAAAAAAAAAAGGAAAGTCATAGGAGGTACTGGATAGTCTAGACTTCAAAACATGCTATTAAAGTTCACATAGGACTAGGACTGTGGCTGTGCTGTTGATTTTACTTTACGTCCTCGGTAAACACATTAACTTTTATCAATTCTTTGGGGTTTTCCATATTTAAAATAAAAGACCTGTGAATAGATTCATTTCATATTTTTCTTTACAATCTATATTTTATTTCTTTTTTTGCCTCATTGCACTTGTTTGGACTTCTAGTACATATGATGGTAAATGGCAGTGGTGAGAGAAAACATTCTTTCCTTCTTCCTGAACTTTGGGATAAAAGTATGCCCTTTAGCCAGGCTGGTGTGGCTCAGTGGATTAAGCATTGTCCCATGGACTGAGAAGTCCCGTTCCATTCCCGGTCAGGGCACATGCCCGGGTTTTGGGCTGTATCCCCAGTAAGGGGCGTGCAGGAGGCAGCTGATAGATGTTTCTCTCTCAAATCAATGTTTCTATCTCTTTCTCTCCCTTACTCTCTCTCCAAAAAATAAATAAAATAAAACATATATTTTTAAAGTATGCCCTTTATTGTGTTAAGGTCATACTCTTCTATGCATTGTTTGCTAATAATATTAGTCATGCATGGGTGTTGAATTTTTTCAAATGCTCTTTTGCATTAAATGAGCTGATCATATAGCATTTCTTCTTCAATCTGTTAATATGGAGAATTGCATTGATTTTTGAACCAATTTTGCTTTCTTGGGATATATTCCACTTGGTGGTGATGTATTATTCCTTGTATATATTGCTCAATTAGAATGCGCAAATTTGGGTGAGAATTTTTACTTCTATTTTCATAAGACATATTGGTTTGTAGTTTCCTGTTATTTTAATGGTTCTTTCTTGTTTTGATGTGAAGGAAATGTTGGTTTTATAAATAGTGAGTGGGAATTGTTTACTCCCCTTCTAGTTCTGGAGGGCATTGTTAGGAATTTATATATATATATATATATATATATATATATATATACACACACACACACACACACACACACACACACACACACACATATATATGTATATATATGTATATATATGTATATATATATATATTTTTTTTTTCCCTCCCATAAGCTGCGATGAGTTTTTCCCATTTCCTTAAGGCAGCACTTTTTATTGTTTTCTCTTTGCAGGTTAAGTCTTTTTTTCTGAATGGAAGATAGAGGAGGTGGGATCTGGGCAAAGTCTCAGGAGTGAATGCTTTTCTACTTCCCCAGGCAGTACTGCATCAGAAGAGCATACTTGGGTTCTCCCTGATTTTTCTCTATCATCTCCTAGTCAGGTTCAGAAGGGAAAGTCTGCAAAAGATTGTGAAATCCTTATGTCTGCAGCCTCAGTGGGCTTCCCACAGTAGTCTAGTCCATCTTTCACAATTTGTTTTAAAAATTTAATCTGTATTTACTGTCTATTCCAAGTATTCAAATGAGAAGTTCCTGTTTCTTGCTGCACTTGGCTTTCCTTCCCAAAGTTTCAAGTCACTTAGTTTCACAGCAATCTCAGTTCTGTGATGGGTTCGAGAAAAGTAACTAATGTGCAGTTTGTACAGGTTTTTCAATGTGGTATGGATAAGAATGAGATTCTTGGCCCTGGCTGATTTGGCTCAGTGGTTAGAGAGTTGGCCCACGGATTGGAGGGTCTAGAGTTCGATTCCTGGTAAAGGGCATGTACTTGGGTTGCAGTTTCGATCCCTAGCCCTGGTTGGGGTCATGGGGAGGCAACCAATGGATGTGTCTCTCATTGATCTCTCTCTCTCTCTCTCTCTCTCTCTCTCTCTCTCTCTCTCTCTCTCTCTCTCTCTCCCCCTTCCTTCTACTCTATCTAAAAATTAATGGAAAAGTATCCTCAGGTGAGAATTAACAAAAAATAAAATAAAATAAAAAAGAATGAGACTCTTTTTAGCTCTCTATATCTCTAAGTAGAAATGAGAATTTTTAAAAGAAAAGAAATCTGTCCTTTAAATTTTTTTGACATTTTATTTAAGGAAATATGTTAAGAACTCATCAAAATCATCAAAACAATCTCCATGCAATAATCTTGTGTTTCTCTGATTAATCCTTTACAAAATCATCAAAGTAAGCTTTTCCCTAACATTGAAGTAGTTTTTAATCTATTAAAATTCAAGCTAACTGAAAAGAATGAAAGTTTAAGTGGTTATTAAAGTATTTTTATTTGATTTAATGCTTATACTTTAATATTTTGTAAGACATTATACATGTATTGCATACAACATAAAATCCTGAATGTTAAAACCTAATTATGGATATTAGAATAATTTTAGTTCATTAGAAACAGAAATCCTCCATTAATCATGTCTCTTGCTTATGCATTTACTTTCTTAGATGTTCTTGAACGATTATTTATAAAAATTAAAAATAACCTATTACATGTTACAATTGTTTTTATTCACATAGCCTAGTGAACATGTTTGAAGACATTCGTTTATTATTTATTTCTATCTATAGTATACCACATTACATTATAATATATTATATTACCATTTTCCTTTTCCCAGTTCAAGAATTTAAGAGACAAGACAGAAAGCAAAATGAATGTATGACTCTTCTTGACTTTTTTTTTTTAATCTAAAAGCCAAAAGTTATGTCTAGGAAGAGACACTTGAGTAGGAAAGAATATCTGTATGCACCTGTATCTATATTTGTGTACATCTACCTATCACCTACCTGTCTATCCATCCACCTATCTACCTATAACTATCTATCATCGGATGTCTAACTGTCACCATGAACAGGCACAGCAAGTATAGGCTCAACCCTGGATTGAAAGAAGGTTTCCCCATCTGGGTTTGGGGAAAGCAAGGAGCCAGGGAGCAAGCCGGAATTTAGGGTGAAGACGGGTAAAAGCAAAAAGGGAGAGAAAGTGAACTGTGCTTGCTAGAAGTGCTAAGTGAAAGCAGCAAGACCCTGCAGACACCTGGGTGAGATGGAGTTTCACAGTGCCAGAGAGTCAAGAGGGTTTAAAGAGAAAGGACACATGTTCTAAAACCAGACAGAACCCCAGGTAGTCTTGTGAAGTTCCCCCTAAGGCCACTTGAAACGGAGGTCACAGACAGGTGCTAGCTCTGAGCATTTATGTTGACTGTGATGATGTTTTAAATACTACCCTCTACAAACAAATGGCTTTTTCCTCTTTATTTCTTTAAAATGTCCCTCTGCACATTGACACCAGACCATTCATGGAACCCTGAGACACTGAAGTTATGCAGTGGAGTGAGTATCCAAAATAGATATTCATTTTCACTTTATAAAATAGAGTTTGTACATGAAGATTCATATGGCCCGTGTGAAGTGGCTTATTCTGGATACTGAAATTCTAATGCTCTGACTGACTCTAGCCTTTGAAGAGAAAATACTTCTAAATGACTGAAGTTATATTTCTCAACAGCTTGAAAAGATAGGAGCTTAAAATTAAAATTATTTTGAGTTTTAGAAAACAAGTTGTAGTTTCTGCTCCTCTGTTTCAAACCTATTGTTCTACTAAAACAAAATAAAACACTATTATTTATTTTAGTTTATATTATTCAGCTCACTCATTCTTCTATGTTTTTCCCTATAGGCTTTCTTTTTTCACTCAAAAATAACACTTTAAGAGAACAGGAAGAAAATGAAAGAAAA
Source organism: Tadarida brasiliensis (assembly GCA_030848825.1). Lineage (NCBI taxonomy): Eukaryota > Metazoa > Chordata > Mammalia > Chiroptera > Molossidae > Tadarida > Tadarida brasiliensis. The sequence goes on along the minus strand of CM061263.1, from coordinate 107,390,078 downwards.
ATTAAATATGTGCCCATCATTCCAATGATATTGTCAAGTTTCTCATTAGCCATATTACTGAAGAATTTCAGCAGTTTCTAAACTACTTGCCATGACAAAAATAGTTGTTTAGAGCTGAATTGCCTTTCCTAATATAGATTGATAGCAATGTTTTATTAATGTTCACATTTTTTAAATAAGCATTTTATTTTTATACCTTGTAATGCATTCCCCTTAACTGGCAGTTTCAAATATTAATAATTGTTGACCAATTTTCACTTTTACTGCCCAACAGAACATCAGAAAAGTAGAGTCGAGAATCAACTAACTTAAGCATATAATTTAAAAGTAATTTTTAAATTTTTGGTTTCCAACAAAATAAGAATATAAACCCATGCTATTGAATGAAAAGTTATTTACATTTATGTCCAAAATAAATAGAACAAATTGGTAATAGTCTTTTTATTATGGCACTAGGATAATAGAGCTTGTGTTATATTATTCTGTGAAATGTTCTGTATTTTTTAAAATTCTTTAAAATGTATAGGGCACCATAAACAATCGAGAAGACATATAGAACTTTGGATGCTACATGCCATATGTTTTCCAAAGAAGTACAGATTTTAACTTGTTCTATTTCCTGATCATTCATTAAACTGTTTTCCCTAATTTTTATAACAGCTTTGAGATAGAATTCATTGGAGATATAATATCATTCATTCTTTTAAATGTAAAATTCAGTGGATTTTAAAAAAATATATTCACAGTGAGGCAATTTTAGAACATTTTAGAATATTTTTTTTTTTATTACTCTCTTCCTTCAGCAACCACTACTTGACTTTCAGTCTACAGACCACATATTCTGTGGGCCTCCTGTGACTGGCTTCTTTAAATTCACATAGTATTTTATGGATTAATTCATGTGTTAGTGGGTATCAATACTTCTCCCCTGACTTGTTGCTTTACAAATCATAGCCCTAGTGTAGACACTCAAAGCAGGACATCATTAAATGTGTGAGCGAGCTTATCTTCAGTATCAGAGGAACAGCACAGCTAAGAGGTAGTCACAGAAACCACCTGTTACGTGGGTGCCATTGGTTATTGGCAGTCATTATTTACAATAGTTTGATTGTGCTGAAGGGATGAGGTTGTACACTATTGTGGTTTCTTGTATTATCATGATTTAAAAGGGGGTGGAAAGCATCTAAAAGTTTCCCATCCCATGTCTCTCTGCTTTCCCTTGGTAACAAAGTTTGCATGCAAATGTGTACGTGTCCATACGCTCTACTCTACCAATGTTATGTTGTATTTATTAACATCTCATCTTCATTTTATACTTCTCTCTCTTTAGTATCATCTATGTAATGAATTTACCCATATCAGAACCTGTTCCTATCCTACATAAAAATGGAGCTTTCATTCATTCCTCCAACTTGTATTTTATGTCAAGTAGCTGCCAATTACTGAGTGAAATTCTGGGGATATTACAGTAAATGAAATATAGTATCTGACCTCAGAACCAAAGTTTTTCAAAGGATACATATGTAAACTAATGATTTTAAGTGTGATAATTGCCAATAATAAACGATCGACCACATGATAGGAGAAACTTATCAAGGATAGCATTCAATCACATCATGAATGACATGTAGAGTTTTTCTAAGTAAATGTGTGTGATTGGAATAAAGACAATTTTGAGAGAAAACACCCTGTACCTAGATAGAATGAAATGAGAAAAGGGATGTATTCTGAGAATGTTAAGTCTTTATGTTTCAATTATGCACCAAGCTCCTAGGATAGGGACACTACTCAAGAGAGAAAGTTAGAGAAAGAAAATAATTCTATTAAGCGTGTGCTGAAGCACACCTAGGGGTACATTTATTAAACTGGTCCTTTAACTCTCAAGGCTCGACTAAAGTAGAAACAACAACCATCATTCTTGCCTTCTATCACTTCTGGGGCCCTATTATGGCCATTCCTTGAACTTGTTCTTCAGAGCTCTGCTTGGTCATTTTCAGTCTATTTCCATCATTTAAACAGGCTTGCTTTGTTGAGCTTTGAATGTTATGCTTGGCTCCATATAAATATTTTACAGTCAGCTCAGCCAGCTGTTAGCCTGATGTTGGACTGGCTGCAGCAGACCTATATGAAGGTTTGTAGAAACACAGAACTACAGGTGCCACCTGCAATTTCGGATTCAGTAAGTCCAGGACAGTTTTGGAATTTGTTCCAGTGTTTCTGATGCATGAGCCAATAACCGAGAAAGGTAGCACTCTGTGAGAAAGGTGTCATTTTCCATATTTCACAGGTCTTCACGTTGAAGTTAATTAAGGTTAGAAGCCTTTCCAAAGCCACATAACTATCTAGGTCAGAGGTTGACAAATCCAGCTCACCACCTGTTTGCATAAATAAAGTGATTTTTGAAAGACTCTTCTGCTTCTTCGTCCGCTGTCTATTGCTGCTGTAATAACCCTGGCGTGCCTTGTTTCACTGTACTTCGCTCTATTGCACTTCACAGATGTTGCATTTCTTTGCAAATTGTAGGCAAGACTCTACCAGTGATTATGACTTGCTTTTTTTGAGACACTCACTTCAATTATTGTGGATGTCTGGAATTTAACTGGCGATATCTCCCAGGCATGCCTGTACCATGGCAGAATTGAGTAGTGGTGACCTGGCAAATGACCCACAAAGCCTAATACATTCACTGCTTTGTTCTTATGTGTCTATATGTTGCCCATAATTCCTGAATCAAACATTAGGGGGGAAATATATTTTACATTTCTTCCTGCAGCTTAATTTAATTGTCTTAACATATTCATAGTAGTCTCTTGTCTGCTGGGGAATAGCTTCCAAGTCCCCCGGTGGATGGCTGAAACTGTGGATTGTACTGAACCCTATACACACTACATTTTATTCTACAGATACATGCCTATGATAAAGTGTAATATATAAATTAGGCACAGTAAGAGATAAATAGTTACTAATAATAAAATAGAACAATTACAATCTACTGTACTAAAAGTTACATGAACATGGTCTCTGTCTCTGTCTAAACAATGGATTGATAACTGAAACAGCTAAGTGACTAATGGGTGGGTCGTGTATACTGCATGGATATTCTGGACAAATAGATGGTTCACAGAACAGGCATGGCAAAGTAGGGAGGCAGGAGAGTTCATGCTGCTACTCGGAACAGTGCACAATTTAAAACATATAAATTGCTTATTTGTTGAATTTTCTGTTTAATATTTTGACTATAAGTAGTTGAATCTGTGGAAGGAGAAACCATGGATAAGGTGGGACTTCTGTATTTACCTGGCCTAATTCACAATGCTTTATATGTGACTGACCTTCCAATTTGCAATAACTGAATTAGCTCTAATATCAGTAGAGGTGTCCATGGCCCCTATTCTATAGTCACTGTCCCATCATAAATAAGCACTTTTACTCATCTACAAAACGTTCATTTTCTTATGCTCATAACCCTCCAGAAAATTGGCTTTAGTTTCTTATTTTACTAAGAATACTGGTTGAGGTTATTAATTAATATACTCATTGAACTTTTTAATTCAAAATCTTAATGAATCTTCTTTTATAGTCCCAAAGATTCCATTAATAATATAGTAGCTATTTTATTTTATTAATATTATTATTATTATTATTTTTTTAATCCTCACCCAAGGATACTTTTCCATTTATCCTCAGATAGAGTGTGAGAGAGAGTGAGAGAAACATTGACGTGAGAGGGACACATTGATTGGTTGCCTCCCGCACGACCCCTACCAGGGCTGCGGACTGAACTGCAACCGAGGTACGTGCCCTTGGCCGGAACTGAACCCACAACTCTTTGGTCCAAGGGCCAACACTCTAACTGCTGAGCCAAACATGCCAGGAGTATAGTACCTATTTTAAAGTATTTTTTAGCCTTTACTATAAAACAATAGTTGTACCATCTGTATAATTGAAAACTCATTGTAACTAGTCATATAATTTCATGATATAATTCAAGCTATTCTCTTTTAAACATTTTCTCAATTTAATATGGATTTTACAGGATACTTTACATTCTTGATACTAGAACATTACATCATATATGACATTTTACTCCCAATTATGGCAATATTATTATAACTTTTGCAATGAAACTTGAGATTTAAAGTAATAATTTTAAATCACCATGTTAGAAAGGCCATATTGTTCTAAAACACAAAATAGATTACTTTTATACATAAAGGTGTTTTTAAAGGATAAATTGATTACTGACAGATTGATTTAGAAGAAAAATCACCTACTTTTGTAAGAGTTTTGTGAGTATAGATGTTTATTTTTCACGTTTTCTGATTCTCATAGGAAAGAAAATCTCAAAAAATCAACAAGAAAACAAACAGAAAAGTAGAGCATCGTGCAAGTGTCATAAACTTAAAGGAAGTTTTGCTAGAGTGAAGATTATACCCGTCTCAAAGGCAAACAGGGTGACTCATTCCTGATTTTGAAAAGGTAGAACTTCTGAAAAATCACACAGATCCAGAAAAACCCCCATGACTAGCTCCTTCGACAGAGACATGAAGATAGATTAGAAGCAGAAAAGCAAAAATACATCAGTGTTTGCCTGATATGTGACTTCCATCTGTAGTGAACAGTGAAATAAGTCGGAAACTAATGTAGCAAGGAACTCTCTAGGGCTAGTTGAGCATGAAAAGTGAAAGTCCGGAGGCAGGGTTTCAATAGGAAGAAGGAATCCTCAGAACACCAGGGTACAATGTTTGCCTTTGACAGAAATTAGAGGCAAAGGCTTTGTCTGGAAAAATATGTCATAAAAGAGGAACTATTCAGAATAAATCAAAGGAAAAAAATTTATATAAATATATATATGTAAGTTACAATATATACAGTGTAATTTAGTCTTCATAGCCCTCTAAAATGTAGACTCTTTTCAAATTAATTTTTTTAAATCAATGCTATACTAAATGTGATTTGTGCCCTGGAACCAATCTATGTACTCTTAACCATGGGTGAACCATGAAATTAGTATAGAAAATATAGGAAGTAGTTACAGCAAATTAATATTCTTATGACATTATTATTTTATTTTATTTTTATGGATTGAATTGTGTGTCCCAAAATTCCTAAGTTGAAGTCCTAACCACCAGTAACCTAGAGTGTGACCTTATTTTTAAATAGGCCTTTGCAGGTATATTAACTTAAGCTGAGGTCAGAGGTCCCTAATGTAATGTGACTGGTAAACATATAAGAAGGGGGAATTTGGACACAGAGGCATGCACCCAGGGAAAATGCCATGTGAGGCTGAAGGCAGAGATCAGCTGTACTTCCACAGAACGAGGACCAAGAAAGATTGCCAGCAGGCCACCTGAAGCCAGGGGAGTGGCAGGGAACATATTCTTCCTCATACCACTCAGAAGGAACCAGCCCGCTGACATCTTGATCTCAGACTTCTAGCCTCCAGAACTGTGACTCAAAACAACTTTTGTTGTTTAAGACACTCAGTTTGTGGTACTTTGTTACAGCAGTCCTAGAAAACTAATGTATTTATAAAAGTGTCAATCCTTACTATGTTAAAATTAAAAAACAAATTTATATATATATAACAATGAAGCCTGGTCCTTCCCCACAGATATTTTGATAAGGATTGTTCTAAAGCACATAACATTTACAAACCAAATCCATACAATTTGAGGTTTCCAATGCTAAGTCTTAAGATTAGTTATTAATTTTTTTCATCTTACATATAGGCTTAGGGATTACATTGCCTTTGGGAGACATGCAGATAACATAACTGAGTGAAGATGCTCATGGTAAGACAATAAATGGAGGGACATTTTGCCTTACTGGAGAATAATATGCATTACCTAGAATTATACATGTTAAGACATTGGTCAGATAAAACATGTCTGTAGACCCACCTGTTTGAGATCATTGTTCTCTATATATTTTTTTCTTTGATTATCTGAAGCACAGCCATTATTTCATTTATTTTCTATTCTTTTTTTCTTTATTGATTTTCGAGAGAGATAAAGGGAGAGGGAGAGAGAGATGGAAACATCGATGAGAGAGAACATCGATTGGCCGCCTCCTGCATGCCTCCTACTGGGGATCAGGCCCACAACCTGGGCATGTGCCCTGACCAGGAATCGAACCAGCGACTTCTTGGTGCATGGGTTAACGCTCAACCACTGAGCCACACCGGCCGGGCTTATTTTCTATTCTTAAGTATTTATCTAAATTCAGAGTTATTTTATGAACTACAATCCTGTATATTCAACTATGTACTCAACTCTTTCATTTGGTTGTCTTAGAGGTATAATCACTCAACATGTCCAAAATGAAAACAGTGTTTATGTTCATAAAATCAATTGGTTTCCAACTTCTACCAATGACTGGCACCAAGTGTGGAAGCCATGAAGCTGTCATAGTGATAATACCCTTTGTCTTATGTGATAACAAATCTTTGTTCTACTATATATACATATATTTTTTTAAGTTCTTTGGTGAAAAGTGGTGAAAAAATATCCATAACAATTATGTTCTGTCATATCTTTCTGACCTAAAAGGCATCTGATATACATAAGAACAGACTATTTATTAAAGGTAGGTTGCTGCCCTGGCTGGTTTGGCTCAGCACTTAGAGCATTGGCCCGTGGACCAAAGAGTTGCAGGTTCGATTCCGGTCAAGAGCACGTACCTTGGTTGCTGTTTGTCCCCAGCCCTGGTTGGGGTTGTGTGGGAGGCAACCAGTCAATGTGTCTCTCTCACGTTAATGTTTCTCTCTCTCTTTCTCTCCCTCTCCCTCCTACTCTATCTGATGATAAATGTAAAAATATCCTTGGGTGAGGATTAAAAAAAAATTAAAGGAAGGTTTCTAAGTATTCATAGTGAATTATGACTTTGCTACACATGAAGTTCTCTTCTTTTTCCTATTTAATGCTAACTGCAATGGTGCTGTGTTTCTCCTATTTAGCATTCCTATTTCTCTCTTCATTGTATGTATGTTTCATAAAGAGATGCCTATTACTTGGCTTAGAGAATATCTCTTGCATGTTATTTATGATCTGTTATAAATAAAAAGGCAATCTAGTTCAATTTAGAGGCAAAAGACCTAGTTCCCAGAGCTAGATCTTTTGCACTCCAATAGGAAGCTGCAGCAAGATTGGTATAACCACTATGGGAAACCATGTGGGGGTCACTCAAAAATTTTTAAATGGAATTTCCTTATGACCTAGTGATTCTACTTCTGGGTATATATTTGAAGAAACTCAAAACACTAATTCTAAAGAATATATGCACCCCCATGCTCATGCAGCATTATTTACAATAGCCAAGATATGGAAGAAACTCAGTTACTCATCAACAGATGAGTAGATAAAAAAGATGTGGTACATATAGACAATGAAATATTACTTGGCCATAAAAAAGAATAAAACCTTACCTTTTGTGACAGCGTGGATGGACCTAGAGCATATCATGCAAACTAAAATGTCAGACGGAGAAAGACAAATACCATATGAAATTCACATGTATGTGGAATCTAAAGAACAAAATAAACAAATAGACAAAACAGAAGACACATATAGATACAGAAAACTGACAGTTAACAGGGGGTGGGAGGTTGAAGGACTGAGTGAAAAAGGTTAAGGGATTAAGAAGTAAAAACTGGTAGTTACAGAATAGTCACAGGGATGTAAATTATAGCATAGAGAATATAGTCAGCAATATTGTAATTACTATGTATGGGGCCAGGTGGGTTCTTGAAATATTGGGGAGATCACTTTGTAAAGTATGTGATTGTTTAACTATGCTGTATACCTGAAACTAATACAGAATAATATTGAATGTAAACTGTAATAAAAAAAAGAAAGTTACTACATAAATATCAAAGTGACCAAATATGATCAAATAACTAGTGCATATTTGAGAAATATTTAACATAAATTAAAATAAACATTTCCAAATGTAATGTAATTCAAGTCCTCACATATTAATTATGTTATAGAAAAAAAAATGGCACCTAATGCTGATAAGAATTCTTTTAAAATTTTCCCATCATTAAAAGAGGGAAAAAAAACAACTTTCCCATCATAATTATGAAGAAAAGCAGTGAAATTAAGACTTTTCATGCTGTTAATTTATCAATATGTCAAATTTTTCATTTTCATATTCTTTTACACACTTCTTTTGTTGATGGTTTTTTACCCCTTGGAAACAATCAGAAATTCCCAGGAATTCTTCGATCAAATATTCTCATTTCAATTTTATTTATAATACTAAATGTAAACATAAATCAAATTTTGTCATGATTATATTATATAAAATGGTATTTTTATCAAATTTTAAGTAAAAATATGCAAGATATAAAGTGGTTTCTACATAGTCTATTAAAGGCTTCACCAACCTGTGAGTCACAATATTTTTATGTCAAAATCACAATACCAGGCATCCCTCCTGCCTTTTAACAGAACTCCCTATTTTCCTGGAAGCTTTCTTTCAACAAATGATTATAAGAATTTCAGGTTTATAATTTAGACTTTGTCATCCTCGGGCATGCCAGTAGTAAGGGTAAGAAAACGAACAGACTCAGCCCTGGCTGCTTTGGCTCAGCTGTTGGAGCATCAGCCCTCGAACCGAAGAGTCACGGGTTTCATTTCTGGTCAAGGGCACGTACCCGGGTTGCAGGTTTGATCCTCAGCCCTGTTCAGGGTCATGTGGGAGGCAACCAATAGACGTGTCTCTCTCGTATCAATGTTCCCTCTCTCCCCTGCTCTCTCTTCCACTCTCTCTAAAAATCAATAGAAAAATATTCTTGGGTGAGAATTAACAACAATAACAACAACAAAAGCCAACATGATAATGGTTATTCTCACTGGATTTTAGGTTTGTTGATGACTGTTATTTAGCATTTATTCTTTTGCATAGTTCACAATCTATTAAAATTAAATATTTTAATATATAAATGTAAGTATTTCTACTATCAACAAAAATAAAATGATGCTATTTAAAATGCATCATTAACTACGTATAGTAGATGAATTATCATAATTGTATACACATCTATTTCAACAGATTTGTTAAACTTATATACTTATTTTCAAGTTTCTGAACTTCAATTTTTTGTTTTGTGTTTTCCTTTAACATTCTGTTAGTTGACCTGAAATTAATGATGCACGAAAGGACAATCACGGTGTGACAGATATCTGGGTCTGGCAAGAACCTTGTGTGAACGAATCTCCTCTTATTGTAAGGAAAAAGCTAACTCTGACATCAATGGGAACAAATCATGTTACATTTTCAGCCTACTGAAGCTTAACCTGTTCTATCAAAGGAATAGCTATAAACAGAAACTTAGTTATAAATAACACTACTGAAATTCCATGCACTATTCTCTCCAACTTAGAATAAGAAATTGGAGATTAAGTAAACACTTAACAAAAATAATTTTAAATGACATATAACAGATATGTTTACTTATTTAATAAAACCACGAAATAGCATAATGTTCAATAACCACTTATATTCAGGATACATATTTCTCAAATCATTATTTAACTCAGCATCATATTAAAGTTGTGTAATATATTGTGCTTGTGACTATGTTCATTAATAAAACTTGTAACCTGGACAGGTTCAAGAATCATCTAAGATATACATGGCAAAAATAAAGTGGGGATTAGTATAGTGGCTGTCACAATACATATTTTACAATATACTTCATTGATTCATTTTGTGTAATTCAACTAATATATATTCCGTGACTATTGTGTAGCTGGTATGTGCTAGGGGCTGCGGACACATGCCAAGGGTAAAGACACAAAAATGGTCTCTTCGTGGAGCTAATTTTGTAGAGAAGGAGAGAAAACCAATCCAGAATCTAAAATCCAGAAAATATATACCACCGGTAATTTTTTCTAGGCAATTAGAAGGAAATAAACAATTTACAAGCAGCTTCTTTGAGGAGATGATAAGCAAGTTGAAATCTCAAGAATGAGAATGAGTAAGGCACATCCAAGTAGAGGAAAGAGCACTCCAGGCCAAGTGAACAGCAGGTGTTGAGAACCTAATGGAGAAAATAGCTCTAGCTTCACTAAAGCAGAGATTTGTGTCTGTCTGAGGCTAATTTGCCTTTCTGGTGGCCTCTAAGCGAGGTGCAAGGTGAGTACTTTAGCAATGATGTACTCTGTGCAAAACAGACTTTCGGAAATATTTGAAAAATGGTCAAAGTCTAGTTTTCTTATCATTAGAAACAGCAATATATATTTGCCCATGAAAAAGGGGATAACTGAGGTTTATAAAAATAATACTTCAAGCTCTGCCTTCAGGATTCCCCAGCCACACTTTATCTTCTCTCTCACAAAACCTGGCAGATGTCTTGAAGGGATTCCAGCCGTGTGCTTGAGTCCAGCCGCTTTCCCCAGCAGAATTCTGTTTCTTAAGCACTGTATATTTCAGGACATTTCCATCTATCTTTCAGAAAATTTCTCTTAACTCCCAGACTCCCACACGGTCCCAGAATTTAGAAAACGTCCTGTGGAGAGAATCGGTCAAGCGTTTGAGTCTCCTCCGTTTTCTGTGTTGTTATTCCAGCACTGCATGTCAACTGAAATATTCCTGGTTTCTCCTTCCCCAAGCAGAGGCTCTCTGCTTGGGCTAAGCTTGATCTGCGACCTGTGCCCAGAATCAGCAAATATCCACTCCCTTACAATGAAGTGGACTTGAGGCAAAATTCCATTTATCAACCTAATCTTATAAAGCACTGTTTTTTTTTTTTTTTTTCCTTTGGCATTTTGATTCAAAATGGATTTGGCATAGCTCAGTACATGTTCCATAATCTGAGGAATGACCGGGCATTTCTCTTTCCCTAATGCAGTATTAATACTCTATGAGCTCTCTTAGGGGAGATAAAAAGGAAAATAGGTACTTCATATGTCATAATAGGTCTTCTTATAATGTGTCTGCCTTACCCTCAATGAAGAGGTTCTACTGCTATGAACTGATTCAACTCTACGAATTAGTCAGGGACCATAACTACAGGTGGCTCAGTTCAATCCTTGTTGGTAACATTGGATATATTGTTGTTGTTGTTGATGATGATGATAATGATGATGATGATGATTCATTTGTATAGTTTAAGCAAAGCCTTCGTTTATGGTCCATCTATTTTGTTCCTGGAAACCTCATAATCAACTAACTACAGTTATAATTAAGATCTGTGCTGGTCAAACCATTCAGACGACCAGTTTAATAGAATTCTACTCCAAGAGCTGTCAGCTTGTTATGGCAGTGGAAGAGAAGAAGCAAGAGCCGTGGTCATTAAACACAGTGAGTGCTATGCCACGCTGCAGATGTTGGAGGTGTGGGGCACACACATATATGGAGAGAGAAGAATCTCTATTTTTCTCTAACTTGTGGGAAGATGACCGAACATTGTATTTCTGTGGAAATTGGAAGACAGAAACTGATAGTAAATTTTCATGACTACTCCCATAATAGTTCTGTCATTTATTCCTGGAAAAACAGGAGGATGTAACCGAATAATAATATAGAAGGCTGAGGTCACATCTCTTTCATATCATCTGTACATCTGTTTTCCAGTTGCAGGCACCAGTCCTGCATTGAAAAGTGAGAGGAGGGGAGTAGATAAAGATAATAAAAATTAGCCATGACTCTTTCTTGCAGAGAAAGTGTTTCATTCTTTTTTATAGCCTAATATTGTATTTATATACCACATCTTTTTTATCCAGTCATCTAGTGATAGGTGTTGGGGAGGGGGTTGGAGGATGGGTTAAAAAGGTGAAGGGAGTAAGAAGTTACAAAACAGCCACAGGGATGTAAAGTACAGCATGGGGAATATAGTCAATAATATTGTAATAACCACGTATGGTGCCACATGGAGGATGACTTTGTAAATTATATAACTGCCTAACCACTATGCAGTACACCTGAAACAAATGCAAAATAAAAAATATATACATAAAGGGCTTACAAAATTGTCTGGCACATACGAAGAGCTGTAAAAACAAAAAGAAAGTCAAATGACACTTTGTAGGTAAGTGGTAGAAGATAAAGAGACAATTAAACAAAGGTAAGGGAATACTTATCAAAAATGTGAATGGGAAAGAAACTGTTAGCAAAAATAAGACAATCTATGTCTTCACTGACCTTCCTCAAAAGAGTGCCCATGGGGGAAATTGTTTCCAAGCTAAGGTTTAAAATCGAGTCAATCTGTTTTGAAATCTGTGCTTTGTCTATCTCTTTGCAAGCAGCATTGACCTTGAGATTCTTCTATTTGTGTGTATGTGTTAAGAAACAGAGTTAAAATTCGTGTTCAAAGGTTAAAGAGTTTACATAAATGAGAACATAATATTTCCGCTGGTAAATTGTTAAGCAATTTATATATGATGTTTTATTATAACAGGTTTGTGTGTTTGAGGCCTCATTTACATTTTTTAAAATTACGTTTTATTATTGCCAAGGCAGTTCATAATTTCTTAGTGAACTAAATTAAAAGAGACTTCTGGCAATTAAAGCAAACATTCACCATAAATTTAATGATATTGTGGCAGATTACAGTGTGGTTCCCAATTATGTATACCTCCATGCATCCATACTCTACTGTAAGAATTGCTTTCAGATGTGATACAGGAGGAGCTTCAAGTGTGTCTGAGTAGATGGGTGGGGGCCCTAGCATTTCTGACATTGCCATGAGAAGAGCTGCTCTCAAGTAGTGAAGAAGCCTCTTAGCCTCAGCCTCAGAAAAAATGCATGCGGGCCCAGCTGAGCACAACCCACAGGGAGGAGCTTAGCCCATTCAGACCCACAGTGTGGAGAAGAGCCAGTCCACCACGTCTACCCTCGATAGCCAATTCACAACAGAATTGGAGACCTGTGAATCTGGGACAAATCTTATTGTTATTATACATAAATGAGGTTTGAGTGGATTTTTGTAAACATTGTTGAGTAGATAGCTGGCTGATCAAGACGTTGCCACCTAGAAGTGGTATGCTGCCATAACAGAAATCTAAAAGACGTGGTATGAGCTTTGGGACTAGACAGCAGGAGCTATGAAAACTATGGCAGAGGCTGGGAGAAAAGAGAACAGGCCAGTTTAAAATCAGAATTAAGAGGGATTGTAGAAACTAGAAATACTGGGACATGCCAGATTTGAAAATAAAACGTTTATCTTTGGTCTATCCAGCCAGCAATAATTCAACAGTTAAGATACAGCCTTGGAGTGGAATTCAACAAGCTATGTGGTCTTTCAAATACTTCCTGTAGCTATAAATAAATAAAGTCAAAGACTTGCAAGCTTCACCATTAGGTAAGACTACTGACATGGATGTGGTGGCGCCTATTAGATATTTATACCTGAGTAAATAGACTCCTAATAAGGTAAAGCACATGGTCCCACAAATAATAAGAATAATTTCTCTAAAGACTTGTTGGTAAGGCTCTTGGCACTTAGAGTTGACTGGAATTTAATACATTAAAAAAAATTGTTTTTGAGAGATCTATATTTGCAAGAATGTTGCCAGTCTACTCAAAATGTTTTTTTAAAACATCTCAGAGGGAAGGGGATGGGGTAAGAAGAGATTAACCAAAGAATTTATATGCATATATGCATAACCCATAGACACAGACAATAGTGTGGTGAAGGATGGAGTTGCGGGGGCACACAGGGGGGTGGGAGCGGGGTGAAGGGAGTCAATAGGGGAAAAAAGGAGGGACATCTGTAATACTTTCAACAACATAGATAAAGATAAATTAAAAAACAAACAAACAGAAAAAACACCCTGGTCCTCCACTTACTCTGGGCAGAGAATAAACAGAAAATGCCTAAGAGGCAAAGAGAAGGTTTCATAGACCAAGGCCTCCTCCAGTAAGAAGAACAAGCATCTGGTCAAAAAAAATGTTCTGTCTCAAGATTGGGAATACAAGACAAAGTTTGCCTGGCAGAATTTCAGAATTCCTATTCCACAATCATTTGTTGGGAATGTGGGTGGAGAATAACTTGTCTTTTTAGTTAATAGGTCTGCATATGAAAAGAACTGATACAAGCCCATTGTAGATCATGAGATCCTAAGCAACAATTAGTAATTCGGGGGCAGCAGATGAGTGAACTTCGTGTGTGGATGGATCCTAAATAACAGTGACTTAGGGAGTGCACTGTGGTAGACATCACTGGTTTTTGCCACTCTTAATTCTTCCCTGAAACAATGCCTTATGCCATGTGACTTGCTTTGGCTAATTGGATATTAATATGCATAACAGAGGAAGGGGTTGAACTATGCTTACATGAATGGGCTTTCTTTCTTGTTCTACTGGTTCTTCTTCAGGCAATATTAACACACATGAAGCAGACCTTAGTTGACCTTGTGGGAAGAAGCTTGAGGAAGAGCTTAACAACTAAGTCCAGCCTAAATGTGCCCACCTAGAGCTGCATTCAGAGCCATGAAAATAGGGAAAGATGCTTATTAATGTATGACTCTGAAAATTGGGGGGAATATTAGGCAGTGTTTTTGGGACAATAGTGTACTGATACAGTTATAAACCATAGATTTTTGTACTGAAGGGAAAACTACCCTCAGAGAAAGAACTTTCTTGACTTAAACTAATAGAGATAAAGGAGGACACTTTCATTCATTTTGACAAAATCAAACATAATAATCAAAATGTGTTTTCCCAGAACACTTTGAAAAAAACTTTCTCCCTCTTGGGTTATTTTAGAAAATTAGTTTTAGGCCATGGATGGAAAAAATAGCCCAGAAAATTCATCTTTTTATAGATATTATTTGCCTTTTAACCTTCAATATAAAAGATGTTAAAGATTTAATGGTAAAAGAATATACAGTTAATAACAAAAAACTAAGGAAATTAATATATCTTAGTTCATGTATTTCCTAACCTGATACTCCAATTTGAAATGAAGACATAGCTTTATATTTGGTATAGTAGGTTATTGCGGGAACTTTACATTTTTAAATATGGCTTTGTGTTACAATTTCATGCCCTTACAATTATTTCAGAAAGAAAATTCTTATCATCTTTATATAATTCTCTTAAAATTTTCTATAAACTTTATTAACTTTGTTCTGTAACAAAATTATGAAAATGATATAAGTTGTAATCTACTTGTACTTTTATGTTTGAAGGGTTTGTTCTTTTAAAGCAAACACTATCAATATTTTATGTTACATTAGACTATAATTCTCTAAATATGCTCTCAGTATAATATTTCATATTATAATTTTGGTATATTTCTCTCAATTTCATGTATGATTCTAATGTTATTTTCTGATATGTCTGACTAGTTTTAGAAAATTAAAATTGTAAAACATAGCCCTGGCCAGTTTTGCTCAGTGGTTAGAGTGTAGGCCCATGGGCCAAAAGTCGTGAATTCAATTCTAGTCAAGGGCACCCACCTAGTTGTGGTTCGGTCCCTGGCACTGGTTGGGGTCATGCAGGAGGCAACCAATCAATGTGTCTCTCTCACATCAATGTTTCTCTCTCTCTCTCCCACTCTATCTGAAAATAAATGGGGAAAAAAGTATCCTCAGGTGAGGATTAAAAAAAAAAAATTGTGCAACATAGACTTGAATAGTTATATTCACAGGGCCTCAAAACTGCCATCAGAAATGTTAATAAAAAGTTCTTCAGTCAGGAAAAAATATTATATTGGTTAGTGTAGTGAATTAAATAGTGGCCCCCTTGCCCAGCTGGTGTAGCTCATGGATTGAGCATTGTCCCATGGACTGAGAAGTCCTGGTTCAATTCCCAGCCCACATGCCTGGGTTGTGGGCTCTATCCCCAGTAGAGGGCATGCAGGAGGCAGCCGATCAATGTTTCTCTCTCACATTGATGTTTCTATATCTCTCTCCCTTCTTCTCTGTCTAAAAAATAATTTTAAAATATTTTTTTAAAAATTGCTAAATAGTGGCCCCCAGAGAACTGCCTGAAGTGTAACTGAAGAGAACTCCTACAACTAAGGATATGAAGAAGGAGTCACATTGAGACTGGTAAGGAGGGGTGGAGACTCAGAACAGGCTGGTCCCATACCCACGTGTGGTGGATAAAAATCAGGAGGGCTATACTGGCTGTGGAGGTCCCCTCTGAGGAGCTTCAGCCCAGTGCTGGTGAGAGTTTCTATAACTTCTGGCTGTGAAAACCAGTGGGGATTGTGGCTGAGTGGGACAGAAGTTTTTGGAGTCCCAGGCATTCCTCTTAAAGGGCCTGCACACAGACTTACTCGGACACACTCACTCCTAGCTCCAGCACTGGGACAGCAGCTTGAAAGGCACCAGGGACATACTCACAGGAACTGAATTGTCTGGTATCAGAACAAGAGCTGGAGGGGCAGATTTATCCCAGAGAGAGGTGCTGGCAAAAGCCATTGTTCTTTTTCTGAGCCCTCGCACCCACAGAGCCATCAGGCAGGCGTCATTCTCAGTCTTTATCAACTTGGCTAACACTGTTAACCCTGCCCTGGTGATTGCCTGAGACCCCACCCCATCCAACAATGTAGGCTCACCTAAGCTATTTCCAGTGTTTTGTTTTGTTTTCTTTTTTCATACTAACAGCCTGTCTTGGCTCATGCTTCAGACTTGCCTAAAATCTCTCAAACAAACAGCATCTGGCCTCTGCATACCCTGTACCTTTCACTAAGTGGCCCCAGACCTGGCAGTTGGCCTTGGTTCACAGCCTGGCCTCTCCTAGGCACATGTAAGCCCAGCACTAGTAGCAGCCATCTGAAGATAGCTCTGTAGCTCACACTGGGTGGCCCTGGGTAAGTCAAAGGTGGGGGTTGACCTTGGTCTGCACCTCCTGGGAGGCCCCAGAGACATCTCCACAAGCAACACACTCAAGTGGCAGACTCAATGGGCAGTAGAGCCCCACTGAAGTAAGTCCTGCTTTGTGGGGTCAGCCCCTACACACCTGATCCTCCACTGTAGTCTCAGCCTGTCCACAGCCGACAGGCCTGGAGGTAAATCTCTTCCACTGATGTGCCAACAGAAATCAAGGCTCAACTACAACAGAAGGGTGTACACAGCCCACATAGGGTAGTGGCTGGTTACCTGGAGTTCCCAGCTTGGATGATAAGGGATGACGTGTAGAATATCTGCTACATCAGGCCACTCTACCAAGCCCAGGTGACATAGCAGCTCTGCTTAATACACAGAAACCAACACAGGTAGGTGGCCATAATGGGGGGACAAAGAAACATGTCTCCAATGAATGAACAAAACAAAACTCCAGAAAAAGATCTAAACAATACAGAGACAAGCAATCCTCCAGATACAGAGTTCAAAACACTGGTTATAAGGATTCTGAATGATCTCAGGAAAACTTCAACGAAGAAATGGGAAGCATAAAAATGGACCAGAAAAAAATGTAAAAAGAACCAGTCAGAAATAAAGAATACACTAACTGAAATGAAGAATAAATTACAGTGAATCAACAGTGGAATAGATGAAGCAGAGGATCAAATAAGAGGTTTGAAAGATAAGAAAGCAGAAAACACCCATTCAGAACAGCAAAAAAAAAAAAAAAAAAAAAAAAATCCCAAAAAATGATGTATAAGGAGCCTTGGGACAACTTCAAGCACACCAACATTCACATCATGGAAGTACCAGAGGAGAAGAGAGAGAGCAAGGAATTGAAACCTATATGAAAAAAATAATGACAGAAAGCTTCCTTAACCTGTGAAGGCATTCATTCATTCATACATTCATTCAATAATAGACTCTGTGCTGATATTTTGTCAGGCACTGGAAATAAGATAACATGGTCTCTGGATTCACAGAGCTTACATTCTAATGAGAGACAAAAAGAAGTTAACAAATGCTTCATTTTAAGTACTAAGGTCTACACCAAGACTCATCATAATGAAAATGCCAAAGGTTTAAGACAAAGAGAGAATCATAAAAGCAGCAAGAGAAAAGCAGTTAGTTACCTACAAGGGAGCTCCCATAAGATGGTTAGCTGATTTCTCAACAGAAACTCTGCAGACCAGAAGGGATTGGCACAAAATATTCAAAGTGATGAAAAGCAAGGAACTACAACCAAGATTACTCTACCCAGCAAAGCTATCATTTAGAATCAAAGGACAGATAAAGAGTTTCCTAGACAAGAAAAAGCTGAAGGAGTTCATCATCACTAAACCCATATTACAGTAAATGTTAAACAGTCCTTTTTTAAGATGGAGGGAGATTATGGAGATGGGTGAAAAAGGTGAAAGGATTAAGAAGTACAAATTGGTAGTTACAGAATAGTCACAGGGATGTAAAGTACAGCATAGGGAATATAGTCAATAATATTGACTATATGGTGCCAGATGGGTACCTGATTTATTGGGGTGATAACTTAGTAAGTTATATAATGTCTAATTACTGGTTATATACCTGAAACTGATATATTTTATGTCAACTGTACTTAAAAACTAAAAAAATAATTTAAAGTAAAGTAATATAAAATAAAATAATGAAAGAAGTTAAAAAAAATAGTGGCCCCCAAATGGTATGTCAAATCCTAACCTCCAGTAAATGTGAGTGAGATCTTAGTTGAAAATAGGATCTTTACTGATGTCTTTAAGGGTGAATAGATGCATCTTGGATTAAATGTAGGACTTCTATCCAATGACTTATGTTCTTATAAGCAAAAAGAAACAGAGACTAAAATAATGTATGAACAAGCCAAGGAAAAACAAAACTTGTTGCTAGCCACCAGAAGCTAGGAGAGAGACAGATTGTCCCTCAGAGCCTCCAGAAGAAACCAGTCCTGCTGAAACCTTGAGTTTGGATTAACAGCTTCCAAAAGTATGAGAGAATGGATATTCATTGTATTAAGCCCCAAGTTTGTGGTAATTTGTGAAGGCTGCCCTAGGAAACATACACATGCTAGTACTGGAAAGTGAAGTGCTGCTGTAACAAATACCTACAGATCTAGCAGTGGCTTTGGAATTGGCTAATAAGTAGAGGTGGGAAGAACTTAGATGCACACGACAGATAAACCCCGGATTGTTCTGAAAAAGTCATTGGTAGAAATATGGATGTAAAGTTGGTTAGTGAGAGTTCAGAAGGAAATGAGGAACATGTTATTGGAGACTGGAGGAACGGCAGTTCTTGTTCTAAAGCACCATTAACCTAGGTTGAATTTATTCTACTGTTCATTAAAAAGCAGAATTTGTATTGGATGAAATTAGCTGAGGAGATTTTCAAGCAAAATGTTGAATCTGCTGCCTGGTTACTTCCTGTGCTTATAGTAAAATGTAAGAGGGATGAGATAAATTGAAGAAGGAATTGCTAAGCAAAATGAACTAAGATTTGATGATTTGGGAAATTCTCAATCTATCCAGATTTCAAAGGAAGCTAAAATTAGGAAATCCACCATGAGGCGGGAAAATATTTTACTAAAAATATTAGGTATGCAATGCATCGATCTACTTAACCCTCGTAGCAGAAGCCAGGATTGTAAATGGGTTTATCCAGGAAAAATCTGTAGAGAACTCTGTTCTAACGGTGCAGGCCCCTCTGAATCACATGGGAGACCTACAAGGTTTCTGGGAATGTTAGACCAACACAAACACTGCCAGAAAGGGTCAGGGCCTGGACAAAATGAAAGAAGGTCTTTGGACTCTCACATTTCAACTTATTCTCTGTGAAAGACAATGTTCAGGAAAAACTTGCAAGCCAGAAACTGGGAGAAAATATTTTGTACACATATTTGATAAAGGCTTTGTCTCCAAAATGTAAAAAGAACTCTTAATAAGAACAATAATAAGAAAACAAACAAGCCATTTTTATAACTCAAATATATTTTAATAAAAAAGAAAAAAACAATGTTTTATAAATCAAAACTCAGATAAATGCAATTTAAAATAAATTAACATACAGATGCATATTTGGCTGCTGTATCTGTACAGATATTATTTTAGCAAAACGGACTCAAATTGCCCAAATTTGTGATATTTAACTCAGATTGTCAGAGGCCCTATAACACATTGGAAATAGTACATATATAGAAAAACATTTTTTTTAACTGTATTTATGTAACAGCTCTGACACTTGCCTCATAATTTGTATTTTTTTATTTGGTGGAAAAGTTTATTTCTGAAAATACAAATACATCCTTCTACTTGTAAATATCTTCTTACCTCATATTTCTTTGAATTAATTAAATTTATTAGGATGACACAGTTAATAAAATTATAGGTTTCAAGTATACAATTCTATCATACATCAGCTGTGTAGACACGAAACTAATCACATAGGAGAAATCATAGGTACTAAACTTATAGACATTGATCTTAGAAAACATTTTATGAATTTGATCCCAAAGACAAAGAAGGCAAAGGCAAAAATAAATGAATAGGACTATATAAAACTAAAAAGCTTCTGCACAGCAAAAGAAACCACCAACAAAACAAAGACAGCCAACTGAATGGGAGAAGATATTTGCTAACTACAGCTTTGACAAGAGGTTAATATCCAAAACATATAAAGAATTCATACAACTCAACACCAAAAAACCAAACAATTCAAATAAAGAACAGGGCAGAGGACCTGAACAGATGCTCTCCCAAGAAAACATACAAAGGTCCAACAGATATATACAAAGATGACAGACAACCTTCTTTAAAAATAAGAAAAATATTAGAACAGATACCTCAGCAAAGGAAATGTTCAGATTTCAAATAAACATGGAATATATAATATATAATTTTTCATTAAAAATTTTCAAATTAGCCTTGGCTGATTTGGCTCAGCAGTTAGAGCATTGGCCCTCAGACCAATGAGTCGTGGGTTCAATTCCAGTCAAAGGCATGTACCTTGGTTGTGGTTAGTCCCCAGCCCTGGTCGGGGTGGTGCGGGAGGCAACCAGTCAATGTGTCCCTCTCACGTCAATGTTTTTCTCTCTCTCCCTCTTTCTCTCTCTCCCTCCCTCCCACTTTATCCGAAGATAAATGGAAAAATATCCTCAAGTGAGGATTAAAAAAAAATTTTTTTTTCAAATTAAAACAACACTGACATATCACTACACACCCATTGCAAAGGCTAAAATCCAGAAAAACCAAACGAAACAAACAAAAAAAACCTGATGATACCAATTGCTAGCAAGGATTTGAAATAGTAATGGTCATTTATTGTTGGTTGAAGTTCCAAAAAATACAAGCACTTTGGAAAACAGTTTGATAGCTTCTTGCAAAGGTAAATATAGTCCTGCCACATGATCTAGCATTTGCACTCCTAGATATTTATGTAATTATTTTGGAAAACTTAATTTTAACAACAACAACAACAACAAAACCTGCACAGGAATGTTTACAGCAACTATATTCATAATTGCCAAAAAAAGGAAGCAACCAACATGCCCTTCAATAGGTGAATGGATAAATAAACTCTGATATGTCCATAAAATAGAATACTATTCTGCAATAAAAAGAAATAAGCTATCGATCCACAAAATGGCAAGCATAACTATTGTGAAGTAAAAATGCACATTGTGAAGTAAAAAAAATCTATGTGAGAAAAGACTAAATACTGTATAATTTCAATTATGTGACATTCTGGAAAAGGCAAAACTATAGATATGAAGATTAGTAGTTGCCAAATTTATGGGTAGAGGAGGGGAGGATGGTGAGCAGGTGATGTACACATAATGTACACTCTCTCCAGTACTATACACCTCTGATCTGATTCCCCAACCCCAGATGCTCTTTCTCCCATGCTTCCTGTTGCTTAGGCTAAAATACTTACAGCCATTCTTTATTTCTTAATTTATTATATTTCACATTCAATATAGCTGCAAATGTTATTGCTTGTAGCTTCAAAACATAATCAAAATAAAACCATTTGTTGAAACAATTCTGCATAATAGAATATGAAATGCTAGATACATGGTTCTATTCATTTTTTAAAACCTACATGACTTTATAATACAAATAGCATATTCAATGTATCAAAAATTATCTATCTATCTATCTATCTATCTATCTATCTATCTAATCAGAATACTGCCATTTTTTTTAGCAACTCTACTATTACAAGGCAAGATACCACCATCTTTTTCTTGGATTATTTCAAAACCTCCTATCTGGTATCTTAGAATATGTCCTAGCCCTCATACACTTTGTTCTTAACAAGGAGCCAGAGTGATTTTTTTGTGTGTGTGATTATACATGAATTCAGATAATTTCCTTGCTCAAACTCATCACATTCTACAACTTTTTAATAAATTTCCACTATATGTCAATTTTTTATATAATCATTATAAAGGAGGCACTTTTAGTAACTTTCAACAATTGTTTAGGAGAATTCTGTTGGAATTGTAATGTTTTCATGTATTTCAGACTCTATTTTAAAGAATCTCATTATGCAGTTCCATCCTCTATGTCTCTAAAAAATGTGAATAGTCTTCTCTCTAGTATAGCTTTAATAAGTACAAGAAGTAAGTAATGTGACCTTTCTACATACTTTTTCTTCCCTGTAGAAGACAATTTCTATCAAATAAAAATGAAAATAATCAGAATAAGTGTTCACTATAGGTATCTGTTCATTTTTCATCATTATGGTACAAGTTGAGGGTGATACGAAGGTTAGTCTTTGATTTTAATTTAAATTGATTTTACTAGTAAATTGGATTTTGTTATGCTTCACGAGGATATACTTTGTGTAGCTAACTGAATTGCCTACCTTTACAAATTGATATGAATCAGGAAAGAAACTTCATTTTATGCAAACTTTTTAATATCTAGGCAGAAATGTAAAATGTACCCTTGCAGTTGTCTGTGGGCCTACTGCATTAATAATTCTATTTATCTAAGCAAAAGGAATATGTTATCTTACATGTAGGCATGCACCTCTGTGCTTCTCTACCTTATTACATGTTAATATATTTAATCTAGTCAACATCCTTGGATGTTTTAAACATGACTACGTGCATTTATGTGAAGGCTTGGGCATACTTTTACCACCAGCAATGAATTTGACCTATTAGCAAAAGCTTTGAAAACTTTTATCTAGTAACATGCATAGAATTAGCATCATCAGCATTGTTTTGTTGGTTGTTTCATTTATTTATTTATTTTTGTGTGTGTAATTTGTGCGCATGTGTGTGTGTTTATGTAACTGTTACATTTTACCCGGTGTTATTTCCCTCAACAAGTGATAAACCACCTGCACTTTTTATTTTGTTCATGAAACATGTTATTAGGCATCAGAAAAATCTTTAAAATGTTACTTCCTGTAATACTTAAATAAACCTGAACCAGTAACTTCAAGAAACAGGTCAGAATATTAATATATTCAAAATTTGAAAAGAGAAGAAATATCTACCTTGGTCAAAGCACATCTAAGACTAAATCTGTAAGCCAAATTTCATGACTTGAACTTCAGAAAGGGCTGGTGAAATAAGGATGAATTTCTTTCTTTCCTTCTCATTTTCCCATAGGCTAGAGCTCTATTTGTCATGATATCAAACTACAGAAAACAAAACATGTAAGACGGGGTCTTAGCGTCGCGGAGGCGGTGGTGCTGATGGCGCAGAAACAAGGCCTTGAGCCTGCATCGTGGAAATTGCAAGGCAGCTGCCCGGCCACGCCCCTTTCCTCTGGGCCCACAGGTCGACGCTAAAAGCACCTTTGAAGGAACGTGTCCATTGCTGGTTCTGGATAATTCTCAAGTGCACCTCAAATCCAATCCCAAACTGACACCCAGAATACAGAAACTTCTTGATTGAGAAGCAAGAAATTATACACTCAGTTTTAAAGAAACAAAAATTATGGAAAAGTACAAAGACTCCAAAAGTATATTGTTGATTACTTGTCAAACATGCAACAAAACGGTTAAACATCATGCTAAAAATAGAAGCTTTCTATCAGCATTGAAGAGCAATCCTGCCACTCCTACCAGTACTCTGAGCCAGAAGACACCAGAAAGAAAGACTCTAAATTCTGCAAACCTAAATCATAGCATGGCTGGTCCCAAAGGCAAGAGCCCAGCATTGGTTTTCAGAACACCTCCATCTGGACAATCAACACCCACTTGCTCCTCAAAAAATGTGAACAAAACAAAGAAACACTTCTCTCAACTAAAAATGTTGCTTAAGTCAGAGTGAATCCAAACAGAATTCAAAGGCGGACTTAAGAAATTTCTTATCTTCTTTGTAAAGGATGGATGATGAAAATAACAAATGTTTAAAGCAATCTCTGAAACTAAAGTTAGAAAAACAGCTTTTAAAAAATTTTATTTACTCTTTAAATACATGAAAACTAGGGTCCAAGATCAAACTTTCCACGGGATTCTTCAGTGTTTATGGAGAAAATACCTCATTAGAATGAATAACTAAAATCTGCTCATCTCCCAGGGTAGTTCTGAGAATACAAAATATATGAAAGGTCCTTGTAAGTAGTAAAGGTATATATGAACATTGAATGGTTATATTATTTTTTCCTGCCTTAATTAGTAGCTTTCATTATTTGTCATTTTCTTTTATAAGGGTCTTGACACCTCTGGGAGAGGGTCTACTCCTTTTAGGTGTCTATAATGCTAATTTGGAAAAGGAATCAAGTGTGTGTGTGCTTGTTTTCCCACATTCATATCTGCATAATTGTATATGAGTAAAATTTGAACATTATTCCTATTTTGCATGCAAAAGTAAATATTGATCCCCAGTCAGATATCAGATTTTTCATTTTTACAACTTTCTGTTGTTCCTTTGGTAATATTTCTCCATAAGTGGCCTTTCATTTGCTCTGGTGAAGTCTAAAATTTATTATTATTTCTAGGTCTAAAATTTATACTAGACCATAACACAGTAACAGTTTATCTGTCTTAAATTTTCTCTGGAACACAGATATATTTTTTAAATGATTGGCTAGAATTACATTCAACCTGTTTCTAAAAAACTCTCTAAATAAATAATTTAGATACTTTAGACTATAAAAAAAAAAAAAAGGAAAGAAAAGAAAACATGTGAGACACTTTTCTTATTCCTGAGAAAGTACAAGTGCACCAAATACGGTCCGTCTATAGTACTGTGAATTTATCTTTTATATAATCTCCCCAGATACCACTGCTGTAATGTGTAACCCTGAACTTTTGATATGGTGATCTTACGTCTTATGTAAGAAACAACTTCAATTCTCTTTTTCCATTTCTCCTGGAAGAGTGTGTGTATCTTTCTGGTACCCACCTCATGTGATTCGTATATTGGTATTATGATATAGATATTAATGTATTAAATACAATAAATCATAAAACAATTTCACCATAAGTACTAATATGCAGTAGCTTCTAATTTGTGAGCAAATTGAAGACTAGTATAATACATACCTACATTACTCTGTGGTGTAAGAGTTGTTTTAATATTTATTTCTGACTTTCTATATATATATTAAAAATAAGTATTTTTACTAATGCTATCCAAATTAATTACATTTCTGTATTTTTACATATAAATATAATTATTTTTCCATAATAGTTTTTTACTAAAAATGATTTAAACTATATATGAAGTATTTGCATATTATATATATAGCATTTTCATTTATGCAGATCATTGTCATTTTAAGTACATGGCTTGATAATATGATCTGATAGCTCAGAAAAGATTAGAGAAATGTTTATGCTTTTGGGACTACAGAGAATTGTATTTATGGTCAACAAAAACATTTTCAGGCTGTTGCTTAGCAACCTACATGCAAGGGAGAATTTGCATCAGTGCACAAAGAATAAGGATTTATGATATTAAATTCTTTAATAGTGTTTGGTATTCTTCTTCAAAGTTTACTAACAATATTAACTTTGTTGGCTTTCTAATTTCATTTGTAGTTATCAGTTTACTTATTAACTTTTATATAAAAGCACAAGAAGAAAAATACATATAAAACCTTTGAAAAAGACAGGGTGGTGGAGAGGGGAAGGCAGGAAGCGAGGAGGGAGGAAGGAAAGAAGGCGGGAAGAGAAGGATAGTGGAAGAAAGATGAAGAATCTCATCTTCAGATGCAAACAGCCATTTTATTACTCCCTTAGGAGAAACAAACTGTCATAATTAATATGAAGGTACTATTTTCCTCTCTTTTTCTGGGGTTATTTTATGGCAAATACAACTATATTCTGGTGAGATATCTCTTCAGTGAATTTCATACAGGGAAATTCAAAGTGGAAAGACAAAAACAGATACCTACAACTACAAGTGTGTGAATATTGGCTCTTGTTCCACACTTACTCATTTGCCAGGATACCTTTGCCAAGTTATACATTTCTACTTGCGTCCCAAGAACAGTGGTGGCATTGTTAGAATTGAAGAATGAATCACTTTCATTTTTATTTTCTCTTGAAGATTTAAAAAAAAAATCACAGGAACCTAACTACCTACAACAAACAATATTATGAAATTATGATAGTTGGTCACTCATTATTACTAACTAATAATTTCTTCACATAAAAATACAATTTGCATATTCCATTTCTTTCTTATAGCCCTATCACCGTTGATGGTACCACTATGATGTTAGCTAAGTTAGAAATCAGTTCATTGTTATCCACACGTATATATTTTTGCTGCCCATATGTAATAGGCAACTATACCTTGCTTAATTCTCTTATCTATTTCCCCCTTCAAATCCAAATCATTCTTTCCATACTCACTGCACCTGCTTCAGTTCTTTCCTTCATTATCCTTAGAAGTGCTTCTTAATTGGTCTTTCCATTTAGTCTTTTCTCTCCAAAGCATATAAATTGTTCGCAGAGTGTTCTTTCTGCATCAATGATATCACTAATTTAAAACTTAGCAGCCCAGCTGGTGTGGCTCAGTGGTTGAGCATCAAGCCACGCACCAAGAGGTCACAAGTTAGATTCCCGGTCAGGGCACGTGCCCAGGTTGTGGGCCTGATCCCCAGTGGGGGCATGCAGGAGGTAGCCAATCGATGTTCTTTCTCATCGATGTTTCTCTCTCTCTCCCTCTCCCTTCCTCTCTCTCTAAAAATCAATAAAGAAAAAACAATTAAAAAACAAAAACAAAAAAACCTAGCAAAGGCTTCTTATTACCTGTACAAAAAAGTCAAAACTCTTAACATGACGTAGTACATGACATCATGACATAGACTCTGCTTACCTTAGCTGCATATTCACTCATTACTTTCTCCCCCATTATATGCAATACTGAAACGATATTGAGATAGTCATAATTTTCTAAATTTTGTAGTTTTTTTTTTTTTTCTACTACTTTAGCAAATAATCCCTATACATATAATTTCCTTCTGTTCCTTATTTGGAAAACAACTAATTCTTGACTCTCAAATTTATCTTTGCTTCCCCCCAAAAGCCTCTGTTTAACTCTCCTTCTCAGTGAAAATGAATATTCCCTAATCAGTGTTAGCTCTCTAGCTGACACATATTTCTGTTACTATACCTTATTACTGTATACTTATTTATAGGTCAGCACCTGTTATACGATACATAGGCACTTTCTTCTCCAACATTTTTTTCCTCAGGACCTATACAATGTCTTTTAGGCTCTAGAGGTCAATGTTCAACAAATATTGTATAGCTCAATAATGTGATGTTGAATAGATGAATTAATCTATTAAATAAATTATTGAAGTAGTAACATAAATTTTAAAAAGAACATTTATGGAGACATTTGATCTTTGAAACACTTAGCATTTTTTGTTCAGTCAAAAGAACTTTTAAGTGTGATTCTGTGAATCAAAGCCAGGATTTGCCATTTGCCTTCTTTATTCAACAAATATTTATTGGCTACAAATTAGATACCCTGCACATAATTCAAGTAGTTTCCACCATCCATACTTATAATCCCACAGGCTATCGTTTATGACAGAGGAGAGATGGGCTGATACTTGTCATCATGAAACTGTTTATAAGATTGAAAAGAGAGCCACTTACCCCAGAATTGCAGAGCTTAAGCATGCCTCAAGGAAAATGTACAACCTGAATCATGTTTCGAGAAAGAACACGTCTAGGCCAAATGAAATCTGATCTAGAGGATATTTCAAGGGGAGGAAATAGTAGGGACAAAGGCTTGGGGGAGGGGGTGAAAGAAAGAATGATATTTGAAGGGAACTGCAGGTAACTAATACATGATTAGGTTTCCCCATCACAAGGAAGCCACAGATCCAGATTCATTTAGGTGACCAGAATTTATTGTAAGAATTCACGTAGAAGCAACATTTGTTAAATCATTCCTTAAATGTTTACCGAGAAACACGAATGCAACAGGCACTGTGCTAAATTCTACAAAATTCATCTCAACAGCAATAAATCTCAAGTTTGCAGGCTTATATTCTAGTGGTAGAGAGAGTTATGTCTCTTATAGTCCCACACATGGTTAACAGGGTTGTGACAGAAAAGGGGACAGGATATGATTAGCACAGGCAATGAGGGAGACTGAAGCATCAGAAACTCATCTAGAAGTTGAAAGGCCAGGCTTCATAGACACCAGAAAATTCATTCAGAATTCAACAGCAACCCTGCCAGCCTACTGCTGGGCTGAATTTCTAGACTATGAGGAAATGGGGAGAATGGGTAACCTAGTTTAGGACCATAGGTAAGGAGACTGAATTGCTTGTAGGGACAACCAGTTTATTTACCTTGCTAGAGGTTACAATCCTCCTTGAATCTATAGGTTATTATTTTTAATTTTAAAAATATAGCTATTAGCTTTTTAAATATTGCAACTGCCCCACTTTTATGGGACTTCACATTTTATGGGGCTTCAGTACACATAGGATAGATCTTTTCACTTATATTTTTTCCTGTATGTTTCTATCTTTCTTTTTTTCTCTGAGTGCTTCAATTTGGATATTTTCTATTCAATGATTTGAGATTTTCTAACCTTACCCTGGATTTGTTTTTCTATTGAATCCAAATAGTAAGTTTTTAATTATATTCCCTGCGTTTCTTAGATTTAGAATATTCATTTGATTTTTAAAAAGATTTTAGTAAACATTTTACCCATTTTCTTGAACAGTTAACTATTTTATTTTAAATTTCTTGTAAGGAGGATTCAATGTCTGGATACCCTGGAGTCTATTTCTGTGGTTTGAATAGTCTATATCTATTCCTTTGTCATATTTAGGGATGTTCCAGAACAGCAGAACAGAGAATGAACATCTCTTCCTAACCCTGCAGTCAATAACTTAACATGGATTGTGTGAAATCACTCATGGTGGGAATATTTATATATGGAAATCAGTGAAAGCCACAAATCAAAACTCTTCTGTTCTCCAAAACCATTGCATATAGTCCTGTATTTTAGCATTCCTAGTAATTTTTTTTAAATGAATGACAAAGTTGTCTACAAAAACATTAGAGGGCAATGATTTTCAACCTTTTTCATCTCATGGCGCACACAAACTAATTACTAAAATTCTGCAGCACACCAAAAGATAGATTATACTTTGCTGATCTGACAAAATATATATAGGTATAATTTGGATTCATTCACATCAGGTGGTTATTGTTGTGCTGGCTGTTGTCATTTTTTTAATTTGTCAATCTAAGGGAAAAGAGGTCAGTGCCCCCTGACTAAATAGTCAGGTATTGCATGTTTTAAAAATTCTTGTGGCACACCAGTGTGCCTGCCACAGCTCACGGTTGAAAATTGCTGATATAGAGGCTCTACCTGAAGTGATTTTTTTCATTTAAGGAGGCTTATTGTTTTGCTCTGCTTGGCAGACAGAATGATGGCTGGCTGGTAACTTGAATACCACCAGGCTTCTGGCTGAGTAGATGGTGGATTGACATTTTGGTAAGGTTCTGTCTACCTTGAGTTACCCAGCTCCTCTGGTATAGCCCTCCAGAACTTTCCACTGAAAGATCCTCCTTTGAACTCTCTCTGTCTTTTGCCTTAGCAAAATGTTGTATCAAAAAACAGTATCTTATCCTTTGAGACGACATGGAGGGACCTGGAGAGTATTATCCTAAGCAAAACAAGCCAAGCAGAAAAAGACAAATATCACATGATCTCACTTATTTGTGGAATATAATGAACATAACAGTCTGAGGAACAGGGTAGACCCAGAGGCGTGGATGTAGCGTACAGACTGACAACCCTCAGAAGAGGGGGTTGGGGGAGGGAAGAGATAAACCACAAAATTTATATGCATGTACGCATAACTGATGGACATGGACAGCAATGCTGGGGATGGATGGGGTGGGGGGGGTTGGGGAGGAGGGTGTCAGTGGGGGAAAAAGGAGAAACATCTGTAACAAAAACAAATTAATAAAAAAAAACAGTATCTGTTTTTCAAGGGTGGTTTAAGCTCATCTTTTCAGACTTGTACTCTTGGCAACTTCACAACTCACATGTGTTGAGGGGAGAACTGGTTGTATATCATAATCGATTATTAGTTGTCAAAAATAAATAATAAATAAATAAAGTTCTGTGCCCTCCTTTCTCAATTTTTCAATTTTGTTCCTTCACTCCTATAGGAATTGTGATGGCTCCTATGGTTTCTCTGTCCTCCTGCAGTTTTTTTCTCCTAGATAAAACATAGATTATTTTTTATATTTTTGCCCTATGCCTCAAAGGAACAAATATCCTAAGTAAAAAGCTATTTCTCTGTAGCTTTATCCTCCATAGAATCTGGGTGCCTTCTCTTCTTGTTGATTCAGCAGCCCTCTGAGGACTTCAAACAGACTTTTAAATTTTTCTTATTGTTGTTAATCTGGCTTTTCTAGTTGTCCTTCATAGGAGTGGTGGTCTCTATAAATTACTCACTCTTATCTGGAAGGAGAGATCTGCTCTATTAAACCATGATTGCTCTGGATTAATTTTATATCTAGTCCTTATATATATCTTGGACCTAGCATGTGGCTGGTACACAGGGAGTAATTAGATATGTAATGAATTTCTTATTTATGTAAAAATACCCTTTCACAGTGAGGCAAAGTTATATAATCTTCCTTTCAACATTTCTCAGTGTTCTTTTCCTTATATATGCACCCAAAATATCACCTGCCTGAATTTTTCATATTCATATTATAAAAAATATGACTTTCTGTTATTAATTTACTTAAAAATGTCTTCACATTACATTTTTTTTTTTTTAGTATCACTTAATAAATTGAACTTTAAAAAATGAACTTTGGAGGTTTTTTTGTTTAGTTTTGAGTTGTTTTTTTTTTTAATTGATATGTTCACCGTTTTAAAAATAAAGCAAGATGGAATAAAAAGTAAAATAAAAAATAGTCCTATAACATGGAGAGGGAGATCTTATTAACAATTAGCAAATTCCATAAATAATATCCTTCTATTCCTGCTTTTGTTTTTCTTTAAAAATTGACTATATTGCCCTGGATGGTTTGAGTTAGCAGTTAGAGTGTCGGCCCACAGAACAAAGAGTCAGGGGTTTGATTCTGGTCAAGGGCACGTGTACCTCGGCTGTGGTTCGGTCCCTGGCCCTAGGTGGGGTCGTGAAGGAGGCAGCCAATCAATGTGTCTCTCAGGTGGATGTTTCTCCCTCTCTCCTGCCCCCCACACACACTCTATCTTAAGATAAATGGAAAACTATCCTCGAGTGAGGATTAAAAATAGACTATATTTAATTATTAAATAAAATATCAATTTAAATTTTATGTAAAATACATGGAGAAAACCCTGTCAAATAAAAAGAATAGCTGAATTCAGGATTAATGTTTTATGTATAATCAATATTGATATTTAAATAATGCGCAATTTTAAGAAAAATATAGAACATTAGTGGAAGAAGTAATTTTTAAAATTATATATTTTCATTTAGACAATGCTTATTGGCATTCTCTTATAACACATTATCACACTAGCCTTCTTTCTAATTGGTATTATTCTCTCCTTATTCTTGTTAAAAATATATATAGTAATTTATATATATAAATTATTGCATTTATAACAATAAAATGTGCATTTATTTAGTAAAGACTAAAATCATATCTTATGTACAGAGAAAATCTGTTCACTTATGCTCAAATAATAGAAAACAAACACAATAATAATCCTTTCATTTAAAAATTTTTCTCCAGAACTTTTTTTGGATAGATATTAGTACCGAGGCATTTATAGCATAACTTTACTACTAAAAGCTTAAAGTCTTTGGCAGATGTAGTGTTTTTTTAGGGGAATTTCAAAGCAGTTTCAATAAGCATGAAACACATCCAGTTTTGTCTTGAGAAAATTATCTGATCATCCCAAATTTTGTACTTAGAATATCATACAGTAGTTATTTAATAACATACCATAAACATCAAATTTCTAAATAACAGTTTACAATTTCTACTCATGTTATATAATCAAAGAAAAACAAATCACAAACATCATCATTAATCACCATTTAAATGTACACATTTTAAGTGTTCTTAAAATATTTTGATCTCACATACCAATGTGATTTCAATGAATTAAATGTTTAAACCAGCATTTACATATATTTTAATCTAAGAGTAACATACTTTTTCTGTGATTATGTAATTTCTTATGACAACAGAAAAATAACAGGTAAAAATAATGCATAGAAATGGCAATCTGAATATAAAATGACTCACTAAATATAAAAGCTGTTTTCCTCCTGAAGAACATGATATGAACTTAATAACAGATCAAATAAGTTTCTTCACTTTAGTTGATAACAGGACAAAAATATATTTAGTTACCAAAAAGAGAGATTATATGTTTCTGAACATATAATTTGTCTCTTGGAGAAAAAAATGAGAAACAAATAATTAGTTTTCAATTTTTAACTAGACATTGCAAATAGATCCAATAATTTACCAAGATATTAAAATAAAAATAAGCTACTCATCACCTTAACAGAAAAGTGGTAACTTACTTATCTTCATAACCTTTACATTTATTTATTTATTGATTGATTGATTTTTATCCTCATTCGAGGACATTTTTGCATTTATCTTCAGATAGAGCAGGAGGGAGAAAGGGAGGAAGAGAAAGAGAGAAACATCGGTGTGAGAGAGTCACATCGATGGCCACCACCCACACAACCCCAACCGGGGGCGGGGACAAACCGCAATGGAGGTACATGCCCTTAGTGGGAACTGAACCTGGGACTCTCTGGTCCGCAGGCCGACGCTCTATCTGCTGAGCCAAACCGGCCAGGGCATCTTCATAACCTTTAAATGCCTACTGGCCTACTATGTCTTGCACACAGTAAATGATAATTAAATATTTGTTCAAATGATAATTACAGTTTCTCTATTTTTAGGGGAAAAAAACACAAAATTTATATTATTTGTTTCTAGATTTAGATAATACTTCCATTTCCCATAATGCTCTTTCTTTTAAAAGCACAATCTATTCTTATTTTTATGTAATATAGTTGCAACAATTCTACTTAAAATAATGGGAATTAACTTATGTTCTATTAAATCAATATAATTTTATTCCATTAGTCAGTTAGTCTTGAAAAACACTTTGAATCAGTTATAATGAATTCTTATGGGATATACAGAAAACAGAGAGTACTGATAATTCAAAAATCAAAAGGTTTAGTATACAAAAATTGACTCCATAAATTACAGTATTCTTCGATGCTTTTTATAAACTTGTATATCCATAGTTTTTCATGACTATTTGTAACAAATGACTATTGTATATGCTTGAATCATATTGTCTTATACAGGAAAACCTCGATATAATGGACTAATTCTGGCTGGGGTGTCCATTAAAGCCAAAGTCCATTATATAATAAATAGGTTTTCTGAATGCGTATGTTAAAAAATTGACAAATTAGTTAGTTTACCTGTTTTTACTTATCTAGACATATTTGTGTAATTTTTTGTGTAATTTTAATTACACAAATATGTATGTATGAATAATTTAATTTCACAGAAAAGTTTTCTATATGTATTATTGCTTATGTACTCACCATAGTTTTGAGACCATAATCAATAATTATGTGATCTAAATGGAAATAAATTTTTTTCCAAAGACACAATTTAATTATATTTAACTAAGCAAATAAAAATATTCTTAAAAAACAAAATTTAAATTTTATAAAAACATAACTAAACTGTCATATTTTTAATTTTGAGGTAACATTAATTAAGAGACATGAAAAATTTCAATCTAAGCAATGAGCTTAGAAACCTTACATTTTGATATATGTATATATAAAACTATTTTCTTCTTAGAAGTAGTTGTGTTGTTCAGGTAATGACAAGAATAATTATACTATTTTTATGCTGTTAAACAGTATATTTTGAAGTTAGTTTAATAAGTGTATATTTCCAATTAGCAAATCTTAACACAACAAAATAAAGTTAGCTTTCTAAATATTAATTTACATAGTCGCTCTCCCTCCAAAACAATATACCCTCCCCAATAAAAAGTACTGTGGTTTTTGTTTTTTTTAATCCTCACCCGAGGGCATTTTTGCATTTATCTTCAGATAGAGCGGGAGGGAGAGAGGGAGGAAGAGAGAGAGAAAAACATCGGTGTGAGAGAGACACATCGAGTAGTTGCCACCCACATGACCCCAACCAGGGCTGGGGACAAACTGCAACTAAGGTATGTGCCCTTAGCGGGAACCAAAACCAGGACTCTCTGGTCCGTGGGCCGATGCTCTAACCACTGAGCCAAACCAGCCAGGGCAAAAGTACTGAGGTTTTGATCATACAATTGATACTTCTGATGTAGTATCCTTTGGAATTCACCTGTGGCAAGTTCCTGAACAAGCTGTGATCCTGTTCTGAGGCACAACCTTTATTCAGCCATTAATTCTCTTTTCTCATCAATCACCACATGTTTTGTTATTAAACACATAGCTTGCAAGCTACAATTAATAGTTTAACCCAAGTTAGAAATTTTCTATGTTCTGTTCACTGGGACACATGCTGAGGACTCAGAGACAGAAATAGGGCACAGTTTCAGCACTCAGAGAACATGTCCTTCAATCCTGTACAGATAGATAAACAAGTAACACTTAAGTATGATAAGTGCAAAGCAGGAAAAACATACAGAATTTGCCTTGGCTCGGTTGGTTGGAGCATCGTGCCATACACCAAAAGGTTTCAGATTTGATACCTAGGTCGGCGGTTTGGTCCTTGGTCTGGGCGCATACTGAAAAAACCCATCAATGTTTCTCATTCATTTCTCATCTCTCTCTCTCTCTCTCTCTCTCTCTCTCTCTCTCCTCTCACTCTCAATTTCTCTCTCTAAAATCAATAAAAAATATCCTTGGGTGAGGATTTGAAAAAAAACACATGAAGAATGAGTGATTATTGCTACTTGGGGGAGTCAGAGGAGACTTGGCAGAGGAAGTGATATGTGATTTGTGACTGAAAACTGAATAAAATATTCATCAGGTGGATAAAAGATATTTATTAAATACATGGAACTTAGGTGTTCAAAAAAACAGAGATTTACTATTTTTCTCTAAACAAAATTCAACCACCCTTTTAAACAGAGCCCATGCTAATGTCACTAGTAGGTTATTCAAACCCTCACTTAGGTTTCTTTTACCCCTCTTCCAAGCTTCCCACATGGGATGTTTTGTGGTAGTTTTTAAGAAGTTAATAAACTTTCAGGTTTTCCTTCTGGATAATACTTTCTTGACTCATTTGATCGTAGTTTTGAACATGTAACTTTCTTTAATAAATGAAGTCAGGGCAGAAGTGGCATGTATTATATCTAGGCAAATACTTTTGAGATCTAATGCATTATTTAACATTATTGTCTCCCATCTGTCATGGTAATCATTGACATATATTGAGAAGGAGAATGTGTGAGCCTGGGTCCTTGAGTGGCAAGGATAGGCAGATCCCCAACCCACGCTCTGATGGACATTTAATGTGAAGGAATAATAACATTTCATCTTATATGTCAATAAGATGTTGGGTTGTTTGTTATTACAGCATAACCTAGCCCTTCTTGCCTGATGATAGTTTTAAACACTTACTACTAACCCTTTGGTATCAAAATGAAGTTGCTAAAAGAGAAAGAAACTGCTTCTATATATAGAATATGTACACTGGTATATAGTGTATCTCCATATACTGCTTCTCCTCAGTACAAGCACTGCACAGCTCACCTACATATCCCTGGGCTTGCAGAGTCGTTATCAGTCCCCCTGCTTTTATATGCTCTCTTGGTATTCTGCTCCGTGTCCTCATAGCACTTATCTTAATGAATAGTTTGTGAAATTACTGATGTGATTATTTCATTATTGTCACCTTCTTCATATATTGTAACTCCAAGCAGACAATGCTGTATCAATATACTCCAATGAATAGCAGAGACACTGGAGCAGTATCTCATAAGTGAAGGTTAGATAAATAAATGAATAAACACAGGAGTGTATGAATGCATGAACGACTAAGGATTCCAGGTAAGATTTTGTAAGTAGGTTTTACTAACTAGAATTTAAAATAATTGACAAACATTAAAATTATTGACTTCTAATAGTTAAAAGGGATAATTACAATATAGTACTATATTCTAATTTTACAGATTGGAAAACTGAAATCTATACATGCTTGTGATTTACCAGTGGTGACACAGAGAGTCAGTGACATTACTTTCAAGTTTATGATAAGAATGAGGATTTTCCTCCTTAGAATAAAGTTTGATAATATTTATAAATACTCCAAATAAACAGCTGCCATTTATTTAATAGCCACATCATCTTGAGCAAATGTTTAACCCTTTGGGACCTCAGTGTCCTCATATACAAAAGTATAACATCATTATTATCTACCATATAGACTTGTTATGAAGGCTAAAGAAAGCAATATATGTAAAATAAGTAGGAAGTATTCCTGAATACTATACACATGTATACATATACTATATATGATGAATACGATGTATGTACATACACACATTTGATCTGATGATGGTGATTTCAGAAGCACAGAGAGCCCCAAGTAAGAAGAACCCAAACAGGCCCACACCAAGACACATAATAATTAAAATGCAAAAAATTAAAGACAAAGAGAATCCTAAAGGCAGCAAGAGAAAAGCAACAGGTTACCTACAAAGGAACC
This sequence comes from Tadarida brasiliensis, assembly GCA_030848825.1. NCBI lineage: Eukaryota > Metazoa > Chordata > Mammalia > Chiroptera > Molossidae > Tadarida > Tadarida brasiliensis. The sequence continues at coordinate 107,353,098 of CM061263.1, read as the reverse complement.
CCCATAAAGCTATCAGCTGACTTCTCAACAGAAATACTACAGGCCAGAAGGGACTGGCATGAAGTAGTCAAGGTCATGAAAAACAAGGATCTGAATCCAAGACTACTCTATCCAGCAAGGCTATCATTCAAAATAGAAGGTCAAATAAAGAGCTTCCCAGACAAAAAAAGGTAAGGAAATATATTAGCACCAAACCAGCACTGCAAGAAATGTTAAAAGGACTGCTGTAATGAGTAGAAGAAATAGGAAGAAAAATAGAACCACACTAAACAAAAATGGCAATAAATAAGTACATATCAATAATCACCTTAAATGTAAATGGATTGAATGCTCCGATAAAAAGACACAGAATAGCTGACTGGATAAGAAAGCATGACTCACATATATGTTGTTTAAAAGAGACCCACCACACAACAAAAGACTCACATAGGTTGAAAGTAAAGGGATGGAAAAAATCTTCCATGCAAATGGAAAGGAAAAAAAAAGCTAGGGTAGCAATACTCATATCTGATAAATTAGATTCCAAAATGAAGACCATAACTAGAGACAAAGAAGGCCACTACATAATATTGAAAGGATCTATCCACCAGGAAGATAAAACCTTGGTAAACATATATGCACCCAATATAGGAGCACCAAAATATATTAAAAGTCTTCTGGAGGACTTTAAAAGAGAAATCGACAGCAATACAATCATAGCAGGGGACTTCAACATCCCACTGACATCACTGGATAGATCATCTAGACAAAAAATTAACAAGGAAACAGAGACTCTAAATGAAGCACTAGATCAAATGGATTTAATAGATATCTACAGAGAATTACACCCCAAAACTGCAGAATTCACATTCTTCTCAAGTGCACATGGGACATTCTCAAAGATAGACTACATATTAGGGCACAAACTAAGTCTCTACAAGTTCAAGAAGATTGAAATCATATTAAGCATCTTCTCAGATCACAATGGCATGAAACTAGAAATCAATTGCAACAAGAACATGCAAAGATATTTGAAAACATGGAGGCTAAATAGCATGTTATTGAACAATAAATGGGTTACCCAGGAGATCAAGGAAGAAATTAAAAACTTCCTGGAAACCACTGAAAATGAACACACAACAACACAAAATCTATGGGATGCAGCAAAAGCAGTCCTGTGAGGGAAGTTCATAGCACTCCAGGCCTACCTCAAGAAACAAGAAAAAATTCTAATTGACTACCTAACCTCACAACTTAAAGAAAAGAACTAGGAAGCAAACAAAAAGAAAACCCCAGAGCAAGTAGAAGGAAAGCAATAGTAAAGATCAGAGCAGTAATAAATGACATAGAGACCAAAAAAAAAACAACAACAAAAACAATTCAAAAGATCAATGAAACAAAGAGCTGGTTCTTTGAAAAGATAAACAAGATTGATGGACCCTTAGCTAGACTCACCAAGCAACAAAGAGCAAGAACCCAAATACAGAAAATCAGAAATGAAAGAGGAGAAGTAACAATTGACATCACAGAAATACAAAGGATTGTTAACAAATACCATGAACAATTATACGGCAACAAATTCAACAATCTAAGCGAAATGGACAAATTTCTAGAAACACATAGTCTCCCAAAACTGAACTGGGAAGAGATAGAAAACTTGAACAGACCAATAACAACTAATGAAATTGAAGAAGTAATCAAGACTCTTGCAGCAAACAAAAGCCCAGGCCCGAACAGCTTCACAGGAGAGTTTTACTAAAGATTCAAAGAAAAACTAACACCCATTTTCCTCAAATATTCCAAAAAATTCAAGAAGAAGGAAGACTTTCAAAGTTGTTTTATGAGGCCAGGATAATTCTAATTCCAAAACCAGATAAAGACACTGCAAAGAAAGAAAACTCCAGGCCAATATCCCTGATGAACATAGATGCCAAAATCCTTAACAAAAAATTAGCAAATCGGATCCAGCAATACATTAAAAAAATTATTCACCATGACCAAGTGGGATTCATCCCAGGGATGCAAGGCTGGTACAATACATGTAAATCAATAAATGTGATATACCACATAAACAAAATGAAAGATAAAAACCATATGATCATATCAATAGATGCAGAAAAAGCATTCAACAAAATTCAGCACCCATTTCTGATAAAAATGCTCAGCAATGTGGGAATAGAGGGATCATATCTCGACATAATAAAAGCCATATGTGAAAGACCTACAGCCAACATCATACTCAGTGGGCAAAAACTAAAAACATTTCCCTTAAAAACAGGAACAAGACAGGGATGCCCACTTTCACCACTCTTATTTAGCATAGTAATGGAAATCTTAGCCACAGCAATCAGACATGAAGAAAAAATAAAAGGGATCCAAATTGGCAAGGAAAAGTGAAACTGTCATTATTCACAGATGACATGATATTGTACATAGAAAACCCTAAGGACTCCATCAAAAATCTACTAGACTTAATAAACGAATTTGGCAAGGTAACAGGATACAAAATTAATATCAAGAAATCAATGGTATTCTTATACATGAATAATGAACTCACAGAAAGAGAAACTAAAAATCAATCCCATTTACCATTGTGGCAAAAAAACTAAGATACCTAGGAATAAACTTAACCAAAGAAGTAAAGGATCTATTTGCAGAAAACTACGGGACATTGAAAAAACAAATAGAGGATGATATAAAAAAGTGGAAGCACATACCTTGTTCGTGGATTGGAAGAATTAACATTATTAAAATGTCCATACTACCCAAAGCAATCTATAGATTCAATGCAATCCCCATCAAAACACCAATGATATATTTCACAGAACTAGAACAAATACTTCAAAAGTTCATATGGAACCAAAAAAGACCCCAGTAGTCACAGCAATCTTGAAAAAGAAGGACAAGGTAGGTGGGATCACAATACCATATATTGGGTTATACTACAAAGCCACTGTAATGAAAACAGCCTGGTACTGGCACAAGAACAGGCATATAGATCAATGGAATAGAACAGAGAACCCGGAAATTGACCCAAGACATTGTGCTCAATTAATATTTGACAAAGGTGGCAAGAGCATGCAATGGAGTAAAGACAGCCTCTTTAATAAATAGTTTTGGGAAAACTAGACAGCTACATGCAAAAAAATGAAGCTAGACCATCAACTTATACCATATACAAGAATAAACTCAAAATGGATAAAAGACTTAAATGTGACTCGTGAATCCATAAAAATCCTAGAAGAAAATGTAGGCAACAAAATTTCAGACATCATACGCAGCAGAATCTTCACTGATACATCACCTAAGGCAAGAGAAACAAAGGAAAAAATGAACATATGGGACTACATCAAACTAAAAAGCTTCTGCACAGCAAAAGAAACAACCATCAAAATGGAAAGGGAACCCACTATATGGGAGAGCATAATCGCCAATGATACATCAGATAACGGGTTAATTTCCACAATATATAGAGTGCTCATACAGCTCAACAAAAGGAAGACAAAGAACCCAATTTAAAAATGGGCAGAGGACCTAAATAGACACCTCTCCAAACAGGACATACAAATGGTCAAGAGACATATGAAGAAATGCTTAATGTCACTAATCATCAGAGAGATGCAAATTAACATGACTGTGAGGTATCACTTCACACTTGCCAGAATGACAACAAATCATCAAACAACAAGTGCTGGTGAGGGTGTGGAGAAAAGGGGACTCTAGTACACTGCTGGTGGGAATGCAGACTGGTGCAGCCACTATGGAAATCACTATGGTGTTACCTCAAAAAATTAAAATGGAACTGCCATTTGACCCAGTGATCCCACTTCTAGGAATATATGCTAAGAAGCCTAAAACACCAATCAGAAAGAATATATGCACCCCTATGATCATAGCAGCACTATTTACAATCGCTAAGATCTGGAAACAGCCCAAGTGTCCATCAGTAGATGAGTGGATAAAAAATCTGTGGTACGTATATATACAATGGAATACTATGCAGCTGTAAGAAAGAAAGATCTCTTATCCTTTGAGATGACATGGAGGGATCTGGAGAGTATTATCCTAAGCAAAACAAGCCAAGCAGAGAAAGACAAATATCACATAATCTCACTTATTTGTGGAATATAATGAACAAAACAAGTTGAGGAACAAAATAGACCCAGAGACATGGAAGTGAGGTGCAGACTGACAAACCTCAGAAGAGGGGGTATGGGGGGAGGGAAGAGATAAACCACAGAACTTATATGCATGTATGTGTAAACAAGGACATAGACAATAATGTTGGGGTGCGGGTGAGATTGCGAGGAGGGTGTCAGTGGGGGGAAAAGAAGAAACATATGTAACAAAAATAAGTAAATAAACATTTAAAAATAATAATTTCAGTATTATTTCTAATCTGACCAATATGAAGTGTTTATAGCATTGGCAATCACATTATTCGTTATCTGATTTTTAAATTTAAGTTCCATAGTATTATATAGTTTGTTTGTTTTTATATTCTCATATAAGTCTTCTTGATGCATTAACAAAAATTCTCAAGGTTTCTTTTTTGACAAGGCAAAAACAACAAAGCTGCTTGGAATCTCTTATGTTTGTGAACATCAGAGTGCTCTTAGCTTCTCTTGCTTTATATTAATCAGACAAACAGAAACAGAGTGTGTGGAAGTTCCCTTCTTCCTCTGTCTAAAAAATAACATCAGAAAAGGAAGCAACATTCTCACCTGAATGTCCTCTCCCTCAGCAATAATTCCATTTCTTAATGTTTTTTCATAACTTTTATTAGTATTATTATTTTGATGTTGTTCTTATTGTATCTTCCAGGGATTTAAAGAGCAAATAATTTTTTTTTTATCCTCACATGAGGACATTTTTGCATTCATCTTGAGATAGAGTGAGAGGGAGAGAGGGAGGAAGACAGAGAGAGAAACATTGATGTGAGAGAAACACATTTGGGGTCAGGGACAAACTGAAACCGAGGTACGTGCCCTTAGCGAAAACCGAACCTGGGACTCTCTGGTCCGCGGGCCAACACTCTAACTGCTGAGCCAAATCAGCCAGGGCAAGAGTAAATAAAATTTTTGATTCTAACTTCTATCTGTTCCTCTCCCCCAACTAAAAATCTGCCCTAAAAGAAATCACATACATGGTCTGCCAGCCCCCTACAGCCATGTCAGACTGGCCCCCGGAAAGTTTTTCCAGCCTATCCGTGAGCTAAGCTGTTACCCTTGCTTTCCAAAGGCTGACTATGGTGGATTGCATCCTCCTTTGGCAGAACTACCACTCTTCTTGTGTCTCCTTAGTTTATCCCTAAATTCACAGACTAGAAATCTTTAGAGTTCTTTTCTGCTTTATAGTTTTTTTTCTTATTCTTTTTTGTCTAATATACTGTTTATTGTTTGGCATTTCTAAATTTTATGTAGTCAAAATAAAAAAGGGTTCTCTTGATGGCAAACACACACATACACTCACTCTCATTCTCTCTTTCACAGACACACAGACACACAAAATGAAAATACAAGGTTCTCTTAGTTGTTTTGAATTTGAAAAAAATATAAAAATATTGTTGCAAATATTAATGGATATTTTAAATAAGTCAATAAAAAGATAAAAAATGTATTTGTAATTATAATAATAATTTTTTCAGAATGTTATAGAGTTGGAATCATATAGTATGTAGATTTTTCAGATTGGCTTCTTTCACTTAGTAATAGTAATTTAATATTCCTTTATGTATTTTCATGACTCAATAGCTCATTTTTTGGGCACTAAAAATAGTACATTGTCAGGATGTACCACTACTTATTTATTCACCTACTAAAGAAAATTGTAGTTGCTTATAAGTTTTGGCAATTATGAATAAAACTGCAGTAACATTTGTGTACAGGTTTTTCTTTTGTTTTTATTTTGTGTGTGTGTACATATATATATATATATATATATATATATATATTTTTTTTTTTTTTCATATGATAACCTAGAAGAGATATATATGAAAGGTGTCTAATATAAAGTCTTTAACTGGATTGTTTGTGTTCTTATTGGTGAGGTCAAGAGTTCTTTGCATATCTTAGATGAGTCTTTTAGCAGGCACATCTTTAGCAAATGCTTTGTCCTAGTCTGTGGTTTGTCATCTCATTTTCTTGACATTATCTTTTGCAGAGCAGAAGTTTTAAAATTTAATGAAGCCCAACATATTAATTCTGTCTTTCATGAATCATACCTTTGGTGTAGTATTTAAAAAGTCATCACCATAATGATATCATCTAGGTTTTCATCTATGTTATCTTCTACCAGTTTTACAGTTTTGCTTTTTACTCATACACAATATTTTCATTGCCCTAAAAATCTTCTGTGCTCCATCTATTCATGTCTCCCTCTGTGCTACCATCCCCCAGCCTCATCCCTGGCAAACACTGATCTATATACTGTCTCCATGACTTTGCCTTCAGAAACCTGCCCTGGCAGCCTGCCACTCCTTTCTTCTCATTTATGTTACTTCTTCTTTTCAGACAAACAGATCTGACACAGATAAGCTTCAGTAACCAGAGTTCTAATCACTTGACTTTAAAAAATCTAAACAAAATGTCTAGCATTATATTTCAATGCAACTTGAAAGCAGGAAATTTAGTTCAGAGGAATCATCACCATCTTTAAGCTTCCACACCTAAGAAGGAAATAATCTCAAAAGAGGTGTATAGCCCAGCTGGTGCGGCTCAATGGATTGAGTGTCGACCCATTCACTACTAGGTCACTGGTTCGATTCCGAGTTGCAGCTCAGTCCCCAGTAGAGGGTGTGCAGGAGGCAGCTGATTAATATTTCTCTCTCATCAATGTTTCTCTTTCTCTCAAAAAAAAATAAAAAGTTGTATATGCTTTCATATCTTTTTTCAAAAAGGGAGATGCCTATTTTAAATGACCAATACTTGAAACAAAAATATAATTTTTAAAAGTATTTACCTCTCCCGACTGGTGTGGCTCAGTGGTTGAGCATCAACCCGTGCACTAAGAGGTTGCTGGTTCGATTCCCGGTCAGGGCCCATGCCCAGATTGTGGGCCCAATCCCCAGTGGCGGGCATGCAAGAGGTGGCCAATTGATGTTCTCTCTCATCAATGTTTCTATCTCTCTCTCCCTCTCCCTTCTTTCTCTAAAATCAATAAAGAAAAAAAATTAAAAAATAAAATTATTTACCTATCCCAAATAGCATATTCTTAACTCAAATTATTTTCAGGGTTCAGGGAAAGTACATAAATAACTCAAGACCAAATCTCGACATCTGCCTATTCTCAAATGATTCCCTTTTGTCTGAGGCCATAGATTCTGAGCAAAAAGCCAAGAAGGTGAGAGTGTAATGAGAACAAACACAGGCTGTAACCACCAGGGCACCAGAGGGAGCTTTGCAGCGTGTGCCCTGCACAGAAAGGCCTGTCTCTGGGACTGAGAGGCCAAAATCCAGTCTACACTCTGCTCTTTAAAGGGCTGGATGCCCTGAAGAAGGAACATCTTTCTCTAATTTGTTCACACGGTCCATTTATAACTCCCACCAGGATGCTAAGTAGACAGGTGATGGCCTTGATACCCACTTTCCTGAAAAAAGTCCAGAAAACACAAATATGTAACACCTGTGTGCAGAATTGTCTGCTTTTCTTTTTCCCACAGCCTGCTTCTCTTTTTTTATTGTTTACTATACAATCCACTTTTCTAAGAATTGTGTATATATATATATTTTTTTAATTTTCTAAAATCAACCTTTCAAAAAATGTACACTACTTTAATTTTAAAGAAGAGAACATAAGATTTTTTTTTATCCTCACCCGAGGACATTTTTGCATTTATCTTCAGATAGAGTGGGAGGGATAGAGGGAGGAAGAGAGAGAGAGAAACATCAATGTGAGAGAGACACATCTACTGGTTGGCACCCACACGACCCCAACCGGGGCTGGGGACAAACTGCAACCAAGGTACGTGCCCTTAGCAGGAATCGAACCCAGGACTCTCTGGTCCGCAGGCTGATGCTCTAACTGCTGAGCCAAACCAGCCAGGGTGAGAACATTAAGATTAATTAACTTGCCAAACACCTAATAAACAGCAGAAACAGCTCTCACATCCATAACTCTGAAGCCAGAGCTCATTTAGGTCTCAACATGCATTTTTATATTTATGTGATCAGTTTCTCACTATAGAAATATGCTTGTCATTGGTGAACTACTTACAATATTTCCTTTAAAATATATAACATTGCCACTGAAGTCTCACAATAAGTGTTGAGCAGAAAAAACAGATAATAATACCTTAATACCACAGACGAGAACAATGAAGCCCAGAAAGACTAATGACCTGCCCTTGGTACCAGCCTTTACTTTGTAAAAGGAGAGTAAGACCGTACCTTCAGATTCCCTTTTTTGCTCTGTCCCTCTTGACTACATGTACACTACATTGAATATATTTTATTTTCATATCAGAATCAAAACATCTTTAATTATTTGCACTTCTACCAAGATGGAATTGTTCCAGGACAGGGACCAGCCTGGGGCAGGCCTGCATCAGACTGGCCGGTAGCGTGTGAGTCCTTGACTTCATGTAGGAAAGATTTCACAATAAGAGTCCAGATGGGTTTGAGAGTACATTGATTAAAGCTGGGGGCAGTGAGACAAAGGAAGGAATTAGAGTAGAAGAGACGACGGGGAAGAGCCTAGGCCCTCTGCTCTGACTCTCTAGAAATGTTACAGGGAAGAGCTGAGCCAAGGTGGGGCTGCTGTCAGCTCACTGGGAAGTCAGAGAGAAAGGGGTCTTGGAGACAGGATCAGGGGGTGAGCCCGGGACGAGCTGCCACTGCCCACTGTTCCCCTGGTTGCAAGTCTCATTGGACCCTGAGAAATAAACAGTTCATGCCAGGGAAGGGGCCTGGGCCGGGGTGGGGAACGTCCAGCCTGAGGGCTGCACAGGCTATGAAATCAATACCAGCTAACATCACACGCCTCACCAAATTAGCCTGACCAAACAGAGCAGGCTAATCTTTAAGTTGATAATGTAGTATGGCCTTCGAATGAATGATGTTATAAATATCCAAATGGCCCTTGGCAGAACTACCCCTGCTAGAGCAAGCCCACCTTCAGTCTTTGTCCTGAGGGCATTTTATCTGTTTTGTTTGTTTGTTTTTCTGTAGGAGAGAATATCAGGGGAGCATTTCAGTAGAATAAGCATCAGCTTTTCAGGTGCATTTTTAATATGCTAATGCGTCAAAATGAGTGTATTGGGGAGTTTGGGATTATTCTTTGGTCTATTTTACTTTTATCTTAGGTCTGTCTGGCTTTAATAGGGCTTTTTACTTGTTTCCCAACTTCATCTATCCTTGGGTTTGGCTGGCACAAATGGCATTAATTGGGTCTTTGTTCTCTATTTTCCCAAACCAGGGTAATTTAAGCTATGCACTCTGGTTAGGGAGGAGGGTATAAACCATTTGCTCTCAAGTGTCCTTGGTTGGGGAAGATAAGGTCTTGCAATTCACAAGCGGCTGTAAGTGGCCCAAAGTCTTTGGCTTTGTTCAATATTCTGGTCTCAGCTTCCTGGTTCCACTTACCCAGGGATTTTCCTAACCTCTTACTATCCTGCCACAGTATAACTGGAACCAAATTTAACTTTCTGCTTGAAACAATTAAAAAACTGGCCAAACATACATTAATAATGATTTTAAGAAAGTTGATATTTTTAAAATATTGTCTCTCCACCATGAACATGGTTAATCTCTCAATTTATCTAAATCTCTAATTTCTCTTCATCATAGTTACATGTTTTCATTTACATGTCTTACAGGTCTTTGATCTGATTTATGCTTAATATTTTATATATTTGGTGATACTATTTATCATATTCTTTGTTAATTCCTGTTTTCAACTGTTCATTGTCAGTATATTAAAATAAGACAACGTTTTATATTGATTTTTCATTGTAAAAACTTGTTCCATTCTGTAGTTCTAGTAGCTTTTGGTTGATTCTATCAAGTTTGTACAAGGCAGGTCATTTACTTTGTGAGTAAAGATAATTTCACTTCTTTCTGTCCAGTTGGATGCTTTTTATTTCTCTTTTTACATGTTTGCACTGGGTATCACATCCAGTAATATGCTGGATAGAAGTTCTGAGAACAGACATCCTTGTCCTGTTGCCGATCTGAGGGTAGAACATTTAATCTTTCACCACTAATATGCTATTAGCTGTAGCTGTTTTATGAACATCCTTTTCTGCTTTAACATAGATAGAGTGATTACTGTTACTTACAGTGGAATCCTGACTGATACAGATGTTATCTAAAGAAAGCAAGTACATTTTTGTGTGACATTAAAAGTGCTTCCCAGCATAGCGATGCTCATCCAAACCCATCCTCTCTCCCACTCTTACTTAGTCTGCTGGGGCTGCCATGACAAGATAGCATAAGACTGGTAGATTAAACAACAGAAATTTCCTTCTCACTGTCCTGGAGGCTGGAGGTCTGGGCCCAGGGTGGAGACAAGTTCAGTCTCTCTCCAGGCATCTTCCTAGGCTTGAGGATATTCAGCTCCTGCCCTGCCCACACCTGACCTTTTCTCTGTGCGCACATCCCTGCTGTATCTGCCTCATAAAGACACCAGTCACTGGATTAGTGCCCCACCCTTATGACCTCATTCAACTTCAATTTCCTCTGAAAAGGCCTTTTCTTTAGATACAGTCACATTGGGAGTCAGTGCTTTAGTGCATTTAGTCCATAATAGCCCTATTATAAAGTTCTATTTATATGTCTTAGGGGAGTTATTTTTCATTGAAACTTAGCTGACCAACTCTCATCTATGCCAACAATTTTATTTTTTTATTTTTTTATTTTTATTTTTTTATCCTCACCCTAGGACATTTTTTCTTGCATTTATCTTCAGATAGAGCTGGAGGGAGAGAGAGAGAGAGAGAGAGACATCGATGTGACAGAGACACATTGACTGGTTGCCACCCACAGGACCCCACCGGGGCAGGGACAAACTGCAACCGAGGTACGTGCTCTTAGCGGGAACCGAACTGAGGCCTTTCTGGTCCACAGGCCGACACTCTAACCACTGAGCCAAACTGGCCATGCCTATACCAACAATTTTAAACATATTTATATAAAATAATTTTACAGCACTGTAACTACGTACATTGCTATGTTATCTATCTTTATGTTGGCAAATGCCTTCAAAGATACAAGGCCAAGTTTTGTACCATAGAAGGGATAAAGGTGTCAATGGTATAGGCTTTGCATTTACACAGATCAGAATCTTATTTCAGGTTTCACCTTTTTCCCCCATGTTTGTATTGATTTTTTAGAGAGAGAGGAAGGGAGAGAGAGATAGAAGCATCGATGTGAGGGAGAAACATCGATCATCCATCGGCTGCCTCCTGCAGGTCTCCCACTGGGGATCCAGCCTGCAATCTGGGCATGTTCCCTGACCTGGATTGAACTGGGACCTCTCAATCCATGGGAAGATGCTCAATCCACTGAGCCACACCAGCCAGGCTCTGGTTTCACCTTTTAAAAGCACAAGTTCTGGGGACTTCCGGTCAAGATGGCGGCATAGGTAAACGCGGTATCGCATCCTCCCACAACCACATCAAAGTTACAACTAAACTACAGAACAACCATCATTCAAAACCACCTGAAATCAAGCTGAATGGAAGTCCTACAACTACGAAATTAAAGAAGAAGCCACATCGAGACTGGTAGGAGGGGCGGAGGCGCAACAGGCTGGTCCCACACCCACATGTGCCGGATAAAAATTAGGAGACTACCTCGGCTTGGAAGGTCCTCCCTGAGGATTGAGGGGTCCCCGTCCCACACCAGGCACCCAGCTCAGGGTTCCAGTGCCAGGAAGAGAAGTCCCCATCACTTCTGGCTGGAAAAACCAGCGGGAACTGAGGCTGAGGCAGCTGGAGCCCCCGGCAGCTCCTCTTAAAGGGCCCACGCACGGACTTACTCGGACTCATACCCTCCAGGCTCCAGTGTGGGGGAGGCAGCTTGAAAGGCACCAGAGTCATATGGGGAAGAATTGAGCTGTTTGGCATTGGAGAGAGGGCTGAAGAGGAAGCTTTCTCCTGGACAGCCGTCCTATCAGAGGCTTTTGTTCCTTTGGTGAGCCCTTCCCTGGGCCAGCAGATGCCGCCATATCTGGGACTCCAGCTACCTGGCTCACACTGTTGGCCCCGCCCTGGTGATTCCCTAAGCCCCACCCCACCCAACTTTCACTTGCCAGTTGCTTTACCATAGGATTGGCCTGTCTTGGATCCTGCTTCAGCTTTTCCTAAAGTCTTTCAAACAAGCAGCATCTGGTTTCAGCTAGCCCCATACCTCACGCTAAGTAATACATAGAAACAAACACAGGGAGGCAGCCAAAATAAGGAGACAAAGAAACAGGTCACAGAACAAAACTCCAGGAAAAGAACTAAGTGAAATGGAGTTAAGCAACCTAACAAATGCTGAGTTCAAAACACTGCTTATAAGGATGCTCAATGGACTTAGTGAGAACCTCAGTGAACTTAGTGAGGACCTCAAGAGCATAAAAAAGGACCAGTCAGAAATGAAGGATGCACAGTTAGAAATGAAGGAGGCACTAACTGAAATAAAGAATAATTTACACAGATTCAATAGTAGAGTAGGTAAAGCCAAGAAGCAAACCATCGATTTGGAATATAAGGAAGCAAAAAACACCCAATCAGAACAGCAAAAAGAAAAAAGAATCCATAAAACTGAGGATAGTGTAAGGAGCCTCTGGGACAACTTTAAGCATGCCAACATTCGCATCTTGGGGGTGCCAGAAGGAGAAGAGAGAGAACAAGAAATCGAAAACCTATTTGAAACAATAATGGCAGAAAACTTCCCTAACTTGGTGAAGGAAACAGACATACAAGTCCAGGAAGCACAGAGAGTCCCAAACAAAATGAACCCCAAGAGGCCCACACCAAGACACATCATCATCAAAATGCAAAAGGTTCAAGACAAAGAGAGAATCTTAAAAGCAGCAAGAGAAAAGCAGTTAGTTACCTACAAGGGAGTTCCCATAAGACTGTCAGCTGATTTCTGAAAAGAAACTTTGCAGGCCAGAAGGGAGTGGCAAGAAATATTCAGAGTGATGAAAAGCAAGAACCTACAACCAAGATTACTCTATCCTGCAAAGCTGTCATTTTGAATCAAAGGCCATATAAAGAGTTTCCCAGACAAGGAAAAGCTAAAGGAGTTCATCACCACCAAACCATTATTATATGAAATGTTGAAGGGTCTTCTTGAAGAAAAAGATAAAAAAATATGAACAAACAAAATGGCAATAAATACATATCTATCAAGAATTGAATCTACAAACAAAATGAACAAGCAGAACAGAAACATTCTCGTAGATACAGACAGAGAACTTCTATTGGTTACCAGATTGGTGGGGGCTGGAGGGATGGGTGAAAAAGGTGAAGGGATTAAGAAGTACAAATTGTTTGTCAGACTGACAAACCTCAAAGGGAAGGGGGGTTGGGGGGTGGGAAGAAATAAACCAAAGAACTTATATGTATATATGCATAACCGATGGACACAGACAACAGTGTGGGGAAAGGCAGGAGGGGGGCAGGAATGGGGAGGAGGGGGGCAATGGGGGAAAAATGAGGAACATCTGTAATACATTCAACAATAAAGATAAGTTAAAAATTTTTTTTAAATAAATAAATAAAAGCACAAGCTCTGAGCACAGCAAGAGTGGCTTAGTGGTCGACCCATGCACTAAGAGGTCGCTGGTTCGATTCCCGATCAGGGCACATGCCCAGGTTGTGGGCCTGATTCCCAGTGGGAGCATGCAGGAGGCAACCAATTGATGTTCTCTCTCATCCATGTTTCTATCTCTCTCTCCCTCACCCTTCCTCTCTCTCTAGAATCAATAAGCTCAAGCTCTGATGGCAGAAAGAATGGGAGCTTGAGTTTTGGCTCTACTAAGCGCTCTAGGTCTTGTTCAAGTTGCTTTAACTTGTTCACCCTTATTATTCTTTAAAACAAGAAGAGAGCTTGTTAAAATCAAGTGAATGTAAATATAACAGCTTTGTGAAGTGTGCCTAGAACATAGTTAATGCCAGACACACTGTTGTTTTACTATAATTTCTTCTCTTCTTCCTTTCTTGTATTTATAGGAAAGAAACTATCTGTTTTCAGGTCAACATCAGAAGTATCATATTTAGTACAGACTGGATACCTAAATAAGGCTGGAACTGCTTTCCTCAGAGTTCTCTGCTGTGTAGTTCCAAGTGAGAGTTTGCCAGTGAGAACTCATCTGAGATAGAGAATTAGATAAAGGCCAGACATGGTGGCTTCATTCCATGGAGTGATGTAATGCTTTGACCTGGCGAGGCAGCTTCACGGATCTTCAGCTTCCACTTTGTGGTCCCAGTTCTGAGACTCAGATTTCCATCTGTGCCGGTAGTTGAGGGTGAAGAGGTTAGTGACTGTGCTATTTAGGAGCTATAGCATTTGTGACCTTTACCCTGACTTAAGTTTGTTCTACCATTGTTAAGCCTTAGTCTTTAAATATTAAACCCCTTGTTACCTGTAATATGCAAAGAAGACATGTTTCCTAAAGGAACTCACATTGGGATATAAGGAATATTAAATAAGTTAGCATCTATCTTAAAAGATACTTAGCCTTGTGCCTGACACATAGGGCATGCAGTCAACATCAATTCCTTTCTTCTCTCTATACTTTGTTTCCTGAGTATAGAGGTAGATGTTAAGTGCATAGTACATAGGTATATATTAAATTCTATAATTATTATTTAATGTAGTTACTGTTATTATTCCCAATTTATAGGCTGGATACCTAAATTTTAGTAACTTGCCCAAGAGCACAGAGAGATAAAATAGAATGAGAGCTGGGATTTAAACTCAGATATGGCTGATTCTAAGCCCCATATACTTTTTATTAATCCATTTACCTACACAGAAAAAACTGAATGAAAGACTCATGCTTCATAGAACATGATTTCTATCTCTGATGTCGCTTACACATCAGTTTCTGATTTTTCTTAAGAAATAATAGAAGAAAAATATCCAATCATGAGCTAGATATGCCCCACATAAAAATAAATTTTTAATGTGTAGAAAAAATGGTAAGAAATTTTGATTCTTATATAGATAGCAATTGGTTTCTAAATGCCTGGTATAGCAAACTTTTCTAGACTATAGATCATTTCAGTATTTGTTTTGGCTTTGAAATGTATATGAGATTTTGCCACCTCAATTGAGAGTACTAAAAAAGAAAATTCAACGAAACTATTTGGCTTTATTAAGCAATTTATGAGTAGGGCAGCATCCCATCTAGCAACTAGAAGTGTGCTCCAAGGGTTTGTAAAAGTGAAAGGTTTTTTGTTTTTTTAATTCCTCACCCAGGATATTTTTCCATTTATCATTAGATAGAGTTGGAGGGAGGGAAAGAGAGAGAGAGAGAGACAAAGAGAAACATCAATGTGATAGAGCCACATCGACTGGTTGCCTCTCGCACGACCTGACCATGGCCGGGGACAAACAGCCACCAAAGTACGTGCCCTTGACCAGAATCGAATCTGAGACTCATTGGTCCTTGGGCCGATGCTCTAACGCCAAGCCAAATTGGCCAGGGCAAGGTTTTTATAGGGAGATGATTGGAGCAAAGGAACTATTAGCAAAAGAAAAGAAAGGATTATTTTTAGACTGGGTCATTTTCTTTTGGGGTAAAGAAGGCAATGGTATTTATCATGCAGATTTCTTCTTCTTTCTGCTGGGGGAGATGAACAAGGCCCACTTGATCAATTATTGGTGCTTGATCAGAAACTTTCAGACTGGTTGTTTTAAATTATATTTTTGGAAAGGTTCAAACAACAAGGTCAGGTATTAAAGCCAGATTCAGTACTACGGGCTTTAGCACAAGTAATGCCATTTGGGCCTGTGGTTTTCTCTTTAATAAGAGATATTTTAGTTAAGGTAACAAGACCTGCTCTAAGAGTTGCACTTTAAAATATCAGAGGCTAAACACAACTGAAATTTATTTTTCAATCATGTAAATCCAAACAGGTGGATGCAATAGATAGATAGTCCTTTTACAAGATATGGAGAGATCTTCGCTCCTTTCTGTTTGCGTTCTCTCCACATTTAAAATGTGGATTCCACTGCTCCCCTGCAGGAAGACAGCAAAGATAAAAGGCCGAGAGGATCATGTTTGAGAGACTTTTAAGGGCCTGGCCTAAATGTTGGGGGCATTGTTTTTGCTCCATAAGCTATAAGTTAGCTACATTATCACACCTGCCTGCTAAAGGTGCTGACAAATGCAATACAGTCATGTGTATTGAAACAGGATTGAAGATCAGAAAGGAGACTGCCACAAGTGGTAATTTCGTTTTACTGGAATCAAATGTGTTCTAAATCTAGAAACAGGAGGCAATGATAACTTGGAAAAAAAAAAAAAGTTATGCATGGTAACTTACATTGGTTCCTGCATTAAAAGTAAGAATAAAGGTGAAGAAAGGGTAAAGATTATTGAAAAGTCATATAAATGTTACAGGAAAGAGTGTTTCGTGTTACACTGATACAACTAAGGTAATAATTATAAGGATTTTGAAAGTAGTTATACATATCAGGCAATTTTCTAATACCTTTGTAAATTTTTCTCAGTTAATCCTCTCAGTAACTCATGAAATGTGATCTAATGACCTTAATGTTTAGTCAAAGTGTGACTTGAGAGCTGCCAGCAGAAGTAGAAGGGGGGAGTGGCTCTCCCCTCCTCAGCTCTTGTCAGCTGGTGAGAAGGAATTCAGAGGAGTGACAGACAGCAGTGTTAGAGTAAAGCCAGGAAATTTATTAAGGAAGCAAAACAAGTGGATTTATTAAGAATGTAATTGGCATGGAGCACAAGCTGTCAACTTAGTTACTCTGGGCGCCCCGCCTGGTGTGGATTCAAATGCTTTATACTTTTCCCCCTTATAGGTTTCAAGGTTCTACTGCTGGATAACCCTTTTTTCATTGTTGAGGCTTTTCCCAGAATTTATGAGAACATCTGGCGATTTTATCTCACCAAGTCCAAGACTGCTGACTTTTTTGTTCAGTGGGTGAGATAAACTTCCCCTTTCCCCCTTCTCTTGCCCTAGCAGCTATCTTTCCTACCTAACGAAAGAAACTGAGATTTACATAAATTATTTGTTCAGAGTTTTACAGCAATGTGGTAGACACAGATCTGAATGCAAATATCAGGACTCCTGTGTCATTCTCTACACTATAGATAATCCCTTTTATAGCTTAGCATTCTAAAATAATTCCAGTATTTTTTATCTCATCTAATCTTTTCAAATTTCAAAGCATCATATATTGAAAATAAGAAGGTTTGTGTGATTCTGATATAATAGCTTAAAGAAGCAAAGCATAGAACCAGGTGCTTTCTCTGCTTCATGCTATTCCCATGTGTATGCAATTTTAAAACATATCTTTAAAAGTGTGAAGTTGCTGCATGCAACAATATTAATTTCTCCAGCCAGAAACCAAAATTTCCAATAAAATCTTTCAACAAAATGCTGAGAGTGAGGGTGTGAAATAGAGGAAGTGATGTATACCTGACTGAAAGTCCTTGTTGTTATCTTGTCATTCAAAAAGCAGTTGACTATATAGCTCTGCTATCTACTCCTTTGCCACAGATCTCAACCAAACTGCTACTGTTCATTTGGCTCAGCTCTCCCAAGCCAGACTTCTGCTTCATGGATATTTTCAAATACTGTTTTCACTTTTCAGCAAGCTTTAGAAGAGCATAGCATATTGCATGATTTCTGCAATGCCTTCACTGGGTACAATGTTTGGTCCCTTTCTCAGAGTCTGAAAGATGTGAAAGCACTTTGAAGAAAAAATAGATTTCCTTAGAATTGCCTCTCATGTCTGGACATACAAAATTGGATAATGGCAATCTCAGTTGGATAAAATTCTACTGTTACTAAATCAACTTAATTGATTATGCTTCTTTTATTTTTTCCTTCAAATAAACATTGTTTTTCTGCATAGCTTGCATAAATAAAAACTTACAGACTCAAGTCAACCCAGGTTTTTAAAAGACATTCTTTGTAAATAATCATATATTTTTTGATAGCAAGGTGGCTAAATTGATATCAGTCACTGGGTTGATGAATAAATTTTCTATGAGTGTGCAGGGTGCCTGTAAATGAAAGTAGATTATCTAAATCACTGAACTTAAAGTTATTTGTCATTAAAGTAAACAAGTATATACTGATAGAGTGATATTTTTTGTTGTTGTTGTTGTTCCTTACCATAAGATTACTGTGGAAAATAAACCTCAGGGATGAATCTGCTTAAGATAATTTCCTACCTTTTTTTCTTCAACGTAGATGCCAATTTAAAAAAATCAATTTGGAAATTTCAGAGCCATAGTATTAACACTTTCCCTAGGGACTGTGTGCCTAGTGTGACATTGCAGAGTAGAGAATAAAACAAAGAATAAGCTTTTTACCAACGAAGGCATTTGATTCTTAGCACAAATATAAATGAAGGTAATTACAGAAAATAAAATGAGATACTATCTGATTCCCTCAAACAAAAAAGGAATCATATTGATTAATGACAATATAAGGAGGATCCAAAATATTTTGAAATGGTAATCTAGAATACATTTTAACAAAGTGCACATCAACACTTGGCAGAGTTCCACTTTTGGTGAAATGTAATGCAATTACAAGTTATAATCTTATTACCATGTAATGATACCATTCATTTAATTTTCAATTACATTTCTTCAAAGATTTAAAATTTTAATAACTCTTCCTTTACAGCTCCTATACAGAAGTAGTTATTATAATAGTACAATGTCTATATTAATTTGGAATGCTGATGTAGAACAATTAAATAAGAATTTGTTTAAATTATTTATTTAAATTACTGCAAAATATAACTTAAATCTCTGTATTAAAATTTGAAAATAGCTTAGATATTAGATACTACAGATTTAGTACTAATTTTCTTAGATGATATACTAACTTGTAGTTATGCTAAAGCATGTCCTTAATTTTAGTAGACACATGGTTAAATATTTCAGGGTTAAGTGTCATGATATCTCAAACTTACTTTAAAAGTGTTCAGTAAAATTTACATAGATAGTGGATAGAAAAATAAACAGGTAAATATATCAAATATGCAAAATATTGGTAATTGTTGAATCTACATTTTCCTGATATATGGCCACTGAAATATGACTATACGAGTTAAAGTGAGTAGAACATTGCCTAAAAATAAAATTTTACATAATTTGTATCTTTGGGAATAGCACAAAACCCTTACATAAGAGTCCTGAATAAAGTAAGATTTTAATAATAGTACACAGTATACCTATCAATCAATGTAACACAAGGTTCTGACCTGTTGCTGTAACGTTTGAGAAAAATTACACAGTAGTTTAAATTTGGTTATACAATTACTCTCCTCATTTCTTGGCTTCTTAAATATCTTAGACTGTGTAGCCAAGAGGTTTTTCATTATTCATACTACAGTATGAGTGATAAAATAAACTGCTGAGCAAAATAGAAACAGAGGCATGGATACATAGAACAGACTGACAGCTGTCAGAGGGGTAGGGGGTTGTTGGACTGGATAAAAGAAGGTGAAATGGTTAAGCAAAAAATATAGATAGATAGATACAGTCACATCTCAGTTCTCGAACATCTCCCATCTCAAACAATTCGGTTCTTGACCAAGTTGTTCATGGAAAAAATGTCTTGGTTGTCCACTAAAACTTCAGCTTTCAACCTGACAACCCTTTTATGCTAATACCTCAGCATGACAAAAAGCATCTCTCAGGCAACAAACAAAGGAGAGAAGGCTTTCCTTGCTAGTGTAATCATCCATTAGCACAATGTTACAACATAAAGAGTCCATCAAGAGTGCTAATGTTGCTAAGGGTGTGAAAGTATTCACAAAACAATGATCATGAGCAATTGAAGAGGTAGAAAAACTGCTGTCGATTTGGATTAACAAAAAGCAGTTATCCAGTGACAGCATTTAGAGGCAGTGATATATGAAAAAGCAAAGACACAGTAAGACCTCTTGTAAGACACCCTTGTAACCAGCACTGGTTTATACTAGCAGTGGGTGGTTTGGTACATTTAAGAAAATAAGTTACTTATAGATTAAGTAGTACATTAGACATGTACTATATAAGACAGGTTAAAACAGAGAATTATTTGTGGGTATGGAATGGACCAGTTCAATTTACATTATTTCTAATGGGAAAAATGATTTGCTTTTCAAACAAATCACTTCTTAAACAGCCTTCCTGAATGAATTAAGTTTGAGAACCAAACCAAGAGAGAGAGAGAGAGAGAGAGAAAGAGAGAGAGAGAGAGAGAGAGAGAGAGAGAGAGAGAGAGAAACAACAGTGTGGTGTTAGCCAGAAGAAAAGTGGGTGGAGGGGAGGTGGAGGTGGAGAAAATGAGAATGGAAAAAGACTTTGCTTGGGGCAATGGGTGCATGATGCATTGTGCAGATGTTTTGCTGAACTGTACACTTGAAACCTGTATGGTTTTGTAAACCAATGTTACCCCATTAAATTAAAAAAATATGTGGCAAAGAACTTGAATCGACATTTTTCCAAAGAAGATATATATACCAATGACCAATAAGCCCATGAAAACATGCTCAACATCACTATTCGTTAGGGAAATACAAATCAAAACTGCAATGAGATACCACCTCACACTCATTACAATGGCTACTATTAAATAAAGAAATAAATAATAAATAAATGTTGGGCCCTGGCCAGTTTGGCTCAGTGGTTAGAGCATCGGCCCATGGACTAGAGAGTCCCGGGTTCGGTTCCCACTAAGGGCACGTACCTCAGTTGCAGTTTGTCCCCAGCCCCGGTTGGGGTCGTGTGGGTGGCAACCAGTCGATGTGTCTCTCTCACATTGATGTTTCTCTCTCTCTCTTCCTCCCTCTCTCCCTCCCGCTCTATCTGAAGATAAATGCAAAAATGTTCTCGGGTGAGGATAAAAAATAAATAAATAAATAAATAAATAAATAAATAAATAAATTTTGGCAAGGATATATAGGAACTGGAACCTTTGTGCAGTGTTGGTAAGAAAGTTAACTGGAACAGCCGCTATGGGAAAAAGTATTGTGGTCCCTCAAAAAATTAAAAATAAAACTACCATTGTAACACTGGGGAATTGTAACCCACCCCACCATTCTTTCGACATGTTTCTATAAATTCTCACTCTGACTAACACGTAGCTTATAGATAAACATCAGATTTTCATAAGAATCCTAAGAACTAATTTCAGAAATTCCAAACTCCAACCTTCAGTCATCCAGCTCTAGGGAATTTCTGACCTTCAACCACAGAACCAGGATGACGTAGAATCAGGATGACAAAGACCAGGATGATGCACACCAGACCACCACCTGACCAGGTTAGAGGTCCTTATCAGAATGGACTGTGCTGGTCTGCACGTAGAGAACTTTTTAACCCACTCCCCTTGATCTCTTTGTTCTGCTTTCCTTCTCCCTCCCTGTAAAAACCTCTGCCTGCACTGAGAGGAGGAGATGGACTTTGGATGAGTCCCCCATCCTCTCAAGATGCCAGCACTTGAATAAACCTCTTCTCTTTTTACACCAGAACCTGTCTCATGAGTTTGACTTTTAGGGTAGCAGGCAGTTGAACCTTGGTTTCAGTTACAGTTTTGGTGAGCTAGCCAGGAGCAAGCAGGAACCCCCTGGTAAGTTCCTGGGCTCTGGAGAGGGTTCCCCAGGCTGCCTGTGGCTGACCAACCCCATGAGAAAACTTGCAAGTCCCTAGCATCTCTCATGTGATTTTACTTGGTGACTGTTCTTCGCTCTCTTGGCGCTGGTCACCTGCTACATCTGGCTGAGGAAAGGTAATGGGTTGTTGCTGGACTGATGAGCCCAAACTGGTAAGTTTCTGGTGTGCATGACCAGGAGCCCCTGCTCTGCCATTTGGAGTTCTTTGAACCATTTGGAATTATATAGGAATCAATAGACATTGCACAGTGCTAGGCACACTCAGTGACTAAGAAAAATACCAGTTCCTCAGTGTGGGATTGAGTTAGAAGTAATTTTTTGGTATTGGTTTATGGACTTTTGGGTATTGTTTGCTTTTCTTATTACCTACATCTTGTGGTGGTCTTAATAGTGTACTTTTAATTGGGATATTATTGTTTAGAGAAATTTGCATAGGAATCATGCTGCTATGTGATTGCTTGCTCCTTTCTGTTTGTCTAATTGCTATTTTGTGTGTCAGAAAGATCTAAACTGATGGTTTACGGAGGGGGAAAAGGTCTTATTCCCCTCTCAGATAGTGAAACTCAAAAAGAAAAATGTGAATTATTAAGTCTTTTAAACACTAAAATCCTCCTCCTGGAGGCCAGGGAGCTGCTGCAGCCCCACTAACAATGAGGAAATTAATACCACCCTAAAACGTTGGGCCACTGCCCCACCTCAATGTAAAGGAAAATGTGGTACTTTAAATTCCAGCTTCAGGGCCTGAAATCTGCTCCCACCTCTTCCTCAGTCTCCTAAAAGTGGCCAAGGACACTAGATAATTAAACAACTCATTTTTAAGCGCACTAAAGTAGTGATTCATGTCATCTCTATTATGCCTCTTGAAAAATGTTAGTGTATTTGCCTATAAAAAAGCCTGTTTCTGAAAGTTATTAAATGTATACATAAATTTGCCAATCTAAAGAATGCTAGTTACTTACTTTTAGTTGTCACTATAAATTAAGGCTTCTAAGAATTGAGAATTCTAATTACGTTGGGGAAAATATATTTGGTTTTGGTAATATAGAATTGAAAGTAGGTTGTTCTAAAGTTGGTTATTTCTGAAGGAGTTAAGAAGACACAAACTAAAAGGGACCAGAAAAGTCACAGTAGGTATGTGTATGTCACAGGAGGTCTGTGCAAGTTGAAGAAGGATTGTGTTAAAGGAAGAAGAAGAAAAAATTAAGGAAGTGAAAAAAAGGTAAGAAAGGAAAAAAGAAAGCAACATACATATTATAGGAAGAAAAGACATTGGAGGAAAAATACTCAAAAAAGGATATGGAAATGGGAAAAAAGAAATAAGAAGACATAGATAGATAGTAAAGTGGAGTGGTAATTTTAATGACAAATGAAAATACTGGGAAGCTCCCTTTGATTTTTCAAAACCAGTTGTAATTTCCCCACAGGAACCCCAGGTACAACTGACAGAGGGGAACAAATAAAAGCCACAAATGACAAACCCACAGCTAACATCATGCTCAATGGGAAAAATACAGGGATGTCCGCTTTCACCATGTATTCAACAACATAGTACAGGAAGTCCTAGCCACAACCATCAGACATATAATGAACAACTTTAAGAGTTTTACACCCATTTTCAAATTGAGAACTTGAATTGTTTTTTCTTAATTATCTTCTTCACATTTTTCAGAAAATTGTACTTTAGCTTTAAGCTGAAGAAAATTTAAAAAATTGAAAACTTCCAATTTGACCTATTTTGACCTACTCTTTTTTTTGAAGTAGTAGCTCAAATAGCACAAGTCTAATGTTTCCTGAACTGTCCAAAAAGTGAACCGATCCTTTTGGCTTCCTGTAGTACTTGCCTAATATTCCATTTTAGCTATTGCTGCATTCAATTATAATAATCTGCAGTGTATTATTTTAAAATTTTCTCAGTCATTCTAATTATGCATTTCATGCTTTTTATGAATCTTCAAAACTGAGAAAAGATAAATCTATTAGGAAATTGAGACAAAGGATTAGTATTATAACTAATAAGAAAAATAAAAGGTGCACTAGTTTTTTGAGAATGAATCCTAACAAATATCGCATTTTCTAACTCTCCCAGAAGGTAGATACAGCTATCACCCCAGCTTATTTTGAGGAAACTGAGTTACAGAGAGTCTCAGTAGCTTGCCTCATGCCATGCACTTAGTGAATTATGAAGATAGAATTCATAGCCAGAAAAGCTTAACTTCAAAACCAGGTTCTCTTTATTAATGTCTTATTAGAAAGTACCAGGGTTGACACTAGAAGCATGTTTAATTAATGGAAAAGTGTGTTACAGACAATTAAAGTTTCCTTAACTTTTGCCTGATCAGTGTGGCTCAGTGGACTGAGCGTCGTCCCATGGACTGAGAGGTCCTGGTTCAATTTCTGGTCAGGGCACACACCCAAGTTGCGGACTCAGTCCCCATTAGGGGGTGTGCAGGAGTCAGCCGATAGATATTTCTCTCTCACATTGATGTTTCTCTCTCTCTCTCCAAAAAATCAATAAAAATGTATTTTAAAAAATAAAAATAAAGTTTCCTTAATTTTTAGGTCATACACTAAAATGTATATAATATACATTGTACATATATATTCATAGATACATATATACTTGTATGTGTACCAATTTTATATATACATATGCACATACATATCTCTATCTAGAAAGGGAAATTATGTTTTTAAAAACTTGTTTTTCCATATAGCTTAGAAAATTGAACAGAATAAAAATGTCATTGAAAATAACTTAAAAAGGTAAATCTCTAGGGGAAAAAATGTACCAAGTGTGCAACTTCTATAAAAAGAAAACTTATTAGGCTACGTAAGAAGGACTTGAATGAGTAGAATGATACTAGTGGTTTGGGATAGACTGACCCAATAATTTAAAAAGTCTCCCTAAATTAAGTATGACTCACTTTGTTGCTTACCTGCCCAACAACCTATTTACCTTTTCTTCCTTAAAATTAGACACCAAAAATAAGCACAAGAAAAACACTCAATGAAGCACATCAAATATAATTGGGAAATGCAAATTTAATCAACAATGAGATAGCAGTACACTTCTATTAGAATGGTTAAAAATCCAGAGCACTGTTAACACCAAATACTAGCAAAGATGTGGAACAATGGAAACTCTTATTCATTGCTGGTGGGAATGGAAAAATGATACAACCACTTTGAAAGATACTTTGGCAGTTTACTAGAAAACTAAGTACACTCTTACCACAAAATTCAGCCATCCTGCTCCTTGTTATTTATTCCAAGGAACTGAAAAGTTATTTCCATGCAAAAACTAGTACAGATATTTACTGTAGCTTTACTCATAATTGCCAAAACTTGGAAGCAATCAAGTAGATGAATGGATAAATAAACTGTGGTACATCCATACGATGGAATACTATTCACTGGTAAAATAAATGAACTATCAAGTCATACAAAGACATGGAGAAATCTTCAATGCTGACTACTAAATGTTAGAAGTCAATCTGAAAATACTTCACTCTATAAACTTCCAACTATATGACATTCTGGAAAAGGCAAAATAAAGGAGCCAGTAAAAATGATTAGTTGTTGCCTGTGTTAGGGAGGAGGCAAGGATGAATAGGTGGAGTGCAAAGGATTTTTAGAGGAATGAAAACATTCTGTATGATGCATGTCATTAAACCTTTGTCCCAACGTCTAGAATGCATAACACCAAGAGGGAGCTTTAATGTACACTGTCGGACTTTGGATGATTGTGATGTGTCCATGTAGGTTCATCAGTATAACGAATGTTCCACCGTGGTGGGCAATGCTGGCAATCGGGGAGGCTGTGCATGTGCAGGGGCAGGAGGAATATGGGAAATCTCTGTACTTTCCTCTCGAGTTTATTGTGACCTTAAAACTGCCAAAAACAGAAACAAAAAACTAAAGTCTCAAAACAGAAATACAAACAAAAACCCTTTCTCCTTGAGGTATTGAGCAGCCTGGTGCTAAATTTAGTGAAAGTTGAGAACTTCCGCCTTCTAAGAGGTGAATTTTTATTAGTCCACTTGCAGAATTTTCTAAAGTAAGATGAGATCTGCTGCAAAGCTCCTGCAAACATTGTATTCGCTCTAAATACAAAGGAGAAACATTCTCTTTTCTTGACCTTGGATTCTGTGTGTGCTTGAAGATGACATAGTTGCCACGTACGTGACCATCGGAGCAAGCATGACATTCAAGTCAAGACAGCAGCAACAGCGGTACAGGACCGCGGGAGAATCTAGGTTTAATCCACTGACTTAGCTAACCTCAACATCTCCATGTCTTTGGATGTCTTGTCATATGACCTAATAAATCCCCTCTTTTGTTTATAATGGTTTATATTGGACATTCAATCAATTGTAGCTAAAGCAGAAAGCATTTTGGTACATCAATATATATATATATACATTTATTATCTTGTCAAAATAACATATACACATTTTTATTTTTTATTTTATTATTATTTTTTAATCCTTACCTGAGGATATTTTTCCATTTATTTTCAGACACACTGGGAGGGAAGAAGGGAGGGAGAGAGAAAGAGAGAGAGAGAGAGACATCGATGCAAAAGAGACACATCAACTGGTTGCCTCCTGCATAACCTCAACCAGGGCCAGGGACCAAACCTCAAATGAGGTACGGGCCCTTGACCGAAACTGAACCCATAACCCTTCAGTCTGTGGGCCTACACTCTAGCCACTGAGCCAAACCAGCCAGGGCAACATATACACATTTTTAAAGATATATTTTAACATTCGTATGGATAAACATGCAAAGTAGGGAAATCCTCAAATTAATTTTAATTCAGTGGCATTAAACAACCATATAACACCAAAAAACTCTATGATGACGCTAACGTAATGTTTAAGTGTGAGACTGATCGAGAGTACACAAATCTTGGAGCCACGAACTTGACCAAAACACAGTGACAATTTGCTATATAGTGAGGATGGCATATCAAATTTTGGAGAAAATATCTATTTTCTAGTCAATGATGCTGAGACAACATGACATAAAAAACTAGAACTGGATTTCTCATACTTCATAACAAAAAAAAGTTCTACACAGGCTGTAATTTCTGCTTCCATTTGCCTTTGTTACAGAAGGCCTAAAGAGGGCAATCTTCAAGCATTCAGTTATGTAGTTTCAGCCTCCACATAAAGAGTTCTGACCGAGTGCTGATTAAACTTTGGAGAGCAATCCCGTTAGAAAATTTCAGGGTAAGACGCACTTTATTTTCCAGGTATCAAGAACACTTTGAACTCTTTAGCACTGTAATCACTCTCTGAAAATGTCAAGTTCTTGTTTCCAAATTCTCCATGGTGCCGAAATGATGAGAAGTTACAGTGTACTGAAATGCCCTTCTCTCTGAACCGCGTGACCTGTTTATGCAGCATGGTGACCTTCCCCTCCACAGACATTACTGTAAATCAATTATGAAGATATCAGGTTCAGGTTCAGAGTTCAGTGTCATCATTTTCTCTTCTTAATGGAGTAGCCTAAACACTGTGGTTACTGAGCTTTCTGCCAAACTGAATATCCTGCTATCCAACGCAATGAAACATGTTTACTCCTCTCTCAATGGCCATAGCTGATGACTGTGCTGTGCTCTCTTAACTACTGAGAAATGACAGAGATTCATTCTCTGTTTCTCTCTCCCCCTCTTCCATTCTCTCTAAAAAATCAATGCAAAAAATATTCTCAGATGATGATTAAACACACACACACACACACACACACACACACACACACCCACACACACTTCAGGTGTTTGGGGTAGGTGGAAGAGAAAAAAAACATGAGGATTTTAAAAAATATGTTAAGACATTTTAGAATAAGGTAAGTGTGTTATGTTGAATTTAATAGACCTTGCCGTAGTAACTTTTTATTCATCATTGACTAAGGAGTACTGAGATTTAAGGATGACCTTAGCCTTTATAAGGAAACTTTTGACCCTCAAAGCAAAAGAAAAGTTTGTAATGTTTAATAGATGAGGATAAAATTTCATGTTTGCATCCCATCTTATTATAATGATTATAAAGTAGAATCCAATATAAGATTAGTCCCTTCAGGAGTCACAAAATAGTTCCAGGCTTTGTAAAAAGAAAGGTATGCTAATGTAATTCAACAGCCTTAATTTTCATGGGATTAGTGTTTGGTATGCAGAATATTCAAACACGCGTACTTTCTGCACAATCATTAAATTTTTTTAGTTCTTTAATTATATGAAAGCAAGTGTCATAAAGGTAAATTAAAAATGTCATTTTTCATTTATATTTTGAAAGGTACTAGCTAGGTCTAAATGAGTTAACATTAGAAAAACTAGAGGAAGGACTTTATATAGAAGTTGCTGCATGGACACTGTGGTAGATAGAAATTATAAATGTCGATGAAGGACAAATTTTCCTCAGCATTCTCTAAACATCATTATCCTCATCAAGTTTATTCCTAACAATTCTAAAAGCTGTTGTTTCGTGCTACAATAATTTCCCTTTCATCTTTAATTACTTCATTAACTTTTCTATACTTCTTAAAATACCATTTTTTTCTGTTTTGCAGTTTTGAAAGTAATATAACATTGTTGTAAATAGTTTAAAAAATATGAAAAGGTACATATAAGAAAAAAGCACAAAGCCTAGAGGTAATCCCTATCCAGATAAGTATTATTCTCCAGTATTTCTAATTATCCAAATATTAGTATACTTATATCTTGCAATTAAATGGGATCAGAATGTACATAACATTTTGTATTTGCTTTTTAAAATTAACGTTGTATTTGACCATTTTCCTCTGATATTAAAGAGCCTGGAGAACACTATTTTAATCACCACATAATATACCTCATATATATGGTTATATCGTAATTGATTTACTTGTTCTCCCATTTTTTAATTATTTAAATTGTTTATAAAATATTTAAACATCAACAGTTATTAATTAATATATGTTTGTTATTTCCTTATTATTAGTCCTGAGATGAACATCCTTGGATGTAGATTGCCAAACTAATCTGTACAAATATGAACCAATTTTATCCCTCTTGACTGTGGACTAGGATTCTTCTGCATCACTACAGCCTCCTTTTCAAAAACTTCGGCTTATTTCCAACGGCAGAAGTATATTTTAACGGTGTTATTTGCACCCCTGAGATTTACACATGTTCATATAAGTTCTATGAAATAATTGGACATGCATGTCCTTAAGAGTCTATGTACAGGGAAACATGTATGCTCAGGGCGCTCTGCTTAGGGAAGAGGGCAACTTTACAAAAATGAAGATAAGAGAAAAAGTGATTGCTTTTCTCTAATACTGATCTAGCCCAGAAAATCTTTGTGAGAGGGGTAATGCCAGTACATATGATATTTTTCTTTTATTCATTTATTTTTAAATTTAATTAAATTTTTTCCATCCCCTTTTATCCCCTCTAACCCATCTTCCACCTCCACCCATCCCCCTCCACCCCCACAGCCACCACACTGTGGTCCATGTCCATGCGTTATCTCTTAAAATTTTTTTGCTTAATCCCTCCCCCGCACCACCCACCCACCCACTTAGACCTGTCTGCCTGCTCTCTTTCTATAAGTCTGTCTCTATTATTATTGATGATGTTTCAGAAGAATTATTTGAAATTTTGAGTCAAGAAAGCATTCTTTGTCCTGGCCGGTTTGGCTCAGCAGTTAGAGCATCAGCCCGCGGTCCAGAGAGACCCGGGTTCGGTTCCCGCTAAGGGCACGTACCTCAGTTGCAATTTGTCCCCGGCCCTGGTTGGGTCGTGCGGGAGGCAGTCCCTTGATGTGTCCCTTTCATGTCGATGTTTCTCTCTCTCTCTCTCTCTCCTTCTCTCTCCCTCCCACTCTATCTGAACAAAAAGTGGAAAAATGTCCTCGGATGAGGATAAAAAAAAAAAAAAAAAAAAGAAAGCATTCTTTGAGGGCCTAGGAGAAATAATGGAAATTGAAACAGAAAGGTAGTCTTTTAACTTTTCTAGGAAAACTATTGTTACATCATCATCATACCTCACAGTTTAAATGGATATATTATATGTTATCTTCCTATCTGAGTTATGTATTTAATATTTACTTGCTAATCAGTTCTCGTTAATCCATCTACTCTTGGTTTTATGAAAATAGAAGTTGCACACACCTATTCTTCCAGATGCACTTTAAAAACCAATTATATTTAAAAAATAATATAAAAAAATAGAAAACATCAAATAGAACAAATTATATATACTGACAAGTTATTTCTCTGTCATTACAAATCCCTGTCCTTCTTTCTCTTTACAAGATTAAATGATTCTACTCTCTTGTGAATCTTTTCTAGTATATATATTCAAATATATATGCATTATAAACATAAATATTGATACAGATTTTTTTAAACATGAGACTTTTTTCTGATGTTCTTTTTCCCCTTTGTTTACTTGTACAGCATGATGTATTCAAGTTAATTTTCTTTATGATCTTATACTTTCATTAATAGCTAAATCGTGTTCTTTAAAAAGATCTTGCTGCCAAATATTTTAACATTTTCTTGAAAATCTTGGGGGAAAAATCTAAATACTGTAAGTTCATATAGACTTGAACTCTCCATAGCATTACAATTAGTAACAGTGAAGAAGAGATTTTTTATTGCTTATCTAAATTCAGTTCTCTTATTCTTCTGGGTACAGTGTAGATTCAATTCTTTCAGCACCTGTATTAACATAGCAGGCCTGAGACTACTATGCTCAGAATGGCTTGTTTGCAAGGTTGGACCTTGGCTGGCATCTGGAAACTTAGCTCTTGGGGTGTTCCTAATCAATACCAAACAGATAAGGATGGTTTGCAGGTGCCTAGACTTTAAGTAAACAATATAATTTATGTTGAACACCAACTTTTCTGAGTCTGGAACTTTGGTATCTTCTAGGCAGAGGATATTCATGTGACCAACCCCAATAAAATCTCTGGAACTGAATCTCTCGTTTCTCTGGCAGACAACACTTCGTGTGTGTTGTCGCAGCTTGTTAGGGGAAGTAAGCATGCCTTGTGTAACTCCACTGGGAAAGGACTCTCGGAAGCGTGTACCTGATTCCCCCTGGATTTCATCCCATGCATCTTTTCTCGTTGCTGAATTTGACTTTGTATCCTTTCACTATAATAAGTCCTAGTCGTGAGTACAACTATATATGGTGCTCTGTACATCCTTCTAAGGAATCCCCAAGGCTGGGAGCAATCTTGTGGAACTCAATACGTTCTCCCTTGCATTTGGGCAGGGCCATGTAACTGGCCATTATGTGTATGGTTGGCAGAAGTGATATGGCCATTCTGGGCTGTAGCGTTACATTGTTGGTGTGAGACACTCCGTTGTTTCTTTCCCTTTGAGCTGGTGAATAACAATGTCCCAGAGAGTGAAGATTCTGTAAGGCTGAGGCTGAGAATAACATGGAGCAAAGGACCCAGCTGGCCCAAAATGAAATTAACTTTGTAAGAAATGAACTTTTGAACTTTTTTAGCCACTGATAATTTAGAGTTTTATGCTATTAAAACACAAGTAGGACAATCTTGACTGCTATAAATACTAAGTAGATTTATGTTATGCTGAAAATAAGGTTATGTAGCATGAAGGGTATTTATATCACAGATTAATAACAACAATCACTTGTAATACATGGAAAACTGCTCACCTGTCACTCATACTTAACATTTTAATGGCCATAGTTTATTTTATTAATCAGATTACCCTCTAATGCATGTTTTTGTCATCTTGTTACAAATAATATCACTACTTATTACAAAGAATCTACATAGATCAAAATATACTATAATTTATGAAAAATAATCTTATAAAGTTTTCTAAGAGCTGATCATGTATGTAATAGTCATCATTTGAGAAAACTTTCAAAGTCAGAGGTAAGCAGATACTGTCAGTCACTTAATAAAATGATAACCTGATTAAACTGGCATGAAAGGATGGTTTTCTCCACCACTTTATTAACACTGAACTGTGTGTGGATTACATACTAGAGGACATGGGTCATTCGCTGAGCTTAGTAGCAGAAGTGTCAGGACAAAACAAGTGGGATATGAGCTAAATATGACAACCTATTATTTATTCACAGTAATAAACACGTCCAAGAAACTGTACCCTTAAAGAAATATTTAAATGTCTCCAAAATGTGCTTTATTTCAGATAAAATATATAGGTACAAGCTCTCACCTTTGGGGTTTATATTAGAGTATGGATATCTCTGCCTTTATAAATCGTTCACACACCAAAAGTAAGATCTGGATATTTCGGTCATTTCTATTTTCTAATATAATTTCTCTACTTTTTTTTTTTCACTTAAAAACTCAAGTGATTAATCTTCCAGTAATACCTTAGAAAGTTGAAGCCTAAACATTGCTACAATTTCCTGATGCTATTATGAATTTAAAAAATAGATATAATGAACTGAAATGTACTTTATAAGATTTCATGTTTTGCCAAAGGCTAAATATGTTTTTATCACTAATTTACATCTTTTGAAAATATAATAAATAAAAACTTTCTATATAAATATTTTATCTTATTATATAAATACTGGTGCGTAGGATATGTCTGAACAAGTTATAAACATGTAGTTTATAAATGCAGCCTTCTCTAATTTCTATCTGTGATGTGGGACATTTTCTGACTCATTGGAAAAATTTGCTAAATGTAATTTTCATTCTAAAGTTTTATAACTACACTTCATTTAAAATTAATGTAAATCAGTCACAATACCTTTATTATATTATATCCTAACTAGATCATGGTTCTATTTATGCTATAGCTAGAAAGAAATATATATAATTAACTTAGTAAATAATGTTTTTAAAAATAAACGTTTTAAAGAATAGTTTTACATTTACAAAAAAGTTGTTAAGATCCCTTCTAGGCCTTCTGGCTAAGATCAAGTGCAGAAAAGTTGTAAAGCTAGAACAGAGACCACATATGTACCCACACCATTTCTCCTATTAGTAACACTTTACAGTAGTATGATAAATTTGTTACAATTAATAAACTAATATTGATACTTATCAAATGAATAACTATAGTCCATACTGTATGCAGATTTCCTTAGTTTTTATCTAATGTTCTTTCCATGCCCAGATCCCGTACAAGATATAATTATTTAGTATGTTTTTTAGGCTCCTTAGCCTGTGACAGTATTTCAGAATTTGTGTTAATAACCTAAACAATTTTGAGGACTCCTGGTCAGTAGAATATTCCTGAATTGGGATTTCTTTGATGATTTTTGCATAATTACGTGGGGTCAGGGTTTGTGTTTGTTCCTGTTTTTGGAGGAGAGGGGGAACACTATAGAGGTAAAGTACCATTTTTACATCTTCATATAAGGGTACACACTGTCAACATAACGTATCACTGTTTGCATTCGCAGTTGACTGAGGTAGTGTTTGTCAGGTTTCTCCCCTGCAAAATTGCTCTTTTTTCCCCTTCACATGCAATATCTGTTCGAATAAAGTCACTATATGCAGCCCACTCTAGCCAAATACATTATTAGCTGCCATTTTATGTACATCAAAATACTCTGAAAAATATTTGCAGTCATCACATA
This sequence comes from Tadarida brasiliensis, assembly GCA_030848825.1. Classification (NCBI taxonomy): domain Eukaryota; kingdom Metazoa; phylum Chordata; class Mammalia; order Chiroptera; family Molossidae; genus Tadarida; species Tadarida brasiliensis. The sequence goes on along the minus strand of CM061263.1, from coordinate 107,319,723 downwards.
TTCATCTTGACAACCAAGTTAATTTTAGAGAGAATAGTCTGTTAGTAACTATACACATTTCCATTGTTGGAAATAATTTTCCGGACACTCACTGAAATCAATCCCAGAATTCACCACACCAGGTGTTATCAAACACTTGTGCATAAGAATCACTAGGTCTAATACGGTCCCATTAACATGATAGAGGATTTTGGTGCATCATACTTTCAATTAATACATTAAATTCCTCAAATATCCAAGCATATTTTTATTGTCATAAAGATATTTTACTCTAGTCTAATTGGCAAATTTTATAAATTAAATATTTTATCTAATTCTCACAGGTATGGTGTTACAATATCAATTAGCATATAGGTTCCCTGACTCCCTAGGCAGTGATTTCTCTAGTCTAGTATATCAACTATTTTTCTTGTCTTGTTGAATGTCAACTTGATTATCAAATAGGTCATATTCATAGGCTGTTAATCTTACAAAAACCCTCACTTTCACCGCTCTCCCCTCATCTCAGGTAGATAATACCTTACAATAGTTTACACATAAAATTGAAACAGTTTATATAACATTTTTCTATTACTTTCTCTTTGCCTCCTCTGTCTTTTTACACTAAAGCATCTCAAAGCATTGCCACAACCATGCATCTGTTATATAAACGTTTCTCTGTTTAATTTATTTTTTAAATCTCTATCTACCTCAGAAATACAAGATGTTCTTTGTATTTTCAAAGTAAGCTTGATAATTACTTTATCAGATTAAACTTACATAAGAAATTAGAAGAAAAATATCATAACTATATACTGGCTAAACCTTGGATAGAATACAAATGTGAAAAAGGTATAGTTCCTAATTTGAAAAGAAAAATAAGGCATTCTGAGGTTATTTATTCATGGGGATGATTAGGCCACTCCCCACTCCCATTCACAGCGGCATCTTCTACTCCTTCTTCCAGTCCCAGTTTTGGTGTCAATCCTTTAACAGTGCTATTCCTGACTCATGTGGACATTTTCACAACTTCTTCTATTTCTCCTTCATTGCACTTACAACAATTAATGAACAAAATAAAAAGGCAACTTACAAAATGGTAGAAAATATTTATAAATCATATATTGGAGAAAGGGTTAATATCCAAAATGTATTTTAAAAACTCATAGAACTAAATAGCAAATAAAGCAAAAGTCAGTTGAGCAATGGGCAGGTGAACTGAATAGACTTTTTTTCCAAAGAAGACATGCCAAGAGGTACATGAAAAGGTGTTCAATATCACTAATTTTCAGGGAAATGCATATCAAAACCACAATGAGATACTTACTACCTCATACCTGTTGGAATGGCCAGAAAAAAATGGTTAGAAAAAGGAATGGGTAGAAGGAAAAAAAAGACAAGTGTTGACAAGGATGTGGTGAAAAGAAAACTCTTGCTCATTATTGGTAGGAAAGTAAACTGGTACAGGCACTATGCAAAAATTACGGAGTTTAAAAAAAAAAAAAAGAAATAGAACTATCATATGATCCAGCAATCCCCCTTTTGGTTATATATTCAAAGGTAATGAAAACAGGATCTCAAAGAGATCTCTGCACTCCCGGGTTCATTAATAGTATTTATTCATAATAGCCAATACATGGAAATAAACTTGGTGTCCATCAACATATGAATTACTGAATGGAAAGAAGATGTGGTATATATATATAATGTAATATTATTAAGCACAAGAAAGAAAGAAATCCTGTTAGCTGCATTCCTTGAATTTCTGTCTTGTAACTTGATAGAATTTGCTGTGATTATGGGTCAGTTCTGAGCCTGCAAGAAGCTTTGCAAGTGTCCACTTGGAACGTTGTCACATCCATGTGAAAAAGCCCAGACTAGTCAGCTGGAGGATGACAGGTCATGTGCAGAGAAGCACTAGTCTTAAATGTTGTAACTGGCAACCCTATCAAATCCATCATACTAGTCCTTCAAGAAGAAAATCTCCACTTAAGCAGAGCCCAAACTGCTCAATGGCAATTAGTGATTCATTCAGTTTTAAGCAGTTTGTTACATAGAAAACAACTGATAACTTAGCTAACACTAAAAATATGCTGTTTTCATAGCAGTTGAAAATTTTTTCAAAATTAATTCTTACTGGCACAAACTTTACCATAGTTGAACAGGTGATACCACTTTGTGTCTCTACTACATCTTCGGTAACCTTAACACTTGAGCCACTGCAAAATTTAAGGCAAAGCTAAAAGGCTGTAAAAACGAATCAACAGGAGTTGGTTGCCTTCTGATGCTGAGAGAGAAGTAAATAAACAACTGAGGTTTTAAGCTTGTGATGGGAATACTGGTACGTTCTGGATGCATCCAGTAAACTCTCTAAGAAGAGCTAGACTGGGCGTAGATGGGTTAAGGTAATTTTGTTTCTAGACCTAGGAAATTTTCTTATCTGTGATACAGAATGCTAAAGTTGCAACCAAACATTTAATAAGATTCTGAGAACTTATTCTAAGTTACTTTAAGAAAAAAAATACACACATGAACGCATATATGTGAGAACGTGTGTTCATGCCTGCACACACACACATCATCTACCTATAGATTAGTCCATAACTAAGAAGGAAAATAAATAATTTATTAAAGATTGTAACAAAATTCCACAAACTGTTTTTCATGGGCCAATTAAATGTTCTGATATTTATACTGAGGGATAATTTTTATTGATTGAACATAAATAATTCTATACTCACATGCAGATCAGAATAGCTGATATCTAAGACAGCGACATATTAATATGATAGCTACTAAAAAGACCATCTGGTTTTCATATGTAGTCTTTAAGTGTTTGTTCATCTATCTCGGTTTTTCCACTATCCCTTTGTTAGGGATCCATTTTTTCTGGGATGCACTGTCCGCCACATGTTTAGAATGATAGAATTATCACATTGGCAAAGTGTCCTCTCACCAGGATGTCTAAGACACAGGTCACCAAAGGGTGAAAATTTTAGCCACTTGTGGCAGAGATTACCCACATCCCCCATACACTTGGGATAGGACCACCAGGGTCATAAATGAGAAATTCTTAAAATCCCTTTTCCCAAAACATTCTCAGAACCAGCTGTGTCATTTTGGGTTGTCTACAAGCTGACACCAAGATAGGACTTAACAGGCTAGACATTTTTTATGGAAATCCCTATAAAGAATATATGCTGGTGGGAATGCAGACTGGTGCAGCCACTATGGAAAACACTATGGAGTTACCTCAAAAAATTAAAAATTGAATTACCATTTGACCCAGTGATCCCACTCCTAGGAATATACCCTAAGAAGCCTGAAACATCAATCAGAAAGAATATATGTACCCCCATGTTCATAGCAGCACTATTTACAATAGCTAAGATCTGGAAACAGCCCAAGTGTCCATCAGTAGACGAATGGATAAAAAAGCTGTGGTACATATACACAATGGAGTACTATGCAGCTGTAAGAAAGAAAGATCTCTTATCCTTTGAGACGACATGGAGGGACCTCAAGAGTATTATCTAAGCGAAACAAGTCAAGCAGAGAAAGACAAATATCATACGATCTTACTTATTTCTGGAATATAATGAACATAACAGTGTGAGGAACAGGGTAGTCCCAGAGACGTGGAAGTAGGGTACAGACTGACAATTGCCACAAGGCAGGAGGGAGGGGAGCGATGAACCACAGAACTTGTAGGCATGTACTCATAACCAATGGACATGGACAACAAAACTGGGGACGGGGCAGGGAGGGTGGGGGAGGAGGGTGTCAGTGGGGGAAAAAGGAGAAACATCTGTAACAAAAATAAATTAATAAAAATAAAAAATAAAAACCTAAAAAAAAAAAAAAGAATATATTAGGAGGAAATGAGCAGCATGGCGAGCCTTCAGACCACAGCATACACATGATACTAGTGAAAGGAAAAGCGTAAATGAAAGATTGGGTAGGAAATAATTTAGACTACAACTTTTATAAAGTTTTTAAAAAGTTCTAAGAATGTCTCAGAAAGACCAATGTGGAGTCCTCAAGCAAACTCTGCTCATGTCAGGAAATCCCATCTGGTAGGAAGGGCCAGTACTAGATAATCTGCTGAGCTCAATCATTGGCTAGGAACAGCCCAAAGGGAAATGTGACTTTGGTAGGAACTTGATAGTAGATCCAGAGGGATCTGTAGTTGTCACCTGGATCTACCAACTACTGTATTGCACATTGCAGTTCCTGAAGTAGCACGCTGAGCAGTGTACATACCACAACCCTGACTCTTCACTTGGTATAATACAATTTTACTTTAAGATTCAGCTCCTGGCTCAGTGGGTGTGGATCAGTGGTTGAGCTTCGACCCATGCACTAAGAGGTCGTCAGTTCAATTCCTGGTCAGGGCACATGCCCAGGTTGTGGGTCTGATCCCCAGTGGGGGACATGCAGGAGGCGGCCAATTGATGTTCTCTCTCATCGATGTTTCCACCTCTCTCTCCCTCTTCCTTCCTCTATCTCTCTGATATATCAATAAAGAAAAAAATAAATAAATAAAATCAATAAAGAAAAAAAAAAAAAAAGATTCAGCTTCTGTAACTTCCTGAATGGTCATTTGTAACATCTTTCACAAATCAAATCATGAAAGTTAGGAATATTTCCTCTATTCACTCATGTATGAACTTTTCCTAGTATTTTATTTTGTCTTAAAATACTCTGTTAGCTTATTTGTCTCATGCAATTGAATATAGTAAACACTTTGTGGTTTGGAGTTATTTCCTCTTTATCTTATATTCCACAGAATCAGGCAAACTGGCACAAAGTTTATTATTGAAAGAAGAAATGAAGGATATAAAAAAACAGTGGTAGATTTTACTTCCATTATGTGATCACTTAGTGTACTTACACCTGGAGATAATTCATAACCTTATTGCTATTATTATGGCTGCAGATGCATAAATGCAGCCCTGGTCTTGGAGCCAGATGATGGATCTAGATTAGACATTTACTGATAAGATGCAATTGATTGGAACTCTATGTATAACCATTACCTCAAATCGAGACATTAATACGCATTTTAACTCACTGCTCTGAAAATAAATGAGATATTTTTTATTGTAGTTTCTAGACCAAAATATTACAGAAGACCTATAGCTATAAATACTCAAACATGCTTGAATATATATTGATAGTGTTAAAAACAAGTCAACGGGCCCAAAATGGAGTTCCTTGTGCTAAGCCCCATGCCATCAAACTGAGACTTAATTTAATTACAGTATTGGCTCTCTCCGAAGTGGAATCTAAACCAGTCAATCAGGAATCAGCAGGATCAGCACTAGTCAGGTCATCTGTCTAATAGACCCTTGCCATTCTCTTAAGGAAAGTAGCATTCCAATAACCAACCCACTCTTGTGCGTCATTTAACTTCCTTATTCCAATTTCCTTCTGCCTATTAAAGTCTTTCATTTTACACAGCTCCTCGTAGCTCCTTTCTATCTGCTAGAGTGGTTTCTGCCCAATGCAAATTAATTTTTGATCAACTCAAGTCTTAAAAATGTTAATATGCCTCAGTTTATCTTTTAACCATTCTTAGTGTCAAAGCGAGAATGGAGAATCCAAGGGGACCCCCAGGAGCAAGGAGCAACCAGAGGTCAGTACCTGTGGAGCCCTGAGCTCACTGTTTCCGCGCTGCCTCGGAAGGCTGGGTTAGGAGCTTTTAGACTTTATTTCAGCTTTTCTTTTTCCAGACTGCGGGTCTGGAAACCAGCTGGAGTCCTACTGGGTCCAGCCTCAAAAACGGACCACATCCATGACCGGATTCAGTCTGACTTCGAAAGCAGAGTGGCTATTGGTCAGATTGGGTCCTACTTAGAAACCAACGGAGCTTAACCTACCCGAAAACCAACTGGTCCGACTTAAGCTGGACTGGGTCCAGTGTGAGGCATCAGATGAATACAATTTTGTTTGAAGACTGAACTAGCAGGTTCATTTTTACCAAAGATAATCTTGCATTACAGTAGCCACAGTGGAAAACTTTTAACCCAGATAAGTTTATCCACTTACAAGGTGCCCTAGAGAAAAGGGGTCTCAGCAAAGCACTCACAATAAAGGGTAGAGGGAGAATTAGTTTTCCTCCTCTAGTTTCTGGTGACTAGGAAGAGACCCAGTGGGACATCTGGCTTCTCCAGAGCCTGCAGACGGGATCCTAGGAAAACTGGCAGAAACCAGCAAACGGTGAAAATTGTCATCCAAGTCACTTCTCCCAGACCTCTCAGTGGTTCCTGGTCCAGAGAGGAGCAGTGGAAAGTTTTGGCACATACCCAGGTTGCCATTCGATCCCTAGTCAGTGCATGTGTGGACGGCAACCAATAGATGTTTTGAGCTCTCGCTCTCTCTCTCTCTCTCTCACACAAACACACACACACACACACACACATGCAGTTAGTCATCTTATAGAAGGGATGTAAAACCTGGGGATTAAGTATAAGAATATATTCTAAGAGCGTTAGAACAGGGAAAAGATATCACAACACTGGATCAAGATGGATTTATGATAGTGGCTTAGATAAAATGAAGATACAAGGCAATAACATAAAATAATTTATTCAAAATGTTAGTAGGCTAAGAATTTGAGTGTTTTTTATAAGTGACAGGCTAAGCCACACCCTACTGATGTAAATTTGAGTATTCACAAAACATGTTCTTTATCACCGAATGTTTAAACAATGATATATCAGTGAAAAGAGCTCCAGCATTTGTAGAAAATTCTGTAGTGACTATATTATGAAAGCTAAAGATTATGGTGGTAAATGTCTGTGTGGAAATGAGTTTTCTGGTGTTGTGGAGGAGATGATGAGGCCCTGGAGTCACAGACTTCAAGTGACAACACTTATAAACCATAGACAAAATAGGCAAATTACAATAATAGACAGCAGAGCAAATTGTGGTATTCAATGATATTATATGTTGACAGTTTTGGCAGTGCACTGCCTAGTAAAATACTGCTTAATCTGTACAATAAAAAAAAAAAAATCTAGATCTTGTGGAAGATCTAACATGAATCACTATATTGGAAAATCAGTGCTCCACATTGAATTTCCAGAAATGAGCCAGTTCATACATGAGGAGACTGCTTCGAGTGACATAAAGACAACTCCAGTTAGGAAGGACAGTGCAGCACTGCCTCAGACATGTGCTTTAACTATTCGTAGTCAGTTTTCCTGAAGGAAACTATAACATGTAACATGATGACTGCCGGGGAATACTCCAGACAAATCAGAGCTGTGTGGTCCTAGGCTATACATTTATAAGATTCCCTGGGTACCTTAAACACCATGGTGATATACTGTCAGAAAAATTAATAAGGTAATAAATACAAAATGAAAAAAAAAGAAGGAGAAGAAGAAAAAGCCCCAGCTGGGTGGCTCAGTTGGTTGGAGCGTTATCCTATACATGAAAAATGTTGGGCACTTACTTAGGTTGGGGGTTCGATCTCTGATCAGGGTGCCTATAGGAGGCAACTGATCAATGTTTCTCTCTCAAATAGATGTCTCTCTCTCCCTTCCTTCTTCTCTCTCTAAAATCAATAAACATATCCTTGGGGGAGGATTAAAAAAAATGAAGAAGAAAGTCAAATGATGGATAGAGTTGCGAGCTGAATTCATTTTACAATGGATCTGGAAAATTTATGAACATGCCCTTTTATTTCCCCTTAGTTCCTTAACACACACTTAAAAACAGTCTTATTCAGCAGCTGGTGGAATGGGTAGTTGGCTGTCAGACACAAAGAATGAGGACAATGTTGTTAGGAAGATCCAAGTAGAAACCACGGAATCTGCCACTACATAGGAAAATAGTCCACTAAAAGCAAATATTGCATTTCTGGGTATTTTTAAATACAAATACCACCATGGTGTAATTATAGAATGTTAATCCCTCAAATGATTTAAAACAGTGAGAGAACAAGACAGATTACATACAAAGCGATGACAACTAGATCTACATGGATTTCTCATTAGCCACAAGCCAAAAGACAATGTAATAACACCTTCAAAATCCTACGTGGAAATAAATGTCTGCTTAGAATTAGATATGCAATGCAACACTAAAAAATGGAAGTAAAATATTTTTAAGCCACAAAAAAGGGAATGAGTTAATTACCAACTGCTTTAACAAAGGATACTTCTAAAAATAGGGCATTCAGGAAGAAAGAATACAGAGCAGAAGAAAGGTAGAGATAGAGAAGGGAATGGTGAGCAAATGACCTGATGGAGGGCAACCTCACATCAGCTCTGAAGCCTGGAAACTGGGACTGTTCCTCTTACAATGCTCAAAGCTGTTGTAATGTGAAAAACTGACATGGCATGAGTACATAAGTGTAAATGGGAGTCATTTCTTCTTGTCCAATACAATAAGCAACATGTAGGAGTTGGTTTTGGTTTCATTTCCTACAGTTTCATCATCTATACATTTTTGCAGTTACCACCGAACCCTGCTGTTTTCACACCAGTGTGCTGCCCTTGGACTATTCAGGTTTCAAGTAAATTTCTTTCCTCAAATGACTACAAAAACACCCTTTTCAGCAGGTTTCCCCTGAATTATCAGAGTCTAATATTCTTTTCCTTTCTTCTGATTATTTCAGGTTTCAATAGCACTTGATAATTTTACTTTTACTTCTTACTTGCTATATAACTCTAACCTAATTAATAAAAATTGTATGGGGGGAGGAGAGTGCATGGAAATGTAAGAGGGTATGGGGGGATAAATGGTGATGGGAAAAATAAATGAATAAATAATAAAAATAAATAAAAATTGGAGTTATAGTAAGGAAATATAAGGAAAGCACTCAGTTTCTACACTTTCTATTATAAGCTAGCAGGTTTTTTCATCCTGCAAATAAAAGATAACATATAATTCTATAAGCTGCCTTGAACACTTAGCAGCTTTCTTTACAGCATATATTTTACATTAACCTTATTTCTGTTCTCTCAAGTCTAATTCTCTTTGCAGGCTATTAATCTCTCATCACCCTTTCACATTTTATTCACCAAAATATTTGTTTTAATTTTAAAAAATCACAAATCAGTAGTACTTAGGCCAGAACTCATATCCAGAAGATGAGAAATGCACATAGAACCTAAGACAAGATGGAATATAGAAACACTGGACAAAATACCACCTGATTAATAGGGTACCGTGGGTTAAGAAGAGAGATAAAGTAGAGGTGAAGAAAAGGTATCTGACCTGGGAATTATATTTGAGAACATGTCCAGTTCTGTATTCCAAAGATTACAAAAAAGCAGTGAAAATTTGTCAGACTTCAAGAAAAAAAAGAAAGAAACTATAAAGTCTACTGTTAGAAGGTCAACATCATTGTCCTTATAACAGAGAATATTGAATTTATAAAATGAGGGAGACCTTATTATACAACATTTTGGTTGGTTCTACAAACTATGAGTTTTCAGTAATTTGATATTATAGTTGCACAATTATAACATGTCAGTTGCTTTGAAACATGGATTATGATGTATCTAACTGAATTGAATTCTTTAGGAAAAACTCAATAATTTGACGTGCAGAACACTAAAGGTTGTGTAACTTGAGTTTATAAAGGCATTATTATAGCAGTTATTCTAATTTGTTCCAAAATACATACTCCTTCATTTACTGGAGAGTCAAATACTAACCAGTCAAATACTATAAGGTCAACGATACAACAGAAGTAATTGTTTTCACTTGCACAAGGGTTACTGCGACTATGAACAGAATGACCGTCCCACATTCTTCAGGCACACTGTGTTGTAGGGCCATGGTTGTGTATCTGAAATGAAGTATTGCCCGATATTTTACATGGTAAGGTCTTATATTACCCAATAAGTTATTAAGGAAACCTCACAAACTTCTTACATGAAAGATATACTGAGCAGTCCATCTTTCATACACAGTATTTGGGATTAAAATATCAGCATGCATCCTGATTCATGATCTCTGGACAGGCTATTAATTATATTATACAGGTAATATTTTTTCCCCACATGCTCCACAGTGCCAATATTTGAACAGTATATGAAATTATAAAAATCCTTATAAAATTATACCCTAGAAAAGGCAGCCTTCTTTAATGTATGTTTCATAAAGAGGGGGAAAAAAACAGATTTAATCTTGAAAGTTGTAATCAAATCTGTGAAATGTCTTTAACCAGTCTTCTTTACTTGTCAAATTATAGTCCTTCTTTACTATTCCTAGAGAGTAAGTTACTTCCTTCCTGTGGTACTTAATTGTCTCTTTCCAAATTAAACAAAAAAGTATTTTTGTATCACTTGAAAAATATAAAATGTAGGCTAGATTAACTAATACATACTAATGCCATTTAAAAAAATAACACGGCAATAGGAGTAAAACATTCATTTAGACTGTGCACCATTTAAATGCCATTTTTAATATGTGTTTAATACATTGCAAAAAGTCATTCACCTGTGAAATGTATTAAATTGTCTTCATAGAAATTTAATAAGCATTTGTACAAATGCTCTGACATATTATTTTGTAAAGATTTGGCTTTCCAAACTATAATATTAGCTACTTTATTAGCTAATTTGATATTATATTAAAACTGGTAAAATAGTTTATATGAGTTTACATTCCTAATATGTGCAACTCTGAATATTATGAATTCCAGTATTCTCTATAGCCACTGAGAAATATTAATAAAAAGTACATAAAGGCAGTGCCATTAATATAGAATTTTTGGAAATTTCATTCATATTACTTTCAATATTACATAATAATATCACTTCTGTTCCTTGAGTCAAGACAACTGCTACATGGTTCTTTCCAGCTAGATATACTTTATGCATCTTCATTGTTTTTATTCCATTTGTTCATAAAAAGAATATTTACTCTATAAGCAATGAACACAATAGATATTGTTCTTTATCTTATGAAGCTTATATCTGGGTAAAAATAAGAAACAATAAACAAATAAACAAGGTACCTACTAATGATATATTATGAGAGTCTTTGAAAAAAAATAAATGGATAGAGAAATTCAAGTGCGAAATAGGTATCTCTTGCAGGAAGACATGGAGTTTATCTCTGCTAACATTTGAGCAGAAAAGATTACAAAGAAGTGAGTGGGCCACACAACACACCCGACTGCCCCAGGCAGAGGAAGTGACAAAAGCTGCAGGGTGAAAAGACAGGAAGAATCAAAGAAGGGCAAGCAGGTCAGGGTGATTGGAGAGGGAAGGAAAGAAGAGTCAATGACAATTAGATACGTAAATAACAAAGGGTCAGTTCTCTAGGATGCTGTAGACCATGCTAAGGAATTTGAAGGTTATTCTGAATAAGACAAGGAGCAAGTGGAAGTTTCTGAGCAAAAGAATAACATTATCCCACATCCAGTTTAGTACATATTTGCTTCTCAAGTTGGAGGTGGAGGTTCAGTGAGGAATCAGGTAGAAGAATTGGTGCTTTAGAACATGGAAATAATAATAAAAATGATGGGGAAAGTTGATTTAATGACAGTGGAATTCGTTGATGTATTGGGTGTGGGTGTGAATGTGAGATGGGGAAGCAGAGGCATAACATACAAAAATTACTTGTCTTGCCCTGGCTGGTTTTGCTCAGTGGTTAGAGTGTTGGCTCACGGACCAAAGAGTCCCGGTACCTCGGTTGCGGTACTTCGGTTCATCCCAGGCCCTGGTCGGGTAGCGCGAGTGGCAACCAGTCGATGTGTCTCTCTCATCTCTCTCTCTCTCTCTCTGTCTCTCTCTCTCTCTCTCTCTCTCTCTCTCTCTCTCTCTCCCTCTCTCCTACTCTGTCTGAAGATAAATGTAAAAATATCCTTGGATGAGGATTAAAAAATAAAAAATAAATTACAAAAAAAAGAAAAACTACTTGTCAAATTCATAAAGCCAGTTAAAAGCATAGCCGGCTTTGAATACATGTAGATTGGCTTCAGAACAGACAATGAAGTCATGCTTACTTAATACTTAAGACAACAATTATTTTATTATAGCTCATGATTTTCTGGGTCAAGAATTATAGAAATTCTCACCTGAGTAATTTTTCTGCTTCACATGGCATTCAATGATATCACTCAGTGGTATGCAGTTAATGCACTGTGTGCTCCGGAAAGTCCAACATGACTTCCCTTATATGCCTATTCCCTTGCTGGTGATGACAGGAAGGCTGGGCTTACCCGAGTCTCCCCCTCTCTATGGGGTCCCCAGGTGTCATGGCATCTCAGCAGGAATGTATTAATAGTTGGAATTTGTACATGGAGACACAGGGCTCAAGAGCAAGTGTTGCAAGAAACAGGAAGAGAAAGCTGCTGGTCCAAGCTAGATGTTCGTATAACATTCTATGCGCTGTATCTTTTTGTCGGAGCAGATAGAGAGCATGCCCCCCAAATCATGGTCTCAGTGGGAAGATATTAAATAATCAGTGCACATCTTTAATTACCAACACATTTTAGAAGTATAACATTTTCCCAGAAACAATACTTACTGCTCTGTTTCTAGGTTAGTTAACTAGGTAGGTATTATTACCTTTAATTGTAAAAGGAATTCAGAAAGGTAAGAAACATTTTAAGTTGGATGGGGAAAGGGGCTTAGAATTCACATAATTTGAAATCCCTTCGAGATTGTTATTTTCAATATATAATTCTACCATTTTATAGAGTATGGGGTAAGGAAAGTTACTCTATAGTACATAATCGGGAGTCAGCATGTTTCTTTCGTTTATTTATTAGCCACAAATATACTACTCTCATATCTTGAAGAAAGATAAAAATAGTTGTACCAATTTTTTATCAGATGTTACATGGATAAAATTAAAGATAGTATAGTAGAGATTCAGACTAACTAATTTAGGTATAATTTTTACCATAAAATAACTGTGTGACTTTGAATGACTTATACTTCCTAAGGCTGAATTCCTACTTTTATAAAAAAGACAATAATAATAGTGTATAAAAATGCAAGGTTGTTACAAATTTTAAAGGAAATAAATTCAAAATAGTAAATCTAGTGCTTGGCTCTCACTGAGGGCTTAGCAATAGTGACTATTATTATTCACACATTTCACACTCTTCCTATATTCAATTGGATGTTACAAATAAATAGTTCATTTGACAAGAAAACCCAACAATGAATTTGACAAATACATTTAAAAAGTGAATGAAGCCCTGGCCGTTATGGCTCAGTGGTAGAGCATGGGTCTGTGAAGCAAAGAGTCCCGAGTTCCATTCTGGCCAAGGGCAGGTATCTTGGTTGCAGTTCGTCTCCGGCCCCGGTTGGGGTTGTGTGGGAGGCAACCCATCGATGTGTCTCTCTCACATTGATGTTTCTCTCTCTCTCTCTTCCTCTCTCTCTCCCTCCCACTCTATCTGAAGATAAATGTAAAAAAATATATATCCTTGGGTGAAGATTTAAAAAAAAAAAGTGAACGAAATGAATTTCATATTAAATTATTAAGTTTAAATCTTACCTTAAAAACCTCTGTTAAGGATATATATATAATTTCTAAAGAAAACATTACTACTTACTTATAGTTAATAATCATTCTAGTTCCCCATGCCCCAATTTGCTCTTTAAGTAAAGTGATGAGAGGCAGATTATATGTCATCGCACATGCACGGAATTTTATACTGTAATCAAGCAACTCTTAAAAGATTAATTGGAGTGGTTAAATAGAAGTGGACAGCTGTCCCTTGCTCAGCTGGTTAGAGTGTCATCCTGATACACCAAGGTTGCAGGTTCCATCCCCAGTCAGGGCATATACAAGAATCAACCAATGCATGCAGAAATAAGTGGAACAACAACACATTAGTCTCTCTCTCTCTCTCTCTCTCTCTCTCTCTCTCTCTCTCACACACACACACAAACACACACACAAAAAAGCACATTCTTTTTTTTTTTTTTTTTTTTTTTTGAGAAGAGAGAGAAAGCTTTTCTCCTTAGTGTAGACAAATTTAGTCTTGGGAAGTATCTGTGTTATTAGAAAGATGAGACAACTTCTCTAATTTTACAACCTAGGGGATGTTCACTAGTTTTCAGGTCTCATACCTGCTATATATTGTATAATAATGATGATGATGATGATTATGACAAATACATGTATTTACCTTTGGAGTGGTGAATCTCTGTGGAGTTCTCACAGAATATTCAGTCACAGTGTAAATCCTAAGCCATCTCTCTCAGAGCAGGACCTAAGTTTTAGTATAATTTGCTCAGAAAAAAAAGCCCTAACTGAGCAGAAACATACAAATATTTTTTATAAAATCCACAATATATTAATTCACTATAAATGCTCTTATAAGTTTATGAAGTCATAACCTAAGAGTTTCAGTAATATTTAATTATTGCAATAACAAGTGAATATTATAAATTACTAGCACAAACTGGTAACATTTATAGATTATTTTTATCTCTTATTTGTATCTTCTAAATTTTCTACAATGGTTATATATTAACTTTGAAATTTATATATATATATATATATATATTCATTTCTGGGTTTGCATAATATATTTTTCCAATTTTTTTCTAGACCCTGAGGAAACAAAAATAGTTTGTAAACTTGATGGCTACAATATAGTTTATAAAATTTTTATGGATTTTAATAATTCATGCATTTTCTAAATACAAGTACATAACTTTCAGCATTTTCACTAATAGCTGTAAGCCTTGTTATACACAGTTTAATATATTTATTCACATCTCTCTATCCAGTATGGTCAAGAGAGTGGTAAATAACCCTGAATTCAGCCTCAAAGCAGCAGTCACTTCTCAACAACACATCAAGAGTCTGCATATTAAAAAGCCGACACTGTATGCTACAGACCACACAGTTTTCAGGAGACTGAGGAAGGGACAAAACCTTTTATCACCTCTGTGGCTAATTTTTTTTTTTTTATTAATTTATTTTTGTTACAGATGTTTCTCCTTTTTTCCCCATTGACACCCTCCTCCCCATCCCCGCACCCTGTCCCCAGCTTTGTTGTCCATGTCCATCACTTATGCATACATGCGCATAAGTTCTGTGGTTTATCTCTTCCCTCCCCCCCCACCCCCTCTGGTGGGAATGCAGACTGATGCAGCCACTGTGGAAAACACTATGGTGTTACCTCAAAAAATTAAAAATTGAATTACCATTTGACCCAGTGATCCCACTTCTAGGAATATACCCTAAGAAGCCTGAAACACCAACCAGAAAGAATACATGTACCCCATGCTCATAGCAGCACTATTTACAATAGCTAATATCTGGAAACAGCCCAAGTGTCCATCAGTGGATGAATGGATAAAAAAGCAGTGGTACATGTACACAATGGAGTACTATGCAGCTGTAAGAAAGAAAGATCTCTTATCCTTTGAGACGACATGGAGGGACCTCGAGAGTATTATCCTAAGCGAAACAAGCCAAGCAGAGAAAGACAAATATCACATGATCTCACTTATTTGTAGAATATAATGAACATAACAGTCTGAGGAACAGGGTAGACCCAGAGATGTGGAAGTAGGGTATAAATTGTGACTAAAATTTAATACACACTTTGAAGCCTTTAAAAATGCATTTATATTGAAGCTCTTCCTATACTGCCTTTGGGTTTTATCTCTACATAAAGAGATGTATCCAAATAAGATAGAACATTCGAGTTTACATACACGTGTTCTGGCCAAAATCTTGTAGAATATAAGAACTGGTGATTATCAATTAGTCTAAAATCATCCTTCTGAAGTATCAGTTGATCCAGCCATGTACAAAGTAGTGGGTGACAATATTTATGGCCTCAATAATTATTCATTGTATGTGGCCCATTCTAGAGGTAATGAGGCATAGTTATTGTCTATGGCTTTGGTGTACCAAGTTCTCTATATAACTTCACACTTCATCGAAGATATTATGTGAAAGGTAAATCCAGCTCTTCTTCTGCAAAAACAATCCATCAGGTGTCCTTGCTTAAAAGCAGCTTTCACAATTTATCTCATTGATTTTTATAAAATTGGGAATACCTGTAAATATTTCTGTTTTAACTGTAAATATTTCTGTTTTAACTGTAAATTGCAGGACTTGATCCAAAACTAAAGGACTTCAGATACAATCCCAGTGCTGGACGTAGACCCTAAAATGAGCAAAGAAACAACTCTAAACTTTTTTTTTAAGTTGAGATTATGCATGCTTGACCATCATCTACAGACCGATCTTAATTTCTTGTTCCTTGACCCTTACTAATAGGCTTTTGAAAACATTCAGAAAACCCTCTTTGGTAAGAATCTTGGGAAGCTGTACTGTAGCTGTCTGATGATCAATTGCATGGAAAATTGAAATAGATGGGAAAAAGTTTTCCACTGAATGATTTTGCACCTGAGTGTGGTAATCAGCTAGGTAATGTTTGGCTAATGTCCTTCTTTTCTTCATTACCTTCCATCAACTTCCATCATGCTTCACCTCCTTTCCGGGACTCAAGGTGGCTCTCACTCCTCCCTATGCCAATTTCAGTTGGTAGCAGTCCATTTCACACCATTCCAACACTTTGTTCTCATCAGTTTATGCTCACTATCTTTTCAAATATCTTACGTTATAAGTGAGCTACAGCACTATATTATTTCCTCATTCATGTATTTAAAGCATCCTCAAAAATTTCTGTACAAAAAAAAAGTGTATAAGAAAAGAGATTTTAAAATGAATAAAAAATTAGAAAAGCCAGACAAAATAACAGATGAAATCAAATGCAGAAATCAAAGAAAAATTTTCACTCTTCCTAAACACTTCAAAATAAGGTTATAGTAGAGAGTAAATGGAAGCCTATTTATCATTAATACCTGAGTTCAGACTGCTCAGTTTATCTTTGTAGCCCAAAAGGAATCTGATCGGGTATTCCAATCGTTGGTCCAAATCCTGCAATAGAAAATATCTTCTCTTGTAGAAAGAGGGGCTAAAATGATTCATGCTGTAGTGGATTAAAGATGGAGACATCACTATTAAGTTATATTTATTTTACTATAGCTACTATAGACATATTTATAGAGATGCATATATACTATGATTAGTATGTACATACATATTTCTTTTCTCTTACAGCTGAGAGGGCCTAGAAACAAAGATCTTGCTTTCTAATTATATTCTCAAATAAAAGGAACAAGACTCTGTGGAAAAATGGTTAATTCTATGCCTGGTGTAGAATACATAGAAGATGAGCCTAGAGCATCTTGTAGTGACAAAAGGTAACACAGTAGTTTTAAAAAAGTAAAGAAAAGAAACACAATGATGGGAATATGTCAGAGACACAGGAGTTAAAAGTCAAGGTAAGAGCTCCCAATGGCCAACAACTTGAGAAACAAAATAAATAGTATAATATTGGATTATATCTAAAGTATAAAATTAGTATCTACAAGTTTATACTGATACAAATAAAGATATAGAAATAATAAATGGAGAAGAGAAATATCTCCTGTGCAGAATTCCAAAGAATTTATGCAGAAAATCTGCCCTCAATGAAGTAGAGACCCCTGACAAGCACTACCTCAGCCAGGTGATCAAGGCCAACAACATTGATAAGTCATTAAGTACCCTTAATAAATTGATGAAAATGACACTCTAGTCTAATCATGATGAAAATATAAGACAAATTCCAATTGGAGATATTCTATAAAATCCTGGTCAATATTCTTCAAAACTTGCAAGGTCATCTAAAACAAGGGAAGTTAGAAAGTGTCAGTCAAGAGATGTCTAAGGAGACATGACTAACATATGAGGATATACTGGCTAAGATCCTGAAACAGATAAAGGACATTGGCTCAAAACTAAAAAATTCTGAGTGGAGTATGGACTTTAGTTAGTAATAATGTATTAATATTGGCTTATTAATTGTAACAGATGTACCATACACATAAAATGTTAATAATAAATCTTTGTACTATCTTTGGATTTTTTCTGTGTATCTAAAATTGTTCTAAAATAAAAACTTCATTTTATTTATTGATTGATTTGAGAGAAAGAGAGAGGAAGGGAGGAAGAGAGAGAGAGAAACAATCAAAATTTTCCCATCTATTTATGCATTCATTGGTTGCTTCTTGTATGTGCCCGGACAGGGATTGAACCCACAAACTTGGTGTATGGGCAAGATGCTCTAACCAACTGAGCTACCTGGCCAGGGCCAAAGGTTTATTTTAAAAACACAAATATTAAACTAGCAAATATGTAACCAAAAAAAGTACTTCATCTATCATATTTTTATACCCCTTTTCATAAATACCTTTGGTCTCAGAATAAACATGTAACTAACACTATGCATCTTAAACAGTACACATAGTCTATCTTTTTAATATAACACAAAAATTTCCAAAGAAACTTAGGTATAGGAGATAGGTGAAAACCACATAAAACAAAATTGAAAACATATATCCAGTAAAGAATAAGATAAAAAGCAGATGAAATTTAAATACAAAATTCTTTTCATATCATTGGCATATTAAATAACAACTCAATTTAGCATTTCAAAATTATTTAGATTGCCTAATATATACAGTATATAATATCCTAAAAGGTGTTCCAGAAGAAACAGATCCCATGTAATATTACATGGTTAAGTACATTGGGGAAATAAAATTGTTACATTCTACATTCTGTTCTTTAGGGGTCATTATGTACATTTGCTTGACAAAATTTATGGAAACTGCAACAATAAAAAAACTGCATTAAATAACTATGACTTTATTTTATCCAGAATTTCCCAATAATATTGGATTATATGGATCTGTATTGTTGTTGTTTTTCACATAAAGCCTACAAATTTCTTACAAAATTAATATATTCACAAATATATTTGGCAAAACGTTCTACAATTTTTATCTTGAACAAAAGGACTTGATCACATTAAATAAAAATTCAAATATGAGATATGATGACTCAGAATGTCAATTCTTGCCTCCATACTGCACCTGGACAAAAGACTGGAAAAATGTAGTAAGGGTGGCAACTGACATGATTTGTACACATTTTAGTGACATCATTTACTCTATGCTGCCCACTTGACTCATGTAATAATCAATGTGAAATCCCAAACCCAGCTAAAAGGAGTGAATTTTGATAACATTTTAATATAAATAATACTATAATTTTCATGTCTGAGACTGGTTTCATGATACATATTTTTAAATCCTTGATGAAAAAAAGAAGGAGAGGCACTGGTTAAGTTTAAAAATATTGTAATTACTTCAGGGATCTCAAATAATGGTCATAGCAAACTAACATTTTAAATATTATTTTAAACAGTTTTAATTGTGTAACATTCATATTATAAAGTTTGACAATGCTAGATGTTAGAGATACTGTAGATAAAGTGATCTCATAAATTGCTTGAGGGCATGTGTGTAAATTAAAACATCCTCTTTAAAAAGTAATTTGGCATTATCTTATAAAGCAGAACGTAAACCAGCAATTTGATTCTTAAGAATGTAACAAGAAAGATTCTTGCACGTCTGCAAATGCCACCCCCCACCCTGGACTCCTCACACACAGAAACTGAGACAGAAATTTAAACCTAATAAATGTAGACATAAAGTTAATAATAAAATAGCAAAATTAAATAAAATAGAAAAGAGACTTTTTAATTGAGAAAATGAAAAGTCAAATACCCTAGCAAAATTTAGCAAAATAAAT
Organism: Tadarida brasiliensis; assembly: GCA_030848825.1. Taxonomy (NCBI): domain Eukaryota; kingdom Metazoa; phylum Chordata; class Mammalia; order Chiroptera; family Molossidae; genus Tadarida; species Tadarida brasiliensis. The sequence goes on along the minus strand of CM061263.1, from coordinate 107,300,088 downwards.
AAAAAAATATACAAACTGTTAGTAGCAGTATTGTAGTGGAGAGCCCACTACAGATCCTACAGACAACAATAAGATAAGAGGATATTAAAAACAACTTTTTGCCAATGCATGTGACAGTTTACATCAAATGGACAAGTTCTCAGAAAAAATAGGTGATGAGAACAGCAGAAAAATCTTACCAGTTGTATGTCTATTAGTAAATTGAAATCATTATTTAAAATATTTGCCACAAAGAAATCTCCAGACTCAGTTTTGCCAGTGAATTATTTCATATATATCTATGAGAGAAATAACACTAATATTGCAGTTTTAAAACTATTTATAGTTTTTAAAAATAGAAAAATCATTTTCTATTTTTTATGAGGAAAATATAACCTTGATGTTCAAACTAGCAAAGAATCTTACAAGAACATGAAAGTAGAGAACAAGATACCCCAGGGATATAGATACAAGAATCCTTAAGAAAATATAAGTCAGTTAAAGCCAGCAATATATATAAAATGATAACATATCATATATATGAATCTGAAAATCATTAGTATCCATAAGTAGCTTCTATAAACAAACAAATACATAAAAAACACAACAGAATAAATGTAAAAGACTACAGCAGGGTATTTTACACAAGGGGGCATCTGATAGATCAATAACATAAGATACTAGTATACATCCACCAGAATGACTAAAATAGAAGAAAAAAATACCAAATGCTGGTGAGGATGCAGAGCAGTGGGAACTCTCATAAATTAGGTGTGACTCTCATAAATTAGGTGTGATGTTGGCAAAATCACTTGGAAAATTTTGTAACAGTGTTGACTAAAGCTAAATATAAACGTGACCCAGCAATTCTATTTCTCAGTGTCTATATAACAGAAATTATGCATGTGTTCACTCCCCAAAAATGGATTTTCAGAACAGCACAATTTTTTTAAATCCTCACCAGAGGATATTTTTCCATTGATTTTTAGATGGAGTGGGAGGGAAGGAAGAGAGAGAGAGAGAAACATCGATGTGAGATAGACACATCGATTGGTTGCCTCCTGTATGACCCTGATGGGGGCCAGGGACGAACCTACAACCAAGGTATGTGCCCTTCACTGGGAAGCGAACCTGAGACTCTTTGGTCTGCAGGTTGATACTCTAACCGCTGAGCCAAACCGGCCAGGGCAACAGCACTATTTTTAATTGGCACCAAACACAAACTAAATAGTAAATGTCTATCCAACTTCAGAAAGGATAAATTATGTAAAGTGTATTCACACAAAGAATAGTATAACATAGGAAAGAACAATCTACAATTTAGCAGACTTTATGGCCGAATCTCACAAATATATTATCAAATGCAGGAAGACAGAATGGAAAGAGTTTATGCTATAATTGCTCATTTACGTATCAAGTACTCCAGAGAATTATAAATCGGAACAGTGGCTATCTTTGAGGGGAAAGTGAACATGAGAGGAACTTCTGTGTTCCTGGAAATGTTTTGTTTCTTGATCTAGATGTGAGATACACTGTTTATTTTATGAATTTGCAGTGAGTTGTACACTTACACTAACGTCTCTAGTCCTTATTATATGCCAATAAAAAGCTAAAGAAATAGCCTACGTCTGCAGAGTGGATTCAGCCTGTTGGTCACCTGGACTAGACAAAAAATAAAGAAAAATACAAATTAAAGTAGTTTTAAAATATCTGCTAATTTCAGAATTATCTCAATAACGTAGATCACATTATAGCTCACCCCAATTATGATTGAATATCCTGTTTCAGTGTCCAATATAAAACTCACTTTTCTCATTATGAAAATCGAAGAATCGCTGTGGTGATTACATGAGAAAACATATATAAATCCCCTTGTCCAATGACTGGAACACATAAAATATAGTGTCTGCCCCATAGGATTTATTTTATTCCCAACTTAAAGAGGTTTGCAATCATTTGTAAAAGCTGAAAATACACGATACAAAGAAAAATTTAACATGCACACAATTAATTAAATATCCTTGGATGCCATCACAGAGCTTTGATGTCAGCTCCTTGGATGCTTCCCAAATACTTCAGCTTGTTCAATTCATTTTACACTTTAAAATTTAATGAGAATTGGTTTGAATTATCATCTTTTATAGAGCCAATATTTCTGAATTCTTACTTTTCCTGATTTCTCCTTGCCTACTTTGCACATTTTAACTTTCCTGTATATTTTAACATACTGGATGTTTCGTAACTCCTTTTGTACCTTACATACCAATGATTCAATTTTTTAAATTTCATTATAGCTAGGTATGAGCAATGAAAAATGCAGAATTTATAAGATTCAAATGTAGATCTGTGGTTTCAACTGAGTTTTGAAGGATAGCAAGGGTGTGCTTTGATTTGGAGGGGACAGAACACTGACAAGTAGCCATATCAAGTTCCTATGAAATGACCAGAAATATTGATTCACAAGAAAATCCTATATTGGAGCAATCAAATGAATGAAGGCATAGAGTTAGGTGAGATTACTTTAGGGTTAAGCAAGATATAAAGAATTATCTAAGGATAGACATTGCAGGTAGTAAAAAGCTCTGTAGATTTAAGTAGATATAGGTTGTGGCCTCAAGAAATTGTAGAGAGAAACTTGTCTCCAAGGGCCTGAACTGCTCCATATTTGGGCCATTTCTCCACGGTGGCATTTTTCTCTGTGCAATCTCCACTTCCTGTCAATCTCAATATTCTCAAGCTTTCAGCAATGACATTCCTGTAATAAGATTTTGCCTCACATTCAGATTAAAATTTACTTAGAGGATTAATCCCCTCCCAGGACTGTTTGCATTTTATAATGTATTAATTATTTAATGGGTTATACTATAATGGTGAAAATATTTACTCTGGTCAGCATCCCAAAAAGGTAGATAATTAACCAGTGACCTATTCTGAATCCAAAGTTTAGATGGCCCTCAATAGAAAATTTATGTCTGAATTTATGTGTCAGAAATTACTTACAAAACTTTAATAGAGAAAGCAAAGCAGTATTTGTTATGCATTAAGTTATGTTCCACTGAATCCCTATGTTGAAGTCCTAACAAACCAAGACCTCAGAAGGTCACCTTATTTGAAAATTGGGTTGTTGCAGTTGCAATTTGTTACATTAAAATGAAGTCATTGGAATGGATCTTGATCCAATGTGACTGGTATCCATATAAAAAGTAGAATATTGGACATATAGACAACATGTAGACAGGGGGAACTTCATGTGAAGATTGAAATTATGCTGGCACAAGCCAAGCATCTACCAGAAGCTAGGAAAGAGACCTAGCACAAACCCTTCCCTAGAACCTTCACAGGGAGCATGACCCTGTTGACACCTTGATCTTGGATTTCTAGCCTCCAGAACTCTGAGTCAATCAACTGTTCTTTAATCAACTGTATGAAACTGTTACTACATGCTACATGGAAAAGGACTGTTAAGATGGCTTCTCTCTCTAAGAAAATGACAAATTGTGACACTGTCATTTCTCACTCTTTTGATGAATACGGTATGCATCAAGAGCAAGACTGAAAATAATCATAAGCTAATGCATCTTTTAAGCAAACAAATCGTGAATGTAAGTAGTTAGATAAGGAAGGATTCCAGGTCATGTAGTAGACTGAGAAAGGCTATCACATCAAAAGATCTCTGCAGTAGATAAAAAGCTTTAATTCTGGAAAATTCTAGATAGTTTGAGACTATTGATACAGATAGGCCAAGCGCTAACTAAAAAGCTATAAGGTTAGGGGAGAGGAATGGAAATATATCAAAGGATAATTAGTAACCATAAGAGTGATAATGACTATTTGTCATGGAAATACCCAGTATGTGTGGGTACATATCAATTATAATGCAATGGGGTTAAATGACAGTAGAATTATAGTAGCAGGTGTTACTTCTAATCTTTATCTTTTATAATTTGATTAAATGTCATGGTAATATCAAAGAGTGTGACATTATTATAGAAATGGGAAGAAGCCAAGTATACACCATAAAGACATTTTTAGAGAATTTTTTAGGGGGAGATGCTCCTACATTATAAAAGAAAAAAAGGAAAAGACATTCTGGAGAGAAAATAAACATAAATTTAAGAAAGCATTAAGATGTTGTGAGCTTAAATTAAAAGCTTCCATTTTATTGTGCATAACAAACATTCTTTTTCTCCATTTTACATTTATTATTATTTTTATTTTGTTGAATTTATTGGGGTGACATGGTTAATAAAATTATATAGGTTTTAAGTGCACAGTTCTATAATACATAATTGGTACATTGTATTTTGTGTTCACTACCCAAAGTCAAGTCTCCTTCTGTCATTATTTTTTTGTCACCATTTATTCCCCTTCGCCCTTTTTTAATCAACTGCCCCCATCCCCTTTTCCCTCTAATAATATCCATACTGTTGTCTGTGTTTATAAAGTTTTTTTTTTTTTTTGCTTAATCCCTTCACCTATTTCACCTAACCTCCAAACCCCCTCCCCTCTGACAGCTGTCAGTCTGTTCTCTGTATCTATGAGTCGGTTTCTATTTTGTTTGTGTATTTTATTCATTAGATTCCAGATGTAAGTGAAATCATGTGATATTTGTCTTTCTCTGACTAATTTCTCTCAGCATAATGATCTCCATGTCCATCCATGCTGTCGCAAAAGGTAAGATATCTTTCTGTTTTTTACAAACAAGTAGCAATCCATTGTGTAAATGTACTACAGCTTTTTTTATCCACTCATCTACTGATGGGCACTTGGGCTGCTTCCAGATCTTGGATATTGTAAATAGCACTGCAATGAACATAGAAGTGCATATATTCTTCTGAATTAGTATTCTGGGTTTCTCCAGATAAATTCCCAGAAGTGGGATTGCTGGGTCAAAAGGAATTTCCATTTTTCATTTTTTGAGGAAACTCCATACTTTTTTCCCACAGTGGCCGTATCAGTCTGCATTCCCACCAACAGTGCACAACGGTTTCCTTTTCGTGACCTCCTCACCAACACTTGTTATTGCTGATAGCCATTCTAGCAGGTATGAGTTGCTCTCATTGTGGATTTAATTTGCATTTCATTGATGATTAGTGAAAGGATGAGCATCCTTTCATATGTCTATTGGCCATCTGTATGTCCCCTTTGGAGAATTGTCTATTCAAGTCCTTTGCCCATTTTTTTTTTTTTTAGTGTTTTATAAGTTCTTTATAAAGTTTGGCTATTAACTGCTTATCAGATGTATCAGCGAATATGTTATCTCATTCCGTAGGTTGTCATTTTATTTTGTTGATGGTTTTCTTTGCTGTGCAAAAACGGTTTCGTTTGATGTAGTCCCATTTGTTTATTTTCTCTTTTGTTTACCTTGCCCAAGGCAATATAGCAGAAAAAAATATTGCTACAAGGAATGTTCATGATTTTACTGTCTGTGTTTCCTTTTATGATTTTTGATTTTGAGTCTAACTTTTAAGTCTTTAATCCATTTTCAGTTTATTATTGTGTATGGTTTAAAAAGGTGATTTTGTTTCATTTTTTGGCACATATTTGTCCAATATTCCCAACACCATTTATTGAATAGACTATCTTTACCCTATTGTATTTTTTTTGCCTCTTTTGTCAAATATTAATTGACCATAAAGGTGTGAGTTTATTTCTAGGCTCTCTATTCTGTTCCATTTTATATATGTCTTTTTTTAATGCTAGTACCATTTTGTTTTGATTACTATGACCTTGTGGTATAGTATGATATCAGGTAGTGTGATTCCTCCGACTTTGTTTTTCTTTCTCAAGATTGCTGTAGCTATTTGGGGTCGTTTGTGGTCATGTATAAATTTTTGAAATATTTGTTCTAGTTCTGTGAAATATGTCATTGATACTGTGATAGGAATTGCACTGAATTTATAGATTGCTTTGGGTACTATGGAAATTTTAATGATGTTAATTCTTCCTATCCATGAGCACAGCATATTCTTCCACTTATTTGTATCTTCTTCAACTGCTTTCTTCAGTGCCTTGTAATTTTCTTAGTACAGGTCTTTTACATCCTTGGTTAAATTTATTCCTAGGTATTTTCTTTTCTTTGATGCAATTCTGAATGTGATTGATTTTTTAGATTCCTTTTCTGATAGTTCATTAATGGTGTATAGAAATGAAACTAATTTCTATGCCCAGCCGGTGTGGCTCAGTGGATTGAGTGGATATTTATTTTATATCCTGCTACTTTACTGAATTTATTTATCAGTTCCAGTAATTTATTGGTGTGTTGGCCCTTTAAGAGGGCTCCTGTATCTCTAGCAGACTCCTATACTTTCTTAGTGGACAGAATCCTGATTTTCACAGTCAGATGTTATATGATCACCTCTTCCTGGCTCTGGTGCTCTGGACCCCATGCTCCTCAGGGGGGTAACTTTTCAACTGAGATAATTGCTCCAGAATATTGGCCATCGCCTGTAGGAGTGGGGCCAGCCCTTCCCATGTCTCCGCTTCTCCTACCAGTCTCCACGTGGGTTCATCTGTAAATCCTTGGTTCTAAGACTTCTGTTTGGCCAATCTTCAGTTGGTTATTCAGGTTCATTGTTCTATATTTGAGTTGTCACTCCAGTTTGCCCCCAGGAGGAGGTGAGTGTAACTTGCACCTACCCTGCCACCATCTGGGATCCCCCATTTTACATTTGTTTATTCGATTTTGCTAAAATGTGAATGTGATGATTGGACATTTACACTTCATTTGCTGTGATGCAAGAAAAAAAAATCAAAGCAACTAGAGCTCTATAAATTGCTAGTAGGAGTGTAATCTTTGTAAAACCACCTTGAAGAACTCTGCAGACATTGTGGAAGGGAGCTTGTTTACATCCCTATCCTGTCTCATGAAAGGCAAACCCGAGTCTACTTGCTTAAATCACTATATACTGGGGACTCTTTTTCATAGAAGATTAGTTAGTACCCTATGTCATCCAATAAAATCACTTGTAAATTGAAATATGAAATGAAAATAAATATGAAAATGAAAATAAAATGCAAATAACATTTCATAGGAGAAAAATGGGGTTAATTATATCATAGAAACCAAACACCACATGACAGTTTAAGCTGAATGCTATTGTTTAGGCCACAACCTAACCTCTTTTATTCTTCTCTGCTATCAGTAAAACATTTGGTTAAAAAATATTTTATATATACATATATATAATTAAAATGTATAATTTAAAATATGTTATATATTATGTTATGTATAATATGATATATATGAAAATATGAAATGTGAGGTTTCATAATTATGAATCTATCTTCTGAGAAGAAATGAAACACCCTATGTGTTGGATTTGAGAACTAAAAACAGTAATGTGATAAAAATAATTCTTAAATGCTTATTTAGTATCTTAGACCCCAGAACTTGTCTGTTGGTTCATATTTGAATGTCTGAATTAGTGTCAGTACAGAAGCTAAAAGTTATTATGCAGTGTTTCTTTCATCCTCTTAGTTATCAGTCTAAAGTCTAAACCAGATATTCTGCTTTGGGCCAGATAATAATAGAAAATACTTTAGATATTTGACAATTTTAGTTTGTGAGTTCTGCAGTAATTCAGCTACTCCTAGGAATATAGTGTCTTGCAATAAGGTCAAGAAGTATGTTTCACTAATGATTCATTCAACATGAAGTATTAATTAAGTGCCAAATAAATTTATATTAATAAGAAAAAAACTGTAATTAAGGCCTTATCTCCAATATTTTCCGTAGTATCAAATATAAGGTTATCAACCATTTCAGGAATAGATGAGGCTGGTGGGTCTCCTTGATTACATGCTATCATCATATCTGGAAATATATCAAAACATAAATTGCTTTTGTTACACAGAAAGACTAAATAAAGATGAATATATTGGCCACTTTAAATGCTATGACTTCCCCCCACCACCCAACTTGTATATTTACCCTAAGCTGAGCTCATATGGATGCCTTTGTGTGAGTGGCATTATTTCAAATGATATCATTATATAATGTTTCTTTCACTGCAGTCCCCACATTCAAATGTATTTGTGGAATTCAGCCATGCACATAAACAACAATATTTCAAATCCCCAATTCAAAAAAAAAAAAAAAAGCCATTTTATGGCTATTCCACAGCACGATGTCCAACTAAAGTGTTATTGTAATCATCTAATTAAATGATAACGAAAGCAAAGGAGGAAATTATTGTCCACTGACAATAAGACACAAACACAAAACAAACATAAATAAGGGAAAGAGAACAGCTGTGGAATATGTATAAATACATTTTTTTAAGGATACAATTGCAAATCATAGAGAATCTGAATTTGCAAATAGTTGCTCATTCCATTCTTCTTGAAATGCTTTTATTCTCCTTGCCACCGGGACAGAAAATTATCCCACTTTTTTTCTGTCTCTTGGCTGCTCCCTCTCCTCTTCCTAACTTCTAAACAGAGTGTCTCAGAACTCATTTCTCAGACCTCTCTACTTTTCTTGTTCCCTAGGTTATTTCTGGCTTGAAATAGTATCTGTAGATGGATTTCTTTAAATAAACATTTCCATCAATGACCCATCGCCTAATATGTAGATTCTATATCCAACTACCTAGTTGATATGAAGGTTATTGGTTGCTTAATACACAGCTCAAATTTAACACATTCAAAGCTAAACTAGTAATTTCTATCCATCCCTTTAACCTTCTCCTTCCCTATCTTTCCTAGATGAATATGGCACTCCCATTAACTCATTTGCTCAAGCCATTTATTCTCTTATTACCATATTCAATCAGTAAGATCTAGGGATGCTACCTTAAAAAGACTTATCAATACAACCATTGATCACTACCTTTCCTGCTAACATCTTCCAAGTAACAATTTATATTTAGATTAATGCAATAATTCCCTAAACATTCCTCTGATTTCAATCCTATTGTTCTGAATCTAAAAAGCAACCAATGTGACATTTTAAAAATAGAAATCAGACCTATCAATCCTCTGCTTAGTGGTTTGTCTCTATCTCATAATAAAATGCAAATATTTACTTTCGAGATTAAATCCAGAACTTCCGGTCAAGATGGCGGCGTAGGTAAACGTGGTATCGCATCCTCCCACAACCACATCAAAGTTAGAACTAAACTACAGAACAACCATCATTCAAAACCGCCTGAAATCGAGCTGAATGGAAGTCCTACAACTATGAAATTAAAGAAGAAGCCACATCGAGACTGGTAGGAGGGGCGGAGGTGCGACGGGCTGGTCCCACACCCACGTGTGGCGGATAAAAATTAGGAGGACACCTTGGCTGGGAAGGTCCTCCCTGAGGACAGTGGGGTCCCCCTCCCACACCAGGCGCCCAGCTCAGGGTTCCAGTGCCAGGAAGAGAAGTCCCCATAACTTCTGGCTGTAAAACCAGCAGGAACAGAGGCTGAGGCGGCTGGAGCCCCCAGCAGCTCCTCTTAAAGGGACCGCGCACATGGACTTACTCGGATTCACACCCTCCAGGCTCCACTGTGCGGGAGACAGCTTGAAGGCACCAGAGACATATGGGGAAGAACTGAGCTGTTTGGCATTGGAGCGAGGGCTGGAGAGGAAGCTTTCTCCTGGACAGACGTGCTATCAGAGGCTTTTGTTCCTTTGGTGAGCGCTTCCCTGGGCTGGCAGACACCACCATATCTGGGACTCCAGCAACCTGGCTCACACTGTTTGCCCCGCCCTGGTGATTCCCTGAGGCCCCGCCCCACCCAACTTTCAGGCCCACCCAAGCTGTTGCCAGTTGCTTTACCATAGGATTGGCCTGTCTTGGAGCCTGCCTCAGCTTTTCCTAAATTCTTTCAAACAAGCAGCATCTGGTCTTAGCTAGCCCCATACCTCTCGCTAGGTAATACACAGAAACAAACACGGGGAGGCAGCCAAAATGAGGAGACAAAGAAACAGGTCCCAAATGAAAGAACAGAACAAAACTCCAGGGAAAGAACTAAGTGAAATGGAGTTAAGCAACCTAACAGATGCTGAGTTCAAAACACTGCTTATAAGGATGCTCAATAGACTTAGTGAGAACCTCAGTGAACTTAGTGAGGGCCTCAAGAGCATAAAAAAGGACCAGTCAGAAATGAAGGATGCACAGTTAGAAATGAAGGAGGCACTAACTGAAATAAAGAATAGTTTACACAGATTCACTAGTAGAGTAGGTAAAGTCAAGAAGCAAACTATCAATTTGGAAAATAAGGAAGCAAAAAATACCCAATCAGAACAGCAAAAAGAAAAAAGAATCCATAAAAATGAGGATAGTGTAAGGAGCCTCTAGGACAACTTTAAGCGTGCCAACATTCGCATCTTGGGGGTGCCAGAAGGAGAAGAGAGAGAACAAGAAATCGAAAACCTATTTGAAACAATAATGGCAGAAAACTTCCCGAACTTGGTGAAGGAAACAGACATACAAGTCCAGGAAGCACAGAGAGTCCCAAACAAAATGAACCCCAAGAGGCCCACACCAAGACACATCATCATCAAAATGCAAAAGGTTCAAGACAAAGAGAGAATCTTAAAAGCAGCAAGAGAAAAGCAGTTAGTTACCTACAAGGGAGTTCCCATAAGACTGTCAGCTGATTTCTCAAAAGAAACTTTGCAGGCCAGAAGGGAGTGGCAAGAAATATTCAGAGTGATGAAAAGCAACAACCTACAACCAAGATTACTCTATCCTGGAAAACTGTCATTTAGAATCGATGGCCATATAAGGAGTTTCCCAGACAAGAAAAAGCTAAAGGAGTTCATCACCACCAAACCATTATTATATGAAATGTTGAAGGGTCTTCTTGAAGAAAAAGATAAAAAAATATGAACAAACAAAATGGCAATAAATACATATGTATCAACAATTGAATCTACAGACAAAATGAACAAGCAGAACAGAAACATTCTCATAGATACAGAGAACTTTTGTTGGTTACCAGATGGGTGGGGGTTGGGGGGATGGGTGAAAAAGGTGAAGGGATTAAGAAGTACAAATTGTTTGTTAGACTGACAAACCTCAAAGGGAAGGGGGGTTGGTGGTGGGAAGAAATAAACCAAAGAACTTATATGTATATATGCATAACCAATGGACACAGACAACAGTGTGGGGAAAGGCAGGAGCAGGGCGGGAATGGGGAGGAGGGGGGCAATGGGGGAAAAATGAGGAACATCTGTAATACATTCAACAATAAAGATAAGTTAAAAAAAAAAGAAATAAAATAACGATGAAAAAATTTTTTAAAAAAAGATTAAATCTAAATAGATTACAGGGACTTCCATGATTTGTCAATAGAAAGTAGCCTAATCCTGTTAACATTCTCTTCATCCACTCTCTCAGTTGCTCACTGTGGTCTACAAATCTTACATTTCTTACCATGCTTTTAAAAATGCCAAACTCAGAGTCTGAGGAGAACCGGAGGAGGTTGTGGGGGCGGGAAGATGCGGCCACTTTGGCGTTCACTGCAATCGATTAGGGATTGTTTCTCAGACTCAAGTTAGAAATGAGAGTTCAGGTAAGTGAGGTCACCATTGCTCTCTTGAAAGCTTGCTAGGAGTCAAAGAAAATAAGAAGTCCAGCACTAGGGCTCCTTCCACCAAACGCAAAGACTGCTCTAATGTGCCATCCAAGATAAACGGGCCACCAAGGAGTCCAGCGAGAAGGATCGTGGCAGGGATAAAACTCGAAAGAGGCGCAGTGCTTCCAGCGGTAGCAGCAGCACCAGGTCTCGTCCAGCTCGACCTCCTGCACTAGCACTGGCTCGAGCAGCGGCTCTAGCTCCTCGTTGGCATCAGGCCGCTCGGGAGGCTCCAGCACTCCCCGCAGCTCAGCTCCAGCAGCTCCTCCGGGTCTCCAAGTCCTTCTGGGCGCAGACATGACAACAGGCGGCGTTCCCGCTCCAAATTCAAACCACCCCAAAGAGATGAAAAGGAAAGAAACACGCGGAGCCCTTCCCCTAACCCCAACCAAAGTACACCTTGGGAGACGCATCAGGAATGTGACCAAGGATCACGTCATGGAGATATTCTCCACCTGTGGGGAAATAAGAATGATTGCCGTGCCTGTGGAAAGGATGCGCCCCATCTAGCTAAAGGCTACGCACACGTGGAGTTTGAGAATCCAGATGAAGCCGAGAAGGCACTGAAGCATGTGGACGGAGGACAAATTGATGGCCAAGAAATCACTGCCACTGCTGTGCTGGCCCCTGGCCTCGGCCACCCCCAGGCGATGCAGCCCTCCCGGGAGAATGCTGCCACCACCTCCCATGTGGCGCCGGTCACCCCACGGATGAGGAGGCGGTCACGCTCCCCGTGGCGCAGTCCCCCATGATTCAGCCATCCCGCTGCCGCCACAGGAGCGGTTCCAGCTCCAATTCCTCCCGATAAGCAAGCCACTGACGCTCAGCCCGGCACCATACCCCATCCCACTCGGTTCTGTCACTTTTCTAGCCGAAGGACAGTCCGTGGGAAACAAATTCTCACTCGGGCAGGCTTCCAAAGGCAGCATTGAGGCGTTTCCTCTGAAGGCCACTTTTGGCTGCGGAAATGTTGTTGGTTTGGGGTTGTGCCTGTGAAGATGCTCTTCAGTTTCCTGGCTAGAAAGCTCCCATGTTTACAGTCCCTGAGTGGCAAAGCCAGCAGGGACAGGGCAGGGTTCCAGGCGGCAGTGCCGCCCCAGCCTGGGAGCACGTTTTTCCATTCCACAGATGACCTAGGGCCAGTCTAGTAGCCCGAGGATCCTTCAGGAAAGGGCATGCTTTTGTGCAGCTGCAGTTCCTATTAACCTAGCCCCGCTTCCCTGCTTGCGTTCTTCTGACCTCTAGCGTCAAACATCCCATGTTAGTTGCTGTGAAGCGTTCTGTCTTAACACGTACGCATGCACATGCACCCACACCCCACACCTCCTTTCTCTCTGAAATTGGTGAGCAAGTTGAGAGCTAGCTCTGCAAGGTCATCACAGACCCTCCCCGCTTTCATGGTGGTCTTTAGGGTTACCTTGGCAACATATACATTGCTTTTTTGGCTTTTATTGTACAGTCAGTATTACGAATTTTCTGTTTTGAGTTTCTTGTAACTTTGTAGCATTTTAGACAATGTGTTTATACTTTGATGTGTAGAGTAAAAGGATTGTGTTGAATAAATCTAAGATTAGAATGCAAAATAAATAAATAAAATGCCAAACACCTTTCTGCTTCCTGCACTTAGTACTGGCTGTCCTGCTCCTGGGAGGTTCTTTCTCCCAAGTTTTTTACATGGTACTTCCTTGATTCCATAAAAATATCTGCTTAAATTTCATTTGCTCAGAGCCTGACCAAGAAAATAGTCTAAGAAGACTCTTTAGCTATCAAGTATATTATGCTTGCTTTCATACCCAAATGTAATTTTCCTCAATATTTATCAATAATATACATGGATATATATTTTATTGGATCTTTTGCTAATAGTCTATCCCTGTCCTACTGACATTTAAGTTGCATAGAGACAGAAACATTTGTCCACTACTGTATTCCCAAATCTGAGAACATATCAATATTTAGTATTCCACACATTTTTATATAATAAATTTTTATTTAATTAAAAATGTTTTAATTTCCGTTCACATTTCTTCTTTGTTCCGTGTGTTGCTTAATTTCCAAACATTTGGAGATTTATCACACCTATTTCTATCATTGATTTGTAATTTAATTCCATTGTGTTCTACAAACATACTTGGTATAATTTCTATTCTTTTTAAATTTATAAGGTTTGTTTTATGGCCCAGAATATGATATATCTTAGTGAAGGTCTCATGTGTACTTGAGAAGTATATTAATTATATATTACTGCTTAACAAAGTACTATAAAACTTAAAACAACACATTTGTTTTCTCATAGTTCTTAAGAAACAGGTATCCAGGTAAAGCGGAACAGGTTCTTCTGTCAGGGTCTCTCACAGGCTGCAGTCAAGTTGCCATCTGAGGTCTCAACTGGAGAAGAATGCACATCCAAGCTCATGTGGCTGTTGGCAGGGTTCAGTTTTTCTTAGGCAGTGAGACTGAGGGCCTGAGTCCTGAGCTGGTTTTTAGCCAGAGGCTGCCATCAATTCCTTACCCTGTGGATCTCTCTCCAACTGTGGCAGCTTGCTTCATCCAGCAATGCAAGTCAACAAGGCTATGGAGATAGTTGGCTTGCGAGATGGAATTCATTCTTTTTAACCTAATTACAGAAGTGACATCATCACATTTGTTATGTTCTATTCAATAAAAGCAATTCAAGAGGTCCTGCCCACTCTTAAGGGAAGGGGTTTACCTTTTAGCATGCACATCAGGAGGTGAAATCATTACTCCCTTGCTCCCCACTCTAAGTCCTATTGTATGAAAATGTTCCCACAAGGACAAAGAGTGATTAAGAGGCTACCTTGGGCTCACCCCATGTATTTCTCTTCTTTCAAAGGTAAATCTCATCTGATACTTCCTGTTTAATGCCTGGAAACTGATAGCTCATATATTTGCCCCGTTATAGTATCTATAAATCTATAGTATAAATTTTAGCGGTATGCATCTTTAGTGTGAGTTGTTTCATCGTTACCAGAAGGAGAGTCAGCTGTTGGTGTTTTGATTGGGACTGCATTTAATTTGTAGTTCATTATAGGGGTAATTAATATCCATATCCATGTTTATGATATCTTAACAATATTGAGTTATCCGATTCATAAACATGGTACTTCTGTCCATTTCTTTAGGCATACTTTAATTCTTTCTCTCAGCAGTTTTATAGTTGCCAATTTAAATGATTTAAATAATATTAGCTGTTTTTCCAACTGTTTATTTCTAACACACAATATGTTTGCATTGGTCTTCCAATCAACAACTAATCAATTCACTAATTATTTCTAATAAGCCTTTCTAGATTTATTCAGATTTTCAAAGTATACATTATGCCCATTTTACCATGCAAGCATATAGTGTATTTTGCTTCTTTTTCAAACTTTAATTTATTTTTCTTGCCTAGAAAAGAAAAATTGGGCTAGGATCTCCAGGATTACATGAAATCGAAGTAGTGACAGTGGATGTCTTTTTCATTTTCACGATTTTTTGGAACCCTATATTAATTCTGAGTTTAGCAGTAGGTTTTTCAGAGATATCTTATCACTTTGAGGAATGTTCCTTCTATTTTTGGTTTGCTGATAGTTTTTATTAAGTTCTGTTGAACTATATGAAATAAGTTGTTCTGCTTCTATTTAAATGATCCTATGACTTTTTCTTCTATTATGTTCTATCTATACCTAAGCATAAAAATGAAGCAGACTTTTTCTAGATTAAATGACACTTAAAAGACATAAAAACCAAATACAATATGCAAAACTCATCTGGATTCTGATTTGGATAAAAATGAAAGTGAAACATTACATTGTGAGACAAGTGGGAAAAATTGAAAATAGACTAGATGTTAATTGATACCAGAAATCACACGTTTTATACATTATTAAAATGCACTATGATTATATAATATGTTCATGGTTTCTAAATATATGTATGAATTATATAGAGGTTAAATGACTTCTAACTAAATTTTTTTCCCAAACTACTTCTGCATAAAAATCCCAAAACACTACGAAAATAAGAAAAAAGGAAAAATAACTAGGGAAAAAATGCTTTCGAGTTGTTACCTTTATGTGAATCCATTACTTTTCTTTGGAATGTGAGGAATTTTTTAGAATATATTTTAAAACATAGAATGGCTAGCGTGAGTAGTAGTTTCTTGTAGCTATACTGTCAGGCACATATAAAATACAATCTCAATTTCCTCCAATTACATCTTAAATGTATTTCAGGATTCAGTCAAGAGACATTATGTCTGCATAATAAGTAATTAAAAATAAAAAACAAAGTATGAAAATGCCACAAAGATACAATTCTCTATGTATTTGATGGAGGATCATTCATTTCACTTGCTAAGAATCATCTATATATTTGCTCATTTTAAGTGATATGTAATACTCAATTGTGTGAATATACACTTGTTTTTTATTGTTTTAAATTATTTTCTTATTTATGAAGGCTTGATTTTTTTCCCCCAGGAGTTTGCTTTTGAGAGTACTGAGCTATGCCCTGGCTGGTATGGCCCAGTGGTAAGAGCATTGCCCACGGACCAAAGATCGATTCCGGCCAAGGGCATGTACCTCGGTTCTGGTTCGTCCCCTGCCCCAGTTGGGGTCGTGTGGGTGGCAACCAATCAATGTGTCTTTCTCACGTCAATGTTTCTCCCTCTCTCCCTCTAGCTCTGAGTATTAATGTAAAAATATCCTTGGGTGAGGATTAAAAAATAAAAAGAGAGTACTGAGCTATGAACATTTTTGTACATTTCTAATATTGCACTTGGGAAATCAATTCCCTTGAGCCGATACATTTCAATCACATCACTAGAGAGAAGAATACGTATAAGTTCATAATTATAAAATCATGCTCAAGTATAGCACCAAACTTTTACAAAGTGGCTATATCATTTTCACTCCCATTGTAATAGATCCCAGTGGAGCTATATTCTCCTCAACATTTGTTATTATCTTTTTCACTATAGTATTTTATTTTTTGAAAATAAAGTGGGTATACAATATCATTCCATTGTGGCTATGATTTTATTTTTTTGAACACTAATGAGGTTGAACATCTCTTTATAAATTCTTGGCCATAAGTGTGTCCTTCCTTTTCCCTGGTTTTTGTTGTTGTTGTTGAAATACCTATTTATGCCATTTTTTCCTTGGGTTGTTTAGAATTTTCTTGAGTGATTTATATAATTTCTTGATATAGCTTTAATATTAATTTGTTTTGATATGTGTTTTGGAAATATATTCTTCAAGATCACAAGAAGCATTTACTGAATAAATGAATGATAAATATTAAATTAAAACACTTGCTCAAATACTGGATTTTGCATTCAGCAGCTGTGCAAATTTATCAAAGTATTTAATTCCGGTGAATTTTAACTTTCTGTTTAAATACTTATTATACATACTTGATCAGTTTTGATTTCACTATTTAACTTAATGATGAACGAATATTGAACAGATTTTGAAAAGCATTGATATTTCTCTTATAAATATTAAATAACAGGAAGATAGATACATACATATATATTAAATGATAGATAGATACATGGACAGATATTTTAAGCATAAAATAAATTTGATATTATAATGTTTGTACCATTCTACCACTCAACCATATAACAAATGAGTTATTTCTGAGATTGAAGCCAAATAATATTTCTTAGAAAAGCATGTATTTTTAAAATTTTAACCACAAAAAGTTCTACATTCACCTGTGCTTTATATCTTTCTTTAAGTAGAAATTTAAGAGTCTGACACAATATTCAAGATTTATCATAGTTTAAATAAGGATAATAATTTATTTTCTCTTCTGTTTGTAGCATGATCTTGTTCAACATACCTGTGTCCAAATGTAAAGGTACCTACCCAAGTTCCTTTGCTGAGTTGCAACTAATAATACTTAACTGAGCAAAGAAAAGTTCATCTCAAACCAAATTATATCAAATTATATTTTCACAAATTTTCTTGATCACCTTTATCTCTTCATTTTATTTGGTCAATTTGTCAAAGCATAAACAACCTCATACTTTATTATTTCAGAAGTTAGTAATCCATATTTTTTCTAACAAAATATATAAATTTATTTTTGAGATTTACTTAAGTAATGATGTAATATAACCATGAAAATAGATAGAACTAAAATGTAGTATTTTGCATATAATTTTAAGATCAATTTTCATAGCTTACTCTCTAATTAAAGTGACATACTGCTCACTGAATTATGGTATATTAATTTCAGGTTTTAATATTGGAATTTTGTCAAAGTTGTTCAATTGCACTATACAAAACTAGCCAGAAGTCAACTGATAAATGGAAAAGTAATCCCCCTAAAAATAAATCACGTTGTTTGATACATACTGTTATTTTAGCTATGTTAATGTTTTCTTTAATAGTTGGATAGCTGTCCTCATGTTTAGGTTAAAATGATTTGAACAAAAGTATTTTATACATCAGTGCCACTGCTCACAAAATTTAATAATTTAGAAAAGCTTTACTAGATTTGTGAGAAACGTGAAAAATTTAAACATGCATGGTTGACGTCTCTCCATAAAATGGTCATAGAATGGAGAGAATGAAATTTAGATGTAAGGTAAGTAACTCTCATTAAATATCACCTCATGCTGTAGTAGACACTTTAGTAATAAGGTTTTGTTTTGTTTTCTTTTCCCTCAGTGACCCATAGGAGAGAGCCAAATTAAATTGGAGGATACAGTGTTATGTTGTCACATATATAGACCTTCTCTCATTAGACTATCCCACCAATCAATTTCTGAAGAGCCTGCTGCAGTTATTAGGACTGTATAACAAATTGCTCAGTAACTCAGTGGCTTACAACAACATTTATTTTGCTTACTAGAGCTCTTCTCTTCGGTACTCAGCATTAACAAAGGTGGTCTAGAGAATGGGGCTTGACTAATCCGAAGGCATGCTGAGAACATGTGAGAACCCCTGGGGGTGAAACACCTGGATTTTCTCAGGCAGCTCTTTCTCTCTCTTTGTAGTCTCTTTGCGTGTTTTCTTCAGTATAGCGATTTCAACGTAACCAGCTTTCCTATGTGCCAACTCAGGGCTCCTTAAGCACTTGTCCAAGACGGAGACAGATAAAAGGCTCAGAAGTCACACAACATCACTTTCATCATTATAAGTTGGTCAAGGCAGTTACAAATTCTACCCGTTTCAAGGAAACTGTCAACATCAAATTATAAGAAATGATGGAAAGGGATATATGTGTACATGTAATAATGTATTGGTGTAGCCCAGCCTATGTGACTCAGTAGACTGAGTGCCGTCCTATGGACTGAGAGGTCCTGTTTGATTCCCCGTCAGGGCACATGCCCAGGTTGTGGGCTCAATCCCCAGTACAGGGCGTGCAGGAGGCAGCTAATCAATGTTTCTCACATCAATGTTTCTATCTCTCTCTCTCTTCCTCTCTCTCTAATAAATCAATAAAAACATGTTTAAAAAAGCTAAATATATATATTGGTGTACCACGTGTGTGTATGTGTATTGGTGTACATATCTCTGAAAAAGACTATCTGCCTCTAGCTCTGAAGTAGATAAAAACAGATGCTGAAAGAAAAACTAATGTGAATGTAACCTAGCCTGAAGTAGCTTAATTACTTTTTCTGGTAGTTCTTAAAGTAAAATGCTAGGCAGCAATTCATAAATCTCAATCAGCTGAAAAAATATATCTTAAAAATGTTTTCTCTACATTAAATGGGAATTAATTAATTAATTATTAATTTAAGATTAAGTAGATGCATTGGGCACACTGACTTCCTCACGTAAGACAATTTCTTTAGCCAGGGGGCATTCAGTATTTTCAGAGACGTAACTTATTCAGTTGGCAAGAGAAGCTCAGTGAGTTTACCAGGTTAATAATTCATATTCCTTGCTTTTCTAGAGAAGACTGTGTCTAAAATAAGTAGAAAATGTAACTGTATTGGTAATTTCAGTCCAAATTAACACTGTATACTTTGTATTTGGAAACAGCCTTGACTGTTACAAAAATCTGTTCCTCATATTTTGCCAATGCTGCTGCAGTAACAAAAATCCCCAAATTTGCCTAAGTGTCCATCAGGAGATGAGTGGATAAAAAAGTTGTGGTACTTGCCTGGCTGGTGTGGCTCAGTGGTTGAGCATCAACCCATGCACCAAGAGGTCGCCAGTTCGATTCCTGCTCAGGGCACATGCCCAGGTTGTGGGCCCAGTCCCCAGTGGGGGGCATGCAGGAGGTGGCCAATCAATGTTCTCTCTCATCGATATTTCTATCTTTCTCTCCCTCTCCCTTATTCTCTCTCTACTCTCTCTCTAAAATCAATAAAGGAAAAAAAAAAAAAAGCTGTGGTACATATACACAATGGAGTACTATTCAGCAGTTAAAAAAAAAAGGAAATCTAACCCCTTGTGACAGCATGGATGGACCTGGAGAGCATTCTACTAAGTGAAGTAAGCCAGTCAGAGAAAGACAAGCACCATATGATTTCACTCATATGTGGAATTTAATGAGCAAACTGAACTACCATACAAAATAGAGACAGCCTCATAGTTAGAGAACAAATTGACAAATGTCAGAGGGGAGGGAGTTTGGGATAGGTGAAATAAGTGAATGGATTAAGCAAAAAGAAAAACAAAAAAACTCATGAACACAGACAACAGTGTGGTGATTACCAGAGGGAAAGGTTGGTGGGGGGAGAGGGAGAAGAGGGTAAAGAAAGGACAAATGGTGATGGAAGGAGATTTGACTTGAGGCAGTGAACACAAAATACAATATACAGATGATATATTACAGAATTATATACCTGAAACTATATAATTTTATTAACGTGTGTCCCTCCAATACAATTTTTTAAAAATCCCCAAATCTCAGTGACGTACAACGAAAGCATTTCCTTTGTTATTCATAATCAAAAACATTCTTCACTTCCTTCGGTCAGCTGTACCTCTACTTTATGTATAGTCTCATTACAGGGCCAGGCTGAAGGACCCTCTGTTCTTATGGCAGAGGACAGAGTGCCAAGTGCAAAGCTTACTCATATAATCACATTAACTGCTTTTATTTTATATATGGCATAGTTTAGGTTTTCCCATTTTCCATCGAACAAAACAAGTCAAATGTCAAGCCTGACAATAAGTCAAGGAGACATGCCTAGAATGCGTAATTATCTCAGTGAGGAATAAACAATTTTTAAAAAACTAATACTGTATTCAAAAATAAAATGTCAATGGAACAAATTATCCCTAAGAGTCCTCAGTGGGAACCAACCTTGCCGACACCTTGATTTCAGACATTTAGCCTCCAGAACTGTGAGAGAATACATTTCTGTTGTTTTCAGCCAAAAATAAATAAAATAAAATGCAAAATCTGGCAGAAGGTCTGGATTGCAGATTTGGCATTGTAATTGGATGGCCCCAAGCACTTGCTGGGAAGTGATTCCAGTTAGAAGTTAGACTATCATTAAATATCACCTCGTGATAAATAAAACAACGTGTGTTTAGGCACAACGGCTTCCTCATTAAGACAAATTCCTTAGACAAGGACTTTCAGTATTTTAAGAAAGGAGGAACTGCCACAGTGGACAGAGACGTAACAACTTTCTCAGTTGGCAAGAGAAGCTTAATACATTTAGGAAATCAAATAAACCCAAATCCTCTGATCCTTCCATATATTTGCATTTTTATTTTTTAGGTCCCACCCTTTCCCCATCAATGCCCTACACTTCATACAAGATCCTTGATGAGGCTTTGAATTTGACTAATACTATAATTTGGAAGCCTACAGAATCAACTTTTTTTTTTTCTGGCTATTGCAGTGCTCTAGCTTTGTTTATTAGAGATTCAGTAAGAGAAAGTCTGTGCCGTAGGATAAAATTTTCATATTAAACACTTAAATTCGTCATTTCCATTTTCAATTTGTGCAGTGGAATTTGTAATAGCCACCCCATCACCCAGACGCAAGTTATTCTTACATTCATTTTTTTCTACAGCAGCAGCCACGCGTTCTTGATGAACTCGATCTTTGTTGGTGACTTCATTTTAGGTTACGATAAGAACCACAGACCAATTTCTGAGTTTATTAGCATGATTTTTACTACCTTTGGGTTTCAACTCATCAATCTAACATTTTCCCAAATCACTACAGCCTTCCCTAGTACAGATTTATGTATCAGTCAGGGTTGTTAGTTTCGAGCAACAAGAACTCCCATCAAGTAATTATCTCAAGCAGTCATTCACTGAAGGATATTTGATAGTGAGCACACTTGCAAGAAAAACGACAGCATGAGATTTGGAAAACAAGCAGAAACAAGCAAGAATTCAGCATAAATCCAATCTAATGAATACATTAATGGTTCCACTGCTTAACAATGCACATTTCGGATTATACTGCTGAGGATGATAGCCCTGGTCTCTGCAAGCAACTGTTGTAATGCAATAACGTCTGCACCTGGAGACTCCACGTTGTATCTGTAGTCTCTGCTACAACCCTCAGCTGGAATAGTTTCTTCTTGAAACTTAATTCTCTGTTGCTAACTTTCTATTCTGTTTTACAGGCAGATACACCTACTTTTAAATACTCGTGTCTTAGTTGCAAAAAAGTCTGGGAAAGTGAGGATCTCACTTTCCTATAGTAAAGGGTTATCCCTACCAATACTCATAAAGTGGAAGACAATGCAAATAGGAAGAGGGTTCAGATGCAGGGCAACATAAAATGAATGACATTTATCCATTTTATATACACCTATTTACCTCTATTCATAGAAGAGTTAGTTGAAGTAGATACCTTAAATATTAATGAGGCAGGTTTTGATACCTGGTATGAGTACTTTATTCTATAGATCAGATAAAAGTATGGTCTTTTAAAAAATATATATATAACTAGCCCGGCCCGTGTGGCTCAGTGGTTGAGCATCAACCCATGCACAAAGAGATCGCCGGTTGGATTCCCGGTCAGGGCACGTGCCGGGGTTGTGGGCCCGATCCCTAGTGGGGGCGTGCAGGAGGCAGCCAATCGATGTTCTCTCTCATCGCTATTTCTCTCTCTCTCTCCCTCTCCCTTCCTCTCTCTCTAAAATCAATAAAGAAAAAAAAATTAAAAAAAATATACAACTAAATAATCTTGATTATCATTTTAATTGTTTTCAAGTATTGTGCAATGAAAAATGAACCTATATTTCTCTTAAGAGAAAAGTTCCATTCTAAAGTCGACAAATAAAGTGAAAACAAACCATTGAGGAAAAGTACATATAACATTGCTAATGAAATTTCTACAGATGTCAGAGAAGAAACAGATATCACACAGGCTGAACGAGCAATGAAGTGAGCGTGCAAAAAGAGTTTTTCAGAAAATGGAGTTTGTCTTTTAAAGACGTTGGGAGTTCTGGCTTTCCATAACGAGGTGATAAAACATCTAGTTCAAGAGGTTCTTTAGGCAGCTTAGTAGAATAAGGTACTTTGCTGATACAACAATGTATTTTCTTTTTAAGTACAAATTTTAAGATTGTAAAGTTTTACTTATTCACAGCCTTGTAATTTTTCTCAGATTACTTTTCTTTTGTACCTGAATTTAGTATGTTTTTTCTACTTTTCTGAAGCTACCAGTTTGAGACAAAGGTAATTCTGTATTTCCTAGCATGCTAATTCTGCTTTACAAAGGAAAATGCAACCCAAACACACTGTCTCTGTCATTAAGCAACAGTATTTTCTCTTGAGCTGAGAACTGCAAAGTGATATAGAAAACAGCAGAAGCTATAAATTTAGGGAATTGGCAGTTTTCAAGCAGTTTCCATAATAAGTAGCCAGAATGTTTCCTTCGTTTCCTGCCTAACCACCAGCCTTTACATAAAGATTAGATCTTTTTATTGATCTATTAGCTGGAATGAATCAGAGAAACTGTTTTTTTCCTCTCAGTCTTTCTTTCTCAAGAGAGGTTTTGAGTATTATGGTTTGTCAGTTGTTAGTTAGCAAATGATATATTAATCCAAATTTTGTTTTTTGAAGATAATGCCTAATAAAAACATATGAATGTTCTGATAAAGCATCTACAGACCAACAGCTCCACATAATCAGAACTCTGCGGTGTCCTTTTGGAAAGTTTTTGCTAAAATTGAACTATAATCAAAATGCTCTGATTGCTCATTCTAGGGAAAAGACAAAAAAGCATAACCCCTCATTCTAGCTAAAAGAAATACTGAGTCTCACTTGACAACTGTTATTTAATGACATTTCCTATTATTATCACAAGGATATATTTTTGTTGTCAGTCTTCTTTTCTTTAGTATATCAATTTAAGCCCATTACTGCTAACATAAATATTCACTTAAATGTATTATGTTTTTAAAGAGGAAGAAAAATCAAACTTGCTATTTGGAGACAGAGCAAGTTATAGTTAAACTGCTTATGAAGCTAACATATATCTTAGTGTTTCTGAAATTAAGAGTTCTGAAAATTTTGTTATACAAATTAAGTCAAATTATAGAAATAAATGATAGGGAATAGAACAATGTTATGTAACTTAGTAACAATAAGTAACATTCCACATGCTTTTTCCTAGGTTCCAGGCACTATGCTAAACTGTTTATAAGCATTTATACAATTGTTTTAGGAACACTAAGTGGTATGTCTTTGTTTCATAGATTAATAATCTCGTTTTTTAAAAAGGCTGATAAATTAACCCAAGGTCACATATCTATTATGCATCAGAACAAAAACATGAACATAAACACATTTCTAGACTTGAAGGAATCACAAAGTCAACTCCTTTTTTGACTCCACTTTTAACAATACAGCGATAAGGCAAACTAATTGCATCGTATAAAAGGAGAATCTCAAATACACCTGTTACCCAGAATTTACTTTGCCCATTAGTCAGTCCTAGATATACATTTATTTGCTTTGATTTCTTTAGCCTCTGCACATGGCCTGTGTGGATTAGATCTTTATTTCAGGCTGTTTCTCCAATTTCACAGCCACCTTTCCTCTTTATTCTGCCCTTTATATCCATTAATATAAGTGGACTTGACTCTGCCATTTGCTTATTCTGTAATTCTATCTGCCGGGTTTCACACTGTGGGACAGATTCTAGCACCTAACACAATTCTTGTATATTTTAACATGTTCCAAGATGGTAAAAATGAAAATTGTACATAATTTCAAGAATGATAAAAAAAATGAGTAAAATATCTGTCATGCAATAAGAAATTAACATGTTCACAAGCTTCCCTCACCTTTCAGTGATACCACTGAAAATAACACTCATATTCATATGAAATCTTCTTTCTCGACAGAGAATATGAGATTCTTATCCATTTAATGTGTAGTATTCAAGCTCAAAATTTGTCTGAGTGTGCCTTTTATTTCTTTGATTAATTCCCCATTTTCCCCCTAAGGAAGTCCCATCATTCACCCACTCTCCTGTCTAAGGAAAAGAGATTGAATAATTCATCAGATATATTATATCTACCAGGTATAACTGCATCTTTATTTATTTATTATTATTATTATTATTATTTTTAATCCTCACCCGAGGACATTTTTCATTCATTTTCAGACAGAATGAGAGGGAGGGAGAGAGAGAGATAGAAGGGAGAAACATCGATGTGAGAGAAACACATCAATTGGTTGCCTCCCGCAGGACCCCCACCAGGACCAGGGACCAAACCCCAACCGAGGTAACGTGCCCTTGACTGGAATCGAACCCACGACTGTTTGGTCCATGGGCTAATGCTCTAACTGCTAAGCCAAACCGGCCAGGGCTATAACTGCATGTTTTTTTTTTTATCCTCACCCGAGGACATTTTTGCATTTATCTTCAGATAGAGCGGGAGGGAGAGAGGAAGGAAGGGAGAGAGAGAAACATTGGTGTGAGAGAGACACATCGACTGGTTGCCACCCACACGACCCCAACCAGGGCCAGGGACAGACCGCAACCCAGGTACGTGCCCTTAGCGGGAACCGAACCTGGGACTCTGGTCTGCAGGCCGACGCTCCAACCACTGAGCCAAACCGGCCAGGGCTATAACTCCATCTTTAAAAATAGAACCATTATGGTAAACCCAAAGGAAACTGTACTGGCAAATAATAAGTTCTGAATGAACATCAGCCTTCCTATTAAATTCTAAAAACTAAGAAATATAGTGCAATTGTGCTTTGAAGGTATATATCACACTTTGGTCTTCAGCATATTCTCTTATTATGTTAGATTATCTCACCTCTTTCATATTGATATGTGAGAAACATTTTTTTTTAAATAAGCTACTTTCCCCTTTGGAGAAATTTTTTTTAATGGTATGTTTATTTCAATTTTGAAAGAATCCATTTTATTGAAATGACTCTGCTATTGAATTGTTTCATTCATTTCTTAGACCTTTTTAAACAATTGGTATTTCTTCCTGATATGGGTTTTCTAAATGTATTTTCACTTCAACAATTATTCTTAAATTAAATATAGACATTATTAACTTTTAAACTTAAAACCTTATTCAATTACAAGTAATTGTTAGGGTTTGTCAAAATTGAGCTTAGTAAAAAATATCAATTCTCGTTAGGAATCTTTAAGTAAACTTTGATTTAGCAGAAGAATCAAATGAAGTCTAATTATAGGAAGGAAACAAGTATTAAACAAGCACAAACAAGTATTCAAAACATGCTTTCATTTGATTGACTTCATATTATTTCTATTACTTTATTTCTATTTGAATTTAGGTTCCTATTTCTAAATTTAAAAGTAATTAACCTGTTATCTGACATCAGTCCACCATGTTCTGTGTTAAGGAGTGTAAAATGTGTTAGGTAAAATTTCAAGCTAGGATGACAAAGGAAAGAAGTTGAACACATCCTTAGGACTTACACACAGTACAAAGGGTGTATGCGAGGCCAATTCCAGAAAACAAACTATCACATGATGCACATGTTTTCATATCATATTTCACTCCAGTCATTGCCCACAACAGCCTCTCTGTATATTGGCCATTATCCGCCTACAGATATGCTGGTAGAGGAACGATAAACTGAAGCTTCGTCTAGGACATAAGCAGGTAGATGGATAGATAGATGATAGACAGACCTATATGTATATATTTCCTCCCAGAAAAGAATTTATAACTTATATACAATAATAAATATTATACAGAATATACTAATATATTTATACATATACTTATTATTATTGTTATTTTTAACCCTCGCCGGAGGACATTTTCCTATTTATCTTCAGATAGAGTATGAGATGGGAGAGAGAGAAACATCGACGTGAGAGGGACACATCGACTGGTTGCCTCCCACACGACCAGACCAGGGCCAGGAAAGGAACGAAAATGTGCCCTTAACAGGAATCGAACCCGTGAGTCATTGGTCCGCGGGCCAACACTCTAACCACTAAGCAAAACCGGCCAGGGCATATTTATAAATACACTTAAATAAATGTATGTTTATATATAAACTATACCTCTATAAACATTTTTATATAGGGTAAGGCAAAAGTAGGTTTACAGTTGTGAGTACGCAGAGTTTATTCTTGTGTCATTATTTATTAATTATTGCATTATTTCCCATACAAACACATTTAATCCACGGACTGTAATAATAGGTTTAGTGGCATTTGACAGGGAAGACAAAGGTCATTCTATGAAGCCTAATTCTGAAGCCTTCTGGTCTCTTTAAAATCTTTCCACAAGATTTCTCAGAGGTAACCTAACTGAATACGCCTTAAGGTTACCAAAGATGAAAATAAATTGTTTTAGTGCCTAGACATTTCCCTTTGAAATAGGTTGTTACCATCCTGCTCAGTAACCATGCCTAACTGTGTGTTCTCTGCCACATTAGACCTCAGAAACTGTTAACTGACAGCAGCAACAAGCGACACTCAGGATTCCCAGCCTCGTCCCTGGACTGTGGCAACTGTCCTCTACCACCTGTTGGGCACACCCAAGGAGTTTTCTCCCCAATCAGCGGGAAATAGTCCAAAACCAATACAGCCATCTTTGAGTGGAGGCTTCTATATGCTTGGAGCACCGCAGGTAAGTCACGAGTTTTCTGTTCCTTGAAAAGCCAGGATGAGCATCTTGTACTTTTGTTTGTTTTAAATATTTGATCTCTCGTGAAAATTTCATCGTAGCTCTAACCATTGAAACAAACGTTATCTAATCATCTTTGAATTTATCTTTACTGCAGTGGCAGAAACCATTCTAAGCTTTGTAATATTTATATTACAGACTTTACTAATGGTAAAGATGGAATTTATTTTCAAATGTGAACTTGTGACCAAGAAGGTGTCCCCCAAAAGCCTATAACTATATTTTGTAATGCAGATCAGGAAAGTGTATAACTAGTTATTAAATCTGGAATTATGTGAAAGATGACATGTTTGTTTTCTTTTTAACAGCTAGTAATCAATGAGACCTCACTATACACATATTCATATACATATACATATGCGTATTTGTATATATGAATAAAAATGGTTTCAATGAGGGTTTTTTCCACATGCATTTACATTCATCTATAAATCTAAAAAATGCTTTTCAAAGCACCATAGGTCTAATAAATATGTCAGCATTTCTATTAGTTTATAGTAAAATATTATCAAGCTGTAAGAGCAATAAAATAAAATAGAAAGCAAGTAATTTCCAGTGAAATATGTATGCCTTTATAGTCTTTTGGACGCTGAGAGATTATGTCAGTGCAATTATGCCTCTGCAGACTATCACACCCTTAATAATTAAGGAGGATAATTGTAGATTTGCAAACTATAATAATTGGTCTCTATTTCACCTAGGCAGATGAATTAATGGGTTAAATAAAAAACACTTATGAACAACAATTAACAAGTAAATCACAGCCTATAAGTCAGTTTTCTGAAAATATGATCTTACCTGAATGCTACTGTGCAGAACTCTGTTTATATTTGAGTATCTGGGTCAATGTCATTTGTATCATTGCTCCAGCACTCTTGGCAAAAGGCAGAGATAGTGATTCCTAGTGGAAAATAAATCAAGCATTATTATCCCCATTCATTTATTTATCAATAACTGTTTATTGAATGCACCTGTGTACAAAAACATTGTTCGAAATGCCTAGGCTCCAGCAGTAAACAAAATGGATAACAACCTGCCTTCATGGAGCATGTGATTGTATAATTTTTTCTCTAAAGCTAAATACTCAAATGTTTGTTTTATATGTCTTCATAATCATGGAGATATGTATGTGGTGAATAAGATATCCAATTTAAAATGTGAATATTGAGCCTGAGAGCCTTGACAAAGAGTCAACTCTTGTCATAGGCTCTTGACTTCTAGGTCAATGCTCTATTTTCTTAACCATATATGCCTACTTTATAGCATAAATGTCCAATTATTCTAGAGATAATTTTGTGGACATATCTATTTAATCTCATAGTTAAGACTATATAGTGTCAATCAAAGTGTCATTAGTAGGGAAAATGAAGAAGACTTGATGAATGAATCTGTATTTATTGATTCTTTTATTTCACAGTAGATGAGATACCAGAAAGAAGTTGCAGAAATGAGAGAGTAAAACTGTAATTTTCCCTTTCTGGTGTGTATTGTCAGATCTGTGCCTATACACGAGAAGTCACTTCAAATACAGAACTCAATATAACAAGATTAAAAACAAAACAAAACAAAAAAACTGAAGCTTCCATCAGTTCTATATATTCATAATACCTCAGGGTCTGTTCTGGGAAATTGCGAAGAGGTAAACCAAGGCACTCAAACCTAAGATGGTGATATTCACCAAACTTTAGTCAAGTTTCTCTGAGATCTCTTCTGACTAGGCCTTGGCTCCAATTCTGTCTTTGGCCTGCCCAGTCCAGGCTTAGCAAAGAAATCTACTAAGTCATATCCCCACTCTTGGTATATGATCACCCATGATATCTGATCATATTCCTCACCTCCATCCTTGATATCAGATCACCTTGGTCTGCTTTGAGCAAGAATTCTGTTAAGCAGGTTTAGTAAGAAACCCCTTATCTTTGATGTCTGCTCTTTCCATCCATTGACACCATGACTTTGCTCCTTGGCTATATATCTTCACTTGTCCTTGTTGTATTTGGAATCGAGCTCTGTTCTACACCAAAGTCTCTTTCTTCCTATTACAATAGTTACTAAATAAAATCTGTTTTTACTTATTTAACTACTATACAGCTCTGGTTCTCTATTTCTAAATAACATCACATTCTGACATTCTGGATGAACATGGATTTTTAAGGGGCATGACTCCACATGGTACATGCTAAATTTATTCACACACACATTTGTTACTGTTGTACTAATCAGTTTATTTCTATCTCTTTCCAAAGAAATTGGTACTTCAATATTAATGAAAGCAAATCACATATCAGACAAAGCAATAACAAAAAAAATGAAGACTGAAAATGAGATAATTATGGAAAAGTGAGTCACCAGTTTCTATGTACCCCAATAGCTCACAGTAAGTATCTCCATTACAGTGACTTTCAAATTGTATTAAAATTTGTGTGACTATATCCCCAGCTGGATTTTGAGAGCTATGTCTCATATTTCTGAAATCTCAGGGTCAGACGGTATCTAAGACACAGTAGGCATTTAGTGAAAATCACAGACTGGAATTCAAACCTATTTGAGTATATCTAGTGAACTGATGGGGTGACCTCACCAGAAGCTTATTTACTTGCAAGATCAAAGAGCCTCTTTGAGGGACTCTTCCTCATGGAAGCAGGAATCAATGAGGCAACTAGACCCAGGAAAATAACGCACCAGAAAGATAGATGATTTTGAATATAAGACTGGGTCTATCACTCACATGTGTCTACATACTCATCCATATTTGACAAATATTCCCTAAAGGGTTAGACTTGTAAGAGTTGTTTCATTAATAACCCTGTAAATTATGAGGAAACTAGCAGCACAGGTTGGATAATCCCTAATACATCCCAGCCCAAAGAAGGGATGTGTCTTTTCACTTAAACTGTCTGTGGCCTCAGATGTCTGCCACACTGGCAAATACTGATAATCAACAGTAATAAACTTATTCATGATCATAAATGAGAAGCCTTCGGTAAAGTACCAGATCTGCATAGGAGGCTGTTTCAGTGATCGAGTCAGATCTATTTTCCTGTAAACCCATTAGTATTGATGGACTGGTAAAATCAGGGAAACATGGATTACATAGACAAAAATGGAATGTGTTGCACGTTAAATTTAAATAAAATAGAGGACCACATTGCACATTTTAAATGGGGTTCTAAGACTTAAAAGAATGAGGCAGTTAACCTTATGAGATCTTTCCAAAATTATGTTTGTATTTGAAAATACTTAATGTAAACACAAAATCATAAAAGCTAAAAAAAATAGTGTCATAATTTTGAACCTATTAATTCAAAATACTCATATGGTAATTGAGATGACTTAAATGGAAGGATATTATAACTACAAATCATTCCTAATGTTCTCCCAAATGGCAATTTTAAATTTATGAGGATTATAAAGAAAATGTTGTGCTTTCTTAGATGTTATTTGATCTAGTTATAAGTCTGAATTATATTTATATGAATCTAACATTTAGGAAGAAATGTAAGTAGCTAGAGAAACTCATACATTCAGTTAAATTATCTACTTAAATTTCTAGACTCACAAATTTTATGCAAAAGCCAGTTGAAAAAGTTGTAAGGGAAGATTTTTTTTTTCTGAACTCCTAGTCAATTATAATCTTCTGTTAGAGAAAATTGCTTTAATTATTCTTTACAAAGACTGAGCCTTTATGTGTATTGTTTTTTATTCCTACCTGGCCAGGAGTTCAGAGGCACAAAATGAAGCTAAAGCATCTGAGGAAAGCATTTCATAGTATAATACTACTCCCTGTGGATTTAAATTACAGTAGCTTCCTAAGTTTATTTCCACATTCTTTTATGTGAAACCTCTATCCAAATGCTTGAATGAGGAAAGACAAGATGTAAAAATGACAATGAGAGACAACTTTAAGGAAGACCACCCCCATATAAAAGAACAATTCTCCCTTTTCATGGGTGGCATCTCTAAAATGGTGATTTTCTTAGGAAGTGGTAAAATGGAGTCACCAAAATGTAGACACATGTTTTGCTACTTAACTGCTATTTTTCAACTCAAGCGTCCCTTTCTTAGAAGATCATTTCCTACTTTCTGCAACTATATGAAACCCTAACAGTCTCCTGCAATCCCACAGTCTTCTTTCTAAAAGCACTTATCACAGTTGTAAAATGACACCGAGTGTGTGATCTTTCGATGGTGTCCATCTCCTCCATGAAGTTCAGCTTCAAAAATAGAGACCTGTATATACATCTCCTCATGTTTGTTGTATCTGTATCTCTTAGTAAAAGACCATGGCCCTAATAGTTGAATAAATGAAAGAAGGAATAATTCAGTGTTTCTGAAATTCTCCATCAAGTACAGATTACTCACTTGATACAGATACAATAGATGTAAAACCATGTATGAAAATAGCTGAGATACACACACACATGCACACACACACACGCAGACACACTCCTCACATTTAGTGTATGTCAGCACTAAACCCAAAACACTGGTTTGGCACACTGTTTCTGTGTAAACAAAGGGACATATAATGAAGGCTTATGCTTATGGAAGATATTCTTTACATAGCATTTAATCACGGGCCTGATCAATGCCTTTTCTTTTGCGGAGGAAAGAAAACAGCAGCACATTTTTGCTTTTAACACCATGCATTTGGTACACAGTTCATTGAAATCCCATGAAAGTGATGTGTCTTTAAAATGAATTAGACAATGGCTCAAATTCTGTAATTGATATAATTAAACCACAAGCTTCATGACCCCATATTCATGTGGACGGGCCAGCTGATTTGCACTCATGCTGTTTGGGAAGAAAACCCATGTGAGCATTCACTGAAGTGAACTATCCAACCTGAAAGCACTGTAAATTGGTCTGTGACTTCAGTGGAGGACGCAAATGCTAGGCAGAAGTAACACCTTTGAATATTTTCTGAATTGCTCAACCACAATTAAATATAGTCATTTACTTCAGTCTTGGAGGAAAAGAGAGTACAGCTCCACATGTACATAATTTTTAAAAGTATCAAGTATAGATTGCTAAAAATCATTTATGAAGACATATACTAAAACCATTACACATTTTGTGACATGAAAAGAAAGTTTTAGCAATTCTTTCTGTTGTAACTTGACAATTTATTCCATTGTCATCAGAGTGTGAAGAATTTCATATCAGTGAAAAATTATGATAGCACTCATTTACTGCATGTTTACTGTATGCCAGGAATTTTCATACAATAGTCATATTTCTGAATATAATACACTCTAATTTTAAAAAGATTGACATTTAGGGACATTCATTTATGTGCACAATGTTGCATAGCTAATATTTGATTCAAATGCAGACCTGGCTTACTCAAAGCATCTACTGTTTTCTCTTTACCTTGTAAGTAAAATATCTCACGTTTCTCCTCTCCTTCTGTGACCAGAAGCATAGGAGATTTTCCAACACCAACCAGTTCTTGGACAATAGAGAGGTGTTCTACAATTTAATTCTGATGTTAGGATTAGTGTGGTACTCACAGATTAAGGTCTGCGTTTCATAAGATTGGCCTCTCCTTCAGATGCCAATCACAAGCAGTGGATCCCCAGGTTACTCACAATTTCTGCCCAATGTAGCTACAAACTGGAGGTTTCCAAGACTCCTGACATGGGTTCAACAATTTGCTAGAGTGGCTCACAGAACTCAAGAAAACAGTTTACTTACTGTTGCCAATTTATTATAAAAAGCATTTTAAAGGATACTAATAAGTAGCCAGATGAAGAGATACATAGGACAAGTTCTGATTTTCAAGATATGAACTTTGAGGGAACCTAAACATTCAGTTCATACCAATATGGTAATGGTGGGTACATGGCATTATACATCTATCAAAACCCATGGAACTGTACAAATGAACTGTAATAACTGTGGTATTTTGTTAATAACAATGCATCATTGTTGGTTTGTTGACACATTATTATACCACACCAATGCAAGACTTCAATAATAGGGAAACTATATATGGTAGGGGATTTGGCAATGGCAGAGGGAGTCTGGGAACTCTCCGTATTTTCTGCTTAATTTTTCTGTAAATCTAAACTTGCTTTTAAAAAATGCCCTAGCCCTGACTGGGTTGCTCAGTAGGTTGGAGCGTCAATCCATTCACCAGAAGGTTGTGGATTTGCTTCTCAGTCGGGGCACATACCTAGGTTGTTGGTTCAATTCCTGATCGGGGTACGTATGGGAGGCAACAGATGGATGTTTCTCACATCAGTGTTTCTCTCCCTCCCGCCCTAAAATCAACAAAAACCTATCCTCCAATAAGAATTAAAAACAATTTTTTTAAAGTCTACAAGAAACAATAGATTCATGTGGAATTGTTTCACATAATTCACTAAGTAGTTAAGAGCAAAAGTCCATTTTAGCACATACTTATATTTGGATAACACAAACATGAATTTTAAAGACAAGATATTGATTAAAGAACTGAATAAATAATTTTATTTACAATATTACTTTTTTTAGAAATCCTCACCCGAGGATATTTTTCCATTGATTTTCAGATAGAGTGTGAGGGAGGGAGAGAGAGAGAAGCATTGATGTGAGAGAGACACACTGATTGGTTGCCTCTCACATGGCCCCAACCAGGGCCAGGGATCAAACCTGCAACCAAGGTATGTAACCTTGACCAGGAATAAACCTACAGCTCTTTGGTTCACAGGCCAACACTCTAATCACTGAGTCAAACCAGCCAGGGTACAATGTTACTTTTAACATATAAAAAAGTTGTGTTTGTAGGAACTTCATTGACCAGCAGTTCTTGGGCAAGAAAACACCAGTTTACATCCATCAGTTGTAAAATACAACAGTGCAAAAATAAGCAAATAAGACTAAATCAAACTAAAAAGCTTCTGCACAGCAAAGGAAACTATCAACAAAATAAAAATAGTAACATACTGAAAGGGAAGATATATTTACAAATCATATATCTGATAAAGGTTTGCTATCCAGACTATATAATGAACTCATACAACTTAATAGCAAAAAAAAAAAAAATTTGATTAAAAAATGGACAGAAGACATGAATAGACATTTTACCAAAGAGGACATATAGATGGCCAACAGGAACATGACAAGATGCTTAACAGCACTAATTATCAGGGAAATGCAAGGCAAAACCACAATGAGATATCACCTCAAACCTCTTAGGATGGCTATTACAAAAATATACAAGAAATAACAAGTGTTGGCAAGGATGTGGAGCAAAGGGTACTCTTATGCAATGTTGGTGGGAATATAAACTGGTACAGCCACTGTGGAAAACAGTATGAAATTTCCTCAAAAAATTAATTCAGCAAATCCACTCTGGGCATTTATCCCCCAAAATAAAAAACACTAACTTAAAAAGATATCTGCACCCCCATGTTCATTGCAGCACTATTTACAATAGCGAAGATATGGAAGCAACCTAAGTGTCCATCATAGATGAATGGATAAAGAAAATGTGACATACATAAATACTGGACTATTATTCAATAACAAAAAAGATGGAAGTCATTCCATTTGCAACAACATGGATGGACCTTAAGGGTATTATGCTAAGTAAAATAAGTTAGACAAAGAAAGACAACTATATTATCTCACTTATATGGGAAATCTTAAAAAAAAAAAAAAAAGAGCTCATAGATATAGAGAACAGATTGGATATTTGCCAGAAGTGGCTGTGGGGGGATGGGCAAAGTGGGTTAAGGGGGCCAAAAGCTACACACCTCCAGTGATCAAATAAATGAGTCATGGGGTACACTACAGCATGGTGACTACAGCTAATAACACTGTATTGTATATTTGAAAGTTGTTTAGAAAATAAATCTTAAAATTTTTCATAAAAAATGTTATCGAATGAACAAAATAAACTGATGAACAAAATAGAACGAGAGACATGGATACATGACACAGACAGACAGATGTCAGAGAGGAGGTGGGTGGGACAGATGAGATGAAAAAAGGTGAAGAGAATAACCAAAGAACATATATGCATAGTTCATGGACACAGACAACAATGTGGTAAGGGTCAGAGGGAGGGAAGAGCGGGGTCTGGGTGGAGAGGGGCAAAGGAGGGGGGAGTTGGGGGACATCTGTAATAATATCAACAATAAAAAATTATAACTATGTACTGTGAAAGATATTGACTAGATTTATTATAATAATCATTTTGTAATACATAGAAATATTGAATAATAGTGTTCTACACCTGAAACAAATGTAATGTTGTATGACAACTATATTTCAGTAGAAAAAGCACCAATGTACACCCATCAGTTGTGCAACACAGATGAAAATGATAACCAGTGCCTAAAAACAATATAATTTGAAGGCCACTTTAAGTCTATCTACTTCTCTGCTGTGGAACCTGCGTGTTTGTGAAGGTGTGTGCTCCAGAGGGGGGTGAAGGGGGGTGTTGGCAACAATTGTGAACCAAAGTGAAAAATGACAGATAGCTATTTTGATAATTCTGTGAAATGGGAGTTTTCTATTATAAATTTTACTTCTGAGTGGGACGTTTTAGAAATTACCATCCACAATCTTCTAAGAATTATAAAACGCAGGTGGCAGCCCAGATGTCTTGGTTGAAGGAACTTCTCTCAGTTGACCTTGAAAAACTTCTTGAACTTGATTTCTTTGTCCCCTCACGCTCTTTGGAACTGGCACCATGAGGTGGTCATTTGTGCTGTTCCCCAAACACCCCCAGCTTCCGTCTTTTCATTATATAGTGAGATTTATCTACATTCTTTAAGTTTGCAACAGCAATATTTGTTGTTTTGGCCAACGGAATGTGATTGGAAGCAATACATGGTCCTTTCCAGAAGAGACTCTAAAAGCCATATTGTGGTCACTTCATTCTTTGCTCCTGCCTCTGTAATCATGGAAACACAGAGCTAGAGCTTACCTCAGTCTGCACCCCGAAGTCAGAATAAGGGAGAACAGAGTCCACGGCTGACCATCATGGACACACAGCAGGAGCCAGAACAAATCTGGATTGTTACTGTTGTTACAAACTTAAGATCTGAGGAATTTTTATTAACATATCGTGAACTACCTATTCTGACTGATACACACTCTTCATGGTGGGATTACAGCAATCATTTGGACTGTTTTTCACTCTGTCTCTATATTAATCAACTGGAAGAAAAGCACAATTTCTGTGGTTTATCTGACACAAACATAGAGAACGTCAATATAAAAATTCACGAAGAAATTAAAACATTCTTTTCCATTTCCAAAAAACTCTTTAGTTCATTTGACTTTTTATAATGCTTCATTTCTTTACTCAACTTTAACCTGGTAATGCTTTATTAAGTCCTTCTTTTCCAATCTTGAAATTTTTTTTTACCTCCAATTAATTATACTTACAGTCTTTTTTCTAAAGGGTAAAGTTTGAAGAGGTTGGCTAACAGAAGAGCTCTGGTCTATTAATCAGCCAGGTTGAAGTATATTATATTTGTCTCACAAAGTATCAGCAGTTGGACAGAGTGACTGTGATGCTTATATCTATATCTATATCTATATCTATATCTATATCTATATCTATATATACAAATGAATATTAACAAACTGTCTGGGAATAGAAATACTCTCCCAACCATGATTATTAACAACTTGAACCTATATTTAGGCTATCTGTTTACCAGTCCTAACACCATCACATATTGTATGAACTTAGCTCATTACTTAATCCTACCATTCTGTTTCTTTATCTGTAAATGTCTCATAAAGACATGTTGTACAGAAATATTATCGGTACATTTAAGTTATTTACCATGGGGTGTTGGATATAAAAAACGATCAACATGTACATTGTTATTATTTTACTATTGTGATTTTTCTTATTTGGAAATCATCAAGTGTTTTCCTTTGTGGTATTTGTCAAGAGTATTCAATGTTGGCTGAAAAACCAATTACTAATTTACTCCTTAAAACACTGGGTAAACAGTAAACCTTAGAATTAATGGAATGTGAAACTGACATCCATGGGCTGGTGTTTGCCATTTGACAAATGTCTTTTGGATGAATGGATGAGGATGAATCATTTACTTTATTTAGAAAATCCATATTGAGTATCCGTTACATGGCTATGTCAGAGATGGAAGTAGAGATCGTGAACTGGAAGAGAACAAGCAAAGCCAGGGTCCCCCTGGAGAGGTCAGGCTTGAGGTTGCTGGCTAGCACACAGAGCTGACTCCCGTCACTTAGCAGGTCAAAATTATCTTGCGTGGAAGTAACCTAAGAGGATCTTACTCTGCAAAAACTTTTCATTTGTGAATCCAAAGACATTTTTATGTTATTCTACACATCCAACATAGAATGAATCTAGGTACAGAGAAGTTATATGACTGACTTGGGGTTACATGAGGACCCAGTAACTCTGCCAGAAACATAAAACCCTGGGATTTCTAAACCCCAGAGGCTTTTCAAGGAAATCCTGACTCACTACAGTTGTGTCCAGATGAAGTGAAGCCTTCAGGGAGGAAACATTTTGAATCCATATATTCCTGACAAAGAAGTAAAGTGTCAGAGTATAGCAAACACATCAGTAGGTTCATTAGACCGGAAGAAGTGTATAACATCAATTCTGTAAATGCTGTTCTGGAGACCAAGAGGAGTGAAAACACCTTGGAGAAAGACTTACACTCAGAAAGTAACTTACACTTCAGCCTCCTCTGATAAGTTTATTCCAAAGGTCTCACACAGATGGCTATATGTTGTTTAACATGCAGTTTTAACTAACGTTTTGTTTTGCATTTTAAATCAGTGAATTTAAAACCATAAAATGCATGACCCCATCTATACATTGCGTTTTCTTCCTTAACGGTGAGAAAGTGTCAAGCCTGACATTTCAGAATGCCTTTTAGGCCACACAGAGGAAAGCCAGGGCAAGGAGTGCTCACTCTGTATGTAGCGCAGGCCCACTGGTTCAGGTGGACAACATCCACCAACAGCCAGAGAAAACCACCAGCAGAACCATCCCACGTGGTTTGTCAGTATCTTGCTTAACGACCTTTCCAGGTCATTGCATCATCATTCATTCTGGCCTTAAGTCTGGGATTGGCTGACTCCCTTGACTGCTTGTGTATTCACTCATTCAG
The DNA here is from genome assembly GCA_030848825.1 of Tadarida brasiliensis. Lineage (NCBI taxonomy): Eukaryota > Metazoa > Chordata > Mammalia > Chiroptera > Molossidae > Tadarida > Tadarida brasiliensis. The sequence goes on along the minus strand of CM061263.1, from coordinate 107,261,338 downwards.
CAAATATGTATTAGGTGATTAAGGTGTGTCAGGCTATGTGCTTCGTGCTGGGGAGACAAAATCTGTTAGAATTAGACCTCTCCTCAAGATATGTGAAGTCTTACGGAGAGGCAAATACCTAAAGACATTTATAATCCGTGTGAAATTTGTTATAAAAGAGGTTAAGCACAAGGGTTTACAGAAGCAGAGAAACACAAGCAATTAATTTCAGGGAAGAAAATCCAGAAAGACTAATATAAATGCTGGCAATTAAGTGGGCCTTGAAGGATAAGCCTACCTGGGAGAGAACACAAGATAAAGGAAAATAAAAAGACACCAAGGCAGGAAAGTATGTGGCATAGATGAAGACGCAAGTAGTTTGTTTTATTAACTTCCTATAACTTACATTTACATATCATTTGATATAGGTATCATTTAGTCATTTGGTGAATACATGATTAATGTATTAATTAATTTGGAAATAACTTTAAGATTTTAAAGGGTGCAACCCGAATCTAAAGCAGTTTTTCTTTCTCGTTGGGATAATCAGAATTTTTCTGAATTGCTAGTGGTCTAGTTCTCATTTCATGCTCCAGGCTTTAAGTAACACATTTAAATTTGGAAAGTAAATTAAAAAGATATTGCCACAATAAAATAAATTTAAAATAATGCTAAGAATATTTGTGTTTATCATAATAGCCCTGGCCAGTTTAGCTCAGCGGTTAGAGCGTTGGCCCGCAGACCAATGAGCCATGGGTTTGATTCTGGTCAAGGGCACATACCTTGGTTGCTGTTCCTCCCTGGTCCTGGTCGGGGTTGTGCAGGAGGCAACCAGTCAAAGTAGCTCTATCACATCGATGTTTCTCTCTGTCTCTCTCTCTCTCCCACCCTTTCTCCCATTCTATCTGATGATAAATAAAAAGTATCCTCGGGTGAGGAATAAAAAATAAAATAAATTTATCATAATATAATAGTCATTATCCGTTAGACATTTTATTCCATCAGAATTGCTTCAAAGAATGGCACGATTTCGCCCTGGCCAGTGTGGCTTAGTTGGTTGGAGCTTCACCCTATATATTGAAAGGTTGTGGGTTCAATTCCTGGTCAGGGCAATCCCTGGTTGGGGCATGTGTGGAAGGCAAACAATTGGCAACAAATTGATGTTCTGTCTCACACCAATGTCTCTCTCTCTCCCTCTCTCCCCCCATTCTCTCTCTCTCAAATCAATAAACATATCCTTGCGAAAGGATTAAAAAAAAAAGAATAACATGATTTCAAACTATACATACCATAATGTAATCTTCTAAGGCACTATATAGTTTTAATTTAATGTTCATCAAGCCACTATATACATTTGACTTCAAAATCCACACCAATTTATTTCCCTGGCTATTAGTGTTAAAACTAATTAGAAAGAGATAAATAACACCAATTTCATCAGTAATAAATGATAAAGACTGGTCAATAGAAAACACATTAAGTCTTCAAATACGAAGCAACTATACACAGCGCCTGGTTTCCTTATTAGAGAAAAATCAACAAGATGCTAGTTTATGAAACAAAATTAAATTGAATAGCTTCCATTTTGAAGAAAAAAATAGTAGAGAATTCTACATTTTTTTTTTTTATCCTCACCCGAGGACATTTTTGCATTTATCTTCAGATAGAGCAAGAGGGAGAGAGAGAGAGAGAGAGAGAGAGAGAGAGAGAAACATCAATGTGAGAGAGACACATCAACTGGCTGCCACCCACACGACCCCAACCAGGGCCGGGGACAAACTGCAACCAAGGTAAGTGCCCCCAGCGCGAACCAAACCCGGGTCTCTCTGGTCCATGGGCTGACGCTCTAACCATAGAGCCAAACTGGCCAGGGTGAGAATTCTACATTTGAAATGAAATATGAGTATTAGAGTTCTAAGCAGGTATAGTAAAATGATGATTAGTAATACTTTCTTGTCCCTTATTTAATGTATTAAATTAAGCAGTTGTATGAATTTTAAAAGTATCTGGTCTATTATTTTAAGCTGAAATTTATATGATTGTTATAATGTTGAAAAAAAATTCAGATTTGCATTTTTGTAATACAACTTTTCCAAATCAGTGAGAAAAAAAATCTGACTAAAGATATATATGTAGAACAGAAAACATAGATGTATGTGCTTATACATAATTTTAAAAGTGAAGCAGGATCCCTGGAAAATAAAACAACAAAATGTAGTTCAGGACCATGTTAAATTCTCATATTTCTTGGTAATACTCCATTTTATAAGGTATGTCATTTATTTAGAGATTTAGATTCTATCCTCCACCCAATAGGATCTGATTCATCACTAAAATAGTTCTCATCACCTTTAAGGGTGATTAACTTGAATATTAATGATTGATCTCTGATCATAATCATCATCTTCACCTTCATAATTATTTATTAGTAAACATAAAGTATCTATTATGTGTTAAGTATGTTTATATATTTACTCATTAGCTCTTGACACCTATATAAACTTAACTTTACATGGAATCATGTCCTTTTTCTGTTGTTTTTTTACTATCACTTTTATTGTTTTTGTTAGACTTTAAGTCTTAGTTTATAAATAATCTGGGGCAACATCACATAAAATAGAAACTTATTGAACATTTTTATGCTGCATATGATATCCAAAGAATAAAGGATAAAATATATAGCACTAAATTAAATTAATATTTTTGTATAATGTCAATCAAGGAAGTGACTAATTATGATGGTGGAAAAACTAATATAGATGTATCTTTTATTCATTAAACATTTATTATTTTTTTATTTTTAATCCTCACCAGAGGATATTTTTCCATTGATTTTCAGATAGAGTGGGAGGGAAGAAGGCAGAGACGGAGAGAGAGAGAGAGAGAAACATGTGAGAGAGACACGTTGATTGGTTGCCTCCCGCACAACCCCAACCAGGGCCAGGGATTGAACCGCAACCGAGGTATGTGCCCTTGACTAGAATCGAACCTGCAACTCTTTGGCTCGTAGGCCAACACTAATTGCTGAGCCAAACCGGCCAGGATAATTAAACATTTATTTAAGTACTCCTATGTCCTGTTTTTACTATGAAAATTTACAGCATAGGAGAAAATATATTATAGGGACAATGTATCCGGCATTTCTCTATTTTTAAATAATGATGTGTTATACCTACACAATAAAACCAAATTCAATATATTACAAGTATGTCTTTTCTGGGCAGTCTTTCCTAACTTAGAGTTTCAAATATTATAAATTGCATCTCAAAATATGTATCATAATATGGAATTGCAAAACTGGAATTAGGTAAAATTCTTCCAAATTACATTGTTTTCACATTAGTTGGGAAAATGTTTATACAACAACAAATCTTGCTATTTTGTATTGTATTTTGAAAGAGATATTAAATAAGCAGAGAATATTAAAGGTGGAGATGGAAAAATAGGTAAATTGTATATTAAAACAACGGTGGATGTGAAGAGAAGAGAAGCCCTCAACAAATGATTTTAAAAAGACAGAATAAAAGGAAGATATTATTGAATTGAACAGGAAAAGAAGAAAAGTATAGCTATGTAATTGCCGCAGTCACTTTGTGAAGGGTAAAGGCAGACTCTCCAGGTGCTCTGGGCCCGGTTCTGTGTTTGTCTGTGTACACGCCTTCTTGATGAGCTTTTCTGTGTTTTATGTCGGTGAAATGATGTTCAAAGAGTAGTCGTTTGACTCACCTTCATTTAGGATAATGAATCCCACTGCACTCCTCATTTCTTCTTTCATTCGACTGCCTCCCCCTTTTGTTACATATTTCCTCAGGCTCCAGTTTGTCAGGTTAATGACGTTCCATCATGCTGGAAAGAATAACGATTACATTTTATAGTATCATAACCCCAAAATGCTAGTGCTTATCTATTTATTTTTTAATCTTCACCTGAGGATATTCTTCCATTTATCTTCAGATAGAGTGGGAGGGAGGGAGAAAGAGAGAGAGGGAGAGGGAGAGAGAGAGAGAGAGAGAGAGAGAGACATTGATGTGAGAGAAACACATGAATTGGTTGCCTCCCACATGACCCCGACTGAGGCTGGGGACTGAACTGCAACTGAGGTATGTGCCCTGCCCTTGACCAGAATCGAACCCGTGACTCTTTGGTCTGTGAGCCGACGCTCTAACCACTGAGCCAAACCGGCCACGGCGCTATTGCTTATCTTTTTAAGTGGACTATCCTAGTTCTAAATACCCTTTATAACAATAAAATATCATAACAACACATAAATAACAAAATAACATGATATACACACATCACAAATTTATATAAAATGTATGCATGTAAAATAACATATGCATATAAAATAATCCATGTATTTTAAATAATGTTACATATAACAACACACAGTAATATTCACATCATCTCTCTCCTTTATATTATGTACTCTTTTGTTTTTCTTTCTTTTTTTTGTTAATTCTCACCTGAGAATATTTTTCCATTGATTTTCAGCTAGAGTAGAAGGGAGGGAGGGAGGGAGAGAGAGAAACATCGATGTGAGAGAAACACATTGATTGGTTGCCTCCCGCACAACCCCTACTGGGCCAGAGATCAAACCTGCAACCCAGGCACTAGCCCTTGATCGGGAAATCGAACCCGAGACCCTTCGGTCCACAAGCCCACATACTATCCCCTGAGCCAAACCAGCCAGGGCTGTTTTTCTTTTTTTACAAGAGGGAGGATAAAACTAATTCCGGGCACATCAGTCTTCCAAACATTCACTGAACATCTACCAAGAACCATGACTTCCCGCTGCGCAAGTTGTGAATGACAATAGGATGTCTGCTAGTGGCAGGTACTTCAGGGGTGTAGAAACTAAAGATCTTTGTAACACTTTCTCCTGCTCACTTTGGTGGTGTCTTTGTCTCATCCTGCTTCTACTATGCCTACAACTAAAGTAGAAAATCTTTTTTCTTATGTTCTGAAACAAACGTTTGAACAATAATACATCCATGTACAACAATTGACTTTTAAGTTTTATAGACTTTAAAAGATATGCAAACTACTAGAAATCATGATGAGAAAAAGATAACGAGATTTAAAAATTTTTTGTTTCTGAATCTTCAACTACCTAAATGATTTTTTATACTATGAGTTATGCAAATATGCATACATATTTTCATAACATATAAAGGCCTATTAACTGTGTAATGATTATTTGATTTCAACTATATCAAGTAATTTTGTTTCACTTTTTAATAGTAAATTATATTCTGTTGAGAGATATGAACACTTAAAACAAGTCAGGTACAGAGGTTGTAATCTAGGAATTTCTGAAAACCTATAGTTTTTATAGTTCAATCATAAAAGTTAACACAGAGTGAAAAAAAATAGAGAAATATAGAATAAGAATTGGAAGTTTTCTGCTTTGTAAAGCAAAATGTGGGACTTTATTGGAAAAAAAAGTCTTGGAGATTCTGATAATGGATAAGCAGAAATAATATGTAACCATTATCTTCTTCATCTGGTTTACTACTACCAGGATGCAACGGGGCAAAATAATGAGATCCTGGAAGGAAAGTTTCTCTTTTTATTTTTCTTTCTTTTAAGTTGAGTTTTTTTGTTTGTTTTGTTTTGTTTTCGCTAAGTCAGTAGCTAGCCATCCCAAGCTAAAGGAGATAAAAGAGTTTTAAGTGGACTCTATGGGTCCAAAGTCAAGAGGCATTTTAACAATATAAAATTCTATATAATTTATAAAATTATAAAATAACTAAAATGATAATCAGTGAAAATATATTAAAGTTATTTTTCTTTTAGTCTATGCAAAATGGAAATAAAGCAAACAAGAGTAAACATTGTTAGAAAATAGCATTTGATGATTATATTTCTTTTCATTTTACCATAATATGATGCACCAACTTGTGCCAATAAATTCTTTTAATAAAGACATATTTTCATTTTACATAGGGTGAGAAATACCAGGATTAAAATTGCAGCCCTAGGAACACTATTATTTTAAACTCAAAACTGTGAAAGTAGCTTCTAAGTACAATATAAGCCCAGTTTTATTGTCTGTGTGTGAGGATATAATGTGTGTGTGTGTGTGTGTGTGTGTGTGTGTGTGTGTGAAACAGAGAGACAGACAGAGAAAACTTACAAGTGCTTGAAGCTTTTGAAGCTAAAGCCACTCTTACCGAGTAAAGAATTATTGGAAAATTTATGTTCTCAGGTATTTTTAGCCACTTATTTCCAGAGAAAATTTCCTAATATGAAGTTTCTCTTTTTACTGGTGATGCATCTTCTATAAAGAAAAATTTGAGGAATACTCTAAGCCATATATATTTTCAGAATAAAAGGTATAAGCTGTTTTTTCCATAAAGTACTTAGGTAGCGTAAATATTTTTCTGTACATTCAGTTCTAATCAAACTCTCTCCCTACAATGGCTTCCTTTAACCAGAAATGTTTGCAGAGCAAATTAAAATTTTCATAAATAGCTGCAACATTCACATTCATCATTCAAATTGAAGACACTCAGACTATATACCAAAGTGCATCTCAATATTGTACCAATTCACAAAGTGGCAAGAAATATCGATTTAACTCAAATAAAATCATAAGGAAAAATGTGACCATTTTCAAGATTAGTTACTCAAATATTTAGGTAATTGAGAAAACATGTCTTGATACATTTAAATTATTTGTATAATTATTTCTAATTGTATTTCAGCTTAATTCCATTTCTCCAAATATATATGTGGTTTGAATGTAAGATAGACAACTTTGTATTAATTAGTTTAAAATCTTTCATTTAAAAATGTTTAATAATTTTTCCTGTGATTAAAATGTAAATGTATTAGACTGTATTCTACCTTTTGTTAGTTTTACACATTTCTTTTTTATAACATTTATTAATTGATATATATTAATAATAGCATATTTGCTTTTCTGTATCTCTTAATAGACATCAGTTCTATAAGGACAGAGACCATATTTTAATCTTGCCTCCTTTTTAATCTCAATATGCTGTATATTACCTGGTACACTGTAGACTTAGATTAAATTTTGATAAATCAAGGGGAATAGTAGAGATAGCTTCATCTCCACTGGATATAAGCAAGCAAAAGTGCCATTTTAAGGGGAGTTGCGGGAAAATAATAAAGCCAGCTTCCAGTAATTGTATCAAAAAGTAAAGTCTCTTCATAGAACACCATTTGGATTGGTTTCAGGATGATGTGAGTTTTACAGGGTAGTAGAATCGGTGACCGCCTCTCAACCACCAAAGTGTGGTTAAGCTAAGGATTGCTGGTGCCTGGGGATGTTCCATCCTGGAGAACACAGAGAGTGAATGCTCCCCATAGAAGTCTGCGCTTCCCATGAAAACATCCAGGACAGAAATCTCTCCCAAACGCAGAGAAAACAGAGAATGGAAAATCATTTTGCTATGAAAATACAGCACTATGTTTTCACATTTAGAAGGAAAGAGACTTTGCTCGGAGCGATGGGGGCAGGACGTAGTGTGCAGATGATGCTCTGTTGAGTGGTACACTTGAAACCTGTATGGTTTTGTAAACTGATGTCACCCCAATAAATTCAATAAAATTAATGAATTCAAAAATATGTAAATTGGTATGTTTTGGACTGGAAAAGCAAACTACATACTGAAAGACAGGACATATAGGTATCCGTTTGAGAAACAAGTATCCACAATTCCAGAGAGGCGTTGTTATCACAATTGAACACCTTACGTGCTAAGGCAAGGCTTTAGTTTGTTGTTGTTTTTCTCCTCACTCAAGGATATTTTTACATTTATCTTCAGATAGAGCAGGAAGGAGAGAGGGACGAAGAGAGAGAGAGAGAGAGAGAAACATTGATGTGAGATGGACTCATCGAATGGTTGCTTCCCGCACGACCCCAACCGGGGCCAGGGACAAACTGCAACTGAGGTATGTGCCCTTGGCCGGAATCGAACCCCGGACTCTTTGGTCTGTGGGCCGACGCTCTAACCGCTGAGCCATACCGGCCAGGGTGGCTTTAATTTGTTCTTGCCTTTACCTGGAGAAGTTTGAACTTCAGGAGAGAAGAGATATGTCCAAAATGCTATTTGAATAACAAAGTGAATATAGATAGAAAGTGCTTCCTTTCTAATCTCAACATGACAATGGCTTTGTGCCTAGCTTTAGTTAGAAAAAAACCTATGCTAGCAGCATCCATCTCAAAAGCTCCTTTTTTTCCCCCAGCAGATGAGCTGTTACACACTCCTTAGCAGATTCAGAGTTACGTGGCCACCGTCCTACACATATCTCTGAAGAGTAAATTACTCTGAAAATAATTTTAGAGAGTATTCTTCTCCTTGTGTGCATAAGGCAGTATCTGAAGAAAAAAAAAAATCAAATGCTACCATAAAAAAACAAGTTCTTTCTGCACTGCCTGTTTAGGTCTGTTACAAACTTTAATGAGGAAGTAACTGTCTTTATGAACTACATTTCTGGCTAGCTCCATCTGCTTTCGTTTTTTAAACAGCCTGGTGAAGCAAAGAGAGATAAGCAGGTCATAAAATATTTGACTGAATTACTACCTCTAGGGTACCACCATAATAAAAGGCGTCCTGGTGATATTTAACAGTAGAGATTAAAATCTAGAATTGTTTATTTTCAGGAGTTGAAGTTTCAGTATTCTCAAGCAAAATAAAGTAACTCTCAGACCTTGATCAGAGATGTGTTTCAGACATGATAATATAAATAATAAAAGAGAAATCCTAAGAATCATCATCTGAAATTACAAATCGAAGGTCAGACCCTGGCTTATTTGGCTCAGCAGAGCATTGGCTCGAGGACCAAAGGGTCGTGGGTTCGATTCTCGGTCAAGGGCACATACCTGAATTGCAGTTTCCGTCTCTCTCTGTCTCTCTCTGTCTCTCTCTGTCTCTCTCTGTCTCTCTCTGTCTCTCTCTCTCTCGCATCGATCGATGTTTTCTCTCTCGCCTTCCACTCTATCTAAAAAATCAAGGGGAAAAATATCATTGGGAGAGGATTAACCAAAAAAAAAAGTCAGGACAGTTCCAGATGGTTCTAATGAGTCAAACAACAGTCAGATTAGGGCAAGTATGATTAATGCAGTATACAGATGCCTACATGTTTTGGTAATGGTTGATCATCAAATTCAAACAATGCTCTAAGCTAGGGTAATGATACCTGTTTTAAGTAGAGAAAGCTCTTGAGTTGATATTTATTTACTTGACATTAACACAGAGCATTTCTAATAAAGAATAATTTCACAGGAATAATTTGTTTGGCTTTATATATGAAATTTATGTAATGGTGGATTGTTTGCAAAAATTGATATAAGTTTTTGCTTCACTGTATCCATACCTCTTTGCATTTTGCCTCTGTGACCAATAAGAATAGGTTTTAGACTATTTGCTTAATCTGGGATAGCCTGAGGACTTTCCTTGGCCAATAGAACATAGTATCAAAGAGCCTTACCTGCTGCTACTCTTCTGGGAACACCGCCAAACTTCCACACGAACATTTCCAGCCTCGCCTGTTGGAAGATGAAAGACTATTGGCCCAGTTACTCATTGCCAGACAGACACCAGGCATGTGAGTGAAGACAGATTAAATAACTCAAGCAACCTGCCAGCTGATCTCAGACACATGAAAAAGCCTAAGGGATATCTGCCAAACCTGATCTAAATTGACAGAGCCACCCACTTGACCCATAGACTCAGGAATGATATTAATGATTGTTGTTTGAAGGCTTGGAAAACTAGTGCTGGTAGATTGGCCCCCTGTTTTTGTAAATTACTTTTTATTAGAACAGAGCCTCGTTTATTTGTTTATGTATTGTCTGCAGCTGCTTTCACACTACCACCGTAGAGTCAATTACTTGCAATAGAGACCTTATGACTGTCAAAGCATAAAATAACTACCTCCTGGTTACTTACAGAAAAAGTTTGCTGACCTGTATTTTAAGCCACTACAATTTTGATGTGTATTGTTACCCAGAAATAGGTAAATATAATACAGTAGGCAAAATATTTCCAGAAATGCTTGCTTTCAGTAAATATGGTATCATAATAACTTATAATAATTTTTAATTTCTAAACCTTTTAATTTTTACAACTTTTGTAAAACAAATATTTAATTATTGAGTATCCAGTATAGGTCATCACTGTACTAGGTGCTGACAATACAGCAGTATACAGACAAAAACATCTTGCCTTTATACGCCTTAAATTGTAGGGTGTAGAGATAAAGTGAATACACACACATTATACACACGTACATATACACACATACACATATGTAGAAAAAATGATTAAATGTTAATAATTTCATATGATGAAAAGTATATTTATTCCATGCCCTGGCCAGTTTGGCTCAGCGGTTAGAGCATCAGCCTGTAGACCAAAGAATCAAGGGTTCGATTCCAGTCAAGGGCATGTGCCTCGGTTGTGGTTCGATCCTTGGCCCTGGTTGGGGTCATGAGGGAGACAACCAAATGATATGTCTCTCTCACATCGATGTTTCTCTCTCTCTCTCTCTCCCTCCTCCCTCCTACTCTACCTGAAAATCAATGGCAAAATATCCTTGGGTGAGGATTAAAAAATAAAAAGAAGAATAACTTTGATTCAGTTTTAGAAATAAAATGGATTAAAAAGCGAAAGAAGAAAAAATGGAGATATGCATATTGATAACTTTTATTGGTGTTTTCCTATTAAGAAAAACAAGGGTATTCAGTGGTAGTTGAAACATGATGTGGAGGGTCAAGAAAAACTGTAAAATGTGTAGATCACAGAATTTATGATCAAGCTCTAAACTAAAAGTATGTTTCTCATGTTTTTTATTATAGAATTAATTTTCTTGAGCAGTTTTAGGTTTATAGAAATATTGAGCAGAAAATACAGGGATTTCCATAACTCTCCCACCTAAAACCCCGCACATATTTTCTCATACTGTTAACATCTTGAATTAGATATTTGTTATAACTGATGAGTCAATATTAATATGTTATTATTAACTAAAGTCAAAAATTTACATTAGGGTTCACTCTTGGTCTTGTACATTCTATGGGTTTTTGATAAATGTGTAATTATATGTATACACAATTATAGTATCATACAGAATAGTTTCAGTGCATTAAAAATCCCCTTTGTTCCACCTATTCACCCCTTTATCCCTTCCACTCTGCCCCTAGCAACCACCACTGATCTTTAAAAAAAATTTTTTTTTCTTTACTGATTTTAGAGAGAGAGGAAGGGAGAGGGAGAGAAAGAGAAACATTGATGAGAGAGAACATCGATTGGCTGCCTCCTGCATGCCCCCCACTGGGGGTTTGGCCCACAACCTGGGCATGTGCCCTGACCAAGAATCAAACTGGCAACCTCTTGGTGCATGGGCAACCATTGATCTTTAAACTGCCTCCACAGTTTTGCCTTTCCCAGGATATCATAGAGTTGGAATCATACAGTATAAAGCCTTTTCAGATTTTCTTTCACTTCATATTTAAAGTTCTTCCACACTGTGTGTGTGTGTGTGTGTGTGTGTGTGTGTGTGTGTGGCGTCACAGCTGATTTATTTTTACCACTGAATAATATTCTATTTGATACACATTCCTCCTTTTTTTTTTTTTTTTTAAATCATTCACCTATTAAAAGACATCTGGGTTGCTTCCAAGGTTTGGTATTTATGATTAAACATACCATAAACGTTCATGTGCAGGTTTTTGTGCAGACATAAGTATTCAGTTCCTATGGGTAAATACCAAAGAGCATGACTGCTGCTGGATCTTACGGTAAGAGTATATTTAGTTTTATAAGAAACTGCCAAACAGTTTCCAAGGCGGCTGTACCATTTTGCGTTCCCACAGCAACGAATGAGAGTTCCTGTTGCTCCACATCCTCACCAGCATTTGGTGTGGTCAGTGTTCTGGATTTTAGACATTCCAGTAGGTGTGTAATCATATCTCTTAGAGGTTTTAATTCGCAATTACCCAATGAATATAATGATGAGCATTTTATTTATGACAACATCCACAAAAGAGCTTGCCAGGAGTTTCTCTTAATTATTTTTTTTAGTTTTTTTAAAAAATGTATTCTTTTCTTTGACTTCATGGAAACAAACTTTTGAGAATAAATTCATCATATTATTTAATTTTGATAATTAATACTTTTTAAAAGATACTTCTCTAATTCTACTTTTTAAAATGTGTATATATATTTAAAAATTTTTTTCCCTTTATTGATTTTAGAGCAAGAGGAAGTGAGAGAGAGAGAGAGAGAAACATCAATGAGAGAGAACATGGATTGGCCACCTCCTGCATGCCCCCCACTGGGGATCGGGCCCACAACCTGGGCATGTGCCCTGACCGAGAATCGAACCAGCGACCTCTTGGTGCATGGGTCGATGCTCAAACACTGAGCCACACCAGTGGGACTAAAGCATATATTTTAAAATAAAATATATACAGTGCTCAAATGAAAGGAAGTTTTATTCATCAAACACATAATTGTTTCGATTTATAATTATATAAAAATAGTATGAATCAAATAAGTAAATACAAACACTATTAAAAGGGACTGATTTTTTTTCACAATATTAGCTTCTGTGTGAGAACAAAGTTTTATTTCATGTGCCACTGAAAACTTGCTTTGAAATATTTCTTTAAAATAACATTAAAATGTTAATGAGGAAGCAAAATCAAACTTTAAGCTTCATGATATATTGAAACAGAAGCATAAGGTGTTGTCAAATTTTCATAAAATTTCCTTTGTCCAATAGAAAACATTTAAACTTGGTATTTAAGCAGACTAAATTTCCTGTGGCAAACTGGTCAATCTAAGTTTTCATCATTTTCATTTTGAAAATTGGTCATTAAAGTAACTTACACTGATAGTTCATTGACTGAGACAGAAAAACATTACAACCCATTATAAAAATTTAGCTGCAGGGAAATTAGTAGAATCACTTCTGTGGCATAGAAAGCAATCAAATCTGGGCTGTGTCCAAAAAAAATGAAAGAAGCTTATTATCTTCAGTCATTCCAACCAACTGTAGTTTCCAGACTCAAAATTAGAGACATTTGATTTTTTTTTTCTTTAATGCACTCCCTACAGCATTTAACCCATCGGCTCATTTTGCTGATATATTCTTCAGAATTTACATGGTTTTATTTATTTTCTCTTTGGCTGAGGTATACAGAAAGAACACAGTATTTGGATTTTGAAAAACCAGCATCATGTTCTGATTTTATTATTCACAGGCTACATCAACTTGGATAAATTCTCTTTCTTCTGGAAAACAGTTTCCCGAAATTAAAAATGAAAAATGAGATGCCTATCTCAGAGGGTTGCCTGTTAAAATTAAATTCGATGAATAGGAGAAAATGCTTAATAAATTATAAACATAAATGTGGACTTTTTACTCTTTTATTTCCAGGCCCTTATAACTCTGGTTGTAACCATAATTACATTATATATAAATTGCCACATTTTCACAACCAATTTCTTTCATCTTCCAACTTACCTTGCAAATAAAAATAGAGAGAATACTTCTAAACAAGCAGCACACATAATATGTCATAAATATTGAAAAATAAGCATAGAAACAGAACAATCATCTCTGTGTGATCAAAATATATTTGATTTGCATTTTCTTCTTTGAGCTTTTGATTAAAAAAAAACAACAACAACACCTCTGCATTGCATATACATTTATCCTATAATCAGAAAAGACATACACCCTACTTATAATTTATTTCAAAGGAATACTTACCTATTTGGAATGTCTATAATTTTCCCAAAATGATATCCATGGTGAATCAAAATGCACCACTATTAAAAATCAATAGTCAACTATAAAGTTAATATATGTACACCCTTAACTTGCTTGGGATACAATAAAATATAACACAGAGATTTTGCCTTCAAAAAATGTAAAGTAAATGTACATTATAGATATAAATGAACTAATATAAGTTAATATATTACTACTACAAAGAGTTTACCGCTATGATATACAGACTATCATTCAAAATAGATAGCCTTAAAAATCATTGTGCTTAAGTCCTGGCCGGTTTGGCTCAGTGGTTGGAGCGTCGGCCTGCCGTCCAGAGAGACCCGGGTTCGGTTCCCACTAAGGGCATGTACCTCGGTTGCAGTTTGTCCCTGGCCCTGGTTAGTCGTGCGGGTGGCAGCCACTCGATGTGTCCCTTTCATGTGGATGTTTCTCTCTCTCTCTCTTCCTCTCTCTCCTTCCCACTCTATCTGAACAAAAAATGAAAAAATGTCCTCAGAAAAAATGTCCTCGTGAGAATAAAAATAAATAAATAAATAAATAAAATAATTGTGCTAAATAAGCCATTTAAGGAGTAAAAGGTGGCCTCTGTTCCAGGTGCTATGTTACATGTAAGAAGGACACCTTTGTTTAATAATATGGACTCCAAAACATGGGGATATAAAACAGTCTGTTGAACACTCTGATGGTGCCTGGCTATGATGGTCCTAATAGTGCATCTGCGGGTAGCTCTCCCCTTCTCTGCCACCACTGAGTAAGCCGCTTACAGAGTCAGGCCAAAAACTGAGATGCAATATTAGATACCATCTGTGTTGCTCATCTGATTTCAATCCAAATTGTTCTCAAGCCAATCATGGAACCCACAATCATGTGATTGTGATTAGGGTGAGAAATGAGAAAGACATAAGGTACAAGATCAGCATCAAGCTTCCAGGCACAGAGAGGTGAATTGCCCCTTTTGCAAATTCCACTGTGGAAAAAGGACTTGAGGACTGAAAAATTATAACATGTACAAACATGGACAAAAAATACAAATAAATGCATATTTGTTTTTTTTTTTTAATTGACAACTTATTTCAAAGCGTGTTCTTTTTTTTTTTTTTTGATTAAAAAATTTTTTTTATTTATTTAGTTTTTATTACAGATGTTTCTCCTTTTTCCCCCATTGATACCCTCCTCCTCATCCCCCCACCCCGTCCCCAGGTTTGTTGTCCATGTCCATCAGTTATGCATACATGTGTATAAGTTCTGGGGTTTATCTCTTCCCCCTCACCCCCTCTTCTGAGGGTTGTCAGTCTGTACCCTACTTTCACATCTCTGGGTCTACCCTGTTCCCCAGACTGTTATGTTCCCCAGACTGGAATTATTATATTCCACAAATGAGTGAGATCATGTGATATTTGTCTTTCTCTGCTTGTTCTTTATCATCGTTTTAGCAAAATATCTGGTGATATTAAAATATGGAATAATAAAAATGGAATGTATGTCTGTGTGAATGTAAAAATTTAATCCTAAGATATTAATTTTCAAAATACTTGAAGAGTGCAGGAAACAAGAATCAGTACATAGGCGTGTATCCTAGTGATAGGCATCTGTTCTGTAAGTGAGCCAATATGGATCCGTCTGCAAAGCATATAAACTAGCCAGTTGCTTGGATAAGAGTAGGTAGAAAGAAGATAAGTCACATAATGTTTATGTATTTTGGTCATTGCTACTTTTTGGGGGAAGGGAGGGCAGGTCATTGTTATTAGCTACTTTTATTTATATTTTCCATCTTTTTAAAAACTTTTTGACACATCTTGAGCAATTTTTCTCATTAACATTGAGTGACTGGAGGCAAAAACATGGCACAGAGCAAGATAAATGTTTATACATTAGAAATATAGCCCTGGCCAGTTTGACTCAGCGGTTAGAGCGTCGGCCTGCGGACCAGAGAAATATTACTACATTTAAAAGTTATTTTTTTCAAAGATTTTTTATTGAATTTTAGAGAGAGAGGAAAGGAGAGGGAGAGAAAGAGAAACATTGATGTGAGGGCAAAACATCAATTGGCAGCCTCCTGCATGCCCCCTACTGGGGATCGAGCCTGCAACCCGGGCATGTGCCCTGATCTGGAATCAAACAGGCAACCTTTCAGTGCACGGGACTATACCCAACCAACTGAGCCACACCAGCCAGGGCAAAAGTTAATTATTTTTATGTTAAACATATTTTATGAAATAATAAGAAGAAAACAAAGAAACATTTACTTTGAACACCTATGGACCATATCACTTTAAGCTTCAGAAAATTATTTCCATAGCACATTACCAGTAAAGCATATTGAAAACTTTATACTATTTCCAATTATTAGAAGCATATATGTAAGCTCCATAATGTACTTTAACATTAATGTATAAGGAAGGCAAACATAGAAATATCACTGTTAATTCCCTTCCTCCGTGATTGTCAACTTTAATGGATGTAGTTATTTTTATCAACAGAATGCATATGATTTGAGTTACATACATAATTTTCAGTTTGACACTGAAATGAGACATTTTCATTTAGAAATTACCATGATATATTATCAAAGCATATAATATTGATAAAGGTTGTTAAACAGCATTTTAAATAAACCTTAACAGAAGTGAGTGTTCTGAGAGACATTTTTCCTTGTTGTTTGCTGTTTTTCCCACTGTGATAAGTGTTTTCCAGTTACATACTACTTTACAGAGAAGTGTGTTATGTTTAAGGACAAAGATTGTTTTGATATTTATCGTCTAAGTGAAGCATTTGTCTTTTTAGTAAAATATTTAAAATAATATTTGTCTTTTTAGTAAATATTTAATAAAATATTTTTAAATGCATTGCCATGAGCTTAATATCAAGGTTTTCATGTTGAACTACTTTAAATTGAATGATCTGGGACAAGCCTTACACCTTCAGAAAAATTATTTCAGAAAAACTATGTGCAGTTCTCTCTATAAGATGGCTGCTCCCTTATAGGTGAACCTAAAGTTAGGAATTTATGATTCCATATTGCAATAGTGCAAATATGTATTAAAAGTTAAGTTTGTGCTCTTTACCTCAGACATGTGAACTCTCAGAGCTGGTATATTAATATTTCTATTAGTAGGAAATCCCAGGAAAGCACTAACCACAGTTCCTGACTTCAAATAGGGCTCACAAAATAGTGGTTGAGCTTATTACTACTGGTATTTTTATTAACTTTATTGGGGTGACATTGGTCAATAAAATTACATAGGTTTCAAGTGTACATTTCTATGATACATAATCTGTATATTGCATTGTGAATCTACCACCCAAAGTCAATCATCTTTCATCACCATATATTTGGCCTGCTTTACCCTTTACTACTTCCCAGAAGGGTGGTTGCTGGGTCATGTGGTAACTCTATTCTAAATTTTTTGAAGAATCTTCATACTGTTTTCCATAGTAACTGTACCAGTTTACATTCCCACTGGGTTTCCTTTTTCTCCACAACCTCTCCAACACTTGTTATTACTTGTCTTGCTGATGATAACCATTCTAACAGGTGTGAGGTGGTAGGTATCTCATGGTAGTTTTGATTCGCATTTCCCTAATAGCTAGTGAAGTTGGGCATCTTTTTATATACCTGTTCGCCATTTGTATGTCTTCTTGGGAGAAGTGTCTGTTCAGGTCCTCTGCCCATTTTTAATTGGATAGTTTATTTGCTTTGTGTTGAGTTGTATGAGTTCTTTATATATTTTGGATATTAACCCCTTGTTGAAGCTCTCATTTGCAAATATCATCTCCCTTTTGGTTTATTGCCTTTTTTTTTTGTGGTTGGTTTCTTTTGCTGCACAGAATCTTTTTAGTTTGATATAGTCCCATTAATTTATTTTTGCCTTTACTTCCCCTGCCTTTGGGGTCAAATTCATAAAGTCTTTTCTAAGACCAAGATCCATAAGTTTAGTACTTATGTTTTCTTCTATGTAGGTTATTGTTTCAGATCTTATATTTAGATCTTTGATCCATTTTGAATTAATTTTTGTACATGGGAACAAACTGTAGTCTAGTTTGATTCTTTTACATGTGGCTTTCCAAATTTCCAGCATCATTTATTAAAGAGGATTTATTTTCTCCATTGTATATTTTGGCTTCTTTGTTAAAAAATATTTGCCCATGTACATGTAGTTTTATTTCTGGGATCTCAATTCTATTCCATTGGTGTGTGTGTCTGTTTTTCTGCCAATACCATGCTGTTTTGATAATCATTGCTCTGTAGTATAATTTGAAATCCAGGACTGTGATACCTCCTGCTTTGTTCCTTTTTCTCAGAATTGTTTTGGCTGTTCAGGGTAGTTTTGATTTGCATTTTGTGGTTCCATAGAAACCTGATGATTTTTTGTTCTATTTCTTTAAAACGTCACTGGGATTTTGATGGGGATTGCAGTAAATCTGTATAATGCTTTAGGTGTTATGGACATTTTAACTATGTTGATTCTTCTAGTCTATGAGCCACTAAAGATTTTTCCATTTCATTTTGTCTTTTTTTTTTTTTTAATATTTTTAATTGAATTTATTGGGTGACACTGGTTAGCAAAATCATACAGGTTTCAGGTGCACAATTCTACAACACATCATCTGTACACTATATTGTGTGTTCAGCACCCCAAGTCAAGTCTCTGTCTTCACCATTTATCCCCTATGCACTCTCCTCCACAACCACCCTCCCCCCAGCAATACCCACACTGTTGTCCATGTCCATGAGTTTTTTCTTCTTTTTTTCCTTTATTGCTCTATACCTGCACCTCCCATCAAGCCCCACCCCCAACAGCTGTTAAACTGTTCTCTATCTATGAGTCTGTCTTTATTTTGCTTGTTAGTTCATTTTGTTCATTAGATTCCACTTATGAGTAAAATTTTATGGTACTTATCTCTCTACCTGGCTTATTGCACTTAGCATAATCCTTTCCAGGTTTATCCACGTTGTTGCAAAGAATAAGATTTCCTTCTTTTTTATGGCCAAGTAGTAAGTATTCCATTGTGTAAATTTTCAATTTCTTTTAATAATGCTTTGTAGTTTTCAGTATATAGGTCCTTCACACCAATTGTTAATTTTATTCATTGATATTTTATTCTTTTTGTTGCAATTACAAAAGGAATTGTTTTTTTGTTGTTTTTCCCGAAATTTCATTGTCAGTATGTAGGAATGTGGTAGATTTTTGTATGTTGATTTTGTATCCTGCAACTTTACTGTATTGGCATCCAAATTAAGAATGAAGAAGCAAAAGTGTCACTTTTTGCACATGACATGATTCTTTATATAGAATATTCTAAAGACTCCACCAAAACAGTATTATAAATAATCAACTAATACAGTATTATCACTTTTCAACTGACATACATTACATCCAAATTCCCTTTTCCTAAATTATACATGCTAACATCGTAAGAAGGAATCAGACTTCCATTTTTCAATCCACATGCAAAGAGCTTAGAAGTCACTACTCTATCCCAACATGTAAAAAACTTAACAGACTGAAAAATCAACAATTCTTGGGTCCGTAAGAGAGGTTGAACACAGGGCATACTGCTGGACCCAAGATTGCAGAGACAGACCAGAGAACACAACACATCACATCCTCCAGAGCAGAACCCACCACAGGAACTATGCTGGGATAAGAACACCTGAACTGTAATTGATGAATTGCTGGAGACTCTGAGAGTTAGAAAACTCCAAGGATACCCATTCATCAGGGAGCCCCCATAATATTGCGAGATTTACCTCTAGGAGCTCCAGCTGATTCCCACAGTAAATATCAGAGAAAAATCCCCTTGGATTCCAGCAGTGGGAGGGGAAGGGATCCATTCTGAAATATGATAGAGCACTCTATTCTTAACATGGTCTGCCCTCAGGAGAAAGTAATTAACCAATAGGCTACTATTATCAAAGCATAACCGGTCTGGGAAAAAGATGTATCCAAATCTAGCCTACTCTAGTCATCCTGTCCCACCTAAGAGGGGAGAAAATAAATTGAAACTATTTGTTAAGTGCCCAGCTCAGAGGCTTAGATGCACTTGAAAACTGAGAGGTAATAATATGGCTGTAGAATGCTTCCCCTTCCCCAAACCTCACCATCACATTACTAAAGGCAGATTTACAGGAGTTCTTTTTACCAAGCACATCATGACAGGCAATTCAGAAAAAATTACAAGGCATACTAAAAAGGCAAACAAAACAGAACAAAAACTCCACAATTTGAAGAGACATAGAAAATATCCAAACCAGATATGGTTGGGATATTGGAACTATCAAATTGAGATTCTTAAAACAACTGATTAATATGCTAGGGGCTCTACTGGAAAGATAACATGCAAACACAGATGACCAGTGTAAGCAAAGAGATGGAAATCCCAAGAAAAAAAACAAAAAGAAATGCCAAGGATTAAAAGCACTGTACAAGAAATTAAGAATGTGTATTTTCAACTACCTTAGATAAATAACGAAGAGCACAATTACTTGATTGTGTGGTAACAGTATATTTGAAAGTTCATTTTAATTTGTTAAGAAACTACAAAACTGCTCGGCCGGTGTGGCTCAGTGGTTGAGCATCGACTCATGCACCAAAAAGTCTCCAGTTTGATTCCCAGTCAGTGCACACGCCCAGGTTGTGGGCCAAACCCTCAGTCGGGGGGTATGCTGGAGGCAACCAATTGATGTTCTCTCTCATTGATGTTTCTATCTCTCTCTCCCTCTCCCTTCCTCTCTCTCTAAAGATCAATAAAGAAAAAAAAAGAAAAAAGAAATTACAAAACTGTCTTCCACAGTTGCTGTACCATTTTGTGTTCCAACCAGCAATGTGTGAGAATTCCTGTTGCTCCACATCCTCTCAGCATTTCATGGTGTCAGTGTTCCAGAGTTGGGCCATTCTAATAGCTGCATAGTGGTATCTCATTATTTTAATTTGTATTTCTCTGATGATGTGTGATGTGGAGCATCATTTTATATGCTTATTTGCAATCTGCATATCTTCTTTGGTAAGGTGTCTGTTGAGGTCTTTGACCCATATTTTAATGGGATTGATTGTTTTTGTAGTGTTGTGTTTTGAGTTCTTTGTATAATTTAGTCCTTTATCAAATCTGTCTTTTGCAAATGTTTTCTTCCAGTCTGTGGCTTGTCTCCTCATTCTCTCAACATTGTCTTTTGCAGAACCGAAGTTATTTTTCATTTTAATAAAGTCTAGTTAATCATTTTTTTCTTTTATGGACCATGTCTTTGATGTTTTATGTAAAAATCTATCATTATTCCCAAGACCATCTAGATTTTCTGCTATGTTATCTCTTAGGTGTTTTATAGTTTTGCATTTTACTTTTAGGTTGATGATTCATTACGAATTAATTGTTCTGGAAGGTCTAAGATCCTTGTCTATATTTGCATGTGGACATCCAGCTATTCCAGTTCCATTTATTGAAAAGACTGTCTTTTCCTCTATGAATTTCTTTTGCTCCTTTGTCAAAGGTCAGTTGACTACATTTGTGTCAGTCTCTTTTGGGGCTCATTATTCAGGTCCATTGATCTATTTGTCTATTCTTTTGTCAGTACCACAGTGTCTTCATTACTTTAGCTTTGTAGTAAGTCTTAAAGTCAGGTAGTGTCAGTATTCCAAAATTGTTTTTCTCCTTCAATATTGCATTGGCTATTCTAGGTCTTTTGCCTCTCCATATAAACTTTAGAATCAGCTTGTCGATATCTACAAAATAACTCACCAGGATTTTGCATTGAATCTATAGATCAAGGTAGGAAAAACTAACATCTTGACAGTATTGAGTCTCTCTACCTATGAACATGAAATATCTTACCACAAATTAATTTTTTTATTTTGTTCATCAGAGTTTTGTAGTTTTTCTCATATAGATCTTGTTAATATTTTGTGAAAAGACAGTTTTATTTCTTTATTCCCAACCTATATACCTTTTATTTCATTTTTTTCTTACTATATTAGCAAGAACTTCTAGCATGATTTTGAAAAGGCATGGTGAGAGGGTACTTATTTATGTGATCTTAGAGGGAAACCTTCAAGGTTCTCACTCTTAAATATAATGTTAGTTGTAGGTGTTTTGTTTTGTTTTTTACATGCTGCATATCAAGTTAAGGAAATTTCCTTTATTCCCAGCTTATTGAGAGTTTTTTATCATGTGTGATTTTGTCACATGTTTTCATCATATCCTTGCAAAACCAAGCGGTGGTGATCAGTCCAGATTCGTTGTTTCACAAAATCAAAGAATGAGTTCACAGACAAAGGGGTAAGCAAAAGGAAAGTTTTATTTGAAAGATAGACTTCACCCAGAAGGGAGGGGACCCAAGTGGGTTGCTGTTGAGGCTCCTTTATCTAGGGGTAGATATATGCCTTGCTAGCATCCAGTTGGTCCTTTCAAGGAATTCTGCCTTAGCAACATCCATACATTTTAAAGCTTGTGTTTCCTACCTGACTGGGTTTAGCCCTAGGTCATCTAGCTCTAAATTTATATTACCCTTCTGGAAAAAGCATATCTGAGCATCACTGATTTAGAAAAGATTGCCCTATCAGGCGAATTGGGGCAGATTTGATTAGCAAAGACATATATTGTCCCATAACATTCCCTAGTTGGAACTGGCAGGTTCTTATTTAAAACAGACATTGATTAGACATTCCTGACATTTGCACAGAAACTTTACTCCCAGGGAAGAGACAACTTAGTTGGGTGTGGTTACGAACAAATAAAGTAGCCCCAGGTATCTATACGGGTCTTAGTGTCTTGCCTTTTTATATTTTCAACTTCTCCCAGACTATTAGTGAGGAGTATGGGAAATGCTTATGGAGCAACCCTATGCTTGCTTTTGGTTTCTCCCCTAAATCCAACTTTGCTTTTTTATAATTTTTTCTAAGGTATGCTGGCTCTCTGCAACAGAAACACACTATAGTTTTGTAGCAGAACTCATTCAGCAATCCTGTTGCCTTGCTGTCAGAAACCAGTAGGTATATTAATTGGAATAGGTTAGACTCACAAGCACTGTATTCCTTAATAGTAAGTAACAATTGCTGTTCCCATCTTGCTGAAACCAGCCTTTCCAATTGACCTGTGCTCCTTCCAGGAGCTTCTAATTTGCATTCTATAAATGGGGGCTCAGAGTTTCTGGCCTTGGAGGCACAATTTCCCATGTTGGTTTTAGTTTTATTTTGAGATCTGTAGAGTCTGAATAAGCCTCCAGATATACTGTGTACTGGGTTCTGCCTGTATGCTGAGCTCCAAGTCCTCACAAACTTCCTTACATGTCTCAGCCTTCCCTTCCTATGGTTCCATCCCTCAATGCCTAACATGCCTCTAGCTCCTCACTTGAATGTTGCTGTGTGATTTTTCTTTTATACTCTATTGATATGATGGATTACATTAAATGATTTTCAGTGTTAAAGTAGCTGCACATACCTGGGATAAATTATATTTGGCCACTGTGTATAATTCTTTTTATACATTGTGGGATTCAATTTGCTAATATTTTTTGAGGATTTTCACATGTATGTTCATGAGATGCCTTAATATTTAATGTTCTTTTCTTGTAATGTCTTTGTCTGGTTTTGACATTAGGCTAACACTGACCTCATAGAATTAGAAAGCATCCCTGCTGAGGGAATGTCTAAGAACAGACAATATATAATTTCTATTATTTTTGGTTTGTTAAGGTGTGTTTTATGTCCCAGAATGTGAATGTTCTGTGTGAGCTTGAGAAGAATGTGTATTATACTGTTGATGCATGAAGTAGTCTGCAAATGTCAATTACGTATATCTAGTTAATTGATGGTGTTGTGGAGTACAACTAGGTCCTTACTGATTTTTTGCCTGCTGGATCTTCCACCATATTCTGAAAGTGAAGATAGGAAAGCACACGTTCTTCAATATAGGCTGGATGCCAAGGTGCAATTTAAGAAAATAATTTTTTTGAGCACAAAAATTTCAAAGTTCCTTAATAGTCTAACATAATCCAAAGATAAATCTGTTTTTTAATTAAATTTATTGGGTTGATATTGGTTAATAAGATAGTATAGGTTTCAAATGTGTAATTCTATGATACATCACCTGTATATTGCATTGTACCCAAAACCCAAAGTCAAATGTTCTTCCATCACCACATATTTGAATCCCTTTTCCCTTTATTACCCCCCATCCTCTTTTTCTCTGGTAACCACCATATTGTTGTCTGTGTCAATTAGTTCTTATTTGTTTGTGTTCTCGTGTATTCATTTGTTTCTTTCAGTGTTTTTATTTTTATTTTTTTATCTTTATATTCTCCAGATGTAGACAGATGTAAGTTTAAGAAAGAAAAAAATTCATTTTAGGCCAAACAATAAGCCATTATTATAAATTTTTTTTCACAATTAGACCAGGGCTTGAGATTCCAATATATTTCTCTCTTTTCACTTTACCATTGAGAAAAATATATCTCATCTTCTTCTCAAAGGAAAATAAGGAACAGTCAAGAAGAAAAGAACAGATAATTTCACAAAATATTACCCCTAGGAGAAAAATAAATTGTAAGTTTCTAAAACAGTGAATAATTGGCATTTCTCCTTAATTTTTTCCATAATAAGCTTCCATTTTATTCCATGTTCCTAATACATATAATAAATCTGTACTATTTTAATGATATATAACTTTGTGTAGCCAAGTAATTAATGTATTTCCATTTGTTCATAGAATGCTTAATTAGCCTATGTAAGTTACTTCAATAAAATTATTTTTAAAACGATTGAAGCCACTTATATACTTACTAAAAATCATATTATTATATTGAATAATAGTAAGTTATTATTATTCTGGCCTATAATGAACACCAAAATACAAACGACAAATGTCTATGGCAAAAGCTTTCACACAAGTTTTCTAGCTGGTGAAAAAAAACAAACAAACTGAAAAGTATTGAATTAGAATAAGAAGTTAAGAAATTCCTTTTACTTGTTTTTTATCATGTGTGCATTTTTTTTTTACTCTTGAAACAGAATTTAAGAAGCACATTATCTTTTTAAATATGTAGCAGCTTTTATTGCTATAACATTAAAGATTTGAAACTGCTAATTACAAAGACGTAATTGCTGCCATAAGATCCACTTGTAAACTGTACACAGACTGGTTTCATTTATCTCCAGAATTCTTTCCTTTTTTTTCCCCCCCAAATTGATTGGTCTGAGTACTGCATTAGCTCTGGTGAAGATCATATGATCATAGCACATTATTTGGCCTCAGAAGGTGGGGAAGGGGGAGGGTGAGAGGGAAAGAGAGAGAGAGAGAGAGAGAGAGAGAGAGAGAGAGAGAGAGAGAGTCTTAACAATGACAAGTAGTATGTTGGAGTATAAATGATGTGTTGGAGGAGTTCTGTCTGTGAGGGTTTGTAACATGTGAAAGGACGCATAGTAGGGCTTCAAATTTTAAAAAGGACTATTTATTTACAAGTCTAATGAAAAGGAAAGATAATTAGGATTTATGAATATAAATATTTATTTTGTAGGTAAATAAAAAAGAATAAATATTAAACAGTTAACAAGGTAAATTGTAAAGAAACAGGGTGATTGCAAAGATTTAATAGAGAATAAACACTGTGTAACAAGGACAGGGCAATAGGAGATGTCCACAGCACTACAGATAATAAGGAGGTACACTGTGTAGAGAACCCAAAAACAAATAATTACAACATAATTTTTGAAGTTACTTTTAGTTTCAAAATATGTGTAATCTTGCCGGGCAGATGAGAGAAAGGGAGGTGGAAGAGGGTATGGGGGCATAAATGGTGATGGACAGAGACTTGTCGTGGGGTGGTGAACACACAATACAGTGTACAGATGATGTGTTGTAGAAATGTACACCTGAAACCTGTATGATTTTGTTAATCAGCATCACCTAAATAAATTCAATAAAAAAGAAAAAAATTAAGTAAAAATATATGTTACCTTAAAATAGCACATTTTTTGGATCACTTATGCTTTAATAAACATTGTATTCTACCTGGAAAAAATATTGTACACTCATTCAATAATAAATTCAGGCATAGTTTTTATCACCTGGTCCTGTGGTCCTTCATATTCCTGTGTTTTAATAGTAGAACAGAAATAAGCAATGATTGTATAGTGATTATAACGACAAAGAAACACAATGTGTATGACTTCGTTTTTATTTTGACTCGACTTGGAGTTTTTGTTTGTGTTTAAAATTTAGACCTCTGAGTGGAAACTATGGGTGGAATATTTTGCTTTGCTAAAGATATGCAAGTAAATGTTTTAATTATGTTTGTTAAGACTAAGGAAAAGAAACATTGCATCAGTGGTACCTTTTGCTATTTGCCTAAAATACATATTTCACAGATATTCCAGTTCTATTAAAATGTATATATGCCCTGGCCAGTTTGGCTCAGCGGTTAGCACATTGGCCCACAGACCCGAGAGTCCCAGGTTCGGTTCCCACTAAGGGCACGTACCTCGGTTGCAGTTTGTCCCCGGCCCCAGTTGGGGTCGTGTGGGTGGCAACCACTAGATGTATCTCTCTCACATCGATGTTTCTCTCTCTCTCTCTTCCTCCCTCTCTCCCTCCTGCTCTATCTGAAGATAAATGCAAAAGTGTCCTTGGGTAAGGATAAAAAAAAAAAATGTATGTATGAGCTCTGGCTGGGTGGCTCAGTTGGTTGGAGAATTGTCCCATACAACAGAAAGGTTATGAGTTTAATCCCTGGTTAGGGCTTATAGGGGAGGCAACTGATTGATGTTTCTCTCTCACATCAATGTTTCTCTCTCTGCCTCTTTCTCTCTCTCCCACTCTCCTTTCCTCTCTCTAAAATCAATTTTAAAAAATTATATCATCAGATGAGAATTAAAAAAATGTTTTTATGAGTTACTATGAAGTTATTATTGATGACTGTGATGATTGTAGGTTCATGATTTTCTATCTAAAAATAAATTAGTTAAATGTAAAAGAAGTAAAGCAGTACTTTCCTTTTGTGTATTATGATTTTTTAAACTTATTTTTCTAGTAGTATGAATATAAAAAATAAAGTACAACAAAAGAAGATTTTCACTGCCTGCATTTATTTTCTAGCCATTCATTTCACAGTTATTACTGAATATAAACTTGCCGTAATAGGAAAAAATAAAATTGATCCATTCCATTTACCCAATACACTAGCTATTATCCATGGACATTAGCAAACTTTTTTTTTGTAAAAAGAGAGCTAGTAAATATTTTAGGGTTTATAAGACATTCTGTCTCTATGACAACTATTCAGTTCTAGAGTTGTATCACAAAACCAGGCATAGACAATATGTAAACAAATGGGCATGGCTGTTTTCCAATAAAACTTAATTTACAAAACAGTCAGCAAGCTGGATTTGGCCCTCTGGTCATAGTTTGCTAATACTTGATCTATAATATGAGTAACAGGCATGCACTAATAAGAAAACACTTTATAAATCATTTCCTTAAAGTAGTCTAATCACCAAAACAGGACAGAAACCATTAAATTCTTCAGTACATTTAACAGAAAGGTAATTAGCTTTTTTCCCCCCCTCAGAATGAAGAAATAAGCTGACCAGATTCTTAAGCACCTATTTCTCAATTTAACTTTTAATTCTAATGATATAAAATATAAGGGGACATACCTATATGTGAGGACACAAAAATGCTGCATTATGTATAACCTAGTTTTTAAAATATTTTCTTGGTCAAAATTCACTACAACATGGCAAGAGCTGAACTTATCCTTCTAAATTTATCTATTTAAATGTACACTATATTTGTGCATGTAAAAAAATAAAAAATAATTGAAATTAACAGAGAATCTTTAAAAATAATAAAAAATTTTAAAACATCTTAATACAGCTACAAAAATTTTTAGACTAGCTATTGGAAAGGCAAAAGAAAAAAAAAATGGGCAAGAGTCCTAAAATTTGACAGTGGCATTTGTTCTATTAGCCTTTCTTCCTCTCTTTGGAAAGATCACATTCACCATGAAATTCATATTCATTTGGAAGGCCCCTAGATTTCAAATCCAAAAGTATTGCTTTTATCATTATCAGTTTTACTTCTTAGCAATGTAAAACTGGTATCTCCTTTTCTTGCTTGTTGTTTACAATCTGTATTACTCTCTGAATGATCAAAACATAATCTCTTTTTATTTGTAATCCTCATAGTCTTATTCTAAATTTAAAGACTACCAGTATAATTAACATTGTTATTATTTAGCATTCATATACTCCATATGCATAGATTCTGCTATAATATGTTTGGAGCAGGGATCAGAAATCTGATTTATTTTTTGTTAATACCTATAATGGTCCATGGATTAAATCTAAGAAATATTTACATGTGAAAGGCATTGTAAAAGGAGCAATATGCAAGCCAAATTACTATTTAAAAATTTTCAGTTCAGTGGACAAATAAATTTCAAAAAGTAAATAGTTTTTGCTCGTTTGCTTAGAGAAAATTGAAAAACAGTTACATAAGAAATGAGTTGCATTTTTAAATTATTATTATTATTATTTTATCCTCACCCAAGGACATTTTTGCATTCATCCTCAGATAGAGCAGGAGGGAGAGAGGGAGCAAGAGAGAGAGAGAGAAACATCGATGTGAGAGAAACACATCGAGTTGTTGCCTCCCACACGATCCCCCAACCGGGGCCGCGGACAAACTGCAACCGAGGTACGTGCCCTTAGTGGGAACCGAACCTGGGACTCTCTGGTCCGTGGGCCGACGCTCTAACCACTGAACCAAACTGGCCAGGGCTTGAATTATTATTTAGTTAAACTAGGAACAAAAGAAGAAATATCAACTGAATTTTATATGTATATTATAAATCCTTACACTAATTTACCTTATTTGGTACAAAATTTCTGAATTTCCTATGTTTACATTTGAAATAACTACTTCAAAATCTAGGCTTTATTAATCAACATTTGCTAATTTCTCTTTATTTGCTTACCATATTCTTTGAAGAAACTTACATATTTAGGAGGAGATTTCTTGTGATGAAGGTAGATTCTGCTGTGGAATAGCAGAGGGACATTCTGTTTTACATTACTGCATCCTAGGCATTTTGAAATAGAACAGGTTGTCCTTGTCCAGGAAGTTTTGTTGTCAGCACTTTAGCACTTAAGTTCCCAAAAGAAGATTAGGAAAAACTCTAACATCTTTTTGTTATTTATTTCACTTATAAATATCATAGAGGAAGAATAAAAGAAATTTAATGAATAGAAAGCATATTCAATCATTCTCATCTCACACCAAATAAAGTTTATTACTCTGATTTCACATGGCAGACTTGGAGAATTGTATCATCTCAATGGTCTTCTCAATTGAGAATAAACGCTTCATTAAATTTAAATATAGCAACCTAATAACAATAGGAAATCCAGAAAGAATATGACTGACATTAAAAGGAACAAATATATTACTCTTTAGAACATACTCAACTTCTAGATAAAATGCAAAGTTTAATATTCACAACTGCGTAATAAATGCAAAGAATTATGGTATGACATAAGGATATAAAAATCAAACTTAATTTGAGAATAATTTTCCATATAAAGAGATCTTGTTGATTGTTTTTTTAAAAATGAGAACTGGAGAAGAAAGAACAAGTAATGACAATCCCTAGGTTACTCACTATGACAAATACGTGAATAGTAATGAACTTGTCCCTGAGGTGAGCAAAAATGGAAGAACAATGCGTGCAGACAGAGTTCAGTTTTTTAACACATGAAGTTTGAGGTGCATTGGAGGCCTCCAACTGGAAATGCAAATTAGGAAGTCTGGGCTGAAGGTGACCACCTATCCCCCCCAACCCCCAAATATATTTCCCAGGCCTCAGGCACAAATAGTCAATCCCTACTGGAAAATTGTCCTTGTATGTCTCAAAATCACTAAATATTTAGTAAATTCAATGTCTAACTCAAAATATGCCCTTACCTAAATCTAATTATCATACATTATTCCTTATTTAATTATAAGCGGCATTTCTAAACATCCAGTTCTATAAGCCAGTGACTTAAACTCTTTCTTAAAAGCCACCTTTAACATTTAGGGTTTCAAGAAATCCAAAGGTCATCCTACACACTCTTCTCTCCTTTCTGCTTCTATGAGAGACCAATCTGTCCATTTTCCTATCTAAATACTTCTGAAATCCATCTGATCTTTTATTCTCAACGTTTATTTCCCTCATGTAGTAGTTTCCTAAATTGTCTTACATTTACCCCTTCTGTTCACATTGTATTTTCCTAACTGAATCCAGAGCTATGTTTTCAAAGTATAAATCTGATCATGTATCTCTTCTGATCAAACATTTTGTAATAATGGCTGCTCTGTGAACTTAAGATAAAGACCTAAGCCTTGGACTAGACTGAAAATAGGTATATTCTACCCTTTCTTATGACCTAATTGTATCATTTTACTCCTACTTTCTTTTATTTCACCCACAATGACCAATTTTTCATTTTAAAATGTCCTGCTCTTTTTCATATATACCACTAGGGATTTTCAATATGAAGGACTAAAGTTAAATTGGGGTAATTTGAGCAGAAACTGAGGTTATCGGGAATTATGTGGGAGAGCTCACAGAATTTACAGGAAGGCCAGGGAAACAGGTGCAGAACAAAGAAATGAAAGAGGGTTTTCTGGCATCTGGAGGGCAGAATCGATTCGACAGTTCCATGTCAGTGTTCATACAGAAATAAAGGAGCTCCAATTTTATTTTCATTTAAAAAAAATTTTGTTCAACATTTACATTGTAAGGATAGACCATATGATTGGCATAACTTGGATGACTTATACATTCCCTGGCAAGGGGAAGGCAGGAAAACTTGATCAACAACAGGACCAAAATGTTACAGTGGAGGAAAGATAATCTTCCAAAAGTAAATTCAAGGGCTATTCCAAAAGAGTTTGCATTTTATGATAGAAGGCCAAAATTGTTCAAAAGTATATAATATTAGGACCTTATTCTGCTGCCACCACTACCTACAATACTCTTATCTTCCTTTTAATAAATTAATTTCTACTTCTGCTTCTGATCTTAGCTCAAATATATGTTTTTAAAAAAACACACAGAACACACAAAAAAACCTTCACATACAAGGTCTTATTTTTGTACATTCACTGAAGGTAGTATATTTTTCCCTAAATAACAGTGAACATACGTTGTGTTTAGCAATTTACATGTGGTTATTTGTTTATTTTTTAATTAATTTTTTTTTTTTTTAGAGAAGGAAAAAGGGAAAGAGAGAAACATCAATGGGAGAGAAACACATTGATCAGTTGTCTCCCATACGTGCCCTGACTGGAGATTGAACCTGCAACCTAGTTATATGTGTTGATGGGGAATCGAATCTGCTATCTTCCAGTGAATGGGATGATGTTCCTATGAACTGAGCCACCTGGCCAGGGCTTGTATGGTTATTTGATTAAGGTTAATCAGTATATCACTTTTGTTCAAGTTTTATCCCCAGTACGTACTAAACACAGTGCCTCTCATAGAGTGGGTATTTAACATACAATGGCTAAAGAAATAAGATATTTGATATCATAAGGGTGAATAATTTTGTTAAGTAGTTCTTATAAAATAAGAATAGCAAACTACAGAAATCAAGACAGTATAGTGTTGACATAGGAATAAATAAATAGATCAATGAGAGAGAATAGAGAGCCTATAAATAGACCAACACAAATATAGTTCTTGAAGTATAATCATAGTTTGCCCTCTTTAAGATATAGTCAACTAATGTTGGAAAAAAACAAAAGCAATATAATGGAGAAAAGATAGTCTTTTCAGAAAATGATACTGGAACAACTGGACATCCACACACACAAAAATAAATCTAGACATAGACCATATACCTTTAAAAAAATTAATATTAATTCTACATGCATCACTGACCTGAATGTTAAATGCAAAACTATACAATTTTTAGATTATAACATAGGAGAAAACCTAAATGACCTTGAGTTTGGTGATGCCTTTTTAGATACAACAACAAATGCACCATCCATGAGAGAGTGCACAGATAAGTTGAACTTGATTACCATAAAAAAATAAAAACTTCTGCTCTGCAGAAGGCAATGTAAATAAAATGAGAAGACAATCCATAGACTGACAGAAAATATTTGCAAAAGACATATCTGGTAAAGGACTCTTTTCCAAACTGTACAAAAAACTCTTAAAACTCAACAATAAGAACACAACCAACTACACTTAAAAAATGGGCCAAAGGCTTTAAGAGACACTTCACCAAAGGAGATATAGAGATGGCAAATAAGCATAGGTATTCCACATCATATATCATCAGAGTAATATAAATTAAAACACACCTATGAGAAAGGCTGAAATCCAGAACATTGACAACATCAAATGCTAATAAGGATGAGGAGGAACAGGAACTCTCACTAATTGCTGATGAGAATGTAAAATGGTATGGCAACATTGAAAGACAGTTTATTGGCTTCTTACAAAATTAAACATACTCTTACCATATGATCCAGCAATGATGCTCCTTAGTAATTAAAGGAGTTGAAGCATGTCCATATAAAATCTTGCACACAGATGTTTATGACATCTTTACTCATAATCTTCAAAACTTATAAGCAACCCAGATGTCCTTCTGTTGGTGAATGGATAAACTGATATATCCAGACAATAAAATATTTTTCAATGTTAAAAAGAAATAAGCTGCCAAGCCATGAAAAGACATGGAAAAACTTTAAATACCTATTATTAAGTGAAAGAAGCCAATCTTAAAAGGCTACATACTGTATGATTTCAACTATATGACATTCTGTAGAAGACAAAACTTTGGGAACAGTAAATAAGATTAGTGGTTGCCAGGGATTAGGGAGGAGGGGGGGATGAATAGGTAGAGCACAGAGGATTTCTAGGGCAGTGAAAATATTCAGTATAATAGTATAATAGCAGATACAGGTCATTCTAAATTTGCCCAACCTTACAGAATGTACAACAGCAAGAATAAACTCCTAAGAAATAAATTAACATTGGGTAATAAAGATGTACTAGACCACTGATATAGGTTCATCAGTTGTAATAAATGTACCACTCTGTTAGAGGAGATTGATAATGGATGGGGGTGTGGGGGTACTATGCCTGTGTAGGGAAAGGAAGTATATGAAAAATCTCTGTCTCTTCCTCTCAAAATTGCTGTAAACCTAAACTGCTCTAAAAAATAACATCTATTAAGAAAAATAAGCATAGTATACGGGAACACTTCAGGAATAAACAATGCAATAGGAACCCAAAGGCACACTCAGGTCTGCTCGAAGAAACCAGAATTCTGATGAGTCCCAGAATCCACAGCACACGTGTTGCAAAGAGGAAGCAGCGGTCATGACACAGGCCAAATGTAAACTGGGATTGATTTTTAAAAAATTGGATTTAGCGGAAAGAAGATTATTAATAATATTGAAAGTTTCGAGTAATTAATGGGCAAGGTGAGAACCAAGAAACAAATTAATCACTGCTTAGCTGGAACAACTCCATAACATACAGAGCTGAATTAGGAATGGAAATTCCAAGGACTTCGGTTTGCCCTTCACATTTGTGTGGCTGCTGCAGTGTTTGAGAAGAAACAAGCCTGGATGAGTTTATGCGTGGAAAACAGTTAAAATTAGATGAAAATTCGAACACTTGTGAGAAAAGGTGAGTTTATTGAAGGAAAGGAGGAAGTGGAAAAATCTAGGAAGGGGCTTCTTCAATTTTAAGGAAGGGGAATTAGAAATGGCTGTGGGTACAAATAAGGTTATAGGATTAGAATTAGAAAGTTGACAGCAGTTTGCCTATTTGGCCTAGGAAAACAGGATCATTTGACTATTAACGTAATCCAGGCAAAAGAGGATGAGGGGCTGGGAAGGTACCACCAGCAACAGAAAGAAATAAAAAGAGAGGAGAAACAGCTTGGAAATGAAAATGACAGGCAGCATTGGCTTCCGGCTTCACAGTTCTTGAAGTATAATCATAGTTTGCCCTCTTTAAGATAAGAACTGAAAGTTACAAACCCAAAATAAGGATGAGGCCTTGGGAGGAGTCTATGAATGTGAGATACCCTGAAGCTGACGCTTCACGGTAAATCTGCTCCTGGCCACAAGACTTGATGATACATTTGCATGGAGTAGGAGTGGAAAAGCTTGTATTTTTAAAAAATGACTGCTCTAGCTGTGCTTTGGATAATGGATTGGAATAGAGGTGTAGAAGTTGAGAAGTAAACAAAAGAACAGAAAGCAAGAAAAATGTGGCTAAAACACATGAAAGAAAATGTCTATCTTTTCTCCCCCCAAACAAGCCTAATTAGCAATATAATAAATTCCTTGGTTGCTAAAGGCAAATGCACATTTCACCTTTTTCCAAAATAGAATACATAATAGTAATGCCCTATTTTAAATAATCAGATATTAAACATAAATAGTTTATGATATTCATTTGCCTAGAGTCTCACCGCAAACTGAATACATTTAACAAAATTCTTCTAGATGAATTTCAAAATGATGCAGAATGAATATGCATGTGATGTCACAATGTTTTCTTAGTTATATTCAACAGGAACAAAATCGTTGAAGAGTAACAAAGTTTTTTTTTAATTGAAAAGTTTGTTTGGATAATTTTAGATTTGCATGCAGTTTTAAGAAATAATATAGAGAGCTTCTTTGAACACTTTGTTCAATCTGCCCCAATGGTAACATTTTGCAATACTACAGTATAATATCACAACCAAGATATTGATATTGATGCAATACTTTGATGTTATTTAGATTTATTCTGTTTTCATGCTGTTTAGATTTATTCTATTTTACTTGTCATTTTGGTGTGTGTCTGTGTTTTTAAGTTCTATACAATTTTATCTCGTGTAGAGGTTCTTATATCCATCACCACGGTCAAGATACTGAACAACGTCAACACCATACACTTGAGGTTGTTTTTTTGTTTTAATCCTCACCCAAGGATATTTGTCTATTTATCTTCAGATAGAGTGGGAGAGAGGGGGAGAGAAAGAGAGGGAGAGGGAGAGAGAGAGAAACATCAATGTGAGAGAGACACATCTGTTGGTTGCCTCCCGCATGACCCTGACCAGAGCTGTGGATTGAACCTGCAACCCAGGTACATGACCTTGACCAGCAGTAGAACCCGAGACCCTTTGGTCCGCAGGCTGACGCTCTAACTGCTGAGCCAAACCAGCCAGGGCTATTTGAGGTATTTTAAAAGAAAAATTATATGAAATATGTTATTTCTCTACGTGGAAAATAGATAAGAAAATAAGAGAAGTCCAGTTTCTAACATACTCTATTGAGTCAGATATTAGAATCACATGAATAGGCTGAGATACTGAGCAAAAGTGACATTGTATATGAACTGATTTCTGATTATTACCATTTCCATAGGTGTTCTCTCCCTTAAAAACAACAAAAACCTATGTATAATTTCATGAGAAAGGGCATTACATTCATTTTTATACAGGAAAGATGTGTTCGCCAGTGGAAGATGCTAGGTAAAGTACATACTTGAAGTACAATTATTCAAGTTACAGATAATAGAATATATCCTGTATAAATATGTGAATAGTTACAGCACATTTGAATGAAGATACATTTTTGCTATTGAAGAATACATTTATATAAGTTGCACGTTTAAAGCATATTCATGTAACAGTCTGTATAGAATATATGTGCTGTATAAACATGTAGACCCAGACAGAGAGCAGGCAGACACCTCTGGTTGGGGCTGTTGGTGGAGGGGAGGGGGGAAGGAATTGAGCAAAAAAGAAAAAGAGAGAACTCATGGATACAGACTATAGTGTGGTAAGTGTGGGAGCAAAGGGGTGGGTGGAGGTGGAAGAAGGTATGGAGGAATACATAGTGATGAAAAAGAAATAAAATAAATTTTAAAAATAGTTGTATTTTGTACTTCATTTTTATTTATTTATTTATTTATTTATTTATTTATTTATTTATTCCATTTTTTTGTTCAGATTGAGTGGGAGGGAGAGAGAGGAATAGAGAGAGAGAGAGAGAGAAACATCGACGTGAAAGGGACACATTGAGTGGCTGTGTCCCGCACAACCCCAGCACAACCCCAACCGGGGCCAGGGATGAACTGCAACGGAGGTGTCCTTGACCAGAATCAAACCCTCGACTCATTGGTCTGTGGGCTGATACTCTAACCGCTGAGCCAAACTGGCCAGGGCTGTACTTTCATTTTTAAATAAAATTTGTTTAAAAGAGAATTACTGTACTGTTTGCATTTGCAATATATATATAGTTTTGTTTTATTATGAAAAAAATCTCAGGCAGCCCTGGCCGGTTTGGCTCAGCGGTTAGAGCATCAGCCCGCAGACCAGAGAGTCCTGGGTTCGGTTCCCGCTAAGGGCATGTACCTCGGTTGCAGTTTGTCCCTGGCCCCAGTTGGGGTTGTGTGGGTGGCAACCACTTGATGTGTCTCTCTCACGTAAATGTTTCTCTCTCTCTCTTCCTCCCTCTTTCCCTCCTGCTCTATCTGAAGATAAATGCAAAAATGTCTTCGGGTGAGGATAAAAAATAAATAAATTCCCAGGCAGTGCATGGTAGAAGGAGAGAGAGAGACCACAAGTAGAATGCATTTATCACTCTCTTCTACAAGAAACTTGTTCTTATGGTAGAAACTGCAACTGAGTAAACTACTTTCCTTACTCCCTGATTCTAAGCTCAAAGCATAGGTTTTAGCATAGTTCTTCCTCATGGACATTAGTGTGGGAAATACGTTCCTTCCTGGGGTTGACGAGCCATATGGAGGCTGAAACATCATGACTATTGGCTCCATTATATTGTCTTGGATGCAGAACTGAGTGCCTACTAATCAGAGTAGATTTTTTTCTCTGGTACGTGTTAGGTGTGTCTGTATCTCCTCATGCTAGATTTAAGCCCCTAAAAGTTAGGGACTGAGTCTTACTAAGTGCCATATTCACCAAATCAGAGGACCTAGTTAAGTAGCAGAGTGATCTGTTAAAATGATGATGTGACTAGCCCTGGCCGGTTTGGCTTGGTGGTTAGAGTGTCAGCCTGCGGACCAAAGAGTGTCTGGTTTGATTCTGGTCCTTGGATGAGGTTCAGTCCCTCGCCCTGGTGGGGGTCCTGCAGGAGGCAACCAAGTGATGTGTCTTTCTCACATCAATGTTTCTCTCTCTCTCTCTCTCTCTCTCTCTCTCTCTCTCTCTCTCTCTCTCTCTCTCTCTCCCCCACACTCTATCTGAATATAAATGGAAAAATATCCTTGGGTGAGGATTAAAATAAATAAATATAAATAAATAAAAATGATGATGTGACTAGAAGCCACACAAAGTAAGCAGTCATTTAGTAATTAGTATTTTAGCCATTCTCATTATAAATACAATAACAACACAAAGCAGCAGCAGAGAAATCATACATTCACATTGTGCTAAGTTTCACGGAAAAGTTGGAAGTTAAAGAGCTTTGCAGATTTTCATAGAAAAGGCCATACTCTTCAAGTGTTTTTTTTTTCTTGGTATTATTGTGAAATTCAGAATCCTGGACTGGATAAAACATTATTCTGAGCCTATTTTAAATTTATTTTCTTATTTAAGATGGTAAATTAGTAAATTTCTTGTTTCTGTTTTTTTGGGTTTTTTTGGTCAAAATTTCAAAATAGCTGAAAAATATCAAGTATTCTGAACAGACATAGAGAATAAGTAAGCGACTTCCATAAAGAAGAATTGAGCAATTTCCTCAAGCTCTCGGGTGTTGTATAAATAAGATACAAGATAAACGTGCACAGTGGAGGTGCCTTGAGCTATATCCCCTTATGAGAACACACACTCGCACATGCACACACACACATACGTAAAATAAACAAGAGGTAATGGAAAATACATTACAATGGAGCTAAAACTATCTGGACAACAGTTGTGGGCTGCCCCATATTTACTGTGTTTCTTTTCAGTAGTCATTTAGTGCCTCTGAGCTTTATCTTAAAAGTGAGATCATATGTACCTCTCAGAGAAAGCAAATTTGTAAAATGGGGTAGAATTTCTTAAAGGAATCATCTGAGAACACAGATCATACTCCTCTGGGAATAAAATAACAAGTGAATTTTACTTGAAATAATGAAATTCTGTGTCAAAATACACGAATTGAACTTAAAATAAAAACGTATTGACATTATATATAAATTATAGTATAAAATTATAAAATATAAAATAATGTTATTTATATATTGATATATAAAAGATGACACAGCAGAAAGCAAAGCCCCTTTTTAACTCTACAGACCAAATAGTGGTGCCAATGAACCCTGATTTTCTGAATTTATTACAAAGCTATAAAAAGATGAGCTTTTTATTGACTCTGTTAATCCCATAGGTTGTATTTCTTGGCTATTGCTCAAACTATGCTTGATATAGAAACTTATAAATCTTAGGAGACAGAGGATATTAACATAGATGGGAGATAGAAATTAAACATATTCTTACCATTGACATGTTCCATATATTGGAAATGCAGCTCAATATGTCCAATGCAGCTCTACTGAAAAGTAGCTTGTTTTCATAGTGGACTTGTAAAGAAAAAGTTTTTCCCTAACCCAAATCCAGTGAATGCATATTTTAAATTTTCTAATTCTTTGGAAATCTCATTGAATGCCACCAGTAAACAAATACTGGAATATGTCCTAAGAGGGGTTTTCATAAAATCCCTAGGAAACATGATTTTCCTAATCTGTGTTTATTATGAGAATGCATATTATATTTACACATACTTTTCTCTTACATCCCTCCAAAGGCAATAATGATAATAGTAATATCTAGCATCATCTATACTATAGATTCTACAGAGTATTTCCTATGTTCTAGGGTGAGTGCTAAATATTTAATGTGAATCATCTTACTAGTTTTCACAGCAGCCGTGTAGAGTTAAGCCACTTGAGGAAAAGTGAAGTTAAATTGGGTTAAGAAAGTTGTCCAATTTCACAAGGATAATAAATGGTAGAAACAGAATTTGAAGCAGAGATTTTAATTCTAGAACCTTTCTATTAACTACTTTACTCTGCTCCTGCTTCAGAACAAATAAATACATTGTATGACAGGCTTGAGATTGTTTAATATAGAGAAGGCAAGCCGGATGCAGCCCGTTAGGCAGTGCAGAGACCCTGCCCCTGGCTTTTGTAATTCCCTTACATCCACCAACTGCCTAAACTACAGGGGAACTAGAAAGCCCCCAAACACCTGGAAGCTTATCATGTATAAAAGACTACTGGAACTCAGGCTCGGGGCTCAGCCTTTGGAGGTGACTGTGCTGGGCCAGCACCGGTGCCCATTAAACAGTCATTTTCTGATCCTCCGAGAGCATGCAGTCTGTCTCTTCCTACCGACCGACTTTCTGAATTTCTGCCATGACAGTATTACTAAAAATTTAGCAGTG
The DNA here is from genome assembly GCA_030848825.1 of Tadarida brasiliensis. Lineage (NCBI taxonomy): Eukaryota > Metazoa > Chordata > Mammalia > Chiroptera > Molossidae > Tadarida > Tadarida brasiliensis. The sequence continues at coordinate 107,222,140 of CM061263.1, read as the reverse complement.
ATTTGGATATTAGACTTAGATTCAGGTCATTTTTGCAACAACTTTGCATATCTCCATGCTACTTCAGACCTCAGTTCAAACTTAAATTTTAAATAATTTCATATCAATTCTTGAAAAAATGTGTTCACATTTATTAAAAAAATATTGTTTGGGGCTCAGGGGAAGGTAATATATTTCAACTTGCAGCAATTTTGTATCCAAGTATAGTTTCCATATATAAAAAATTTTTTTATCAATTAATAAATTTCAGATGTCATTCAATAATTATTGATATAAATATCATTTCACATTCTTATGGTGTTTTTAAAACATGCACACTCCAGTTGAATAAAAGTGTCCTTTTGTATAGAATATCATTACCTATTCATGAATCTAATCATAGTTCTTTCCTAACACATCCAAGCAAAGATAATGTGCATGTTCTTTCCCTCCAGCTTTCAATGTTTTATTCAAGATGACCGAGTTAGACTCAACTTGCCCATCTCTTAACTCTGCCCCTGGAGAAGCTGGCTACTTCCACTGGAGTCCCTTGTGTCACCAGATTATAGAGTTCAATGACTCATATGAAAATACTACTAGTTTTCATTTGTTGCATACCTACTAGTTCTGGGGCCCAGTTAAAACTTGAAAAATCTGATAATGCCACAGTGCATTTAATGAGTGTATTGCCGGTGTGGAGTATTTTATTATACTAGAGTTAATCATGGTTTTATTGTTTATAAAAAGTTCTTTATGAAAGGGTGTTTAATGGTTATCTGCTAGCATTTTTAAATGGCATAGAGGTAATCAGCCCTCTAAGGACTGTGCCTACCTAAGGTTAGCTGAAAAACACAGCAGCCTAATTAGCATCCCAAATCACCACCCAGCCATCTGTTATCTCTAGGCAAAGTGGAAGAAAATGTAAATGTCTAGAAAATAAGGGCTTTGTGTGAGAAGTCCACATTTTTTATTTAAAAAAAAAAAAAAATTTCCCATAGCATTGCTGATATCCTTTTATGGTTGAGAAGCGTGTGTGAGAAATGGTGTCAGGGATAGCAGAGCCAAGGAATGATAACAAGCACATATCACTTCCGCCTGTTTTTTAAAGATCAAAAATAGAATGCAAAGTAGGAGGACAAGCAGAATTTCACTCCCTAGAGCTACCCATCTGACACCTTGTTGCCCACATAAACTCATTATAGAAATGACACATTTTTCAAATAGGTGACATAGTTTGTTACTAGATTTGAAAATTACATAGCTCTTATCTTACCGGTAGTCACTATCTATATTTTTCACACACAGTTTAGTTTCTATCAAAACAATCTTTGTTTTCATACAAAACAAGTGAATGGTGTAATGTTCTCACCTTTTGAAAAAATAGTATTGTTTTGCCTTTTTTTTCTTTTTCTTTTTTTCTTTTTCAAACACAGTATTACTCTTCTCTGTCCTTCAGGGTTTCCCTGAGATCAAAAACACACCTAAACCTTTATCACCTCTTTGCTAATGAGGCACTGGGAACATAAGTGAGCAGTATGCAAAATAGTTTATAATGACTACAACATAACAACAATTTAAAGCTCTCTCACCTTTCTGTTTTCCTATCCTGCCAAGGCAGCTACTTGAGGGCCAAACCATTTATGGACATTTTATGATATATCTCAAGAAGGTACTATGATTTTATCAAGAAAAGAAGATCATTTCTATTCCAATCCTTTTCAGGCACACCACAGATATAAATCAATCAATCAGTTAATAGTTAAAATACTTCAGGTAATATAAAGATTCTGTTGTCCAGGAAATTATATTCAGATACCCCTGGAAATCATGCTCTCATATAATTATTGTTATGTAACTCAGAAGGGATCTTGTTCTTTAAGATTGTATAGCAGTGATATATAATAGATTAAAATGATAAGATTACAAAAAATAAAAATGTGATATTTTTATTTCAAATTTTAATACTAAACTGATAAAATAGTTTAGTTTTTTAGATTGCCACTTACTGTCATTATTATTATTCTGTGGTAGTGTTCTGCTCCAGAAAAAGAATAATCAACATTGAAATATATGTTCTCTTTCTGGCCGACTAGTTCATTCAACAATAGATTACTGAGTACCTGTTATATATTAAGCAACACTGGACACTAGGAGTATATAATTAGTAAACATTCCTAGTCACACAATGTACTATCTAGTGTGGGAGAAAGATATTAATCAAATATGGAAGGAAAGACACCAAACAAAACAAATAAATCCAAGTAAGTATATAATGAAATCTGACCTAGCCTGGGGAGAGGTTCAGATAAGACACCTGAGAAAACAACACCTGATGAAATCTGAAGGATGAAAAGAAACTAATTCAGCAAAGAAACAGGGGGAAAAGATGCCTGGTTGTATGAGCCTCACATGTACATACTCTGTGTTATGAGAAAGTATGACATATGTAAGGAACTCAAAGAAGACCAGGGAAAGGAAACTTCAAAGGTCGTCAGAGGGCCGTCATGCAGCCATTGGTCTCAGTTCTGAAGTCCTGGGAAGGCACTAACTGTAGTATGCCACCAAGTTATGTAAGTCAGATGTGTATTTTGAAAAGAGCTCTGTGGCTGTGCTATGTAGGGGATACACAATGATGGTGATGAATATGGTTTAGAGGGCCCGGCCGGTGTGGCTCAGTGGACTGAGCATCGTCCCATGGACTGAGAGGTCCCGGTTTGATTCCTGGTCAGGGCACGATCAGGTTGCGGGCTCGATCCCCAGTAGGGGGCGTGCAGGAGGCAGCCGATCAATGTTTCTCACATCGATGCTTCTATCTCTCTCTCTCTAAAAAATCAATAAAACATATTTAAAAAAAAAAAAAAAAATATATATATATATATATATATATATATGATTTAGAGGCTAATATGCTAGTCTGTAAAGAAATTATAATTATTTGGAGCAAGTTGGGAGCAGTGGATAATGGGCCAAGTGGCTGGAGTTAAGTTATTTGACAGTACTTAATGCATTGCCACCTGCTTTGTGATCTTTTCAATTATATAAACTTGTAGAGACTATTTCTTTCTGTGAAAAGTCATGAACATTAATCACTGATTTAAATGATGACATGATAGAATTGACTAGTGAAATATGATAGATGACCTGATGAGTTCCTTTCCTGACCTCCTTTTCTTCCAAATTCTACTGTGCTAATCATGGGCGCCTTCTCCAATGTTTCTGTTTCTCCACCTTTCAGGCCGATAGCATGCTTGCCTTTCCCTGTCCCATGGAAATTAGGCACAGACATGTAATTTGTATTGACTAATGACAAGACTGGAGAGAGGGGTCACGGAAATCTTCTTTGAATACGTGACGACAATTAAGGAAGAATGAGGTGAAGGCTCAAGCAAGTCCACAACCTAACGAGTTAAATTCCATTTGATCTTTTCTCTTAAATATTTTTTTCATACAGCCAGTCTGTTTTCTCAGCAATCCAGGTACGGAGTCCATTGCACAGTCAGAAAATAACATTTTCCCTCAATTTAATATGCCCCTCTGTCATGAGCAAGGGAGCATCTCCAAAAGGAGTCACTCACACATGTTTGTGTCTTTCTACAATGCCCAGTTTATTAGGGAGTCCTCCCCAGTAAGCCAACAGAGTCACACGCAGGTTACACACAGATAGGGGAGCGTACGTGATAGAAGCAGGCAGAGCGAGCCTCGGTGTGAAGTCCGGGTCACTGGCGGCATGTGCTGGTGGAGAGGCGGGCGTGTGGTCTCAAACAGGCGGCTGCACCGGTGGTGTGGGTTTGGTGGAGTGGAAGTCCAGCAGGGCTTCAAGTGTGACCTGTGGTGCAGCCACGTTCCAGTGCTGGGTGGTTGGAGCTCTGAGTTCTTATAGCCTACAACAGGCAGAGGTCTCACTTATATCCATGTCCAGATGGAGTCCTTATCCAAGTGTTCAGACTTGTAGGGAATAGGCTGACAAACCTCAGAGGAAAGGGGGTCAGAGGAATTGGGAAGAGATAAACCAAAGAACTTATATGCATATATGCATAAGCCATGGACACAGACATTATTAGTTTGGGGAAAGCAGGAGTGGGGAAGAGGGGGTCAATGGGAGAAAAAGGGAGGGACATCTGTAGTACTTTCCATAATAAAGATAAAAAATAAAATAAAAAAGAAATAGTCTCAACTAAGTATCTAATTATACCACTCATAAGTTTTATGTTCACATAACACTAGAATACAATTCAGCCAAGTTTGTTACCACTTTATATCAAGGGTCACTTCTCCAGTTTCTAATAACCTATTCTTCATTTTAATCTGGGACCTCACCAGAAAGGCCTTTAATATCCTTATTTCTATCAATATTCTCTTCATGATGATACATGTTTTCTCTAAATGATAGAGGCTTTCTCCATAGCTCTCCTCTATAGGTCTCCTCTTTTCTTCCTGAGCCCTCAACAGAATTGACTTTACTGTCCATATTTCAATTAACAGCCCCTTCAAGGCAAAGTCCTTGGAGTTTTCTAGCATGTACCACAAAACCTCTTCGATCGTCTACCTATCACCTAGTTCAAAGCGCTTTCACTTCTTTAGGTATTTGTTATAGGAGCACTCTACTGAGCAGTACCCAAATCTGTATTAGTCTGCTTGAACTGCCATAACAAAATATCATAGATTAAGTGGCTTAGACAACAGAGATTTATTTCCTCATAGTTTTAGAAGTCTAAAATCAAGGTGCTGGCTAATTCAGTTTCTGGGGAGAGCTCTTTTCCTGGCTTGCAGAAGTTGCCTTCCTCTGGCCTTTACTCAGGTCACACATAAGGAAAGGGCTGAGCAAGAAGCTCTCTGGTATCTCTTATGATGAAATACTGATCCTATTGGATTAGTACCCCACACTTATGGCCTTATTTAACCTTAGTTACTTCCTTAGAGGTCCCTTCTCTAAATACAACCACACTGGGCTTGAGGACTTCAACACATAAATTTGGGGCAGGAAGCAAGCATTCAGTTCGTAGTATCTGGGTTGTTTCCACCTTTAGACTGTATTGAATAATGCTGCTATGCTCATGCGTATACAAATATCTGTTTGAGTCCCTGCTTTCATTTCTTTTGGGTATGCATGAAATTGCTGGATTTTATGGCAAATTCATAATTTTTTTCCTATAATATTTAAATACTATTTCAGAGGCACTGTTCTGTGTGTTGAGAATAAGTAACTGCCTTTAAAATTAATCTCTGACTCCTCTGAGCTAGCAAGGTCAAAGTCATCTCCTAAAGAAAGAGTAACCATATATTTCAGTTTCTCCAGGAGAAAGTGTCCAGGTTTAAAGTAACAGCACCGTTCAATCTCAATCGTGTTCATCTTTGGATGATGGACTTTATGGTCACATTACCTAAAGCCAATTTCTAAAACTCAGGTCCTTAAAATAAATCCACCTAATACACATCCTCACTGCTTTTTATTCAAGTAAATTTTCTACCACATGGATGTTGTTTTATTCTTTTAAATGACTTTTCTATTTTTATCCTCTTTAGAATCTCAAGGATTTTTTTCTATTAACTAAAGATCATTATTACTAACATTTAAGTTAACAGTAAGTTAAAAAATACAAATCTAAGAAGGCATAGAAAGTCAAAAGCAAAAAATGGACAATGACTCCCACGTGATTAAGGAAACAAGCTTTAGCATTCCCCCTTATCTGTCATTTCTTTTTTTATTATTATTTTTTGTTGTTCTTGTTAATCCTCATCAGAGGATATTTTTCCATTGATTTTTAGAGAGAGTGGGAGGAAGGGAGGGAGAGAGAGAGAGAGAGAGAGAAACATCAATGTGAGAGAGACACATTGATTGGTTGCCTCCTGCACAACCCCGACCAGGGCCAGGGATCGAACCTGCAACCCAGGGATGTGCCCTTGACCAGGATCTAACTTGCAACTCTTCGGTCCATGGGCCGATGCTCTAACCGCTGAGCCAAAGCAGCCAGGGCAAGATTTCACTCTTTTTTGTGGCTGAGTAATACCACTACTTTTTTATCCCATAGCTTGCGATGGGCATTTGGGTTGCTTCCATATCTTGGCTATTATAAATAATGCTGCAATGAACATAGAGGTGCATATGACAGAACTTTTTTTATTTGAAAGGAACACAAATCCACTTCAATAAAACTTCCAGAAAAAATAAAATGTTGTTGGAAGATAGTAGAGATAGCTCAAAAAAATCAAGAAAAACTTAAACAGCTAGACTGTGAAAATTAGGGCAACTACCATCGTATTAGCAATAGGATGTTATCATCCTTAACTCTGAAGTTTTATCATTAATTTGACTCGAGTTCTAACTCCACTTCTCTGTCTTCCACTGCAAATTCTCAATTATGAAACTGGTTAGCCTAGCCTGGTTAGATTCCTTTATCTAAAACACAAATACACAGACAGCCGAGTTCTACTCCTCTGAATAAGTATGGGAGGCTCTCAGAGAAGAGGCCGGAGAGCACTACCCACCCAGGCACCCACAATTCTATCCCTTCATAAACATACACACTGCAGGCTTAAATAATAGGAAAATGGTTGTTGTTGCTTTTTTGGCAAGTATGAGTTGAATACATTTTGTGCGCCAACTACTATGGAAAGAACAATATTTATCAGGTTTAACAGAGTATAAATTAGCATTCTGATCGATCATTAAATAACATAATAATGGATTGCAAGAAGTGCAGTGAAAGAAATGAGATTGAGAGATCCTGGGTTGGGCATTTAGCTTTCCTTTAGATAGGCTGGTAAAAGGAGGCCTCTCTGAGAAACTGACATCTTTTTGTAGACATGAAAGATAACAGGAAGCCAGTTTAGGAGGGAGAATCCTTTCAGGCAAAGGCTGGGAGGAGAAAGAGTACATTGTTTGCCCACGGAAAGGAAGTACTTGCTACAGCAGAATGAATGCCAAGGACAGTAGTAAAAAGAGTCTGGGGAGGTGGGCAGAAGAAAGATTGTATAAGACTTGTAAACTTATCTCAAAAATTTAGCCACAGACCTAATGAAATAGGCATCAAGGGAAGAGTTTGAGGCACGTTGAGGTGGGGGAGGAGACTACGTTTCAAAGAGTTAATTCTTCTTAAAGTGTAGAGAACAGATTAATGGCACAAACGAATAGAAACAAAACATGTATGTATTGGCACAGTCTGGATAACAGACAATGGTGGCTGTACCCAGAGAACTGACAATGAAGATGGAGAGAACCCAAAAGATGTGAAATTTATTTTGTAAGAAGAATTGATACTGGATTAAAACTGGAAATTGGGGAAAAGAGGAAAAAATCAAAATTGACTTCAAGATTATTGATGATTAGTACTCTTTGCTGGGGTGAGAAAGACTTCTAAGTATCTAAATCATTATGATGTTATTGTGTGTGTGTGTGTGTGTGTGTGTGTGTGTGTGTACACCTAATTGAAACAATCAATAATGGCCAAAAGGCTTTTTTTTCCCTTCAGAAAGGTCCATTGTTTAAAGAGGAGACCATTACTAAGGTTCTCTGATTTCAAGTATTGGCTATACATTCTCAATTTAGTTACATTCTCAGAAATATTAACCCCTTATCAGCTCATGTAGCTTATTGCCCTCTCAATATGAATTAGAAAAGATGACAAATGTCACCTTCTTGATAATTTATCAAGGTTCTAGAATCAAGTTCTGCTGGTCCTATTATTATTATTATTATTATTATTATTATTCTCTGTTTTGGCTTATTTGAGTTTATGTATGTGTTCTTCTCTGACCTTACTGTGGCTAGAAAGATTGTCTACACTGAATAGCTTTAGCTTTTGTAGGGTCTGAGAAGCAATTAATCCAATCAGTAAATATTACTAAATATCCATTACATGATAATAGGCATATAACAATGAGCAGGAAAAACAAAAACCAAAAACCAGCAACAAAAACAAGACCCTAATAGTTTATTGAATTTTCTTCTTACGGCAAAGCTGTGAAATTCGGGATGCTATGAACACAAGATAAAAAGGGAATGGATGTAACAGATATTTCCCAAATATATGCTGCACTCTCTGCTAACAATTTCTATATATTTTACACTGTGATAAAAAATAAATAAATAAAACCAATCCCACCTGCATTATAAAACATTTTTGTTCTTAATTTCTCAGTGTTAATAGAAAGTAGGATAAAGATTATGACTTTTGAGGGGGACATTTTCTGAAAATTATATATATATATATAAATTGTTATGCTCTAATTTCATTTGTAATAATAAACAATGTTTAATTGAGTGAACACTTTTAAAAGTTTTTTTTTTCTTTATTGATGTTAGAGAGAGAGGGAGAGAGATAGAAACATCAATAAGAGAGAACATCGATTGGCTGCCTCCTGCATGCCCCCCACTGGGGATCAGGCCCACAACCTGGGCATGTGCCCTGACTGGAATCAACCCAGCAACCTCTTGGTGCATGGGTTGATACTCAGCCACTGAGCCAAACCGGCCAGGCCAGTGAACACTTTTACATGTGTAGTTTTAACATATGAATGTTCTGATTTGTAATCAATTTTTGTGTATTGACCATATTTACCATATTTTAAACTGATTTGTGTGTTTGCTGCTTCCTTTGTACATCAATTTAGTGCCTTATTTGTTTCTGAATAATTAATTTTATCCTTCTTTTTTGTGGTTAATGACCCCTTTTCTATTATTTTTTTTCCCTTTCTAAACAAGCAATTACTAGGAATACCACCATATCAGAAATTTTCCTCCAGAAAATATTAGTAAGCAAAGAAGAGAGACAAAGAAATTGCCTTCTCATCTTATTCTTTGTGTTTTCCCCCCTTATCTCCATTCCCTTCCCATGCATGCCAAAGAGTGTATGAATTTAGACTTTAAAATACAGATGTAGTTTTGTGAAACTACAACCTTCATCTATTATTTGTGTTGTGACCGTGTGGTGATAGTGGTAGTTGTGGTGGTGATTTGTGAGTAAACTAATAAAAACACTTCAGTTAACATTTTGGCATCGAGTTAAATGCATAAACACACTATACCAGGTCATTCCACCCCTGGAAATATACAGTAGAGAAACTCTTGCATATATGTCTCATGTCAAAAGATGATAAGAAATAACTTAAATCTATAAGCAACACAAGTGTTCTTCAAGTTTACAATGGGTTAATACATCATGGTATGTTCATGCAATGGAATAAGTTATAGCAAAGGACATAAACAAACTACAGTTGCATGAATCAGTGAGGTTAAAACTCAAAATAATGCTAAGGAAAAGGAGCAATTATTCATACAGTATTATAATATTATGTGAAATTCACACAAATGATAATTACTATATTTATAGTATATATTGAAAATATAATAAAGAAAATTAAAATATTCACCACAAAATTCAGAACAAAGATTAAGACTTGGTAGTGAAAGAGAAGGGGACACAGAATATTTGTAAGAGATTGGCAGGGTTCTGCTTCATAATCCAAGTGGTGCACAATTAGTGTTTGCGTTCTTTTTATTAAATTAGCAGTATTATTGCCATTAATACTATTAAATTAGTAATGCTATTATTAATAAAATATACATGTGGAGACCAAAGGAACATTTTAGGATCCCCAGTGAGTTTTTTATTTAGTGCCAGCAACCTTTAAGCATCACTTCCCACCAATGTCCTAGCCTGTCATCTCTCCCGCGTTCTGATAAAGCCATCCTACAACTACACAGGTAAACATACACAAATCTATGTTATGCTGCTGTCTCTTTTAAATTTGGCACAGGGCAGAAGTTTCTTTTAAATCTCTTGCCAAGAAGATTTTTTTTTCCCGACATGATTGCATACTTCTTGATTGTTCTTTCTTGACTTCCTTCCAGAGGGTGAATTCTCTGCCCCATTTACAGGACTTCCCATCTGTGTGAATTAATATAAATCTTTCTTTGAGTTCCAAGGGCTAACTGCCATTAGTTGCAACATCAGAACCTAACTTTGGGAGGAATCTTACCCACATCACTGTGATGTTACTATAATTATATATATATATATATATATATATATATATATGCTTTTTTGAATTCTAAGGTATTTTGATGTGAAAAAATAGCTTTCATGAAAGTTAAATTTTTCAGTAATAGTCAATTTATAGAGTCATTATTTGCTGTAACAATTTTTGTCAAAAATTTTCTCTTAATAAGTTTCTTATAACCTAAGGCCAAAAGAGGCCTTTGGTGACATTGGTGATACTTTCTATAAAACTGAAGTTTTTATTAAACATTTAAATATGCTGCCAACGCTATTTCATTGGAAGTTCCCATTAAGGAAGCTAAGAATCTAAAAATATGGACAAACTGAAGTGAATTAGATTAACTTGTACAAATACAGGTTAATATGTCTAGGACATTATAATATGAAACTGATTAAATAAGAGGAACTGTTTGAAAAACAGTGATGCCAAAAAATTTCCCCTTGAGGATGATATGTAACACACCCAAACACATTGGATGTCATGCCAACTTGAGCCATTAGTTGGAGGGACAGGGAGAGAAATTGTGGAGAGCACATCATGGAGAGAAAAGATGCCTTTATAAAATGGACAAGTAATGGCAAATAATAATAACATCACCTATTTGAATTTGTATAGCATCATTCCTCTGAAGACGTCGTTACCAACACAGTCATATCTATACTGTTCTATGTATCTTTATTATTAAAAACATTGATCAACTTCATTGATAAATAAGGAAAATGAATCATCAAGTGAAAATTCAAATGTGGTCTCTCTGTGTGCTGACAAAATTATCTTTGTTATATTATATCAGCTATAGTGACAAGGAAAATGGAAACAAAAAGAGCATTAATGACAACCACAAAATCATGGGATAACCATTTATTAGTGTATTATGTAAAATTGAGCATGTAGCTCAATAATAAAAGGAGTCTAATTTACACCTTAGTTAAAGTTTACCTTAAAAAGTGAATCAACCCTTTCTTACTTCTATAGACTATTTAAAAATGCTTATTAAAAGAGAAAAAGACACACTAAAAACCAAATGTTGAGATGGCTTAATTTTAAAAGATAAATATAAATAGTAAAAAGAATGGGAGGTTTTTATTAAATTACTACAGTAGCAAGAGGAGCCTTGTAATTAAGAGATCTTTACTAGCAGAAACCTAAGACTATATATGTAGAGAGATGAGTGGTCATGAACCATAAACCTAAAAATCAATGCACATTTCGCTGCAACATACTTATCTTCTTGCTAAAATCCCACTGGTTTTAATAAAACCAATAAAATAAAAACAAATCAAAATTCTTCTGTCTTAGGTGATTCGGCTTTAATATGTTCAGCACTTCACAGAACAAATAAAATGCTAATGGTGATAGCTTTAGATAATATAGACATGAGCTTGAATGTGCTTGAAAATAAGTTCTTGCTCTAAGAGTTTCTGCTTAACAAACTTCAAAGTCCATTCTTTTTAAATGTTTCATTTCTTTAAATTGTACTTAGAATATCTTAACATTATAAAGTTGGAAACAATTATAGTTGTATAAATAAAAACGTTTCTCATGCTTCAGTTAATTTTAATAACTATAATTCATAATGAATGCAATATGGTGTGGAAGTCTAATAATGTAGATTCATGCTCTCTTGCCCAGAAACATTAAAAGGCCAGGAGGCAGTGGAGGTGGGGGGCATTTATTAAAACTGAACATAAGATTGGGAGCACGAATCAGTTCACATGCACACACATTACAATGCTGCACATTAGAAGACAGATCAACCAATAGCATTTTCTCTATAAGTATGAGAGAAGAGTGTTACAGTTGAACCATTGCTTTTATACTAGGGATGGGGGTGGGGGGGTGGAAAATCCCAATTTAAGGTAAAAATAATGTTTCAAGACCTAGTCATATTGACTTACTACTTCCCTAACTTTCTGAATCCCAGTTTCCTTAACAATAAATTAATTTTACTTGCCTTTCTATTGCATAGTGTTATATTAAGGATTGAATAGAGTCTAGGCTTAGGTGATTTGTTAAGTAAAAACACCATATTGTGTTCTATTGTGTTCTCTGAAATAATGCATTCAAACTTAAAATAGATATACATGTTGAGTTACATTTAAAATCTATACAACAATAAACATCAAAATAGTTTGTGGAACAAAAGGATAATCAGAGAAATAATGAAATGCTTTGAATTGAAAGATATGAAAGCAGTTGATTTAACTTCAGATCTTATGAAATTCAGTTTAAAAATAATTTATAGCCAAATGCATAGCTTCTGATGAAAAGATTTCAATACCAGAAAAACTGAAAATCGTTAAGCCAGTAATTCAAATCAAAAACATTTTAAAGAAATCAAAATATGGAAATAATAAAGATAGAGCCATCAATTAATAAAATAGAAAGCAAAGGAACACTAAAGTCAGAGTCACAGGAACACTATATGACACAGAAAGCTATAAATTTGAAGAGGGGATGTCTTTTTAAAAATATAGTTTACATGAAGTGAAGTGAGAGCAACTATAAGAGGCTGGAAACAGAACCAAGCACAGTTCATTTACTCAGTGAACAAGAATTTATTGGACACCTAATATGTGCCTGGCATTATTCTGGGAACTTACTTACAAAAGATAAATATCTCTTAGAGCTCTTATTGTATTAGGGGAGATTGCTAAACAAAATTAAAAAGTAAATAATTAGTACTTTAAATTGTAATGAGTGTTTTGAAAAAAAAGTTAGTAAATGAAGGGGATAAGGTTTGAGGTTTGCTGGGGAATGGAAACTAATTTTAAACAGGGTGATGACAACAGGCTTATCTTTCTCATCAATCTTATTCTGAAAAACACAAAATAACTCCCAGGTTTATTTCTCCATCAAAATCTGGATGGATAGATAGATAGATAGATAGATAGATAGATAGATAGATAGATAAGAAATATAGATATAAGTGTACATTCTATGTTTTGGGGGGAAGGGGTAAGCTCAGCATCCTCCTACACCATCATCTTGGACCAGCCTCTCTCAAATTATTCTTGGACAATTGGCTAGTCAGTTGGAAAAAACACACACACACACAAATGATCATTGCATCTCACTATATATACACACATATGCATGCTCATGCACACACATGCGTGCAAACACACACTCACTTACATACCTAATATATAAATGTATATATTCTGAATGAATTAAAAATTAAATGTAAAGACAAACCTAAACATTTTTTAGGAAAACACCTTTACGTTAGTAAAATGACAAAAATATTTCAAAACCATAGAAATTCAGAAAACTTTAAAAGTAGATAAAATATATAAGCTTTAATATGATGAAGAAAACCATAACCAAAGTGTCAAAATAAACATATGTATGAATGATTATACATATGTATATGTCACAATGATTATACATATGTATATGTTAGCATTTGAATTGTAAATAGAAAAACATAATAGGAAAAAATGAATAATTCAAAACATAGGAACAGATAATTTAAAGAAAAGGAAACCTGACTGGCAATACAGAATATTTGCTTTACCATGTTACCATTGAGAAAAATCAAGTTAAAACATTTCCAGTTCATTCCAAACATATCAGATTGGCAGCAATCAAAATTTTCATGAATATCAAGTGTGTGGGCTAAGTGAAATCTAAAATTGGAAAGCCATTTGGCAATTTCTGAGATAGCTGATGATGCACACGTCATACCATCCAGCCATGCCACTTCTAAATATATGTTTTAGAGAAAAGCTTGAATATGTATATAATAAGACTTGCAAAAGAATATTCCTTGAACTATTAATTACAGTGGTGTGGTACTTTAAATGCTATCATTAGGCAAGAGAATAAAAATAATATGATATATAGCATATGTCAATTAAGATGAATGAGTGGCCCGACCAGTGTAGCTCAGTGGTTAAGCATCGACCCATGCACCAAGAGGTTGCCAGTTTGATTCCCGGTCAGGGCACATGCACAGGTTGTGGGCCAAGTCCCCAGTGGGGGGCATGCCAGAGGCAGCCAATCCATGTTCTCTCTCACTGATGTTTCTATCTCTCTCTCCCTCTCCCTTCCTCTCTCTCTAAAATCAATAACAAAACAAACAAAAAAAATGAATGAATGTATTCTATATGTGCTAACATGAATATTTGTGAAAAAAAATGTTGAATGTAAAGAAAATTGCAGAAGGAGCTGTGCAATATGGAGCACTGAAGAATTTAAGAGTATAGTGTTTAAAGATCTGTACATGCAGAGCTAAAATACTGCATACAGTGAATACACCACACAGATCTGGGGGAGAAGAAGCGGAAGAGAACGAAGGACTGCTCCTGAAACACTTCATGCTCTACTATTAAATCCTGTTTCTTCAAGACAAAAGGTCTGAGGCAATCCTATTACATGCATTTTTGGTATATTTAAAATATGTCAATATTTAAGAAATGAGTCAGATAAATAACTATGTAGCCTTCCCAAACGACTCAGGCAGTTAGTGCTTTAGTCTCTGCAAAACTCGTAATGTCCTCATTGACTACTATAAACAAGAGGATATGGGAAGATCACAATTGATTCCCAATCATCTTCGTACCATTTATAATTAAATTCTGGCATTTAATTTGGCTGACCAAATGATTAAATGAAAGGATTTGCATACTTTAACATAATTAGTAACATATTTAAATTAGTTAGAACTATAATAATTTATCAATAATGTATTGTCTGCCACACACAAAAACACATACACACGTCAAGCAACAAATACATACATAAATCTACGTGTGTGGTTTCATATATGACATATATGCAATATACTTGTGTGTATCACTAGGCAAATACATATACACTCACACAGATAGTAATGTATGATTCAGTGTCTAAATAATCCAAAGAAAGAAGAGAATGCTCATTTCTGTTCTAGGATAGCATATTGAAAAAGAAAGTACATCATCAATTAAAATACTTCCCTAATTCTGTTTGTTTTATAAGATGGGAAATACATATATTAGTTTTCCTAGTCTTCTGAATTTAAAGGAACCTAGAACACATTTTGTCTGTATTATTTGGCATATTTCTGTATTCATTTAATCAAGTTCAAGATTGTATTGGACATAGATATTTTAAATAGTGTATTTTTATAGATCTCTATCTTCCAAGAAATAAAAATATTTTGAAGAAAATGTCAAAGTAATAAGAAATTCAGTAATATCCATTTTGTGTTTTTCTGTGAGTTGAGATCATTCAATAATTCCTTAGGATCTCTGAAGGTACGTACTTCAAATCTTGTGGAAACAATAAAATAAAATAAAGAACTTTAATGTCCATAAAAATATGCAAGAGAGGAAATATCACTGATGGAAACAGTCATTAATTCTTCATTTTTTCATAAGCATTTCTACTGGGAATTCTTAACTAAAACTCATTTTTTATTTTATATACATATACTGATGGATCACTTTACGACTTACATAATAAAATAGTGAATTGAGATACCATTGATTATTAATCGCCCAAATTATGTATCTCATAATTCCCATGCATAAATTTATACATTTTATGCTACCTTATTAAACTAGCTATCTTCTGACTAGGCTGAAAACATCTTATCTTTGTTCGTCCCCAGCACAGTGCCTAGTATGTGATAGGTGTTTAATAAGGAGTTGTTACACGTGTGCCACTGTACAACAGATTGACTGGGGACCAGTGTAGTTCAGCACAAACCACGCACAATCATTCATGAACATTTATGAAATTTTCATTCTCAGAAGATATGGCTTTGTATTTGGTAAGGGAAAATAGAATTCTTTAAATTATCCCAAAGTAAGCCTTTAAGATAAGTTTCTAATTTAAAAGATAGTAGAGAATGGATTAAAAATTATACTAGATTATACAAAATGAAATAAAACACTTTATTTACGTTTATTGATGTTTCTTTTGTATTTTCTATCATATTAAAAATACAGAGTTGTGTGTATATTCAGATATATGCAAATGTTTGAAATCATCTTATGTTACTATATCAGTGCCCCTAGCACAGGACAAAACAAAGAATAAACATGGATCATTTGTTGACTAAGTGGCTAAAAATCACTAAATTCATTAGTTAATGGGGAATCTCTAACCATAGGTTATCTGTCCTTTTAAATAAAACTACAAGGATAGGCTACTATTCTCCCATTTACATGGAAGCGCTTAGCTTAGGTATTAGATTATTATTGGTCTAATTTGGAAAATTATTTTTGTTATATAATTTACATTGATGAACCTAGTTTCCATGAGGTGAAACATCATTATATAGTCATTATTTACTTCAATGTTTCTTTTAGGCTTATTTTACTATTTGCTCTTAAATTGATTGATTCTTGTGTATTTCTCTATTGTAGAATCCAATTAGAAGTCTGAATTATTTCACATAATATAGTTATCATTTCCCAAATATAATCGATTTAAAAGATAATTAAGTTGCCGGCCAGTGTGGCTCAGTGGTTGAGCAGTGACCCATGCACCAAGAGGTCACCAGCTCGATTCCCGGTCAGGGCACATGCCCAGGTTGTGGGCCAAACCCCCAGCAGGGGACATGCAGGAGGTGGCCAATCGATGTTCTCTCTCATCGATGTTTCTCTCTCTCTCTCCCTCTCCCTTCCTCTCTCTCTAAAATCAATAAAGAAAAAAATTTAAAAAAAAAGATAATTAAGTTGCCTGGTGAAATATTACATTTCACATTTTATAATATACTAGAAAATATATGGAGTTTTTACCTATGTACACCACTATTCATTTGAAAGACAGAAATAACATTTCCACAAACATCACCACTCTAATGAACTTCCTTTTGAAAAGCTTTGGTAATATTAGGAACATTTGCTCAAAGAAAAACATGAGTTTTAATTTATGAACTTGTGATAAAAAGAGTATAAGAAAATAACTCTTAAATAGGATTTACATCACTTATTTAAGTATTTTTTTAATCTTCAAAATAATCTATGGGAATAGACAAGTATTTATGTTCAGAAACATAAATACATACATACATACATATATACATACATACATACATAAAATGTTTTAAATGGCTCGACCAGAGAGGCTTCCTAGGCTTGGAGCTCACTTTAAGTAAGTGCACTGGCAAGTCCCCTGCCTCTGTAATAGCATTCTAGAGACCGTGAAGGATTTGTAATGGAGAAGGCTAAAGTGTTGCTATTACTCTCCAGAATTCTTTTCATCGCTGCAATGATTGCTAAATAATTTTTGCTCCTCAGTGGGCTCACAGTAGTATGTGTTGGTCCATATCCAAGTCCTTAGGCTTGGGATACTAGAGAGAGACATGAATTTATTCATACTTGGCATTTCACCATCTGCTCTCACGCTTCTTGGCTTGGTCTGATGACCATGATGACAAACTTTTCAGTAAGAATTTGCAGAGTTTGCCAGTGATTTCCTTGATCTGCTTCTTAATCTCAGAATAATGTTGAGGGACTAGATCTTGAACATAGTTTATGCTGTTTCTACTGCAAAAGAATAGTACTGTTTGCATTTCCCCATCACCTATAAGCTGCTTATTAAATATTTCTTAAATAAATCTTTCGCTTAATGGTTGCAAAAGAATGACAGTTCCATAGGAATCATTCTGAGATTTCGTGCTGGAAACGATCCAGGCAAAATCTGAATATCAATCTGCCACCCAAATGTTTTCAAAATTATCTGGCACTGTTTTCAGAATATGTGACTGAATCAAAATTTTAATCATTTATTGATTTACTCTTTCAAATACATTTCACCAATATATATTGAGTGTCTTTATATACTAAGCACTATGTTAGGACTAAAAAGGATCATTCTACATCAATATATCGATTACAATTTACTAATTGTACTATAAAGAAAGTAATATCCAGATAGTCTGCAGTGGTTACCAAAGACTACAATGCTTGTCAGTATCTTGACCTTTTTTACAACACTAAAATTCTTTCACTTCTTTTTTGAAATAACATAGAAAATGAACAGCCCTTGATGGATTTTCAAAAAACATTTTTCCATTCAGGTGGAACAACATCTTGCATTTTAGACTCAAATCATTTACTCTTTGCTTGCATTAGCAAAGCTGCAATGATGTGGCTTTGTTTTAAATAAATTTAATCTTCACCTTTTGGCTTTTCTTGTTGACATTATGTGATAAACACGAATGGATTTGGAAAATATCAGGCAAAAGTTTGAAAAGATGACATAGAACAGATTACATTTTAGGGGTGAAATTTACCTTTTAGAGCATCTATTGGACCTTTCCACCGCATCTTCTTTTCACAGACGAGAAAACCTAGGTCAGAAAAGTGAAGCAATTTTCCCAAGTCAGTGGCAGGATGTGGTATATAACTCAAGCCTTCTAAAATTGTCTCCCCTCAAAATAATAATAGTAAAATTAAACTTAGCGTTTACTAGACTGAGTTGCATTCTGTAACATTTACCAGTCACATTTTCGGCAGGCTTAAACCCATTCTCTCACCGGACTCCCAACTTCTCTCAGTTTCCACATCTTCATCTGGAGGTGATACTTGATTGTATGACCTTCTCAACAGAGTAATTCCAGCCCCCCTTTTACTACCGTCTCTCATAAGGAAAGCTCAGGAGATCCTATTGATTGTCCACGGACTCATTTCAGAGAACAGGAACAGGATCAAAACTGCAAATCAGATACACACTACAACTATCTGTGGTTTAAGTTACTAATCCAAAATAGAGGCAACTTTTGGTTGTCAAATTTAATTCCACACAGCTAATTGTCTCAGATCTCACAGAGTACAACCAGCCAGCTGGTTCCATTGAGACAACTCACACAAGTAAAGACTGCTAAACAGCAGAACCTCTTGCCTCATATTTCAAGTATGGACAGTCTCCTGTGGAAACTCTACATCCTGCCCCAATCACAATTTCCTTTCTCTCTCTCTCATCTCATCTCTCTCATCTCTGATAGCACCTAAGTCATATATGTTTCAAAACATATCTTTTTAAATGGTAAAATAAATACAAAGAAAGTGTGTGTGATTAGAGTACCCTCAGAAAGAAGTCTCTGCATATTAGAAAAAAGGAATACTACTGATTCCAGATAGCATAAATAGCTCCTTGTATTGATTTTTTTAAAACTTTAAAAAAAAAAATCCTTACCTGAGGATATTTTTCCATTTATCTTTAGATAGAGTGGGAGGAAAGGAGGGAGGGAGAGAGAGAGAGAAGGAGAGAGAGAAACATTGATGTGAGAGAGACACACATAGACTGGTTGCCTCCTGCATGACCCCAAGAAGGGCCGGGGACTAAACTGCAACCAAAGTATGCACCCTTGACTGAAATCGAACCTGTGACTCTTTGATCCATGGGCTGATGCTCTAACCGCTGAGGCAAACTGGCCAGGGCTAAAAAACATCGTTTTAAATAAATAACCAGGAAGAATAAACTTTGGATTGTAATAAATAAGCAGTCAGCATAAGCAAAGACAAAATTCAATCATTATTTGATATTTGGGTTTTTAAAAAATGTGTTTACAATACCAACAATACCATCCATAAAAATTTAAGCTCAAAGTTCATGTTAACATTGTTCCAAGCATGTAGACGTGAAAATGAGGTCAGAGTTTCTAATAAAATCCCAAGTTCTCTTTCTGCCAATAAAAAGAATAGTAATAATAAAAATTACATTAATACCTGACAGGGATATTGTAGTAAGATTGAATGTGATCCTTCCTTCTTAAGAGTCAGAATTATCTGGAATGCCTAGGACCATGCCAAATCCAATTGGATGTCTAGCATTACTATCCAAACCACCAACAACAACAACAAAAAAGCATGATTAAGGATAGATCAATTGTACAATGTACAAAATTTCCCATTATTGCTTCACTCTGTGAGGCCCCTGTCAATACACACAATTTGATTCTAAAAGATATTAATTACTAAATGTATGGGATCATACATAATATAGTAATTAATCAGTGAGGATTTAGAATAATAGAAAAATAGAGAAGACATAACTATTTGATTGTTGACTTATTAGTACACATGGAGATTGTTCATACTGTCCAGGAACATTAAGGTCCAGGAACAACTATCTCTACCTTCTTTTTTGATGAGTGTACCACTTCTGGCTGATTTCATATCGCTACTAAAAGAAAAGGGTAGCAATGCTGTGATTATCCACAATGTCATGACTCTTTGAAACCTGTTTGTATTAGATCTTCATGCCCTAGCTGTTCCCAAATACCATTTATTTAATGCTAAATACATAATTTTTTATAACTGCTTCATCCATTGTGCTGTCAGATACTAATGGATTTCAATGGCTCTCAAGGACAATAACTATGCTCTATTGATGATAACAACAAATGAAGTCATATATAGATTATGCAGGAAAGTGTGACTGATAATTGCTTTTCTTATTATGTTGAGTTTAACGTCGGTAACTTTGTAGTGTAAATGTAAAACAACACATCTCCAACCATACCTTCTTCTATTGAACATTTTAGGCTGTAATCACTTCATCCCTTGAATGTGAGCTCAAATGATGACTACCTACCTCTCTGCCTCCACATACCACCACTAGCTGGGAGGATAGGCAATGTGAAACCAGAAGCTATCACATTTGCTAAAGGAGTGCCCCACCTTTGTCTGACATGCTTAAGACCCACCAGGGAGAGCATGATGTTACCACATAGCAAGAGAGAGGATATCTATGGGAAGGGCCCATTGGCATTATGAAGTATCTTAGTATTCATAGGAGGAGGTCCAGCCACCCAGTGAGACTGCTTGACACAGGGTGTGGAGCTTGTAGAGGAGGTAGAGAGACCACCCTTGGTGCCAGTGACAGGGGGCACACAAGGTAAGGGAATTCCCCACCACTCCCATTGCTCTGGGGTGCTGTAGATTTGAGGTAGCATTACAGTCAAACCACTGACAGGCAAAAGTCCAAGAGTTCTTGGTAATTAGTAGTGAAACATGGGTAGACAGAGCCCTGACTCATCCTGAGTCCAGTGAGAATAACAGATCCTAAATTAAGTCATTAGCACTATTCTGGCAGTGAAAAAAATATGCTTCAGCTAGCAAAAATAAGCCTCACTGGGCTTGCTTCTGGAACCAGGGCTCAGCTGCGGGCTGGTGATGTCCCATAGACACTAGACCAGGAGCTCCTCTGTGTTATCAGGTCAACAAAAGGAGTGTGTGGGGTGGTGGGGGAGGGGTGTGGCAGGGACTATAGAGTGCCCTGATGAGGAGAAATGGACACAGGTGTCACACATGTTCCAATCTGGGTTTCAAGTATCCCAATCAGAGGGCACAGCTGACACTGGATGGGAACTTATATAATACAGAGGTAGGTATTTCCATCAATCAGAAGCCACTAATGGCCAGGTCTGAACTTTGGGTACCTTATCTCAATAGTACTGGGAGCCTAATAATCCAGGTGAAAAAATTTTAAGATCACATATTGAGTGGGGGAGGGGGTCATGGACATACAAACTCTCCGGGACTAAGAGCGGTACAGCTCTGTGGAATATGTTATAGGTACCCGTTTGGGTATTTTAGAATACACATTTACACAAGTTCTCTCTCTCTTTCTCTCCTCCCCTCTCTCTCCTTCCCTTGCTTCCTCCCTCCCTCCCTGCTTTCCTTCCTTCCTGACAGGATGTAAGAATCATTTAATCTAATTCCCTTCAATACATAGATTAGAAGGATGAATGATGGTGTTCACCAAAATGAAACTTTATGCAAGCAGTGGATGTAGCAGTTCTGAGAAAGTCAAAGCTGTAGGAAGTCAAGTTCAGTTTACAGCTCCAAACTGCACAGGCAAGAGGCACTGACCCAGGCAGGATGTAAGGAAATGGATGCTAATTTCTACCAGAAATAGGTAATTGGCTCTGAAACGACACAGTAAAATATTTCATAGAGCTTTAATGCAAAAATTTCACAGATGATTGCACTCTTCATTTAAAATCAATATAGAAATAAAAAAGAATGAATTGACAACCTAACAGGGAGGGAATAGAAGGAAGACAAAGTAAGGCTGCCATTCAGAAATCAAAGTTGAATGGAATCATATTTGAAATTAATTACAGGTTTCAGATTGTTTCACAATTAAATGTATTTTGCTTTTAAGAGACAAATATGAAGGTGCTTAGATGACAGTCTGTGAGACTAAACAAGGAAGTGCTTCTCAGAGGCTGTCTTCTAAAAAGAATGAGTTTAAGACTCTCTCTACATGTAAAAACATAAAGATGTATATAGCCTCAAAAAAAGCTTCAAATGATTATTTTTGCATTGAGCTCTGTCCCTCTAATTTGTATAAAAGGAAAAAAAAACAAACAAAATTCTATTAATATTTTTGACATTTAGTTATACATTGCAAAGCTTCTACAAGTAGATAAGTTGGCTTTCAGCCAGTGTGTTTTCCCAAGTAATTCTCACTAATCAATAGTCAAAAAGAAACGGCACCTCACTTGAATGCCGTTTTAAGGGGGCTTTAATTCACAAGTAGTTCTAAATTCATGACATCTCAAAATTTGCAGGCCTGAATGCAGAAATTATCATTTGAATATTTAACACCCTTTGTGTGTATATGTGCTTCTGAATATTTAGTAAAGAATGAATCAAGATCATACTAGGATGTTCTCAATTAATAGTGTCCACTTATAATTTCCTGTACACATATGAAAACTGAAATGATCATTATTCATGTGTGGGCTCCATTAGCAGAACTTGGAAAGCAGTTTATATCAGTGTTATTAATACTTCAAATAGAAAATCAATGAAGTTAAGTCAATAAAGATTTCATTTTTTTCTCAACCAATTTATTGAAACAAATAAAGCTTTTTGAAGTTAAATTTTCAATGGTGAAATATTTGACATTATGTGAATGTCCAAATTCAATTTAAAACATCAGCAAAAAAGATAACTTGATATGTTTTTCTGTAATGTTATGAAAACATATTTTCAAGGATCTTATTTTCGCATAATGTTTTTTTAACTAATTTAAAATAAAATGGGTCAGAAATTTACTTACAATTGGCCATGGATACATAATCCTGACTGCTACTAATTAATGTGAGATATTCTAAATAAAAGCTGAATTATTAAAATTTATAATTTTTAAATATAATCACAGAATAATTAAACTAGAAAATTATTTGTGACAAATCTAATGTTAAATTTTTATAAAAGGACTTGACATGGCAAGTGCTTTCTTTGCTGTCCCATCATTAAACAGATTCTAGAAATATTTCAGCCTTTGAAAAATTACTTTCTGATTAACAGTGTTAGTCCACTAAATGTCGGTTGCATCTTATTTATAATCAGTTGGAAATCTTCAATCCAAGTACTGAATGAAAGAAGGTCCCTAAACTTAAGATTTTAAAGTTTTTAGTAAATTATAATTATTGAAAACAAAATCTGCAAAGAGAAGATATTAAAATTTATTGCTTTAAAAGCAAGGACAAAACTGAATAAATTAATGATGAGAACTCAGTTTACAAGATTTAATTTTGAGATTAAGCTTTAATATTTTAATCTACAGTAAGACAGAACTTTTTTTCTTTTTGTTTTGTTTTTTTTTTTTCCCATTGATTTTAGACAGAGAGGGAGAGAGAAACATCGATTGGTTGCCTCCCGAACATGCCCTGACCAGGGAGCAAGCCCACAACCTGGGTATGTGTCCTGGCCAGGAATTGAACCCACACAAAATCCAACCAAGCCCCACACTGGCCAGGGAAGAAATCCTGTTTTTAATTCGATAAATTTATAACTAGAAGCTGAAGAAAATTGAGACAACCTATAAATTTGTAGCATCTATATTTTTTGTAACATTTAAAAAACACATTAAGCCAGGCTGGTGTGGCTCAGTGGTTGAATGTTGACCCATGCACCAAGAGGTCGGTCGGTCACCGGTTTGATTCCCGGTCAGGTCACATGCCCAGGTTGTGGCCCAAATCCCCAGTGTGGGGCATACAGGAGGCAGCCAATCAATGTTCTCTCTCATCGATGTTTCTATCTCCCTCTCCCTTCCTCTCCTTCTAAAATCAATGAAGAAAAAAAATAAAATAAAAATAAATCTATATTA